>OY987300.1:48775637-50031032 GCA_963920635.1 Pseudeuparius sepicola | reverse complement strand
GGTTGGCAATGGCTAAGGTGTGGCGTGCCCAGGTCTACCTGTCATTCTATGTCCGGCGTCCTTGCGTTTTGTTTGCGTCGCTTTGGCCGATAAGTGCTTTTTTGATCGTTTTAAGTGTGTTTTTCGCAGTTTTGGAACAGTTTTTTACTGTGCACAGTGTTTGTTGTTTATTTAAAAGTGCTCGGGTGACGAAATAAAGTCTTTGTATTTCGTATTGTGAAGAGTGAGAGTGGTGAGAACATCGAACAATAATGGGACCCCCTTATTGTAAACATTGCCACGAACATATCGCCTCTCTCATTAAATATTTTGAGCGTGAGAGAAACAACAAGGGACCCCTGTTGACCCTCGAAAAAGTACGACAGGTCAGTTAGTGTAAGAAGGTGTTTGTAGAAATGGCTTTAATAATGCTTTGCTACCTTACAGCATGCCGCAGATGCTTTGGGCATCAACATATCATCAGTGAGCAAGGTTTCTAGACTAGTAGTATCTGGGGAGCCCTTAGCAGGGCCGTCAAAGCCACATCGACCCAAAACTGTAACAAATATTGATGAAAATCAAGCCGTTGAGGTTCGAAACCTAATTTATGAAATGCACGCTAACAGTAAGTTGGGTCTTTGGTATGTAATTTGTATAGGTATTATATATTAGTATATTATTATTTTAGAAAAACAAGTAACCGTCCAAACTTTAAATTCTAAAATACGCGAGCGTCAACTGATTGAGATGAGTAATTCATCTTTGTTGCGGGTTCTCCACCGAATTGGTTTTCGGTTTAAGCGTGACGATAATCGTCGAGCGCTGATGGAGCTACCCCACATAGCGCTCTTACGAATAAATTTTCTTAGAGTTTACATGGACAATCTGCGGGCAAATGATCCTCGTGAAGTTGTTTTTTGGACGAAACTTGGATTTTTGAAAATGGTACTACTACAACCCGGTCGTGGCAGGATGCAAGCTCCAAAAGTGTTCAACGCTTAAAGGTGGATGGTAAACGGTATGTACTACTCATATATAGCGATATAAAATATAAATATACAAAAAAACTATTTAATCGCAGGCATATTGTACTTCATGCTGGTGGTCGGAAAGGTTTTATTGAAGGCGCCAATTTGATATTCGCTTCGAAAACAAATGCTGGGGACTACCACGGAGAAATGAACGAGGGTAACTTCCTGAAATGGTTTGAAGAACAGTTACTACCTAGTTTGGAAGAACCCTCTATAATTGTCATGGATAACGCAAGTTACCATTCAACGTTAGTTGAAAAAGCGCCCACTGCTAGCACCCGGAAAGCTGAAATGCAGCAGTGGCTATGGGACTGTAATATTCCTTTCAATGAAAAACTTTTGAAGCCACAACTTCTGGATATAATTAATCGGTATGTACTTATAGGGTGATTCAGATAAGTTTACCTCCTTTATTTTTTCTTTTTTGTAAAATAAAACAAATTTAAATAAAATTTTTAGCATATTTTCCTGCCATATAAGTGCAATTTTCAAAAAAAAAAACAAAAGAACATCACATTTTCGTTAAACTTTTGTATAAGCTATTTTTTACTGAACGAGAATGAAAAAATAAAGGAACACCTTGTACGGCGATGCCAAAAGATGATAATAAGTAAACCATATTTCTATATACTTGCAGCAACAAACCACCTAAGAGGTATAAGGCCGATGAAATGGCACTCCTACATGGTCACGAGGTCCTGCGCTTGCCCCCGTACCATTGCATTTTCAATCCCATCGAAATGATTTGGGGGATAACGAAAACATATTTCAGCAAACATATGGGGAGACATGGCACGGGGAGAGAGCGATCCTTGGAGATGTGGCAGGAGGCACTCGATCAAATTACCCCACAAATATGGAACAACTGTGTTAATCACACTGATAAGGTAATTGAAGATTGGTGGACACGCGAGTCATTAATGGATCGGGAGGAGGTCGCTCCTCTAATACTTAATTTAGAAGATGACTCCGACAATGATTTAGATCTATTTGGAGGAGACACAGAAGAAGAAGATTAATTTTTATTAGCAGTTCTTTTTTTACTATTTAATTTATACGATGCAAATAAAATTAATAAATTAATATTTATATGAATTCCAATACACATATTTTTTACGTTTTTCTATTTCTCTTTTGCATTTTTCCTTCAAAAATGGCGAATTACGAACTATTCTTATTTATTTATTTTTAGCCGTAAAGTAAAAAATATCCTAATTGGCAGAAATGTTTTTAGCAGATTTTTTTATTAATACAAAATTTCGGTAAAAAATCCAAATAATTTACTTCAATACTTTATCTCAAATAATGCCAATAATTGGAAAACACTATTTTTATAAAATGATTTTTAGTTAAAATACGTACTTCTAAGTGCCGAGTTAGGCAACCAGTAATACAAACCTTTGTATATTAGGTGTACAACGACAATACAATTTAAAATCAAGTCGCGTCCTTTGAAAACCAACCTTAAGCTAAAAAAGTCCGTTATTTCGCTAGCCATTTGGATTCGAGTATAACAAATTTTGCACAGGTGTAAAATGGTAGGGATGAAAATTTTCTTTCTTCGATATTCTTATAATGGAAGGTTGACTGATTCCTGTTGCTACAGCTACTTGCCTTGAACTTGTCTGAGGATCACTTGTAACACGAACCAAAATTTCATCTTCCATATCAGGCGTAATAATCTTTGGACCCCCTAAATTATCAAGCTTAACACGAAATGCAGCACCTTCGCCTAAATTCCTGTACAGGTTTTGAAATAATCACACACTAGGTTGCAATCTATTTGGATATCTTCTCAAATATTCCCGCTGCGCAGCGTGTCCGATACAATTTTGTTGACAATAAATAGTAATCATATCTCTCATTTCTGGATTAGAAAAATTATTATGCCTTGACATTTTCCATTTTTAATCACGTCAGCGCCTACTATTTCAATATTTTTCATGATGGACAATATGAAAATTGTGCAGCTGATTGTTTAAATGCGATTACCTCGAAAACGGTTAAGTTTTCCGACTTGCAACAAGTATAATTTGTTTGTTCAGAATTAAACGTTCTTTCAAAAAATCTAGACAGAATTTTTATATCTCAACGGATAAAAAAGTTATAAGTGAATTTATGCAATGGAAACAGCATAACGCGCGCCCTCTAGCGGCTAACTCCAAACCGACATAATATTTGGATTTCTCGACCCAAAAAACATAACTATACTAATTTTCAGCACAATTGACACTATCTTTACGTGGATTTTAAGAAAAAGACTAATCTTTTAGTTTCTGGGGATCAGTCCTGCTTGGTTTGGAACTAATTTGTGGCATAATTTTACTTTCGAACAATCACGTAGATATGCCTTGGAAATTTTGAAAAAACTAATTTTCCACATCAGTAAAGTGCCCCTTTTGTAGGTTTTACGACAAAATGTTATTAAGGAAACTTATTCACAATGAAAAACTGGATAGGTTTGAAAATTTTCAAAAGTCGTCTACTTTGATCTCGAAAACGAAAACATTTCCTGAAAAACTGACATTACATATGTTTCTAAGATATTTATCAAAAACGAAAGTGGAAAAATTAACTTTTTGGAAATACCTCGAAAACGATCGAAGTTAGAGTTGATTTCTCTGCGGCGCCAGATTCGCCATAAAATTGTCTAAAACTTTCCCTACTTAACCGGCTCTCTAGTCCATCTTTTGTAGTTTCCGAGATACCAATGGTGGGTATCGAAATTTTCAACATATTATATTAAGCAGTTTCTGAGACGCTTGCTAGATTTTTGCTAGGTGTGTAAATAATTGTACATATTTGCGAGTTTTACAGAAGCCCTACGTTTATACCTACCTACTGTGTGTGTAGTACGCAGTTTGAGACGCCCGGGTTGAACAATATTGTGTAATTCTCCTGTAAGCCATTTAGTTTGAATTCGACTTCTTCACAGAGTACAGGGTGGCCCATCCAAATGGAAAAAGTGTGCTACGTGGAGACAGGTTAACATAAAATCGTCATTCAAAAAATGAGGTTGTAGTAAAAATTAAGGGGAATTCGAGGTAGTAGTATTCCCGAATATTCAGTTTTTTAATATAACTTCCGGTTATAGCGGAAATGAAAGTGGTTTTCTCTATTTTACAACTTGCACATTTCTCTTAACCATCATAGGATTTGTACTGGTAAGATATAGGTCACATACATTGCTTCATTTAGGTTGTTATACTTATTGCTAAAGGTGTTTAATATTGGCCAAGATGACCAGCACAGCTCTCTTGACGTCAATATATTGTTTTAAGTACGATGTCCTAGTTATCATTTATTATTGCTAGTAAGTAAGTTTTGTGTACATATGTAGACCCCAAACCCCAAACTGAATATAGTCTAATAGAAACTCTCGACGTGTTTGTTTGCTCGCCTCCCGAATGAACTGAAGAACCTAAGACTATCTCATGGCGACCCTGCCAGTCCCTTCAATCTTATGGCATCTCGTGGCATCTCTTCAATCAAATGGCACACCTATACCAGTCGCTACACAAGAGTGGATTAGGAACAACTGCATGAGGTTATCATCTCACAGGCAGGAAACAGTGGAGGTTCCACCAATTCGCAAGATGATCAGCGAGGCGTCTCCACCGCCGAAGTCATTGGTTTGCTGACAGCAGCGGCAGTATTACTTGGAATTGCCTGTTACTGCTATCGCAAAGGGAAGAGAAAATTGGAACGCAAGATACGACGAGAAATTGTGCGGAGCCAAGAACTCGCCTAAGCGGTAATACGACAACTGGCCGTACCACACCGGTGGCTAGCAACGCGGGAGAGGAGACATAGGAACCTGCTAGGAGGGCAATGGAAGTAAACCACCCCGCCCACCCCGTCAATGCACCCCATGTGGACAAGGAAAAGAAGAAAATAATTAAGGTTAGAATCATATTTATAGGTTGTAAATTGTGCTAATGAGTTATATAGGATTAGAAGGTTTAAAAGAACTTTTAGAAACGACACAGAAATTTAGTGAGAAAGTTAGTAAGGAACCAATAGATAGGAGAGCAAGTTTAGTTGCCTAGACACTAGGCATATACTTTTAGGTAGATTGCGAGATATTATAGGCGATACAGGAACTAATCAACCTTTGGGAAGTGAAATAGTACAGACCGTCAATATGGCCGAAAAATTAGATTTGAAAACAGCCGCGTCTTTATTACCTTTAATGGATGGTACCGAGGATACCACAAACCAGCTTATTGATGCCATTGAATGGTATAGCGATTTGTTAGACGAAGGTAGCCAAAATTTATTAATAACTTATGTACTAAAGGCTAGATTATCACAAAATGCAAAGATAAGGTTAGATAGGAATTACCAAACGGTTAACAGTCTGATAGCCGTTATGAAAGTACATTTGCTTAGCAAAAAATCAGCAGCGGCACTTGCTAGTGAGCTGCACAACGCTAGACAGAACGGTAAATCGATAGAGGAGTATGCAAAGGTTATCGAGGATATATTTGTCGGTTTGACCATAGCTCAAGCAAACGGAAACAGAAATAATGAGGCAATTTTACGGGCCACCAACGAGAAATTGGCCATTAACTCATTTTCTAATGGACTTAAAAATAGCGAGTTGCGTACCATAATAAAGGCTAGGGATTATTCTAAATTAAAAGATGCTATAGTAGGCACAAAAGATGAACAAAGGCTTATAGCATCCAACCCTCAGGCCGTGTTACATATGCGTGTCTACAACAACAAAAGATTTAGTAATCGAGGAGGTCAAGGTAGGTCTAATTTTTGCAGACCCAGACCATTTAACAACGATAGTTTTAGAGGATCACGCAATATTCGCAATAATCCAAGCAACCATCCGACTTTTCGAAATAATAGTAGTAGTAGAAATAGTTTTCGAGGTCACGGTCGCAGCGCGAATCGTGGTCGAGCGAATTTCCGAGGACATCAGCAAAATAGAAATGCGGGTCACCACGCTTATTTTGCAAGTAACGTTACCCCAGGTCAAGATACAAATATAGAGTCAGGTAGCGCAAACCCCCCTCAGCAAACATTTTTTCGTCTCTGACAGTGTTAATATACAAGAAGAATATATGGCTTTAGAATTAAACGGAGTGAATTTTGTAAAAGTGACGTGTGAAAGTAGGGATATGTTGTTTTTATTGGACACAGGAGCGAGCATTAGCGTAATTTTTGCAGGAGAGTTACAAAATCAAGACATAATTGATACTTCCAAAACAATAAGGGTAAAAGGGTTAGGTGGCACTATCTCTTCGCTAGGAGTAGTGAAAATTTTATTAGAAATTGCAAATGCAAAAGTTCAGCACAGATTGCATGTTATAGAATTTAATGAAAAATTCCAAGGTGTACTTGGTTTGGATTTTTTTATACGACATAAAGCTAATTTAAATTACGAGAAGTTTTTATTTTCTTTTTGGAGAAATAACTTAAAAATTTATGCACCCATGGTATCGGAAGTTGATTGTCATATGTCAATACCACCCAGAAGTGAAATCATAAGATACTGCTCATGTGACAAAACGGGAGAATGTGTTATTTTGTCAGAGGAAATTTGCGAAGGTGTTTTTGTAGCCGGAATTATAGCGCAATCGGAAAACGGAGAAATTCCAGTGAGATTGTTGAATGTGAGTGAGCGAGAAATAAGAAAAGAAATGGAGAGTAGTTATAGATTATAGGTTACTAAATAAGCAGATAAAAGACGAAAAATTTCCTTTGCCTTGCATTTCAGAAATATTAGACTCTTTATCCGGAGCAATATATTTTTCACATTTGGACTTATCCCAAGGATATTATCAGTTAGAACTAGACGAGAATAGTAGACCATATACAGCATTTACCACTAATGACGGACAATTTCAAATGAAACGCCTACCGATGGGATTAAAAGTTAGTCCCAGTGCATTTTCTAGACTAATGACTGTAGCTTTATCGGGATTAAATTATGAATCTTGTTTTATTTATTTAGATGATCTAATAATTTTTGGAAATTCATTGCAACAACATAATAGAAACCTTGTTAAAGTTATGCAAAGATTAAGAGAGGTAAATCTAAAACTCAATCCTAGGAAGTGTGACTTTCTAAGAAAGGAAATTTTATATTTGGGTCACATTATATCCGCAGAAGGTATTTCACCAGATCCGGAGAAATCCACCACTATTTCAAATTACCCGACCCCCCAAAATGCAGAGGAAACGAAACGGTTTGTAGCATTCGCAAATTATTACAGGAAATTTGTTAGGAATTTTGCAGAAATTGCACGACCATTAAACGAACTTTCGCGGAAAGGAAGAATTTTTACTTGGACAAAAGAATGTCAATATGCGTTTGAGGTTTTAAAACAAGCACTAGAAACTCCACCAATTTTGCAATATCCAAATTTTTCGGAATTCAATAGGTTCATTTTAAAAACAGATGCAAGCGGATATGCCATTGGATCAATTTTATGTAATGGAAATGACCATCCAGTAGCATTTGCATCTCGAGTGTTGAATAAAGCAGAAAGAAATTACTACACAGCTGAAAAATAAATGTTGTCAGTGGTTTGGAGCGTACAACACTTCAGGCCGTATCTATATGGTAGGAAGTTCGATATTTTTACCGACCACCGTCCCCTTATTTATTTGTTTAGTATGACAAATCCCTCAAGTAGACTAACTAAATTTAGGTTAAAATTAGAAGAGTATGACTTTACAATAAATTACATTAAAGGCACTAATAATGTGGAAGCCGATGCTCTGTCGCGCGTACGAATTGAGTCGGAAGAACTAAAGAGTATGTGTGGAAGAATAAATGTAATAACGCGAGCTCAGTCAAAAAAAGACAATGACCGACAGGAGAATTTAAACACTACAATGGAAAGGCTTGATCACCCCGGACTTCTAGAAGTTTTAAAACGACCCACGAATAGTGTAGAGTTACGTCCAATAAACAGAAGTGAATTCACGAGGTATAAAAATAAATGTTATGGAAATAAATGTGCACATATTTACGGAAATTTTATGTATGACGAGTCGACTAAAATTATTTATTGCAACCAAGAGTACCGATCAGCGTTCGACTTAGGTACATCGCTGAGGGACCTTGCGGAAATATGCAAATATTACGAAATAAATGAATTATGTGTTATAAAAAATGCGCAAAATAATAAATTTATAAAAGAATTATCACGATATAAACAGGAAATCCTAGATACCGAAATCATCAAAATATGTATTGTTCAAGGAGTTAAACGGATAGACAATAAAGAAGTTAGGCAGCTGATACTTAACGATTTCCACAACTTGGCCACAGGTGGACATTCGGGAACTAACCGGATGCATAACAATATAAAAAAAGTACTATTATTGGTCAGGTCTCAAAAAAGACATAGATAGTTTTGTACGTAGATGTGATGAATGTCAAAGACACAAATACGGAAAGCTTAATAAACAACCAATGTCAATAACAACTACGGCAACTTCAGCATTTCAAAAAATTTTTCTCTACTTAGTAGGACCAATCAAAAACGGTATAGATGAAAATTCCTATATATTAACTATTCAGTGTGAACTTAGCAAGTTCATAGAATGTTACCCATTAATTACAAAAGAAGCAAGTTGCAAAATCTTTCGTTGAGAGCTTTATACTACGCTATGGTATACCAAAAGAAATTGTTACTGACCAAGGGAAAGAATTCATAGCTAATGTTTTTCAAGAGTCATGTAAATTGTTAGGCATAAAAACTTTAAATTCAACCGCCCATCACCACGAAACATTAGGAGCTTTGGAAAATTCTCATAAGCATTTAGGAGCCTTCTTAAGAATCCAAATTTCGAAAAACACAAATAATTGGAGCACATGGTTACCTTATTGGTGTTTTGCTTACAATAACACAGTACATACCGAGACTAAGCATACGCCTTTCGAACTTGTTTTTGGTAAATTAACTACATTACCTTCTAATATTTGTGAAAATCTAGACCCTTTATACAATTTTGGAGACTATTCAAAAGAGCTAAAGTATAGACTTCAGAAAGCTTGCAATGATGCTAGAGAAAATTTAATAACATCAAAGCAAAAGAGGAAAGATATTTCGGATAAAAATAGCAATGATATTGTTTATCAAAAAGGTGATAAAGTTCTAGTATTTGACGAAAATAGGAATACAAAATTAGATGCTCTGTATACAGGCCCTTATGAGGTTCTGGAAGACACCAGTCCCAATGTAGTATTAGAAATAAAAAATAAACCTGTAGAATTACATAAAAATAGAGTTAAGTTATATTACAGTTAAGTTAGATTTAAAAAAAAATACTATGTAACCTTGTATTTTTTTTCCCTCGCCAAGGGAGGTGTACTGGTAAGATATAGGTCACATACATTGCTTCATTTAGGTTGTTATACTTATTGCTAAAGGTGTTTAATATTGGCCAAGATGACCAGCACAGCTCTCTTGACGTCAATATATTCTTTTAACTACGATGTCCTAGTTATCATTTATTATTGCTGGTAAGTAAGTTTTGTGTACATATGTAGACCCCAAACCCCAAACTGAATATAGTCTAATAGAAACTCTCGACGTGTTTGTTTGCTCGCCTCCCGAATGAACTGAAGAACCTAAGACTATCTCAGATTCCTTTTTTAATTATGAATCCAACGATATATAATTTAACCTATTTATCTCCAACCATTTCCGAGATATTTATCAGAGAAGCTCCATCAAACTAGATACATGGTCTCATGGTCGGTGTCTGATGTTCGATCTGAGTAACTAACTATGGAGGCAAATATAAATCCACCATTTTACATCCCAAATTAGTAAAAAAAAGATATAATTTAAAATAAATGCAAAAATTTGTCTTAGTTTTCCATCAGGTACTTTTGTATATATTGTTTATACAATATATATATAAGTTTATACATGTCCTCTTATATTCTGAGGAAGCATATTAAAAAACTTTGGAGCATAATAGGTAATGAATCTCTGTGAAGCTGAGATATGGTGAAGAGGAACAGCAAGTAGTTCATTCGCGTTTGCTCTTGCCTGGTAAGAGTGATCAATCTGTGGACATATATTAAGAATTTTTGGCAAGAAGTTGAGACATTTTTGTATATATAAGTTTCTTATGTTTAAAACATTTAATTCACGGTACAACTGTGCAGTAGGAAAAAGACGATCAAGAGAGAAAATAATTTTTAAAACTGTATTTTGACAGGCAGAAAGAATCTTCAAAGAATTGTCATAAAGTGCTCCCCATATTACAATACAATACCTCAATATAGACTCAACTAATGCATTATACACTTCCATAATTGTTTTTCTGTCTAATATATTTCTAAGCTGAACAAATTTATAATACAGTTTTCTTATTTTTCCTGTGAGATATACTGTGTGTTCAGTCCACTTCAAGTGTTGGTCTATGATTAAGCCTAAATATTTTACCTTTGTTGCCTTTTTAATTAGTGGACATTTACAAGTACCTTTTTGTTTGCAGTGGACATTATGTATTTTTAGTTCATTTTTTAATGGTTGGTCAGCCATAGTAGGAGAGAAAGCAACAAAGTTAGTCTTATCAACGTTTAGGGATAACAATTTAGAATTTAGCCACTCCTGTACCCAGGCCAACCCTCGCTCTGCTTCCAAAAATGTACCCTTCCAAGTATTAGATGAGAAGAGCAATGCAGTGTCATCTGCATATGCCACTATTTTTCCATTTATTGGTAAACTACCCAGTGAATTCACATAAATTAAGAATAGAACTGGGCCCAAAACAGTTCCTTGGGGTACACCAATTTTTATAAAACGTTCACCACTCAATTTATCATTCAATTTTACCTTCTGCTTTCGATCTCTTAAATAGTCTTTAATTAAAGATAAAGGCCCACCACGGATTCCAACACACTCAAGCTGCTCGTATAGTATATCATGGGATACCGTATCAAATGCTTTTTTTAAATCTAAAAACACAGATACCTACATATTTTTTATTATCCTGAAAGACTCCTGATAACAATTCAAACACGGCATCCTCAGTGCTAATTTTGCTTCTGAACCCGAACTGGCCATTGTTGAATAACTTATTTGTTTCTAAAAAATTTACGATTCTTTTTTTTAAGGCACTTTTCAAACAGTTTGGCAAAATTATTTATTACAGAGATTGGCCTGTAATTATTTGGAGACGTTCGATCGCCCGTTTTGAAAACGGGCTTAACAATGGAAACTTTGAAATCACTCGGAATAGAAAAAGTAGTAAGGCTCAAGTTAAATAAATATAGAAGTGGTGTCATGATCTGTTTGTATATATTTTTTTATTAATATCCCAGAAATTCCATCTATCCCAGGAGATGAATTATTTCTAAGTGACATTACAAAATTAATTAGTTCATTCTCTTCGACTGGACTGAAAAATATAGAGTGTTGGGCACTTTTAGCAACACACCTGTCCTCGGATTTTACAACCTGGTTAGAGATTTGTGTGCCCACACTGACAAAAAAATCATTAAATAAATCTGCTTTTTGAGCATCATCTACAACCAGACGACCATCTATATCAGCAATATCTTTAATTTTTGTAGGAGATTGTTTTGCAGAGGTAATATCTTTTATTGTTTTCCAGATGTCTTTATAGTTTTTATTCGCTTTGTGTATTTTGTTTTTATAGTAATTAATTTTTGCAAGTTTTATAGTTTTATTTAACTTGTTTCTATATCCGTTGTATATATTTTTTTGATTTTCCGAGAAACTCTTTAATAACTTTTGCTTTAGTTCGTCGTTAGAATGCTGTGATATTTTAGAGATCTTAATCAAAAATGATAAAAGATACGTAGAGTATTCTCGTACATATCCAAATAGAAATGTTCAGAGTGCTTCATTTATATGTAAGCTGTATCGAAGATTCAGATCGACAGGAAGTGTGATTAGCAAGAGAAAAAAAGGGTTTAGAATTAGTGAGGACGAGAGAGAACGAATTTTAAATTATTTCAGAAGAAATAACGAAAAATCTCAGAGAGATGCAGCGAGAGACTTACAAATTCCCCGGTCTGCAATACAAAGGGTAATGAAATTAAGCAAATTTAAAGCCTTCCAAATATTACCTGTTCAAAGGCTATTCCCTGGAGATGCTGCAAGAAGACTGGAATATTGTCAAACAATGTTAAACTTTTATTTTGCAAGAGGTGGAGCTGGATTTTTTAAACAAATTATTTGGTCCTATGAAGCTACATTTACAACGGCGGGAATATACAACCGGAAAAATAGTATATTTTGGTCTGTTGACAATCTACGGGCATTGAGTGAAGTTGTGAAGTCCGGCAGAAATTCCGTGGGTGTTTGGTGCGGAATTGTGCGAAATTTTATAATGGGGCCTATATTTTATTCAGGAAGTATGACAGGTAGGAAATACCTACATTTAATCCAGAACGAATTGGAACAATACTTTGACCAGTTGCCATTAATTTTTCTTAACCAACTCCAAGAAAGACAATTAATATGGCAGCAAGATGGCGCTTCCTTCCATAACTGTGGGCCCATAACGGAATTTTTGAACAATTCGTTTGAAAATTGGATTGGTAAACATGGAACGATAAGGTGGCCGCCACGTAGTCCAGATTTAACCCCCTTGGATTTTTTCTTGTGGGGGCATTTAAAAAATAAAGTTTATAAGTAACGCCCCGAAAATGTTGAGGAGATTAAAAGACGAGTAAAATTAGAAATTGATAGTTTAAACAATCGTCCCTTAATCTTTGAAAATGTCCGAAAAAATTTCATAAAAAGACTTAGGTTATGTGTAAATAATAATGGAAACCATTTTGAACATTTAATGTAAATGAACTTCTAACTAATTTTTAATAACTAATCATATTGTTGTTGTTATAATAAATATGACAGTAGTAAAAATAATAAATGTTTCATAATTTCCACGAGATTTTTAATTAAGTTGAATGCAGTTGTTAGTTGCTATAGCCACTTTAACATTCAGCCTACTCGCTTGTCAGTTTTATTATCATGGCTGACTTGATTTGTCATAAATTTGGTTTTATTGTTTGGCCTACTCAGATCGAACATCAGACACCGACCATGAGACCATGTATTTAGTTTGATGGAGCTTCTCTGCCGCGGTGGTGTCGCTCGTACCGGCGCTGACTTTTTAGACTGCATGTTTTTCTGCCTTCGACTGACCTTGGTTCGAGGCAGGCGCGTGCATATGTCTTTGAAGAAAAACACCGCTATGGCCAAGAGTGCTGGACAAATGTGGGTTCACGGTATTGCTCCTAAATAGCTATATCCGTGTGATTTACTGATTGTCCTACACTCACTGGGATTACTACGGTTTTCTAGGGTTTTCCGTAGTACTTGAGCGAATGCTATCCTAGTTCTATCTGGAAAAAAGTCGGCCCTAGCCGCAAATGCAACAAAGACAAAATAATAGTAATTGCCCCCCTCCCCCTCACAAGCATGTGGTTGCTTCTGGGGTACTCTTAGTTTGGAGTATTGTGAGGGTGAGAATTATTATTATTATATATATATATCGTTGGATTCGGAATTAAAAAAGGAATCCTGTGATGGTTAAGAGAAATGTGTAAGTTGTAAAATTGAGAAAAACACTTTCATTTCCGCTATAACCGGAAGTTATATTAAAAAACTGAATATTCTGGAATACTACTTAAAGGTTCTCTAATGGATGCGTAGGTAAAAAAATATATTTTTTTATTTTGCAAAAAATGTTTTTTCGCGATAACTTTTTTACCGACCCCCATATACAAAATTAGGGTACACCCTCGAATTCCCCTTAATTTTTACTACAACCTCATTTTTTGAATGACGATTTTATGTTAACCTGTTGTCTCCACGTAGCACACTTTTTCCGCTTGGATGGGCCACCCTGTACCTACGCGCCAAAATTAATCGTAGAATCGATTTTCTGATGGGCTTTGAGTGTGGTCTAAAAAGTTGGAAACAAATGGAAAACTTTAACCATACATAAAAGTGTTGCATAAAGAGTTATTAAGTTTGCATATGTTAAATTTGAAATACACACCGCACGAAAATTATCGCATAAGCGTAATACTCATTAGCTGTTTTTTTTTTTCAAATAAGTTATAATTTTTAGATAATAGCTAAAGACGTCAAAGTATCTATTTCAATTCATTTCTTCCATAAATACCGTCGAAAACCAAGAGAACAGGTTTTTATTCACATTAACACAATTTATTGAAAAACAAAAACTACAAAACTTTAGGTTCCTTAGTCTAATATCGGGTATAGCCGCTTGAATACGTCGTGGCATGCTCTCAATACAACTCCGGACATAGGCCTGTGGCATCTGATCCCATTCTTCAAGAAGGGCCATTTCCAATTGGTTTAAATTCGCAAATGGCCTTCTGCCCTTTTGTAATTGCCAACCGAGATGGCTCCAAACGTGCTCGATAGGGTTCAGATCTGGACTGCGAGCTGGCCAGTCTAAAACCGCAATGCCGACTTCTTCAAAGTAGTCGCGAACAATTCTTGCTGTATGTGGACGGGCATTGTCTTGCATAAAAATGAAATTGTCCCCAATAAATGAACCGTATGGCAAAACATGGTCTTGCAAGATGTCTACTATGTATCTGTGAGCATTTAGTCGAGCCCCAGGAAGTGGTATTAACTCCGTTCGGTCTTCTAAGGATATACCACCCCAAACCATTATTGAGCCACCTCCGTATGGGATATTTGGACGAAAATTGCACTGAATGTAACGTTCCCCAGGTCGTCTATAGACCGGTATACGGCGGTCTGATGCATATAAACAAAATCTAGACTCATCAGAAAAAAGAATATTAGCCCAGTCGTCGACATCCCATGCAGAATGTTGTCGAGAAAAACGCAACCTGGCCACCCGATGTTCTCTGGTGAGTAGAGGTGCTGTTGCAGGAACTCTAGCCATAATATTGTCTTCACGTAGCCGGTCTCTAATGGTTTGACCAGAAATATGCACTCTTGTGGCCTCAAAAAGACTTGATTGAAGCATCCTTGCAGTGTAGTGACGAGTTCTAAGTGCCGTAAGTCGCAAGTATCGGTCGTCCGCGGCAGTTGTGATCCTTCCTCGCCCTTGTCCCGCCCGTCTCCCATAGTCACCTGTCTCTCTGTACCTTGCTGCCACTCTACTAACAGAAGATTGAGCGATTCCAAGAAGGTTAGCCACATATTGTTGTGATCTTCCATCTTCTAAAAGTGTGATGATTCTTACTGCTTTGTCGCGTTGTAAATGATAAGTTCGTCTATTTAAAGCCGCCATTGAAAAAGAAAAGTATAAATCTAATACGTTTACGGCGAAAATCGAATTTAAACTGACACCAAATGTGGTACAAAAAAGTGGCAATTTTATCGCATTCAAAAAAGGCACACAAAAAGCATTTTTTACCCGAATTTTTTGGCTCATTATTTTCAGCTGATAAGATTTTATTAAAAAAAATTGTACAGCCTGTTAGACCAAAATACGAGTCGAACGTTCGAAGATTTACAAGTTATGCGATAATTTTCGTGCGGTGTGTATATTATACAGGGTGTTTCATTAAGGGTGAAGAGGTACCATACCTCAAGACTTAATAGTCCTGGAGCTTTGGGAAAAAATCTTCTCAAGTAATTTGGTCACGAAAAATCGCTGGAAGTTATTTTTAAGTTCGTAGGTCGGCCGCTAGGGGGCGTATTCGCAACAGTAAATTTGAATAATTTTTAGTACCTGTAATAAGTATAAATAATAAATTATGTTTAGTGGCATATCAGGTAAGGATATCAATTGAAAAAATGCACTCCAGCCGGGACTTGAACCCGGGACTCCTACTGTGGCCGTATGCACTTTAACCAACTAAGCTACCGGAGATATGGGTTCCATCGGCTAGGTGTTATTTATTCCAATTGATATATAGTTAGTAGCGGTGAGATGTAGAAGACTTCGGCGTCTTCTACAGCTACTAGAAGGGGTTAGAGGGTGTAGGGAAACCATTCATTATTGTTGGTTATGTAAACTTCCTATTTGTTCTTCCACCCACAATATTCGACATATAGCGACTTAATGCAAGTATCGAACGTGGAAATTCTAACCTACAATGTCAAAGCCAGAATATGAAACACAGAAAGATTTTTAGTACCTGTAATAATTATAAATAATAAATGATATTTAGTGGCATATCAGGTAAAGGATATCAATTGAAAAAAATGCACTCCAGCCGGGACTCGAACCCGTCCAACAATCATGAATAGTTACCCTACACCCTCTAACCCCTTCTAGTAGCTGTAGAAGACGCCGTAGTCTTCTACATCTCACCGCTACTAACTATATATCGACTGGAATAAATTACACCTAGCCGATGGAACCCATATCTCCGGTAGCTTAGTTGGTTAAAGTGCATACGGCCACAGTAGGAGTCCCGGGTTCAAGTCCCGGCTGGAGTGCATTTTTTCAATTGATATCCTTACCTGATATGCCACTAAACATCATTTATTATTTATAATTATTACAGGTACTAAAAATCTTTCTGTTTCATATTCTGGCTTTGACATTGTAGGTTAGAATTTCCACGTTCGATACTTGCATTAAGTCGCTATATGTCGAATATTGTGGGTGGAAGAACAAATAGGAAGTTTACATAACCAACAATAATGAATGGTTTCCCTACACCCTCTAACCCCTTCTAGTAGCTGTAGAAGACGCCGAAGTCTTCTACATCTCACCGCTACTAACTATATATCAATTGGAATAAATAACACCTAGCCGATGGAACCCATATCTCCGGTAGCTTAGTTGGTTAAAGTGCATACGGCCACAGTAGGAGTCCCGGGTTCAAGTCCCGGCTGGAGTGCATTTTTTCAATTGATATCCTTACCTGATATGCCACTAAACATCATTTATTATTTATAATTATTACAGGTACTAAAAATCTTTCTGTTTCGTATTCTGGCTTTGACATTGTAGGTTAGAATTTCCACGTTCGATACTTGCATTAAGTCGCTATATGTCGAATATTGTGGGTGGAAGAACAAATAGGAAGTTTACATAACCAACAATAATGAATGGTTTCCCTACACCCTCTAACCCCTTCTAGTAGCTGTAGAAGACGCCGAAGTCTTCTACATCTCACCACTACTAACTATATATCAATTGGAATAAATAACACCTAGCCGATGGAACCCATATCTCCGGTAGCTTAGTTGGTTAAAGTGCATACGGCCACAGTAGGAGTCCCGGGTTCAAGTCCCGGCTGGAGTGCATTTTTTCAATTGATATCCTTACCTGATATGCCACTAAACATCATTTATTATTGAATAATTAGATTTCTCAAAAAAATTACTAATAAAGGAATATCAAAAATAATTTTATTGTACTCTTCAGCAAATTCTGAACAATTTTCGTTCAGTTTTTTTTGCCTCTAGCTCCTGAAATAGGGGTGAAACGGGCGGATAAACCATGACTTGAAAAAAATGATGCTAACTCATGTTTGACTAAACCGAATTGGTCGAATTTGGGCTTGTTGAAGAGAGCTTTCCTTCTTCTATCAAATGATTGTCCAGTACGGTCATTTCTAATTTCGTGGTCACCGCTAGAGGGCTCAATTTGAAAAATTTCCATTTTATTACAATTTTCTCCGAAATTTTAAATGCAATGACATATTTATTCTGTTATAATCGAAAAGTAGATTAAATTTACAACAAAAAATACTAAAGGTTCAAATCCATATCTTCATTAATTATCTCGGAAATCATCTAGTAAACAAAATCCTTTGGTCTCTAGGCAAGCAAAAAAGTAAACATCACATGAATCAAGCTTTAATATTAGTACTATGTCAAAATCAAATTGTAAATTTTGAGTTAAAATTGTTTGTTGCATTTATTAAAAAATGCCTTGTACGAATGCCGAGGCTACGATATGCTTGCCGTATATTTTCAATGTTTTGAACATGCTCCACTTGCGGAACGTGAATACGCTGTCACAGTTTATTGGCCATACCCAAAAATCTCACATACCAAGTTTCAAAGTCATAGCTTATACAGGGTTCACAAAATAGCTTCAAACATAGCTAAAATACAGTTTTTCGTAATACTCTGTACAAACACCGAGAGATATTTTAAAATTATTTCTTTGCAGTTTCGTTAGTGCTCACATAAGCTATTAATTCCCAAAATTTCATGGCTGTGCCTTATACAGGGCACACAAAAAAAAACAAAAATCGAAGGAAATATCGTTGTTCTCTTCGTGTTTTTTACATTTTTTTTTCTACACTTTTAACTTATGCCTACTGAAAAACATAAACAATATTAAATCTTAATAAGTATTTTCAATAAAGGGCACCCTGGATACGTGGATACCAATCAATTTTCAAATCTTTTTTTAAGTAAAAAAAAAACGCAACGGGGACTTTACCTCAAGGCAGCACCCCGAGAGAAAATGCCATTAAACTTGATTTTCCACCAGTCGCGCAACAATACAAATTTAGCCACCTTTCGGTCATAGTGAAAATTTCCTTTGAGTTTCTATGGAAACATCAAGATGGCCGCAGCAGGTCTAATTTTCATTGTTATGTCAACCAGTAGCAAACTAAGTTTGTAGGCCTTATCTCGCGGGGGTGCCGCTCAAGGTGGTGTGGAAACAAGTACAGTTAACCCTGGCTAATCGAACACGTATATTATATCGAACTTTAGTTTTGTTCCCTTAAAATTCGATACTTCGGGTAGTCGCACAGAAAAACACATAGAAATTTTTTTATAGAGTTTGTACTCTTCTTTAATTTTGGTAACTACATATTTTGCACTAAAATTGATAGGAATTGAGTTATTCACAAATACTGGAAAAAAAAAATGTATTTTTAGCACCAAATCAAGCATATAACCAAAATGGTTATGTTTGAGAGCCAGAAGCTTGAACTATTTAATGGTTAAATAAAAAGCACATTTTTCTATTTACAATATATTTACAAGTTGTAATTTGTACATGAAAATGTTTACAATAAAGTTGGTAATTGAGCAGTGAATTTTATTGTTTACAATTAGGATTTATTACTGTTGAAAAGTAAAGAAAATACTGTGAAAAATGTTCGATCTTAAAAATACAAAATCAGAGATGTTCGACAACACTAATAGCACGAAAAGTTCACGTGAGCATAAATCTTTAAAATTTCGGATTTTCCGCGGGTTTTCACGCAGTTTCGATGTTATATCGTCAATTTTCTCTATACGATCAAAGGTAAGCAGCTTCATGTTCTGTTCTAGTGGATCTTCTGTCACCGTCATCGAAACAATTTTGTCGAAAAGATCGGGTCAGTTCGGCCGTCGTTCGGGTTTTCGGCAATATGCACATTCGGCAGTTTGTGGCGTTCCCAAAACAACTAGCGAGCGGTGATGTTGTGGTGAGAAAAAAATCATGGGAAAACCCAGTCTCGGATCCAAAAGCCTAATATATAAAACGGATATTTTGAGTTTGTAATTTTAAAACATATTCTACCAAATAAAATTATTATACTTCACATACCTTCTGGGTCCATTTTCCAATGACAAAAAATAGACTCATGAGGTTAAAGTTTATTAGCATGACAAAATGACAGGGCAGTGCTAGAAAAGACTAGAACACAGCGTCTAGAATGAATAAAATGCTTATTTTACTATTTAGTCATTGGAAAACAATATTCTTTAAGCAAGAATGCCTCGTGAAACGCACAAAGAGATTAATTAGTTTATGACATAAGATCAATATTTAATTTTTTTTAATATTTGTTCATAGATGATTTTCTAGAAATATAAATTGGACTTTTTAGGCTATAATTAATTTTTCTCTTCTGCAGTTAGGAAATTTGTAGCAAGTATTGGTCATTAACTTTAGATAGTAATATAAAAATGCAAAATGAAAATTTTCACGATTTTTCGATACAAATTCTAAACAACTTTCTTAAATAACTTTTCCCTGTATTCTGAAAAATAGGGACAATTTACTGTGGAAGCAGATTTAAAAAAAAATTCAACTTACCGAAGACTCCAATTCTGAACTTTGGTTATAAACTCGGTTCTATCCAATCCACCTAATAGTGTAAGGTCAAAAGGCTGGCAGTTCGTAACCTGTTCTGAACTAGTGCCGGTGTGGACACTTTTCTAGCCAGCGTAGAGTTTCTTTTCGTTTTGTATTATTATACAGGGAAAATTGAAAGGTAAATGGGCTATTTTGAAAATGGATAATAAATAATAAAGTCCGTAAACATATCATAATCAGTTATTATTTTCAGAATATGGACCATTGGAAAAATAGTGGATTAAATTGAACTTTATTAAAGACATATTATATATTAATAAATAATGTAGATTTTTTACTTAATTTACGATTATTTAATCTTTATTGCAGCTCATGGTGTTAACTAATTTTAATAAAATATCGAACTGCCTTGTGATTTCTGTTCTAAATCGGGTTCATAACTTTTGAAATTTTGGTATACGTTTAAAAGCTCCAAGCCATTTCCGAACTCAAGAGTTCCGAACCGGTTTCGAGACTAGTTCTGAACTTTGGTTTTGGTGAGTAAGCACCATTTGAAGAAGGCAATATTCACGATGGACACTGTATATACAGGGTGATTCATTGTGAATGGGAAATCCCAAAATGAGCTAGGGGGGACTGAAATATGACGATTGGGGCCAATATGCTTTATACAAAAAATGTTTGTTTAAAAGATACAGGGCATTGAAATAATCAAGCTGCTGAACTGAAATTTGGCACTGCTGTGTTTTTTGGGATACAAAATCAGTAGATGTCAATTTATACATATTTTACAGAGGGCGCTATTTGCTCGGTTTTTGGATGGTACTTTTACTCGTTACTTTTTTTATTATCTTTTTGGTGTTGCTGGGTTATAATTTTAGTGCATGTTTTTATTTAGCAATAGAAAGGTCCTTTTGTTTCATAACAATAAAATCAACCGTTTGCATTGAAATGTTGTTCCTCAAAACCATTTAAATTTGTAATTTTATAAAATGGTGCGCTTTCAAAATGGAAAGGATTGAATTCGACAAAATTTGGACACCCTATTACAAGAAAACCAATGGTGTTTTCCCCAATGCCCATTTGCATTTTTTATTAATCCGCAAAGTATGAAAGAGGTAGGCTTTTTTTTATTAATTTTGAATATACAATTAATCTGCAAAATTTGAAAGAGGTTCGCGTTAATTTTATTTTTGGAAATAACATTTATTGTTTTGGGGCACATTTTGCCAATTTCAGTGCAAACGGTTGATTTTATCGTTATGAAAGAAGAGTACATTTCTGATACATAATGAAAAAACACACTAAAATTATAATCCAGTAAGACCAAAAATATAACGTCGTGGGTTTGATACTCATAGTGCCCTGGGTGCTATGTGTTTGTCTTTAAGTTTAGGGTCTTTAGGATTAGGAAAATCCCAAAAGAAGGTGGCCAATGCACCATATTGGCTAGATTGCTCGGAAAGAGCAGAGGCCTGCAGAGCACAGTCTGCCTGTGCTCACCGAGGCATTAGGTTGTTGGTGACCGGTCCATTCGGCGATAAAATGGTGGTGCCACGTGGCACCTCGTGTCGTTGCCGTTTCCTCTGGGTCGGCAGGCGGAGGAAGGCTCCGGAAAGGGGAGATGAGTTTAATCTCAGATGCAATTTAGGGTGCCTTCCTGATGATTTTAAAGAAGTGGCTTTTGCCCCATATTGGCTATATTGCCGAAAGGCAGAGGCCATAAAAAGATTTCATCATCATCATCATAACCCCAAAAAAGTAACCCGTAAAAGTATGAACCAAAAACAGCGGAAGTGAGGTTCGTAGAAACTAACATCTTCAACTAATTTTCCGTTCCAAAAAGTACAGTAGCACCAAATTATTATTTTGGTAGATAGCGCTGTAATTCAATATAAAAAAGAACTTCACAAAGAACTTGAACAAACAACATGTCTATTGATCCACTTTATCTCCAGTTTCTGGATTTATCTTTTTGTTCCACAGCCTTAATATAATAAAAAAATAAATTTCCCTATAGCAAGGGCATTTTGTGGACACGGTATTCTAACTGCGACACCATTACTCCATTAAATTTCATCGGCAAAGTCTAACAAAATTAGGAAGTGATATAACATTCCCCAAAATGCCTTTCACAAAACCGGCTTAAAGTCATTTTAGATATACAGGGTGAGTTTTTTTTATGATCAGTATGGGGATCTCGGAAACTAGCGGAAATAGAAGGAAGGTTTTGTGGGCCCAGTTTAACGCGCCTTGTGGATTTTTGAAAAAGTCATGGCTTACTAGATATTTTGTAAAAACTAAATTTTGGAGAAATAACGGAAATAACTATGGTTTCGATTAAAAAAAAAAAACAAAAGTTTGTTTCATATCTTAAAAATGGCAGCTGTAACAGAAAGTAAGACATGATAACCACATTGGGGACACAATTCCCTCCAACTTTCGTATTTACACATTTTATCTAAAATCAGAAGCAACGACGTTAGATGGATTAGAATAAATCACCAATATTTCATTTTTTCAAAATATCTAGTGAGCCATGACTTTTTTCATAAATCTACAAGGCGCGTTAAATAAACCTACATACAGACAATTATACAAATTAATGTTTTTATACCCTACTTTCATTTTAAATCTCAAAGACATTTTAAAGAAATACTCCATGTACGGGTCAGAATTTTCATTAGCACCAAGTGGTGTCATGCATGGCAGTGTTTTAAACCAGCACGTCAATGTGAGATTATCTCTTACATTATGGTATCATGGTTGAAAGGTGTGCTTATATCAACAATATCATTAATTATGGTTGATCATATTCCACACTTATTTTTGTTCATAGGTTTTTCTATGAATTTCTGGGTTGTTATACAAATGGTCAGCATTATTTAGTGGTGATTCATTCAATGTTCAGTCATAGCTGATCTTAAGATGAATAACCAAGTCAGCTATGACCAGTGAAACATCTGGATGATTGTTACATCGACAACAACAGCCCAGAAATGCACACAGCAACAGTCACTATGTATGAACCATAAACATTATTTTTACTTCTAGATGCAAAATGCAATGCAAAGTGCTGCCCAACAAGCTCTACTTTCGGCAATATTTTCACCATCTGGAATACACACTGTTACTCAATTTTTAGTTCTAAATGTAACTAGAGAAAATATTGTAGAAGACACTTTGAGAGAGTTAAGCAATGTCGACCCTAGGGATCTCAAGAAACCTTTAAAGGTAATGTAAACTTAGCATAGCATAATATTGCATACCACTATACAAGGAAGTTCCCGTAATCCTATACAGGGTGGTTCGAATTTTAGTGCACAAAATTTAACACGTGATTCAACATTTTGTTTTCAAGATACGGGGTGCTGAAAATTCCAAGAATATTTAGATTTTTCTATTTTTTTTTTCTAAAACTACAAGAGGTATTTAAGTTGTATTTGGTACACATCATAAGTGCATAAGGTGACATAATATGGCATCGTATGAACCTCCTTAAGCAACCAGTGGCGGACATTTGGGGAATTAGTTACATTACAGTGTTAAATTTTGTGCACTAAAATTCGGACTACCCTGTATATATTGCTCTACCAGGTGTTGGTTTCAAATTATGGGATTTTTTAAATAGAATTTTTGGTTCCAAGGGCCCCCTTCCGAGATTGGACTCTTTAAAGGTGGTTACTCAATAAGAGTTGTTCCCTAACAACTTTTTATATTCCTAGAGAGTTTGATAATAGTCTACAATAGAAGTGTTCCGATTTAATTGAATTGCTACAAGATTAAGAAAATCGGACCTTATAATAGATGATAAAATTTCTAGGAAGACAACTCTGATTGATGTGGCCATCACAAACAACAACAACATCAATGTCACCTAAGGCCCGATAACATGGCAAGGGTCTCATCCGAGCCAGATCCTTGTGATATCCGGGAAACCCGGGATCTGAGTGAATGTTTCCCGTAGAGGGAGTGCAAATGCCTTTTGGCTAAGTCGATAATAATAATAATAAACGGCAGGGTTTCGCGAAGGAATTCCAGTGACAAAAATCATTAATTGCAGTAAAAACAGTATTGATGCCATCACCTGGCAAAGAGGTGAGAAAGCCAGGCTAAAAGCAATACAGGGTGTATTATGCTACATCTGCCCCCCTCTATGTAAATGAGAATGTAGGTTTAGATTGAGTTCAAGATATGTAAAATAGGGCTTCAGGAGTGAATCATGAATCTCTTCATCACTATATCCGGCTTGTATGACATACATAGCATAACTAACCTCTTTTTTAATCTTGAAAGAGTAAACAATTACAGTATTTCTTGTGGTCTCTGCGCAGATATCCGAAGAAACGGTGTTCACCTTCAAAAGCACCAGATCTCCTGCTTGAAACTTGTAAACGAGTAAAGGATGCCTGGGATGCACAATTGCGGGCTTTCTCTGAAGTGTTGCCTCTGTCCGAATTAACTTTTCTTGGTAGGTGTCAGACCCGGCATCGCATGACCCCGGATTTGGGAACTTGGTGGATAACAGCCTGGATCAGTCCGTCGCAAGCTGTAATTTATAGGGACTCATAGTCTATCTGTGTTGTGTATAGAGCAATAAGTGCACAATAACCTACTAAGCTCTCTCATGGCCCTCTCCGAGGAATTTGCACATGAGTTTCTGACAGAACAATGAACAATATTGATGCCCTGATCTATGAAGTTGCGTTTCCAGCGATGACATAATAAGAGGTTATCAACACAGGTTGCCAGAATCAGTATTATCAATCACCTACAATATTTCAATACACTACAAAATGATATTCCTTTTTTCAAGATTCCAGGAGAAAGCAACCCCCCACAGTGGGAAATACTAAAACTACTCACAAGACAAACAAAATTCTAGAACTATAATTTATCAACACTAAAAAGCACTTAAATTCAGAACTAACTTGTCATTTTCTAGGAAGTAAGTACTACAAAGGCAAGAGCAGTCCATGCAATAATAGCGGAAAAAAAATTCAAAAGCTACGAGGATTATTATATTAAGTGAGATCATTCAAATATAGTAGTATAAGTTCCACTTGTAAATAAACTAAATAAATTATCGTTAGTTAGTTTCTATATTTTTATTTACTTTAAACCCTTACGAGAAGCACTTTCCAAAATATTTTATCACAAACTTAGCAAACCCAGATCTCTCACCAAATTTTTAAATAAAAACTAATGTTCACAGCACATTGATAACTACTTTTTTTTTTGTTGTAGGTAAGATTTTGTGGGGAGGAAGCTGAAGATGCTGGTGGGGTAAGAAAAGAGTTCTTCCTCTTGTTACTGAGGGAAATTCTTGATCCAAAATATGGCATGTTTAAAGAATACGAAGAAACTAGAGCCATTTGGTTTACAGAGAGTTCATTTGAAGATGACAATGTATATTTTCTTATAGGTAAAATGTTTTTTAAAAATGTATTATTTTATTTCTTAAACTGCCACTTGTAGGGATGTTATGTGGACTGGCTATATACAACTTTACAATTATAAACATACCATTTCCGCTGGCCCTTTACAAAAAGTTACTTTCCGAAACAATAGTTCTTGTTGATCTTAGAGATCTGTCATCTATAATGGCTAATTCATTACAAAGTTTGTTAGACTATGACGGTAACGATCTTCAAGATGTGTTCTGCCTGTCCTTTGACATCAGCAGGGATGTTTTTGGTGAGATCTTAACAATTCCTCTGAAGCCTAATGGATCAAATATTCCTGTAACACAAGGAAATAAGTATGTGCTTGTGTTAGACAATTAAAATAAAGGGATATTGTATTTAGATGCTCCTTTCACCAATAGCAAATTCATATCTATTAATTTCTATCCACCTTGTGTCTGCCTGGATTACCACTGTATTAGTGCATTGTATATTGTATAGACATATTGTATTTATTTATGTTAGGGTACCTACCACAGAGAACACCCTCAGCTACTTACAAATAAAATAGAAATGTGACTTCTTGTGTCAACTAGAAGGACCAGTTCATAAACACGTCAAAATTCTTTGATCTTTCCACTTCTGAATGGGGCTTCAAAAGCAATGCAGCAACTGATGCTTCTTTTGTTCTTCTGGATACATCCTGCGCCAATGGAACTGTTCGAGCCAAGCTTTCATCCACGATTACACAGGACATTGGGTTTAGGATATGGCAATGTGACTGAGACTGGTTATTCGTATCATGGATCGGAATTTATAGGGGAACAAGTAGAGAGGGAAAGAAAAAATAAGGGAAGGTTTGGTGGTAGGAGGGAAGGCATGTGAACTGGAATTTAATCTTCAGATTAGTTTTTCTGGGGATTTGACAGTGCACCAACAGTTATGCAGGGAGATGCCTGGATCACAGTTATGAAACATGAGTGTAAATGAAAATGAGAAATGCCATGAAATATCAACTAAATGCATATATAATAGCAGTATATCAGTCACTCTCAGGGAGTTTTAATGATTTTTGGCAGACTTAAAAACTGCAATGCAGAAGTTAGAAAAAAAGTAATATTGTTCTAATAGGGTATCTTGCAAACATAGGCCTTGGTACAGGGTGGCCCATTCAAGTGGAAAAAGTATGTTACGTGGAGGCAGGTTAAAATCATCATTCAAAAAATGAATTTGTAATAAAAATTATCACTAAAAATATTTTCTGTGCAAAATAATAAAATCTAATTTTTTACCTACACAACCATTAGAGAACCTTTAAGCAGTATTCCTAAATATTCATTTTTTTTTAAATAACTTCTGGTTTTAGTGGAATTGAACGTGACTTTCTGTATTTTACAACTTACACATTTAATTTAACCATTATAGGATTCATTTTTTAATGCTGAATCCAAAAACATATAATTTGACCTATTTGTCTCCAACCGTTTCCGAGATATTTACCAAAGAAACTCCATCAAACTCTTGTCAGTGTATATAAAATAAAACTGGTAATCAAGTAGGCTGTGAATTCAACATTTCTATTTATCCATCAAATTAATCTCAATTTTTTTCCTGAAGCTGTACTTACTAGTTAGTTTAAAAAGATATTTATCAAAAATAATAAGAGATATATACAGTGTGTCCCCAGACAGATGAAATGACTCTTGTAAAGGACAAAAAAAATCGAGTTGAAATTTGAGCTTTCGGGGATCAGCTCTGCTTGGTTTGAAAGTAATTTGTGACATAATTTTAATTTTGAAAAAGTTGCTCAAAATGGAAAACTGAGTAAGTGTACAAAATTTCAGAATCCTAGGCCTACTTTGATTTTTTACTTTGTATTCATAACAATTTTTCCTAGTAACATATTATTTCCAAAAAATTAGTTGCTTACTCCAAAGTCAAAGCCACCTGCAATGCCACAATAATAATAATAATAATAATAACATAGACATAGACAACAACAGTGGGGAAATTCAAGTGCTTGGACCACAACAAGAAGCCGGAACGGCAGAGCGAACAACTGAGAATCGGGAAATTCAAGTGCCTGGACCACAACAAGAAGCCGAAACGGCAGGACCAACAACCGAGAATCGGGAATCAGTTAACGAAGAACACTTTGAAAGCCTAGACACACAGCTGAGAAGGGCAGTGTTGCGATATGAGGGCACATACCCACTGAGCAGACCACCACTACCAAGATTGCATTCTTCCAGGAAGCTTTCAATCATGCTCGATATTATGAACACCAGAATTTTACCTAACTATGTATCAGTAACACCAACATTAGAACATATGCACATGTTAATCTACTGTGCCACAAGGGCAATCATCACTGCAATGGGAGCCAAGATCCGGACGGCCCAAGAGTTAAATTGTGCAAGACCAGAACCACGCTCAATGGGAGATGCGACTAAATCGGAAGATCGTGAGTCTCCGTAAAGACATAGGACAAGTAACGGAATATGTCAGAGGAGTTAGAACTAGAAAGATCCAGAGGGCGGTGCAAGCAATAATGAGCCGCACCCAAATGCATTCTCAGTGTGACCCCGCGAACATCACTGCTCAACAATGTCTTGATACATTAAAACAAAAACTTTCTGTTTTCGCAGAGCGTCCTGAGAAGATACAAGGCTAGGAAACGAGACAACAAACCCTTTGAACAATCAGAAAAAGGTTTCTACCGTGCTTTTAATTCTAGCGCCGATGCCACAAATACGAGTTACCCTAGCAGAGAACAGGTTGATGGTTTCTGGAGAGATCAACTTGCTACACCAGGTCCATGCAATGTCAGTGCAAGCTGGATCAGTGAAGAACACGAAATGGGCCGGAACTATAGCCAGATGCAACACGAGCAATTCACAACCGATGAGGTCTCCAATGTCATCAAGAATTCCCACAACTGGAAGGCACCAGGTCCGGATCATCTCCAAAATTATTGGATTAAGAAGTTGTGGTGCACGCATGAACAACTAACTACCTTAATTAATGAAGTCTTGCTCGATCCTCTGAAAATGCCATTGTTTCTTACGCAGGGTGCAACGTACCTGTTGCCAAAAGACCAGCGGAATACAGATAACCCTGCCAAGTACTGCCCAATAACCTGCCTGCCTACGCTGTACAAAATAATCACATCTTCCCTTATGCAGCGAATATATGCTCACTGAGCAAAACAACATCATGGCAATGCAGCAGAAGGGCTGCGCGAAGGGCGCAATGGGATGCAAAGAGCAACTCATCATAGACTCTGTCATCTGCAACGAGGCTCATTCCAAGCAACGAAACCTCTACATGGCTTATGTGGATGACAAAAAAGCATTTGATTCCGTACCTCACGAGTGGCTCACAGGTATCTTAAAGCTGTATAAAATAGATCATCATACAGTTTCCTTTTTAGAACACGTCATGACTACCTGGCGCACTAAGATACAACTCAGAACCGCAAGCAGTAATATCGAGACATCCCAAGAGGGATTTTCCAAGGAGATTCACTCAGTTCACTGTGGCTCTGCATGGCGATGAACCCTCTATCACATCGGTTGAACTCTACAAAATATGGCTTCGCTATCAAAAGCAACAACGCAGAAGCGATCAAGTTGAATCACCTGTATATATGGTTGATTTAAAACTGATTGCCGCAACCAAGAACCAAGGATACTACATAGTCGTAATAATAAAAAGGCAGAATTAGGAACCATTTGGGAACTTTATATTTTATATTCCTCAGGATTCCCCTGTACAATTTTAACTAATTTTTTAAATACGTTTTCAAGGTTTTGACTACAACTACTCACATAATTTTTATTTATATTAATTTTCCACATTCGCATACATTATTTGACCACATCTAGGAAGCTTTAAATTTTCTGTAATGTTACGCTGCCGAAGATGACCCCCCAGGAGGGTTGAAACATATGTACAGTTGATTAAAGAAACTCTGTTTGTGGAGCTGAGACTGTAAGTTTTTACCCTTATCGTTGTATTCTCCTTACAAGATCCAGTGATCACCCTACAAGAGCAACAACATGGCTGAGAAAATGAGTGGAGGGTACTCCCTTTTATACGAGTACACCCTTTCAACAAATTCCAAGAAAATGTTTACGTTCTCGACAAAATCGACTTCACGCAACAGCACGATGGTAAATGGTTGGAACGTACTCTTTTTTATACACTCTTTCAACAAATTCCAAGAAAATGTTTACGTTTCTCAGAAAACTTAGGTACAATGATAATACAAAAAACACACTAAAATGTCAAACAATAAAATAACGTCATACATTAATTATTTCTCATAATATGCGTTTTATGTTTTTTTAATATGTTTTATAATATTATTATAAACCACAGTTAAAATATTCATGTAACGAATAGAATGAGTGTTCCAACAAGATCTGCTTTACCTTGCTTTTGAAGAGTGGAATGATACTTATATTTCTAACTTCACTGGGAAGCTGATTATAAACTTTTACTGCCACTATGAATAGGCAATTGGCTGTTTTAGCAATGTGTTGCCTAGGTACTAATAGGTCATTTTCATTACGAATGTTGTAATCAGTACATCTCTCTGAGAAGTTGCAACATTCCTGCGGATTAGCCTTGACGTATAACGTTCAGGCCAAGACATACATGGATACAACAGTCACAATGGTCGACAAGATTGTAGTTGCGATTTAAAGAGCATCAGACGGATTATTTTTTATGAGCGATGAGTAAATTGTCCATTCCATGGCTCAGGAGGAGGGATGAAAATGCACGAATTTTCGTGTTTTTTTGCTGTTTTTAGGTTTTACAGGAAAAATACCTCAGTCAAAAATTGCAGCTCGGAAAATTTCCTATCGACCTGTGTTACCGCCCTTTCCCATTAATTCTTATTTCTGCGGCTAGAACACGTGAAAATGTTTGAATATCCATTTATTTTTTGTTTCTTTGCATTCAAATGCACAATTTACGTGCTTTTATGAAATATAATGCATCAAAGTTGTAAAGCGAATTTTTTTTGTCAATATACAGGGTGTTTCTAAATTGTACCAAAATATTTTACAGAGCGATTCTCCCGTTAAAATTAAGGGGGGGTCTTTCATATAAATTTTTCCTCAAAACCCCTCCCCCTCCGAGTTACACCCCTCCAAATATGTGGGTAAAAAATTCTTTTTATTTATTTTCTCTGCTATGGAAAGAGGCAGAAAGTTGAAATTTGGTGGACCAGTTGCACTCGTAGAATGACATTTTGTGACATTTTTTTAACCCTAAAGTTGATGGGGATGAAAAAAATCAACCCCTAAATTATTTTTCGCCAGAATTTTTTAACGTGTCAAAATTTCAAAACAAAAAAATTGGTTTGTAATGACAAATGCGTTTGAAAACTTTTTCAATTCTTGTCTTTTTGTCTTAAACTTGACAGATTTTTCAGAAAAAATAAAACTTGATGACACCCGCGCGACTTACGCATGGTTAATAAGAATGAATCAGGTAATTTAGTAGGCCAATGTCAAACATCTAATTACTGCGTTTAAAAACTTTTAGGTCTCTTTTGTTTTTGTTCTAAATTGGACATAATTTAAGTGTAACTAACAACACAAATTAGTTATGACACGTAAGAAGAGTAATTAGATGTTTGACATTAGCCTACTAGATTATCTGATTCATAAAAGAATTTATTATTAATCTCTTATTAACCATGCGTAAGTCGCACGGGTGTCAAGAAGTTTTAATTTTTTCTAAAAAAATTGTCAAGTTTAGAACAAAAAGACAAGAGTTGAAAAAGTTTTTAAACACATTTGTCATTACAAAACTTTTTTTTGTTTTGAAATTTTGACCCGTTAAAAAATTCTGGCGAAAAATAATTTAGGGATTGTTTTTTTCATCCCCATCCACTCATACTTTAGGGTTGAAAAAATTTCACAAAATGTCATTCCTTGAGTGCAACTGATCCACCAAATTTTAACTTTCTACCTCTTTCCATAGTGGAGAAAATAAACATAAACAATTTTTTACCCCCATATTTGGAGGGGTGTAACTCAGAGGGGGGGGGGGGTTGAGGAAAAATTTATATGAAAGACCCCACTTAATTTTAACACGGGAGAATCGCTTTGTAAAATATTTTGGTGCAATTTAGAAACACCCTGTATGATGTTTGTGGATTTTGTATGAATCTGAGCATGGGCAATTACAAAGAAATCATTATTTTACCCTGCTTTTTTCACCCAGGCTTGAATGTACAGCCGCGGCCACAAAAAACTTTCAGGCTGGTGGAAATCCGTGCAAATGAGCGCACAACTCGGCAACGCCGCGGCTGCCCGTCTCGTGACGGGCGGAGCGGGCGGGCCGCCACGTTGCCGGATTTCGCGCTTTGGAGAAAGATTCAAGGACCAGCCTGAAAGTTTTTTGTGGCCGCGGCGTACTTTGCCATATTAAAAAATCCTACTTGTTATTGGCACTGACAGGTACCTACACTCTCTCTGTATGTGTTCTCATATTTTTTAATACGGCAAATTATTCAAGCCTGCGGGTGAAAACATGTTTTTTTTTTGTAAATACCAATATAATATATACAGTGCTATTCATAAAGTTTGCACCAAAAAAAAATTGTTGTAATTAGATTTTTGAAAATCTGATTTTGGAATATGTTGGTGCATGTTTTGGATACACTATTTCGCCTAAAGAAGGTCGTAATATCACAACCCATGCCTGTCAATTTGTCATTTAAAATTAAATATTGGGAAACATCGGGTTTGCCTTGGAAATATCGGAAGTTATTAAGAAAATGTGTTAGTCTTGTATTATTGAGCCTATATTCCAATTTTCAGAAGGATATGAGAATATTCGTTTTTCTTATAGTGAATATCACGATTAGTGATCCCTGCGTCACGATGGTCGACAATGGAAATTACGTTATTGGCCATTGTGACGCAGAGATCAAGATTCGTGGTATCCACTATACTATACCGAAAGCGGACACCAGCACGTGTTCGTATATTATTTTCAAGGAGAACTTGACGGTTGGTTATAAACATGTGAAATCTCGCCGGTTGCGTCAGTCGATAGTGGGACTTGAGCGTGGAAGGGTGTCGGCTCGAAAAAATTTTGGCAGTGGCGTACGGGTAAGCTTTTACGTAAACTCGTTTATTAATTTGTTTTTTAAAGATCGAAAACAAACTATTGCCCACAAAAAACGTAACGAGATATAAAATTTGTTTTTTCATTAAAGTGTTAAGTAATTATATGCTTCACTTTTGTGCCTAAGATAATTATCCTAGTTTCTTTTGTTTTGTTTCTAATAATTGATTTATACAAAATTGTCCTCAGGTGGGGGTGAAGGCGGACACCATGGTTAGGACTTACAAAAAGAAAATTGGGTTAAAATTCATGAATTACCATGAAGAAACACTAGAAAAAGCTTTGGCAGATATAAAAAATGGCAAAAAAGCTATAAGGCAGGCTTCAGATTATTATAAAATTCCCAAGTCTACTCTGCATGATAAAATAAAAGGCAAAAAAATGGGAAAACACGGCAGGCAAACTGTACTCTCGGCAGGAGAGGAAAAAATAATAACAGAAGGCATTGCTAAATTTAGTGAGTGGGGATTTCCTATGACACGCAGGGACATAAGATATCTTGTAAAACATTACCTTGACAGAAAGGGTAAGAAAATTAGAAATTTTAAGGATAATTTACCCGGAGTCGAGTGGTTTTATAAATTTTGTAAGAGACACAAGATTTTAACAGAAAGATTTGCTCAGAATATTAAGAGGTGCAGGGCTTATATTACCAAAGATATGATAAGAGAATACTTTCAAAATTTAGAAGAGAGCTTAGAAAGTGTAGAACCTACCCACATTGTGAATTATGACGAGACCAATCTTACGGATGACAAAAAGTTCTATGCCGGCGTGGGTCTAAAAGGGTGGAAATCATAATGGATTCGAGCAAAACGAGCACTTCCGTTATGTTCGCTGCAACCGCGGCGGGGCAACTATTACCACCATGTGTGGTGTACAAGGCTGTACATGTATATCCAACCTGGATAGAGGGAGGACCCCATGGAACGTTGTACAATCGAACCAAATCAGGATGGTTCGATGCTCCGACATTTGAAGACTGGTTTGATAAGGTTCTCCTCCCTTATTTTAGTAACCTGCCAGGGAAAAAGGTGCCACTTGGAGATAACCTAGCAAGTCATATTTCGATACATGTTTTGGAATGCTGCGAGAAATATAACACCAATTTTGTGTTGCTGTCACCTAATGCAACACATATCCTGCAACCCCTAGATGTAGCATTCTTTGCACCCATGAAAAAGTCATGGCGTGCAATACTAACAGAATGGAAAATGAAAAATAGAGGGTGTATATTGAAAGCAGATTTCCCAAGGCTTCTCAAAAAAGCTCTTGAGAATATTGGGAACTTAGAAAATAATATAAGATCTGGTTTCAAAGGTTGCGGTATTGTCTCATTTCATCCCGACGTAGTTATGGAAAAAATACCGGATGCAGATGACAATTATCAAGCCGCTCAAGCAGAAAATGAAAACCATTGGACCAGAACATTACAAGAGTTTCTGAAAGAGAGCAGATTAACAATAACCCAAGAAAGCAGACCAAAACAAGGGAAAAAACTGAAAGTAGCTCCCGGAAAAGCAATTAGAAAAAAAGATCTCGATCCGACACCCAGTAGTGATGAGGAGGAGGATGAAAATATCGACTTGGAAAGGACACTGATGAGGAAAAGACTGATTCCAATAATGAAGACTTAGCAGGGGCGTGCAGTCCATGGAAGCAAGGGAAGCAGTGCTTCCCCTAAACCAAAACAATGTAAAATGATAAAACATAATTTTTGAATTTTTAAGCAGGAAGCAATTAGTTTAGTTACCTAGGTATATCAAAAACGCTAAAAATTATCTTATATATTATATATCAAACCTACAATTTGTGATGCCTCTAGTAAATACGGCGTTGACTCCGACTGCGCCCATCCTACCGAGCGACAGTACAGGGTTATGCACATAACATTTTACCCCCCTTAACTCTTTTATTTTTCGTGATAGAAAAAAATGGTAAATAGAAAAGTTGTAGGGAATTTTCTTGCGAGTTTAAAGAGCATATCAGATCTGCCGATATACAGGGTGGGTGTTGTCAAGATACAAACCAAACCTGTTTTTTTTTTAATAGAACACCCTGTATATTATTAATTTTTTCAAATCTATTCTTCATTCCGATTTCAACGATATATATATGTGATATGTTTGGTTCAATGGTTTACTCGGAATTTGCTTTCAAATACTGGATTATCATATATCCAGATTGCCACGAAAAATAATAAACTGTCATGATAACAAAACTTTGACATTTGAAAGAACAAACGATATCAACCAATTAAAACAGAAGATAACTGAAGAAATCCGACTCCTCAATGAATCCGGCACAGTAATAAATTTTAAGAGAAGCCTAGTTATGCGATATAATCTCTGTCTTGCGCAGGATGGAGGCGTCATCGAACATCTTTTATAGTGTAGATGCTAACTTCATAGTAGTTTATATATAGGTCTAATTCATCAATAAATCTGGTTTGTTTTTGTGGTTATTATTTTTTATTTATTTATTGCAAGAAACTACAAAACTAAACCTAATGGTTTACAACTGTCAAATGTCAAATTTTTGTTATGACACCAAATTCCGAGTAAACCATTGAACCAAACATATTACATATATATATCGTTGGAATCGGAATGAAGAATAGATTTGAAAAACCAATAATATACAGGGTGTTCTATTAAAAAAAAACAGGTTTGGTTTGTAACTTGACAACACCCTGTATATAGGCAGATATGCTCTTTAAACTCACAATAAAATTCCCTACAACTTTTCTATTTACCATTTTTTTCTATCACGAAAAATAAAAGAATTAAGGGGGGTAAAATGTTATGTGCATAACCCTGTACAATGTAAGCTATGCCGGCCGCTAGCTTTTTTGTAGCGTTCGAGAGTCTAGAGGTTATTGAACTTTCCACCTCCACCGCACTGGCTGACGCGAATGAGAACGTGTGTTTTAAGCGTGCGTGGAAGCTATCTTTGCAGTAGGTTCTTTATTAAGTTTAGTTGGTTTTGATATCTGCGTTGGTGCATCGCGCGCGTCGTATCTCGGGCGATATGGAAGACAATACAATACGGACATGAACATGCAAATACCGTCAACTTCGGCTGTCGGGAATGACGTTGAAACTGTTAAAGTTGAACAATTAAGTAAGAGTGTGTGTGAATGTGTAGTGTGTGCCTTAGTAATAAAGGGATTTTTAACATTAAACTTTGCGGATAAGCTTCAATTAATTACTAACTGAAAGGCAAAACCCCCTATGAAAAATTTAACCACAAAAATGAATGAATGACTTTCACAGATATCGCTGTTGTCTATTGAGAATATACTTCTCCCGAACATGTTAGAGCATCGATGTTTTTATGATGACGTCATTGACGAATTCGCAAAAAGTGATCGAAGAATCGAATTACATTACAAATAGGTAACTTTTTAAACATTGCTTCCCTTACTTAAAATGTCACCGCACGCCCCTGAGACTTAGGATTCGAGACTATTACTGAGACTGAAGAGATACCTGATGAAGAGAATTTAGAGACTGATTGTAGCGTTATACAAAAGGGCACTTTTTTATTGGTAAAGTTTTCATGCCCAAACAATAACTTTAAGTATTATGCCGCTTGTGTTTCCGAGATTATCGACAAATCGAAAAAGATGTATTATGTTAATTTTTTAAGGAAGCAAAAATCGGATAAAATGGGAGTATATTTTATATACCCCATTATTAAAGATCAGTCAATAGTAGAGAGCACTCAAATTTTTAAAATTCTTACAAAAGTAAAAGATTTACGACTACGACGTGAAAGGTTTCAATTCGCTATTTTAGAGAAATATAAAAATATTAAAATTGAATGAATCAAAGATAAGAAACGTTGCTCTCTTTTGTTTAATTTTAATTGTTTTGTAAAGTTTACAGAGTTTAGAGTTTAAGTTTTATATTTTATTTCTTTAACATAACAGGGTTACTTTTAGTTTTATTTCGATGTACACGCTGTATTTTTTTGAAAATAAAGAGTTTTTCTTGGTTATCTTGTCTTTTTTTACATTCTATGGCCACCTTTTTACTAAAAATATATATTTTTTATTATTGTTGTCCGCCTTCGCCCCATAGCTCGCCTGAAGTTGTATTTCAAAGCTAAATAAATATGTGTCCGTGTTTGCCCCACACATAGGGGCGAAGGCGGACATCTTTCAACACAAAAAAAACTGTTTTGGGGGTACAATTTTTGAATGTTTTTTTATCATATTATGTTCTAGAGATATAGGAGAGTCTAAATTATTTTGCAGGCACAATAGCAAGGCCAAGGTCAAACATGATACCGGTAGGAGTATTAAATGTCCGCGAAAATGATGTAAAACTGAAAAATTTTAGACCGAAAATAGACTTATTAGAAAACTATGAATATTGTTCTTTTGGATTAAATAATACCCATTCTGTAAGCAGAGCAGAAAAACTGTTAAATCTTCTAAAAAAAGGAAAGAAATTCTATGCAAAAGGTCTGTACGAAGTATTCAGATGTCTTTTAGAAACTGACCCATTAACAACCAAAAATATTTACAAACAGAAAATATATTTAAAGCCAGAGGCGTCCCCCATATATGTTAAACAATATCGGTTACCTCATGCGCAGAAAGATGAAATTGATAAACAAGTAGATACAATATTAATAGATGGAATAATAGAAGAGGCTAGGTCAGAATGGTCTTCGCCACTTTTATTAGTCCCTAAAAGAGTAGATTATAATGGCAATAAAACATTCAGAGTTGTAGTAGATTATAGATTTGTTAATAAGCAAATTAAAGATGAAAAATGGCCATTACCTTGCATTTCAGAAATCTTGGATTCTCTTTCTGAAGTTCATTTTTTAAAATTGAATATTATGACTAGATCTCCCAAAATAATGAAGCTGCTGAACTGAAATTTGGCACTGCTGTATTTTTGGGGACGAAGAATAAGCTAAAGATGTCAATTTCTATGTATCTCACAGAATGCGTCACTTGCACTTTGAATCGTGCTTTTACTCGCAACTTTTTTGAGTTTATCTTTTTGGTTTTACAGGTCAATCATTTTAGTGCATCTGTTCTTTCTGTAATAAAAAGGTACTATTGTTTCATAACGATAAAATCAACCCTTTGCATTGAAATTGGCAAAATGTGCACCAAAACACCTGTTGACTCCAACATTAGAATAATAAAATTTGTACCTATTTTACCACTTTTAAATGTTACAGATCAATGATACCATTGAAAGTGAGAAAAAAGTCCTTATGAACAATGTACCAAAAATGTTTCGATTCCAGAATGGAATGGATTGAAACTCGGCAAAATTAACACTACTTCAAGAAAACAAATGGTGTTTTGACCAATGCCCATTTTGCGTTTTTTTTGTTTATTTTGAATGTACAGTTGATCTTAAACATTTAAAAGCGGTAGCTGAAAATTCTATGTTTCGAATGTTGGAGTTAACATAGGTGTTTTGGGGCACATTTTGCCAATTTCAAGCAAACAGTTGATTTTATCGTTATGAAACAAGAGTACCTTTTTGTTGCAGCTTGAAAAGATGCACTAAAATGATGGATCTGCAACAACAAAAAGGAAACCACAAAAAAGTTTTGAGTAAAAGCTCCATTCAAAAACAGTGCAAGTGACGCCCTCTGTGAGATACATAGAAATTGGCATTTTCAGCTTAGCCGCAAATGGCAACGAAGACAAAATAATAGTAATTGCCCCCCTCCCCTGCACAAGCATGTGGTTGCTTCTGGGGTAATCCTAGTTTGGAGTATTGTGAGGGTGAGAATTATTATTATTATTACTATTATTATCTCGACTTAGCCAAAAGGCATTCGCACTCCCTCTACGGGGAACATTCACTCAGATCCCGGGTATCCCGGATACCAAAAGGATCTGGCTCAGACGAGACCCTTGCCATGTTATCGGGCCTTAGGTGACATTGATGTTGTTGGATGATCCTGCATTCCCCATGAATTTCCTGACGGTTCGGGCTGTCGCAAGTAGTACCGCTTTCTGCATGGACCTGTAAAGACTATCAGTTAGACCCAGCTCCTTGATGTTTCTCAGCAAACTTTTTGGTATAACACCAGTTGTTGACATGATGATTGGAATCGTCTGGACGTTCTCCATTTCCCATTGCCTTCTAATTCGTTCTTCTAAATCTCTGTACTTCGCGATCTTCTCGACTTGCTTCCGCAGGTTGTTGTTCGGGATGGCCACATCAATCAGAGTTGTCTGCCTAGAAATTTTATCAACTATTATAAGGTCCGGTCTGTTATGGGCAACTCGTTGATCTGTCAGAACTGTACGATCCCAGTACATCTTGTAGTTGCTGTTCTCAAGAACAGGCTCAGGTGTGTAGTTGTAATATGGGACCCTCTCTGCCTGCACAAGCAGCAGCTTTTCCGCCAGTTCCTGGTGCAAGATCTTGGCAACCGAATCGTGTCGTTCCTTATATTCCGTTGATGCGAACATCTGACATCCTCCTGTTATGTGCTGGATTGTTTCTGAAGTTGAGCACCCGTATCTGCATCTGTCATCCACTACCGATGCATCTCCTACAATGAATTTTAGGTAGTTGCGAGTTGGTATAACCTGATCTTGTATGGCCAGTAGGAAGCCTTCCGTCTCGGGGAACATTCGTCCCGAGGTCAGCCAATAGTTCCACGCTAACTTGTCGAGATGTTCCTGGTTAACCTCGTTAGGATGCCTCCCGTGCAGCGGCTTCCCCAACCACCTCTGTAGTTTATCGTTGTCGGTTCGGTGGTGATTTTGACGCTCGTGTTCCGTCAGACGTAGCGGTGTTGAGACGTCTGCTCCGCATATAGCCCTATGTAGTGTGGAGCTGTTGGCCTGCCTGTAGAAATAATTACGCAGATTTAATATTTGTTGGTCCAATTGCTTGCTGAGATCTGCCAATCCTCTTCCTCCTAGTTGACGTGGCAGAGTTGTTCTTTCTATGGCGCTACGGGGATGATGTTTATGAGCTTTTGTCAGTAGTGTCCTAACTTTTCGTTGCAGGTTGTTGATGTCCGTGTTGGTCCAATTCACTATTCCGAACGAATAGCTGAGTACAGAGCACGCATACGTGTTCAGGGCCTTAAACAAATTCCTGCTGTTAAGATCAGTTCGCACTACTTGTCTTACTCTCTTGATGAATTCATTCGTTAAATCAGTCTTCATTGTTCGATGGTCTATCCTTTGAGCTTGTTTCATCCCGAGATACTTGTATGTATCTCCCTTGCTCATTGCTTCGATCTCCAGGCCGTCCTGCATCTCGTGTGCGCCTTGTTCGAACTTTCCCCGGACGATGTTAAGGGTGCGGCACTTGTCCAGTCCAAACTGCATTCCGATGTCCCTGGAGAACTCCTCTACAATTTTAAGCATTTGCGTTAGTTGGTTTTTGGTTGCGGCCATCAGTTTTAAATCATCCATATATAATAGGTGATTCAACTTGATCGCTTCTGCGTTGTTGCTTTTGATAGCGAAGCCATATTTTGTAGAGTTCAACCGATGTGATAGAGGGTTCATCGCCATGCAGAATCACAGTGGACTGAGTGAATCTCCTTGGAAAATCCCTCTTCGGATGTTGATTGTGTCGGTCTCGATGCTACTGTTTGCGGTTCTGAGTTGTATCTTAGTGCGCCAGGTTGTCATAACGTGTTCTAAAAAGGAAACTGTATGATGATCTATTTTATACAGCTTTAAGATACCTGTGAGCCAGTCGTGAGGTACGGAATCAAATGCTTTTTTGTAGTCCACATAAGCCATGTGGAGGTTTCGTTGCTTGGAATGAGCCTGGTTGCAGATGACAGAGTCTATGATGAGTTGCTCTTTGCATCCCATTGCGCCCTTCGAGCAGCCCTTCTGCTGCATTGCAATGATGTTGTTCCGCTCGCAGTGAGCATATATTCGCTGCGTAAGGCAAGATGTGATTATCTTGTACAGCGTAGGCAAGCAGGTTATTGGGCGGTACTTGGCAGGGTTATCCGTATTCCGCTGGTCTTTTGGTAACAGGTAGGTTGCACCCTGTGTAAGAAACAATGGCATTTTCAGAGGATCGAGCAAGACTTCATTAATTAAGGTAGTTATCTGTTCATGCGTGCACCACAACTTCTTAATCCAATAATTTTGGAGATGATCTGGACCTGGTGCCTTCCAGTTGTGGGAATTCTTGATGACATCGGAGACCTCAGCGGTTGTGAATTGCTCGTGTTGCATCTGGCTATAGTTCCGGCCCATCTCGCGTTCTTCGCTGATCCAGCTTGCACTGACATTGTATGGACCTGGTGTGGCAAGTTGATTTCTCCAGAAACCGTCGACCTGTTCTCTGCTAGGGTAACTCGCATTTGTGGCATCGGCGCTAGAATTAAAAGCACGGTAGAAACCCTTTTCTGATCGTTCAAAGAGTTTGTTGTCTCGTTTCCTGTTATTACTAGCCTTGTATCTCCTCAGACGCCCTGCGAAAACAGAAAGTTTTTGTTTTAATGTGTCAAGACATTGTTGAGCAGTGATGTTCGCGGGGTCATGCCGAGAATGCATTTGGGTGCGGCTCATTATTGCCTGCACCGCCCTCTGGATCCTTCTAGTTCTAACTCCTCTGATATATTCCGTCACTTGTCCTATGTCTTTACGGAGACTCTCGATCTTCCAATTTAGTCGCATTTCCCATTGAGCCATTCGTGGTTCTGGTCTTGCACGATTCAACTCTTGGGCCGTTCGGATCTTGGCACCCATTACAGTGGTAACTGCCGTTGCGGCACAGTAGATTAACATGTGCATACGTTCTAATGTTGGTGTCACTGAAACATAGTTTGATAAAATTCGTGTGTTCATAAGATCGAGCACGATCGCAAGTTTCCTGGAAGAATTTAATCTTGGTAGCGGTGGCCTGCTCAGTGGGTCTGTGCCTTCGTATCGCAATACTGCCTGTCTCATATGTGCGTTTAAGCCTTCAAAATGTTCTTCGTTAACCGATTCCAGACTCTCGGTTGTTGGTTCTACCGTTTCGGCTTCTAGTTGTTGTCCAGGCGCTTGAAGTTCCCCATTGTTGTTGTTGTCATCTATGTCTATGTGTTCGCCGTGGATCTCTAGCTCAACTTCCCGTTTGATAGCGTTAAGTCGCGTTTCTGGAATTCGGTTATTTCTTAGAATAGTTCGATACTGATCTGACACTCTTTGTTCAGACACTTGCATGTGTGGAAACTCCCTGCAGAACTCGGCATGCAGTTGTTGTCGGTAGCCGATCATCTCTTGTCCTAAGTTTGTCACCCTGTAAAAAATACGCATAATCGATTCATTCATGGACACAGTCCATTTCATGCGTCGTCGTTGTAATCCCGCCTCTGTGAATTATTATTATTATATCGACTTAGCCAAAAGGCATTCGCACTCCCTCTCTGGGGAACATTCACTCAGATCCCGGGTATCCCGGATACCATAAGGATCTGGCTCGGACGAGACCCTTGCCATGTTATCGGGCCTTAGGTGACATTGATGTTGTTGGACGTTCCTGCACTCCCCATGAATTTCCTGACGGTTCGGGCTGTCGCAAGTAGTACCGCTTTCTGCATGGACCTGTAAAGATTATCAGTTAGACCCAGCTCTTTGATGTTTCTCAGCAAACTTTTTGGTATGACACCAGTTGTTGACACGATGATTGGAATCTAATTCGTTCTTCTAAGTCTCTGTACTTCGCGATCTTCTCGACTTGCTTCACACGCAGGTTGTTGTTGTTCGGGATGGCCACATCAATCAGAGTTGTCTTCCTAGAAATTTTATCAACTATTATAAGGTCCGGTCTGTTATGGGCAACTCGTTGATCTGTCAGAACTGTACGATCCCAGTACATCTTGTAGTTGCTGTTCTCAAGAACAGGCTCCGGTGTGTAGCTGTAATATGGGATCCTCTCTGCCTGCACAAGCAGAAGTTTTTCCGCCAGTTCCTGGTGCAAGATCTTGGCAACCGAATCGTGTCGTTCCTTATATTCCGTTGATGCGAACATCTGACATCCTCCTGTTATGTGCTGGATTGTTTCTGAAGTTGGGCACCCGTATCTGCATCTGTCATCCACTACCGATGCATCTCCTACAATGAATTTTAGGTAGTTGCGAGTTGGTATAACCTGATCTTGTATGGCCAGTAGGAAGCCTTCCGTCTCGGGGAACATTCGTCCCGAGGTCAGCCAATAGTTCGACGCTAACTTGTCGACATGTTCCTGGTTAACCTCATTAGGATGCCTCCCGTGCAGCGGCTTCCCCAACCACCTCTGTAGTTTATCGTTGTCGGTTCGGTGGTGATTTTGACGCTCGTGTTCCGTCAGACGTAGCGGTGTTGAGACGTCTGCTCCGCATATAGCCCTATGTAGTGTGGAGCTGTTGGCCTGCCTGTAGAAATAATTACGCAGATTTAATATTTGTTGGTCCAATTGCTTGCTGAGATCTGCCAATCCTCTTCCTCCTAGTTGACGTGGCAGAGTTGTTCTTTCTACGGCGCTACGGGGATGATGTTTATGAGCTTTTGTCAGTAGTGTTCTAACTTTTCGTTGCAGGTTGTTGATGTCCGTGTTGGTCCAATTCACTATTCCGAACGAATAGCTGAGTACAGAGCACGCATACGTGTTCAGGGCCTTAAACAAATTCCTGCTGTTAAGATCAGTTCGCACTATTATTATTATTATTATCGACTTAGCCAAAAGGCATTCGCACTCCCTCTCTGGGGAACATTCACTCAGATCCTGGGTATCCCGGATACCATAAGGATCTGGCTCGGACGAGACCCTTGCCATGTTATCGGGCCTTAGGTGACATTGATGTTGTTGGACGTTCCTGCACTCCCCATGAATTTTCTGACGGTTCGGGCTGTCGCAAGTAGTACCGCTTTCTGCATGGACCTGTAAAGATTATCAGTTAGACCCAGCTCTTTGATGTCCGTGTTGGTCCAATTCACTATTCCGAACGAATAGCTGAGTACAGAGCACGCATACGTGTTCAGGGCCTTAAACAAATTCCTGCTGTTAAGATCAGTTCGCACTACTTGTCTTACTCCCTTGATGAATTCATTCGTTAAATCAGTCTTCATTGTTCGATGGTCTATCCTTTGAGCTTGTTTCATCCCGAGATACTTGTATGTATCTCCCTTGCTCATTGCTTCGATCTCCTGGCCGTCCTGCATCTCGTGTGCGCTTTGTTCGAGCTTTCCCCGGATGATATTATTATTATTATTATTATTATTATTCGTCCCCAAAAATACAATAGTGCCAAATTTCAGTGCAGCAGCTTGATGTAACCATAATTCAATTTCAAAAAATGAACTTCCACTCCCTGTATCTCTTAAACAACATTTCTATTAAGGCGTATTGGCCTCAATCGTCATATTTTGGTCAGAAATATGTGTAGTGTAGTTGCTATATGGACAATTATTAACCGGACACCCTGTAGGTATCATTAAAGTGTGTTTCATACCATTGTAATGACTCTACTTGTAACGTTTGTTGCATATAAGTGTACTATTAAAGTTGTTGTGAGTAAATAGCAGCACAATCATTATTTTTTCACCCTTAATAAATAACCGATGGTTCTAAACCGATGGTGACATATATAATAGAGCATAACTCGTAAACGGGAAAAGATATGAAAAAATTTATAATTACTAAATTTGTTCGTCTGCTCATACGGGATGCACATTTTGCGTATGAGCCCTCTGGAAGGTGTTATTGGATTTATGACGTCATAAAAACCAAACGGCGCAACTCAAAGGTAAACAACTGGTACTACGCCATTACGTAGCATACAATAAAGAGATTACACATAGTCGCAACTTCCCTTCACAAAAGGTCCCACGGAGTAGGTAAATGTGCATTATGCTGCTCAACTATAGCGCTTTTTCAAGAGCAATGACTATTGCTGTGTCAGGTCTTTGTTATGAAAGTTGTTTTATTTATTTAGACGATCTTATTGTATTTGGAAGAAATTTAAATGACCACAACAAAAATTTAGTAAAAGTTTTACAAAGAATTAGAGATGTTAAATTAAAGCTAAATCCAAATAAATGCGAATTTCTCAAGAAAGAACTTTTGTACTTAGGGCATATAGTATCGGCGGAAAGAGTTTTGCCCGACTCAGAGAAAATTAAAGTTGTACAAGAGTATCCTACTCCCAAAGATGCTAACGAAACCAGGAGGTTTGTGGCATTTAGTAATTTTTATAGAAAACACATTAAATATTTTGCAGAAATCGCTGCACCATTAAATAGGCTGTTAAGGAAAAATATTCCATTTAAATGGACTCCTGAATGCCAAAAATCTTTTGACACTTTGAAAGTAGCATTAATTAATCCCCCGTACTACAATATCCAAACTTTTCACAAGACAACACTTTTATTTTAAAAACTGACGCATCAGGACACAGTGTAGGCGCAGTAATATCAAATAGCGACGAAAGACCGATAGCTTACACAAGCAGAGCGATGAATAAAGCGGAAAAACACTATTCGACTATAAATTTATATTGTACACCGATCATTGTTCCTTAGTTTACTTGTTTGGAATGGCCAACCCTTCAAGTAGATTGACGAAGTTCAGGTTGCTTATAGAGAAATATGACTTTGACATAAAATATATAAAAGGCAAGGAAAATGTAACAGCTGATGCATTATCTAGAATTGAATTTTCCTCAAGTGAATTGAAAAATATGTCAAATTCCATTTCAGAAACATTATTTGCTATAACAAGACAACAAACTGAAAAGCTTAAGGAACAAAAAATAAATGAGGTTGGTTTTGATAAATCCTTTAACAATAGGCTTGATCACCCTGGCGTTGTGGAATTGTTAAAGCCACCAAAAAACCCTTTTGAATTAAGTTCCGTCGCACAACTAGAATTTGAAAATTTAATAAGAGAAAAAATATGACTTTTTGTTAAATAAGAATTAAATAAGAATAAGAAAATTATTTACATTAAACAGGATCCTCGATCGACGTGTGTACTGGATACCTCGTTGAGAGACCTGAATAAAGCATGCATGAAATATAACATTTTGAGAATTATTTATTTTAAAAAATAAACTGAACGCGCAATTAATAAATGAGCTCATAAATAATACAAAAAAGATAGAAGATAGGCACTTTAAAATTAATATTATACAGGACGTACAAAAATTGAGAATACAGAGTGTCGATAAATTATTTTGAATGATTTTCATATCCTGCCAACCGGAGGGCATGCAGGAATGAATAGAATGTACAATAATATAAAAAAATATTATTTTTGGCCCAATTTACATTCCGATGTTGAAGTTTTCGTTAAATGTTGTGATGATTGTCAGCGACATAAACATTCTAGGCCTAGTATACAACCGATGACTATCATATCAACGGCATCTTCAGCATTCCAGAACATTTATTTAGATATAGTAGGTTCCTTAGATAAAGATAAGTATGAAAATAGATATATTTTAACTATACAGTGTGAATTAACAAAGTTCAATGAATGTTACCCATTACCAAATAAAGAAGCAACATCAGTGGGAAGCAGTTTTGTAAACAGTTTTATTTTTGGTATACCATCTTGCATAATACACGACCAAGGTTCCGAATTTTTATGTTCAACACTAAAAGGAACTTGCAAAATATTAAAAATAAAACAATTAAGCAGTATGGCTTATCACCATGAAACCATAGGTTCTCTGGAAAATTCTCACAAACATTTAAATGCATACTTCAGAATACATACAAACAAATTTCCGGAAACTTGGAGTACATGGTTACAATTTTGGTGTTTTTCGTATAACAACAGTGTTCACACCGAAACCAAATACACACCATACGAGTTAGTGTTTGGTAAAATGTGTAACCTCCCATCCAATATCCTTAACAAAGTTGATCCAATCTATAATTTTGATGATTATCCATCTGAGCTAAAATATCGTTTACAAAGCGCATGGGTTGATGCTAGAGAAAACTTATAAAATAAATTTTGATAAAAGATCGAAGTTGATAAATTTCAGAGTTGGTGACAAAATTTTAATAAAGAATGAATCGGGAAATAAAAAGGACCCTATTTTCAACAGTCCTTATCTAGTAGTTGAGGATAAGGCCCCAAATGTTTTAGTAAAAATAGGAAATAGTCTAGTCGAAATTCACAAAAATAGAACAAAGTTGTACTTCGATAGGTAGTTCATACATTTTTTTTCTTTTTTTTTTTAATTTTCGTAGGTGTATATAGGTATGTGAAAAGGGACATTAGTTATTAGTTACATATTGAATAAAATTAGGTTAGTGGTAATATTGAATTTTAGTAGATTATAAGAATTAAACATTATTATTTATACTTATTTCATAAGTATGTTGGTCTACTTGCAATAGCTGCTGTGCTTTATCATCAATATCACCTATTGCAAGTCAACCCAAATATTGTATTAAACTTCAGAATAAACTAAGAAGTCGTGGAGACTGGTTCTTAACACACTTAACAACTACAAGAAGAAAAAATTTTAAGATATCTGATATGCATAAGGTATCATACTGGAGGCGAGGATGAATCAGCTTTCACTACAGGGTGTATCAAAATTAGAAGCAGACGTGACCGCATAATCTATGAAAATGAAGCCACCCAAGTTTAAAGTCCGATTTATAAACTTTGACGTTTGACGTGGCCGTTTGAAGTTTGACGTTGCCGTTTGACGTTCGAAAGTTGGACATCCAAGATTTGATGTTAGTATTTATAAACTGAAATTCCGTTGCCGTTTGACGTTCCGTCGGGCATAACCAACTTTTATCTTTTTCCGTTTGCCGTTGCAGCTCCGGCCAATGAAGTGCCTTTTTAAGGGTCACGTGGGAGGTCGCATGGTTTCCCATTGTATCAGCTGATCATCTGTATTGATTTTGTGTAATATTTAAATATTAATTATCCAAAATAACGCTACATGGTAGAAAACAGAATGGATTCAGAGTTGCTAAATCAGAATATTATAAAATCGAACGACTTCGCTCCGATGACGATGATTGTTGTTTTATGCTTTATTTTTCTGGCGTTGATAACACGCAGGCGACAGAAAATCCTAAATGGAACGGAAAAAGTTTATAAACGACTTGGAAACAGCAGCTGCGTCAACGTCAAACGGAAACTTCAAACTGCAAACGGCAACGTCAAACGTCAAAGTTTATAAATCCGGCTTAATGGACAAGTGGCATGGAGCACTTATCTTAATCACTTTCAGGCTTCCGCAGAAGGAAACTTTTGGATAGGAGAAGAGAAAGCCTGTAATTTGAAGTTATGACAAGGCACCGATGAGACCCAGAAACAGTTTGAAGCTGACAATGCTCGCCTGGTAAATCTGGCTTTTCCAACAGCCCAAGTCGAATTCTGGAAACAAATTTCAGTAAGCGGCTTCATAGATGGCGTGCGTGACAACGAGACTAGCCATTCACTTTGGCTAGCCCGCCACAAAAACATCTCAGACACCTTGACGCATGCTTTACAATTTGAAGCCGCCACATGGGCAGCACGTGGAGAAGTGAGGTGAAAACCATTCCAATGTTAAATTTTAGACCCTCCAAATGGATACCCACTCTGGAAGCCAGTATCCGTTCGGTAAAGTTCGGCGTAGTCCAACACGCAACGTTGCCACATCACTCGGCATAGCGCATTCGCATATCTGATTCCGAACGGATCAGATCTACTATCGTGGTGGTGCACTCCCCTGCCGCCTCACCGCCCCGCGCTACAGGATTCGCGTGATGCAGCGATTTTATATTATTCCCCAGCGACCAGCGTATGCCTTGTTTAGACGGTCGGTCGGGTGCTCCCTGTTAAGTTTACATTGCTGATTATTTATTGTATACCTACTTAAATAATGTCTGCAGTGGCATAACTACGGGGTGTTCAGAGTGTTCAGTGAACATGGGCCCAGAGCTACTAGGAGCCCACCGCCAGCAAGATTCATGCAGGACGACTCAAAATCTCTAATCGGTTACATACTCGATGCCCCAGGCCTGCCCACTGTGGGAACACGAAAACTGGAAATAAAATTTCAAACAGGGGTTCTTAAATGGGACATACTAAGGTCTAATTATGACCGAAAATTTGCTTTTTTTGGGAAAATGGCTGCTGTGACAGAAACATACCATTTTTTTCCCTAAATATTGAAAGTCCTTATCATTCTCAACAACTTTTATAATAAAAAAAAATTGTATCTTTTATTGTTCAAAATTTACAGGGTCAAATATGTAAAAAACATGGATTTTTTTTCTAATCACCAGGATCGGTTTTCCAAAATCTAGCCATGGAAACAATTAATTGATAGTCAGAAATTATTTAAGGGTATGTTAGGGTGTCTTGTGCACCCTTAAACTTATTATTCATAATAATAATTCTCACCCTCACAATACTCAAAACTAGGAGTACCCCAGAAGCAAATGAATGCTTGTGCGGGAGAGGGGGGCAATTACTATTAATTTGTCTTCGTTGCCATTTGCGGCTTGGGCCGACTTTTTCCCGATAGAACTAGGATAGCATTTGCTCAAGTACTATGGAAAACCCTAGAAAACCGTAGTAATCCCAGTAAGTGTAGGACAATTAGTAAATCACACTGATAAGCTATTAGGGAGCAATACCGTGAATCCACAATTTGTCCAGCGCTCGTGGTCATCAGCGGTGTTTTTCTATAAAGACATTGTGCGTGTGCAGTCTGCCTCGAACTCGATTCGAACCAAGGTCTATCGAAGGCAGAAAAACATAGTCTAAATAGTTCAGCGAAGCTACGAACGTCGCCACCGCCGCACCCTTCCCCTGGAATTTTTTTTTTTTGTAACAAACAATAATAGCAAACAAGTTAGTAACAAGCACAATTCAAAAATTTAAAAAATATTCCAGTTGATTACATTTGTTACCTTCAAAGCGTAACGCGATGGTAAGAAAAATAAATCCAAGATAAAGTCAAATTACCTACCTCAATTCTTGGTTGGTGAGTATCGAGCGGCCGCCAGCTAACAGTGGAGACGGGCGTGGGAAATAAAAGATCTTTTTAATAATAGGCGCCACCTAGTTTGTGCGCTCTACACCTCACACAATTTCTTTTAAGTCCAAACTAGGAAAATTCTTCGTAGGTAAATAAAAACTGAATTCAAAAATATTAATAAGATTTACTCCAATGGCACTAAATACGCTCAAGGTAATAAACAATAATTACTAGTCATTTACTTTAAAGCTATGCCTTTCAGATTCACCAGCTATATTAATAATTAAAAGACGTACGCAGAAATAACACAACGTACGCTATAATAAGAGGAAGGTAAGCAGTAGCAGCCTACGCTTTCGATTGTACACGTAAATCAAATTAGTTTTACTAGTCCAGGCACGATAAATGTAAAAAAGTAAACATGCAAAACTAAGCTGCAAGTTGAGTCTTCAAAACTGCGATGTTTCTGGGCGAAGGTTCTCCAAACCCCTCTTAGAACAGTCAAGGACAATGTGCGCTCCAAGAAGAAAATCGCCAGGTCTTCGCTGTTAGTGAATCATCAAGGCCACGCTCCAAACTCAAATCCAAAACAAGAAAAATTCATAGGCCGTAATTAAGAACTTATAGGCCGGAAAATAAAAACCCTAAAATAGAAAACCTATTTTAGTTACACTCATAGGCTAAACCTATAAATCAATTTGGGAATTAAAACCAAAATGGGGACTTGAAAAAACAAAAATAAATCTTACCTCGGGATATGAGGGTTTTTTTATCAACAAGTGTCCTTGAATTCTCGTGAAATTCCGGCACCAAAACCGTTGGAATAGGTGCTCTATAAAGAAAACACTGTAAAAAAAACAGCTCCAAGAATAAAATATTCACAGTTGAACTTACCCAAAATGTAATCTCGGGATGGAATGAGATGTATTAAATAGTGGATCCCTATGTATCAGATATTTACGGCTGGTTACGGCAAATTATATATCCCGCAAAAAGGCGGCTAGAAGTCCGTGAACCAACAAAGCCAAGTCCCGGCACTTCTGGTATGCTCAGCAGGCGAATTACTCCCGGAAAACAAGCCGGACGAGTTACACAACACTCGGAATCGATCCTACTGGCGTTTGGAAATATTTTTCCCAAAATGTATGCCGAACCACTGTAATCTCAGAAACTTAGAATCTCAACTGGCGACGCAGGTATTCGAAAATCCCCACGCACGCAAAAAAAAAAGGTATAAGAACAATTTAATTCGATAGACTGGGTCCGAAGGACATCTGTGATTACCACGGAACCAGGAAGCACACATAGTAGCCTCAGGCGCTGCTCAATAGGTGGCGATGCAGTTGCCTTAGGAAATAACTTTAATTCGGAATTAGAGATTATATCAGAAACATACTTAGGAAGCAGATAAAAATTAAGCAGTTTGGAGGGATTTAAAACAGAAGAATATCAGGAAATACTCGTGAAACTCCAGGGCGATTACATGCGTAGAAAAACAATTATTGTTTTTATTAGGTATTTCCTAGTGACCCCAGCGAGTTCACCAAATATCGAACTAAAATCACATTTGGTTGTAACAAATCCCCCCCTTACTTCAAGATGATTAGTCGGTTACGACTAATCAATGTCAGAAGGGCCTGATTTCAGGTCCTTCACATGCCAAGTACCCTTTGATCTTCCTAAGCTGTCCTCCAGCTCAGAAGTCCAAGGAGATGTCCTCTTCTTTACCAGAAAAGGTCCCAGATATCTTGGTGCTAGCTTACTGGTGAAGTGCTTTGACGCATCTGACAAGACGTAATTTTTGCGCCAAACTAACTGTTTCGGAGCATACTCTTCATATCTCTTCCTTAAATTGTAAGTGTTTACACTTCTTGCCGCGGCAACTTCCAACCTTTTCTTGACATCCTGATAGACCTCTTTAAAGATCTTGTTCCTACTACTATCCATGAAATCAATATCCTCGGCATCCTCATTCTCTTTCTTCTTAATATCTCCATACTCTGTTCCTGATAAAATCATACTCCTTCCGAAGTTTACAAAAAACGGAGACAAACGCATAGTTCCATGGCGGGCTGTTCTAAGGGCACAAGCCAACAAATGTAGCTTTTCATCCCATTTTCTATGGTTATCGTTAACATACATGGCTAACATTGTTTAATTGTCCTATTAACCCTCTCGGTGGGATTCGCACATGGATGGTAAGCAGCATTAAACTTAACCGAACACTGGTATCTATCCAGTAGCTTTCTAAACGCAGTGCTCCTGAATTGAGGCCCATTGTCGCACAAAACAACACGAGGTACGCCAAATATCAAAAATACCTCCTGCTCAACCCTTCGAACAACGGTCTCAGCGGTAGATTTTCTCAAAGCAAACACCAACGAGGATTTACTTAAGTTTCAGTTACTACCAGAATGAATGAATTTCCCTTCGGGGAAGTGGGAAGTGGTCCCATAAGGTCCATGGAAATGGTCTCCCAAGGTCTGTCTGATTTTGGATGGCTGACTAACATATCCTTTTGGCCGCACTGGTCGGCTTTATCTGCTGCACAAACCGCACAATGACGAATATAACGGGTAACATCACTACGCAACTTGGGCCAGAAATAACGATCAGTTAAGAGGGGGTTGCCGACAGCGAAAGTGACGTTAGATTTCGTATTTTTTTTAAGTTGTACAGCATACTATCTAATAACATTTTACCTGGCAAAAATTTAGTACAAACATATCTGTCTTCATTTTAATCATAAGATCTTAAAAACAGTGTTTTGTTTTATAGGTTATGAAAACCTTGGGAAAAATAATAATTCCAATGCATATGCTTTTAAGATCTTATGATTAAAATGAAGACAGAGATGTTTGTACTAAATTTTTGCCAGGTAAAATGTTATTAGATTTTATGCTATACAACTTAAAAAAAATACGAAATCTAACGTCACTTTCGCTGTCGGCAACCCCCTCTTAAGCGAGAATAAGTCTTATAGACTCCCATATGACCGGAAGTTGGAGCATCATCTGCCGCTTTGATAAGCTCTGAACGGCGCTCTCTAGGAACAACTAGCTTCCAGGAAGAATCTGAGGGAGAAAGACCAGGATAATCCGTTTTGACGAACTTATACAATTTACCATTGTCAGACATATGCCAGTTACTGAATTTCAGTGGAGAAGACTTCACTCTATTTACCATCTTGGAATACCACTTATCGGTCGGATCAGGAGTACTAACGGCTAAATCACCTATTCCTACAAAATCCAAGATAGGCACGGAACGACTGAGCATGTCAGGGACCACGTTGTCTTTGCCCTTTCGGTGTTCCACAGTGAAACTGTATTGTTGGAGGCGCAATGCCCATCTGGCTAATCTGCCACTAGGATCCTTCAAACTATGAAGCCACTTCAAGCTATAATGATCTGTAACTACAGTAAATTGGACTCCTTCAATATATGGGCGAAGCTTCTCAATAGCCCACAGAACTCCCAAGCACTCCCGCTCTGTAGTTGAGTAGTTGCGCTCTTGACGACTTAGCGCACGGCTCAAATAACACACCACCTTGTCACCATTAGGATGTGGCTGAGAGAGCACAGCTCCTATGCCGTATCCTGATGCATCAGTGCTAATCACGAAAGGCAAATTATAATCAGGACAACACAAAATAGGAGACACTACCAAAGCTTCCTTAACAGCGAGAAAAGCCTGATCACAATCCTTCGTCCAAGCAAACTTCTTGTTCTCCTTAAGCAAGGCAGTTATCGGAGAGACCACACTTGAGAAATCCGGGATAAATCTTCGATACCAAGAAAATGTACCTAACACTTGTCTAACTTCGCGAATATTAGTGGGGGTGGGCAAGTCCAACATTGCCTTGACCTTATCTGGGTCTACCCTTAAACCACGACTATCTACGATGTAGCCCAGATATTTCATTTCCCTTCGACAAAATTGGCACTTATCCCAACCGTCAGATTGGCTGACTTAAGGCGACGAAAAACTTCATCTAGAACTTCAACATGGCACTTGAATGTCTGAGTGACTATAACTATATCATCTAGGTAAACAAATACGTGCGGCTCCAGATCTGCACCAAGAACATTGTCAATGAGTCTCTGCCATGTGGCAGGAGAGTTGGTAAGACCAAATGGCATTCGTCTGAACTGAAACAACCCTCGATTGGGAACAGTAAAAGCAGTATACGGCCGGGACGATTCTGCCACAGGCACTTGGAAAAAGGCACTTTTCAGATCGAGACTGGACAAATACCTAGCGTCCTTGAGTTTGTCCAGGGTATCTGCAACCATAGGAAGTGGATAGCTATCTCTTTCGGTTACCGCATTAAGTTTGCGATAATCAACGCAAAATCGGTACGATCCGTCTTTCTTACGCACCATCACCACCGAGGATGCCCACGGGCTCTTGCTAGGTTCAACAATATTCTCTTTAAGCATGGTTTCCAGCTCTTTGTCGATATGCGCCTGGAAAATTGGCGATAGTCTATAATATCGTTGCTTAATTGGAGTTGAGGTAGTCTTGATGACATGTTCAGCCTTAGCCTTAGCAATAAATTCGTCTAGGATTCGCTGCTGCTCGGGCAATAACACAGAAACATTTGCCTCAACCTCAAGGCTACCAACGTGAACATGCGAACCATCACAAAAATGCCACTCTTTATGTTTCAAGCAAGGGACTATACCCATTAGCCTCCAAAAATCTGCTGCAATAATAAGTAAATGAGGTAACTCTGGAATGACTAGTAGGTCCATTACCTTAACACGATCACGAAGCTGCATAAACAAACTTACACTACCTACGGCGGTACAACGCTGTCCGTTAGCTAGAACACCAGAAGTTTTCTTGGATACATCCAAGGAAATGCCAAGACGTCTAATGGTATCCCAACCTAAACGACCGAGGATAGTGCGAGACGCACCCGAATCGAGAAGACCCAAAAATGGAATACCAAGAATACCTACTTTCAAATAAACCCTTTCTTTATCGTTCTCAGCCTGTTCGAGAATAAAATCCAAAACAGGACGTACATTAGCCGAATAATGGTCGGTAGCAGCACAGCCAGTTCGGCCATCTAGGTGCGCCGCTGTCCGTTTCCCGAACATGATGGGCAAGTCCTCACAGTGAACCCATCTTTCTTGCATCTAAAACATCGCTTGGTAGTGATTACAGCACATCCGATTGCACGATGCCCAGGATTTCCACATTTATAGCAGATCACTTCTTGACTACCATGCATACTTGGTTGCGCTTGGCGGCTGGATGACGGGCTAGAAGAGGATGTTGGAGACAATTGGATGGCATCGATTTGTTCTTCGAGACTAACGTAGGCCAGATCTGGTTCTAAAGATTGGCCCTTCTTAGGAGGGGGAGCGTATTCACTGGACTGCAATCTCTGCTCAATTCTTTTACACAAACTATGTAGCTGAGCAATTGATGAAATTTCTACAGCTCCTAGCTGGTTCCTATATATTGAGGATATATTTCGCAGAAGAATTGACAATTTGGCCTCTTCGGATATTGGACATTGCAAACGTTGAAAATACTTTGACATTACCGCTAAATAGGTACCAATAGTTTCGTCTGGGCCTTGTGTCCTTCTTTTGATTTCATCTAGAAGCTTTTCGGAGTAGTACACTGGCTGATGTTCTTCCTTAAAAAGGCGTACCAGCTCATCCCACGAAGATACCTCCGCTCGACAATCCCTGTAAAATTCGTACGCCCTGCCTTCAAATAAATCAATCCCGGAATCCAGAAGTATGTCCTTAGTGACATTACGAGTCACTCTCATTTCTTCAACTCTCTCGAAAAAGGCAGTGACTGACAGTCCCCTCTTATCTCCGTAGAACTTCAGATTCCACTTATGCGGGAGAATAGGCTTGATGTTAGGGTTGATAGTTTGAGGCGAATGAGGATGTTCCACAAATGAAGAACTTGACAACGGTTGAGTAGGGGCAACACCTTCGAGGACGCTCAGATTTGGTGGAATTTGCTCAACAGGCGTAGATTGTTCTCGTTGATTTTTGTCAAACACATTAGACTTGTAAGTCAGCCTATCTACAAAAGTCAAAGCCAAAGCTAAAAGCTCTGAATGCACCCTCTTTTCTTCTTCAACTTTGCTCGCCATGTTGTCTATTCTACCTAAAACATGTGCTATCTTGGTTTGCAACTTCAAAAACGCTCCACTTTTACTGCTATCGGAAAACCTTTCCAACAAAGCTTCGATTTCCTCTAATTTTGCTTTAACAGCCATAGCATCTTCCTTGAATGTGTACAGATGTTCTGGGTAATGAAGACTCTCCCCGTTCCTTTCCATCTGCCCAGCCAATGTCAAACGGGATCGCATTTCTTCAACGCCTCCAAGTCCTATTCCCCGTACATTGAGTTCGTAAATCAACTCTTCTTTGTCCAATCGACAAATATCCATTTGCCGAGCCATCACGACCACGGTATGTAGCACGTTATATACAAAACTATACACTATACTCTTTGTATAAGCCCAATTTTATTCGAAAAAAATTTCACAATACAAGTTTCTAACCACCTGTCAAATTCAGTCACAACATATAACAGCACTAGATGAGTGAATCACTAAGTTTTCCCGAATTTTTTTAGTAATCAGATTAAAGAAAAAAAAAGTACTTTTAAAAATTTTCCAAGGACAATAAGAGCCAAAGTCTCAAAAAAAAAATAATCAAAATTTTCCAGGAAGGGCCCCCACGTTGGGCGCCAAAAATGTTACCTTCAAAGCGTAACGCGATGGTAAGAAAAATAAATCCAAGATAAAGTCAAATTACCTACCTCAATTCTTGGTTGGTGAGTATCGAGCGGCCGCCAGCTAATAGTGGAGACGGGCGTGGGAAATAAAAGATCTTTTTAATAATAGGCGCCACCTAGTTTGTGCGCTCTACACCTCACACAATTTCTTTTAAGTCCAAACTAGGAAAATCCTTCAATTCAAAAATATCAATAAGATTTACTCCAATGGCACTAAATACTCTCAAGGTTATAAACAATAATTACTAGTCGTTTACTTTAAAGCTATGCCTTTCAGATTCACCAGCTATATTAATAATTAAAATGGTACGTGCTGTATAGTAAAACAAGCGTATAGTATCATAAACCCCCGAGCATGTACACGTTCAGTTCACAAAAAAACAATAATAATAATAGTCAGGACGTTGCAATAACTAATCACAACCCCGCAAGAGTTGACACGACATAATATACGCAATAATAATCAAGACGTACGCAGAAATAACACAACGTACGCTATAATAAAAGGAAGGTAAGCAGTAGCAGCCTACGCTTTCGATTGTACATGTAAATCAAATTAGTTTTACTAGTCCAGGCACGATAAATGTAAAAAAGTAAACATGCAAAACTTAGCTGCAAGTTGAGTCTTCAAAACTGCGATGTTTCTGGGCGAAGGTTCTCCAAACCCCTCGTAGAACAGTCAAGGACAATGTGCGCTCCAAGAAGATAATCGCCAGGTCTTCGCTGTTAGTGAATCATCAAGGCCACGCTCCAAACTCAAATCCAAAACAAGAAAAATTCGTAGGCCGTAATTAAGAACTTATAGGCCGGAAAATAAAAACCCTAAAATAGAAAACCTATTTTAGTTACACTCATAGGCTAAACCTATAAATCAATTTGGGAATTAAAACCAAAATGGGGACTTGAAAAACAAAAATAAATCTTACCTCGGGATATGAGGGTTTTTTTTATCAACAAGTGTCCTTGAATTCTCGTGAAATTCCGGCACCAAAACCGTTGGAATAGGTGCTCTATAAAGAAAACACTGTGTAAAAAAACCAGCTCCAAGAATAAAATATTCACAGTTGAACTTACCCAAAATGTAATCTCGGGATGGAATGAGATGTATTAAATAGTGGATCCCTATGTATCAGATATTTACGGCTGGTTACGGCAAATTATATATCCCGCAAAAAGGCGGCTAGAAGTCCGTGAACGAACAAAGCCAAGTCCCGGCACTTCTGATATGCTCAGCAGGCGAATTACTCCCGGAAAACAAGCCGGACGAGTTACACAACACTCGGAATCGATCCTACTGGCGTTTGGAAATATTTTTCCCAAAATGTATGCCGAACCACTGTAATCTCAGAAACTTAGAATCTCAACTGGCGACGCAGGTATTCGAAAATCCCCACGCACGCAAAAAAAAAGGTATAAGAACAATTTAATTCGATAGACTGGGTCCGAAGGACATCTGTGATTACCACGGAACCAGGAAGCACACATAGTAGCCTCAGGCGCTGCTCAATAGGTGGCGATGCAGTTGCCTTAGGAAATAACTTTAATTCGGAATTAGAGATTATATCAGAAACATACTTAGGAAGCGGATAAAAATTAAGCAGTTTGGAGGGATTTAAAACAGAAGAATATCAGGAAATACTTGTGAAACTCCAGGGCGATTACATGCGTAGAAAAACAATTATTGTTTTTATTAGGTATTTCCTAGTGACCCCAGCGAGTTCACCAAATATCGAACTAAAATCACATTTGGTTGTAACACATTTAAGGGTGCACACTGCACAAGGCACCCTAACATACTCTTAAATAATTTCTGACTATCAATTGTTTCCATGGCTAATTAGATTTTGGAAAACCGATCCTGGCGAATAGAAGAAATTCCATGTTTTTTACATATTTAACCCTGTAGGTTTTGAACAAGACACAGAAAATCTTTTCCTTCAAAAGTTGTTGAGAATGATAAGGACTTTCAATATATACAGGATGAGTCACATCTAAAGGCAGAGCCGAAAACACAAGGTAGAATTCGCCAAAATATAGTGTGTTACCTAGAAAAAAATTCTATTTGATGAATTTGAAAAATATATTCCAAATATATTTTTTGTTGCTTTTTAGTTATATACTTATTTACTTTTTAACACTACACAGGTACAATTTCTAGCAATCAGTAAGTAATATTTTGTAGTCCACTTGTCCACTTGTTTCATAAAATGAAAACAATTCTTGGCGCTGCTCCGCGGCGGTCAAAATAATGCAAAAGAGGTCCCAGGCAGGCTCGCTCACCGCACCACGCCGCGCCGTCGACTGCCAGTCGATGTGACAACCGCGCTCGTATTTATCGTCCGCTCGGGCATAGAAAATGCGAATATATTTCACTGACTGAAACCCGCAGTTCAAGTGCTCCTATAAGAATTGGCCTTCTTAGCGTAGTAGATTCTTCTATGGTACTAGTAATGCCAACATAGAACAAATGGTACGGGATATCCAGAACATCTTTTCACGTGCTACGACCTCCAAAGACGGGATGGGTGTTCGAAGAAGTACACCACTGCGCTGGTGCTGTGGAGTTGAGGGGCATTTGAAAGCAGCGATAAGCAGCAAAACTCTGAGTAGCAAGCTTTGAGGGGCGAAAGCTGGCTAGGTGCTACCAAGCCCCGCCTATTAGGTTAAAAGTTAGCCGGCTGCCAAATTCAGAAGACAGCTTGGTAGTACCAGAAAAGATCTGTGGCCATACCATTGTGAGGCCAAACATTATAGCCCACTGCAGGATTGGAGCACCACCAAACTACATTGTGGAATTGGCAAATGGTGAAGAAATTCCAGTTACAGGAGAGCACAACACCTTTATAATCATAGGCTCTAATAAGTTCAAGCACAGAGTCCTTGTGGCTAAAATAACCGTCGATTTCATTTAGGACTGGATGTCATGCATGAACAGCGGTTTAAGATAGAAGTTCACGAGCAGATTTTGAGGACAAGAACAGAAGAAATTCTCATGAAACATCCTAACATGGCTGGAAACACTACCTGATCTGTGACCACGACCAAGTTACCACGGTCCCAGCTAATTCAGAAAAGGTTACCAAGGCCACCTATGATGGACCGAATGATGAAACCATTATTGTGGAACCCGAAGAAGAATGTGGGCTGTATAAAAGAGATATATTCCCTGAAAAGGCGCTGACCATCAAAAGAGGGTGCAATATTTGTACAGATTGGTAACCTGAAGAACTACAATCAAAATTTGAACAAAGGCGAAAAGATTGGATTATGCCATGAAGTTCAGGCAATTATGAGAAATCAGATTGCAGCACAGCAGGTTCCACAGCCCCTACCAGGGAGTTTAAAGAAGATGGTCGACGAAGCCGCTGCTTACTTAACAATGGAGCAGTAGTACCATCTGTGAAAAGTGATTGAAGAAAATTATGATGTGTTTGTAACGTCTGAATGTGATTTTGAAAGGACCGGTTTAGTAAAAGAATAAATACAGGTATAAGTACAGGATAAATACTGGTAATAGCCCTCCGATCAAACAGGTTCCTCGAAGGATACCCCTTAGGAAGAAAGAAGAGGTCTCGACTATGTTGAAGGAAATGGAACAAGAGAGAGTCATTGAACCGTCACAGAACCCATGGACTTCTCCAGTTGTACTAGTGAAGAAGGATGGTTCTATGAGGTTTTCGTCAGCTACCCAGGTGGCGAGATGGCTGCAGAGACTACATGAATACGCCTTCAATATCGAACATCGAAAAGGGGAACACCACAAGAATGCTATTGGATTACTAGTATAGATTGCAGTACCTATAGACTGTCGCCATTGTAGCTGACAGGAGTTGAAAGAAAACCCACACCTGATTCTGTGTAAACGAAGAATTATCTGTGGACCTGAAGAATGGCTTTAGAAAGTAATCTCCACGGAACAAAGTGAAGACTCGCATTTTGGCCTGATATACAACCTAAAGAACAGAAATAAAGACAAACCTGAATGGAAAGGTATATCTAATAGGTCGCCAGAATTGAAGGCATACTGGGTCCAATGGGATTCTTTAGTAATTAAAGATGGGTTATCGGGAGAGTCCAGATGGAGGAGAGAAGATTTACCTGACTGTGCTCCCAAAGAATAGGGGGAGGCAGACACTTCGGTATTAGTAAAACCTTGAACGAAATTCAAGATAGGTTTTACTGATAAATAGTCGTGAAGATGTCGGGGAGTGGTGCCGAGGATTGTGCTTTTTAGTCGACTGCAAGAAACTATTTCGGCTTTCATGAATCCTAAGGCAAACATGAATGAAATAATTGAAGCCAGGGATGAATTTTTAATAGCTTTGCATTGGAAATACAAACTTTCCCAAAATTAATTAAGATTTCTTTTTATTTATGTACCTATCAATACAAATCCATGACTTTATTACACAGAACTTAACTCTAATTTTGAACATGCTTCTTTACCCCCTGAAGCATCAAAATATTTAATACACTTTTTATAGGTAGTGGCGGCCTTAAATTTGAGCACAAATGTAGTTTTTATTTTCAATATCTCAGAAAATTTTATTTTTGATAAATGTATCTACATTGTTTCAATCTAAAAATGTGCTATCGAAGTTTAAATATATCTTTTCTTATATGTTTCAAGAATTTAAAAAAAATGTAATTAGAAAAGTTGCTTAGAATTGAAGCCAAGTTTTTGGAAATATTTATCTCTGGAACCATCCGCTGTAGAGAGAGAGGATTTGTTTTATGCGTTTTTCATGCCCTTTAATTCATGTCTCTTGGCAATTTTCGATATTTGTCCTAGTTTTTTAATTAAAATGCAGTTTGTGAAAAAAGTTCGGATTTTCAAGATGGCTGAGCGATATTCGTCGCTATGACTAAGAGGACCTTAGGGGACTGTTAATACATTAAACTAGTACTACCTTTTCCCGGTGGTCCCAGCTTTATGAAAATTTGTTCCAGCTTAATTCTTAATTTGCACTGGAGTACTATATGAGTTTGACAAAGTGTACACTAAAACAGGTGTGATTGTTTTGTTTCTAAAGGAAACCTGGATCATTGAGACAAATATTTAATATGCATGGTGACAAATATTTAATATGCATGGTGGCTGAATTTTGAGTGCTATCTCCGAACCGACATAATTTGTTCAAAAAATGGTAGAATATACTTTTTTTTTGTAGAGAATTAAATTTTCTACCAAGTAGGTTAAATTAATTTAAAAAATAAAAGTATGAAAAAAGTTCTGCTCATAATAAAATAGATTAGTGGGCATCAGAGGTACCCTCTAGCGGTTGCAGACATTGCACTATAATAGAATTTTGTGAGACAATTATCTATGGACACATGCAAAAAATCATCGAAGTCAATCAAGGCGTTTAGAAGATATAGCAAAAAAAATTTCAAGTAGAATAATACTGTATCACGGGTGGCATTTGAATATGAATATGTATATAAAATATTGTATAAAAACTTAATCTTCGGGTAGGTTTCCATTTGACAGGAATAAAATAATAGACTTTGTCGAAATTACAAAATTTCACAGAGCTTTTCTGCTGGGTTTTGGAACAGACACTGTTTTGGTTTTTCCTTTTCATGTAACATCGAAGAGGAAAGTACTTTAAGAAGGGTATCACTTCATCACCACAATGACCGGGCTAGATTAGATACCAGCACACCACCGAACCCAGCTAATAGCTAGTCACAGACGGGCGTAATTGTCTTAAAACATCAGCGCGCATTCATATACGACGTGCATCAACGTATAACTCTGTTTATCCACACACCTTGATTGATGTTTGAACACATCAGTTCACGGTGAACGACATACACAAACGCATATTCTTCGCAGAACGATGTCGGCGGAGCTGCATTTGATTGCAGTGGCGCGCGCTATCTTCTTAAATTCTCTTCTGAATCCACCACACAAAGTGTTAATTTTTTGTTTAACTGTACTCTTTGTCGCATCTGGCTGTACAACTTTTAATTTTTCCAGCAAAATATTATAGGCTGCATTTTTTAAATTTTTGTCAAGCTACTTTGACTTGGTTTTCCATAAACAAGGATGACCTCGAAATAACTCAAAAAATTCTCTTAGGAAATCTCGAGTTAAATTTCTTAAGTCTGACATGATATTGTTATATTACTCTGTAATAATAAAACTTCTATGTAAAAAAACTCTCTGGTAAGTAGTAACTACATTTATTATACCGAGGAGAAAATATGTTTATAGTGCGATAATAAACAAAATTGTTTATTGTAATAAATCCGGAATAATCAATAATTATTAATAAACTCGAGGTGACAGAAGGAATTTTAAAATAGTATATATCTAATATCTACTTCACTGAAGAAAACCGCGGCAATGATGCGCGTTTGTTAACACACCCAGTGAAACATCAACTTGCATTCATCAATGCACACACAAGTTTTCAGCGAGACCAGGTTCAAAAGTGCGTCGTACTTCTTCAACGCGCATTCAAGTACGTGGCGGTATTATCACCACAGATGGACGTTGTTGAACGGGCGTCCATGAATGCGCGTTGATGTTTTAAGACAATTACGCCCGTCTGTGACTAGCTAATGGGTGGAATGCATAAAAAGTAGTAGGTGCTAATGCTTCACCAAAAAGTATATACTTTGCAGCATTTGCTTTTACATAGAAGCATCTGCTTCACTCAAGTGAAGTAAATGCTTCTATGTTGCATTGCTGTAGGCATTTGCTTTTACATAGAAGCATCTGCTTCACTCAAGTGAAGTAAATGCTTCTATGTAAAAGCAAATGCTACAAAGTAGATACTTTTTGGTGAAGCATTAGCACCTACTACTTTTTATGCATTCCACCCATAGACTTTAATTTTAACTTTTGTCCTTACTCCAACACACTGGATTTTGATCATTAATCTTTTCACTATTGTAAAACGCCAAACAATTTTCTGTAAATATTACAAATAACAACCCGAAGGTTTTCAATTAAATTTTATTAATAATTAATAATAATTTCAAATAAAAAAGTATACTAAATTGGTGACCAACTCAGGTGAGTCTTTTTGTTATAAAACATAGGCAAAAACTGATATTAAAGACCTGATTATATTAAAGACCTGTGCATAGCGCTGTTTCAAGTGATCGCCACAAATTCGACAGGGTGGTTTAATGTTAAAAGACCATTGTTGCAGAATCTTTTAGAAAATAAGAACATGCAAATATGTTTGTTATAACGAATTTAATATCCAAAATAAAATAAAATGATTGTTTGTTATGTCACTTTAATTTGACAAGTTTACATGACATATTTCCTTAGATTTCTTAAGGAAAAGCAAGCAAGAATATGTTGGTACCTTTTGATTTGAAATGAAGTCCATGTGTCATAGTGTTTATTCTTCTGCAATTCAAGTAATGGTCTGCGCATATGATTTTCTTCATGAGCATGGAAATTTCATGTTATCACAAACTAATCTACCTATGTAAATGCTACTAAAGCAGGATATTTAAAATATGGAACATTCTAAATGTCAGAAACTGGCATACTTATAACCACAGAATATCCCCCTATAACCTATAATAAGCCCCCATTTTTTCATCGAGTAGCACTGCCCCAGTCCGCAAACAACAATGAAATATGACGTCATGCTCGGGTCTTGAATATAGTGTTGGTCCAGGTTAAAGTCTATCAACAAATGGTTTCTATTTTGATACCTTTATTTTAGTTGTCTAAAATGCATATCGTTCTGGGTGCAGTGTGTATAAAGAGTGCTTTGACAGTTGACAACAAAGTGACTGAAAGAATCTGTGGCTAAGAGTAAGAACATGACAGAGATCCTCATCCATTCCCTCATGACAGAGATCCCAGTCAGAGTCAATACATTGGTATTGTCTTGCTGTAACTATAGTTTTTGCGACCTTGCACGGTGAAAATGCTTCACTCTTGCTGCTTACATCATAGAAGTGTAGAGATGTGGATGTTGAAACAGTTAGTTTTTCACATTGCTGTAGGCATCATTGTGCCTTCAAATTCATTGCAGTACCCCACACAATCTTTACAAATTTGTGATTTTTGGTCCAAGATAAAACATAGTGGGTGTTGTGCATTTCCACTCTTTAATGGATATACATTTATTGCACTCACTGGTGTTGAGGACTAATAGGCACATATCTATTATGGTCTGTAATTGTAGACTTCCTTCACAACAAACATGATCTGCACTGAGATCTTCACTGCAAGATGCACCTTCGGCATGTTCTTACCCTGAGTATCTGATATTTATATCCATTTATTATCTGATTTATGATTCATTGGGATAATACTCTTAAAAAATTATATGAGAATAAATATCACTTTCTTTCAGAAGTGTTTGCTGTGGACAACTCTGGTCACTGCACAAATACTTCACCCAACTTTTATAATAATTTATCGTAATTCCATTTGGTATTTCATTTTAGGCAAGAATACGTAACATTATACATTGACTACATATTCAACAAATCTGTACAGAAACAGTATGAGGCATTTCATATGGGTTTCATGAAAGTTTGTGATGGTAGAGTAATTCAACTTTTTCACTCGCATGAATTGAGAGCAGTAGTTGTGGGAAACGAAAATTATGACTGGCATGCGTTAGAGGAAGCAGCAGAATACAAAAATGGATATAAATCATCAGATCCAACAATAAGATATTTCTGGGAAGTGATACAAGAACTATCATTGACTGACAAGAAGAAATTCTTGCAGTTTCTGACTGGCAGTGACAGAATTCCCATACAAGGAATGAAAGCAATAAAGGTAAGTTAACTGACTTTTCAATTTTAACTATCTATGTAGAGGAAGAATGCTAGAAATGCTAGGTTTTTTCATTTCCCATTTAATTAATTTACTTTATATTACGTTTTGACGTGAGCTAACTTTTAGCCAGGAAGAAATAGAGATAGTACTTTTCGATTTTACAATAACCAAGTTAAAAATAAAACAAATGAAATATGTCATGTTTCCAAAAAAGGGGAAAATATAAAGTCCTTTTACTAATCAAAAATAAATCTTAGTTTTCAAATAACAAATTACCATGACCAACATTTTAATGAGGATAAATTATTATTGTTATTGATTGTGAAAGAGGTAGCCTAAATTCAAAGTTTTAAGTTTATTGTTGATTAATTAGGTTTTTCCACTCTGTATTTTGGTCCAAAAGCAGTGCACAAGCGAAACACCAGCCAATGTGCAAGATTATTTGTATGATTTTTCCCTTATCAAATCAGCCTAAGGCTACTCCACTATGGGAAAATAGACGGAAAATTGATTTAAAATCTGCCAAAATGTGCACAACATGTTCTCAGCACTTAAGATTAACCATAGTCTGATAGAAAATATAAAGAATATGTATTATGTTGAATTTTAGTGTTTTGTGAGAGATTATTGTCAGCCACAGTGGGAGGACATGTCTTGAGAACAGCGGATAGAAAATCAAATAATAAACAAGGACTGACCTCGAAGCGCCACCAACTTGAAGTTGTTGTCTGCTTTCGTAGCACGGAGTTGTCGTCTCTTTGAAACCATGGCAGGCTTATAAACGTTAGCGCGGCGTTTTCTACTAATTGGATTCCTGCTTTTATCATAACCACTTTTCTTAAGCAACCTTAGGTTTTAACTTTTTAAATGTTCTAAATGTCAAACTGACAAATATCAGTAAGTTCATGCGCATGTTTGATGTTTCGGATATGTGTCATCGTGTGACAAAAATCATTCAAAAGTCATTTTTTTCAGGTTTTGAGTTCAAAACACATAATTTTCAATGTGTTTGGTTTATTGTGCATTTATGGGCTGTTCAATGAAACATAGAAAAGGCACAAATTTCTGCTTTTTCATATATTGCCTATCATATCAACCATCAGTGGGCCCCGCGCACCCCCCAACGCCTAGAATAAAGATAAAAAGGAGTAAGAGAATGCGGTCCGGAGGCAGTTCAAAATTCATTCTACAATTATTGATATTATCTTTACAGTTATAGTATCATGGTGTAAAAGAACCAACAAAGTAATCTATTACTAAAAACCAAGCCTCTTATAAATCTACAAATTAAAATTACGGCCAAAATTTCATAATTGCAAGTCAAACGTCAATAACTGAGTTGCTAGGGATTCCATTTTTTGTCATCGAACAGTCCTCTATAATAAAGCCAAATTTACATTGTTAAAAACAAAAGGTTCTCTACATCAGTACATAATACCACAGAATAAATAGCTTCGTAGCTCGAGCCAATAATATCTATGACAGATAAGCCTCCTTAATATGTCAAAAATACAAGCACGTCTCCATTTTAATTTAGAGAAAAAATAGCCAGTACCTATTTTAAACATACACTTGGTTCTAATACTATCTTGTTGCAATGTAGATTAACCTAAAATCAAGTAAAATGTGCAGTTAGAAGATATTTCTCCTAAAAGCGAGTTTCCTTATGCCGCATGTCACTAAGGAGTTGTATATGTATTACTCGTTAGTCTGACGTAATGCATACATGTATACAGGGTGATTCAGTTCCGGTGCTCAACAAGGGGATCTCGGAAACCGTAGCAGATACGAAGTCGGTCAAATGGAGGCAAACTTGCACCTTTGGGCGCCTAACAATATGCGATTGAGAAAGTTAAAATATTTTCATGGGTTGCTGAGATATTTAAGAAAACCGAATTTTTGAAAATTAGATTTTATTTTTTCTGGCTCCATTTGCGATAATATTGAAAAATAAATTATACTTATTCGTTGCAACTTTTTCTGGACTACGTCACAGTATTTTTAGATTTTCGGGGTGACGTTTCATTTTTGAGATAGAGGGATCATCTTCATTTTTTTAAATACGGACTGGAATACTGGATTTTTTATTGCATATTTCAAAATAAATCGTTGTCCTGAGTACAACGATGTATGGCACATACATATTTTTTCTTGTTTTAGCTGCTAAAATGCACATTTACAAAGAAACAAATTAATACGGTCCTGGACTATGCATTATTCTCTTTTTTTTTTCAAAGCTATTCCAATTATAACATGTGATCATTATTTTAATACCTACTGGATTAATTATACTCCATGTTTCTCGTATTTTGAAATTCTTTTTTATACTTTAGGTAAATAACAACAATAATTATTAACAATAGTGGGATAGGTACATTTTACCTAAAGTATAAAAAAGAATTTAAAAATATGACAAACATAGGGTTTAATTAATCCAGTATGTATAAAAAAATTATCACCTGTTATAATTGGAATAGCTTTGAGAAAAAAAAAGAGAAAATTGCATAGTCCAGGACTGTATTAATTTTTTTCGAAGTAAATGTGCATTTTGGGGACCAAAACGAGAAAAAATATGTATGTGTCAGATATCGTTGTACTCAGGACATTTTGAAATATGGAATAAAAAATCCAGGTCCGTTTTTAAAAAAATGAAGATGATCCCTCTATCTCAAAAACGAAATATCTTCCCAAAAATCTAAAAATGCCATGACGTAGTCCAGAAAAAGTTGCAATAAAAAAGTATAATTTATTTTTCAATATTATAGCAAATGGCGCCAGAAAAAAATTAAATCTAATTTTCATAAATTCGGTTTTTCTTAAATATCTCAGCAACCCATGAAAATATTTTAACTTTCTTAACGGCATATTGTTAGGTGCCCAAAGGCACAAGTTTGCCTCCATTTGACCGACTTCGTATCTGTTACGGTTTCCGAGATCCCCATGTTGAGCATCGGAACTGAATCACCCTGTATATCTTTTCGGTCTCGAAAGTAACGTATAAATTACTATTTTGACTAGTATAGTAAGTAGAGTTTAGTGAGTAACTAGTAGCTATTAAAAATATCCTCTTAAAACACTTTTCTGGGGGTTGTTAAAATTATCTCGTTGAAATGTGGGACACCCTGTATAACTTATTTTGTATTTTTATTGATGAAATTAGTTTCTTGGTCAAAGTTGACTAATCTAAAAACTGCTTAAGAACAGTGAGACAACCTGTAGACATCCTCTATTAACTATGCCACTGGCAGGCCTACACGCCTCTTGAAGCTGTGTTCGAGAATGAAGGTGCGATTTTATGGCATAATAGGCTATTAGCTGAGTGGTCCTCGTATAGTCAGGCCTACTACACTGGCTGAAAGGCCGGAAGACTGCAGATTATGATGCCAAAGTTTAAGTGCTGCCCTAAGAAGGACTTTTGCAATTATGTCTGTCTTATCTGATGTGATGTTTTGCACCCTAGTTGTATTTAGTCTAAGACCTGGCTACATAAAAATTGCTTGAAACTGGTACACGGTTCATTTGTGTATTGAAAAAGGTACCTTTGGTGTAACCGAACATAATTCTGCCTGTCTGGCATCGCGAAGCATAAAGCAAATCGGCAAAATGTGCCCCAAAACACCTGTTACCTCCAAAATTCGAAAAATAAAATTATCGCCTACCGTATTTAAATGTTTTACAGATGAATTGTACGTTCAAAACTAAGAAAATATGCCTAATGGATATTGAGTAAAGCATCACTGGTTTTGCTGAAATATGGATTTCAAAATTTTGTCGAGTTCAATCAGTTCCATTTTGAAAGCAACAAATTTTTGATACATAGTTCATAGGGAATTTTTTGTCACTTTAAATGGTACATTTATTTTGTAAAATTTGAAAGCGGTAGTTGAAAATTTTATTTTTCTAATTTTGGAGTTAACAGGTGTTTTGGAGCACATTTTGCCGATTTCAACACAAACGGTTGATTTTATCGATATGAAACAAGAGTACATTTTTGTTGCAAAAAAGAAGATGCACTAAAATGATGAACCTGCGAGACCAAAAAGATAACCTCAAAAAAGTTATAAGAAAACCCATTGTGCTACCCCGCCCCTTCGCCTCTGGTCGTTGGGAATAAATCGTTTTTACACAAAATTGTTGCACTTCAGTTACTAAAGAATTGCACCAAGTTTCATTTATACCCCGATTACTGTAAGAAGTCCCGATTTTGTCGGATGACATTCTCCACAAAATCCCTAGGAATTTTCTGTTAACCATGGGTATGCCGTTGGTATATGTGTCTCAACCAGTTAATGACATCACTCATTGATTTCTGATTTGGAAAGTTACCCAAGTGATACGAAAAAAGAACATAATAAAATAAAAACCATATTGCAATCACGATTATACCGCTACACATAAAAATAACTATGACTACAACTCATTTTAATAATAATTTCAAGCGGCATGGAAACACTTTTATTTTGGTATTTTGGTATAATCAGCTACTTGCGGTTGCATCTATGGTGCATACTCAGGCAAATTTTATTTCCGTGTTGTCAAAGTGGCACTGAAGGTTTTGCGGATCGTTCAAACTGGTTTAAACATTCGGCAGTGAAAATATTCGCGGGTTTTGTACGTTTCGTGAGTTTTACCGTTATCTGTTTTGTTCTTGTTCGTGTTATTAGTAGTTATTCATTGTGCAAATGGGCTCGTTACTGACCTGGGCTTATGACCCGGTTGCATTTTTTGCTGCATTGATGCCAACTTAGGATGGCGAAATTACCAATTGACAGTCCCAGTAAGGACTTCTTAAAATAATTTGACTATAAATTGCATAGCTTCTGTAAAAGTTATTGTGATAAAAATGTTTTTCAAACTATACTTTCATCACCCTGTAACATGTTTATAAGAAACTTTTTGTTCGAAATGACATTCTCTATCTGCCATATTATGTTGGCACCATAATTTAGAAATACCCTTATACATTACTATTTTTATTTATTATTTACAGCAAAGGTAATAACAGATACTACTCAATTTCGCTAGTGGTATCTGACTCGGATTGAAAATCATCCTCGATGCCATAAATAGAATCTTCCTCTGACTAGATTTCTGCGTCATCACCTGAAATACAGGATTTTTTTACACACTGAAGTAAAAATATATTTTATAAGTTCTCTGCAAAAGTAATTTACCTTTAATTGTTTCAGTACCAAGTACATATTATACTGTACTAGGCAGCTGCGGTCCATTGAACCAGTTGAATTGATACTTCTCCTCCGATATTATCACAAAAGTATCTTTTAAATATTATACGGGGTGGTGAAAAATGTTGCCTTCAAATGTAGACACATATTTTGTTGAATAACTTCTCTATCTTAAATAGAACACCCTATATTTAATGGCTAATTTCAAAGTAGAATTCGATTCTCTATGAATTCCCTATACCTATATTTTCTACTTTTTACGTAAAATGCATTTTTCTAGTTTATTTGTTTGATTTAGAGGAAAACCATTGTATCGGGGTAGCCTTGGAATAGCTGTTACTGCTAAATAAACTTGGTTGCTTAACCTATTTTCCGCTTTCTATAGGTAAGGAAGACTTAAGCAAGGCGATAGAAGCACGAGGATTGTCCTCAATTTGCGGAAACCAAGTCTTGGTTTTATAGTCCACAAAAATATTAATTTTTTTCAATAAGTCGCTTCTGAAAATGAACGAGAAGGTACTATATTAGTTTTCAAAATTTCGCAAGTATTACCTACAGTCTACAGTAATAGGTAAGTCAATGTAAGCTTCGACAATTTTCAAGTTACCATCCGCAGTGGAAACTCTAATATTGTCGCACGAATGAAAAGAAAACCCTAAACTTTTTAATAAGGGGATGCCTTCAATGCCCACAATTATTGACGTGGTGCACCCAGAATCTAACAAAGCTGTTATTTCTTGATCAAAATTTTTTACTACAACATAAGGTCTATTATCGGCCTGTATATCACTAAAAAGGTAAACTATCTCGTACTTGGAAACTTTGTTGTTTGAAAAAACCTTTACTTTGTTTAACCAATTTGTACGATCATTTATTGTTACCTTGTTACTTTTCTTATTTCCCCAGCCTCTCCACTAGCAATATGCAAACATTCTCATTGAGGGTAAAATTTTTTTAGCTTAGGTACTTATATTTTTACTGATTCTAGACAATAAACAAGCCACAAGATAACCCGCAAGTAACTAACTGACAGCTTAAAAACAACAGAAAGCAATATTTGAGTTTTCATATCCTACCAACAAAATTTGATAAAATAAGTCGCAGGGTGTCAAAAAAAGTGCCAAGAAAATAACCATGAAGGTGTTTTATTTTTTGTTTTGAAAATAATGGATGTAAGGCAGTTTGTCCACTTGTGCAATCAATTGCAAGCAACCACGAAACTGGTTGCCATATACTCTGCATTGAAAACTAGGGCGAGATATTTGCTCTTCAAACTACGGATTGCAAATGAGGCCACGAAAACGTTTTTTCTATGAACTTCACAAAGCAGGCTTGATGTTTGTTCGCTCAGATATTTTACATGGCACAAATGGTCCAGAAATGCGACGGCTCGATTTCTTATGAATTCCAAAACATGTTGGAACAAGTTCAACACAAGTCTAATTACGCTCTCGTCGAAAGGCAGTGGCCAAGTGAGCGGCCAAGTGGTCCAGAAATTCGTGGCCCAGAAACGGCGGTGACATACTTTCACCTGTCACTTTAAATCATCAAAATGCAGCTTTTTAACCTTATGGAGATTTACATAGGGATCGAGAGCCAGAACTCACATAATATATCTAGTCTGACCTTCAAACTATTTTTCTAACCTTGTTAGGTGTCCGTCTATTTGTGACCTGACCCAATCATGGGGTGCAACTCTGAAAGTTCGGCAACAATCTCGCCCGAACTGTCACACTCAGTGTCGACGGCATACCCTTTTATCAATGAATATCCACTGCCAGTTAACAAATTTGCAAACTTCGCTAATGGTACGCTTTTCATGTTGTACTCGTGAGGATAAACCTCAGGGAATAAATGGAAATACCTATTTGATGTGTTCTATACCCAGATTGACATTGTCACAATCTAATCAAAAACATTGAAAGGGAGACTTCTCAAATTCGATGGTAAACCTTTCTGCAAAAAATATTGTGGACTTGTTTTGTATGAATGAGGATATTATCATGGTGTCGAGTGTGATAGTTATGTACTATTTGAATGCTTGGGAACTTAGCTCTACTTTCACGTACGAAAATACCTGCTTCGTAAATTGCAATGCAAGGCAAAGTTAGAATGATGTGATTTATAAAAACAGGTTTACATGTTTGAATGGGAGACATGTCAAAAATTCTTTGTATTATCCACTTTTGAAGAATGAAAATACGTTGAAAATCAACTGCTATGTGAATATGCCAAGGAGTAATAGATGTTGAGTAGCTGCTTTTGTGACAAAGTAGTCGACATGACATTGCTCCCTTTTATGAATGAAATGTAATGCATTTATCACTAGTTTGTTTGCAGTACACCAGTTTTCAAAATTGCTTAGTATATTGTTTGCGAAAAATATCAAGGTGTCAATTGTAGGCACACTGATGCAGACAGTCATAGTCAGTTTACCTTGGCTTATCCCTGCAAAGATGTGCTTCTCCATAATCTGCATGTCATTCATGTCATTCAAGAAGACAATAAATAGCAATGCTGTCATTCATATAAGAGTGGAACCAATCGTTGGCGATGTCCCTCATCTCCAACACCTCTAATTTCCCCAATAAAAAGGCAGAGTCTACACAATCGAAAGCACACCTCAAGTCCAGGAATAGAGACAAAACCATATTATTGTTATTCAATGAATTGTAGACATATTCCATATGCGAATTCATAGTAATTAGACTGTATTTGTCAAAGAAAGAGGTCAAATGTAACTCCATAACCTTACCGAATGATTTTGTTAGGGACACCAAGGCTGTTATAGATCTGCAATTCTCTGATAGTCGACGGTCATCCTTTTTATATAGAGACTTTCTGTAGCCTATTTAATTAGCTCGGAAATAAACCAGACTGCATGGCCTGATGAACCTAAAAAGGGAAAACAAGTGTTAGAGCGTTATTTTGTTTACACGTCCGATTTTCCCTCTTTTCCTGCCGGAACGGAAGCTCAGGCGCCAGTTTTTTAGAGCGGTATGCTCCGCTATGCTCAGATAACTTTCAGTTAGAGAAAATGTAACTTCCAGAGGTTAGTGGTGTGTTGAGGACAGGGTGTAAGTAAATAGTTGGTTCAAATTTTACACAGTTTATTACCTACGATTAGATTATTTAGCAATTGTTTAACAATGAAAAGTAAGACGGCCGGCCCAGAGTGGTCCACGAATCTGAAAGCAAGTTCTAGTTGTAAAACTACGTTGGCAGGCTTAATAACTAACTAAAATGCGGTGAGTATCTCATGCGGAAAGCAAGCTCAAAACTTTAGGGTGAGTACTAGCAAACTTGCGAAGTTATTTAAAACAAATCACACGGTTAGCCCTATTCTAGCCTAAGCACGGCGAAGAAATTAAGCCGGCATAAAGTAAAAATGAAAATTCCAAAACTGGTAACTTCGTTACAGTTTCAAAGGCTAGTGACTACGTTTATCTCGACGCGTTCGATCCGATTGAGAGAGGTTTGAATTCACTGGAGTGGACTCAACTAGACGGCGTAAACCCTACAGATTGAAATTCAATCATATTTAAAATTTCAAGTCACGCCTCTATTTCCAAACAGAAGTTGGCCAGAATGTGCACCAACCTACTGTGGAATAAGTATAATAAGTTAATGTCCCTAGAGAGGATTGAAAACCGTAGGATTCAATACTGATGATGTAAACGTAGAATTATAAAAGATTTGACATAACTCAATCGGATCCATTTCAATCCGATCGAGTTGTCACGAGATAAACGTAGTCATAGTTGAAATACAGGTTGTTTGTGAAGTTGACTTTAATATGTTTCGATACATTAACAGATTACTTGTATCTAGTGCCATCCTTTTAGAGTAAAAGAAATAAAACATAATACCTTAAAATGTTTAATTTTATTGTATCTAAAAACCATGATAAACCAAAAAATAAATATGAAAAATTTTAATTCTATTGTATTTAAAAACCGCGATAAACTAAAAAATAAATATGCCAAGAGAATATGCCCATTATTGACAACAAAAAATACAATAAAGGATGTTTTAGTGGCATGTCAGGTAAAGGATATCAATGAAAAAAATGCACTCCACCCGGGACTCTAACCCGGGACTCCCACTGTGGTCATAGGCACTTTAACCAACTAAGCTACCGGAAATACGGGTTCCATCGGCTAGGTGTAATTTATTCCAGTCGATATATAGTTAGTAGCGGTGAGATGTAGAAGACTACGGCGTCTTCTACAGCTACTAGAAGGGGTTAGAGGGTGTAGGGTAACTATTCATGATTGTTGGACGGGTTCGAGTCCCGGCTGGAGTGCATTTTTTTCAATTGATATCCTTTACCTGACATGCCACTAAAATATCCTTCATTGTTTATAATTAGAGGAAACAAAAAATACCACACATCATCTTATATTCAGTGCTTTTCCCCCAAAATGTCCCCAGGTAAATGTAAGTAGATTGCTAGTGCTAGCACTTCGTTAAACGGCTGTTTTTTACAGTTCAGATAGCGCAAGGAATATTAAGAACATCAATCAAAATTCCAATAGTCTAATAAAATCGAAATTATACAATGGATCCATTTGTTTTTACATTTGTGGCTTCATTCAACTATTCTACAGCAACGTAAAACACAGAGAACTAACAGTCACTGACAGAACAACGTTAGGAGAAATCGATCACAATAATCGCGAGGGACCAAGCGCAAAATTTTTATGGCCACTAATTTTGCAATCGGCTGAATTTCGGCAAAATCGTTCAAGGTGCGCAAGCAGCAAGCTCCGCTTGCAAACGATTGCTTCTGCTTGGTAACATTAATGCAGTTATTCATTCATGCCCCTGAAATAACCTATCAAATAGGATATTTGTTGTTGTTCCATTAATTCAGTAGTACCACCAGAAAAATGCCAATGCATAAAATCTCTAGTCCAACTTCCATCTCTGTGCCATCTATACTGAAATATAATTATTGATGTGCTCTTTATTGCAGATTGTTGTTCAACCGACAAATGATGACAAATTCTTGCCAGTGGCTCACACATGCTTCAACTTACTGGATCTGCCACGGTACAAAACAAAAGAGAGGTTAAAATACAAGCTGCTGCAAGCCATACAACAAACCGAAGGATTTTCATTGGTTTGATTTATTAACAGTTGTTTTATATAAATATGTACCTTTTTATAAACATTATTGGTTATTGTGTACACATTATAAATAAAAAACGTTTGATAGCTGGGTTACAAAAAATTGTGGGTTACTCCTGTTTTTTTATATAAGTATACAAGGTGTCCTTCTTATCAATGATTAATTAACTAGGTACTAGCGATTATTCCGACACAGAAGCTACTCAAAAACTATTCAAACAATGCTTAAACCAAAACTTTCTTGAGTGCAATGATTAAATATATTGTAGGAAATTAGGTTTGGCAATGGGTCCTTACCCATCCTAAATGAAATACAGGGTGATTTAATTTTAATCTGCAACACTTCAACAGGTGATAGAAAACCAAAAAATAACCGCACTTTCTTCTATAAACTATATCATTTTAAGGCCTTATAAAAAAGTTACAGGGTGTTAAAGTTGCAAGAAATATGTGGAATTTATTGAATATTTTACAAACTAGTTGAGATATTTAAGTCATATTTGCTACACGTTATAACGGCATGGGTTAGCATAAAACCTGTTAATATCAACCATCTTGAACAACCAGTGGCGTAGAAATGGGTAATTAGTATAATTTATTTTAGAAAAAAAAATAGAACCACCTTGTATAGCAATAAAATGTATTCAAATTCTTATGTAAATTTTTATTGTAAACAAAAACGTTCTCTTAGCATTTTTTCATGTGTCATGGTTTCATAGCAAATTTGATTTTTTCGTATTATTTCGGGGTACTTCTGAAAAATTAACTTAAAACTTTTCTCCATAAGTAACACTCAAAGTAGAAAAAATGTATTTATTACTTTAAATACAGTAACTTTTCCCAATAAACTTACCCATTCAAGGTTTTACTTTTCAAAATACAGAGCGTAACATTAATTGTATCTTCCTTAAATGTTTTAGACCCTGTATCTTCAAAAGTATAGCCTTAAATAGATAACTTTATTGGAAAAAGTTACTTTATTTCAGGTAGCAAACACATTATTTCTACTTTAAGTGTTACTTATGGAGCAAATTTTTTAGATAATTTTTCAGAAGTACCCCGAAATATTACGAAAAAATCAAATTTGCTATGAAACCATGACACATATGAAAAAATGCTAAGAGAACGTTTTTGTTTACAATAAAAATTTACATAAGAATTTGAATACATTTTATTGCTATACAAGGTGGTTCTATTTTTTTTTCTAAAATAAATTATACTAATTACCCATTTCTACGCCTCTGGTTGTTCAAGATGTTTGATATTAACAGGTTTTATGCTAACCCCAGGGTGTCTACCAACCTGGAAAACCTGGAAATGTCAGGGAATTATTTTTGGTCAGGGAAATCAGGGAAAAGTCAGGGAAATCTATCAAATAACCTGGAAATTTGTGGTTTAATAGATATAAAAATAGGAAATCTTTAATTCTTACAAAAACTAATCAAAATTATATCATATTCATTTTGATTCTACTCCACAGAGATAACATTATGTGATTTATTTATATGTGATCCCTGTGCTTCTACTATACTCCAAAGATAATCTAACTAAATAAGATTTTACGAAGCTATTTATTTTTGTTTTGAAGGTGTTTATTTTTTATATTTTTTTTATTTTGGAGAATGTGTAAAAGATATTTCTTTGTTTTATACGAATAGAATTTCCTGGGGTTCGACCAATTAAATTTTGTTTTAACACATTAAAATTTTTTATTTATTAAAAACATGACACTACACGTGTTTCAGCATTTTTGCCATCACCAGGTATCTAGGATAGTTTTTTTTCCAAAATTTAAAATTCACCTTAAATAATAATAAGTATATCTGAAAGAGGAGATGTTTTGTTATTTTTATGGGAATACAAGATTTTTTTTTAATATTTATGTTTAGAACATTATAGATTTTGAAAAAATAATAGTTATTATTACTTACATTACTAACTTATTATTTTTAAGAGTCCCTCCTCCTTTTGTTCTTTCCTTCTTGTAATAATTTTCTTATTCAACTAGTCTTTTTTCCATAGTTTCATTGTATGTGTTCAAAATTCTTTCTTTTTTTAATTTTTTTAAATTATATAATAGTACTGGTGTGTGGGGAAAGCATTTGTGGAAAAATATGTGAATATGCTTTCAAAAGGATTGCCGGAGACAAAGTAAATTATTTTTATATTTAGACACGAATTGAAAGGCTCGGTGCGGTTTGTGGATACAAAAAATGTTATAAAAAGAAGGAGAGGAAGAAAGACTCTTTTACAGTGTGGCTTTGGAAAATGCAAGAAAATAAATATTTTTGAAATTTTGTTTTGTTATTGTTGGTAAAAACACATTTGGTTTTCTATTATTTCTATTATTATTTTTTTAATTTATAACTATTATAAAGGAAGTTTATTTTTGGACTTATTTTTAAGTTATAAGATTATAATAAATATGAGAAAGATTTTCAGTGTCTGTTCTATAATTGATGCTATTTTTATGTTTTTTTATGTAAATCATTTCTAAGACATTCCTTTTAGTGTGATTATTTTCTTTAGTTAAAATTTTTGTATTGTTAAAATCAAAGTGGTGGAAATTATCTAAAGAGTGTATAGTTAATGCTGTGGAGTTGTTGTTGTTAGTTCTTACGTCATATTTATGTTTGCATAAACGTTTATGGAGATATTGTTTAGTTTGACCGATATAAACTGAAGGACAATTATTACATGATATTTTATAAATTAAATTTGATTGATAATTATTTGTAACGTTGGGTTTTAATTTGGAAAAGAATTTTTTGGTATAGTGATTTGGTTTATGTCCTATATTAATATTATATTGTTTAAAAAATTGTTTGATCTGTTCAGAAGCGCCTTGGATGTATGGCATTGAAAAATATTTGGATTGATTGTTATTATTAATTTTAGGATGATTATAAATTTGGTGTATACGTTTCTTAATAAGAGGTTCGTAAAATTGTTTTGGATAATTATTCTTTGAGAGTACATTTTTAATTTTTTTAAGGTTGTTTGGTCTATATTTTGGATGTGATAGAGAAATGGCTTGGTCAGTCAAACTATTAACAACGCTTTTTTTGTAAGTTGTGGGAACAGAGGAATTAAAATTAAGATATCTTTCGGACCAAATTTCTTTTGTAAACCAATTTGTTGTTATATAACCGTTTTTATCATAGGTTAGAGAGAGATTTAAAAAATTAATATTTTTATTTTGTTCTAATTCGTAAGTGAATTGTAAGCGTGGATGGAAATTGTTAAAAACATTTAGGGTATTGTTTATTTCGTTTTTATGTATACATAAGATGCAATCGTCTACGTATCTTCTGTAAAAAAATGGTTTTGTGTTTAATTTTTGAATAGTAATAGTTTCGAGTTCTTCCATTACTAAGTTGGCAATAGTTGAAGATATAGGAGAACCCATAGCAGTTCCAAAAGTTTGGAGGTAGAAATTATTTTCAAAATTAAAAAAAGTTGATGTTAAACATAGTTTAGTGCATTCTATAAATTGTGATTTGGGGAATAAAATTGAACCTTTCACCTCAAGTGTTTAGTTAATGCTGTGGAGTTGTTGTTGTTAGTTCTTACGTCATATTTATGTTTGTATAAACGTTTATGGAGATATTGTTTAGTTTGACCGATATAAACTGAAGGACAATTATTACATGATATTTTATAAATTAAATTTGATTGATAATTATTTGTAACGTTGGGTTTTAATTTGGTAAAAGAATTTTTTGGTATAGTGATTTGGTTTATGTCCTATATTAATATTATATTGTTTAAAAATTTTTTTGATCTGTTCAGAAGCGCCTTGGTTGTATGGCATTGAAAAATATTTGGATTGATTGTTATTATTAATTTTAGGATGATTATAAATTTGGTGTATACGTTTCTTAATAAGAGGTTCGTAAAATTGTTTTGGATAATTATTCTTTGAGAGTACATTTTTAATTTTTTTAAGGTTGTTTGGTCTATATTTTGGATGTGATAGAGAAATGGCTTGGTCAGTCAAACTATTAACAACGCTTTTTTTGTAAGTTGTGGGAACAGAGGAATTAAAATTAAGATATCTTTCGGACCAAATTTCTTTTGTAAACCAATTTGTTGTTATATAACCGTTTTTATCATAGGTTAGAGAGATTTAAAAAAATTAATATTTTTATTTTGTTCTAATTCGTAAGTGAATTGTAAGCGTGGATGGAAATTGTTAAAAACATTTAGGGTATTGTTTATTTCGTTTTTATGTATACATAAGATGCAATCGTCTACGTATCTTCTGTAAAAAAATTGTTTTGTGTTTAATTTTTGAATAGTAATAGTTTCGAGTTCTTCCATTACTAAGTTGGCAATAGTTGAAGATATAGGAGAACCCATAGCAGTTCCAAAAGTTTGGAGGTAGAAATTATTTTCAAAATTAAAAAAGTTGATGTTAAACATAGTTTAGTGCATTCTATAAATTGTGATTTGGGGATTGAGGTGAAAGGTTCAATTTGATTCCCCAAATCACAATTTATAGAATGCACTAAACTATGTTTAACATCAACTTTTTTTAATTTTGAAAATAATTTCTACCTCCAAACTTTTGGAACTGCTATGGGTTCTCCTATATCTTCAACTATTGCCAACTTAGTAATGGAAGAACTCGAAACTATTACTATTCAAAAATTAAACACAAAACCATTTTTTTACAGAAGATACGTAGACGATTGCATCTTATGTATACATAAAAACGAAATAAACAATACCCTAAATGTTTTTAACAATTTCCATCCACGCTTACAATTCACTTACGAATTAGAACAAAATAAAAATATTAATTTTTTAAATCTCTCTCTAACCTATGATAAAAACGGTTATATAACAACAAATTGGTTTACAAAAGAAATTTGGTCCGAAAGATATCTTAATTTTAATTCCTCTGTTCCCACATCTTACAAAAAAAGCGTTGTTAATAGTTTGACTGACCAAGCCATTTCTCTATCACATCCAAAATATAGACCAAACAACCTTAAAAAAATTAAAAATGTACTCTCAAAGAATAATTATCCAAAACAATTTTACGAACCTCTTATTAAGAAACGTATACACCAAATTTATAATCATCCTAAAATTAATAATAACAATCAATCCAAATATTTTTCAATGCCATACATCCAAGGCGCTTCTGAACAGATCAAAAAAATTTTTAAACAATATAATATTAATATAGGACATAAACCAAATCACTATACCAAAAAATTCTTTTCCAAATTAAAACCCAACGTTACAAATAATTATCAATCAAATTTAATTTATAAAATATCATGTAATAATTGCCCTTCAGTTTATATCGGTCAAACTAAACAATATCTCCATAAACGTTTATACAAACATAAATATGACGTAAGAACTAACAACAACAACTCCACAGCATTAACTATACACTCTTTAGATAATTTCCACCACTTTGATTTTAACAATACAAAAATTTTAACTAAAGAAAATAATCACACTAAAAGGAATGTCTTAGAAATGATTTACATAAAAAAACATAAAAATAGCATCAATTATAGAACAGACACTGAAAATCTTTCTCATATTTATTATAATCTTATAACTTAAAAATAAGTCCAAAAATAAACTTCCTTTATAATAGTTATAAATTAAAAAAATAATAATAGAAATAATAGAAAACCAAATGTGTTTTTACCAACAATAACAAAACAAAATTTCAAAAATATTTATTTTCTTGCATTTTCCAAAGCCACACTGTAAAAGAGTCTTTCTTCCTCTCCTTCTTTTTATAACATTTTTTGTATCCACAAACCGCACCGAGCCTTTCAATTCGTGTCTAAATATAAAAATAATTTACTTCGTCTCCGGCAATCCTTTTGAAAGCATATTCACATATTTTTCCACAAATGCTTTCCCCACACAAAAGTACTATTATATAATTTTAAAAAAAATTAAAAAAGAAAGAATTTTGAACACATACAATGAAACTATGGAAAAAAGACTAGTTGAATAAGAAAATTATTACAAGAAGGAAAGAAAAAAAGGAGGAGGGACTCTTAAAAATAATAAGTTAGTAATGTAAGTAATAATAACTATTATTTTTTCAAAATCTATAATGTTCTAAACATAAATATTAAAAAAAAATCTTGTATTCCCATAAAAATAACAAAGAACATCTCCTCTTTCAGATATACTTATTATTATTTAAGGTGAATTTTAAATTTTGGAAAAAAAACTATCCTAGATACCTGATGATGGCAAAAATGCTGAAACATGTGTAGTGTCATGTTTTTAATAAATAAAAAATTTTAATGTGTTAAAACAAAATTTAATTGGTCGAACCCCAGGAAATTCTATTCAGAAAAATTAATAAAAACGACCAGGAAGAAAAGTTTTGTTTTATACGTGATTTTATATTTTTACAATAAATCTTGTATCTTTATTTTTTACAGGGCGGCTCATTATAAATTGACACCCCTCCTTAACTTCCTAGTTTTTGAGGTTAAAAAAAAAGTTTTTTTTTACAAAAGTTATAGATACTAATACAAAGTTTTTTGTGACACTATTGGACCTTATACAGTGTGTTCTAGAAAGCCGGGGCAGACAAAACTTATGTTTCTTTAAATGGAACATCTTGTATATTTTTGTTATATGTTCGCTCCAACCGTTCGTTCAGAACTAAGCCTTTTTTTGAGGGATTACTCCTTGGGTCATAGGCTGCCATGAAAGGCAAATGCCAAATTATAGTAATAGCTGACAATTTGCAAGTATATTCATGTTTTGGAAAACAAAATGGGCTCTTTTAAGATTTCAGGGAAAATGAAGGAGGGAAATTGAGAGAAATAAGAAATTTTAAATAGTAACATAGGTAATAAACTTCGTCAAATTTATTGTTTGTAATTTAATTTTTATTGAAAACGACAATGACATTTAGAAAAAGGATATATTTTTATATGTTTTTGTGGGGTTATTTAAAAAACAGAATTTATTATGACAGACTGCAAAATGTAGAAACACTGAAAGGTAGAATTCGGGAATAAATCCACATATTAAATACTAAACACAGCAATTTTATTGTTGCCCCAATAAACAGAAACTTAGTAGCAAGTATCAATAAATTCATACGTAAGTATATCCTTTTTCTAAATGTTATTGTTGTTTTCAATAAAAATTAAATTTCGAACAATAAATCCAACAAAGTTTATTAACTATGTCACTTACTATTTAAAATTTCTCATTTCTCTCAATTTCCATTCTTAATTTTCTCTGAAAACTAAAATAGCCCATTTTGTTTTCCAAAGCGTGAATATACTTGCAAACTGTCAATAATTGTTACTATAATTTGGCCTTTGTCTTCCATGGCAACCTATGACCCAAGGACTAATCCCTCACAAAAAAGGCTGTTCTGAACGAACGGTTGGAGCGAACATATAACATATATGCTTCATTGGAATCGGAAAAATGCGTAGAAAATATACAAGGCGTTCCATTTAAAAAACAAAAGTTATGTTTGCCACGGCTTTCTAGAACACACTGTATAAGGTCCAATAGCATCACAAAAAACATTGTATTAGTATCTAAAACTTTTGTAACAAAACTTTTTTTTCTAACCTCAGACACTAGCAAGTTAAGGGGGGTGTCAATTTATACTGTGCTTTATTAACCTCATTAGCAACAGTTTCTGCCAAAAAGTAATTGCAAGCCACTTTATAACTTTCTTCGAAAACATAATAGGACACAATTTGCACATTTATTTAATTAATGTCAGATGACATCACTAAAACTAATAGTCCGCTTTTGAATTTTTGTTACTAAGCACGATCGTTCAGAGTAATTTCATCCTAGGGGATCTGTTGACTCTTCCATTTTATTTAAATTGGCATATTTATCTCAGTAGGTAGGTATTAGTAAGGGAATTTTTTGCTTTTTGGTCAGGGAAAACCTGGAAAAGTCAGGGAATTTTAAAAACTCGATTTGGTAGACACCCTGTAACCCATGCCGTTATAACGTGTAGCAAATATGACTTAAATATCTCAACTAGTTTGTAAAATATTCAATAAATTCCACATATTTCTTGCAACTTTAACACCCTGTAACTTTTTTATAAGGCCTTAAAATGATATAGTTTATAGAAGAAAGTGCGGTTATTTTTTGGTTTTCTATCACCTGTTGAAGTGTTGCAGATTAAAACTGAATCACCCTGTATAATAATAATAACCCCCAATAGTAAGAGTAGTTTGATAGATGGCGGCACGATAGACACGAATCACCCCAACTGACGGACGTTCGTAGTAATACTGTGTTGCCAGATCCACAGCTCACGCACAGATTCAAGGAATTTTATAAGTTTGCCCTTGACACAGCTTGCTTTATTATATTATTCATTTTAATATTCAGAAAGAATAGGGCAATGGAATTATACTGTAGTGACTGTACCGATCATTTTCCCTTAAATAATGACAAAAAAGAGTGCTTTGTAAAAAAAACAGTGACGCTGTCAGCAGTAACTATAGAATTCTTCCCTCGAGAGATTTATTTTTATCGTTGTTTTTGGAAAGGGCATTCTTTATTTTACGAATCCGTGGTTGAAAAAAATTACTGCGCAAATACTACCCCTGCACCCCTCAAGGAAAAAAATAACTACATTGTTCTTGGTCCGATTATCTGCGCCGTTTTTAGCAATGACGTTCCAAATGATTCTAGATGCATGAACCCATGGTAGAAAAATTTACAGGCAAAAATTATCCTTTCCAACCCTCGGATAGATTGCTTTTGATCCGACTATCGTAGTTTTTTGAAAGGATAGCCACTATAACTCTTATTTCACGAATCTGTGGTAGAAAAAATCATCGCACAAAAGCTACCCCATGCACCCCGTGAAAAAATTAATAATTCCATTGTTCTTAGTTCGATTTTCACCGCTTTAGCAAGGACGTTCCAAATGATTCCAGATTCACGAATTAGTGGTTGAAAAAATTTGTCAGGAAAAAACTAACCCCTCCACCAGAGATTGTTTCTGAGACAATTATTTAGTCGTTTTTTTGAAAGGGCATGTACTCTATACCTTATTTCACGAATCGGTGGTTGAAATCATTTGCGGGGAAAAACTACCCCTTCCCACCCCCAAAAGATTGTTTTTGATTTTATTATTTTCTTTTTTTGAAAAGGCATTCACTATATAGTAGAGTAGAGCTTTATTAACTAAAATACAGACATTCAGTCCACATGGCAAGTCACATAAAAAATATATTTAAAAGATTTTGTAACACTAATAGTATACACAAAAACTGTTTTGAAATACATCACAAGAATAAAAATTAAGGTAAAAAATCATTAACACTATAAAAACAATTTTGTATTAGGTATTTGTGAACACTACTTTTGAACTTTGCATAAATTGTAATGTTCTTCAGGTCAGAGGGCAAGGTGTTATAGAGCTTGACACAATTGTAGTGAGGGGATCTCTTGAAAGAAGACAGAGCAAATTTTGGCATTGAGAGAAGTTCAGATCTAGTCGAATACTTATGTTGGGCCTGTTGGTACGAGAAGTCTTTAATATTTGCTTTCACATAAGTTACACATTTATAGATGTAGAGGCATGGGACAGTAAGTATTCTCCTCGCTCTGAAGATCCCCTTACATGATTCCCGCCATTTCAGACCAAAAATCAGTCTAATGATTCTTTTTTGAGCCACAAAAACTCTTTCCAAGTGCACAGACCTGCCCCAGGCTAGGATATTATAGGACAAATGACAAAAAGCGAAAGCATAGTATAGATTTGTCAGACCAGACTCATCAAGGTAGCTTTTCATTTGAAGGATTGCATAGAATGCACTATTTAATTTATTACAAACGTGGTTTATCTGATCCAAAAATGAAAGGTGAGAGTCAAGGTGAGATCCCAATAGCTTGACCACATGAACGAAAGCCAAGCCAAGGGCAGTACTCAATGAAGTCAGTAGTAATACAAAGAGAGTTCTAACCCACGACCTTGAAAAAAGCGTGCAAAGTGGCTACGTCATGCCCAAGGTCACGTGACGTCACCGGATGACCCCAGTTGACCCCTAGATCCTGATAGATTAACCTTTGACCTTTGGGCCACGTGTGACCCCCAGTTGACCCCCCCCCACTCCAACGGCGGGTGTCAGCCCCCACTCCAACGACGGGGCAACCCCCACTCCAACGGCTTGGTGGGGTGAGGTCTATATATTCGTGCGCAAGAGCAGTTTTCCCGTTATATACACTTACAATTTCCTACAGTCTGATTTGCCGAGTTCAAAATGCAGTCGTTCCTGAATCACCTGAACAAGAATTTGATCTTCAAGAAATTCGAAAGCGTTCAAAATATGGAGGTGGGTGAAAATTTTCAAATCACGAGCGTGGACAAAGTCAACACGCAATATGGAGAGAAGGTCTACGTCGAGTTCGAAGAATTTAAGACGGTGCTGCCGCAACGATACACAGCTGAGTTTACGCCCCAACGGATCGAAGAAATTAATAGGGATATCGGTAACGGAAGGAGGTATTACATGAAGAGTCTTGGACCCGTCGGCCGATCTACAAATATCGAATTTATTGTAGAACCATGACGAAGCTGGAGTACAGAAGAAAACTGCAACAATATTTGAAGAATTTAGAAGCATTGAAATATGAACTTATGTTATATGAAATTAAAATGAAGATAAAACATATTGACTTACACAATTAATTTTTAATAAACGTTTAAAAATCTTTTGTTGTGTTTTTTTATAAGAATCTTTGTGTTGAAGGGAAAACACCTGAAGCATCATATTATAATAAAACTCTCACTCTAAGCAATAATATCGTGCAACTACGTGCCAGGAGGAACGGAGGCCGAAGGCCTCCGTAGTTGCCCGAACAAAATCCACCCTTCCCCCTTGCACGCGTTTCGCGCATGCGCAGTTCCGCACTTTTGATACCTATGAAAATTCGAAAAATTTTGAAAATTTTTTATTCAAAAAATGTAATTTTAAAAAGGTCCTGATCCTATAATCCCGATAACATTTTGGGAAATTTTAATTTTTTGACGGTGAAATGTACAAGACAAGACTCAGACGAATGTTTTATATACAAGTGCAGATAGAATTTTTTCGAGTGACTGATAAAAACAGTTATTATAATAGTTAGTCGGAAGGCCCCAGATAACATAGGAAATTTTGTTTGAACAAAATCTGTAAAAAAAATCCAAGACGTGAAAATGTAGGTAGAATTTTCGAATAAGTTTTGTATACCGGTAAAAATATATGTAAAGGTAAAAATAACGTCAGTTTCACTTGGAAAAAAATGATGAAAAAATTTCAGTAAAAAAAATACGATGTAGAGGTTGTACCAAAAAAATTGGAAATAATTATTTATTCCAGTAAAATATACACAAGACCGAAAAAGGTAATTGCGCGGCTGTCCCATTTTATACACCCTAGCTGTTTCAGTTCATCTCGTTTGGAAAAATTTTAGGGGTTATTACTTTTTTAAATACCGGTTTCCTCAACCTTATTTGAAAGTAAATATTTTTTAGTTCCCCACAGAAGGAAATAATGACGATATTTTATACCAGTGGATTCAAAAAATATATAAGGTTAGGAAAAAACCTTGGTAGGCAAACGCGGCTCTGCTGACCAGACAAAAAAAAACCTTAGTCGACAAATAATGGCCTATAAGAAGGGTGCGTGATTCCACGTATCAGTTCGAGTGCTCCAAGATGCAAGTAAGTATATACCAGCTGTCCCATTTTTAAACAGCTAGATATTTGGAAACCTTTCGTAAAAAAATTCCCAAGGATTACATGAGCAAAAGAAAGAAAAAAATGTAAATATACCAGCTGTCCCATTTATAAACCGCTTGATATCTTGGAAACGAAAACTTATATAAAGGAAATAAAAGCTATATCTTAATAGGCGGAGGACCGACTGTCATTCAGACAGGTGAAAATTTTTTGTGATTTTTTGTAGAAGTTTTTTGCCAAAATTTTTTTTTATAAATTTTTTTTGCCAAAATTTTTTTTTTGCCAAAATTTTTTTTTGCCAAATTTTTTTTTGACAAAATTTTTTTTTACCAAAATTTTTTTTTACCAAAATTTTTTTTTTGCAAAATCTTTTTTTGTCAAATTTTTTTTTGCAAAATTTTTTTTCCCAAATTTTTTTTCGTTAAAATTTTTTTCCCCAAATTTTTTTTTCGTCAAAATTTTTTTCCCCAAATTTTTTTTTCGTCAAAATTTTTTTTTGTCAAATTTTTTTTTTGACAATTTTTTTTGCCAAAATTTTTTTTGTCAAAATTTTTTTTTGCCAAATTTTTTTTTGTCAAAATTTTTTTTGTCAAAATTTTTTTTTGTAAACTTTTTTTTGACATTTTTTTTGCCAAATTCTTTTTCGACAAAATTTTTTTTGATACAAATATAATTGCTAACGTTTAATTTGTTTACCCCATTTACGAAAATGATAACAAAATTGGATCAGACAAGATGTTTTTTCGAAGTATAGTTTTTAAACACAGGGTGCCACCACCGGTTTTACGATATAGGTTTCAAAATGCGACGCAAGTACATAAAAAAATACCCTAGAGATAAGAAAACAAAATACAACTCACCGAAAGATTCTTGATGATGTATAAAAAGAAATCAGGTTACATCTAATGCCCCAGACAGACCAAAATTTTTTTTTTGCAAAATTTTTTTTTGTCAAATTTTTTTTTGCAAAATTTTTTTTCCCAAATTTTTTTTCGTTAAAATTTTTTTCCCCAAATTTTTTTTTCGTCAAAATTTTTTTCCCCAAATTTTTTTTTCGTAAAAATTTTTTTTTTTTAAATTTTTTTTGACAATTTTTTTTGCCAAAATTTTTTTTTGCCAAATTTTTTTTTGCCAAATTTTTTTTGCCAAATTTTTTTTTGCCAAATTTTTTTTTTGTCAATTTTTTTTGTCAAAATTTTTTTTGTCAACATTTTTTTTGTCAAAATTTTTTTTGTCAAAATTTTTTTTTGCCAAATTTTTTTTTGTCAAAATTTTTTTTGTCAAAATTTTTTTTTGTAAAATTTTTTTTGACATTTTTTTTGCCAATTTTTTTTTGTCGAATTTTTTTTTGCCAATTTTTTTTTGCCAAATTCTTTTTCGACAAAATTTTTTTTGATACATATATAATTGCTAACGTTTAATTTGTTTACCCCATTTACGAAAATGATAACAAAATTGGATCAGACAAGATGTTTTTTCGAAGTATAGTTTTTAAACACAGGGTGCCACCACCGGTTTTACGATATAGGTTTCAAAATGCGACGCAAGTACATAAAAAAAATACCCTAGAGATAAGAAAACAAAATACAACTCACCGAAAGATTCTTGATGATGTATAAAAAGAAATCAGGTTACATCTAATGCCCCAGACAGTAAAATAAACATCCCCGAGCTATCAGATATAACCAAACATCATTTTTCTAACGGCACAGTCATTTTCACGGGAAAAACAACCAGTAACCGTTTAAATTCCATAGATAGGTACTGCCGTAATCCAAAATTTCACTGAACTACGCGTATCTATTATACTGAAGTAGGTACTGATACACTTCCATCTTTCCAAAGAAAAACAAACACGAAACTCAGACTTTTCATATATTTATTACAACGCCTCGATAGAGTCTTTATCTGTGGCCACGACCGAGAATCTACTGAAGCAAGTGCGATGCATAGGACGTGAAAAGTGCCGAGTTGGTTTTATTAAACAATGAAACTTATACCTACGTATATATAAAATAAATGAGAAATATGCCAGAGATGTGAAACCTAATTGTGTTGCAAGTTTGAGGGTCCAAAAAAAATATTGGCTTTAATTTTTTAAGGTGAGAAACACATCTAACAGCCAGTTTGGAAATATACAAGGCAAAAAAAGTAGTGATGTGGCTGTCCCATTTTATGTTTTATACAGGTTGGGTTATTTTAGAATAGTTGTTCAATAGACCGAGACAACATCATAAACGCTTCCCGTTAGAACAGAATCTGATGAAAAGAAAAATTCCATCTGGGTCAAGCTACTACATAACCAAAATAAAAAATACTGAACGTTATAAAATTTAAAAAATCATATTTTCAACGGATTTTTATCCTCTGAAAATTGTTCTTGTGTAAAATTCAGTTTCACTGGGTCAAGCTAGGTGGTAACTATATAACCAAAATAAAAAATACTGAACGTTATAAAATTTAAAAAATCATATTTTCAAGGGATTTTTGTCCTCTGAAAATTGGTTTTGTGTAAATTGAGTTTCAATAAGTTACTAATTGAGATAATAGGAAAAAAATCTTAAGAATCTCTTATAGAATTCTGAGACAACAACCCTGAGAGTAAATATCATACAAAAATCTTTGTGCGTTGACTTTCAACTCAATTTAATAATTAGGTTTAATAATGACAATTTTCTCGATTATCTAGAATCAAAAATATTGCGAGTGGCAATTCACAATTTTCTAGATATCATGTGAAGCCTTAATTTTGCGTCGTAAGTTAGAGGATCCAAAAATATTGGCTTAAATTGTTTAGCAAATGCGATTAAAATATGTTTAGTTTATCAACAGTTAATTGTAACAGCTTATAATCTTAGAAGCTAAACTCTTTAAAAAAATTTTTAGACAAAAAGTTGTAGTTTAATAATGGTCAGTTGGATTCCTTTTGAATCATGTTTGCATATTACCTACAAGGAGTTACAACCTCAAAACATAGAAATCGCTCATTTTAAACCGATTTAATAAAAATTTCACCAAAACAATACTTTCACTCATATGATACACTTCTGATTAATAAAAAAGGCACCATAGGTAGTAATAATAAGATATTCAACGGAATTTTTATCGACTGTTTGCCCATTTTGCTAGCTTTTGGGGGTATTCCTTGATATTTTAGACTGATAAAAATGAATAATAAAAATTTCACCAAAACAATACTTTCACTCATATAATACACTTCTGATTAATAAAAAAGGCACCATAGGTAGTAGTAATAAGATATTCAACGGAATTTTTATCGACTGTTTGCCCATTTTGCTAGCTTTTGGGGGTATTCCTTGATATATATATATATATATGCGGTCGGTCGGTCGGTCGGTCGGTTGTGTTTTTTGGCTGCTCCTCTTATTGGATTATTCTGGAGTTCTGTTCGAGAGTTAATGTATTTGCGGCACGCTATTTGAGTCTGCCATGCCATGCTGCTGTAAGTACTCAACTTGTACTTCACAATAAGGGAATTATTGCTATTATAAGTAGTAATTGGAATACGAAATATCTGTGCGTACATGAAAAACAATCACCGACTGGGACGGTGGCCCTCTTCCGCCAGCGGTCGCGATGGTTAGCTGTATACTTTGCTCCACTGCCGTCAACAGTCGTTCCAAGCCTGCCGTGTATTGCGATATTTGCAAGAATGCCTATCACGCTTCATGCATCAGCAAGAATGTGGACGTCCTCTGTACTGAATGCAATACCTGGACTGTGCTGGAGATGTGATGATTGCAGGGGTTGTTCCCTAACCTTAAACCAAAATAATGTTACTGAATTCCTCGAATCCAAGGTGGAAGATGCCTTGTCTCAACTTACTCAGAAGCTGGAGTCTTTCAAATCGGAATTGTTAAATAAAGCCTCGCCTGCTGCATGTCAGTTGCCTGATCCACCGCGATATTCTGATGTACTAAGAAATAGATCGTATCCAGCTGTAGTTGTGCGACCGAGAGACATACAGCAGGCTGTGGATCAAACTAAGGCTGATATAATACGGCATGTTAATCCTAATGAAGCTGATCTACAAGTTGCGAAGGTTCGTAATATGAAAGATGGGGGCCTACTAATTGGTTGCAATTCTAAGGAGGACAATAAGAAACTGTTGTCGATTATGCAGAACAAGATGGGAGATTCTTATACGGTGAAAGAGGTTGGGGGCTTTAGTCCGAGAGTACGATTGGTGGGACTGACCGAGAACTATTCGAGCGATCAGATCACCCATCTTCTTCTGAAGTCCAATCCTTCGGTTTTCATCGTCGGTGAGGCAAGCTGCCGAATTATTCGTACATCACCTGTCAAAAATAAACCTACCAAATTCCAGTGTACTATTGAGACAGATAATCTATCGTATGATCGCCTGCTGAAGGCTGGTTCAGTCCTTGTTGGGTTGGACAATTGTAAGGTCTATGATGCAGTGGAAGTGTCCCGGTGCTTCAAGTGCAATGAGTTCCGGCATGGTTCGAGCGCATGCAAGAATAAACTATCGTGTCCTATATGCGGGAGTGAACACGATATTAAGCAGTGTAAATCATCAGTTAAACAATGTTCCAACTGTATTAAACAAAACCGTAAATCGTCAGATAAAGTTCCTGTTGATCATGCTGCTTGGGATAAGAATAACTGCGCCTCATTTATTCAAGCATCACTCAAACTCAAATCTGACCTCATGTCGTTAAAATAGCAACTATCGAGTGTCAAATCACGCGCCGCGGACTTGACCATAACTAACAAGCACGCCTTAAAGAAAGAGTTCTATCTCTACTATCAAAATACCAGAGGCCTCCGCAGTAAAACTACAGCCATATTCAATTCTATATCCTGTAGCGAGTATGACGCAATAGCTCTCTCGGAAACGTCACTGGATGTCTCTATCCTGAGTGGGGAAATATTTCCTTCAAATTATGAGGTTTTCCGTGCTGATTGTGATTATCAGGCGTTGAACTGGAGCAAGGGGGGTGGAGTTGCTCTTGGAGTTCAAACTAAATATTCTCCTAAAATAGTAAAAACTGACGATAATACTATGTTTAATCAGTTGTCTCCTAATATTGACGTTATAGTTGTAACATTGCGGTTTGGTTTTTGCAGGTTCTGTATTGTGTGTGTGTACATTCGGCCTCAGACACCGATGGTGGAATACGTTCAATTGACTGACGCACTCGAATCACTTTCATGCTTGTACGACCACGATATTATAATTGTCGGAGATTTTAACATACCAGAATATAGCCGATACATTGAAACTGGCGATATGAGTGGACAATTGGGTGCTCTAGCGCAACTTGCTGACGTTTTTATTTTAAATCAGTATAACTATGTTTTCAATAGTTATCTAAGGTTATTGGATCTGGTGTGGAGCAATCTCATTTGCTCGGTTGAGCAGTCGGTGGGTCCACTCGTGCCCGAGGACACCCCTCACCCTGCCCTTGATATAATGTTTAGATCAGATCGAGTTAAAAGAAGAGATGTCCGTGGTAATAGTATTATTGGTTTATATAATTTTCGTCGTGCAAACTTTCCGTTACTTTACGAAATTCTCTCAAATATATCGTGGGACACGCTATACCGATTGGATAGCATCGAAGATGCATGTAATTATTTCTATGGTAAATTAACCGAAGTGTTTGATTGCTGCGTTCCCAAATGTACTCGTACTTTTAAGCGAAATTATCCTCCTTGGTATGACAAGAATATTATTAGCAACTTAAAATTAAAAGGTAAGGCATTTCGCAGGTACAAAAAGTATGATGACGGCGGTGCACTAGCTGATTATAAAAGACTAAGGTTGCGTGTTAAAGTTGATACTGACATTTCATATAGGCGCTATGTTAGAAACTGTGAGGAGACTGTGGCTGGTAATGCAAACAAATTTTGGAGTTTTGTAAACTCTAAAAAAAGTAAGCCCGCCATCCCTCTGCAAATGACATATAATGGTGAAACACTAACCACTAGCGATAAAATTAGTAATGCTTTCGCAGAGTTTTTTAGTGATTCATATGTTTTACCATCTATGACTGCTAGTAATATTGATTTGTCAGTCAACCCTAACCTTCTGATTCCTGTTTTTACCGAGTCGGATATTCTCAGTGCGTCTAAAAAACTCAAACCCAAAATTACATCAGGGCCTGATCAAATTCCTGCTTTTCTGGTGCGTGACTGTGCCTGTGTTCTTGCTAGTCCTTTGGCCAAACTATTTAATCTCAGTCTGCAATCAGGAAGATTTCCTAATACCTGGAAACTTTCCAAGGTGACACCGGTATTTAAAAAATCTGATCGCAGCAATGTCATCAATTACAGACCTATAACTATTATTTGTAACTTTGCAAAGTTATTTGAAATTCTGCTTCACGAACACCTGTATTTCCATGTGAAACGATACATCACGATTCACCAACATGGGTTTATGAAGGGACGTTCTACTACTACCAATCTAATTCAGATTACCCAATATATAGCTGAATCTATGGATAATCAGGAACAAACCGATGTTATTTACACAGATTTTAGTAAAGCCTTCGACAGATTAGACCATACCATCCTGCTTAGGAAACTATCTGAGTTTGGTTTATCACATTCATTAGTTGAATTCTTTAGGTCCTACCTTACTGATAGGCAACAGTTTGTCGTCTGCAATGGATCTAGATCTGAGGTCTACACTGCTACATCCGGAGTTCCCCAAGGATCTAATTTAGGGCCACTTCTGTTTAACATGTTTCTTAATGACATTTCCACGGTCCTAGATACTGATTACTTGATTTACGCGGATGACCTCAAAATCTTTTCTTCCATCTCGAACGTGCGTGATTGTACCTCCCTGCAGAGAAATATTTCCAATGTCAGTGCTTGGTGTCATGAAAATCGTCTCCCGCTCAATCCACAGAAGTGCAGTGTTATGTCATACTCTTTAAAGACCGAGACCCTTGTTTTCAATTATGAACTAGATTCAATTACACTTTCACGCCCTCACATAATCGCCGATTTAGGTGTAATTTTTGATCAAAAACTTAGTTTTTCTAATCATATTGAATCGGTAATCACCCGTGCCCTAAAGGCCTATGGGTTTATTATTAGGAACTCACGCGATTTTCGTGACATTTCCACTATGAAATTATTATACTTTGCTTTTGTAAGGTCGAAACTAGAATATGCGTCCCTAGTATGGTGCCCTTACCATCAAGTATTTGTCAATAATTTGGAAAAAGTCCAAAGGAGATTTCTCAAATATCTGTCTTACAGGTTAGATAACAGGTACCCGGAGATAGGTACGCCGAGCGACGAACTGTTGTCTAGACACAATTTAACAAGCTTGCAGGTGAGAAGGTCTGGTTACTCGGTTGTGTTTCTTCATAAATTAATATCAAATGTCGTGGACAGCCCTCAGTTGCTGGCAAACTTAAATTTTCTCGTGCCTCGAATCTCAGCTCGCAAGGACCAGACCTTCTACCCAGGTAGGCCGAGGCTGAATGTGCTGAAGTTCTCGCCAATGCACAATATCTGCAACAACTATAACGCCATTTGTTCGAGTGTCGACATATTCAAATCACACATAAATTCGGTCACTTCCTCTATTCGAATGCAGGAGTAAGGTGAAGTTAATTGAGGTCAATTAAGAGTTGAAGTGGTTGAATGTGTGTTTTATTATATGAGCACCTCAACTTTTCGCTAGTTCTTATCTCAAGCAACAGCATAGTGTTAAGTTATTTCTAGTGTTAAGTTGTTTCTTGTTAATACTTAGTTAGGAGTAATTATTAATGATCCATGTTATGTTTGTTATCTACATGTTATTCCACCCTTTAAATGGCCTTGGCTGTAGGGTGAAGTAAGTTAAATAAATAAATAAATAAATAAATAAATAAAATATTTTAGACGGATAAAAATGAATAACTAAAATACAAAACGCACTGTTGACTTTACTTACGTGAATAGTAAGCCTATAATACGTATCGAAAACAGAGAAATATTCAGGTCAAGAAAAAAATGGCCTAATTTACAAGTTTGTAAATCAAAAACTACCTTTTGGCTTTTCATTTTGATGAGAAAATACGTCTAATTAGTAAGTCAAATAAATGGGACATCATGAAAGATATACTAATAATTGAACAAATGCTATCTTAGTTCTATAGGCAGAAAGGTACTATGGGTAGTAATAGTTTTGGGATCAAAAGACGACCTGTTAGCTTTTAAATTTGTTAAGAAAATACGTCTAATGAAATCGAAAGTAGTAACTAGGTTTTGGTTAACATTTCGTTAACGCGTTGATGAATAAGAATGCAAGTGAAAAGTAGACCGAATTTCCCAAAAAACGGTGAGTGACCAAACAAGTTATTATAAAAAGTGGCTCGGGAGACCGATGTAACCTAGAAAACGCCTTTCCTTCGAATAGAAAGTAAAAAAAGTTGCAAAATGGGACTTAGATGAATATTTGATGCAAGTGAAAAGTAGGCAGAATTTTCGAAAATCGGGGACGGATCAAAAAATATTAAGTTGATCGGGAGGTTGAGATACCTATGAAACACCTTTCATTCCGACAGAATCTGACAAAAAATTCCAAGAAAATTTTAGACGACTGTTTGCAAGTGAAAAGTATACATAATTTTTTTGAAAAAACTGAGACTGAGAAATATTCATTTGATGCAGATGAAAAAGAGACAGCATTTCCAAAAAAAACTTCGACTGACCTAAAAGTTATTAGAAAAAGTTGCTCGGGAGGACGATGTCTAGCAAAATATAACACCATTGCACCAGAGTTATTTCCATCTACGTAACATTATTGGCGTGGTGGTCGACTAATCGCGTTCACTATTAAATTAATTATGACTGGTCAAATACGTATATAATGCAAATTAAAAAACGCTTTAACGAAGCGTTTACAATGCGTTAACGAGGATTGACAGCGCGTTAACGAGGCGTTACCAACGCGTTAAACGCGTGAAAGAAGCGTTATCAACGTGTTAAACGCGTGAAAGAAGCGTTATCCATGCGTTACGCGTTAACGAAGCGTTATCAACGCGTTAACAACGCGTTATCCATGCGTTAACTACTAGTTATCGATTCGTTAACAATGCGTTAACGAACAACGCATTAACGAACAACGCGTTAACGAAACGTTAACGACGTGTCAGCAAAGTTTTAACAAAGCGTTAACGAAGCTTTAACATCGCGTCAATGCGTTAAGACGCGTTAAAACCGCGTTAACGAATCTTTGACGACGCATTAACGAAGCGTTGACGAGTGTGGAAGTGCGTGGACCCTCCAACTCCCAGAATCGCAACTTACACCAGATCAAACTCAACTGTGGAATCTTGTGACGTCACAGAGATGCTACTTTACATTTCTTTTAAGTAGTTAACCTAACCTAACATTATTGTCGCGGTGACCAAGAGGTTATCGACTAATGAACCGATTGCCATTGGTCAAAACTGACTTAATCCGCCTTTGATACACCTCTCCCAAATCCAATGGCAATCGGTTCACCAGTCGATAACCTCTTGGTCACCGCGACAATAATGTTAGGTTAGGTTAACTACTTAAAAGAAATGTAAAGTAGCATCTCTGTGACGTCACAAGATTCCACAGTTGAGTTTGATCTGGTGTAAGTTGCGATTCTGGGAGTTGGAGGGTCCATGCACTTCCACACTCGTCAACGCTTCGTTAATGCGTCGTCAAAGATTCGTTAACGCGGTTTTAACGCGTCTTAACGCATTGACGCGATGTTAAAGCTTCGTTCACGCTTTGTTAAAACTTTGCTGACACGTCGTTAACGTTTCGTTAACGCGTTGTTCGTTAATGCGTTGTTCGTTAACGCATTGTTAACGAATCGCTAACTAGTAGTTACCGCATGGATAACGCGTTGTTAACGCGTTGATAACGCTTCGTTAACGCGTAACGCATGGATAACGCTTCTTTCACGCGTTTAACACGTTGATAACGCTTCTTTCACGCGTTTAACGCGTTGGTAACGCCTCGTTAACGCGCTGTCAATCCTCGTTAACGCATTGTAAACGCTTCGTTAAAGCGTTTTTTAATTTGCATTATATACGTATTTGACCAGTCATAATTAATTTAATAGTGAACGCGATTAGTCGACCACCCCGCCAATAATGTTACGTAGATGGAAATAACTCTGGTGCAATGGTGTTATATTTTGCTAGACATCGGCCTCCCGAGCAACTTTTTCTAATAACTTTTAGGTCAGTCGAAGTTTTTTTTGGAAATGCTGTCTCTTTTTCATCTGCATCAAATGAATATTTTTCTAAGTCATGTCTTGGAATTTTTTTTTGTCGAATTCTGTTCGAACGAAAGGCATTTCCTAGGTTACCTCGACCTCCCGAGCCACTTCTTCTAATAACTATTTGGTTTGGTTCTCGTTTTTTAATATTCTGTCTACTTTTAACTTGCGTCAAACACTCGTCCAACTACCATCCCGTCTTGGAATTTTTTTGTCGGATTCTGTTCGAACGAAAGGCATTTTCTAGGTTACCTCGGGCTCCCGACCAAAATTTTCGAATATATATTTTTTTGATCAGTTGCCGTTTTTCTAAAATCCTGTCTACCTTTCAATTGCATCAAATATTCGTCTTGGATTTTTTGTTTGTCAGATTCTTTTCAAACTAAAGGCATTTCCTAGGTTACCTCGACCTCCTGAGCCACTTTTTCTAATAACTATTTGGTCGGTTCTCGTTTTTTAATATTCTGTCTACTTTTAACTTCCGTCAAACATTCGTCCCACTACCATCCCGTCTTGGAATTTTTTTGTCGGATTCTGTTAGAACGAAAGGCGTTTTCTAGGTTACCTCGGGCTCCCGACCAAAATTTTCGAATATATATTTTTTGATCAGTTGCCGTTTTTCTAAAATTCTGTCTACCTTTCAATTGCATCAAACATTCGTCTTGGATTTTTTTGTCAGATTCTGTTCGAATAAAAGGCGTTTTTCCTAGGTTACCTCGACCTCCCGCGTTTTTCGGCAATTCGGTCTACTTTCCACTTGCATCAAACATTCGTCTAAGTCCCATCTCGGAATTTATTTCAGATTATATTCGGATGAAAGGCGTTTTCTATGTTACCTCGATCTCCCGAGCAAAATTTTCTAATATCTATATTTTTTGGTCAGTCTCAGTTTTTTCAAAAAAATTATGTATACTTTTCACTTGCAAACAGTCGTCTAAAATTTTCTTGGAATTTTTTGTCAGATTCTGTCGGAATGAAAGGTGTTTCATAGGTTATCTCAACCTCCCGATCAACTTAATATTTTTTGATCCGTCCCCGATTTTCGAAAATTCTGCCTACTTTTCACTTGCATCAAATATTCATCTAAGTCCCATTTTGCAACTTTTTTTTACTTTCTATTCGAAGGAAAGGCGTTTTCTAGGTTACATCGGTCTCCCGAGCCACTTTTTATAATAACTTGTTTGGTCACTCACCGTTTTTTGGGAAATTCGGTCTACTTTTCACTTGCATTCTTATTCATCAACGCGTTAACGAAATGTTAACCAAAACCTAGTTACTACTTTCGATTTCATTAGACGTATTTTCTTAACAAATTTAAAAGCTAACAGGTCGTCTTTTGATCCCAAAACTATTACTACCCATAGTACCTTTCTGCCTATAGAACTAAGATAGCATTTGTTCAATTATTAGTATATCTTTCATGATGTCCCATTTATTTGACTTACTAATTAGACGTATTTTCTCATCAAAATGAAAAGCCAAAAGGTAGTTTTTGATTTACAAACTTGTAAATTAGGCCATTTTTTTCTTGACCTGAATATTTCTCTGTTTTCGATACGTATTATAGGCTTACTATTCACGTAAGTAAAGTCAACAGTGCGTTTTGTATTTTAGTTATTCATTTTTATCCGTCTAAAATATCAAGGAATACCCCCAAAAGCTAGCAAAATGGGCAAACAGTCGATAAAAATTCCGTTGAATATCTTATTACTACTACCTATGGTGCCTTTTTTATTAATCAGAAGTGTATTATATGAGTGAAAGTATTGTTTTGGTGAAATTTTTATTATTCATTTTTATCAGTCTAAAATATCAAGGAATACCCCCAAAAGCTAGCAAAATGGGCAAACAGTCGATAAAAATTCCGTTGAATATCTTATTATTACTACCTATGGTGCCTTTTTTATTAATCAGAAGTGTATCATATGAGTGAAAGTATTGTTTTGGTGAAATTTTTATTAAATCGGTTTAAAATGAGCGATTTCTATGTTTTGAGGTTGTAACTCCTTGTAGGTAATATGCAAACATGATTCAAAAGGAATCCAACTGACCATTATTAAACTACAACTTTTTGTCTAAAAATTTTTTTAAAGAGTTTAGCTTCTAAGATTATAAGCTGTTACAATTAACTGTTGATAAACTAAACATATTTTAATCGCATTTGCTAAACAATTTAAGCCAATATTTTTGGATCCTCTAACTTACGACGCAAAATTAAGGCTTCACATGATATCTAGAAAATTGTGAATTGCCACTCGCAATATTTTTGATTCTAGATAATCGAGAAAATTGTCATTATTAAACCTAATTATTAAATTGAGTTGAAAGTCAACGCACAAAGATTTTTGTATGATATTTACTCTCAGGGTCGTTGTCTCAGAATTCTATAAGAGATTCTTAAGATTTTTTTTCCTATTATCTCAATTAGTAACTTATTGAAACTCAATTTACACAAAACCAATTTTCAGAGGACAAAAATCCCTTGAAAATATGATTTTTTAAATTTATAACGTTCAGTATTTTTTATTTTGGTTATATAGTTACCACCTCGCTTGACCCAGTGAAACTGAATTTTACACAAGAACAATTTTCAGAGGATAAAAATCCGTAGAAAATATGATTTTTTAAATTTTATAACGTTCAGTATTTTTTATTTTGGTTATGTAGTAGCTTGACCCAGATGGAATTTTTCTTTTCATCAGATTCTGTTCTAACGGGAAGCGTTTATGATGTTGTCTCGGTCTATTGAACAACTATTCTAAAATAACCCAACCTGTATAAAACATAAAATGGGACAGCCACATCACTACTTTTTTGCCTTGTATATTTCCAAACTGGCTGTTAGATGTGTTTCTCACCTTAAAAAATTAAAGCCAATATTTTTTTTGGACCCTCAAACTTGCAACACAATTAGGTTTCACATCTCTGGCATATTTCTCATTTATTTTATATATACGTAGGTATAAGTTTCATTGTTTAATAAAACCAACTCGGCACTTTTCACGTCCTATGCATCGCACTTGCTTCAGTAGATTCTCGGTCGTGGCCACAGATAAAGACTCTATCGAGGCGTTGTAATAAATATATGAAAAGTCTGAGTTTCGTGTTTGTTTTTCTTTGGAAAGATGGAAGTGTATCAGTACCTACTTCAGTATAATAGATACGCGTAGTTCAGTGAAATTTTGGATTACGGCAGTACCTATCTATGGAATTTAAACGGTTACTGGTTGTTTTTCCCGTGAAAATGACTGTGCCGTTAGAAAAATGATGTTTGGTTATATCTGATAGCTCGGGGATGTTTATTTTACTGTCTGGGGCATTAGATGTAACCTGATTTCTTTTTATACATCATCAAGAATCTTTCGGTGAGTTGTATTTTGTTTTCTTATCTCTAGGGTATTTTTTTTATGTACTTGCGTCGCATTTTGAAACCTATATCGTAAAACCGGTGGTGGCACCCTGTGTTTAAAAACTATACTTCGAAAAAACATCTTGTCTGATCCAATTTTGTTATCATTTTCGTAAATGGGGTAAACAAATTAAACGTTAGCAATTATATTTGTATCAAAAAAAATTTTGTCGAAAAAGAATTTGGCAAAAAAAAATTGGCAAAAAAAATTCGACAAAAAAAAATTGGCAAAAAAAATGTAAAAAAAAATTTTACAAAAAAAAATTTTGACAAAAAAAAAATTTGGCAAAAAAAAATTTTGACAAAAAAAATTTTGACAAAAAAAATTTTGACAAAAAAAAAATTTGGCAAAAAAAAATTTGGCAAAAAAAAATTTGGCAAAAAAAAATTTGGCAAAAAAAAATTTTGGCAAAAAAAATTGTCAAAAAAAAAATTTGACAAAAAAAAATTTTGACGAAAAAAAAATTTGGGGAAAAAAATTTTGACGAAAAAAAAATTTGGGGAAAAAAATTTTAACGAAAAAAAAATTTGGGAAAAAAAATTTTGCAAAAAAAAATTTGACAAAAAAAAATTTTGCAAAAAAAAATTTTGGTAAAAAAAAATTTTGGTAAAAAAAAATTTTGTCAAAAAAAATTTTGGCAAAAAAAAATTTTGGCAAAAAAAATTGATAAAAAAAAATTTTGGCAAAAAACTTCTACAAAAAATCACAAAAAATTTTCACCTGTCTGAATGACAGTCGGTCCTCCGCCTATTAAGATATAGCTTTTACTTCCTTTATATAAGTTTTCGTTTCCAAGATATCAAGCGGTTTATAAATGGGACAGCTGGTATATTTACATTTTTTTCTTTCTTTTGCTCATGTAATCCTTGGGAATTTTTTTACGAAAGGTTTCCAAATATCTAGCTGTTTAAAAATGGGACAGCTGGTATATACTTACTTGCATCTTGGAGCACTCGAACTGATACGTGGAATCACGCACCCTTCTTATAGGCCATTATTTGTCGACTAAGGTTTTTTTTTGTCTGGTCAGCAGAGCCGCGTTTGCCTACCAAGGTTTTTTCCTAACCTTATATATTTTTTGAATCCACCGGTATAAAATATCGTCATTATTTCCTTCTGTGGGGAACTAAAAAATATTTACTTTCAAATAAGGTTGAGGAAACCGGTATTTAAAAAAGTAATAACCCCTAAAATTTTTCCAAACGAGATGAACTGAAACAGCTAGGGTGTATAAAATGGGACAGCCGCGCAATTACCTTTTTCGGTCTTGTGTATATTTTACTGGAATAAATAATTATTTCCAATTTTTTTTGGTACAACCTCTACATCGTATTTTTTTTACTGAAATTTTTTCATCATTTTTTTCCAAGTGAAACTGACGTTATTTTTACCTTTACATATATTTTTACCGGTATACAAAACTTATTCGAAAATTCTACCTACATTTTCACGTCTTGGATTTTTTTTACAGATTTTGTTCAAACAAAATTTCCTATGTTATCTGGGGCCTTCCGACTAACTATTATAATAACTGTTTTTATCAGTCACTCGAAAAAATTCTATCTGCACTTGTATATAAAACATTCGTCTGAGTCTTGTCTTGTACATTTCACCGTCAAAAAATGAAAATTTCCCAAAATGTTATCGGGATTATAGGATCAGGACCTTTTTAAAATTACATTTTTTGAATAAAAAATTTTCAAAATTTTTCGAATTTTCATAGGTATCAAAAGTGCGGAACTGCGCATGCGCGAAACGCGTGCAAGGAGGAAGGGTGGATTTTGTTCGGGCAACTACATGCCAGTCGGACGGAGGCCTTCGGCCTCCGTTCCTCCTGGCACGTAGTTGCACGATATTATTGCTTAGAGTGAGAGTTTTATTATAATATGATGCTTCAGGTGTTTTCCCTTCAACACAAAGATTCTTATAAAAAAACACAACAAAAGATTTTTAAACGTTTATTAAAAATTAATTGTGTAAGTCAATATGTTTTATCTTCATTTTAATTTCATATAACATAAGTTCATATTTCAATGCTTCTAAATTCTTCAAATATTGTTGCAGTTTTCTTCTGTACTCCAGCTTCGTCATGGTTCTACAATAAATTCGATATCCCTATTAATTTCTTCGATCCGTTGGGGCGTAAACTCGGCCGTGTATCGTTGCGGCAGCACCGTCTTAAATTCTTCGAACTCGACGTAGACCTTCTCTCCGTATTGCGTGTTGACTTTGTCCACGCTCGTGATTTGAAAATTTTCACCCACCTCCATATTTTGAACGCTTTCGAATTTCTTGAAGATCAAATTCTTGTTCAGGTGATTCAGGAACGACTGCATTTTGAACTCGGCAAATCAGACTGTAGGAAATTGTAAGTGTATATAACGGGAAAACTGCTCTTGCGCACGAATATATAGACCTCACCCCACCAAGCCGTTGGAGTGGGGGTTGCCCCGTCGTTGGAGTGGGGGCTGACACCCGCCGTTGGAGTGGGGGGGGGTCAACTGGGGGTCACACGTGGCCCAAAGGTCAAAGGTTAATCTATCAGGATCTAGGGGTCAACTGGGGTCATCCGGTGACGTCACGTGACCTCGGGCATGACGTAGCCACTTTGCACGCTTTTTTCAAGGTCGTGGGTTAGAACTCTCTTTGTATTACTACTGAAGTCTTCACTTCCATCGGCACTTCTTTTCTAACAGAAAAATTTATTATTTCAGTTTTGTTAGGATCAAATGATTTCTTTGACACCATGCATCCATGCAATCGTTTACGATCTTGACGCTTCTACATACCTTATTTCACGAATGCGTGGTTGAAAACATTTACATACCTTATTTCACGAACACATACCTTATTTCACGAATGCGTGATTGAAAACATTTGCGGGGCAAAAGCTACCCCTTTTCACCAGCGAGACGTTGTTTTCGATTTGATTTTGTGTTTTTTTTTGGAAAGTCATTCACTATATACCTTATTTCACGAATCCGTGGTTGAAAACATTTTCGGGACAAAAACTACCCCCTCCCACCCCCGAAAGTTTATTTTTAATTTGATTATTGTCGTTTTATGAAAAGACATTCACTATATCCCTTATTTCACGAATCCGTGGTTGAAAACATTTACGGAGCAAAAACTACCCCTTCCCACCCCAGAAAGTTTGTTTTTAATTTGATTATTGTCGTTTGGCTGGCAAAAACTACCCCTTCCCACCCTCGAGACGTTGTTTTCGATTTGATTATTGTCATTTTTTGAAAATGCAATCATTATATTCCTTAATTCACGAATACGTGGTTGAAAACATTTGCGGGGTAAAAACTACCCCTTCCCACCCCCGAAGGTTTACTTTTAATTTGATTATTGTCGTTTTTTGAAAAGACGTTCACTATATCCTTTATTTCACGAATCCGTGGTTCAAAACATTTACAGGGCAAAAACTACCCACTTCCACCCCCGAGACGTTGTTTTCGATTTGATTGTTGTGTTTTTTTGGACAGTCATTCACTATATACTTTATTTCATGAATCCGTGGTTGAAAACATTTTCGGGGCAAAAACTACCCCTTCCCACCCCGAAAGTTTATTTTCAATTTGATTATTGTTGTTTTTTGAAAAGACATTCACTATATCCCTTATTTCACGAATCCTTGGTTGAAAACATTTACGGAGCAAAAACTAGTCTTTTCCACCCCATAAAGTTTGTTTTTAATTTGATTATTGTCGTTTTTTGAAGACATTCACTATATCCTTTATTTCACGAATCCGTGGTTGAAAACATTTACGGGGCAAAAACTACCCACTTCCACCCCCGAGACGTTGTTATTTCGATTTGATTATTGTGTTTTTTTGGAAAGTCATTCACTATATACCTTATTTCACGAATCCGTGGTTGAAAACATTTTCGGGGCAAAAACTAGCCCTTCCAACCCCGAAAGTTGATTTTTAATTTGATTATTGTCGTTTTTTGAAAAGACATTAACTATATCCCTTATTTCACGAATCCGTGGTTGAAAACATTTACGGAGCAAACACTACCCCTTCCACCCCATAAAGTTTGTTTTTAATTTGAATATTGTCGTTTTTTGAAAAGACATTCACTATATCCCTTATTTCACGAATCCGTGGTTGAAAACGTTTACGGGGCAAAAACTACCCCTTCCCACCCCCGAGACGTTGTTTTCGATTTGATTATTGTCTTTTTTTGAAAATGCAATCACTATATTCCTTATTTCACAAATACGTGGTTGAAAACATTTGCGGGGCAAAAACTACCCCTTCCCACCCCGAAAGTTTATTTTTAATTTGATTATTGTAGTTTCTTGAAAAGACATTCACTATGTCCCTTATTTCACGAATCCGTGGTTGAAAACATTTTCGGGGCAAAAACTACCCCTTCCCAACCCAGAAAGTTTGTTTTTAATTTGATCGTTTTTTGAAAATGCAATCACTATATTCCTTATTTCACGAATGTGTGGCTGAAAACATTTGTGGGGCAAAAACTACCTCTTCCCACCCCCAAAAGTTTGTTTTTAATTTGATAATGTCGTTTTTTGAAAATGCAATCACTATATTCCTTATTTCACGAATGTGTGGCTGAAAACATTTGTGGGGCAAAAACTACCCCTTCCCACCCCCGAAAGTTTGTTTTTAATTTGATTATTGTCGTTTTTTGAAAAGACATTCACTATATTCCTTATTTCACGAATCCGTGTTGAAAGCATTTGCGGGGCAAAAATTACCCCTTCCCATCCCCGAAAGGTTCTTTTGTAATTTGATTATTGTCGTTTTTGGGGGTAGGTTTCGCCCAACAATTTTTTTCACCCACAAATTTTTTCGACCAAAAATTTTTTTTAACCACGAATTTGTGCATCTGGAATTATTGCGAACGTCCTTGCTAAAATTGGCGAGGATCCGACAATTAAGATATCATTTTTGTTCTTAAAGGGGAGCTGGGGGTAGTTTTCGTACAAGATTTTTTTTTCAACCGCGAATTCGTAAATCTAGAGTCATTAAGAATGTATAGTTGCTAAAATCAGCAAGGATCCGACAATGAAGTTATAATTTTTTTAAAGGGGTGCTGGGGGTAGTTTTCGCCCAACAATCTTTTTAAAGTACAAATTTGTGCATCTGGAATCATTACGAACGTCCTTACTAAAAACAGTGGGAATCGTACCATGAAATTTTCCTTTTTTTTCCTTAAGAGGTAGTGGGGGGTAGTTTTTGCCCAACAAATTCTTGCTAAAATTGGCGAGGATCCGACAATGAAGTTATCATTTTTTGTTCTTAAAGGGGTGCTCAGGGTATATTTCGAACAAAAAATTTGTTCAACCGCGAATTTGTGAATCTAGAATCATTTAGAACCTACTTGCTAAAATCGGACAAGATCCGACAATGAACTTATCTTTTTTTTTGGTGCTGGGGGTAGTTTTCGCCCAATAATTTTTTTAAAGCACAAATAATTTGTGCGTCTGGAATCATTAGGTACGTCTTTGCTAAAAACGGTGGGAATCGTACCATGAAAGTTATCTTTTTTCCTTTAAGGGGTAGTGGGGGTAGTTTTCGCTCAACAAATTTTTTCAACCTCGAATTCGTGAATCTAGAGTCTAAAAACATACTTACTAAAATCGGCCAGGATCCTACAATGAAGTTATAATTTTTTTAAAAGGGTGCTGGGGGTAGTTTTTTTTACCAACACCTTTTTTAAAGTACAGATTTATGCATTATCTGGCATCATTGGGAACATCCCTGCTAAAATCGGCGAGGATCCGACAATAAAATTATCAGTTTTTTTCCTAAAGGGGTGCTGGGGGTAGTTTTCGCCCAACAATGTTTTTAAAGCACGAATTTGAGCATCTGGAATCGTTAGCTAAAAATCGTACCATGAAAGTTATCGTTTTTTTTTTCTTTGAGGGATAGTGGGGGTGGTTTTCGCCAACCATTTTTTTCAACCACGAATTCGTGCATTTGGAATGATTAGGAACGTCCTTGTGGGGATCATGATATCAAATGAATATTTTTTCAATAATACAAAAATACTTACCTATAGGTAGAAAAAAACATTTGGAAACAGAGATTAAAATTATAAATTTAATATGCAACAAGTATTCAGTTAGTCCTAAAATTAAATAGTAAAACCGATAAAATTGGTATCATTGACATCCTGTAGGTACAGCGGGTCCCAAATAGTTTGTCTTACCCCCTGGATCTCAGGAACCGTAAGAGATACGAAAAAAACTTGAATACAAAAAAAAGTTGTAAGGGACAAAAATAAAATATTTAGATTTTGACAATTGCATTAATCCTTTGGAATATTTGCATTCTCCATGAAATTTTCTACAGAACCGTTTTTTTGTTTTGTATTTTGGATGCAGTGTTGCCAAGATATCGAATTTTTCTTGGAATTTAGGGACTTCGTGAAGGTTATGGAAACTGAATGCTATATCTTTATTTTAATAGATATCAAAGATATATTTTAGCCGACATATGACAGCACAACCGTGTGTGGTGTGGTATGTCGAAATTGGTTTTTGCATATACAGTGTGTTCATAACAGGCTCTCAAAATCGGATAATTTCAAACAGCAATAACTTATTTTTTTCAAATGGAATGACCCATATTTCTATAGTTTGTTGGATGCCGGCGTCCAAGCCCCACATTTTATGTAAATAACATTCTATACCAAAAACTACCCGTTTTCGAGATATTTAGTATTTACGAAAATTTCTTTGCATTTTTCATTCAGGTGAGAAGGTTTTATAAACCAAGCCATAACTACTATTTTTCCAGACAGTGGCAGAAATAATCGTCATTTTAGATAATACGGGAAATAAAATTCCTATAAGCGTATACAGTATGTCCACGGATAGATATCCCAAGGGGACAAATGAACCAAAAATTTCATTTTTCGACAAAAGTCATTCTTGATAAAAGTTTCTGCTTCTCGAAAAAATATGGTCCACGAAGAGAATTTTCGATTTTTTATACAGGGTGTCCAAAAAAATACAAAAACATTAAATGCGATCAAGAATAAACTGCCTTTATTTTCAAAAATATTAAAAACTTTTCCTTAGAAAAGTTGTTTAGAATTAAAAGATGTGTCCGATTATCACTTTTCAAACAAATCAGCCAACTCCGTTTTTTTTATTTCCAAGTGTGAACTCCTTTGCGTTTAAAATTATCAAAAATATTTATTTAGAAAAGTTGTTTAGAATTAAAAGACGTGTCTGATTGTAACTTTTTAAGCAAATCGGACGACTTTGACTTAAATGGGTAAAAAATTACCCTGATACGTCTTTTAACTCTAGGGCGGTTTTAAAAATCGAACGATTTGGCATCCGAGCGCTATCTGTTAGGCCAAGGCAAAACCAAGTTTCGGTGTGCTATACATGTTTTACGAGCCCAATGCTACTGGCACTTCTGTCCGTGTAGATATATTTTCTGTGCCAGAAGCAACTGAATGCTTGTGCGGAGAAGAAGAGCATTTACTATCATTTTGAATATTATTACTTTGTAGTAAATTTCATTCTCAAAAGCAATCCTTTTTAACAGTTATTATATAATTTGCTAAAATTGAATTTCAACAAACACCAACCATAGTATAAGGCGAGTTTTCAAATTCAGCAAAATATATAATAGCAAGCCAGTCACAAGTGTAGAAGTTTTTAAATGGCCCAATCACATTGCATTGGTGGATTCCAATTTAAAAACTCGCCCATACCTCTTTAATTAACTATGTAAATACAATGTGTTGTATGCCTCTGTCAAACTACATAGAATAATATTGGTCCCCTTTTGAAAATATTTCAGATAGGTTACTTAATAAGTGGTATATACAGCATGTCCCGCTCTGATGTCCGGAAGAGGGAAAAAGTTTTTATTCATTATTTACGACAAAAAGTCACTCTTTATAAAAACTCCTGCTTGTTCCAAAACGCCCAAAACTGTTCAAATATTTTCGATTTTTTATACAGGATGTTCAGTATTTCGAAAATTTAGAAAAAAAATGTTAGTCACCAAGAGTAAAGGACCGTTGTTTTTGACAATATCGACATCAGAGCGTGACACACTGTTGGTCACTGAAAAAAAATTGACAATAATAATTGTCCGAATGAGATGGATTTATTACTTGTCATTTATTAACAAAAAGTTTTGACCATATCCAGGGGAACATTGAGCAATTTGAGTTGGTTGCAAATTATTTATGATAAGAAATGCCAAATGTGTTTATTGGTTTAAAACCAGAAAACAAGTTTTATGCTAACTGGTTTTGCACATAATAACTTCCTCCCAATAGTTATTCCATTAAATTGTACGATTTATTGTATCATGTGTAAGTACAAGAATTGTTTTCAATTTTCAACAGCAATAAATTGGAAACTGGTTTTATTAATTTTGACTCCAACCTAGTTACAATTTATAAGGGCAATTTTAGGGAATTCTAATGATAAAAATTTTTGAGAGAGCACACCAAGAAAACTAATGAGTTGCAACCTTGGAAAACTGCTGACTTTTTGTTTGTATATCATAAATATAAGCTCGCCACAATTGTATTTTTTTGTTGTCGTAACTGGCACAGTTGGTAGGACTTGCGTCCAGTTTCCACGGCTGTAGATTGGAATCCTTGCCGAAATTTATAAGTTCATGTGATAATTTGTTCGAAGCTTATGAGTGAGTTAATGATGCATTTTTAAATAATTATATTTAAAGCTGTCCAAACTAAGTTAGTTGGCAGAGCTGAATTATTGATAGGTTGTAGAAATGAGTATGCACTTAATCAATGCTTTGGCGATCTTAGGAGTGCATAGCATTTAGAACAATTTAGAACAAGATATTTTTGTCGCTAGACCTTCTCAAAATGAGCAACCGACTCATTGAATTTGCTAAAACATTGCAAGTAATGCGTAGAAATTTAATACAGAAACTTAATTCGATAGAATTAATTATGTCTAAAAACCTTTGTAAAAGGTTTATCTCGTCATTTGCAGACCATACTGCGATTAGAAGAACCCAATACACTAGAAGACGCTATGACTTGTTATGCAAGAAGAAAATTTTAATCACACTCAAAATTTGTTTAAAATACCCCACAGAATCTTTCAAGAAAATAATTTTGGTCATAATAATTCTAAGACCCAATTTCCAAAATAATTTGCAAAGACCTTATTTTCAGAGAACTAACAATTTCCCTGATTTCAAGCACCCCAATCTTCTAGGCCAGCAATTAATGTACAGGGTCATTCAAATTCAGTGCTCCAGGCCATTTATGGGCAATTAAAAAGGAAAAAATCTGCTTCCGTTTCGTTGAATAAAACCAAATAACGATTAAATCCCAACTAAATTTAAAATTTTTGACAAACACCGCAAGGTATCGCGGCACCCTGTATATTTTTTTGTAACGAACATACCTTTTTTTAGAACTTTAGTAAGCCCTATTTTTTCTAAGTTGTTTTGGTTTACAATTTACAGGCAACAATACAGGGTGGGCCATTTTTTTATTGTAAATTGGATTCCTTGGTCAATTCTAACTCAATTCTAATGACATTCTAAAAAATCAAATAATTCAGTTATCCATGAATTAAACGAAAATAATTTTAAAATGTGCAGATCAATGAGCTGCTCATTTCACTTTCCTTGGTTTTTTCTAAACCCAATATTTCCCAAGATAATGCCCATGCACGAACTATTGCTCCACTCTATATTGTTGCCTGTAAATTGTAAACGACAAGAAAATCAAACGTTGAAGGCAAAAGCTACTTTGAAAGAATAGGGCTATCTAAATATCTAAAAAAAGGTATGTTCGTTAAAAAAATATACAGTGTGTCCACCGATTGAGTTCATCGAGAGTGTAAATAACAAAAAAGTTCAAGTTGAAATTTGAGCTTTTATGACATAATTTTACTTTCGAAAAATCACATATGCCTTAGAAATTATGAAAAAACTATTTTTTCACATCAGGAAAGTGCCCTTTTTGTAGTTTATACGACAAACTGTTATTAAGGAAATTTGTTCAGAATGAAAAACTGGGTAGGTTCGCGAAATTTCGAAAGTCTAGGCCTACTTTGATTTTTGGGCACTTTGTGTAGATTTTACATCGAAATGTTATTAAGAAAACTTGTTCATAATGAAAAACTGTATAGGCGTGAAAAAATTCAAAAACCTAGGTGTGCTTTGATTTTTGTACGTTTTAATTTTTTAGCAGAAAAAGAAATTTCCCTTAATGAGGCCATCTCTAAAACGGAGAAAATAAAACCTCATGACATTAATAATTATATTATTTTGATTAATGGACTTTCAGCTAAAATGCCGATAAGCAAAGTTTTATAATGATACCATTGTTCCCAAAGGTGATATAAATAGTCTTTGTTTTCCTCAGACTATGATGACAATTCTAGATAGCAACAATACTCCTAAGGTGACTAATTAAGTAGATTTCAATATAAAAGTTTGTAATAATGATACTGTTTATAATACTTGTAAAGAAGATGATATACTATTTTATGAAAGTTATGAAATAAATGGAGTTTATACGGAAAATAATGAAGTTAGAAGAAATGAAAATAAAGTTAGGAAAATAAATGTAGAATTAGGAAGAATAAAAATGAAGTTGTAATAAATAATAAAGATGTCATAAGAGAAAATGGAAAGTTATTAGTCGTAATAATAGTAATCTAATACTCTAATAAGCACTAAAACTAAGAAAATATTCCTAGACAAATAAAAAGAAGGTGAAGATAAAAGAAATAACTATCTTGATCGCCATCTGACTAGTTATGAATCAAACCAAAAAACCAACAAGCATAAAGTTAAAGGAATACGATTATGAAATTACAAAAAAATGAAAAGCTAATACTAATGCAGATTCATTATCCTCGTATTCAACTAGAAGAAAGTGAGGATAATATTAATAATATTTTATTCTATGATGTCGATAAATAATATTAATGTAATGAAAATAAAGAAAGTAATGATGAGGATAAAGTTATAGAAGTTAGGAAGAATTTATTTGAGATTCCTGTAGCACATTGTGTTTAAGAAGATTTTAAATTAGGGGCAGGTACAAGTAGGTGAAGTAGCACTTTTAAACATTAGAAAACGTTTTATTTATTATTTGGTAACCAAGAAATATTTTTATGAGGAACCTACATATCATGATGTATTTAATTGCTTGAAAAGGAACCATATAATTAAAAATGAGGTACGATATTTAGCCATGTCAAAAATTGCATCACGACTTGATAAACTAGATTGAAATATAATTAGGAAAATGATTAATTTTTTAGATGTAGGTATACAAGTGAAAATAGTTATTTGCCATACTAGGTGGTCTAACTTTTAGTGACAAAGCTTTAGGAACCTATAGAAAACTTCAAAATAAGTAGATTTTTTCATATAAACATGTATCGCAATCCTAACGGTTTTCATTATAAAGGGCGTCAAAGTTTTTTTAAGTTTTCTTTTATAGAGTAGAAGACAGTTAAAGCAAACATATTCGGTACAGTTTATAGACTCATTAAATACCATAAATTAAAAGTAGTTCAGCCCATCTACTTCCACCAGTGTTGTAGAGATGGTCAACCATCATATTCTTTAATAAAAAAATGGTACGCCTCTGGAAAAGTAATCTTTTTTGCTTTCACTACATTTCCCAATCATTTCTAAGAAAAAACTATTCTTGACTTATTTTGGAAATGTACCATTTTTGATAAATTCACTTGTGCGTTTTAATTCTTTTAGCAGAAGAAAATTAAAGTAGGTCTACGCTTTCAAAATTTTCCGCACATAAAGGCCACTTTACTGGTGCGAAAACTTAGTTCCCGGGACTCATGATTTTTCGAATCTAGAAACCTTTTTGTAGGTTTTACGACCAAATGTTATAAAGGAAAATTATTTGGAAATAAAAACTCAGTAAGTGTGCAAAATGTCGAAAGCCTAAATCTACTTTGATTTTCATCTGCTAAAAAAATTAAAACGCACAAAAGTAAATTTTTTAGGGAAAATAAAATAAAAATTGACCTTTGATGCCCTGTATATTGAAAACCGATATAGGTTTATAAGAAAAAATCTACTTAGTTTGATGTTTTCTATGGATTCCTAAAGTTTTATCACTAAAAGTTGGCCCACCTTGTATAGATAATAAGGTTTGGAAGTACACCCAATTTTTTCTTCAAAATGAAAATCAACCAGAATCTATAAACGATTTACCAAAAAATAAGAAAATTCTGTACAAGGAAACCAACAAACAATTAAATTTGAGGAACTGATAAAATTCAACAGAGAACGTACAGTTGAGGGAAATAAAGTAGTAGTAAAATATACCCCTGAAAATATTGCTAAACCAAAAAATGCAGATCTAGACCTAGAAAAAGCAATAAAAGAATTTTTTAAAACAATAAAGGGAAAAAGTAAAGGAAAGTAAAAATTATACCATTAATAATAATAATAAAGAAGTTAATGCTATTGAAAATCAGTCAGTTATAGAGGAAACCCCGGAGATATTGATGACGATATAAGTCAATTTTTAAATCCTGAATTAGTAGATTTTCATTATTTACAAGTTGAAAACTTAGATCCTCAAGAAATAATAATAATTATTCCTGATAAAGTGCCTAATGAAAACTTAGAAAATGAAAATCAAAATATTCCCAAAATTAAATTAATTTAAGATGTTAGAATAAAACCTACAGGAGAAATTGAAACGCTTATTGAAGATGGAAATGAAGTTTAAACTGTTCATTCTGCTTATAGCCCAGCAAACACTGAGAGTTTATCTTCAAATGGTTATGTACATGCACCCCAGCAATTTTCTTTTGGGACTTTAATGGCAATCATAAATGGCCCACAATCAAAATGTCCCGGCGGTCATCAGCAGCTGCTGTTTACACCGTGACCATTAATGGGTTATTATCGTCTGTCCTGAATTTTTATTTGGGAAAAACTAATATATTTTGTTCTAATGGACTAGGTTTATTCCGAAAATAAACTAGTAATTAAAAACCTTGAAATAATATGCTGTTAGGGGTATTTTTCTTATGCGCACATACTCGATATAATGTTGCAAGAAGGCAGGAGTAGGCATCGTGCCACAACTCGGCAGTTGGATTTCTAGTAGGTCGTTGTCGCGCTCCTACCTACTGCTGGCTGCCACTTTGAATAATCGGATGGTATAAGGTAAACCATAATTTAATTTAGTACTTTTCATTCGTAACAATATAAAAACAGTTTTAAGTAGTTAAACTGAAAAAATCTAGTAGTTTTGGGTACTTCTTGGAAGAAAACATATTCCAAATCTCATTCCACTCAATGAAATTAAAAACACATTTATACTTAAAAATTATAATACCTATATTATTAAACTTTTTAGGGGTCACTATTTGGCACCTTTGGGTTTTATTCTCAATCACCGTAATGGAAATTTATTCAAATCTCCGTTACAGCGGTTTAAGGACTTTTGGTTCAACCCAGATACTGCAGTCTATTTTTTGCCCAAATAAACTCACTAAGACCACTAGAGAGCTTAACTTTAATTAGTTGTGACCTGTCAAATGTTTTGCCTATTATATTTTGTCTTTAATCACCGACATATGTTTCTCGGTTTCCAAAAAAAATCAATTCATTCCATTTGTTCTAGAAATGGGATATTATGATGGGTTGAGGTTATAAATAGAAATGTGAAATTCTGCTCGAAATCATAAAATCTTTAATCCTGCATACTTCACATTCTTCAAGTTTTTTAGCAGTTCAGTGGATCATTTTATACAGTTCCTAGCTGCTAATAACGGAGCGTTCATTTAAATTTTACCTTGGAGTAGGCTGTGATAGTAAAAATGAATGTCTTTACTTTTTTTATTTAGATGTCATGTAAACTAGAGTTCCTGGATTGGGAGAGTTAGGACAATAATGTCATTTTTAACAGAAAAAAATAATTTTTCAAGTAATATTTGTGGATGAAAAATAACTTAGGATAGATTCCATGGGCGTAACAAGCTACAGGAATCTATATAATATGTATTGATGTTTGTCTGTGATACACGTGAAATGAGGAATATACTAAACAAATGGTGGGATATTTGAAAAGTGAGATAAATTCATTTAATTACTATTACTGTTACTAAATCATATTTGTTGGCAAAAATTCACAGCTTAATTATGAAAAAGTAAAAAGTGTAATGAAGATCATAATTAAACTGTAAATAATGACTTAGTAATAAAATTGAGTACCTAATCGACATTAATAACTCATGTAACAAACTTAAACTTCCATATTTCCTGCTACCTCAGTATAATCTCAAAGTTTGGCAACATAAAAATTCAAAAAACTAAAACTGAATTTCTCGCCGAACAAAATTTTAACAATGTTGCAATTTTGACATAACCTTCCTTTCTATCTACAACCGATTTTGCAGCGATTTGTAAATATGGCAACATGGTTAATTGTGGTAAAATAATATTTTTTGATCTAACTTTGCGAACAAAATTTTAACATTACTGCAAAATCAACAAGTGTCTTGGAGCAGCCCCGTCTGTCGACTTTTAAACTGCAGGCATGCGTGGTGACAATTATTGTCACCTGGTGGCCAAATGCAGAACTAGTCTCGATGACATTAAGTTTTCCTGTCATTTGCTGGTTGTGCATTTCACCGTTTTTATTGCTTTTATATTGTCATTTTTTCTTTCTTTTTTGTTGAGCTGTATTAAGCCTTTGTTTGTTTTTACTAAATTCAATACCTATGTATATGATTCGAAGTTGGTTTTACCTAGGTCAAACCAAGCTAAGGAACATGGCTTCTCTAGCAACAATTATTGTGTGCCCAAAAAATGCAACAATAAAGCAAAAATCAATTTACCACACACACAGTAGGCGATAACATTATTCAAAATGAAACGTGTTATTCGAACCAAATCATACACAACAACTATTTCACTTGGCACCACCAAGTGGCGACAAAACAAAACACAAAATTCCGCGCTGCGCGCACACCTGCAGCTTACAAGCCGACAGACAGGGCTACTCAGAGACGCTTGTCAAAATAACAGTACACTCGCCGAAGTCACCTTAGATGCTTGTGCAAATTTGTAACTTTCTGGGTTGATGGCATTGTGCTTTTTTTCTAATTTTTAATGAAATAAGGTGTTAGACATGGTTTAGACATGCTGTTAAATTTGCAACAAACTATGACTTCAGCAGATAGGTAAATTTGCGATAACAAATTTTGGCAAATTGTGAATATAGACAAAATGTTAACATTTTTGAAAATTGCATGGAAAATTGGGTTGGCCTTGAGAAGCTTATATTCAAATTTGCAAGTTAATCAGAGGTTGGGTTTTTAAAAAATACTTTAAAAAAATTGTATACAGGGTGGTCCAGTTTTAAGTGAACAAACTATAAAAGGTGATAGATCTTCCAAAAATAACTGTATCTTTTTAAGGCCTTATAAAATAGTTACAGAGTGCTAAAGTTTTAAAAAATATGTGGACTTTATTGAATATTTACCACACTAGTTAAGATATTTAAGTCGCATATGGTACACATATAATGGCATGGGTTATTTGTTACCGAAATCATGATTGCGCTAAAGCTACAGCACGAATTGCAACAATTTCTACCCTTTCCGCAATAGAATAAACCATTTCGAAAATACGTTTCCACTTTCAATAGCAGGCTGAAACTAACGATTTCGTGGTTACAAGCAAAAAAAAAAGGGAACTTTTTTTGTGACAGTGACTTTTTGTTACATATTTTAAAAAGATATAAGGTTTGAATTCGTATCAACTTTTTTTGTTTTGCTTCAGCTTTTTCATTTGTGACTTTTTTGTATACTGATCGACACGTCAATAAAAACTAGGTAATTTGGTCATGTGTAGTAGATAAAAAACTTAATAGTGGCAGGCATTTGTGTAGAAATTATTAAGCATACAGTGGATTGTCAACTTTCCGTTTTTAGCCAATAATTCTGTCAAATCTCAACAGAATTCTAAAAACGATACATCACTGTATTCGCAATAAAAAGGGCTTTAAAATGATGCACCACAAGGGGGGTAGTTCCATTTGAAATTTTAAAGTTCGGGTTGCTATGGATTAGGGGATGAACATATCGGGTTGGCTTGACTGTCAAAAAAGCTCCCCCCAAAAACAAAAATCGACGGGTCTCTGCGAATTTTCAAATATTTTTCAGTTTTCGAATTTTTGGGGGTCAAATTTTCGTTGGGAAACCCTGTATATCTTTTCTAACTTTAACACCCTGTAACTTTTTTATAAGGCCTTAAAAATATACAGTTTATACAAGAAAGTGCAGTTATTTTTTGAAGATCTATCACCTGTTATAGTTTGTTCACTTAAAACTGGACCACCCTGTATACTATTTTTTTTAAAAACCCAACATCTGATTAAATTGCAAATTTGAATATATTTGTTTACAATTAAAATTCACATAAGAAATTGTATACAGTTTATTGCTACAAGGTGTTTCATTTTTTCTAAAAACAATTTTACTAATTACCAACTTCCCCCCCCAAGTAGCACATTCGGTCCGCTATTCTGCTTATAACTTTATAAAAAGTATATTGCGGCAATTAATATGGCCAATTGGTTATATTAAGGAAATATATGATACCAAATTGCTTATTCAGCAAATTAGCCAAATAACGTTGCTGTTAAAACAACTTTCCAGTATTTTTATAAAGGTGCTTCATTGCGCCATTTTATATAGCATTATTTTTACTTCGTAAAAGCGGTATTAGAAGCCTTTATATAGAATAAGTAAAACATATTTGTAAGAGTTATATAAACTTGCATATAGATTTCTATAAAGTAATAGAGTTTTAAGCGTGATTAAAGTATAATTTCTCAGCAATATAGTTATTTAAGACAAATAGCTTCGTAAAGCTTTGTAACTATCACCAAGAGAATGTTTTCTGTAGCAAGTATATAGTTGTATAGTTAGAACTATATACCAGCAGATGTTTTAACTGTAAAAAGTACTTTTTCAACTTTTCTATCTCATAAGCTCCAGCTCCAAAGTTAGTATAAGAGTAACACGCTGTGTTGTTTTTGAAATATTCTTTAATAAAATATCATTGAAATGACAAGTAGATGGAAGGAGTGTAGAGAGAGAAACTGGCAGCCAAACTTGAGTAAGTGAAATAGTAAATAAATCAGCTGATTCCGGCAAAAACCACATAACACAAAAGAGGTGTTTGTCCTAACTTTCTATTTTTGTGTCCTGTGCTTCAAACGAGTTCCGTTATCAAACGTCATTTTAATTTTCCTTCTGTCCCAATACGAATAGGAGTAATTATTGTATTATTTATATTTGATTTGAGTTCGTGTCGTGGTGGCAGTTTCGTATAAAACGGCGTTGAGTTTTCTTAGTTGGTGTTTGGTTTAATATCATATTTTTAGATCGGAGAGAAAATTTAATTTAGCTATGTGGCTATATTCTTTCTGTTTTAAGTTGTAAATTACAAAAAAGAGGGTCAACTCCTGTTGTGTATTTGGATGTACTAAACGGGGCGGAAAAAATAAGAATAGTGGGGTTTCTTTTCATTCGTAAGTCTTAAAAATCTTTGCTAATAACTTTGTAGTTTTCCAAGAGATAAGGTGATATTAGAGACAAGTGGATTGCAGCAATAAAAAGGAAAATTTGTACTGTCTACAAGTATTTACTTGCATTCTTGCATTTGTAGTCAACAATTTATTGAGAGCAATTTCATAGAGAATTTTGGGCAGCGCAAACTTAAAAGTATGTAATTACTACAGTTTTTTATTTTCCAAGTCATGATAGAAACTACCAAGGGAAAAACTGGCAAGATATTGTACTAATGAACCTAGCTCTTCGTAGTCAAACATGTAATTAATCTTGAGGTTCTGGTCCCTTTAATAAGGTAATTATTTGTAATTCTTTTTGTTAGATGCCTAAACATAAAAATTATATAAAAATATGTAAAAGCTACCTGTCTTACATGCTTTTCCTATTAAATTGAATTTTAAAATTAATAAATCAATTAAAATAAGTAATTAAATTTGAGAATGTATACCTTATCCTAGATATTTTGTCGTTTTGTTGTTTTAAAATATACTTTTATTTTGTAATTTGTATTTTATTTGTCTCAATTTACTTCCAGGTACATAAAATTGCCATGTAGGTAATTTTTTTTAATCAACTCACTACTTTTAATATTTACATAATTGTGGTTATATAGGAAAATTCTCATTCCTACAAACAAGCCCCGAATTTCGGAATACAGATCATACAATAAAGAGAATTACGGAACATGCCCATTAAATTCTCCATTAATATGCAACATCCCTATATACCTCCTTTGCCTGAATCAGCTGACACGTTCATTAGGCCTCCTTGTCTTACTTATTGCCATTTGAAACCTATCTCTCTCTAGAGTTGGCTGCCCCAAACAACAATGAAAGTGGTACCTGTGCGACTTCCATTGTACTTATCAATTCTATGTAAAATATGGACAAGTGCTGCAAAAAATGAAAACAAAGTGGATGTGGATATTCTAAATGAAAGGTGAAATTGGCATTAAAAAAGATTCTGGAAGAATCGAACTCTCAAGCTACTAATTTAATCGAACCAACTCAAGTATTATTTTTTGTGATTAGCGTTTAATTTATTCACAATCTAAAGAAAAAGTTAAAATAAAATAAGATTAATAAATCACGTTATATTATTATTTACTTGGGTGTTGGGCCAGTTCCCAAAATGAACTTATTGCAAAATGTGTGTTTAACGATATTAATAAAAATCAAATAAAAAAGAAAATGTATCTAACGTCCAACGAGAGATGGTACTGGAGACATAAATTCAATGGAAAAGGAAGACTACAAATAGTAAATTCATGAGATAATAAAGCATTATTATTTATTATAACTTCTTTAAATTCTCCTGATAATTTATATATAATTGTTGAATAAGCGGCTATAAAACAAATGACACCTTTATGCAGAACAGTGCTCTTTAAACGATTTATAAGTCATCGTATGGTGACCTTTTTGAAAGAAGCCATTTTGTATAGTGGAAAAGGTGATAGGGCGGCCATATCGATATGTTCAACAATTTTTTTAACGTTAGAAGGACATTTTTGCATTATTGTTATGATAATTAGTTACAATACATTCAGAATATGTAACGCTATTTATTTAAATACAGGAGTTGTGAAAAAACGGGAAAAATAAAAAAATATATATGTTTTTTAAATTAATTTCAAGGATTTTTCGAGGCGCAGTTGTTATTTCGCACTAAAATAAGTGGTTTTACCATAAAACTTTGTTGGCAGATGAATTTCGAGTCCAGGGCGAACAATAAAATTAATAATATACAGGCAAAAAAGTCTTCTGGCGGATTCTTATTAGGTAGGTACCAGATTCTACTTCGTTATTCAACAAAGTCGTCATATTTCTGTTTGTGAGTGTGAGAACATAGATTGTATGCTTTAATATAGCCGTTTTATTACAAAAATGATTTTTTAAAAGATTTGTTCGTCAATATACAGGGTGTAACTAAACTGATGGTCAAAAATGAAACCACGTATTCTTGGAGTCAAAATAAGGGCACTTCTTCATATATTTTTTTCTCCTACGGGCCATAGTTTTTTTTATACAGAGCGTAGAAGTTTGGAGAAAAATACACATATTTCTTAGTATTTCTAGAAGCATATTAGATATTTTCTTCAAACTTGGCGTGCCACATGAGCAGATGAGCCGTCAAACTTAAGGTTGACATGAAGCTTCTGGGGCTCCCAGTTGCGGATATACAGGGTGTTAGTAAAATTAATTAGTTCAGAAAAATATGAATACCCTGTATAATCGCATTTTTTAAATTTGTTTTGAATGGTAAATTCAATGGTTAACAAAAAGTATCTCTTAGTATTTTTTCTTATTCTCAGCCGTTTTTTAATTATTTTCAAAGAACGGCAATGCTGCAATAAAAGTCATTTTAAGAATAAATTTAACAATCTGTGGATGTCAATTAAACTTGGCATTATTTGAATCATTTGGCTGCCAACTTTGCACATTAGTATCAATATTTTGAAAAATTATATTTTCATTTGAAGAATTGACTGATATGCACTTTTGCTATGGACTTGCGAATGGCAATAATAAACATGCGGAAACGCATAGTTGCGTGTATTGAAAGAGACGGCGGTCATTTCGAACATTTAATAATTCAATTTTCTAATAGCAATACGTTTCTTTTATTATTGTTTTTGCCTTTGTATTTTGTTAAATAAAGTTTAATTGACGTCCACAGATTGCTAGATTTGTTCTTAAAGTGACTATTGTTCATTGCAGCGTTGCCGTTCTTTAAAAATAATTAAGAAACGGCTGCGAATATGAAAAAATACTAAGAGATACTTTTTGTTAACCATTGAATTTACTATTCAAAACAAATTTAAAAAATGCGATTATACAGGGTATTCATATTTTCTGAACTAATTAATTTTACTAACACCCTGTATCTCCGCAACTGGGAGCCTCAGAAGCTTCATGTCAACCTTAAGTTTGACGGCTCATCTGCTCATGTGACACGCCAAGTTTGAAGAAAATATCTAATATACTTCTAGAAATACTAAGAAATATGTGTATTTTTCTCCAAACTTCTACGCTCTGTATAAAAAAAACTATGGCCCGTAGGAGAAAAAAATATATGAAGAAGTGCCCTTATTTTGACTCCAAGAATACGTGGTTTCATTTTTGACCATCAGTTTAGTTACACCCTGTATACTTTTTAAGCTGTTATAAATCTTATCTGCATCATGTAAATATCTCTAATATAACAATTAAAAGGAGATCATTAGAATAACTGAATAACGCCTTCTTAGTGGCTGTATAATATATTTTATAAGGGCTGAAAAGACGTAATAAAGAAGCAATTTAATTACTATTTCAGCTTGTTTTATAACCCTTATATATAACCCCCTATATTGATATTTTATTAGTGCTGAAAGACTGTTTACAACTCTTAATTATATGTATAGCTTGAGGCTATACAGGGTGATTCAAAACTATGCGGCACCCTTTCAGGGGCGTAATTTACTCGTTAAAATAAGACGAAAAGTTCATATTAACATGGGTCCAAAAACTCTTCGTTTCGAAGATACAGGGTGATTAAACTTTGAAAAAATATTGATTTTTCTTTATACCTTCCAAACCAATAAGAATATTTAAACCAAATTTGGTACACAATATTACCATCATAGGGTGACATAAGAAATGCCAATATCAGGTCTCGAAAGTAACCAGTGGCGGAGGTAAGGGTAATCGGTACTATAAATAAAACAAAAAAGAAATAGTACTGCCCTGTACAATAAAACAATTTATTATGTTATTGAATAAACAATAAAATTTGGAACAAAAAATGCCTCTCTAATTTTTTTCATATCTCTCTCCCTTTCGCCGAAAATTTGAGTTTTCCGATTTGTCGTCTTTTTTGTACTCTAACGCTTTTTCGGGTTGAGGTATCTAACTATTATTTTAAGTAAACGAAATGATTTTCTAATGAAATGGCAGTAGGAGTATGTAATTTTTGTTACTAGTAAGGCGCTAAGGCATAAAAAAATAATTCATTGTTAATCGTTATTTTTTTAAAAGTTTAATCACCCTGTATTTTCGTAACGAATAGTTTTTGGACCCATGTTAATATGAAATTTTCGTCTTATTTTGACGAGTAAAGTACGCCCCAGAAAGGGTGCCGCATAGTTTTGAATCACCCTGTATAAAAAGCGGTATGCGTGTCCTTTCTTCGATTGTGGCTATACTTTTCAGGATAAAAAAAATCGGTTCGGGGGATCCAAATAAGGGAAGATGGAGCACATTTTAAAATTAGTTTGGTATATACAGGGTGTTCCAAAAAAGTGTGGCGACAAAAAAAAAATTTTTTTAAATGGAATGACCCGATTTTTTTTATCGCGAATGGAGCCTATCAAAGTATAGTATACATCACTAAATTACTTCCGCTTCCATCTGCGGCGTTGCCAAGTTATAATTTTTTTAAAGTATTTTTTGCTAAATACCAACCCTTCATTAATATTGCTATATTTTTCTTGTGGCTTGATTTTTTCTCTTGAAACTTTGGTTGTGGATTTACACTTAACCATTTTATTAATGACTGAGAACCATGTTGAAAATTTTTGTACAGGATGTTTCACTTTTTTCCGCCAAAACTCCGACATTTTCAAACTAATTTACTTTTTTTTCAAATGGAACACCCTATATCTAACATTTCTATTGGATAGAGCATTCATTCAGCTTTAATTTGATACCTAATATAGTACCTTTATCTCTATCAGTTTTTTCAATAATCCAGTATAAACAGAAAATTTGCAACTTTTTTTACTTATTACATACATGCAAATTACTCGAGAATCAAACTTGTACTTATTTAAAAAGCTGCATATCAAAAAAGCGTTAGTACCAGTTACAATCTGTAGTTTACCATATTTTTGTATACCTACTACGTCCTGCATAAATAGAATATTAAATTAAAAAGTTAAAAGTTTTAAGAGAACTCATAGGTGGCTATGGTTTTGTTTCTAGCTTGACATTTGGTAAATATTTCATTTGCTGCTTGTATTCTGTGTTTGTTGTTTAATTTCAAAGAGCAAAAAGTTGTCACAAAATGAATTATTGTAAACAAGACTTGATAAGTATGTTTTGGAAACTGGTTTTTGGCATCTCGAGTTTATGCCCAAAAATTCCCAGACAGAAGGCATCCTGATACCAGAATGCTGCAGAACTTAAAGGAGCGATTCGATCGCACAGGAAATGTTGCCTATGAAAAGCAAACTAGAACAAAACCAGTTTTAAATAAAGAAAATCAGTTAGCTATAACATTGGCTGTTGTGGAAGACCCTGAAATAAGTGTAAGACAACTGAGTCGGCATTTAGAAATAAAAAAGTCCTCAGTAGGACAATGCGTTAAGCGTAACAAATTTCACCCATACCATGTGCAGTTACTCCAGGAACAGTTTGAAAAACATATTTTTAGCAAAAACTTCTACAGAAGCTATGCAATTTAAGTGAAACTTGGTGCAGTCCTTTAGTCGCAGAAGTGCCACAATTTCGTGTAAAAACAATTTATTTGCTCAATGGGTTTTATACTCATAACTTTTTTGAGGTTATCTTTTTGGTCTTGCAGGTTCATCATTTTAGTGCATCTTTTCATTTTGCAACAAAAGTATACTCTTGTTCCATTCCGATAAAATCAACCGTTTGCGTTGAAATTGGCAGAATGTGGCCCAAAACACCTGTTGGCTCCAAAGTTTGGAAAATAAAATTATGGCCTACCTCATTTAAATTTTACAGTTGAATTGTACGTTCAAAACTAAGAAAAAATGCCTAATAGCACAGACTAACGAGTAATACAGACAATTCCTTAGCGACATGTGTCAAAAGGAGACTCGCTTTTGAGCGAAATATCTTCTAAAGACATGAAAAATGTGCATTTTATTTGATTTTACGTTAATCAACATAGCAAAGAGATTGTATTAGAACCAAATTTAAGCTTAAAATACTGTCTGTCTTTCTGTAAATTAAAATGGAGACTCGCTTATTTTTGACACATGTCCGTAAAGAGGCTTCTGTTGCAAAGCTATTTATTCTGTGCTAATAGGCATTGAGTAAAACATCACTGCTTTTCTTGAAATAGGGTGTCAAAATTTTGTCGAGCTTTATCCGTTCCATTTTGAAAGCGAACCATTTTGGGTATATGTTCATAGGGAATTTTTTTGTCACTTTAAATTGCACAATTATTCTGTAAAATTTGAAAGCGGTAGCTGAAAATTTGATTTTTTCGAACTTTGGAGTCAACAGGTGTTTTGGGGCACATTTTGCCAATTTCAATGCAAACGGTTGATTTAATCGTAATGGAACAAGAGTACACTTTTATTGCAAAATAAAAGGATGCACTAAAATGATGAACCTGCAAGACCAAAAAGATAACTTCAAAAAAGTTATGAGTATAAAACCCATTTAGCAACCCCGCTACTCCGCCTCTGGGCGATTGGATAAATTGTTTTTACACGAAATTGTGGCACTTTAGCAACTAAAGGACTGCACCAAGTTTCATTTAAATTGCATAACTTCTGTAGAAGTTTTTGCGAAAAATATGTTTTTCAAACTGCACCTTTATCACCCTGTAACTTTTTTATTGTGCATTTTCGGACCCATATTTATAGGAAACTTTTTGTTCAAAATGAAATTTCCTACCTGTCATATTACGTTGGCACCATAATTTAGAAACACCCTGTATAATCACAATCAACCTAGAAATCTATTGCAAAAATTTGCAGAAAACCCTACAAGAAATAATTCAACCAAATCAATCCTACTATTTCTATACAAAAAATTATAAATTTCAAAAATTCCTTATGGACTACTTCTAGCAACATTCATTATTCTCATAAGGGGGGAAGGTGCAAAGCGAAAATTACGAAAATGCCTTCTCACCCTACAGCTAAAATCGCCTTCCCACCCGTCGGTCTCTCATGATGTGCTCTATACTTTCGATGTATTACTCTTAAAAGAGGTTGACCAAACTTCCCCCAATGTATATTTTCTCAAGCCAGGAAGAGGTAAAGCCCCTGAGCTCCTTTGCTCTTTCTCCACGCAATGAGTGGTTGGGACTCTACGTCTGCGTTATTCAATCAAGGCAAGGTTAATTTCTCAAGTCCCTCTCCAAAAATCCGGATCTCGAATCATACATTACTAAATTCACTGATCCTTCAGCCCATAGAAAAGGAAATAACAACGGCTGGATAGAAATTTCTGATTGCCCTTTATGATGATAACCACCCAACTGCAACACTCAACAAGTTGATGTATAAGCAATACGTGACATCAGAGTACATGGCATTAGCAAACAATGCTTCCATACCGCCCACTGAATCTGCAGCTCAACAACACGCGTTTTCCATCAGGTGCAGCAGTGGATCGGAAACTGCTTGGATCCAGAGTAGTGGGAGTGCAAGTTGACAAAAAATGGGTTGGTTCCTATTACCACACTGAAACCCCCCCGGCTCCCGAGAGGCTTCTTCAGCTTATATTTTGCAAATTCAAGGCAGATTGCCAAGGTCGGTGTGGGTGTAGGCAAGCAGGGCTGTTTTCCTGTGCTAGCAATGTGAAAGGTCGTGCTCCAACGTCACCGACAATTTGGATATAATATGAAAATGAACTGGACAAGCCCCTTGTAGTACCACTGTCTGAAGCAGCTGAGGTGACAGAAGCTATTAATTCATGTAATATTTTGCAGCACTATGCATCTTTACTAATTAATTTTTCTCTATAATATCGTTAATTATTCATTTACAATTTCATTAATACAATTAAAAATCAATTGAAGAACAGCAATAATTCACTGTTCAGCCAGGACCTTCCACATTTTCTTTTTTTTTATCAACAAAAATACAGATTTTATCGTTTACTATGGGCTACAATGTGGCATCCGATCATTTTCAAGTAATGTGGCATCCACTAGAAGGAGCTGGATTTTGGGATATCTAGTAACCTCTATCATCAAATTCCGCAATTTTTTGCACTGATCTTACGACTAGTTCAAAATGTAATATGTCGCCATATGGCATCCATTCATAATGCTGCAGTGTGAGGTCCTATGTATATTGACATGTAAAATGCTGTCAATGTGGCATCTGGATATACTCCTGTATCTTAACAACAGACAATGTGACTTCCGGCAATGTTACCCTACTTAATAAGTCTAGGAAAAATGGCATTTGCAAAAATCATTTCCATAACGGTATAATGTAAAAAGAGCGAAAGAAAATCTCAAATTGTTATTCCCAGGTGGCACTATAAAATCTTGACTATACTGAGGAGGTAATATGGGTACTTGAGAAATAGATTTATTTTGTAGAAAAGTCAAATATTATATTGTGCGCCTTTAATTTCTATTATATTCTGCTTTGGTAATTTAAATCTAGAAAACACCTTTTAAATTTTAGTAAAGTTTGACAATAAAAAAAATGGGATAGATGATGATTGTCATAACTGAATATAAGTAATATGTTTTAATACTAAGGAGATATATTACACATATGTAAGAGGATATTTCACTTGCAATTTTGTGATTTGTGGATAGTAAAATGAAATTGTAGTGCAGATGGAATTTGAGCAGTCACTACTTTTACAAACAAATAATAATGAATGATTGACTTAAAAACATGCAAAAACCTTGGAAATTGTATCAGCTCTGAATCTGTTTCCTGGGGCAACTTCTATAGGAACTCCACGGTAACTTCACATCAACAGAACTTCGTTTCGAGGCAGGTGGGTAGTTATTTTTATTTCAAATAGCTGTAAGTACCCCAATAAATATAAGATTTACATTGAACAGTATGTGTAAAGAGACAAAATATGTATACTGTGATGTAAAAAAATTTAACCACAGGTGGATAAAAATTAGAGTAATACGAATCCGAAATTAAAAAAATTCTAAAACCAACAAAAAATATAAAAACAAGTGTCTTTGAACCCCTAATTAATGCCGCTTCTGACTGGCCGACCATGGAGGTTCGTATCTGAGGGCGCGCAGTTGCCTGTTGCTCCAACATATTGTGAATACTTATATCGTAAATTCCTTTCTTTTTTTATTTCCTGATGTGATGATAACTACAGCATGGTCTAAATAATTTATTGTTAATTGACAGTATACCTACTTACTTAATGTAGGTATTTTTTGCTTGCAGCTATTGAAACATAAATCATCATTACTAACACTAATTTCAATTTGTAATTACAATTCTTTTAGTTATTATTAATGTAATTTTTACAAAGTGAATGAATAAGTAGGTACCTACCTTGATTTCAAAAATTTTCAGCTTCAGTGCATTTCCTTTCTTTTATTATCATTTTTTAAACTATTCTAACTTTCAATCAGACATGAAATTTTCAATGTATTTTTTTTGTTTGATTTGACAATTTATTAGGACCATGCCCTGTTCAGATGGTGCCATATAATGTCATAAAACTTGATTCCCTCTGCCCTACAAGAAATGTGTAAGCCTCTTAGGGTTGACTGACGTATTTATAAGACTTCTCATGGCTATAGCTTCTTTTTCTGGAAAACAGAGTGCACCGATGGCTAACAAAAACAAATATAAATTAACAAACTAATTCTTTATAACGTTATAGCTAAATGGTTGACACCCAGGAACAGAAATATATAAAAAAATTATAATTTTGACAACCAGGACAATAATACAAACTAGTTATAGCTTTCGATTAATTAGGTATACATTTTCAAAAACAACTATTTGTATAGGTTATTAAAAAAATACATCTTGAGATAGGCAAGGATCTGAACCATCTATGAGGCATTGCTGACAGAACTTGTTACAGGGGTATAGGCCATGAGTCCCCCTGGCGTATACAGAAATCTGTAACCCTCTGCAGCTATAATGTCAACAAGAATTATAAGAGATTGGCACTTAGCAGCCACTGCACTAACCATAACCAGTGAACTCAAAACCGAGTGAAAGCATGAAGGCAACAAAGTTAGTTGCCAGGCTATGATTTGCCAAAAATAAACAGGAATTATGTGAAAAACCGATACCGTTGACTGACGTATAAATAAGACTTCTCACAGCTATAGCTTCATATCCTGGAAAACAGATGGCGCCTATGGTCAACAATGTATTTTGCACTGTATTTTGTGTCCGGGAAGCGCATGGTGAGCCAGAGAACTGTCAAATATGACATCCGTGAGCAGTCTTTATTAATACGTCAGTCAATGCCGATACACACAGTTAGAGTTTGAGTGTAACCGGTAGCAAATGCAAGTAATAGTGGTGCGAATAAAACATTTTCACAAAGTGTTTCAAGTACTGTAACACTTGCCATTTGAAGAATCAAACTATTTCTTATTTCTTCAGAATCAACTTTCAATAATAAGATTGAACACTGACAATGAAATGCGGCAACATCGCTCACCTTAGATGTTTCCTTAGAATCAGGTGTGTCGAGTTATGCGGGTGCTAAAGTTGATTTATTGCCCTATGTTTTAAACTTCGCCATTTTTTTGTTTTTCCATTTTAGTGGGCCTCCCTCATTGTATGGTTAAAATTTTTTACATCATGACTGAACCTCCCTGTATTACAAGAGTTTTCGGCATTTTGATTATGTAAATTTAGTAAGTATAGTCAAAATAAATGCCTCCCTAATTAACTTTGTTTCCCAATTTCAGGCTGGTTGCTGACCTTTTACACCCACAAGTGCTTTCTGATACACAATAACAATACTTTTGAATTTTGTAAATATTTATTTTCATGTTTTCTTAGGTTCGTGATAATTTGTAATTAGCTAGTTTAATCAAATGTTAGTTTTTCTCTAATAATATATTATAATATTAAAATAATAAATATTGTTACTATTATTAATAATTGGAGAAAGGAATTACAAGTCCTCAATATCTCACAACTCTTTTATTTGTGGAAACCGATTTCGTAACAAAAAATGCCTGTTACATCATCAGGCCCAGAGTATAATATCAAAAAACCTTATATAAAATTATAAATAATTAATAAAAAGATAATTACTTATGTAACCATTGCGGTTAGACAATCTCAAAGATATTGGTCAATATCATTAAACCAAAGTTTATAAACGAACACACCAAAAACAATAATAATAAAATCATTCTGTGCATTCAAAAAATCACCACGTTGATCCCGGCAATAGCGATATATCTCTAGAGATTCAAGGTTATTAAGTATCCCCCAGGGACTCTTTAAAGTAAGAGGACCCAGCATTATACTTTCCAAAGTGAGGCCTATTCTTTCCTCATTCTAATGGTCCCAGTGATGCCAAGTATGCCATTTTATTGGAGAATCTATGAATATAAAGGCCGGTCCACATGCAACGATGTATCGTACGATTTGCATGTGCAAGTAAATCGTTACAGGTAAATCGTTACAAATTCAGTGCCTCCACATTATAACACTTATCGTAGTAAAGCTGCAAGTTTCGCTTGATACAATAATCATGGAGGAAGGGTTTTTGGAGTATTTTGACGTTTTGTTTAAATGTCAAAAGGAAGATAGAAATCAGGAAACGTTTAAATAGAACTAGATGGTCTAAAGCATGGTTATTGAAATGAAGTATATTTTACCATTGAATTCTATTATAAAATTATGCGAAATGGTCGACATATTTTTTAACAAATTTAACAGCTACCGTCGCATCTAAAAACTGTACAAATCTCGGACAAGCGTACACACGTTACGATTTGCATGTGCAAATCTCCCAAATCTATGCTTTTCGGCTCAGACTTTCAACTCCGACGTCCAACTTTGCACAGTTCTAAATTTTGTGCAAATCTGCTGTCCACACGCAACGATTTGTCTGTAACGATTTACTTGCGCATGAAAATCGTACGATACATCGTTGAGTGTGGACCGGCCTTAACAGGTACTTTGATTGTTAGTAAAAATTAATAATATGGTTTCTATGATTTCTAAGTTTCTTCAATATTGCAGAAATATTCCCACTCAAGCTGTCATGTTGCTGATAGCGTTACAGTTAGCTATATGAAATGACCCAGGCACCAGAAATATTGCAATTCAAGGTCCATAAATTACCATCAACATTGCAATTAAGTTGTATAATGATGTTCACATATATGCAAGGTTGATAAAAAGTTGCATACAGCTTGCAAAGCAACATTGTATTTAAATGATGCAGACTTTGTACATACAATGTTTTATGTGGAAAGTTGTTAATTTATTTATAGAAACTTGTGAGGCAACTTCGTAATGCAATGTGGCAGAAATGTTACTTATAAAACTTAAATTTTACTTTTATCTGTAATATTTAAAATGTTATCTACAGGGTATTCCGTAATTATGTGCAAATATTTGGCAAATATTTAAGGGTTGTTCCAAGAGGGGTATTTTTTTTTTATTTAAGGCTCCCCTGCAAAGTTATTCCAGCCTTAAGAGGGGCCATAAATTTTATTTTGATTTTTTTCTCTTACAAATGATTTAATCTAGAAACCTGAAGTTTGGGACATGTTACAGTTGGCAGACACTTTACGGTAGAATTACTTTTTGCACCTTATTCATCCTAAGGGTAGAGACCCGAAACATCTTTTCATCTATCCTACATAGTTTTTTGTATGTTAGTTTATCTAAAAATAAAAATATGTATTCTATAGCACAATTAGTTTAGAAAACCTCATTTACTCTTGTTTTTTTCCTTAATTTAATAGTTTTCCTGGGAAGAAATAAAATTAGAAGTATTCCCTACCATGCTCGTAAACAGTAAAATACGAATGTGACAGAAATGACAACCTTATGCAATCGTGAGTGCCAGTAACTGTCTTTCGGGACTGCGACCGCCTGAGGATCTGTGCCCAGTGGACCACAGCAGGAAGCGCTTGCGTGTATGTACGGTTCCGGTCCTTAATTGCAAAACAGTCATTACATAACAACAGATCTTTTCACAATATAAATCATTTTTTGCATGCACCCACATGCCAATGAGCTTGTGTTCAAGTTTATTGATGTATTTAAGTGCACTAAGTAAGTTTTTTTTACGAGAAGGTCCACCTAACTAGAAGATGCCATTACTAGAAAATCAGCCAATGACATCAAGTGGGGGCATGACCAATGTAAAGTAGGCGGTCCAATGTATCCCTAGTCAACGCGTGCCCGTCCGGTTCCAGTCCTTTCTCATGCCTCCCTGCTTGCGTTTATAGTCGGTTCCAGTCCCACTGACCCAACTTTTATATGCGTGTTCGTCCGGGTCCGGTCCCGAAAGGGTTAAATATGGAACAGAAAGGTAATTTTATTTAGTTATTGAAAAGAAAAGAACAAGAGTAAAAAAGTCTTCAAATTATTTGTTTCACAGAAATGTATTTTTAGTTTTAGATAAACCAACATACAAAAAGTTCTGTAAAACAGACAAATAGGTGTTTCAGGTTTCTACCCCTAGAATGTATAGGATGCAAAAAGTAATTCTACCATAAAGTTTTCCAACTGGCTGGTAACATGTCCCAAAATTAAAGTTTCTCGATTAAACCTTTTTTGAGAAAAAAGTGAAAACCAAATTTTTTTGTCCCTTTTAAGGCTGAAATAACTTTGCAGGGGAGCCTTAAATAGAAAAAAATTACATGAAAGACCTCTTAAAACCACCTTTAGAACACTTCCTCCAGATATTTGCACATAATTACGGGACACCCTCTATAATTATTTTTTTACTAAAAATCAATATAATCATAGGTCCCCAAATGCTTCGTTACCAACCTACAGGGTGTTGAAATTTCAATTTGACAACCATTTGGCATGCCTATGTAAGCCCTACAGCCAAATTTGAGATAAATATCTCTACACTGTGGGTAGGCAACGAAATGTTTAGGGACTAATGTTTATATCAGGGACCCTTTAAAGTGAGGGGACCCAGCATTATACTTTCCAAAGTGAGGCCGTTTCTTTCCCCATTCTAATGGTCTCAATGATGCCAAGTATGCAATTTTATTGGAGAATATATGGATATAACAGGTACCTACTTTGATTGTTAGTAAAAATTAATATGATTTCTAAAAATTAGACTTGACAATGTTCTGTCAACAAACACAGAATATGGCAAGTGCCAAATGAATCAAATTTATTTTATATTTGAATTTGGTTTCCTGCAATTATTTTCAGGAATTTAAGTAATATAAATATGGTAAGTCAGTGCCGATTTTGCTTATTTGAGAATTTGTCGCTATTGCACCTTGTTACCAGGTTCCTCAAACCATTTGTAATATTATGTGGGTATAATAGGTACGTACTTGAACTTTCTTCCCTTGTTGAATGTATCTACCCAAAGAACTTTCACAGATTTCAGGATGGACTAATAAGATTAGGTCTTGTACTTAGTTCTAATCATGTAGTTTTTCTCGGTGCTCGTTTTTGTAATTTTATTTATCTCCCAAGGTACATCACAAACGTAAAATAAACTTATAGTTGTAGATAAAAACTGTATAAAAAAAGACCTGACTGAAGCTCCCCGCTTAATAATTTAATATTTAGGAAATACCATTTTTGTTTTGAACTACTTACTTATACGTAATGCCCACGTAATGGGAATTGTAGGATTACTAAACGTGAGACAAGAAAAATCTGGTTGCAATTATTGGGACTACTACAGGCGGCCGTATTACCTTTAATTGACTATCTGGAAGTTAGAAAATTTAAAAATTGTGAACTATGTAGGGAAATATTTTGCCTCCTTTGGAATCTATGGCACTGGCATGTCACATAAAATCTGATGGCAGTTGGACCGGCACCGTCGCAATGATAAAGGCCTGCCTGCTGGCGACGCGAAACGTCACTACGTCATCACAGGGAGGTCGGGAGGTTGTTTTTTGAAGTTGTTTACGTTTACTTGTCTGGCAATTTTCCTGTTTTAAAGAACGTTTGTTGTGTGTTGGACTGTGTTTTTTAGTAACATAGGACGTGGAGTTTTATTAATAAGGTGATAAAACAGCAGTGGTTCAGAATAAAGTGATTAAAGTTCAATTTTAGTTTATAGGTTTTAGGTTGTGTCTATAGTTTCGGACTAATTTAATTCATGCCGTGGACGTGTTCCATTCCCAACTGCAAGGGAAACTACAAAGGCGGTCCTAATGTGTCCGCTTTTTCCTCCATAAAGACCCCATTTTAAGGGAAAAGTGGGTTAAGGCCATCAAAAGAGATTTTGTTCCTACACAGTTTTCCAGGATTTTGATTTGGACTGTTGGAGAGTGTTATACCTAACAATTTTACGTGATTAAACGTAGCCACCTTGAAATCAGCAAGTTTTATGGTTTTATTTATTCGAATTTAGTTGTATCTAGGCAGGCAAATAAGAAATAATTGTCATTTACGAAAATTTTACCGGTAGATATATAAATGCACCAAAACCCCTTGAAAATGTGACTTTCACTCTCGTAGATTATTATCCTTGTTGTAAAACCATGAGCCATATATGTAAACAATCATTTTAAAGTGTTTTTTTACCAAGTTGACACCTTGAAATTTGAATTTGGCGCCTTAGGCTGACCTCCCTTGGATGACTCATCGCTTTCAGCTTGCGGGCCTTGTTATTGCGACGGTGCCGGTTGGACACTGACAAATAACATAACCTTGTACCAGCCCACTTATGTGGTCTCCTTGGAGATATACAGAAAACAAGGCTTCACTTTTCCTATGTGATAGACTGTGACATGCTGGGTCCCCTTATTTTAAAGAGTCCCTGGTTTATATGAATTAGTCATGAAATAAGCCAAAGAATTACCTCCTTCCCTATGTACAGGGTGTTCCCGTATATTTTGACCCAACCCTAGAGCCTTTATTTTTCGAGTTAGAAAAAAATTACTTAAATGAAAGTTGTAGGGTACCAAGGTGTATTATACCAAAAATCATGGCCTCCTACGATTACGGCTCCCTTCGTCGTCCTTTCTGGCCTGCTCATTGATGTAGATGGCGCCACATACCCCATTATAACAAGATGGCCGCCGAGGTCATTTTTGGTCATTTGTCAATTGACAGCGTTTGACTTGGAATTTTTCATAACCTAAAAATTGTGGGCCGTGTTCTAAAAAGACAACTAATAGCTGTGTAAAGACGTTGATTGATTCCTTCCTCCATCGACGATGAAGATAAAATAGTTACTATTTTAAATTAAAAACCTCGAAACTGCTGAGATAATCAAGCCGATAACTACTAGGATCTTGTGATAAAAGGGATAGCGGCAAATCGATGGCTGTGTTTACGAACGCGTGCGTGACGCCCTGTTTTTTTGCTTTTCCAAAAAGAAATACAATTTTTATTAGATTTTCATCAGTGTTGACCAGTGCTTCGAAATTTATGAAACAGTTACCTGAAAACTAAACAGATAGTTGCAAACAAATACATATACAATTATTTTATGAGTATTATCCTTGTTTAAACAAGGATATTTTATTACTGAATTCTGATATAGGCGGCAAAAATTAGAGGATATTATAATATCTTAAAATAGAATACCTAATAAAAGCGAGATTTTGTCTTTTTGTATTTATTGTAACTACATAACAATAATTTAACTCCTACAGATTCAAAAAATTTACACTAAAATATTTTTTTTATAAATACACTGATTTGCCTTTTGTTCTAATAATGAGTATGGGCTCCATTTACATCCAAAACCTCAATTATTCGTCGCGGCATACTTAAAATTAAATTATCTATTTCATTTTGATCAATATTCTCCCACAACTGAGGTAAAACATTTATCAAGTCATTCTTGGTCTGAGGAGGGGGGTTGTGGTCATCTAGGGCGCGTTGAAGGATATCCCACACGTGTTCTATTGGATTAAGGTCGGGCGATCTTGCCGGAAGCCGTAAATGGTGTATTCCAAGTTCCCTGATGGCCCTCCGCGAAGAAGCAGTTCTATGTGGAGGAGCGTTGTCGTCAACAAACACGAATTCTTCGCCAATGTCTTGAGCAATTTCAGAGACATGCCCACGAATAATGTTCTGCTCATAGAGGATGCCTGTCATAGTGTTTTGGCAGACATACAAAGCTGTGCGGCGACCTAGAGCAATTCCTCCCCAAACCATAATTGAACCTCCTCTGTATGGGTAAACTTCTTGTACGTAGCTGCGGTGTCTTGGCGTATCTCGACTCCTCCACACCCGCAGACATCGTGAATCACTATGTAAACCGAATCTTGACTCATCGGTGAACAAAACTGACCGCCAGTCACGTTCCCAATTTTGCCTCAATCGTGCCCAAGCCTCTCTTGTTTGTGCCTCCTAGACAGAGGTACCCCTCTAAATGCTCTTCGGGCATGTAACCCAACCTCATGCAAACGATTACGCACTGTTCTAATTGAAATTCTTGTACCAGTAGCAGCTTGAAACTGTTGCCGGAGTCGGGTTGCAGGTAGGGTAGGCTGTCGTCTGGAACTTATCGTAAGATATCGGTCTTGTTGGCGTGTTGTACTTCTTCTACGACCTTGACCGCGTCTTCGGTTAACACTTCCCGTTTCCCTGAACCTATTCCAAAGTCTGCTTACAACACTTTGCGATGTTCCAAGCTCTCGAGCAACGTCAATTTGCCGCAGACCACCCTGTAGCATACCTATTGCTCTATTTGCGTCAGCAGGTGTTAAATGTCGTAGCGGCATATTTGGAAACAAAAATATGCACTTTACACGCTTCGAAACTTAAAACTGCTATACATCGATTGAATGGATATTGTGGGTTTGCAACAAAAAATAAAATTTTCATTGAAGACAAAAAATATATTGGACTTTTTTTGTTCTTAGCGCCTGTAAAAAAGTATGTATACTATGCCTACACTGCTCAAAATAAATTTTGAACTCGTTCCTAACATTTATAGCAATATCCTCTAATTTTTGCCGCCAGTGTATTCTGAAGGTGGGTTTATAAGACAATTTAACGTAATTTAATATCAACGTAACGTAACATAAGAATTTAGTATACCGTTTATGCAAGGATTATTTACTAATTTTAAGTCTGTGCAAAAATGGGAAATGTCAAAATCAAATTTTTGCACGAAATCTATTAGTCCTCGATTTCAACATCGGAGGCCTCTCGGGCGACGTAGAACTTTGCCCCCGAGAACAAAAATACAAAACCTAACCCGTAACCATCCTAAATAATAAACAACCAGTGCTAGTGAGTTTTTGTTTTCACTAGTTGTGAGTTTTTTCTTACTGTTGGCAATGAAATTACGCATGTATAGATTGAGTTTTTTAAATTTTATCATAAAAAAGTTGTCAACTTTTACGTTACATTAAATTATGCTGCATAAACGCTCCCATTGAATAGCATATATTTTAACTTCTCTCCTACGTTACGTTATGTTAAATTATGTTAAATTGGCTTGCATAAACCATAAACCCACCTTAAGGTGCCAAACTTTTATAGATAATATTAAATTAACAATCCACAGAAATCTGGCCAGGAAGATCGTCAGATTATTGATGTATGGATGGACTAAAAGATTAATAACGCACTTATAGGATTTTCTCTTCTGATGCACAAACCTAAATTGCCAGTGGTATAGCCTACACATCGAAAATTGCTGCGTATTCCTTCTTGAAAAATGCCTGGACTATGAACAGTAAACTACAAATATATTTTGTTATTATCAATATACTTACTTTTATTTTGTACTTATTGTAACAAAATGTAGAATTTTCAGCAGTTTTTTCCTGTACCTGTAGGTATTTTGTTTGGATCAGGAACACATCAAATTAAGCCAAAGACATCGAAGCATTTACCCCAATATTTTTAAATGATATGTTGTCAATTACAATGAATCGAAAGTTGATTTTATTAGACATAGATGCGTATAGTAGCACAAAAAAATTAAATAGCACTAGGATTAGAAAGATTTTTTAAGTAGCCACAGAACATGTGGTTTGATTTTAAAAAGTAAGATATTCCCTCTACAATTAACATTTCGCCCTTTCGAAATTTTAAAAAGTGGGTGATGTATCGAGCGTTCTGTAATTATTGGAAAAAGTTGGTTAAAAAACTATCAGGACTGTGTGTTGTAAGGTTATTTCTCTACAGGAAATATTAGGATGTTGGACAGTGATAGGCTACAAACACAACAAAACATGCTTTTAATACCAATAAATTTATCCACTAAAAATACATATCACAGAAATGGTGACATAGCTTAAGATTTTGTTCTACCTGTGAGACAGAAAATTGGGCCTCTTCCACGTAGAAAAAATTAAAAAGTACCTACAACTTCTACCGAGGTAAAGTGTCGATGGTATTTTTTCAAAAGGGCGAATATGGATTGGGGATTATACAGGAGGAGCTAAAAACTGTTTTCGGTATTCAGTATTCCAAAAAGTCACTTCCTTTTTAGCATAAATAATAAAATAAAGTCTTATTTTTAAAAATAGTTATTTTTTTGGAAAAAAAAACAAAATGTGAATATTTGTCCTTTTAACACATCTTGTTCCGTCCCTTAGTGTAAATTTGACCATATATTCGCCCTAGACTTAAGATACTAATTTGACATTTTGAGTTTCTGTTTTGTAAGGCTATAAAGTAGCAGGTGGGTATCTGGCCTACTCGTAATTATTATTATTAGGAATAATAAACACCAAATTTTTTACTACAATGTTATTACTTTCAAAATATGTAACAAAAATATGTTTTATAAAATATAAAATAATTATCCGTGTTAGACCCAAAAGAATTATGTATGGCAAACGTGGATGCTAACTGTTTTTCCACATCAGCAGATTCCGTACAAGTAACATTATTTGGCAAAATTTCACCAAAGGCGGCAGCTACAGAGATCAGTTGAGGATCAGTACTTCCATTTTGACAACCTGCTGACTCTATTTCCAGGGAAAAACCATTCCATTTTCATCTAATAAGTCGATATCTAAATCAATTATATCTTCCTGGGAAAGTAAGGGATCTAAATTGTCTGTCGTCTTCTCCACATTTCAGTGCCAATATCATAATTTTCTTTGTCCAATTGTGCATAATGTTGTATCTAGCTAGAATAACAATAATTGGATGGATATTATCTACTAGCTCTAAAAAAAGTAATAATTTTGAATGCGACAAAAAATCTTAAATTATTGCCCCGAGAATAGTTGACGCAGTGCTAATTTTTGTTGTTGTCATTTTGTTATTTTTACATTTTTTATTGGCAAAAAATTGTTAATAATTATTATTTAGTGCTTGGGCCGACGGTCTTTTTCCATTATGTATCATAATGACTATTTTTTTGTAGGACAAACGTTTCTCCGCATTCTTTATAAAATGTCCTTTCGATTTAACTAAACAACTAATTGTTATGATACAAAATTATAAAATCACCCGATCGACATGTTTCACGCCTGCGTGCTGCATTAGCGACTATTAACGAGAATTCTCAAAGAGAGAAAAGTTGTAAGACTCGTCAAAACGAAGCTTTTCACAAAAATTCAGCCCCGTTATGATATATAATGGAAAAAGTCCCTCAGCCCAAGCACTAATTGTAATGCTCGGTTCTGACGATGCAATTTGTTGCATGCAACTTGGTTACACTGTCAAAAATTTCATTAATTTGGCGTTTACAACAATGTACTAAAGTATGCAGTCAATGGTTTTAAGTTAAATTTGTAAACAGCAAAAGGGCGAACGTTTTAATCAAAATACAGTAAAAGGGCGAATGTGTATCTATTTCAATGGCAGGAACATTTTCCTGCACTTATTCGCTAGTCGAACTACAGCTAAAAACAAATACTATACATATATTTCGTGCACAGCTACTTACTTGCACGTTTAAATCAAAATATTAACCTAAAACCATCTTGCTCAAACCATATCAAAACAAACACAGCCTGCTCCCCACCATTGTATTGCATAATGTACCAAATTGCCCTTTAGACGCTCTGAAAAATGAATATTTTCATGTTTTTTAAAAGGAAGTGGATAAAGGTCCGCGAGTCGTGGATCTTTAGTGTATTTTTTAAAGGTCCGCGAGTCGCCGGACGTCTTCATGTAGGTACAACAGGAGATTCGTCAGAGCATCGTTAGAGCAGTGGTAGAGCGTTGGAAAACCAGTAGGAAGGTCCGGGTTCAAATCCCGCGTCAAGAGTTTTTTTTAGGGAGTGGCTATTTATACATGGCAGTCGGCAACGATGGGTGCTGCCTTATAAAAAAAGAAGGGGTAATTATTTCCAATGGTGTAACCCGCCCCCGATTTTTTTGACACCCGACATTCGGAAATAATTACCCCTTCTTTTTTCATACAGGCAACGCCCATCGCCGAAAATGGAGGGCATACGCCCCTTCTTGCATCGATGCTTGAGAAAATTCACTTCAGACTTATCTAAATCATTTTACTTCAGAGGTGTATGATGGTGTTAAATGTACTTCCAAAGAAGTCACGTGTCTTAAATTTCCAATGAGAGCGCAAGACGTATACCAACTTTTATATACGTCGCACGTATAACGTATAAATAGCCACTTTCTTTCTTTTTTATTCCCACGTTTTGGGTGTCTGCGTCTTATCTAGGATGTTCCTTCTTTTACTATTCGTTTCAAGGACCGGTATTTTCAAGAAGGAACAAGTCTACTGGTTTACGGATTGAGATTCGCGACTCACGGATCTTTAAAATTATACACTAAAGATCCGCGACTCGCAGACCTTTATCCACTCCCTTTTTAAAAATAGATTTAATGTTTTTATAACTACAAATTGGCCCCTTTGCTATACAATGTGGCAGACGTCCCTCTATCAGATTGCGCAAAACGCATATTCGCCCTTTTGCCAAAATACCATCGGTATATTAATATATTATAATAAAATAAATCTGAATGTATAGGACAGGCTTCTCCTCTGGCATCTCCAGGGACCCTTTAAAATAAGAAGGGTCCCTGGGCATCTCAATCCATCTCTGAAATTGACGTGTACAACTATCGTAAAAAGATAAATAGTTGGATAATATTGAAACATAAAGAGAAAAGAATTACTTCACGGTGTAAAAAAAGTTACTAGTACCTACATTGAGAGTACATACAGAGGGTGTACACATGGCACCCACATATTTCATGATATTTCTTCGCAAAATGTACTCTAGTCCTTCCGAGCAGATCAATTCTCATCGTAGAACCTCAAGTAGAACTTTACACTATGGTATGTTATATATCGAAAACTCTGTGTAGATATGTTTATGTAGGACTTGTTGCTAGTTCGATCTAAGCATCGACTTATTATCTGTTGATTTTTATACTAGGTACTAAATTGATGGATCTAAACCAGCTCTGTATTCTCGTTGACCATTGGCACCCACACTAAAAATTAAGAGTATTGTCACGACCTGGATAGCCGTGACTGGGAGCGTAGCAAATAATAACAATTGGCCTTAATTTCACATAGGTTAATTTATTATTTAGGGTTAAGAAAGCTTGACACAATTGACAATTGACACAATGAGAGAAAGACACTTACTTTTGCGAAGAGACAGCAGGGGCAGGCGTCATCGCAGCTGGAATACCTGGTTGCTGGTTGGCCCCGCCGGTTGGTCGATCTTTTCTTTAGCACTCGTACGGACTGACTGCCGCCTTGAACCGATCGATGGTTTTAGGTAAACTTTGATTTTGTCGCGGAATCAGCAGTCAGCGATTTTTATGTTAAGTTTCGATAATACCGGCGGTGCCTGAACTCAACCGAGTTCATTGAATTATTTCGTTATAATTTAATTGCTTACTTTTCATTCGTGACACATGCCCCCGTCTCTTCAAAGCTGGACTCCAGCTAAAAAAATAAATTGTAAAAATAAAATAAAAGAAAAATTATAAAAATTATAAAACAAATATAACTTATTTATGATATTAAAAAAAAGAAATGAATATAAAGACAAAATTAAAATTTTAGTTTATCGTGTTTTTAAATAAAAAAAAATAATAAAAGTAGGTACAGTGTGACCCATTTGTTTTGGGGTCAGTCTGTAAAAAGTGTATCAATCGTGCGATTTGGCTGATTTTTTTTTTAAATTGTAGAGCTCGATGAACTGCACATTTTGAACAAAAATTGCCTGGTTCGCATAAAATCCAAAGCCTACTATGACCGTTTTTATGAGCAAAATTTTAAGAAACCATATTAGCGTTCTTTTTTGAAAAAATCTGTGTGCGCCAATGGATTGAGCACCCCTCGAAATGGGTATGTACAAAATTTCATCAAAATATTTCAAGTAATAACGATTTTGTAGAAAAATTAAAAATGCAGCCAAGGTACGTCTTTATTTTCAAAAATTCAAAGTTGGCCATGGAAAATAATTGAATTGTTTACTTTTATTAAGTGTCAAACTGTCTAAATTGAGTTCAGAAATTGTTTGTGCTCAATACAATTAATTATCATAATTATGGAATATTTAAGCATAAGAGACAAAATAGAAATTGTTCGACTCGTGGGCGACAACGAGCGCTCGGCAGCAGAAGCTGCGGCCGAATTTAACAATAGACACCCAGGTAGATCAGTGAGTCGAAGTACTGTACAACGTATAAACGTATACTTTTGATGAAATTTTGTACATACCCATTTCGAGGGGTGCTCAATCCATTGGCGCACACAGATTTTTTCAAAAAAAAAAACGCTAATATGGTTTCTTAAAATTTTGCTCATAAAAACGGTCATAGTAGGCTTTGGATTTTATGCGAACCAGGCAATTTTTGTTTAAAATGTGCAGTTCATCGAGCTCTACAATTTAAAAAAAAAATCAGCCAAATCGCACGATTGATACACTTTTTACAGACTGACCCCAAAACAAATGGGTCACACTGTATATAATAAAAAAATATAATATGAAGTTTTTCTCACGGACCGCACTGCACTGGCTTGTCTCGCGTATACACTTGCACTCTGTAGTATCTTGGCTCGGAATAGTCTCTGGGATACTAGATGCTGAGCGTTGGACTATGGATGATCTATCTTCCATACGCTGGACCTTCGGTTGGGACTCGCTGCGACATCTTCTGGTGGATAGGCAGTATCAATTAAATACTACCGGTATGCGCCTCGTCTTGGTGTAGGGAATTACTGAACTAGGCCTACTATGCTAGCAAGCCCGTACTCGTCTCCGTCGAGAATGCCATGTTTTCGTTGTTTCCATCCGTGCGGGCATAATAAAGCCGTGAATTGCTTTGGTAGCCTTTGTTTCCTGCGGTTGCTGGGATTGCAAATGCTGGTCTCAGCATTTTTTTTCTTTTGAAGATGCTTCAGTTTTCTTGTTGCGTCGTTTCGGTTGGAACAGGGTAAATTCGTTTCTTTTTGTGTGGTTGCTACTGCTGATATATTTATTGAAGTGAAGTGTTTTTGGTGCATTATCGTTTCATTTATGCACTGTAGGTGTCGGTTATTTTCCTGACTCGTTGTACCCTGTTTGAGGCGTGGAAAAGTTCTTTTCGTCGTGGAGTTGCGATGTGTGTATCTTTTCTGGATTGTTCTAACCATTTTAGAAACTGGGGTAACTACTTCTGGTAAGGTTTACTTTTCTTGTACGGCTATTTCTTAGGTTCTGGTTTTTCTTAGGTTCTGCGGCAGTGAAAAATGTGGCATGGCATATGTCTCAGACGTGGCAAGAGGCTGCTTTGCATGAAGTTGTAGGGCCTAGTCCGATGTCTTCGATGTCTGTGGACCATCTACGTACGTCTCTGGGGGTGGGGTGGCATCGGCATGCTTGTGCGGCGTGTCCGGACATGGGGTTTTTTATCATGAAAATTAAAACTAAGTGTAAGTATATGCTGTTATGCAGCGTTATATCCTATACTAATGTTAAATTTGTCTTGACCACAAGTTTAGTGGGAAACGTTAAATTTAAATGTTCATTTCTAATAATTCTGATAGAAATGAAAATAAAATACTTGGAATTGATAAAAGTTATCTGATATGATATAACAGTGTTGCATGTTTTGTTTCTTTTTAATTGTTTTTGTGTTGCCATTTAAAAAAAACCAGTGGAAAATATTTCTTACTAGTACAAAATTATTCTTAATATTTTATCTATTATTCTCACAATATAATTTTTTTTCTCATTAACTCATACTTTTTTATTTATTTATTTTTGGCTTTGCTTTCTACAATATTTACTTCAATAACATTAGAAACGTTCGATGACCCTTGCACCGAATTTTGAAAGGAATCTAGCACAATGGCCATTTGGGATGATATTCCACCAAGTACCTATTTTATAGCGCAAGGCTTGGTCGAAATAACAAGACAAAAATTGCACTAGAGGAGCTCCAAGGGGTAAAGACACAATGGTACCATTAACTTTTCATATTTTCTCTTTGTTTAAAACTTATCGCAGCCATTTAATAATTGTATTCCACTTTTGTACTTTTTATATTCTTTAACGTAATGCATTACTTTAATTATTTTCCTTCTTGAATTTAGTGAGAATATGCAAATGTGCTTAGTTCGATGCCTTCAAAATCTTGATTTCTGTTGGGCCCATTGGAATTATTATTTTGCTTATATTTTTGGCAACACTTATTAATTATATGGTAGCTTATGTATAAAATGAAAATCGTTATGCAAGTACATAATAAAATGAATAGTGCATCTTGTTCCGGCGCGTAGCCGAAACTTTGGCTATAAACGGCAGTTACGGGGGTTGCTGCAATTATCATTAAATTATTTATTTTTAGGAGAAGAAATGCAACTAAAATTGACAAAATTATATTCCATACCAAAAAAATAGAGTCGCTATGTAAACCATAGCTGTAACTTAATGAAGTAAATTTTGGAAAAACGATATTTATGTTACTTAAAATATTCTTAATTGTATCTTCATTGGAAGTAAAATTTGAGTGGGGAATGTGTAATGTCCAATTCATATTTATTGCTTCTGTGGTGTTGTGAAAAATCGGAGCACTCAATTTTAAGGTGGGGTTTAGGACAAAGGATTTCAGATTTGACCAAGATGCTGGGATAATGTGGTGAATAGTTGCTGATAACGGGTGGTTATGGGGACAAGGAAATCTTGAGGGAATTACGTCTTCGTTTTGCATTGTAAGTTTGCAATCACATGGCAAGTATATTTTTGTTGCTCCTGGAGTTTCATAAGATTTTTTAGATAATTCTTTGGTTGTATGAGGACACTCAATTGTAGTTGGGTGTTTTATATGTGTAAGAATGTAGGCTTCTTCATCGATTTCAGAAATAATAGTGGAAGTGGACTTGTGGCACGATAGTGGACAGTGATGGCTAATTTCCTCAACTGTGGCTCCATTAAAAAGTTTTTTAGCGCAGATTGGTCCTTGCAAGGAGTTAGCTGAGAATCTTGGCAAAAACAAAGTTTATCCTCGTAGGGACGGCAATGTCGAAGACCTTCTCCAGAAATTTGTCTTATTTGGGTTGCTTCAGATCGAACGGTATCTGATACAGCAAGAAAAAGTGTGTCGTGTTGGATTTTACATGTCTGATTATACCAAGCAAATGGCACAGTTATTAACTGGTACAGTTTCCAGCGTCTAGGTTTTTGCTTAATGGGGATTCTAATGTGTATAATTATATCTTCGTCAGTAAATGTACAATCGGAAATTGGAAGTTGGTAATATTTAGAAAGTTGTGATCTAGGTATTGACAATTCTTGATTAAAAGTTATTAATTCTTCAGAAAGTTTTCTTAAGTCTTGGCTTAATGTTAATGGCTCGAGAATAACGCTTGGTATATGGTGTTGCTTACATGATGCTATTACGTATTGATTTTTAATCGCTCTTGATAATAAAACTGTATTTTTCAAATTAATAAATTGGTTTTCTAATATTGAGTCAATTGTGTCATATTGATTATTTATTTTACTTTTTATGTCATTAAAATGATTTTCTATATTGTGTATATGGGATTCTATTTCTTGGAAAGTGTGTGTAGATTGATTTTGATATTCGCTGAACTTTTCTGAATTATTTGCTATTACTTGAATAGAGTTTGAAAATGCATTTGTCAATTTAAAAATTTTATTTTCCAAATCTCTCTCATTTATTATAAAAGAATCTAAATTATGATGGGTAGCAACACCACAACACCATGCAAGTCCTTCTCCTAGAAAGTCTAAGGAGCGTTTCTGTATATGATTTGATTCATCTGTGTGATTTTTTAAGTATAGTGGACTCCATCCTCTTTCTAAATTTTTGAAATCGGTAATATAAGCGTTTTGCAAAGCAGTAAAATTCTTTTGAAATGTACACTCCACACTGTCGCTGCCACATGTCCTGTTAATTTTGTCATAATTTTGTTTTTCAACCCAATTTGATTGGTAAATTAACGGAACCGTTGACTCGTAACTTACGGTGTCAGGTTGTGCTCTCCAGAAGGCACCTGCGGTTATTTCCAATTTACAGTGCATTTGTATTGGAAAACATAACATCCCCAAAGTAAGTAACATCCTGTTAAGTAAAATTTATGTTAGCGTTACGATTATTTCCAATTGTTATATTATCCTATTTTAAAATTTTCTTATTTCCCTTTTCAGTTATGCCTAATATTATTGTCTAAAGTATAATATTCTTATCTGTAAGTATATATGTATTAAAACTTTTAATTTTAAATACCTATGTATTCCCATTCTTATTATTTCTTACTCAAAATAATACCTATACTATATATTTTTCTATAATATTAACATTGTCGAGACGCTATTCACTATATAGCTTTAAATAATAAAAATATGCCTATATTATATTTGTGGTCAGGCGAAATTTGTTTTGTCGTTTGTTACGGTCTCGGGCTGGTGTCTGGTGTCCAGGGATCATAGTACGGGAGTATCCTGCTCACGTGGATAATTTCTTTTTTGTCTCCCCAGTGTTTGTTTCTGTTTTTTTCGTCATTTGTGTACTTTTGGTACCACACACTTGCAGAACTTACGAGAAAATTGCCGAGATACGTTATTTTGTAATTGTCATTCCAGCCGTTTGCTGTTGACGAGCTTTCGTAGTTTTTTATAAAATTAACCGGTGAGTCAAGAGCGGGGTCAAATTTAGGAGGGGGAATAAATTTTGGCACTGTCGGGTTTCTAGCGTCATTTAAGGCTTCTGCCAAAGTAGTATTCATTTTTTGTAATTTTTCTTTGTCCGTAATTTCTACCGGCGTTTGTTTTTGTTTTTTGTCGTCGTTAGTATCGATTTGAATGTCTTTGTTAGGGTGGGAAGGAGTTTCTGTAAATTTTATTTCTGTCTGTACCTTACGATTTATAGTGATTACTTGGGTTGATTGTGTACCTATATCAAAATTTAAATTATCTGGCAATTTTGCTAAAGAATCTACAAATTGATTTGCCTCTGCTAACTGTAAAGGGTGTTCAAAATTAAATTTTCCGCTAAAAGGACTTGTTAAACTAGGACTCTTCGGAGTATTTTTTGGACTTCGAGATAGTGACGCTCTCGGTTGAAAGGGATTTATGTCTGTGCTGCGGTGACGAGGTTCAAAATCTTTAAAACTATCCGCCTCTAAATGTAATCTAAGATTTTTTGCTTTTTCTTTATTTTGGAGTCTTGTAACGGGCTTGTTAGCTGCAGGCTCAGTCATTTATTCATTCAATTTAGTTTTTGTATATATTATTAAATCAAGAAACAATAAAATATCCTTAAAAATTATAACAAGGTACGGAAAAAAAATTGCAATAACGCTTATAATAACGAAATAAACGCTTTTAAGCAAAGAAAATACGGAGAAAAAGTTCACAGAATGCACCCAATGAAATTTAACCCGTCGTATAAATAAACATTGTTTTTTTTTGTATTTGGAAAAGGATTACATCAATAAAAAAAAAATAAAATATGACAAACGTTATTTTTACGACGTGTTTTTTTTTTAATAAAAAAGCATTAATATTGCCAAGTAAATGTCAATTGTGTTAAGAAAAAATGAATTCAGTTTAGTATAAAACATGATGTAAGTGTCAAAAAATTATTATCAAAATTTTGGAAATAAAAAATGAACCGGCGCCTCCACCATATGTCACGACCTGGATAGCCGTGACTGGGAGCGTAGCAAATAATAACAATTGGCCTTAATTTCACATAGGTTAATTTATTATTTAGGGTTAAGAAAGCTTGACACAATTGACAATTGACACAATGAGAGAAAGACACTTACTTTTGTGAAGAGACAGCAGGGGCAGGCGTCATCGCAGCTGGAATACCTGGTTGCTGGTTGGCCCCGCCGGTTGGCCGATCTTTTCTTTAGCACTCTTACGGACTGACTGCCGCCTTGAACCGATCGATGGTTTTAGGTAAATTTTGATTTTGTCGCGGAATCAGCAGTCAGCGATTTTTATGTTAAGTTTCGATAATACCAGCGGTGCCTGAACTCAACCGAGTTCATTGAATTATTTCGTTATAATTTAATTGCTTACTTTTCATTCGTGACAGTATTATAAAAAATATACCTACTCACCTCTGTAAAAATGGTGGGAATTGAATTACCTTATGTTGTTTTTGCACATTATATAACAGTCTTCTTCGAAATGCCCGGAACAGATAAATAAACCATCCACTTCTTCTTATAAGATGAATAAATATTCCTATATACAAAAACTGATTTTAAACACAACTCACATTATTTTAAAATTATACCTGTTCCAGCTTCCAGCACCAATTGCTTCCACTCAAGTTTTAAGTTTGATGTTTGATGCTCAAAGAAAGGTAATTGCTCAAAGCGCCACGGAATACAACCGCGGCATTTTTTATACAATATTGAGAACGACCTCTGTAAAAAGGACCCAGCTTTTAATTAGAAATTCAAAACAACACGCACCGCTCATACTCGCTCACCATTCCAAAAAACGGCACACAGCTCCGGATATCCGGTATATTTCTGTGAAGTGCACTAAAACACTACAATAAATAACACAGGAAATAACTATAAATATATAACCGCAAATGATATACTTTGGAAAAACAAAAATATGAGCAGAGGGAAGGTGAAACTGGTCCTTTGACAGCTGATTTATTTGCGACAGGAGTAAATGTCATCGTGACAGAAGTGATGGTATGTGGCTCCGTCTTGCGGTCAACTCCTCGAAGTACGCGAACGGGTTTTTTGGTCCGATTGAGCAGGCCAGAAAGGGAACCAAAGCGAGCCGTAATCGTAGGAAGCCATGCCAAAAATAATGCAATGATAGAAATGCTCTTGTCTAAGTTGAAATGTTTTTCCATGGCAACCTTGATTAAATGTAAAGATCGTATTTATCTGCAATTTGGAATATCATGCGAATGCTTAGAGCAAACATATAACATATTTATATTGTTGGAATCGGAAAAATGCATGCAATTCAAAAATCCATAAATAAACAGGGTGTTCCATTAAAAAAAGTAAGTTTGTATTTTTTCATAAATTTGCGATGCTCATTTTTTTTATCTAGTATCAGATCCTAGCGATTCAGAAAAAACCCTACAACTTTCTTTTGAGTAAAGAATAAAGGCTCTAGGGGTGGGTCAAAATATACGGGAACACCCTGTACAACATATTTAGGAACATCCTGTAAATGAATACAGATAAAGGAAAAATTAAAATTTTATAAATACCTACTTATCTGGGACTACATCTTCCATTGCTATTATTTTCCTTGTATAGTATCCTTACTGTTATGTCCTCAACCTTCTTAATCTCATTACCGCATCTACTAGTTATATTTTTTTCTATAACCCTATTCTTTCCTTGTGGATGACACCAAGCGTGTGTGTTGGAAAAGGAGCGCTGCCCTCCTACCAAGGGCATGCGGACAGTACGAATCAAGCTGCAGATTCATCAACACACATCGCGAAATATCACGTTTCGTATCACCCGGAAGTTGTGTAAAACTTACCAAACTTCACTTAATTCCGCGTCGGGAGTGAAAACAAGGAGTGCCGGCCGGCTCCAGGATAAGTCAAAGATCTACAGAATCCAGGAGAGGAGAAAGGTTGGTGCCCACTTTCCCTATTGCTAAACTATATATTGTTGCATCGCCTATAACCAGCGCCTATTTAATTCTCGCCCGCACACTTATAAAATAACCAAACTGTAGTGTCACACTGGGCTGGTGCATAAAAAACTATTTTTTTTTTTTCAAACCGTTTTATTAATTTGACGAGCATACTGTCACAGACATTTTTTGTCTCACATATCGCGTTTTGCCGCTTTTTCAAATGTTTCATCTTTGATCAACGGAAATGAAACTATGACAAAATAAGACATTTAGATTATATGAATGGAATGTTCACCGCTCCAATTACACAAAAATGAAGTTTCGGCATTTGGCGAAAAAACATTTGTTACCTAGCAAAGGCAATGACATCCAGATCAAGAAATGTTATAAACTCCAGATACTCAAAGAGGGCTAATCAATGGTTTCTGGCGTATTGGCAATCATCAGTCAGTTAGATGCATCTCGCCAATGAGATATATTTATTATATTAAGCAAAAACTGTAGACTGTCTGAAATGGCCCACTTGGAGCAGCCAAAGCCTGACTAATTTGTGTATCCATCATATTCTGGACATAGTTGGCTTTTATATGTAATTAAGAGCTTCTTGACTAACCTACTCTTGTAGTAAAATAACTTACATCTTAAAATATCCATAGACTTCAAATCACTTAATCTGAAATTTTGCTTCTGACGAGTCCAGGAACAGAATTTTGCTACAAAATTTGTGAACATTTTCTCTAAATTTCTGGAACTACAGTTTCTCTCGGATACACTGCCTGTACATTTCAAGACTGAAACTGCTTTTTGACATTCTGAATTTTGTTTTTCTAATCCTTGAATGTCTTCTAAGTTAATTCTTCTACTATCCATATAGCTCCTAATTTTTCTTTGATTAATAAAATCTTCGCTTTTAAATTTTCAAGTGTGGCTTGAATATTCAACCCGCATGCCTATATTCTTGTCATCATTAACCTACTAGAAGTAAAATATTATATGCACACATCAAAAAAATATACCAAGCTAATGGTAGGTATTATCGCTGTGGCCAATTTCAACTTGCAATATCCACCCCTGTAAAATCTTTATTAACCAAAACTGAAAATCGAAAAAAAAAACTTAGTTGTTTTATAATATTTGTTCTCAAAATAGGAGAAGACGATCCTTATTATTTTTTGAAAAGTTGTAATTTTTTTTTCAAAATTGGGTATTAAAGCGATAAAGTTATTGTTTACCTTATTATTATAAGTTCCCATTATCCATCCCCATCATCAGCAATACATTTATCTTGTTGGAGACACAGCACAACACCGTGCATAGCAATGTTACCCATTGTCGTGGTCTCCAAAACCAACAGAAAAATTGACAATATTATTAATAACACACTTTAATAACATCCACTCCCTCTCGTTAGTCTGATTATCTCATCTGATCTGAGAGAGTGGCGGCGGGCAGCGGGACCAAGGCATCAAAGAGTTTGTTTCCGTCCGACAGAAGGCACACTGATAACATCATGCGACATCTGAGTGGCTGAACGCAGTGCTGTGTGTCCTGCCAATGGGACAGAGCATCACCAAATTTAACTGAGCTAGTCCATGATGACGGTCACAACCGCTCCGGCCGGCGCGGCAATAGACATAGACATATAGACAGAGAATGAGAAAATGACAGAATGACAGGCAGAGAATCCAGAGGTCGATTGAACATTGGTTACGATACACTAAATAGGAAAACTTTTTTCAGTTGAATTTAACACACAAAGTCGCTTGACCTACGCCGGCAGTAAGCTGGCCATCTGACCTGTCGCAACACGCCTGACCCCCGATTAACCTTCCGCAGACACCCGCAAGTCGTCTAACCTATAGGCTGCGACCTGTTGCCTCAGCCACTGTCGAACTCTGGTCACGGCCAATCGTACACTGACCTGCGCTCTGACATCATGGCTTCAAAAAAATTTGCACCAGGGTTCGAACCTAAGACCATCGTAAATAATTTCGAAGCTCTGACCAACTGAACCATTGACGCAATTGAAAATATTTCCTAAAAATATTGTTAGCTAGAATCTCGAAGAATGCCAACAAGTTATTAATGCCACTAACCTTCCGCACCCGACAGGCTGCGACCAGTCGCCTCAGCCCCTACCCTCTGGGCAAATCGTTGTGCGCTGACGTCATGGCAAAAATCACGCCAGGATTCGAACCTAAGACCATCACCGACGCCACCCATCGACGCGTCTCGACATGAGAGTTCCACTTGCCTAAATATCTCCATAATTCTTTTGGTCACGCCCAAGGTCACAAAAATCTGGTCACGGCATATAATTCCCAGGAAATCTTTCATTATAATTTTAAAAGTATTTCAACAGATTTCTGTTCTTTGCAGCCGATACAGCGATGACACCGCTAAATTGATCCGTTTTGCTGGCAAATAAAAAAGTAAAGATTGCAAATACAGCGTGTCCATTTACTATTCCCTTCTTCGATTGCGGCTATACTTTTAAGGATAAAAAAATCGGTTCAGGGGATTCAAATAAGGGAAGATGGAGCACATTTTAAAATTAGTTTGGTATATACAGGGTGTTCCAAAAAAGTGTGGTGACAAAAAAAATTGTTTTAATGGAATGACCCGATTTTTTTTAACGCATATGAAGCCTATCAACGTATGACATACGTCCCTAAATTATTTCCGCTTCCATCTGCGGCGTTGCCAAGTTATAATTTTTTTAAAATATTTTTTGCTAAATACCAACCCTTCATTAATATTGCTATTATCTTTCTTGCGGCTTGATTTTTTCTCTTGAAACTTTGGTTGTGGATTTGCACTTACCATTTTATTAATAACTAAGAACCGAGTTGAAATTTTTTGTACGGGATGTTTCACTTTTTCCATCAAACTCCGACATTTTCAAACTTAATTTACTTTTTTTTCAAATGGAACACCCTATATCTAACATTTCTGTTGGATAGAGCATTGATTCAGCTTTAATTTGATACCTAATACAGTACCTTTATCTCTGGCAGTTTTTTCAAAAATCCACAATAAACAGAAAATTTGCAACTTTTTTACCTACTACATACATGCAAATTACTCGAGAATCAAACTTGTACTTATTTAAAAAGCTGCATATCAAAAAAGCGTTAGTACCAGTTACAATCTGTAGTTTACCATATTTTTGTATACCTACTACACCTGCATAAATAGAATATTAAATTAAAAAGTTAAAAGTTTTAGGAGAACTCATAGGTGGCCATGGTTTTGTTTCTAGCTTGACATTTGGTAAATATTTAATTTGCTGCTTGTATTCTGTGTTCGTTGTTTAATTTCAAAGAGAAAAAAGTTGTCACAAAATGAATTATTGTAAACAAGACTTGATAAGTATGATTTACGTAATTGGTGAATGTTTTGGAAATTGTTTTTTGGCATCTCGAGTTTATGCCCAAAAATTCCCAGATAAAAGGCATCCTGATACCAGAATGCTGCAGAACTTAAAGGAGCGATTCGATCGCACAGGAAATGTTGCCTATGAAAAGAAAACTATAACAAAACCCGTTTTAAATGAAGAAAATCAGTTAGCTGTTGTGGAACACCCTGAAATAAGTGTAAGACAACTGAGTCGGGATTTAGAAATAAAAAAGTCCTCAGTAGGACAATACCTTAAGCGTAACAAATTTCACCCATATCATGTGCAGTTACACCAGGAACTGAATGATAACGACTTTCAGAAAAGAGTAACTTTTTGTACATGGGCACAAAGTCAATCAGCGGAGGATGAATTTTTTTTTTAAATTTGTATTATTTACCGATGAATCTACATTCCACATAAATGGTTTTGTAAACAGACATAATTTTCATTTTTATGATACGCATAACCCTCATAAGATTTTTGTGAATAATTTTCAACACAACTGGAGTATTAATGTTTGGGGAAGAGTAGTCCATAATTTTGTAATTGGTCCTTACTTTTTTGAAAATCGAGTGACTGGTGAAGTATTCTTAAAGTTTTTACGGAATGATTTTGCCAATTTGATGCAACATCTGCCCAACTTTATAAAGGATATTGTCACCAAAGTGACATCTGTGGACCAGTGACCGAATTATTAAAACCAACTTCTACCAAACAAAACAAAAGTAAAGATAACAATAACAAATTTAATGAGTACGAGAGACAGTCAATAAAGTAAATACGAGGATGAATCAATAAGTTAAACAATAAATAGATCAAAGTCCACCCGCCGACACAGCAGAATCTGCGGGTATAAGTATAGCTCATTTTCCAAGCTGGGTATCAGTGAATCCCGCTTTTCAGCAGCCACCAGATCGCCAACCACCCCCGAGGGGTCAAATCGGACATAAGGTGCGGCTGTTCAGCCAGCCTGTGTTCTGACTCGACGTCGAGAGGGTTTGACGACAGATTCCTTCGGGGGTCATGCCGGAGTGTTGGTGATCGCCGGGTTGTTGGAGATCGGTCTCTGCATATCGCGAGCCTGGGAACCTCTGCTTTTAGGTTCCCCACGCGCCGGTCAATCGCGGTCCCACTGGTCCATAGTTCCGCTACGCGTCTCCCTCTGTGAGTCTGGAACAATATAAGTTCGTTTCGTGTATACCTGTGTTTTTTTGGATTACGCTCCGTCGTCGGTCGCGACCCCTCCCAGTGATCCCGGCAAGCCGCGAGGGTCAGTCCAAACCCTCCGGCACACACGAAGAGTGCAGCACGGGATAGAAGCCCCGTGTGCGAGGCACACAGTGTGACACGTGGTGGAGGTGCCAATCCTGGGAAGTTGTGGAAGCATCGCCAAGGACGAGGACGTTCCAGAGCAGGCCAAGGCAGAGACTGGGAAAAAGAAAGTACAGGTTAGTAAAAAGTGCTATTAGTGAGTGAAAATCGGCAAGGTTCAGGGAAAACCTACGCAGCGAGTGCCAAAGGAGCACCAGGAGTTAGAAGAAGTACCGGTAAGAAAGGTACAGGAAAAAGATAGGACAAAAAAGTAGGGGGGAATCCATATGTCCCGCCCCTACGAACTAAGGTCCACTACGTTCAAACCAAAGCACCGTAGTACCGAGATTGGAAAAGGAGAGTCCCCATTTAACCCGTCCAGAACTCTAGAGAGGTCACCGACAAGGTCAGAGACAGGAGACGACCAGGTTTTCGTTGCTACAACAGTACAAGTAGGAAAAGGGGGCCCAGAACAGTTAATAGCAATTAGAAGAGTGAATCAAAGCTATCAAGAGAATAGCGAAGACGTGCCCAAGGAGCACAAAGAAACAGAACAAAGAGTCGAACAAGGGGAAGAAAGCGAAGAAGAAAAAGAAGAAACGAAGTCAAAAATGGCGAATACAACAATTTATGAGGCCACACAGGCGACCAAAAAACCAGCACTCCCCCAATTCATTAACCCCCCCACCTACCACCACGCAAAGGGCTCGGCCGACCAATTCGTAAAAGGATACGAACGCACAGCGATAGCCAACGGGTGGGACGACACGCTGAAAATTGTGTACTTCAAGACTTTTTTGGAAGGTGCTGCAAGTCTATGGTTCATGCAATACAAGGAGAATCATCAGAGGAGCACGTGGAAAGAGCTATGCACAGCATTTCAGAAAGAGTTTGACGATTAAGAAACAAAAGATGCAAAACAGGCCAAGCTGGCCAGAAAAAGGCAAACCACGGAGTCCATAAGGGAGTTCCTGTACGATCTCCAAGTACTATACAACGAGTATACAACCGAGATGGACTTCAATGAATTTCGGAGTTTTTCGAAAAAGGGCTAACAGAAGAGGCATACCATCACTACTATTGGATGACGAATGCCCCAAATCAACCCCCATGAGACATGGAGGAGTTGAAGTTATTGACAAAAACCATCGACAAAGCCCCGCAAAGAAGAGATACACAAAACTACCAACAACAGGCTCGTGCCACAATGGAACCAGTAATGAATCCACACGTCAATCAGACGGCAAGCGACAGGCCAAAAGGGCGGCAGAATTGGAGTGACAGGAATAGCACGCCGATGTGCTACTTTTGTGGCAAATACGAGCATTTTGCGATAGCATGTAGATCGGCAAAACAGATGACCCTGGGTCTCCAGTCTACGACAAGGCCAACGTACGAAGATAGTAGACAGGAAGTGGCAAGGCCTACACACCAGCCACCCCGCCAGGACAGAACAGCCGCGAATTGGCTACCACGGCAGAGAACAGCGGACAACAGGCCAGTGTGTCACATCTGCAAGAGGCAAGGTCATTTCGCCACAACGTGCAGAAGTCAGCAGGCAAGCCCACAGAAACCCAGGAGTTATTCCCGAGATGACACAAGAGCCGTTCAAGGTCAACAGTATAGACCAAGGCACTTGCCAAACGGCCAAGGACAACAAAACTAAAACGACCGGTCGTCCTCACGCAAGGTCGTAACCCTCTTCGCAGAAGAAGAACCACAATAGCAAGAATCACAATTAGGATAAATAATAAGAATCTACAAGCGATAATAGACACAGGATCCGAGACAAGCATAATTAGGTCGGATGTAGCGGGGCACATAGAGAAGCAAATGGCCAAAAGCACACTGGTCACCGCGGACAGGCACCGCATTGCAGTCCTAGGTACCACGCGGCAGAAGCTAGAAATCCCAAGTCAGTATGGACTATACCAGTGCAGCGTACAAGGGGCTGTAGTGCGACATATACCATACCCAGCGATCCTAGGAATGGATTTTTAAAACAACATAGGGCAGTCATAAACATCCCAAAAAAGCACTTAACATTGAAAGAAAAATTCAAAGTTAAATTAATATTTGTCAAGCAGAGGAAAAGAAGCTGCGACAAGAATGAAGAAACCGAAGTATACACATCCCTAAGGCTGACCCCGTGCAGACCAATTAACGAAAGTTACACGGAAGAACTGCAAACTATAAAAAATATATGTGAAAAGATAAAACAAGTGGATGAAAGTAATAAAGAATACGCCAAGTTCAACAAATCACAGGAAATCAAAGACAAGGACATGAGAGGGACTATTCAAGAAGAAACTCGTGATTTATTTACGATAAAACCCCCTACACCGCTAGCGCACTGCGTATCAAGTGACTTCAAGATGGACAAAGGAATATCGATAAAATTCAAGACAACATTTAAAAGAGTGGATGAATTGCTGGGACAGAAAAAACAACCGGGAGAAGTAGTAACAAAGAAATAACACAACCAAAAGCCTACTTACGAAGAGTTATTCAGGTCACTAAGCCAATTAAGAACAGAATTGGTAAACAATAAACAAACCGAGGTAGCAATGCCGCGCATAGGCTGTGGACTAGATAAATTAAACTGGGCCATGGTCAAAGCAATGCTGTACCACATATTTAGAAATACAAACATCAAAATCAGAATATGCAACTGGAACCCATACAAAAAGAAACAATCAACAAAAAAGGCAGCGAGATTATTGATGAATATAGAAACAGAAAACGAGCTTCCCACGTATAAATTAGGAGCAGCAAGGGATTACAGCCTAAAGAAAAACCAGATAAAACCAATACAGATCACAATACCGGACGCAATCCCGACAGAAGAGCCATTGGTATTTCGAAGGAACAGACACCTCCTAGTCAAAAAAGGATGGGTTCCAACATCCAAACCCTACACTAGAAACAACCGACTGTTCGTCAACATAAAAATAACAGAAACAGGCTCAGAATGCCTTCACAAATTCACCACAATTGCGCACTGCAGTCCATGTGCCGAGAAAAAGACAGAGGAATTAGAAGATATGGAAGTACCGTGCTTCACAACCACCGAGGAAGAAATAATAACCATGGAGGATCATAAGTTAAGCGACATAAAAGATGTGAAAATTAAGAAAAAACTAGTAAAACTACTTGAAAATTACAGGGATATATTCGCAAAATCCCTGAAATACATGGGCAGAACCAACTGGGCTGAACACAAGATTGACGTAGAAAATTCAACACCAATAAAAAGCAGGCCATATAGAGTCTCCCAAAAAGAAAAAGAGATATTATAAATGAACAAATAGAGGAAATGCTGGAATGTGATGTTATTCGGCCATGCCACTCACCGTGGGCAAGCCCAATAGTGTTGGTTAAAAAGAAGGATGGGAGTATGAGATTCTGCGTGGATTACCGAAAACTGAACGCAGTCACAAAAAAATCTACATACCCAATACCTCAAATAGACGATATCCTGAACTACCTGGGAGGAGCAAAATACTTTTCAACTCTTGACTTGCTATCAGGATACTGGCAGGTTCCTGTAGCGGAAGAATCCAAACCCTATACAGCGTTTGTAGCGCAAGGCAGAGGAAGTTTCGAATTTAATGTGTTAAGTTTTGGATTATGCAATGCCCCAGCAACGTTTCAGGAATTGGCAGACAGAGTTTTTCAGGATTTGAAATGGAAAGACATACTGATCTATTTAGACGACGTAATTATATTTTCAGCAACCGTGGAAGAACACTTACAAAAACTAGAAAAAGTCTTTAGCCGCCTAAGAGAAGCTTCACTGACACTAAAACCAAGCAAATGCAACTACTTACAAGAGGAAATAAAGATTCTGGGCCGATAAAGGCCGAAGGAGTGCTACCAGACGAGGAAAAACTAACTGCAGTGAACAAATTTCCAGTACCGAAGTCAGTCAAAGACGTACAAAGCTTCTTGGGATTGTGCAATTTTTACAGAAAATTCGTCAAGGGATTCGCCACAATAGCCCGGACACGAAGTGACGAGAAAAAAACAAAAGTTCTCATGGAATAATAGGGAACAGACAGCATTCGAGCAACTTAAAATCGCTCTTACGACAGCCCCGGTGCTAAAACATTTCGATCCACAAATAGGAACAACCTTACACACAGACGCCAGCACGACAGGGATTGGTGCAGTACTGTTGCAGCAGGATGACAAGGGAATTAATCACCCAGTAGCCTACATAAGCAGGAGTCTCTCGAAAGCAGAGAAAAACTACACAATAAGTGAGTTAGAAATGCTCGCAGTAGTTTGGAGCCTCAAATATTTACGGCACCTAATCTACGGAAAACCAATCAAGATAGTAACTGACCACCACGCTCTATGCTGGATAGACAACGTAAAAGATCACTCCCGAAGATTAGCAAGATGGGCGCTCCAACTACAGGAATTCGACTACCAGATGGTGTACAAAAAAGGAACACTCCATAGAGATGCGGACTGTATGTCCCGAAATCCAGTGCTTGACGCCACAGAGATGGGAGAGTGTGAAGATGTCCAAACGTTCCTCCTGACAGACACACCAGAGCAAGATACACACACGAGCAATATCCTAAACAGGCGGATAAGAGAAGCTCAAGAGAAAGATGATGAAATCAAGACAATAATAAAAATCATCAAGGATCCAAACCTAGAAAGTGCGACGATAGGGGAACGCAGAAGAGCAAAGAACTTTAGGATAATGAATGATATCATGTACAAAACAATGGAAACACAAAATTCCATAAAAAATATGGTGGTAGTACCAAAGGCAATGGTAAAAGACGTCCTTAAAAAGGACAAAATAAAGGACCGATTTTATTGGAACAACATGGACAAAGACATTGAGAGATATGTCAAGGGTTGCCCAGATTGCCAAGCCAGGAAAGGCCAGCCACACAGGAAGAAACCAGGTTTCTTACAACCTATGCCAGTAGGCACGATAATGGAGAAGATCGGAATTGATCTATTAGGCCCCTTCAGAAAAAGTAACAAGGCAAAAACAATGATAGTAGTAGCAACGGATTACGCCTCCAGATATACAATAACGGCAGCGTTACCGAATGGCAAAGCCGAAGCTATGGCCAAATTTTTGGTAGAAAAAGTATTCTTGATTTATTGGGTACCAAAAAACATTCTGAGCAACAGAGGAAAAGTCTTTCAGTCGGAGCTGGTGCAAGAGCTAGTTAAACTAATGGGAAGCCACAGCTAGCTCACAAGAGCGTATCACCCGTGCTGCAACGGTTTGACCGAGCGTTTCAACAAAACGCTGGCAAACATGTTGTCTATGTATTGTAATACGCAGCAGACAGATTGGTGTTCATACTTGCCATATGTCACATTCGCATACAATACCGCGGTACAGGATACGACAAGATTCAGCCCCTTCATGCTTATGTTTGCCAGGGAAGCAGTCCTGCCGTCAGAAGCGGCATTACAGGCAATAGAATGCAGCACCACGGCAGTGGACATAAGGAATAGAGCTCTGGCAACAAGAGCCATAGCAGTGGAAAACATAAAGAGAAGGCAGCAATCCGATAAGAAGAGGTTCGATACGGCACACAGGGATTTAGAATTCGAGCCGGGGGACAAGGTAAAAATATTCATACCGATCAGAAAGGTAGGTCGAAGCGAAAAATTATTACTACGTTGGTTTGGACCGTACAAGGTTATAAGGAAAATAGGCGAAGTAGATTACGAGGTAAAAAGAATAGATGGAAAAAAGGTGGACACAGTACACGTTAGTAGGATACTGCCCTACAACGACCCGTGGACAGCAACTGAGCCTATTGAACCGGCTGGAACGGAAGATATAGAAGAAAATGACCAAGCGAGTCTAGATGAAGACAATTAAGTAGATAAGGGAATATTAAGAATAAATGGGATAGCAATAAATAAGTAGGATTTTGATAATACAATAATAAGAGGGAAAAGTAGAAAATAAGAATAAAACTAGATAAAGAGTCACAGGAAGAATATAAAATGAAAACAGTTATATTACCTAAATAGTTTTCAAGACGGGGGATGTCACTCTCCAGGGTCAACATGTCTAGGTACCAGCTGAAGCCTCCTGGAAGCCATTACCAGAGACCATAAAGTACGAGGCTACCATACCGAACGTACACATCTCGATGGTTTCAGGACCAGCCAGCACCAATTAAATGGCAGCCATGTCCCAATGATGAACTAAAATATAAAATAAACCAGTTAATAAAATGAACGGAAAAAAGAGGCAGTTCACGAGTTAAATTTATTATAGATTACTTACAAAGTTTATTAAATCCGACTAGAAGAAAGCAAGTTACTCCATGGTTCCACAGTAGACGAATTGGCAACACATTGTCCACTTCGTTGTTACCAATCCACATCCACAACCATAGCAGAAATAGTTGAAGAAGTATATATGATTTCACATCCGGAAGCCAACACCACAATACAATGTGACAACAAGACATTTGCATTACCGACGTCATTCCAGGCCACAGGAGCGGTCAAACTCACCATACCTTGTAATTGTATCCTAAAAACAGAAAATGAAATTTTAATACATAAAAGATTTCCATGCACATCGGCAGAAACAAGAAAGTATGATATAGTACACGTAATACCCGCAGCTTGGACAACCCTAAAAACATTTATTTTGCACCCATCAGTACAGAATTTGCCCCAAAGATTTAAAAAACTAGACGATTGCCTTAATAGGAATTGGACAACTTCCGTACCCCACTTAAATTTAACTTCAACAAGAGATTCACTAAAGAGTATAATGGATCAGATAAAAAACAATAAAAATATATTCAATACATTACCAGATTCACTCAGCTGGACCAACCATAACCACTCCATTATGGTGATATGGAACATTCTTCTATCAATAGCAGTCCTGTACTTTCTATTCCATAGACAAGCACCAGCATTTCCCATCTTTGCACAGGCGGCAAGAGCCTGCAAAGAAGAAGCAGACACAACACACAATATATTATTTTCAAAAATTCTTGTCGTGGGAATCAACCATCATAATAAATGTGGTAGTGTTATCACATTAATCTTTATTATAATATTTATTTAGTTGTAGAACGTTTACATATGTTTCGATCTGTAGTAAGATCATCTTCAGAGCAATTATAAACATGTTCAAATTAGTATTTTCTACTTTTTTAGGTGATAAAAATTTTTTTTTATTAAAGACATATTAAAATATTTAAACAATATACAAACATTTTAAAAGTTAAAAAGTTAAAATTTAGATTTACTTACAAAATTTCATGTTGATAGATAGTATTGATAGATGGACAGCGTTGGAGAGTGTGTCGCATTTACTACGTCTTTATCTACAGAACCATTTTTTACAGTGGGCAAGGTAAAAAGTCGGTATTGAATATATAGTGGGGCAATAAAAATAATAATAGTTTAATATTAGTTTATAAAATTTTTATATATATTCGAAAAATTATTAAGATCATTTTTTATGTTAACAGTATTACTGTTCATATGGATGTGATACATTTCGAGATAACTTCTCTTAGTAAAATCACATTCGGTATTTAAAATTTCAGTATTTTCGAAATCGAAAGAATGTTTTTCATTAATCGCGTGTTGACTAAGTGCAGAAGAGAATTGATTGCAATTTTTAATATCATTTTTATGTTTATATAACCTGTTTTTAAGGTATTGTTTTGTTTGTCCAATGTATATAGAAGGGCATTGTTGGCATTCAACTTTATAAATTAAGTTAGATTGTAAAAATTTTTCGGTTGTCGGTTTTAGTTTAGAGAAATAATAATTCGTTTTATTGTTAGGTTTGTGACCAATTGATATATTATGTTTATTAAAAATTCTTGCAATCGCTTCAGAGGTACCTCTGACATAAGGGAGTGAAAAATATTTCTTATTGGTATTACCATTATTGTTAGAAAACGTTTTTCTGTTTTTTAAATTTCTTATTTTCTTATTAATGATAGGATTATAAAAAGATGGTGGATAGTTATTTATATACAACACTTTCTTGACTTTGTCAATGTTAGACTTATGAAATTTAGGTTGTGACAGGCGTATAGCTCGATCTATAAGACTATTAACAACGCTTTTTTTTATATATGTTAGGTACATCTGAATTAAAATTTAGGTATCTTTCTGACCATATAGGTTTGGTAAACCAATTAGTAACAATATTTCCATTTGAATCATGTGAAATAGTTGAGTCAAGAAAATGTATTGAGTTGTTTTGTTCCTTTTCGATAGTGAATTGCAGACGTGGGTGAAAATTATTAAAAGCATTTAATGTTTCATCTATTAAATCACAACGTAAGCATAAGAAACAGTCATCGACAAAACGTTTATAATATAATGGTTTGTTACTAAGTTTGTTTATAACTTCTGTTTCCAGTTCTTCTAAAACTAAATTTGCTATAGTGGACGAAATTGGAGAGCCCATTGCAGTGCCAAAAATTTGTGAATAAAATTTGTCTTTAAATTTGAAAAAGGTTGAATTCAAACAAAACAATACGCCTTCGATAAATGAATCAATAGGTAAAGAGGTGAAGGGTTGGATATTATTCCATTGTTTTTTTATACAAGTTGTAGCTAATTCAGTTGGTACGTTAGTAAATAGTGATTTAACATCAAAGGAAACTAGAATGTGGTTCGGTGGTACTTTTTTGTTATTAATAAAATCATAAAAATGCCAAGAGTCCTTGATGAAAAATTCACTTTTACCAATAACATTATAAATAACATTAGATGAATATTTGGAAAGATTGTAAGTGGGTGTACTACGGTTAGAAACAATAGGTCTCAATGGAATTCCAACTTTATGTAATTTAGGTAAACCGTAGATATATGGTGAATGTCCATTATGGCAGATTAGTTTATTCTTAAGACTTCGATCTATGTAATTATTATTAAACCATCTATTAATTAATTTGTTTAAATTATTTTGAATTTTAAATAATGGATTCGAATTTTCAATTTTATAAGTGTTTTGGTCATTTAGTAATGAAAAAATTTTTTGTTCATAATCATTCTTGGATAAAATTACAGTTTTTTTGCATTTATCAGCATTTAAAATCATTATATTAGGATTATTTTTTAGAAAAATTTTTGTGCTATTACAAATATGTTTGTATTGGTTTTTAATAACTTTCTTGGTTTTTAATAATTTTTTTGATTGTTGAGAGATTATGTTACATATTTGAAATCTAATTTTATCCTTAGCTTCATTTGTTGTATTTAAGAACGTTAAACCTTTTTCTATTGAGTGTATAAACTGTTCAAAACATAGATGAAAATTTGGAATTGAAAATTTCGGTCCAAGACTGAGAAAATTATAAATATCATTTGGAATGTGAATGTTAGTAAGATTTGTTATCCACTTTGGGTTGTTATTGTTAAAAATGTTAGTGTTGGTTTCATTTTCAGCGTTTATTTTTTGTTGTAGTAACATATTAATTTTTTTCATGTTTTGATATTTAATGTTGTTGAATTTTTTTTTATATTTAGATTTCTGTGTGAAGAAGAATTTATTATAATTTACGTAGTAAAATTGGTGAATAATTTGACTTTTTAAACAATATAGATTTCTTTCTAAGGAAGCAATATTAGAATATGTATCACTAATGCATAAATTTATCAATTGTAAATAGAATTGTATAAACAGAGAATTAACTTTCTTTTTACCTTGGGTACCTACTGTAGCACAATTGGTCCTTCTTTTTATCAATAAATTTAAGAAAATTGGGTACTAGTCCTAGGTTTTTACATCTAACAAGGAAAACTCTTCGGTTTTTTTCTTTGGCAATCTTGAAATATGTTGATAACACTACCACATTTATTATGATGGTTGATTCCCACGACAAGAATTTTTGAAAATAAAATATTGACAAACAGGAAAATAAAACAAATTTAAATAATAACTCTTGGGATTACACGAGTTAAAAGTTTTTCAAGATGAACCAAGTGAATTCTAATTGGAATGGACTGGTAACAAAATCTTCAAGAAATATGGATCAACATATTTCAAGATTGCCAAAGAAAAAACCGAAGAATTTTCCTTGTTAGATGTAAAAACCTAGGACTAGTACCCAATTTTCTTAAATTTATTGATAAAAAGAAGGACCAATTGTGCTACAGTACCCAAGGTAAAAAGAAAGTTAATTCTCTGTTTATACAATTCTATTTACAATCGATAAATTTATGCATTAGTGATACATATTCTAATATTGCTTCCTTAGAAAGAAATCTATATTGTTTAAAAAGTCAAATTATTCACCAATTTTACTACGTAAATTATAATAAATTCTTCTTCGCACAGAAACCTAAATATGAAAAAAAATTCAACAACATTAAATATCAAAACATGAAAAAAATTAATAAGTTACTACAACAAAAAATAAACGCTGAAAATGAAACCAACACTAACATTTTTAACAATAACAACCCAAAGTGGATAACAAATCTTACTAACATTCACATTCCAAATGATATTTATAATTTTCTCAGTCTTGGACCGAAATTTTCAATTCCAAATTTTCATCTATGTTTTGAACAGTTTATTCCCTCAATAAAAAAAGGTTTAACGTTCTTAAATACAACAAATGAAGCTAAGGATAAAATTAGATTTCAAATATGTAACATAATCTCTCAACAATCAAAAAAATTATTAAAAACCAAGAAAGTTATTAAAAACCAATACAAACATATTTGTAATAGCACAAAAATTTTTCTAAAAAAATAATCCTAATATAATGATTTTAAATGCTGATAAATGCAAAAAAACTGTAATTTTATCCAAGAATGATTATGAACAAAAAATTTTTTCATTACTAAATGACCAAAACACTTATAAAATTGAAAATTCGAATCCATTATTTAAAATTCAAAATAATTTAAACAAATTAATTAATAGATGGTTTAATAATAATTACATAGATAGAAGTCTTAAGAATAAACTAATCTGCCATAATGGACATTCACCATATATCTACAGTTTACCTAAATTACATAAAGTTGGAATTCCATTGAGACCTATTGTTTCTAACCGTAATACACCCACTTACAATCTTTCCAAATATTTATCTAATGTTATTTATAATGTTATTGGTAAAAGTGAATTTTTCATCAAGGACTCTTGGCATTTTTATGATTTTATTAATAACAACAAAGTACCACCGAACCACATTCTAGTTTCCTTTGATGTTAAATCACTATTTACTAACGTACCAACTGAATTAGCTACAACTTGTATAAAAAAACAATGGAATAATATCCAACCCTTCACCTCTTTACCTATTGATTCATTTATCGAAGGCGTATTGTTTTGTTTGAATTCAACCTTTTTCAAATTTAAAGACAAATTTTATTCACAAATTTTTGGCACTGCAATGGGCTCTCCAATTTCGTCCACTATAGCAAATTTAGTTTTAGAAGAACTGGAAACAGAAGTTATAAACAAACTTAGTAACAAACCATTATATTATAAACGTTTTGTCGATGACTGTTTCTTATGCTTATGTTGTGATTTAATAGATGAAACATTAAATGCTTTTAATAATTTTCACCCACGTCTGCAATTCACTATCGAAAAGGAACAAAACAACTCAATACATTTTCTTGACTTAACTATTTCACATGACTCAAATGGAAATATTGTTACTAATTGGTTTACCAAACCTATATGGTCAGAAAGATACCTAAATTTTAATTCAGATGTACCTAACATATACAGGGTGTTCGAAAAATAGACGGAGATATTTTAGAGGGTGATTCCCTGTTAAGAAATATGAAAAAAAGTTTCTATAAACATGGGTCCGGAAATGCAGAGTTTTCAAGATACAGGATGTTAAATAAAAAAAAATAAAACATGAAATTATTAATGTCTTAAAAATTATTTACTCGATTCTGTTGAAATTTGGCAATGTTATTTGTTGTATTAAGAGGCTAATTTCGTCCTAACTAGATTAAATTTATTAAGTCCAGTGGCGTCCCGGGGGGCACCTTAGCGAATATTATTATCAAAAAAATGTACGCCACTACCTTTTTTGTAACTTTAATATTTTTTGTTTGATTAAGCATCTAAAAATACAACTTCTTTCCCTCTTGTATTGTTTTCTTATCTTACTTCGTTTTCGAGAAAAAAAAATAAAAACCGTTTTATTGCATATCACTGGACAAAATTGGTTGTAGTGTACTTTATGTTATGATATTGGAAAAGTTGCAATAACACTCTTTCCTAGAAATGCTTTTGATTATTTGTTTTCCAAGGCACTTGTGATTTTTTTTGCAAAAATTGATAAACCAATTTTGTCCAGTGACATGCAATATATTTAACATCCTGTATCTTGAAAACTGCATTTCCGGACCCATGTTTATAGAAACTTTTTTTCATATTTCTTAACAGAATCACCCTCTAAAATATCTCCGTCTATTTTTCGAACACCCTGTATAAAAAAAGCGTTGTTAATAGTCTTATAGATCGAGCTATACGCCTGTCACAACCTAAATTTCATAAGTCTAACATTGACAAAGTCAAGAAAGTGTTGTATATAAATAACTATCCACCATCTTTTTATAATCCTATCATTAATAAGAAAATAAGAAATTTAAAAAACAGAAAAACGTTTTCTAACAATAATAGTAATACCAATAAGAAATATTTTTCACTCCCTTATGTCAGAGGTACCTCTGAAGCGATTGCAAGAATTTTTAATAAACATAATATATCAATTGGTCACAAACCTAACAATAAAACGAATTATTATTTCTCTAAACTAAAACCGACAACCGAAAAAATTTTTACAATCTAACTTAATTTATAAAGTTGAATGCCAACAATGCCCTTCTATATACATTGGACAAACAAAACAATACCTTAAAAACAGGTTATATAAACATAAAAATGATATTAAAAATTGCAATCAATTCTCTTCTGCACTTAGTCAATACGCGATTAATGAAAAACAGTCTTTCGATTTCGAAAATACTGAAATTTTAAATACCGAATGTGATTTTACTAAGAGAAGTTATCTCGAAATGTATCACATCCATATGAACAGTAATACTGTGAACATAAAAAATGATCTTAATAATTTTTCGAATATACAGTGCTATTCATAAAGTTTGCACCAAATGGGAAAAATTTGTATTATTGTATTTTTTGAAAATCTGATTTTGGGATATGTAGGTGCATGTTTGGTTTACACTATTGTGCCTAAACAGGGTCGTGACGTCACAGCCCATGCCTGTCAAATTTGACATTTAAAATAAAAAAATGAGAAAAATCAGGTTTGCCTTGAAAATATTGGAAAAAGTTATTAAGAAAATGTGTTTGTATTGCATTATTGTGCCCCTATGCAAATTTTCAGGAGGATATCACGATGTTCGTTTTTTCTTAATTATTTATCTTAAATTCGGTACTCGATATTTTTTCCCGCAAATAACCGAAGAAACTTATTTAGTGGTTGCTCTCTTACTAAATTATAACAATACAAATAATATTCAGTGCTAAGTTAAGGAGAAATATGATATTTTTCAAAATGGCTATTGTGTAAGAACGCAATCTTGGTGCAAAGACTCTTTCATTTTTAGATAAGTTTATTCCCTGGGTCAGTGTTGTAATATTTTTACTTAGAATACATCCATATTTTGAAATTCAGTGAAACAAAATTATAAGCTACAGTTTTATATCGAATTTTATGGGTTCAGTTTCAATTCCAGGCATATCAAGTAAGAAACACGAATATTCTGATATCCTTCTGAAAATTTGTATAGGAGTAAAATAATGCAATACAAACACATTTTCTTAATAAATTTTTCCGATATTTTCAATGCAAACCTGATTCTTCCCAATTTTTTATTTCAAATGTCAAATTTGACAGGCATGGGCTGTGACGTCACGACCCTCTCTAGTTGCAATAGTGTAAACAAAACGTGCACAACATAAACCAAAATCAGATTAAAAAAATAGAATAATACAAATTTTTCCCATTTGGTGCAAACTTTATGAATAGCACTGTATATAAAAATTTTATAAACTAATATTAAACTATTATTATTTTTATTGCCCCACTATATATTCAATACCGACTTTTTACCTTGCCCACTGTAAAAAATGGTTCTGTAGATAAAGACGTAGTAAATGCGACACACTCTCCAATACTGTCCATCTATCAATACCAAAATGTTTTAATAATTTTTCGACTCTACAAATTGTTATGAATAGTACCCTAAGAATAAAGCCATGTCTGTCTAATGCAACATGAAATTTTGTAAGTAAATCTAAATTTTAACTTTTTAACTTTTAAAATGTTTGTATATTGTTTAAATATTTTAATATGTCTTTAATAAAAAAAAATTTTAGCACCTAAAAAAGTAGAAAATACTAATTTGAACATGTTTTTATAATTGCTCTGAAGATGATCTTACTACAGATCGAAACATATGTAAGCATTCTACAACTAAATAAATATTATAATAAAGATTAATGTGATAACACTACCACATTTATTATGATGGTTGATTCCCACGACAAGAATTTTTGAAAATAAAATATTGACAACCAGGAAAATAAAACAAATTTAAACACACAATATAATTTTCGGATTAACTTGTACCTGTTTTACGGCGTTTTTCCTGTATGCACTTTGGAAAGCAGTCACCCAGAATCTTCGAATTAAACGCATGGACCGTGAAGAAGAGAACACCCCCGAGACAGCAGCACCAGCCCCCGACGGACCCCAGGAAATGCACGAATATGTAATTCGCATCCCAAACCACGGACAACTGAGCGACCTCGATGAAAGGCAAAACTGCAGCATTTGGCGAAACGAGGCCGGGCGCAAAGGCACGAACTCAGCAGTTTTGGGGCCAGCGACCGGGTCGGCGACCAACAGAGGAGCTCACAGTCCGTAATTAGTAATATAATTTATATAATAGGATTTTTAGAATATAAGACAGGACCGGGTTAAATAATTTTGGTTGTAGAGAAGTACACTAGAAGGAAGGAAACCCAAATAAGCTCAAAACATTTTTTTTAACATGACCGGATTAGGTAAAATAAGTAAGACTTAAAAGAGACAGATCCGAGTAACTGAGATGCGCATTAGGTTACAAAGAACTGTTTCTTGCAAGTTATTTATCATCATAAACTTTTTTTTCAATACTACCTTCCTAAAGGGAACTAATAAGTAAAATAATTAGAAATTAGGGTATTAAACATTACTTTATAAATAAATCGCCAATCGCACGGCATAACTAATAATTTAAATTAGTCAGACCGGTCTCCTAGAAGTTAATATTACTTAGATAATTATTATTCAACAGGGATATTATAGATTTTCTTAAAAACATTATGCAGGTCAGATGTATAATCATCAAATCATTTTTAACAAAATAAAATTGAGAATATAGGATAAGCAGGCTGGCAACTTGTAAAAAATACGGCGAACAAGGCGCTGAAGTTGCGAAAGTTTAAATTCTAGGAAAAATTTTAAGGCATTAATAGAAAAAATATTGAACTTGCGGTTCATGATGTTCACTATCACAAAACAATAACATTTTTTTTAGAGTCTTTCTCTTGATATGTAGACTAATTTTTATTTTGTATTTTTGTTTCACGCATGTAAACAACCAACTACACGAGGAACGTCAGCCCAAAACAATGTACCTATACCAGATGTACCAGGTGAACCGAAAAATGACCAGCAGCATGGATGAAATGAAAAGTGATTAAGAACTGTACCAGTGGGCTGATGAACTCCAGAAATCGTGGTAGTGTACGGTTGGTGTTATAGTTTTAAGTTTTTTTCTTTCTTTTCATTGACTACCTTTTATAGTCCCAAATTGTTCAGTATTAACTTCAGATATTTCTTATTGTATTTTTTGGTAAATCTAATTTTTTATTTTTTTGTTTATACAAAACAACATCTTGACCTTGGGGCCCAAGGCTTCGAGAGGGGGGGGGGGCATATGTCACCAAAGTGACATCTGTGGACCAGTGACCGAATTATTAAAACCAACTTCTTCCAAACAAAACAAAAGTAAAGATAACAATAACAAATTAATGAGTATGAGGGACAGTCAATAAAGTAAATACGAGGATGAATCATAAGTTAAACAATAAATAGATCAAAGTCCACCCGCCGACTCAGCAGAATCTGCGGGTATAAGTATAGCTCATTTTCCAAGCTGGGTATCAGTGGATCCCGCTTTTCAGCAGCCACCAGATCGCCAACCACCCCCGAGGGGTCGAATCGGACATAAGGTGCGGCTGTTCAGCCAGCCTGTGTTCTGACTCGACGTCGAGAGGGTTTGACGGCAGATTCCTTCGGGGGTCATGCCGGAGTGTCGGTGATCGCCGGGTTGTTGGAGATCGGTCTCTGCAAATCGCGAGCCAGGGAACCTCTGTCCTTAGGTTCCCCACGCACCGGTCAATCGCGGTCCCGCTGGTCCACAGTTCCGCTACGCGTCTCCCAATCCGTCAAGATGCTGTTGAAAGCGTTTTTGTGAGTCTGAAACAATATAAGCTCGTTTCGTGTATACCTGTGTCTCTTTGGATTATGCTCCGTCGTCGGTCGCGACCCCTACCGATTACTCTCTAGCAATTATTATCAATTTGTGCTCTTAATTCATAAATAATTATTACAGTTTTATTTATTTTCCTACATTCAATTTATTAGGTCCAGTTGCTTGGCCGCCAAGATCACCGTACCTGACTCCTATGGATTTCTTTTTATGGGGAGTAGTGAAATTTAATGTCTACCATACTGAAGCTACAACAAAGGAAAACATGTTGGAGAGGATTCAGGAATCTTTTCGTAGAATCACTCCGGGTATGCTACATGAAGCAAGAAGATCATTCATAAAACGAATAGATTTATGTTTAGTGCAAAATGGGCGGCATTTTGAGCGGTTTTTGCATTAAACAAAAAGGGTAACAAAATTATATTTTGTTCACTTGTATTTTAGATTTTGTTATTTTTCCTATTTTTTTAGTAGTTTTGTTGGTTTTCGTGACCGCCTTTGTCAACTTCCATTAATTCAATTAATAATAGGTTTAGTAGCATATAAATTTGCTTCTCGAGTAATTTGCATCCATGTATTAGGTAAAAATTTACAACGTTTTTAATTAGATTTTTGAGAAAAATGTGGAAGGTAATGTGTATTTCCTATTGAGAACGAAATCCCAAAATAAATAAGTAATTTATAATAATAATAATAATTTCATAATAGGTTTAGATAAGTAATTATACTATATTAATAGCTGACTGCATTTCTATTATCGTTTTGGGCCGGAAAAAGGGTCGATTTGTTAGTCCCGTTTCTCGGCGAGGCGGCCGCGAAGCGGTCGCCGAGCGGTACGGGCGCCTCCGGCCGTCCTCGCTTCATCGAACGCCCATACTCTCGACGGGCGAAAGCGTCTCTTCGCCGAGAAAAGACGCCAGAAGCGGGGGTAAGTTTCGGTCCTCCGGCATCGGCGGTCGGGCACGAGGGTGGGACAGTTCCGCCGAAAATGATTCGTAAGTAGGGTGGTAGGGGGAAGGAAATCGCGATGGGAAGGAAGAGGAAGGTTCGATTAAGAGATTTAACACTTTTTCGGATTTTTAAAGAGGTGAAAGCGAGAGATATTAAGCTTTTTTCCCGGCAGAAATCGGATCGTTTTTATGTGTCGTGCTGCGCCCAAAAATTACGGCGAAAATGTCGCGAGATTGTCAAAAACTGCCCTTTTTCGTCGGGCCGTAGCCACGTTAAATAGGAAAAACCACGCAATTTCCAAGAGTGGTTTCGGAGGCTTATCGGACGGATTTTTTAGAAACCGCCGGGTATGAGGTTTCTTCGACTTTCAAATCTTGACGGGCCGGAGGTTGGAATTTCCCGTCAGGTACGCCAAAAATCGCACTTTTAGGTTACGGCGAGCTTTCAAACCGCGACTTGAAGGTGCATACCGGGTGTCCACATGTGAATTTTCGGGCCGGCCGAAGGCGATTCGGAAAAGTTCGGGTCATCTCGGTGAAAGCCACACCTGTTGAATATTTGCAATTTCGAACCGGACGATACGGGGGTGAGAATTCGAGGTAACGGAACTGAGGATAGGCGCACCTGTTGAACGCTGGGGTTTTATCGAAGCGGTCGACGCGGAAGGTTGGAATTCTTGCCGCCAAAAAAAACCGTCTTTTAGGTTACGGAGAACTTTCAAACTGCGAATGCGTACCGGGTGTCTCTTTCTGGAAAATGCGATGGGCGAAAATATTTGATTTTTGCCGCCAAAACAACGTCCCTTAGGTTATGGACGACTTTCAGACTGCGAATTTAACTAATTTCCAACTGGAAATTTACGACACAACATAACCTCGAAATTCTTTAAGCGGCCGTAACTCCTATGCCGTCAGAGATACGGGGTTGCCGTTTGTTTTGATTGTAAGCAGATAGGGAGAGGAAAAAGATGAAGGAAATGATTGAGAAATGTGAAAAAAAAATTCCATAGCCTACTCGACTTCACCGGAAAACACAAATTTTTTATGCGACGAGATAGAAAGACGGGACAAAGTGCGTTAGGTAGAGGATGTAAAATGACGCTGCGCAGAGGAAATTTTTTTTCCATGGCCTACTTGGATTTTTCTTAGGCAAATAACTTTCTTATTAATAGAGATAGAGACTTGCGGTTTTCTTTGATCGGCCCCATATGCCGAGGGGAAAATTATCGAAAAAAATTTTTTCCCATGGCACACTCTGTTTTCCTACAACAGATACAACTTTTTTGTTTGGCGAGATAAAAATTTCGTTCCGGCGGCGATCGAACGAGTGGGGGGAAGGGAGAAAAACGACGGTAAAGAAAATTTCCCCGCCTACTCGGTTTTAGAGAAAACAGCGAAAACTTCTTTATTCATAGAGTTAGGAAAAATATGAAAAGTGCGCTGTTACTCTCTGAAGAAACCCTGTAAATTTTGTCTGAGAAAAATTTTTCCTACGCCCACTATATTTTCGAGAAAACGCGTGCAACTTTTTCGTTTTCTAAGGTAGAAACTTGGTTTCTTCGGCGATGTAAGGGGCACGCGAAAGTAAATAAAAGTTACTCGAAACGATTTTTTTCCAATCTACTTGATCCTCGAGAAAAACGATAAAACGGATTCCCGGGACTTGGCCGTTTTTTTAGCGGTTTTTTTTTTCAGAACCCTCAGGTATACAAGACTTTTAGAATTTCAAACATTAAAAATGATGGCTAACCTATTTTCGGGTTAGGTTAGACGTCACTATGCGACTTGGGAAAGCATATACATATATAAGCAATGTCCGGCAGAGCCCACGCGCAAGTTACCTAAGAGAAGCCTGTCGCGACGAGCGAAGCGAGGAGCAATGGCCGGCAGAGCCCACGCGCGAGGTACCCAAAAGAAGCCTGTCGCGACGAGCGAAGCGAGGAGTAATGGCCGGCAGAGCCCACGCGCGAGTTACCCAAAAGAAGCCTGTCGCGACGAGCGAAGCGAGGAGCAATGGCCGGCAGAGCCCACGCGCGAGGTACCCAAAAGAAGCCTGTCGCGACGAGCGAAGCGAGGAGTAATGGCCGGCAGAGCTCACGCGCGAGTTACCCAAAAGAAGCCTGTCGCGACGAGCGAAGCGAGGAGCAATGGCCGGCAGAGCCCACGCGCAAGTTACCCAAAAGAAACCCGTCGCGACAAGCGAAGCGAGGAGCAATGTCCGGCAGAGTCCACGCGCGAGTTACCTAAGAGAAGCCTGTCGCGACGAGCGAAGCGAGGAGCAATGGCCGGCAGAGCCCACGCGCGAGTTACCCAAAAGAAGCCTATCGCGACGAGCGAAGCGAGGAGCAATGGCCGGCAGAGCCCACGCGCGAGTTACCCAAAAGAAGCCTGTCGCGACAAGCGAAGCGAGGAGCAATGGCCGGCAGAGCCCACGCGCGAGTTACCCAAAAGAAGCCTGTCGCGACGAGCGAAGCGAGGAGCAATGGCCGGCAGAGCCCACGCGCAAGTTACCCAAAAGAAACCCGTCGCGACAAGCGAAGCGAGGAGCAATGTCCGGCAGAGTCCACGCGCGAGTTACCTAAGAGAAGCCTGTCGCGACGAGCGAAGCGAGGAGCAATGGCCGGCAGAGCCCACGCGCGAGGTACCCAAAAGAAGCCTATCGCGACGAGCGAAGCGAGGAGCAATGGCCGGCAGAGCCCACGCGCGAGTTACCCAAAAGAAGCCTATCGCGACGAGCGAAGCGAGGAGCAATGGCCGGCAGAGCCCACGCGCGAGTTACCCAAAAGAAGCCTGTCGCGACGAGCGAAGCGAGGAGCAATGGCCGGCAGAGCCCACGCGCGAGTTACCTAAGAGAAGCCTGTCGCGACGAGCGAAGCGAGGAGCAATGGCCGGCAAAGCCCACGCGCGAGTTACCCAAAAGAAACCCGTCGCGACGAGCGAAGCGAGGAGCAATGTCCGGCGTACTGTTTAGTTTTTTTGCGATTGCGGTGTCTGGTATACAAAAAAATTGTAAAACTACAGATTGTAACTGATACTAACTCTTTTTTAATATGCAGGTTTTAAATAAGTACAAGTTTGATTCTCGAGTAATTTGCATGTATGTAATAGGTAAAAAAGTTGCAAATTTTCTGTTTATACTGGACTTTTGAAAAAACTGACAGAGATAAAGGTGCTGTATTTGGTATCAAATTAAAGCTGAATCAATGCTCTATCCAACAGAAATGTTAGATATAGGGTGTTCCATTTGAAAAAAAAAAGTAAATTAAGTTTGAAAATGTTGGAGTTTTAACGGAAAAAAGTGAAACATCCTGTACAAAAAATTTCAACTCGGTTCTTAGTCATTAATATAATGGTTAAGTGCAAATCCACAACCAAAGTTTCAAGAGAAAAAATCAAGCCACAAGAAAGATACAGCAATATTAATGAAGGGTTGGTATTTAACAAAAAATACTTTAAAAAAATCATAACTTGGCAACGCCGCAGATGGAAGCGGAAATAATTTAGGGACGTATGCTATACTTTGATAGGCTTCATATGCGATAAAAAAATTGGGTCATTCCATTAAAAAAATTTTTTTTTGTCGCCACCCTTTTTGGAACACCCTGTATATACCAAACTAATTTTAAAATGTGCTCCATCTTCCCTTATTTGAATCCCCCGAACCGATTTTTTTTAATCCTTAAAAGTATAGCCACAATCGAAGAAGGGAATAGTAAATGGACACGCTGTATAGGTATCGCACCCATCGCAACAAAACCAGAGTGACTACGTTACGAGGCTTGACCTTTGTCCACGTGCGTGACCCTGGTAGGATCTAAATCCATGACTCTAGTATAGTAAAACCCCTGTAAACCGATCTGAAGGAGGCTGTGTGGGACGGAATGTAAAAAAAGCCATGATGCAATAACAATACAAAAAGCAAGTGGAAAATCCAAGACGGTTGTCTGGTCGAACGTTTACCGATCCGAAGGAGGCCGTGTGGTAGGTACCAAGTCTTTGGAAAGTGATGATAAGTAAAAAAACATGATGCAATACAATACAACAGTGGTAACAAAGCACGTGTAAAGTACGAACGCTCGAGATCTGCTTGCTCAGCTTCCATAGTACAATGGGCCATCGAAATATCCAAATATATCAAAAAATCTGAGAAAATCTCCAACGCAAACGATTTTGACAATGCTAAGCTGGCTGGATTTACCCTAATGTCAAAATGGATTTCGGCCCTTTAAACAAACACTACAACCTCAAAAACTCAATTTTGTTTTTACCCGATGCACCATGACTAGGGAATTATATTAAAAGTTCAATTTACTTTACCCTGGAAAATCGTACATTTTTAACGACTAACGTATTGAAAATATTTAAACACACATCGAAAATAGTTTAATATCAATAAATCACGAAATATTTGATAATATAAGATGTAAACCAAGCGCCGACAGATGAACAGCCACTATACAGGCGTGCGATAGAAGTAGCTCAATATCTCAGGTTTTTTTTGCCAAGTGTAGCTGCGGATGCTTAAGCTTGTGGTCAGCAGATGGCCAAGGCTCGGACGGCTAGGTACTTAGTAGGCGAGTACTAATTAAATAAGTTTGGAAAAAAGTAAGTAAACTTTTGTGTTTTATTACTTTTCTTAAGTTTTGTCTTTGTCGACCACAAGAGTATATTGTGCCGAGAACAGGAAGACCAAACACTGGCAAACACTATAAAATAAATCCTAATAACGCTGAACCTCTATGTTTTGTGTTTTCGATACCGTATTCATTGTTCAATAGCAATACTGAGTACTCCCACTCGGTACTCATACTCCAGTACTCGTACTCGGTACTCGTACTCCAGTACTCGATTACTATGAGTACTTTAAAGAATCAAGTACTATCGATACTTTTACTCGATTCTGCCCATCATTAGTATATTCATGAATATACTCCCCCCCCCCCAAGTACAGACTTGACTAACTGCGAGCCAAAAATGAATTGATAAATGAAAAAAAAAATTAATTCCAAAATTACGAGGTCACAATGCCTCGTTCTTTCTTAAATTTGCAAGGCGAAGAAATTGGGTAGTCAGAAGCAACACAAAAATCGCTCCCCTTGGTCTAACAAATTATGTGATATTTAATTAATTAAAAATATTAGTACCCTATGAAAATTAATCGACAAAAAACGAAGAGAAAGGAAAACGCAGTTAGGTAGTCAAATCTTGTGTACCTGAAACACGTGGGATCACCTCCAAAAACACCCCAAAAAGGTGCGAAAATTAAACGAGCACAGGCCAGGACCAAGGCAAGTATGCCTATTTCTTGATCACAATCAAGAAAGAAGTGTGCAAATTGCAGTCACAGGTGAGTTTCTCAAATATGGAATTACCAAAAAATTATGAAAATAATTTTCGAAAACTCACCTGTCCCTGAGTTTAAGCCTGCCCAGGTTTCCAGTGCCTTGCTGCAAGAGCCGAAAACGCAGTAGTTGACTGCCACCGCAATCACGTGTCCTTTTAGCCTCACAAAATGGTCACCCTGCTTGACGTCCTCAAAAATCCGAAAATATCAAAATTCTGGTGATCCACATGTAAAAAATACACCATTTATTGATTAAACCGAAATAAACTACTCGAAAATGCACACAAGATTAGCCAAAATATAGTATCAGGACCCCTATAAAGGGGGATTGACTCCGAGGAATGTAAGCACCTGATGCTACCTTTTTACCTCCACTCCTTTCGCTTCAAAGACTAAAACAGAAGAGAGCGATTGGCATCACTAATGTTCTTTTTTCACAAAATCATAATATGAATAATAAAGTTAGGTCCGAATTCCACTGACGTCACACTCAAAAAACCCCAACCTGCTTGCATACCAGGTTAAACCAAGCAGATTTAGACGGAGAGCTGGCTATGTGGAGTAGGGGTCACTCGGTAAAGTGGGAATTTGATCATTTATAGGTTCTATTGTTACTGACATAGCGAGAGGCGGGCGGGCAGAAGGCACCCTGGAAGACTAAAGTGAGGGTAGGGGGTTAAGCATGCAATTTTTTTTGTAACAAAATTGATAAGGTAAAGTGCGTCGATGGCCCACTCGAATAATTACTTTAGCTGATATATTATATTTTATTTCATCAAGTACACTTCTGGCAATTTGTCAGCATATTTTATGATAATTCAGTACACTATTTGTCAATTGCCAGAAGTCAATTACGAAGATATACGTAAATCGATAATTTTATTAATGAAAAAATATGACTACTAATAATTTCATTTCTATTAAAATATTTATAATTTTGAATATTTTTCAGTGAAAGACGTTGTCGTTGATAGTGACGATTCGGAAGGAAATTTTGAATTTGATTTCGATAATTCATAAAATTTATTAAATTATTAATTTCTACTTTCAGCTGAAGATGATGACATGGTATACGACAGCGATCAGGATGTGGTGCCCGGGATTTTTTAACAGAAATACCTATATAAAATTCGGTTTTCAAACTGGCCACTTACGTTAGTTTTTCGCCAGATTGTCTCCGGGGCCCCAAGTAGGATTCAATACCCATCCCAGTAAATCAAAAGTCTTAATTAGGTTACTGCATTAGGCCGCGGTGCCGTCAAAGGCAGAAGTACCATAAATTGACCAAAAACATGGTCCAGGAGACTGATTTACGATAATTGATATAATAAACCTATCAAAAGTTCGTAATATTATTTGCTTCGGCAAGGCACTTGTCGACGCAGTCCGGGCTTGGAACGCGAAGTTCCCTTGGCCCAAATTCTGCCGATGATGATGATCGGGTATCTTTTAGCATCGGTAAGAAATTTTATTACAGGTATTCGCGGTCGGCGTGAGCGAGGAGTAATGGTTGATTTTAGGACAGCTTAATTCTGATTGCAAGAGTCCCAATTTCCTGGTCATGCGTAAAAACGATGATGAATTATTAAAGTCATCCAGGCGAATGTACACGCGATATTTCTGAAGTTCTGAAGTCATTTCCCCGTGGCGGCGTGTTAGGGTTTGTAAGTCGGTTATGTATTTTGCCACCAGTTCACTCGAACATTGGGGTCTCCTACCAATTTCTGCTTCTAAATCCACTTGGTAGTTAACCGGGAAGTAAAAACTTTTATACTCGTGGACAAACTCCTGCCAAGTATCCCAACATGTTCGGTTATTCCGAAATCACAACGCAGCATCTCCTTCCAAAAGTTTGGGCATATGTGGCAGCAGCCTATCTGGATGTACGTTTCCGAGGTACAAATCTCTCCCCACCTTTCTAGAAAAATCACGGCATCGGTTTTTGCGTTAAAGGACACGTGCCACCTATAAGAGAAAATCTTTGTTTGTTCAGGTCTCACAGTGCTGACCACAATTACCAGATTGAAGGTGGTAACAACCTGTTCCCAGACTTTCTTAGGCATTCAAGAACCAAAAATGGCCCAATACACTATGGTACAACATTTTTTAATTCCTTACCTCGAGACATCAGAGATTTGGGTCCAAAATTATTTAGACTGGCAGTTAAGAAGTACCTCATAAAAAATGCGTTTTATTCATTCGAGGAATATTTTAACTCATTTTAATTTTAATATGTAATATGTCTGTTAATTATTGTTCAAATTTATCAACATTAGTTTCATTAATTTTATCACTCGACTTGTACGAACACTTTGTGTATTGTGTACCAATAAATGTCTATCTATCTACTATTTAGTGATGGTAAGGTTTGGGCTTCCTGATAGTCTCTTTTGTAAGAATAGTCGAAGTAGCTCGAGGCCAGGCCTTTTTTTATAGCACTGCTTTTGCTGGTTAGCTACAGTCAGATAAAATAATAGATTCCAGAGTTCTGTAGTGGTGTATCGAGGAGTAAAAAAAAAATCAACAGGTACCAGTTTAACAAATCGGTATGAGTGCTCGGGAGTTCTGGAATTATATCTTAATCAAAAGCTGGCCTACGTGGGTTCTGCAGGCACCAGGAACCACGTGACCAAGGAGTGGGCGGCAGCCGCCCATTGGTCGGCGTCACAGATGTGGACTAGCAAGCAATGATCCCCTCCATGTAGGCCTCTCAGCGGCGGCTGAGGGCCGGGTGGAGCGGCTAGGGGCTGATACACTCCCGGTAGGCCTTCGGTGGTGGCGTCTTTGGATTGGCGATGCCCTAAATACCCGTTGCTCCAAAAAGAACGGCGATTCTAACCCATGTTTAAGCACTAACCTAGGATATACCCTCATTCAGTGTTTCTTACCCCCCCCCCCCCCCCAGGTAGACCAAATATTATTGACAAGTGACTTTTAGACGGAAACAACCTATACAATTAAATTACATGTAAATGACTCAGAATAAAGAATGAAATAAGAAAGTTATAAAGACGGAAGAAAATAACCTTTCCAGCATAAAGTAAGGAAGCAATATTCTGAAAACTGGTAACTTCATTGCAACTTGCCAATGGCCATTTGTTTTGGAATTTTAATCATTTATTCAAAAAATTGGTTGCAATATTAACATAAAATTACCAACAATGCCAACAGGTCCACTTACTCATTACCTTCACTTAAATCATTATTAAAGAAAATATTTCAGAAATTCTATATTACTATCAAAGATCATGATATTCGAGAAGATATCCCACTAAATGGGGGATAAACGACTAAAATTGGTTTCCCTGGAGCTCACTAGCGCCTCTACATACCGGAGAATGTACTATTTTACCAGTTTCCAGAGAGATTTCCATCAGCACCCTCTAATCCCCGACTGTTAAACTAAAGTAGCATCGGTTATGGAAGCCGTAATAATTTACAGATTCCTAACCACCGAACTGTATTCAAACCTGACCCACGTTTTATGCCCCCCACCTACGGTTTTCCCCTAACCTACCGTTTCCCATTTGTTGACGGCTTTTTCAGTGTCTGGTCACGTCCTCTGTGGTATCTGCAAACAGCAGCTGCCTCGTTTGCTTTCGATTATCGGGGTCAGGCACATATTTACGGATTGCTCTTTGTTGTTACGTATTTTTGTTGTTATTGTGTTTGTGTTATTGGAATTGTTAAACGTTGTTACACTGTTGGATCTGTTTATTGTTGTTGTTGTGTTGATTTGGTTTCCGAAATCGGAATAATGTCCTTCACGACCACCACTTAATTGTGTTTATAGTGGAGTGTGATTCCGTTTGCACTTTATTGCTAAAATATAAAACCTATCTTACATCATTCCTTACGCCTTAAGAAAGCCAAATCGCTTGGTCCTCAAAAAATCGTGGTGTGCAGGGGGTAGTAAGGGGTGTTTTTTAAAAAAAACTATTTTTTTACTTAATTTACATCTACGCAACATGTTTAATCATTTTCAAACGTTTTGTTTCAAAAGTCCAAGAAGTAGGTATTTTATTTTTAATTTTAAATTATGTGTGCAACACGGCCTTATATTAGAATGCCCATTCTAATGAAAAAAACACTTACTATAAATGCTGTAGACCAAAGATCAAGGATTAAAATGCTCCTTTATGATCAAAAATCCGATGAGTATTTCCGTCAAAAAACTGTAAAATGTAAAAGCATGTCGTGACGACCGAGCTCTGACGCCGAGATGCGCGGATGGTTGAAATTCGCTTGGCACGCAGTTGTATCTGCATGGTAAAGGCGTCCGTATGTATTTTCGTGCCTAGATGGTAGCTTTTCGTTTAAAACAGCGGAAGGAACAGCGTGTCCCAAATAGTTTGTCCTACCCCCTGGATCTCGGGAACCATAAGAGATACGAAAAAAACTTGAATACAAAAGTTGTAAGGTTGGCAGTGGACGTAACCTCTCTTTTATTTTCACATATACAGAGCGATTCGTATTTTCAGGACAAAAATAAAATATTTAGATTTTGACAATTGCATTAATCCTTTGGAATATTTGCATTCTCCATGAAATTTTCTACAGAACCGTTTTCTTGTTTTGTATTTTGGATGCAGCGTTGCCAAGATATCGAATTTTTCTTGGAATTTAGGGACTTCGTGGAGGTTATGGACACTGAATGCTGTATCTTTATTTTAATAGATATCAAAGATATATTTTAGCCAAAGTATGACAGCATAACTGTGTGTGGTGCATGGTATGTCGAAATTGGTTTTTAGAGTGTGTTCATAACAGGCCCTCAAAATCGGATAATTTCAAACAGCAATTTTTTTTTTTTTTCAAATGGAATGACCCACATTTCTATAGTTTGTTGGATGCCGGCATCCAAGCCCCACATTTTATGTAAATAACATTCTATACCAAAAACTACCCGTTTTCGAGATATTTGTATTTAAAAAAAATTCTTTGCATTTTTCATTCAGGTGAGAAGGTTTTATCAAGCATAACTATTTTTAAAGCTAAAAATAAAATATTTGAAAGTTTGAAGTATGTCTTATTATAAAATAGAACGTAATTGTGAAAATATTCCATGGCTGACTATGTGAAAATTAAAAAAAAAATCAGAAAATTAGCCATAGCTCTTTTATTTTTTATAATAACTATGCTGAGTATTATATCTTTGGAAAGCTCAAAAAATTGCCGATTTTATAAGGCCACAGCCAACTATGATTTACATATAAAAAAACACAAGTTTATGTCATATCTCAAAAATCACAAACAAAATATAAATTTGATTAAGTTATCTTATTAAGCCCAAAATTATCTACAATTTTTGTCTCTACAGTTTTTCTGTATAATCAGAAATAACGGAGCTACAGAGATCTGATGAAATAGCAAAAAATCACTCTTTTCAAAATATCTAGCGAGCCATGAAATTTTTTAAAAATCCAAAAGAGGCATTATGATTGAGCATTCAAAACTGCAATTCTTTCCCCATTTATTTTTTGTTCTAGCTCTGCTAGTTTTCGAGATCCCCATAGTGGGCATCGAAAAAAACTCACCCTGTATAATATATTAAAAATCTACTAGTATATCTGTAAATAAACAAATACCAAATACAGTCGGAATTACCGCAGCCCACTCTTTTCAAATTATCTGTTAAAGACTCCGACAGTTGTAAAAAATGGTAATACTGTGACAGGTTATGAATAAATACACATTGCAAAAAAAACATTTCTTAAGCCGTATTTTGGCAAGCGGGGTTTGAGTTTTCCAAAAACAGATTTTATTATTTATAAGATATAAGACATGATAGGGTAAGGATTTAATTTAGCCCATTTAGCACCTCTGCAAATACGACGCTAGACGACGTGGCGACAAAAAAATATTTTTTCGAGAGACATATCACTTCTGTGAAAGCCCTAATTTTTCCGAAAATTTTTATTCAAGCCATTTTGGAGGTCGTAGTGTTTTTAAAGATTATTGCTCAATTTATCAGTAGGAAGCTGTCAAGAATAACTATTATAATAGTCTTTATAAATCGTAGGTTGTTTGTTTAAATGAAAATAAAAAAAAATAAAAAATATATAAAAAAACAGGGTGTCTACTTTTATAATTTATACAATTATCTTTATATCTTTATATTATACATAAGATCTATATTTTTGGAGATATTCTAATGGGTGCGTAACGGTATCATCCCCTAAAACGCCGATCGCTTTAATTTTTGCGTTGTTGTCAACGTCCTGCTACTGTATCTGGTTCTCACGTTTTTGAGTTGTCAAAAAATTTTATATTTCAAATTTTGAATGGATAACAAACAGCTGACTTAATATTGGAAATGTCGATCATAATTAAGGCAACAGGGCAAATCTGGACGAAAATATGGAATATGTTCTTTCTTTTTTGAATCATACAAATTACCAAACTTGAAATGTTGAGTGACAACATCGATTCAATCTAGTGAAAAAGGCTCATTTGTTCGCAATAAAAATAGCAAAAAAAATGGTGCTAGTCTGATTGTTATAAATGCAATAATTAGGTAACCCGGAATTGCTATTTTCAAATTGCTGTGAAAATTAATGAATGATAATTGATGAAAATAAACGAAACTCATGCAAAATATACTTAAAGGAATATCAGACATGCAAAAAACTTTTTATTTAAGAAGCTTTTGTACAGGGTGGGCCAAAATTGACAAGGGAAACTCCTATTTTTGACGGAGATAGACAAAAACTGATATCGGTGTCTGAGGCTCATTTTTTATGATAAACTTCATGGCGAAAACCGCAAATCGATATCTGTCACCGTTCTTGAGTTACAGGGCGTTTTTCGAAAATGTGCGTTTTCGAAAAGTGGCCGTAACTTTTTTCGGCTTAAAAATGTTGTGTTTCTATAAAAGCATTCCTTAAGCACTTTTTTACGCAGAATCCAATGCTGCTGCTACATTTTTTTTTTTTCAAGTCAATAGTTTAAGAGTTACCGATGAAAAAAAAATTTTTTTTTAAATAGAGCAAAAAATTACCATTCCAAAAATATATAACACATAATGGGGCCGCGGTGGCGTCGCTCGGTCCGGCGCTGACTTTTTAGACTGCCATGTTTTTCTGCCTTCGATCGACCTTGGTTCGAGGCAGGCGCATGCATATGCCTTTAAAAGAAAAACACCGCTATGGCCAAGAGCGCTGGATGAATGTGGGTTCACGGTATTGTTCCTAAATAGCTTTATCCATGTGATTTACTAATTGTCCTACACTCGCTGGGATTACTACGGTTTTCTAGGATTTTCTGTAGTACTTGAGCGAATGCTATCCTAGTTCTATTGGGAAAAAAGTCGGCCCTAGCCTCAAATGGCAACGAAGACAAAATAATAGTAATTGCCCCCCTCCCCCGTACAAGCAAGTGGTTGCTTCTGGGGTACTCCTAGTTTGGAGTATTGTGAGGGTGAGAATTATTATTATTATTATGATTTACTTAAGTAGTTATCAATTACTAATAGCTTTTATGATTTCATGTGTATAAAATTGGAAGCGCGCCCTTTCAACAAATAGCCTTTGGATGGTCAGACAATGAAACAACCGTGGAAAAATGTTTACTGTTACCTGTCAAATTTTCAGTTAAACTGTTTTGGCAGTGTAAAGATTTTTCTATTTTTGTGTAATTTATAAACTTTATAACATACCTACAATGAAATTTGAAAGTTATGAAAAATGGGATATCTATGATAGTCTGTTTTATACAATCTTTGCTATGGTAGAATAGTATGGATATTCCGTTCATTAAATATCCTGGCAACCTCACGGTAAGGCACATTTTCACCCGTTAATCTGATAATCTAAATTTTTCTCTCAAAGCGCTTCTATTGTGTATACAAGTCAGCCAAAAATTAAGATTAGCAGAACAAGTGTCAAGTTTATTTAATATTTATTTATTTTTTTGATTTTTAATAACTTGAACTGTCAGGACAGTAGAATTATTACCCAACCTAAAAATTCTCTAAATGATGCAGTGAGAGATTTATTCTCGAAAAATATACCTACAATCTGAAATTGTTTAAAAAGGATATTTATCTCTGAATGCAAATTTTATAACAATAACTAGAATATTGTTCATAGACACAATGGGAATGACTGAATGACATAGTAACATTGTTTCAAAAATCCAAGGCAAACTTGGCCAGCATAAACTTCGAAAAAAAGTCGGAAATTTCAGATGCCGTAAAGAAAAACATTCTGTATAACTTTCGAACAAAGAAGGTTTTTGAAAATATCTCACAAAATAAATTGTTTATCAATTTATATACACTTAAAAGTAGACACACTGTATAATAACTGCACAGCTTTTGAAATTGTCTGGACCAGTCGAAATAACAAATAACACAAGACGCGCACAGTGCTGCACCCACACTATGAAATCTGTCAAATTTTTTTACTGGCCAAACTTCCATACGATCCAAGCGGGTCGTATTGACTTGTTACGATGGTTGAATCTACATGGTTTTTACAACTTGTCGACTCTCGTTCAAGTTGCATTTTATAAATTAAAATGTTATCTGGTTTCAAAATTAACTCTTAAAAAAATGAAAATCGGACTTGAACATTATGAGTTTATTTTGGCTTCGTAGACATGTCCTGTGCTATGATTTTTAATTAAAATAAGGAATACATTTATTTTCCATTTTTATTTCAAAAAGTTTCAAATACATATATCTTCACTTTATCAGAAAACTGAAATGAAAAAATATATGGTATGGTTTTATCTCGAATTTTACCTCAGATTTTGTACTTTAATAAATTATTTTCCCGTGGCAAACTCGATTTTTATTACAATGAATTTATATGGCAACCAATAAATAAGACAACTATTTCCATAGATTAAGAATTTCCTATTCCATTCTATACCCGGGTCCGGTGCGGCAATTATTAAAAGTTCAAATTTATTTTTATTTTAGAAATACGGAAGCCGCCGCGTCTTTCTGCATTTCTTTAAGAATTCGCCGATTCGGGACGACAGCCACGCGACGACCAGCGTTTGAAATTGAAATAATAACTTGCGAGGGGCACACGGCACATAGAAAATGAGGTGAAGGGGGGGGGGGGGGGGGCATGAGATCACACCGACCTGCCGATTGCCTGCTGACTGACGCGCTACGCCACGAATGTTAGCTCCTATAGCGTTCCTAGCGGTCTATCTATCTATCTATCTTGTACAGGGGTGGCCACCTTAGATCGGCCCGGCACTGTTCCTAGCGGTCAGTAGTGTAACTATAAGCACAAAACATGGAATATCAGCTTATTTGCGAGGGCGCCAGAAATCAGAGACTAAATATCATAGGGACAGCACAAATTACATGGACGACGGGCTACTCGGATTAGTCGACCGTTTACACGGACGTTGGGTATCTTCTTGAATATTGCACGAATATTTTTTCTTATAGTAATTGTCTTATGGTCTTATGTAATTTTAGTGAAAAAAGTTCAAAGATCAAACAGAATAAAAGAATGGCGATGTATCCTTTGACCCCAAACTTTTTTCCATATGTCTATGGTTTGAAGCGAAATCTATGGCATACGTAGTAAGAAGCTGGGGAGATCAATGCTTCCAGAACTCCCTAAATATTTTAATCTCATTTTAGGTTACACAAATACGTGATTATCTATCAAAAGTTAAAAAGGACCAAGAAGAAAATTAAGGAATAAAACTAATAAATTGCAATATCTAACCAAACCCAGCCCAAAAGATATGGAAAATTAACGCCGGATCTAAATAATGATTCATTTAAACTATAGGCGTACACCTAAAATATTTAAATTTGGGGAGGGGTCAAAGAGTACAATACCACCCATTTGATTTTTGACTAAAATTTCGCAAAAAAATGTGTTTCTATCTCGTTTTTTTTTAAATCCAATTTTAACACCTTGTATTTTCAGGCAGAGATGCTTACAAAAATCAGGATCTGCTTTAGTATCTAGATCCTTTTGAAAGTATCTAGATACTTACATACTAGATACATTTTTTTAGCCAAGATGCCAAGGCGTGCCACGTGTCTATATTTTATTTTAAAAATAAACAATACAAATAATAAAATGGGGTGTGATTTAGTGATTTTTTAAAAATACCGTACATAAAGTACCTACTCAGTGCTCACTTTGGAGTGACGTACATCATAAACTACTAACCCACAACTTGTTTTGATTAGTGACAATCTAAACTTTACATTCGTCTAAACAGTTCTACTTACACACACACTTGTTTCATAAATATCTAAGTAGGTAAGTATAATGATTGCCTTATAAGGTCTGAAATTTTCTTAATTAACTGATAGTATCTGGAAGTATCTAGATACTTTTTTAACGCATCTGTATCTGTACTCAGATATTTTGGAAAAGATTTATCGGTATCTGTAACTAGATAAATCTGCCAGACAGTATCTGTATCTAGATACCGAAAAAAATGTATCTGTTACATCACTGTTTTCAGGTATCTAAATGAAAAGCGGCATAAAAAATGTCACGTTACATTAGTCCAAAGAAACTGTGGTGAATGGATTGACCTACTTTTTGGTATCATTTTGGGTATATTTTAGTATAATAATAATAACAACAACAATAATAATAATAATAATAATAATGGTCTTTATTGTATTAAGTACACAAGGACAATAAATATAAGCCACCCAATACAAAGGGTGATCTAGCATATTGGCATTCAATCTAAATCACTTGATCAATTCAATCATCAAAATCATAATCAATATTTATCACCTTATTAAATTATTAATTACTAAATATACCTCATGGATTTGTTTCACATTATATCCCTTTGACAATTGATATTAAAAAATATGTGTATTTAGTTCATTTATTCCTTCATCAAGGTTGTCCAGATGATTATCATAGAAGTAACTTTTCTTGCACCACTGGCTCTCCATGATGACTTTTATTCTTCTGATGTTTATTCAAGCTGCTTTTATCATGATATCTATTTCCACAAACAGGACAGGCATAAGGCGTTTCACCTGTATGCAATCGCAGATGAATCTAAAAAATATAATTTTTATATTACTTAGTATTTTATGTTTTTGACTACTTTATAATGCCATTTTGTATTATATTTAATGCAAAAAGATGGCTCACATAACTCAAGAAGATTTCTTGTATCACTTTATTTACATTTAAGCCTTTAAGAGGATGTTTCAAGTTTTTTATTTTCATATTTTTTTTCAGTTTAGACTCTAAGGGGGACCTTTCATGATTGAAATAACTGTAAATTATGTCTACGTCATGAAATTTTGAGGGTCGCGAATATTTTGACGAAATTATCCCTTGGCTGAAACTCAAGATAATTTCCAAAATATTTGTGGACACAATTTTAGCAATAATTCAATTATTGTTGGGAGCTATAGAGCTTTTCACATACCTACTATAAATATATAAACAAATTAAAAATTGGCCAATCCTCTGAAACAATATATGGAATTGTCAAGTATCAAACTGAAACACACTGTAGAAACATGTATCAATCATAAAACAGCTTTAAATAAAATTCTTACTGAAATAAATGCAAAATGAAATGGAAATAAATAATTTGGCATGGCTACAAAACAGCTAGCCTCTGCTCCTACAACATGGAGTATACAGGGTGTCCCAGTTGTGAATGTCATAAATAAAACTGATGGTAGAAAATCTCATTTTGAGCAAAAAAGTTCATACGAATATTTTGGAAATGACAAAAGGTATCAATCTGCAATCTGGTGCAGTTTATAACAATGTGGGAGGCAATAAAACGTAGGCTCTAGAGTTTGCTTAATTGCACCAGTGGCATGAGGGTGGGAAGTTATACCACTGTTTCACGAAAATTGCTCAATTTGAATTATTTGTTGGGTTCCCAATAATCCCTTTCAATTTCACATAAAAATATTTCTTGCAAAATTTGTTCCAAAATGCTTAGGTTTTGCGTATAATACGAAAACTGATAGGTTTTACAAGTTTCATAAAACTAATTTGGTCGAGTTCAACAAATACTTCGATGAGAGTGATTGGTCCTTCATAGCCACTTGCGATGATGTTGATGTGGTTACTACCGCTTTTACAATATTGTGCAGTAAGGTTTGGCTCAGTTCATACCCAGAAAGTGAGTTTGTGGTGACAAGTCTCCCATGTGGTTTGATGACACCCTTTGTAAACTTATTGTTGAAAAAAAAACAAGCTCCACAAAAAATTTAAAAGTATGGGACTTCAATCTGATTACGCATCTTACTCAGTGAAAAGGATTGTACTAAAGTACCGAACTGACTGGTGCTATTTAAGGGGACATTTGCATGCCCTAGTCTAAAATGACGCCATCCGTGAACTCTTTAGTCAGTTTTTCAGCCCGAGAGGGCGTAATAATGATTTATATGAAAATAAATCCGAACTCATATTTCTGCCAGTTCAGACCTTTAAAAATAGGGAGTCACATTTCAAAGACCTATCCACTAAACATGCAATCATAAAACTATTTATTTCATAGCTATTTTTTGTGATCTCTCGAAGGCCTTCGACTGCGTCTGCCACTCGATTCTACTAGACAAATTGAGCTTATACGGAGTTCGGGGAATTCCACTAAACTTGATAAATTCCTATCTTAGTTCCAGACTTCAACTAGTTGAATTTAAAGGAATATCATCAGAAGCATTACCAATAGACGAGGGGGTACCTCAGGGATCAATCGTAGGTCCGATCCTATTAATCATTTATGTAAACAATTTTCCAATGTACCTTAATAATACACATACCATACAATACGCAGATGATACTACCATATATCTCCACAACAAAGATTCACACCAGATGGACGAATCCAGTAAGTTGGCAATGAATAGAGCCCAACGATTGTTCTCAGGAAACAAGGTCTGCCTGAATGTTAACAAGACACTATTCATTAATTTTTCTTTGAGAGATGTCCAGAGCAGTGTATATGAGGTGAAATTTTTGGGAATCATATTGGATAAGGATCTATCATTTAAGAGCCATATCGATCTATTGAGCATCAAACTCGCCAGGACAATTTACCTCCTTCGCAAACTGTCCCAGTTTACCTCAGAGACTGTTGCACGCACAGCATACATGGGTCTATTCCAAAGCCAACTAATGTATTGCATTATAATTTGGGGTAACTCTACAAAATGGTTTTCTATCTTTAAACTACAAAAAATGGCAATTAGAGCCCTTGCAAAAATCCCATTTCGAGAGTCCTGTCGGAACCACTTTAAGCGACTTAGCATTATGACCCTACCTGGTTTATACATCAAAGAGTGCCTACTATACATAAAATCCAATCCAGACCTAAATCAATCTCACTTTCAAATTCATGAGTACAATACAAGAAATAACTCTCTTTTAATCATACCTCAACATCGTCTACAGCTAACACACAGAAGCTTTCTAACTCAAGCGACAAAACTCTTTAACCACCTACCACAAAGAATAAAGGACTTGCCCTATAATCGGTTCAAATTCGAAATACATAAATTATTGAGCGACATGTGTCCCTATGATCTAAAGGAATTCTATAATTACAATCTTGCTACGATGTAATTTGCATCTAGTTTTCTTTTGACAATGCTAAAAACAAATGTTCAGTTTCATTGTAAATTTGTACAGTTTTCTAAGCAAATAAAGCATTATTATTATTATTATTATTTCAGTGATGGCGGCGGTGTTGCCACTATATATTTCTTGGTTCAACTCTATCATGGAATACTTAATATCCCACTGGTATTTAAAAGTAAAAAATAAAAAACAAAAAGTCTTATAGGTTTTTTTCCAGTCATATCCAATATAGAGAGATCTTAGGCCGTATCAATGTGCTTTCGATTTTTTTTTTCGACTATTATTAGTATTTTATCGGCATCGAACGAATATTGATTTAGAAAAATTATTCGCTATTAATTATTTTATTGCTATTGAATGAATATCGATACTGCCCGAAAACTTGCCTGGATGGTTTTTCATCAGTATCAAATGAATATCGATTTTGGAAAGTTGTTCGATATAGCTTGAAAAAGTGTCAGGATGACCGATATTTCTCGATTTGTAGTATTTTATCGATATCGAAGGAATATCGATTTTGAAAAATTGTTAATGTCACCATTACCTCTTCCGCACATTTAACCCTTTAAGGATGGCTACGGTTTTGCCGCGCGTGGCCTGCTGGACGGGCGCGGAAAGCGCTTGCCACTCTAGTAGCTTCCCGCCCTGACATGCTAAAATACGTCGATTAGAGCAAGGCTGTATTTTGTTTTTATTTGTCTTTATAAACAAAAAAATAATCAAAACAACAAATATTAAATTAAAACAGTTTATTATACAGGGTGTCCGGTAAGTACCTCCTAATCTCTCGGAAGCATACAGGGGAGGTCAAAATAACCCTAGTTTGTCAAAGGAAAAAAATTCCTACTGTGCCCCTTAACGGAGATACAGGGCCCCAAAAGAGTACTTAGCGATTTACTTTTTTGGCTCTAACTTTTGAACCGACTTGTATAATTTAATGAAATTTTAATAGTTTATGTTGGCCATAAAGACTCATAAAACCATACTACCGTAGATGTTTCACATCGTCAGGGAAGTCAGGAACGGACTTGCCACCACACTCGTTGGGCCAAATTTTTGACAGGTGTCATTTTACAGAGCTGAAAACTGTTTTTTTAAATACTTTGGTCATTGCTCTTTAAAAAAGGTACTCTTCATTTCTTTCGACCAAACGAGCCGTTTTCGAAAAAATTAAGTTTTTGTATAACACTCAAAAGTTACTAATGCTAAACACAATTAGGTAAAAATCAGGTGGCCCTGTTTTATGGCCATCAAGGTCGCCTGATCTAAATCCTTTACTTTTACTTTTGGGGACATCTAAAACAACTAGTTTATTCAACACCAGTAAATACTAGAGAAGAACTACTAGCGAGAATAACACAGCATTCTAACGAAGTTCGTAATAATGCCGGAATATTATTTGCAGTGCAGCGGGAAAATATTCGAAGACTAAGAAAATGTATTGAAGTACGTGGAGCTCATATTGAACATTTGCCAAAATAACATTTAAACGTTTTCATTATTTTTGTGTTTTAATAACATTGTAAATTAATTAAGCTCCGATCAACCCTTTGAAAGGTTTTCGAGCTGGAAATCTTTCAGCATAAAGTCTTCTTGCCTTCGAAGAGTTGGACAGCGCTTCACCATAAATTAAATGCATATCAGCCTAGTCTGTATTATGTTATTTTTAGGGTTCCGTACCTTTATGGACAAGCACTCGTTAATTGTGTAAACGTGTTAAAAAACTTAATTTTTTCGAAAACGGCTCATTTGGTCGAAAGAAATGAAGAGTACCTTTTTTAAAGAGCAATGACCAAAGTATTTAAAAAAACAGTTTTCAGCTCTGTAAAATGACACCTGTCAAAAATTTGGCCCAACGAGTGTGGTGGCAAGTCCGTTCCTGACTTCCCTGACGATGTGAAACATCTACGGTAGTATGGTTTTATGAGTCTTTATGGCCAACATAAACTATTAAAATTTCATTAAATTATACAAGTCGGTTCAAAAGTTAGAGCCAAAAAAGTAAATCGCTAAGTACTCTTTTGGGGCCCTGTATCTCCGTTAAGGGGCACTGTAGGAATTTTTTTCCTTTGACTAACTAGGGTTATTTTGACCTCCCCTGTATGCTTCCGAGAGATTAGGAGGTACTTACCGGACACCCTGTATATATAAAGCAAAATAAAACAATAATTATAGAAAATAAAAACATGTAATAAAAAACTAAAAATTAATCACATTTTGTTTCTTTTAGGAACTCAAAAAAACTCATTTAGTACATAGCTTGGTATAAAGATACGAGAACAAAAATATAACTAAACTAATTTCAAAATAAAACAATAATTATAAAAAATAAAAACATGTAATAAAAAAACTAAAAATAAATCACATTTTGTTTCTTTTAGGAACTCAAAAAAACTCATTTAGTAGCTAGCTACATAGACGTCAACTCATTTCTTCAATAATTCAAATATTATTAATCAATAGATAAAATTTTAGCACTGTATGATACCTCTCGAAGCATTTATTGGCGCACAATGGCACATCACACTGTTTACATGTGAAAGTAGTCGACTTGCGTACCTTCTGTTTTGCACATACAATACACTTTTTTAAAATTTTCTTATTTGACCCCGGATGTAGAGGGTAAGATGACGGAAAATGCCGTTCTATCAACCTAAGCGGAGAGTGTGCTTGGTCTGGTCTATTTGTAGCGGAACTTCGTGGCCTTATTGTTTGATGTTTTTCGATCAATAATTTTACCAGCTCTTTTTCAAAATCTAGAAGCGGAATGTTTTTCCCGTCTTCATCTTATAAATTATATGGGAATTCAAAACCGCAAAGTCTAAAAGGTGGAAAAACACCTTTTTATACCATTTTATTGACTTTCTCACCGATTCTGTTGTGCTCAAGAGCATATCTTATAACCAAAATGGTTATGTTTGAGCGCCAGAAGCTTGAACCATTTAGTGGTTAAATAAAAAGCACATTTTTCTAATTACAATATATTTACAATTTGGAATTGTACATTTAGTGGTTCACACAAAGTACAGTAGGTAAACTGAGTAGTTAAATTTGATACTTACAATTTATAATTTGTTAAAAAAAACTTGGAAAAGGTTAAAGTTTACAATATAACATTGGAGATGTTCGTGAGCTTAAAAGCAAAACACAAGTAGCACGAAAAGTTCACGTGAGCATTTAAAGTCTTGTTTACGAGCACTTCGAAAATTTGGACGAAAGTTCTACAGAGTACCTTAAAGCCTTCTCAAATTAAAGCCGAGTAGAGGCCACCTTCGCTCCAAGCTCCTTGTTCGTGGATTTGGACCTCGGCTAGGCCTCAAGACTCGAGCGGGTCGTGGGATGTCCGAGCTGGTGCCGGAAGGTGTGCTCACTACTTCAAGCCGGTTGTAACGTTGGTGTGCTGGTACTCAGTCCGTCCCTGTCTCGCTTACGTGCTTCGCTCACGTACCGGAGTGCATGTAACAGAAAACACAACGAACAGTCTCCGAAAACCAGCAGTCGATGTTTCGACGCTTTTACAATTACTAGTTAAATTTATTACGTAAAAGGGGTTAAAAATAATTGAATCTGTACAGATTTTGCAATTACATGTGGCAAACCTTAATTAACAACCCCAAGATATATTAAAGCATGTAACTTTGAATTATGGAACCTTGAAATTGGCTGTGAAATATATTAAAAATGACTATACAACACGATCAATTATCTCGACTACACTTGACTTATAAATTTACTATACAATATTTACAAAATAAAAGGTAACATTAATAAATACAAAAGCGTTTGGCGACTTCCTCAGTCGATATCAAAACACCAGACGAAAAATGTTACAGCTACAAAAGCTAGATAACCAAAAAAAAGGAACCGTGGTAAAGTTTACGTGCCTTGGTCAACTTAAGGGTTCGTTTTCCTAAATCTGTGCTAATAAACAAAATTTATGACCAAAATATGTGGCCACAGCTGCAGCCCACAGAGAAAAGGGGTGAACAGGCCTAGGTGAGAGTAGCTCAGGAGTTGTCAAAATGACGTTATTAATAAAAGTTATTAAAAATTGAGCATATACTCACCCAGACTGTGTTCCCAGGGGTCCTCTCTGTAGTTGCACCTGCAGCGGGTCGCTGTTGAAACGTTGAAACTCGATAAATGTGTGGAAATCGTGCACTTCCACAGCCTAATGCCACGTGCTCGCAAACACATGTAAAAAAACAGAAAACCTCAATTAGCACAGCGAAGATAAAGGCACACGCTACACAAAACCACTTAAGTCGACCATTTAGTGGGAAATTAGGCCTGAACAGAGACTTTCACAAGGAAATTTCGATACAGAAAAATCAAGGCCGGATTTCACCCACGCGACTCTTTACCACGAATGTTCGAAAGGGAAGTGGGGCGATTCTTGTTGCCGCTTCTTTCTATAACCTCGCCTGCCAAATGATGACGATTTCCGTTTCCAGAACGAATTGGAAGGTTTGGGGAGTCAAATCCAAAAAAAAAAACAATCGGAAGTCGCCATTTAGGACGACGATGGCAGGCCAGGGTGTCAACTGTAAATTCTGCCAAACTTTTATCACTGATATTAGACTAGTAGAAACGTCGGAAACAAAGAGGGACGTTAGTACACGGACTCACCATGGCGCTTAATCAATCGCAAACTGAATAAAGTGAATATTATCTTTATAATTAAAGTCGGACAGTGATTACAACAATGTAACTGTTCTATTAATACATACCTTCAATTGATGAATACAATTTAAACATTTTTGCAACCGAACATACCCTTTAATAAACAATTTGTTTGGTAACAACAAGGTAGGCAACTTATTATGCATCCGCTTGTATAGGTGGTTGCAGATGCAGGGCAACATTTTTTAAAATCGGTAGGTGTATACGGGGTGTGATGAATTAATAAGAATTAAATAATGCATTGAAACGCTGAGACGGAAATTAGATAAAATTTTCGTTACAATCTGATTTATCAACTCCCATATTTTCATTATAATCTATAACGCAGACTGGTTTTTCAACATCTACATCTTTTCTATTTGTTTGTGCTGTCCCCATAGCATTAGTGTGTTTTGAGGTCCACATGTGAACATCACGTTTATCTGTCCACTTTAGGGCTAATAGCCTCTCAGTGCAAAAATATTGCACTGTTCCCCTTTCTTTAGTTATTTCAAATGAAGGCATAAACTTCCCATTCGCTCTGACAGTGCCACAGCAGTTAAATTTTTTGTCAAATAATGATTCATACAATAGCGGGCTTGTATACCAATTATCAGTATACAAGTGGTGCCCTTTATACCAATAAGGTTCAGTCAAAGTAAGGACAATATTGCCAGATTTTCCCACTCTGCCATCAATTTCATTTATTTCAGTGCTTGCTCCTGTATAAATTAGGAAATCCAGTATGTAACCAGTCTCGCAATCCACCACAACAAAAAATTTGACACCAAACCGATGCCTTTTGGAAGGTATGTATTGTCTTAAAGACAATCTTCCTTTGAATAATAATAAGCTTTCATCTATAACAATATGGATTAGGGGCCTGATTTTCATCATCTGATGTCATGTCACTCATGTCACCTTCATTTTGATCGTCGCCTGCAAACATAACATCTGAAACGTTCTCCCATTCATCATCTTCATCTTCATGAACATCCAATACGTCCTCCTCACTATCACTATTCATCAGTATTTCATGGAGTTCTTCGTCCGTATAAAACTTTTTACGCGACACTATTGAAATCTGTAGCCTACCACATCTAATACTCGACTGTTACCACGCCGCGTACCCACAGGCCGATCTGAACTACCCCTCCCTAATCAAATATGGAAGTATTGGCCCACGCGGGCGTGGCTGACACCATAGCCAAGTATCCCCACCACCCCCTCAATAATCAACTGCCGTGGTTTACCGTACCGAAACGCGCCTCTCCCCAAGTAACTCTAGTCGCTTCCCTTCCAGCGGGCACGGAAATTTGTCGCCACTCCAATGGTTTCCCGTACCGAAAGGGTTAAGAATATTCCGAGTTACTCATTTTGTAGGGAAAGACTATGGAAAAGCTTGATTTCACGAATTTCCTCAATATTAAAAGTTCTGGATGGTTTACAAACATGGTACTATAATGTTAGTATCATGGTTTACAAGGCCTACTTTTGCTTTTGTGACCATACTCTCATTACTACAGCATATTGGAAATTAGACATCCAACGCATTCTGGACAAGGTGATTTTCTCTAAAATATAACAGTATAAATTTGAGTTTTACAATAATAAAAATCAATAAAAAAAACTTGTAAATAAAACATTAGGTACACTTCGTGTAACACTAATTTTCATGTATATTGCCCAAAAGACGCTCATTTCATAATTTGTTTTTTGAACAGCTTTTTGGTAATAATGAAATAATCAGTGAATTCATAACTTTGGAGGCCTTTCAAACAAAAAACGTTCATGTGAATATCTCAACAAATAATGGAATATGGAATTGTTCGGGTATAAAACTAGGCCCCCTGTATTTATTTTTAGTTTCCTACAAACGCTGTCTGTTTATTTTTTATGGTTTTTATTTTTATCTCGCTTCGAAATGTAAAAGCTGGAAAAGGTATAAAATATCTGGGTGCCCACGTTACTGTGGCAAAGCCAAATAGGTAGCATACAATAATAGAAAACAACAATGGAATAACCTCTGAAGTAATAAAGGTCATCTGTCATAGCGTCTCTATTACGAATTATTGAAATTGATATTTTAACAGAAAAACAGATCGAAATTGTAACTATTGTAGCTAACTGTAATATGGTGCGAAAGTAAACTGAAAAGTGTGCATAAAAGTCCATCGAGTTTTATAGATAAAAGTAAGTGCTTACTATTTATTTAACATTAATAACAATAAATAAATTTATTATAATTTAGAATTGATTCCCGATGCTATTTATCAAGACAAGAGCTGATACCTATTGAACATATTCCTGTTTCTGGAAATCCGGCTTTTCGCTATTTACATGGACATGGAAAGTTCAAGTGTCTTATTAGTCTGGAGAGGTCAGAGGACACGAGGTGAGAATTTTTCAATATTATTGCCCATCACAAACTGCTTACTTATACAGGGTGGTTCACTTTTAAGGGACCAAACTGTAACAGGTGATAAATCATTAAAAAATAACCACACTTTCTCATGTAAATGGTAGGTACCTTTTTAGGGTCTTATAAAAAATTTACATGGTGGTAACATTTTAAATAATATGTGGACTTTATTGAATATTTTCCAAACTAGTTGAGATATTTAAGTCATATTTGGTACAAGTTATAATGGCATGCGTTAGCATAAAATTTGTTGTTAATATCAAATAGCTTGAACAACCAGTGGAGAAGTGGGTAATTAGTACAGCCATCGTTATTAAAAGAATGAATCGCCTTGTATAGTAATAAGATGTATCGAAATTTGTATGTAGATTTTAATTTCAAACAAAAATGTCCTTTTGGCATTTTTTTAAATGTCTATTTCTGAATATTACCTAAAAATTGGCTAAGACTTAAAGTAAAAAAATATGTGTTTCCTGGTTTAAATAATGTAACTTTTTACCATTAAAATCTACATACGAATTTCAATACATTTTATTACTACACAAGGTGATTAATTTTTTCTAATTAAAATTTTACTAATTAATCAGTTCTCCACCACTGGTTGTTCAAGGTGTTTGATATTAACAGGTTTTATGCTAAGCCATGTCATTATAGTGTGTACCAAATATCTCAACTAGTTTGGTAAATAGTCATAAAGTCCACATATTTTTAAAACTTTACCACCTTGTAAATTTCTTATAAGGCCTTAAACAGATACAGGTTATAGGAGAAAGTACGGTCATTTTTGAAGATCTATCACATGCTACAGTTTTGTCCCTTAAACCACCCTGTATAACATAATTTCCTTTGTATATTAATTGGAGTGAACAATTTTCTTTCGTATTCAATATTATTTTACACCATTTTGTATCTATACCTGTTGGAGACATAGAAAGATTCTCATTACCACCTTTATTATTACTTATTGTATTTTGTCAGATAATAGAGTTGTTGTCAAAAGTTAACAATCTTAACGTCCTTTCATTGTATTTCCCCTATTATTTTTCTGAATCATTGAGAAAGGGTAAACGGGTAGTTTTCCGCTGGTCTCGACAATACCTATACCAATAATTCAGGGTGATTCAGTTTTAAATACCTTAAAGTCCTAGAATCAGTAGAATATTAAAACATATTCCTAGTTTGTTCTATAAAATTTTTATTTGGGGATCGCATAAGAAAGATACCTACAGGTTGTTAAAGTTTTAAAAAATATGTTACATTTACTGAATATTTACAGGTAAACAAATATGACTTAAATATCTCAAGACATTTGGTAAATATTCAGTAAACCCAACATATGTTTTCAAACTTTAACAACTTGTGGGTATCATTCTTATATGACCCCCAAATAACAAAGTTTATAGAACAAACTTGCAATATTTTTCGATAATCTAGTGACATTAGAAGTTTCGACTGACTCACCCAATACAGGTATAGGGTGATCATTTTTAGACGCCCAGCCTCTGTTAGTGGAAAATGGTCAAAGATATGGAGATATTATATAATATGCAAATACGATGCTAGGCGTCACGACGCCAAGAATTATTATAAACATTTTGGTCTCAATTACAACATATTAAAAACATTTTTTAAAATTTTTGTGTTTCATAGTCATAGCATTAAAAGCAGGGTTTGAGAAGCATATTGGCCACCTTTGGAGTCGATATATCACTTGAACTTTTTTATATTCAAGGTAAAATTTTTTTAGGAATATATAGTGAAGAAAAGAATGTGGAATAAGATTTAAACATAATTTTTAATTAATAAAATTCTTGTAAACCATAGAAAAGTTGTTTCAATTTTATTGTATTTTCATTTTTGTGTGTATGTGATACATTTCGAGATAATTTCTTTTAGTAAAATCATGTTCATGACAAAGAATTTTAGTATTATCAAAATCAAAGGAATGAGTGTTATTGATTGCATGTTGACTTGAGTGCAGACGATAAATTATTTCTCTTTTTGACGTAATTTTTTTTGTTTATATAATCGCTTATCGAGATATTGTTTTGTTTGACCAATATAAATTGATGGACATCTACGCAATTGACTTTATATATTAAATTGGATTGTAACATTTTTTCCGTTGTGGGCTTTAATTTAGAAAAATACAAATTAGTTTTGTTATTCAGTTTATGACCAACTGAGACATTATGTTTATTAAAGATTTTTGCAATGGATTCAGAGACATTCTTAAAATAAGGTAAAGCAAAATATTTTTTATTATTAGTATCACTGTTATTATTTTTAGATTTATCATGTTGATTATGTATTTTGTTTAGTCTTCTATTTATAGTAGGATTATATAATGAAGGAGGATAATTATTTTTGTGGAGAACATTTTTAATCTTTCCAATATTAGATTCATGATATTTAGGGTGTGAAAGAATTATGGATGTCAGTAAGACTGTTAAATACACTTTTTTTATAAGAAATTGGTACATCAGAATAAAAATTAAGATATCTTTCTGACCAAATAGGTTTTTGTGTACCAATTTGTTGAAATGCGTCCATTGGAATCATATGATATGGTTATATCTAGGTTTAAACTGTTGTTATGTTCTTTTTCCAGAGTAAATTGAAGACGTGGATGAAAGTTATAAAAAGCGTTAAGCGTTTCATTTATTTTATTTTTGTGTATACATAAAAAACAATCATCAACATAACGTTTGTAAATTATAGGATATTAATCAATTATAGGATATTAATCAAGTTTCCAATGACATTTTTTTCAAGCTATTCTAAAATCAAATTAGCAATAGTTGAAGAAATCGGAGAACCCATTGCAGAGCCAAAAATTTGGGAATAAAATTTGTCTTGATATTTAAAAAAAGGTGAATTTAAGCATAACGAAATACCTTCAATAAAAGCGTCAATAGGTAGTGAAGTGGTTGGATATCATTCCAATGTTTTTTAATACACTCTATAGCTAAATCTATTGGAACGTTGGTAAAAAGTGATTTAACATCAAAAGAAACTAGTACATGGTTTGATGGAATAATTTTGTCTTTTATACAGGGTGTTTCATTAAGAGTGAAGAGGTACCATATCTCAGGAATTAATAGTCCTGGAGCTTTGGGAAAAAATCTTCTTCAGTAATGTGGTCACGAAAAATCGCTGGAAATTATTTTTAAGTTCGTAGGTAGGCCGCTAGGGGGCGTATTCGAGACAGTAAATTTGAAAAATGAGTTTTCTCAAAAAATTACTAATAAAGGTATATCAAAAATACCTATATTGCACTCTTCAGCAAATTCTGAACAATTTTTGTTAAGGATTTTTTGCTCTAGCTCTTCAAATAAAGGTGAAACGGGCGGATAAACCTTGACTTGAAAAAATGCCTGTAACTCCGGTTTGGCTCAACTGAATTGGTCGAATTTGGGCTTGTTGAACAGAGCTCTCCTTCTTCTATCAAATGATTGTCCAGTAAGGTCATTTTGAATTTCGTGGTCACCGCTAGAGGGCGCAATTTGAAAAATTTACCTTTTATTACAATTTTCTCCGAAATTTTAAATGCAATGGCATATTTATTCTGTTCTAATCGAAAAGTAGATTAAATTTACAACAAAAAATACCCAAGGTTCAAATGGATATATTCATTTGTGTCGGAGTTATCGCCAAAAGAATAATTATAAACATGTTATTTTAAAGAAGAAGGTAGGTATTTGTTTTCAAATATTTCCGTGGTCAAGCATGCCCTGAAATAAATAAAAATCTACTTGAGTTTTTCGTAAATTGCTATTTCTTGAAATCGGCATTAAAATGTCCTAAAATCGTCATTAAAAGCACAGAAATCGTACAATAATGTAGCCCATTATTGTACGATTTTTTCAATAAGTAGGCCTTGGCGAGGTGTAAACATCAAACGTCAGACGCGGAGAAATCGCCCGTCAAAAGTGACCAAATATTCAAAACCCGGCCAATAAAGGCCCATTTAACTTTTCGTACACATTGCGAAATTGTTTCCTATAGAAGCGCAATCCTTCACTCTACATATTTTAGTAAATTTGAATATCAATAGATTTGTTGTGTAGGCTGCACAAGAAGCAGCAGTTTGGTTTTTCTGTTCGAAGGTGCCGTATGTCATTATATTTGTCCTAGGTAGAGCGATCGGTAAAATCAAGAAACGCCGCGCGTTGTCGGTTCGTGGACGGGTGATCCCTTATTATTATTTTCTTGCCTAATAAAACATTTTTTTTTTCGATTTAAAAAAAAATATAATATGTACCTCGGCACTGAAGTTCTTTTTATGACTCATGTGGTTTATTTGCCTCGGCCAGAGGCCTCAGCAACTAGTTGAACTTCAGTGCCTTGGTACATAAATAACTATTTTCTCACTTTTTATTCCGTTAAACGTATTTCTAATTTACTTACCTTACCTGTCGTATTATATGAAATTATCTCGGAAATTATCTAGTAAGCCATGAAACAAAATCGTTTCGTTTCTAGTGAAGCAAAAAAGTAAATGTCACATGAATCAAGCTTTAATAAGTATTGTGTCAAATCTTGATTTTTGTAAATTTTTAGTTATTATTGTGTGTTGCAATTATTAAAAAATGCGAATGCTGAAGCTTACGATATGCCTGCCGTATATTTTCAAAGTTTTGAACACGCTCCACTCGCGGAACGTGAATATGCTGTCAAGTACCAAACGATTTTGTTTCATGGCTTACTAGATGATGTCCGAGATAATTTCATATCGATACGAGATACGACAGGTAAGGTAATTAGAAATATGTTTAACGGAGTAAAAAGTAAGAAAAATAGCATTTTACGAAAAACTCAAGTAGATTTTTATTTATTTCATGGCATGCTTGACCACGGAAATATTTGACAACAAATACCTACCTTCTTGCAAATAACATGTTAATAATTATTCTGTTGGCGATAACTCCGAAACTAATGAAGATATCCATTTGAACCTAGGGTATTTTTTGTTGTAAATTTAATCTACTTTTCGATTATAATAGAATAAATATGCCATTGCATTTAAAATTTTGGAGAAAATTGTAATAAAGGTAAAATTTTCAAATTGCGGTGACCACGAAATTCGAAATGACCTTACTGGACAATCATTTGATAGAAGAAAGAAAGCTCTCTTCAACAAGCCCAAATTCTACCAATTCGGTTAAGCCAAACCGGAGTTACAGGCATTTTTTCAAGTCAAGGTTTATCCACCCGTTTCACCTTTATTTGAAGAGCTAGAGCAAAAAATCCTTAACAAAAATTGTTTAGAATTTGCTGAAGAGTGCAATAAAAGTATTTTTGATATACCTTTATTAGTATTTTTTTGAGAAAACTCATTTTTCAGATTTACTGTTTCGAATACGCCCCCTAGCGGGCTCCAGAACTATTAATTCCAGAGATATGGTACCTCTTCACCCTTAATGAAACACCCTGTATAACTGACAAAAAATAATTATTGCCAATGACATTATTAATAATATTTGAAAAATATTTGGCTAAATTGTAAGTGAGTGAATTAACATTAGAAACTATAGGTCTCAGTGGTACTCCGATTTTATGTAGTTTTGGTAAACCATAAATATACGGTGGTAATCCATTATGACAATTTAATTTATTTTTGAGATTTAGTTCAATATATTTCATATACCAATTACTAATTAACTTATTTAATTTGTTTTGAATTTTAGTTAAAGGGTTAGAATTCTCAATTTTGTATGTATTTTGATCATTGAGAAGTGTTAACATTTTTTGTTCATATTCGGTCCTGGTCATAATTACAGTTTTATTACATTTATCAGCGTTTAGAACTACTATGTTAGGATTATTTTTTAAAAACATTTTTGTGTTATTGCAAACATGTTTGTATTGTTTTTTATAGTTTTTTTGGTATTCGTTATTTTTCTAGAATTATTTTTAATTATATTACATATTTGAAAGCGTATTCGATCTTTAACTTCATTTGTATTATTGATAAAGGTTAAGCCTTTTTCAATGCATGGAATAATTTGTTAGATAAGAAGATGAAAACTTGGAAAAAAAAATTTAGGTCCAAGACTTAGAAAATTGTATATGTTATTTGGTATATTAACACTAGTAAGGTTTGTAATCCAATTTTGATTATTATTTTTGAATATATTTGAATTTGATTCATTGTTATGCTTTAATTTTTGATGTAATAAATGATCAATTTTTTTGATATTTTTATTTTTAATTTTGGTGAAATGTTTTTCGTATTTTATATTTTGCGCAGTAAAAAAATTGTTATATTGTACATGATTCTTTAATTATTTTAGGTTTTTTTCCAATGAAGAAATATTCGAATATGCATCACTCACACAGAAGTTAAGTAATTGTGTGTAAAAATGCATAAGTATAAGGTTTATTATACACTGTGTCCCGGATAAGAATGAACAGCATGGGGATATTGCAAACGGTGAGAGATAGGGCAACGGTTAAATGGGGAAAAAGTTGCGCAATTTCGAGGTCAATAAAATGGCACAAACAGATTTCTAATATATTTTTTCGTTTTTGAGTTATTTTGAAAATAGTAAAATTTTGCGCTTTTGATTTTATTTTTTTCTGAAGTTGCTATCACAGATAGAGAAAAAAGAAAAGCACTTTCTTATGGCACTTTTTAACGGGCCTTAAGATGGCGTTTTTAGATTTGTTCTACAACATTTCGTTTTTGAGAAACCATCTTCAACTTAATTTTTTTAAATACAGACCTGGATTTTTTTTTGCAGATTTTGAAAGCACTTTTCATTGCAAATACCATGATGTATGACAAGAAATATTTTTAAAATGTTTTGAGACAATTATACTGAAAATTCATTTTTTTCATTATTTTTTTCTAATGTATTTCCTCATGATCTTTGAGAAAGGAGGAAGATTTATTCTCCGAAAGCTCAGAAAACAAATTTGTTGAAGTTATTTTTTGAGTTACACGTTTAAAGTTTCGTTCATTCACTGTTAAGAATTTATGAATTTTCCAGGCAACTTGAAAAAGTTGTCTTTCGATCAGTTTGGTGGTGAAAAACCCAATTAAAAGTTAAATGTATAAGGTTTATTTTTTCTTACTTCGAATATTGTTACATAGATGGTCTTTGTTTTTGATTTTAATAAAATTTGGTATTAATTCTAGATTCTTACATCTAACAAGAAAAACTCTTCTATTCTTCTCCTTGGCAATCTTGAAAGTTGTTGATGCAAATTCTTTAAATAATCCATTTCCATTTCCATAAAAATTGTTTGTTATCATTGTGAAATAGAAACTCTTCTTAGCCCAAGAGTTATGTTTTTTTTTCCTGGTCGTGTCAAATTTTTTTATTATTTATTACTGGGAGTCGACCAAAAATCAAAAAACGACAGTTGTCAAATAAACATCAGTTTTTGTTTTTATTGTTTGTCCATTAAAAGTGTTTGTTTTTGTTGCTTACATATGTTTCGATCTACTTATAAGATCATCTTCGGAGCATAATATTCCTATATATTATATTAATATCGCTATATCTTTGACCGTTCTCCACCAAGAGAGGCTGGGCATCTAAAAATGATCACCCGTACTACTACTATTTTTTGAATTTGAATTTATTATTAAAGTATTTGTGAACATATTAGGATTACGTAATAATAATAATAATACTTAGTCTAAATAATAGTCTAAAAGGTCGCATTTGACTGCCTGTATTGCCATTTGACCTATTAGAATAATTTCTTTCTTATCCTAAATATGTACCTCTCTCTATTTAATTATTGTTTCCTTCTAACCCATGAAATATAAATAATTAAACAAACAGTTGGTAACTACGAATCTAAACAGAAATTATGAGCAGTATCCGAAATCGGATCACACAGTGGGGAGATCAGTGCATATAAAGAGAGGCAGCAGGTAAGTTTATTCATAAGGTGATTAACCCTTTCGGGACCGGACCCGGAAGAACACGCATATAAAAGTTGGGTCAGTGGGACCGAAACCGACTATAAACGCAAGCAGGGAGGCATGAGAAAGGACTGGAACCGGACGGACACGCGTTGACTACGGATACATTGGAACGCCTACTTTACATTGATCATGCCCCCCAATTAATGTCATTGACTGATTTTCTAGTAATGGCATCAAGTTGGGTGGTCCTTCTCTTAAAAAAAAAACTTACTTGTACACTTAAATACATCAATAAATTCGAACACAAGCTCATTTGCATGTGGGTGCATGCAAAAAATGAATTATATTGTGAAAAGATCTGTTGTTATGTAATGACTGTTTTGCAATTAAGGACCGGAACCGTACATACACGCATGCGCTTCCTGCTGTGGTCCACTGGGCACAGATCCTCAGGCGACCGCAGTCCCGAAAGGGTTAATACAATATATTTATTTAAATTATTTGTTAGGTAGCATCGTCACCATGACATACCCACCTAAACACGAGAGTGTGTTTGTGCTGTGGTTTACAATCATCTGACGAAGCCAATTCCCATCGAAACTATTTTTATAGGCGCAAGTGATCTAAAATAGTAAATATATCATCAAGCTCAATATATTATGTTTACTGGATTATATAATATACATGATACTTTACAGTTAAAAAATCACATACCATTAGAAGAACATAAAAAAATGCGAGAGAAAAAAAACTGTAAGAGGCAAGTATAGGTGAGAGAAAGAGATAACAATAATAGCAAAACAGTATGAATTAGAATAGAAAGTTAAACCAATTATGATTTCCTGGCATTTTTATTTGTATTTTTAATTGTAATTAATTGTAAAAAAGAAATGTTCCATCAGGTGCGCATAAGACAAGAGGACCGACCAGCGAGACTGTTGTGGAGAGATGGGAACATAAATAAACCTGTTGATGTATATGAGATGCAGGTAATGATTTTTGGAGCGTCTTGTTCACCCACCTGTGCACAGTTCATAAAAAATTTAAATCCAAAAGAACAGACCAAAGATCCTAATGTGATATCAGCTACAACTGAAAAGCACTACGTCGATGATCATCTTGATTGTGGAAGAAGCTCTAAAAACGATTATTGATGTAAGAAGTGTCCAGAAAGCTGGAGGATTTGAAATGGTTAACTGGTTTTCTAGTTCAAAATAAGTAATGAACAAACTTGCTTTCAATGACGAAATTTGTAAAGATTTATACTTTGACTCAAACCCGCAAAGAGTATTAGGCCTTTGGTGGAATACTCAGACAGACAATTTCGAATACCTACCAAAGATAACCGACTTTGTGTCCAATTCCGACAATAGACCTACAAAACGAGAAATTTTAAAGACAGTTATGACAATTTTCGATCCTCTAGGATTAATAATGTATTTTACCATACGTGGTAGGATATTGCTACAAGACATATGGAGAACGAAAATTGGTTGGAATGATAGCATTGACGAGGAACTTTACAAGACCTGGAAAAAATGGACAAACGATTTGACAGAAAATATTTCCAAGATTGAAATAACGAGGTGTTACTGTGAACATATACCAATAGCACAAGAGATTGAACTTCACATTTTCTGTGACGCAAGTAAGAAAGCCTTTGCTGCTGTGGCGTACTTACGAATTATTTCAGAAAAGAAGATTTGTATTTCTCTGATCTTCTCAAAAGCAAGAGTTACGCCTATGAAACCACTGTCTATACCCAGACTGGAACTTCAAGCTACTGTATAGGAAGTAGGATACCCACAATGTTGACTAATGAATTGGTAGTAGTAACTATAAGTAGAACATACTTATGGACAGACTCTTCGACAGTTCTTCATCGGATAAAAGGAGACGGAAATAAATTAGGACAATTTTCCATAGAATAGGTGAGATAAAAGATAACTCCATTATTAACGAGTACAGATGGATACCGTCAAAGGTAAATCCAGCAGACATTGCTACAAGAACATACTATGACAAAATAAATATTCAAGACCTCGTGAAGAAATGGTTTTGCGGCCCAGAATTTCTATTAGAAAGAGATAAAAATAATTAGCCTACACAGACATTCCTAAAACCCACAGAATTTCAAGAAATATTCGAGATAACTTTAATTTTGACAAATAGCACAGAAAGTTTACCTGATATCAGCAGATTTTCAAAATTTTTAAGGCTTATTAGAACTACAGCTTGGGTGATCAGATATGTGAAAATACTTTCTTACAGAGTGAGACGTATTACTTTTGATTTACCTCAGACCTTAACAACAAATGAATTAGAAGAAGCAAAAAGAAAATGGATAAGACAGTGTCAAGAAAAACATTTCTCAGAAGAAATTAACGATCTAAAAGAACATAAACCGTTGATTAAAAAGTCTTTGTCCTAAGATGGAAGATGGCATGTTGACCGTACAAGGAAGGACAGATCTATCAACCGGAATGGACACCAGGTCGAAAAGTCCTTTCATTCTACCACGGGATGACCAATTTACTAGACTTATCATTCAATTTTATCATGAGAAATTCGGCCATCAAGGGGTTGAAACAGTTCTACATGAAATAAGACAACACTTCTGGATAATAAATGCAAGAAGTGTGATTAAATCAGTTCTTTCAAGTTGCCTAAAATGTAAGAAAAGAAAAGCGCAACTACCGCAAGAAAGACTTTGAGTCGATATTCGACCATTTACATTCACCGGTAGAAGAACTGAGAAAAGATATGACGTTATCTTTACATATATGTCCATCAGAGCTATCCACCTGGAGGTAGCTCTTACCACAGATTCAGCGATAATGGCTTTAAGAAGAATTAGTTTCTCGGAGAGGACCTCCAAAGGAAATAATGTCTGACAATGGTACAAACTTTAGAGGAGCAGCTGAAGAACTACGAAGAAAAATTGCCGACATTGATGGCGATAAAATTTCTGATTTTCTAACTTCTAAAGGAATTCAATGGAAGTTTATACCTCCTAATGCACCCAACATGGGTGGTGCTTGGGAAAGGTTAATACGATCTGTAAAAAAAACTTTTGACGTGATTTTACATACAGACTTTAAGAGACTAATTACTTTTGACTCTATTTGCCGAAGTTGAAAACATTATCAACAGCCAACCTTTGACTTATATATCGACTGGTTTGAATGACCCAGAAGCACTCACACCGAATCATCTGCTGCTTGGACGAAATTTTACACCAGAGAAGCCCCCAGTAGTTGATGGAAATTATCTGAGAAGACAATGGCTGAAATGTCAACAAATGGCTGATAACTTTTGGTGCAGATGGAAGAAAGAATATCTATCAATGTTAAATTTAAGAATGAAATGGTATACTGATGGTCCACTGTTGAAAATTGATGACATAATCCTAATCGCTGAAGACAACTTACCAAGAAATGCATGGAAAATGGGGAAGGTGATTACGGTAATACCTGGACCTGACAGACGGATAAGAGTCGCAGACATTAAGACAAAGAATGGTATTTTTAGAAGACCAGTGTCCGAGTTATGCAGATTAGAAATAGCAGATGACTGAAGATTAAAGAAGAATGAAGTTGTAGGAGATAAGAATTTTAATGTAAAGGGGGGAGAATGTTGAATTTTACTGTAAACTGTAAAATTTAATTCAAAATTGTTCTGGCGCCACTTAAACAAGTCACTGACTTTGCTCTTCTAGCTCTTTTCAACTCTATTCCCTTCCATGGCCTTCATATTAAAAGTGTGATAAATTTTCCAATATCTACAACTAAGACCTAAGGACTGTTGAAAATAGCTAGAAGAGCTGACTTGTTTAAGTGGTGCCAGAACAATTTTGAATTAAATATTGTGGTATTAATAAAAAAATAGTTTTCTCAAACAAAAAATTTGGGAAAGTGCGAGGGCAACACCCTTCAATAAATTATTTGTTTTTTAATGATAATGTGGGAATATTTGAAAACTATTGAAAGCAACAGGGATTGGAACATGATTCTGAGTTAAAAACGGTGTCACTAAACACTAAAAAAAAACAAAAATTCTGCGTAGTCTCGTTTTTCAAAAAACATCAAAAATAAAAATAAAATTTGAGCTATCCGTTTCAAATTTCTTATTTGCACATAATTATTAATTTCAGACAACTTTCCCTTATAACTTTTTTTGTATCTTTAAAAATTAAGGTAGTTTACCCTTTAGGAAATTTAAAAAAAATGACATTGACAGCTAAAGCATCTATTGTGCATAACTTTTGTTGGGGTCATTTTTCAATTAAGGGCAAGCACCAACTTTTATCAAAATAAGTAGATGTTTTAGAACAAAATGTTATTAAGCAAAGTTGTTCAGAATTAAAGACTAAGTAGGTATGCAAAACTTCAAAAGGATACCCTACTTTGATTTTCTTCCGCTAAAAAAATTAAAACGCGCGAAAATGAATTTTTCAAAAACGGTACATTTTTTAAAAAAGTTAATAATAGTTTTTTTCTTAGAATTGATTGGGATATTTAGTGAAGGCAGAAAAAATCTTTTCCACTGGCGTACCATTTTTTTTTATTAAAAAATATTATGTTTGACCCCGCGTCTCCGGCACTGGTGGAAGTAGACAGGCCAAATTATTTTTAGTTCTTAGCACTTAATGTGTATCTACACTGTATCAAAAATGTTTACCTTAACTGTCTTTCTTTAGGAGTCATTAAAGAAAACATTATTGAACTTTGACGCCCTGTATACTTATTTTGATTTTTTCTATAGATTCCTGAAGTTTTATCCATAAAAGTTAGACCACCCTGTATAAAACCCCCTCGGGAAAATGACAGGTTCTGGGATGAACCTAAAAAGAATTTGTAGGGTTTTGTTCGCAAAAATACACTTACAGCAAAATCGAATGATTTTATGTAGGTTTAGTACAATTAATTTGAATGAAATGTAGGAAACATTAAAAAAATCTAGTAGTCCTAAATTTGGTTTAGTGAATCGCAAACAATTTTTCTATAGTGTGTCCACGTTAATAATTTGCCACCCTTATAAAATCTTTATTGGTTGACCGATTTTGATCAAGTTTTTAGGTAGGTACTCAAAATGCACATTCAATGCATTCAACCAAAGAGAAGACCTTCTGGCTGTGAATCAACTTTGTTCTTGGGTTGGGCTCCATTCAATGTACTGTTATTTTTAAAGGAATAAAGGTTGTATATACAGTGTGTTTTACTTCAGGTCGCGACAATTCATTATTTTTTTACGGGTTGACCGATTTTCAAAAACTTTTTTTTAAAAATATAGTGCTCTGAATCATCTACATTTTGACACTAATTTTTTTCTGATTCGTCTTTTCCATGACCTATTACGGTCAAAATTATACCCCCAAAAACTGCAAAAGTACATTAGGCATTTTTTTAGGAAAAAAATTAATAGCATTGTCGTATTGGCTATACCCGCAAACCACACATACCATGTTTCACGGTCATCTCTTATACAGGGCGTTCAGCAAATAGCTTCAAACATGGCAAAAATACGGTTTTTCGAAGTACCCTGTACAAACACCGAGAGATATTTTAAAATTATTTCTTTGCAGTTTGATTAGGGCTCACATAAGCCATCAATTCCCACGATTTCATGGCCCTGCCTTATACAGGGCGTTCGCAATAAAAATACAAAAATCGAAAATAATCGTTTTTTCTCTTGGTGTTTTTTTTTTAATTTTTTCTACATTTTTAACTTATGCCTATTAAAAAACATAAACAGTATTAAATTTTAGAAAGTATTTTCAATAAAAAGCACCCTTTTTTATTTGAAAAAAATTTAAAAATTGATTGGTATCCACGTATCCAGGGTGCTCTTTATTGAAAATACTTGCTAAAATTTAATATTGTTTATGTTTTTTAATAGGCATAAGTTAAAATTCTAGAAAAAAAAAAAAAAACACCAAGAGAAAAATCGATTTTTTTTATTTTTGTATCTTTAATGCGAACGCCCTGTATAGTTTATGAAAATCGGTCAACCTTAAAAAAACAATGAATTGTCTCGACTTGAAGTGAAACACACTGTATATCTATCTGTAATCATGGCCAAACGACCCCATTTAAAAAAAGGGCTACAGATTCTTATTTAGGATCACCTAAAACCTATCTGTACCAATTTTTATTGTTCCAAAATAAAAAAGAAGTAATATATTTTTAAATTGTAGGAACAATTTTTTAATAATTAATAGTTAAATTTTTCATAAAATGATGAAAAAGTTGTAGAAAAGTTAAATTTTAATAATTTCAATTAAATAATATTTCTAATAGCAGAATAAGATTAAGAATATATTTTTTCTCGTATTTTAGATGGGTAAATGGGTGAGTGATCCGTAATGAAAACCTGTAGGTAGTCGTTTTTTTTCTAATAAAAAAAATCCAATATAGTACTTTTTGAAACTTTAGATTATAAGAGTGGGCATAGTTGACCATGATTACAATCCAAGAATAAACTCACTGAATGCGCATTTTGAATAACTACCTAACAAAAGGAGTTTACAAGAAGTATACAACATTTTTCGAAATTTTGAAAAATAATGATATTTTCAGCAATTTCTTCCAAAAATGTCGAATTTAACAGAAAAAGCAAATCACGTGACTTTATATGTGATAATGTATATGAAGTATATCAAGAGAAAGCACACTTAAGAGGGGGTTGCCGATAGCGAAAGTGACGTTAGATTTTGTATTTTTTTAAGTTGTACCTATACCATAAAATCTAGTAACATTTTACCTGGCAAAAATTTAGTACAAACATCTCTGTCTTCATTTTAATCATAAGATCTTAAAAGCAGTGTTTTGTATTATAGGTTACGAAAACTTTGGGAAAAATAATAATTCCAGTGCATATGCTTAACAAATATAAAAAAAAATAGTTTTATAACAATAAAATGGACTGTATACAGAATACTTACTCTCCAAGTTCCTCTATAATTGAAGCACTTTCCACAGAAGTTGCATTCGAATGGTTTCTCCCCTGTATGTGTTCGTCTATGGACTTCGTAATGTGCTTTTAATGAAAACGGTTTTTTACAAATTTCACATTCAAACCTCTTGGGAACTGTACCCAAATGTACTTGTTCATGAGTCTTTAATGCTGCCCTCGTTTTAAAAACTTTTTCACACATACTACAATTGAATGGCCTTTCACCTGCAAATCATAATTTATGCAACAAGTGTCGAAAGCAGTGAAAAATATGATCAAAGTACAACTACATTGTCTTTCATGGGGCACACATAGGGCTCACCCCTATAAATAAACTTGTTGGTACGAATTTGCCTTAATTTGAAAGTTACATGGTGAAATGTAGGTTTGGGGAAAAAATAGAGCTAGTTTTCGAGGAAAACATATTGGGAACGATTCTGAAGCAAATCTAAGCTTCAGGTCATATTTGTGTTTAGTGTTCTCCCGGCATGCACAAAATTGTAGGTAAATATGTCGAAAAATGTTTTTTTCTTGAAATCGGCAGTAAAGTGTCCCAAAATCGTCATTAAAAGCACAGAAATCGTACAATAATGGGCTACATTATTGTACGATTTTTTCAATAAGTAGGCCTTGGCGAGATGTAAACATCAAACGTCAGACGCTGAGAAATCGCCCGTCAAAAGTGACCAAATATTCAAAACCCGGCCGATAAAGGCCCATTTAACTTTTCGTACACATTGCGAAATTGTTTCCTATAGAAGCGCAATCCTTCAGTATACATATTTTAGTAAATTTGAATATCAATAGATTTGTTGTGTAGGCTGCACAAGAAGCAGCAGTTTGGTTTTTCTGTACGAAGATGCCGTGTCTTGTCTTACTTGACCTAGGTACAGCGATCGTCAAAGTCAAGCAACGCCGCGCGTAGTCGTTTCATGGACGGGTGATCCCTTATTTGCCTCGGCCAGAGGCCTCGGCAACTAAATTCCACGAGTCATAAAAAGTTGAACTTCAGTGCCTTGGTACATAAATAACTATTATTGTAAATTTTTAAATTATTGCTATTATTAATTTTTTTAAATTAATTTTTGGCCTACTTTTTCGTTAAACGATGTTGTACAAAGTAAATTTAAAAAATTATATATTTTACCGTAGACATTCTACTGTACAGGGTGGGCCAAATTGGACACTTTTGAAAGGAAACTGCTATTTTTGATGGAGATAAATGAAAACTGATATCAGTGTCTGAGGCTCATTTTTTATGATAAACTTAATGGCGAAAACCGCAAATCGATATCTGCCACCGTTCTTGAGTTACAGGGCATTCTTCGAAAATGTGCATTTTCGAAAAACCAAACTGCTGCTTCTTGTGCAGCCTACACAACAAATCTATTGATATTCAAATTTACTAAAATATGTATACTGAAGGATTGCGCTCCTATAGGAAACAATTCCGCAATGTGTACGAAAAGTTAAATGGGCCTTTATCGGCCGGGTTTTGAGTATTTGGTCACTTTTGACGGGCGATTTCTCCGCGTCTGACGTTTGATGTTTACATCTCGCCAAGGCCTACTTATTGAAAAAATCGTACAATAATGTAGCCCATTATTGTACGATTTCTGTGCTTTTAATGACGATTTTGGGACACTTTACTGCCGATTTCAAGAAAAAAACATTTTTCGACATATTTACCTACAACTTTTTTCGGGTTGAAAATTTTGTGTTTCTGTAAAAACATTTCTAAATCACTTTTTTACGTGGAATCCAATCCTGCTACTACATTTTTTTTTCTAGTCAATGGTTTAAGAGTTACGGATAAAAATTATTATTTTTTAAATGGAACACCCTGTATATTTTTGCATAATTAATAGAGCAAAAAATTACCATTCCAAAGATATATAACACTTAATGATTTACTTAAGTAGTTATCAGTTACTAATAGCTTTTATGTGTATAATTGGAAGCACGCCCTTTCAACAAGTAGGCTTTGGACGGTGAGACAATGAAACACCCGTGGAAAAATGCTTACTGTTACCTACCTGTCAAATTTTCAGTTAGGCTGTTTAGGCAGGGTAAAGATTTTTCTATTTTTTTTTAATTTATAAACTTTATAACATACCTACAATGAAATTTGAAAGTTATGAAAAATGGGATATGATAGTCTGTTTTATACAATCTGGGGAAAAATCAGATGCAACGAGCAATTTATACTACGAGCGGTATCCAGAGAGAAGACATCCTTTCAAGCACATTTCTGCAAGATTGCGACACAATTTGATTAATAGTGTTAGGGTAATAGTTCTATCTATCTATCTATCTATCTTGTGTACGGCGTGGCCGCCCTAGATCGGCCCGGCACGTAGGCCACAGTGGGCCCGTTGTGCCCCCACAGGCCAGCGTCACACGGCAGCGAGCATGCCGGCCCTCTTAATGAAGGCCCGCAGTTCACCCACTCTGACACCATATACATCCTCTGCGCTCAGCTTAGCTGAGGCAAAGGACTCAAATCTGACCCTGCCAAGTGCAGGGCACTCGGTGACCAAGTGGTACGGGGTCTCCTCATCCTCTAGACACCATCTGCACTCAGGCTCCCCTCCTACTCTTATAAGGTGCAGGTGGCGAGCCAGGCAGCAGTGTCCGGTGAGGACCCTTACCACTCCCCGTAACTCCGACCTTGGCAGATGCAGCAGCTCCCTAGACACGGCAGTCGACGGCCCACGAATCATGAGCCTAGTCTGCCTCATCCCCGGAGCCCGGCGCCACTCCTCAACGAACCTGCCTTGCAGCCATTCGTCCAGGGCTCCAATTGCGACCCGTGGCGCAATCCCCAATATTGGTTCTGGCCCCCACTGGTCTTCCAGGGTAATAGTTAATAGATTTGATTAATAGTAGGCCGAAAAGGTAGGTACAAGTAAAAAAGAGATAGGCATTTTCCCCGGATTGTATAAAACAGACTATCATTTTTCATAACTTCCAAATTTCATTGTAGGTATGTTATAAAGTTTATAAATTACACAAAAATAGAAAAATCTTTACCCTACCTAAACAGCCTAACTGAAAATTTGACAGGTAGGTAACAGTAAACATTTTTCCACGATTGTTTCATTGTCTCACAGTCCAAAGCCTACCTGTTGAAAGGGCGTGCTTCCAATTATGCACATAAAATCATAAAAGCTATTAGTAATTGATAACTACTTAAGTAAATCATTAAGTATCATATATTTTTGGAATGGTAATTTTTTGCTCTATTAAAAAATGCTCATTGAAAAAATAATATAAAATGCTCATTTAAAAAATAATATATTTTATTTGTACCTCTTAAACCATTAACTAGAAAAAATTTAGGGGCAGCATTGGACTCTACGTAAAAAAGTGCTTTAAGAATGTTTTTATAGAAACACAAAATTTTCAACCCGAAAAAAGTTACGGCTACTTTTCGAAAACGCACATTTTCGAAAAACGCCCTGTAACTCAAGAACGGTGACAGATACCAATTTGTTTATCATAAAAAATGAGCCTCAGACACCAATATCAGTTTTCGTCTATCTCCATCAAAAATAGGAGTTTCCCTTTAAAAGTGTCCAATTTGGCCCACCCTGTACATACAGTAGAACACAGCGGTTAAAAATGCTATAAGTTCAACCTCTACAATTCAATAATTCGTCCACAGAATATGATTCCACATTACACAATTATTTGATCACTTCCTTCTTGCAGTGCGAAGCACTGATGTTGCGCTTAATAATTGTAGGCAAATTGTTAAAACAACTTTACTGCAGAATAATATGGGCCATGTTCGAAGATACTCAGATTGTGCTGCGGTACAAAATTTATTTTATGCCTAGTAGCATGATCATGAGTAAGGAGGGAAGGCAGAAACTGACATATGTTTGTGTGAAAGAACATCAGGCAATAGAAAATGTAAATGCCAGGAGTTGTGAGAATATTATTGTAGTGCACAGAAATGCCAAATGATTTTCTAGTTCCTTTTATCAAATAATTCATTAGAAAATAACCCAACTCGCAGAATTATTTCCTATGAAAACACCATAAATCATATTGAATTATGACCCAACACAAGGACGGATACAAGACTATAATAAATTAGTTTGTCACAGGTTAATTTGTTTGAGTTATTAAAAAAAATTATTACTTTTCAATTTTCATGTACCTACTAAGTATATATCACTATGGTACTATTCCTTTTTCAGTGAATGTCCGTAGCGAAGCAACATTCGTTAATAAAGTTATCTAATTCTACCTTGATAATAATCAATCAAAAGTATAGTATTTGTAAAATGCTCCGCCACAAATACCAATGTCCGACGAGATTTCCGGTTTTCTCTGATTGGTGCGTGTGCAGATGGATATCTGAGGTTTGAATTCAAAAATGGTTGTAGTAAATTTGATATTATTTTAATTTTTTGTTTACATTATCATTGATGAGTGGTGGTATTTTCAGGGGTAATGTAACAAGTGGTGTGCCTATTATCGACAATACCATTCGTTAATTTTACGAATTATAACCCTAAAGCTAAAAATACCCCGACTGCGCAGCAGGAGTGGTATTTTCTTAGCACTGAGATTCTAATGAGTGATAAATTAACAAAAGGTATTATCTATAATTAGGCATACCACGAGTTGTATTTAAAAAGAGAATTTAACAACTGCAAACAGTTTAGGAATTATTCAGTGTGTGTGTATAGCCATAATTTAACAACCCAACTTCTTAGAAATAAATTAACTTTAAAAAACTTAAAAAAAAAACAGCCACAACCGGGATTTGAACACGCGACCTATTGTACGCAAAGCGAGAATCATGCCCTTAGTCCATTGAGTCAGATGAATGTTTTACTTAACTAGCCGTATATAAATTTAACTAGGTACCATGGTTAAAAGTTAGTTCATTTGACAGCTGTCATTTAGGTTGAACTTTCGGTTCTGAATATGTTTTTTGTGCTAATAGATATTTAAAGATCAATGTGTTAACTGAAAACATATCTTCTAGTCCTATATTAAATTTGGTAATGTGAAGAAGTTATCGGGTTATTAGTTTTAGCTGCCTCAATATTGGTTTAGCGTAACTAGGATGTAACTAAGAGAGTAAGATTTCAGCGAAAACACCACTAGTGGTATTATCGCTGAAATCATCACCTGATTGGTTAATATTTCAAAAATCATATCATTTCATTGGTTCATATTGGCAGGCGTTGAATTCTCGGCAATATTGCATTTATTAGGTAAAAAGAAATACTTTCTCTGTTTCCCGCCGGCTCTGTTCTTATTGGTGATATCATTTGATACTTCCGCCATGTGCTGTTCACTGGTGATCGGTTTCCTAGGTGCTTTCAAAATCAAAATAAACAAGAAGAATAAAAAATTTAAAAAAGTCTCAAGCTTTTCGGTGGTGCAGCTCTATGAGATGAAATTTTTCAGTATTTTCTGTATTTGTGTAGAAATCCTAGGAGGCATTGTGCAGATCATCTCTTTAAAGTTAGTACCCTATTTATTTGCTGTCTTGTGTGAGTTTGAAATTCACAATATTGATTTACCTTTTTGGGTATGTAACGGGCGTGGGATTATTGGGAGTAATGTAACTGTTATCTGGAGCATCCATATTCATCAAAACTGTGAAATTTTGGAAACTGAAATAATTGGTTTGGAAGTTCTAAAGCAAAACAGGCGTTTCATATAAAGGCCATTTTTCATCTCAGTAAGTTTTATGCAAAAGAACTGCCTGACCTAATATTCACCTTATATTACAGTGCCTTTTCCTGTTGTTTTTATTGAACCTGAAGCATCCATATTTATCAAAACTGGGAAGTTTTGGAAACTGAAACCAATATTTTAAAATTTAAAAGCAAAACAGATACTTTTACATAAAAGCCACCTTCCATCTCAGTAAGTTTTATTCAAAAGAACTGCCTGACCTAATATTTCGTTTATAGTGGAGGGCTTTCATTTACTTCGTTACATGTTAAATATGCAGGTAAACTATTATACAGCATTACCGAATTATAAAGAAAATATCTTGTATATAAAACATTATGATGATGTGGAATTGAGAGCATGCCGTGGAATCAACAGTTAAATGAACAGTGAGCAGAGCGCAGGGTAAACTGATATTTTAAATTTATGGGACAATCTGTAGAGTTAAAGATTTTATGTAAAGAAACTAGCTAGTTGAAGCTTCCAAGGGTTGTTCATATTAATTACTTAATTCTAACAGTAACATGATCCCTCCTTTTCAAACCAAAAATAAATCGACAACACGAATTTGAATTCTGAACTTGTTGGATGCTAATATACATGAGTAAAAAAGAAAATAACAGTAATTAAAATTTGATAAAACTAATGTATCACAAAGTTTGGCTTTTAAATTATGATTTAAGAAATGACTACTAGAATATAATAATAAAGGTTAGAGAATGCCTCTTGTCTAAGTTTAAACATGTTCTTGAAATCTAAGTTTAATGTCTATCACAAGACCCAGATTGCTTGCACTGCGGACAAAATAAAGTTTTACACCACCTACAAATAGGTTAAAGTTCTGCTTCAAAAAAATCAACATTACCTCTGGAACCAAAGGCTAATAAAAGTGTTTACGAGGCATTTAGCTTTAGACTATGATCATCAGCCAACAGTCTGAGACCTAAGGTATAACTGCGTGGCATCAGCAAAAGGTTGAATTTTGCACTTCTTGACAGAGTTTATTAGATCCCCCCGGTAGACCAGATCCCCCCGGTACACCAGAAAAATGTTACATTAGGATGAAATGGAACCATCATATTTAATTGACTGAGACCTATTATGTAAATATGATCCAATAATCAATAGCGTAGTTTTGTCAAAGCCATAATACATGAGTTTGGCACATAACAACTTGTGGTTTATGGCATTGAATGCCTTCAAAAAATCAAGTAAAACAAGTACGCTGACTAAGCCCATATCAGAAGTCTCGATCAAATCATAAGTGACAGTAGCTAATGCCCTTGAAGTTCCAAACCCAGAACGAAATCCACATTGTTGATCAGCACACCAAATTGCAGGGAAATATCCCTTTTCTATACATGAATTTATAATATGTAACAAGTACAAATCAATATGTGGAGTACACAACTAGAGCATTTTTAAGGATATATTGTCATAACCATAAGTATCTTTCCTGAGTTTGTGCAGAGTATCATGGATCTCGTCCAAGTCAACCATACGAAGAGAAAATTTGACGTCACCGGATGACCCCAGTTGACCCCTAGATCCAGATAGGTTGACCTTTGGGCCACATGTGACCCCCAGTTGACCCCCCCCCCCCACTCCAACGGCGGGGGTCGCCCCCACTCCAACGACGGGGCAACCCCCACTCCAACGGCTTCCAAATGCAATCGTTCCTGAATAACCTGAACAAGAATTTGATCTTCAAGAAATTCGAAAGCGTTCAAAATATGGAGGTGGGTGAAAATTTTCAAATCACGAGCGTGGACAAAGTGAACACGCAATACGGAGAGAAGGTCTACGTAGAGTTCGAAGAATTTAAGACGATGCTGCCGCAACGATACACGGCCGAGTTTACGCCCCAACGGATCGAATAAATTAACAGGGACATCGGTAACGGAAGGAGGTATTACATGAAAAGTCTTGGACCCGTCGGCCGATCTACAAATATCGAATTTATTGTAGAACCATGACGAAGCTGGAGTACAGAAGAAAACTGCAACAATATTTGAAGAATTTAGAAGCATTGAAATATCAACTTATGTTATATGAAATTAAAATGAATATAAAACATATTGACTTACACAATTAATTTTTAATAAACGTTTAAAAATCTTTTGTTGTGTTTTTTTTTTATAAGAATCTTTGTGTTGAAGGGAAAACATCTGAAGCATCATATAATAAAACTCTCACTCTAAGCAATAATATCACTCTATTCCACTGTTACGTGTATACAGGGTGATTCTTAACTTATACACATAAATTTGGAAAATTGTAGGTTATGTCAAGTAAAGGCTAATAAAGAAAAAAAAAGCCTAATAAAATTGTTATCGGTAAGTTCTGCGTTTGTGACCTTATGAGCCATAATTTTTTAATTTATTTGTGCAAATAAACCCCGAATTGTTCAAGTACACAAAATTATAACTCAGCTGTTGTGCCGCATCGGGTTATTCGCTGCGACCGCGTGACCGCATAGTAAACGTATAGTAAGAGAAAACGCCTGAAATAGTTCACCGACAGACGCCTGCTTTATTTGGTCGAGCACTCAGCGATTTTGCTGAAACCGCATATAGAACAATAGGTTACACATTTCTACCAAACCACCCAATTATCTTCTAAATAAAAAATCTGAAAAAATCGGTATTGCCGTGTGCATCAGTGAGAAAAATTATTATCAATTTGTATGGGAAACTCGAACTCGGCTAATTCCGTGGCGTCAGGCTACACATGCGAACCGCGTGGTTCTAATAATGTAGAAATAGTTGTAAAAACACGAGGTTAGATTCTCGGCAGACATATCGTCTAGCCGGTGAGCGCTCGTCTATTTCATTGACATTGCAAAATTGCAGATAGAATAATAAACGAAAAATTTGAGAAAATCAGCATGTAACGCAAACGATTTAGGCAGGAATCTTCAACTAGACACGTGGAAATCCGAGGTAGACTCCTTGGTAGCAGGAAATGTGATACATTATGGTAAATAAAAAACCACGTGGAACCGTATATGATGCGATGTACAACGTAAACAATTAGTACGTCAGGGGCTCGGATTTTCTGCTGATGCAGGTATATCGTGATTTCCAAATATATCTTCTGATCGGCTGATCGAAAAAAATCCTCATATAGTGCAATCGATTTTGGGACCACCCCTTGGGGGGGTGGACATAGTCTACCCCGGGGTGGGTGGGGGGTTGCGGGTGGGCAACTACGTGCCAGGAGGCCTCCGTCCGACTGGCACGTAGTTGCCCGAACAAAATCCACCCTTCCCCTTGCACGCGTTCCGCGCATGCGCAGTTCCGCACTTTTGATACCTATGAAAATTCGAAAAATTTTGAAAATTTTTTATTCAAAAAATTTAATTTTAAAAAGGTCCTGATCCTATAATCCCGATAACATTTTGGGAAATTTTCATTTTTTGACGGTAAAATGTACAAGGCAAGACTTAGACGAATGTTTTATATACAAGTGCAGATAGAATTTTTTCGAGTGACTGATAAAAACAGTTATTATAGTAGTTAATCGGAAGGCCCCAGATAACATAGGAAATTTTGTTCGAACAAAATCTGAAAAAAAAATCCAAGACGTGAAAATGTAGGTAGAATTTTCGAATAAGTTTTGTTTACCGATAAAAATATAAAGGTAAAAATAACGTCAGTTTTTCACTTGGAAAAAAGAGGATAAAATGAAAAAATTTCAGTTTCAGTTAAAAAAATACGATGTAGAGGTTGTACCAAAAAATTGGAAATAATTATTATTTTATACCAGTAAAATATACACAAGACCGAAAAAGGTAATTGCGCGGCTAGTGGGGTCGGATAGCATAAAAATATTTCAGTGCTGGCGGCGAATTTGAATTTTTGGATATGGATAGTACATATAACAAGCATCAAAAAACGCCCAGACCCCAAAATTTTGGGGCCCCCCACCACCGGTATGACGTCATTAAAGCGGGGGTCAAAAAAACGGCTTTTAGGCATAGAAATACTTTTTTTTTCTTTGTAAAAACCCATTTTAATTTTATTTTTTATACTAAAACAACTTATTTATAGGTTTTTGGGGTCGACAAATTTAGTGATGATATTAAAATTTTAATACGATACATCTACAACTAGATGCTACCCCAAACAACCCCTCAAAATTTTTCTTATATACATCCCTTCCCCAACACCCCCCTATGCACCAACCTTTATACTAAAATATAAACTTCTATTTATGTTCATAATATTTTATTTCATCAAACATATGAATAAAAACGACTTGAAAATTAAAAATAAGTTAACATTCTAAATAAAAATAACATTTTAATAAAATAAGTTAATACACTCTATTAATCGTTTTCAGAACAATGTCCTTCACATGCACACAGCTGTGTACACCGAAGACCGTTTTTTACACATTTACATGCTGAACACTGTCGTTTGCAGCTACAAGCGATTAGTTCCTCACAGCTTTTCACAACATCTGGAATGGTAGACCACAATGGCTGAAATCCGTCGTTAGTTTTTTGCCATCCCCAATTATCAGGCAATGGAGCTTGAAAGTCTTTTTCCAAGCAGTTGTTCCATATAAGGGCTTGTAGACTGGCTCGCTTGATATGTTGAATCAAAGCATTTTGCGTTGGAGGTATATTCTCAATTGCCCTATTTTTTTTTTATGAAAAGGAAACGTCTTATTTGGCATAAGAGACATTCTGTCCAATCAATTCTTGGTAGGGGTGCTTCTAAAGATGGGTTAACTTCCACAAGCTCGCGCTTCCTCTTCAGTGACATCTTTTTATTTAAAATATTTTATTTCTTCTGAAAATAAACACTTTCACCGTAAATATAACCTGTGATAACAATTAAAAACATACTATTCTTAAAAGTTATCACAGATTTCTAATCACTGGTTTCACTATCTTCTATCACTTTTCTCCTGAAAAAAAAAAACTATAATAAAAAATTACAAATATGTACTTTTGTAAAGTCTGTCTCAAAGTATATCGTGTTGGCGTTTGACCTTATTGCCTATTGTTATCGGGTGGAGGCCCCATTGTTGTCCCCGAGGTTATCCCATTATTATCCACCAGATAACAATAGGCAATAAAGCAATAAGGTCAAACGCCAACACAATATACTTTGAGACAGACTTTGAAATAATTTATCATAGTGATAAGAATAAACCTAAAAAAAAGTCTGAGTCTGAAATTGAAACACTAACAAATAAAGTTAAATATTAATAAGATAGGTAAGCCATAAAGGTACTGTTAGTAATATATCCATACACTCTGTAGGTACTAGATACTTAAAAATGGATCGACAAAATTCAAGATTTGTCAAAATCAAGCTGGGTATTTTTTACAGATTCATCCAAATAAAATTTTAATACCATCACTAAATTTTTTGACCCCAAAAACCTATAAATTGATATCAAACTCGAAATTTCAGAAAAAATGTCAAAATTTTGACATTTATGTAACAAAATGGCCGCCATATAATTAAAAACAGTTGAAAATATTTTCAAATAAGTTGTTTTAGTATAAAAAATAAAATTCAAATGGGTTTTTACAAAGAAAAAAAAAAGTATTTCTATGCCTAAAAGCCGTTTTTTTGACCCCCGCTTTAATGACGTCATACCGGTGGTGGGGGGCCCCAAAATTTTGGGGTCTGGGGCGTGTTTTGATGCTTGGTATATGTACTATCCATATCCAAAAATTCAAGTTCGCCGCCAGAACTGAAATATTTTTATGATTTTCAGAGCTATCCGACCCCACTAGGCTGTCCCATTTTATACATCCTAGCTCTTTCAGTTCATCTCGTTTGGAAAAAATCTAGGGGTTATTAATTTTTTAAATAGGTGTCCCAATTTTAAACAGCTCGATATTTTGGAAACTTTTCGCAAAAAAAGAATCTCCAAGGATTACATGAGCAAAAGAAAGAAAAAATGGAAATATACCAGCTGTCTCATTTATAAACCGCTTGATATCTAGCTGTCCAATTTTTAAACAGCTCGATATTTTGGAAACTTTTCGCAAAAAAAGAATCCCCAAGGAATACATGAACAAAAGAAAGAAAAAATGGAAATATACCAGCTGTCCCATTTATAAACCGCTTGATATCTTGGAAACGAAAACCTCTATAAAGGAAGTAAAAGCCATTTCCTAATAGGTGGAGGGCCGACTGTCATTGAAAAAAATTTTTTTTTCAGTTTTTTCTGAAAAATTTTTGATTTTTTTTTTGTAGAAGTTTTTTTCCAATAGATTTTTTGCCAATTTTTTTTTCAAATTTTTTTTTGCCAATTTCTTTTTGCCAAATTGTTTTTGCCAATTTTTTTTCCAAATTTTTTTTGCCAAAACTTTTTTTGCCAAATTTTTTTTTGCCAAAAATTTTTTTTGACAAATTTTTTTTTTGCCAAATATTTGTTTTGACAAAAATTTTTTTTTTTGTCAAAATTTTTTTTTGCCAAATTTTTTTTTTGTCAAAATTTTCAAACTGTTTTTCCAAAAAAATTTTATTTTCGAATTAAACGACCAAAAGTTATTAGAAAGAAAAGTTGTTCGGGAGGCCCTGGTACCTAGGAAACGCCTTTCCATCAAACAAAATGCGACAAAAAAAATTTAGACTTAGATGAATAAGTATGCAGGTGAAAAGACCAATATTTGATGCAAATGATTAACCAACCAAAAGTTATTAGAAAGAAAAGTTGTTCGGAAGGCCGAGGTAACCTAGGAGACGCCTTCCATTCAAACAAAATTCAACAAAAAAATTCAGACTTGGATTAATAAGAATGCAAGTGAAAAGAATGAATAACATTGGGTTTCCTAACTAAGATACAAAAACGGCACTGCTGCCTTTATTTACGTGAATATCTATCTAATATCTATAATACCTATCGAAAACAGAGAAATATTCAGGTCAAGACAAAAAGTAGCCTAATTTACAAGTTTGGGAATCAAAACTACCTATTGGCTTTTAATTTTGATGAGAAAATTCGTCTAATTTGTAAGTCAAATAAATGGAACATCATGAAAAATATACGAATAATTTAACAAATGCTATCTTAGTTCTATAGGCAGAAAGGTACTATAGGTAGTAATATATTTGGGATCAAAAGACAACCTATTAGCTTTTAAATTTGTGAAGAAAATACGTCTAATGAAACTGAACATTTCGTTAACGCGTTGATGAATGTTTGATGCAAGTAAAGTAGACAGAATTTCTAAAAAAAAAACGGTGACTGACCAAACAAGTTATTATAAAAAGTTGCTCGGGAGACCGATGTAACCTAGAAAACGCCTTTCCTTAGAATAGAAATTGACAAAATGGAACTTAGACGAATATTTGTTGCAAGTGAAAAGTAGGCAGAATTTTCGAAAATCGGGGACGGATCAAAAATTATAGTTGATCAGGAGGTTGAGATAACCTATGAAACGCTTTCCGTTAGAACAGAATCTGATGAAAGAAAAATTCCATGTGGGGTCAAGCTAGGGGTAACTACATAACCGAAATAAAAAATACTAAACGTTATAAAATTTAAAAAAATCATATTTTCAACGGATTTTTATCCTCTGAAAATTGTTCTTGTGTAAATTCAGTTTCACTGGATCAAGCTAGGTGGTAACTACATAACCGACATAAAAAAATACTGAACGTTATAGAATTAAAAAAAATCATATTTTTAACGGATTTTTGTCCCCTGAAAATTGTTCTTGTGTAAATTCAGTTTCACTGGGTCAAGCTAGGTGGTAACTACATAACCAAAATAAAAAATACTGAACGTTATAAAATTAAAGAAAATCATATATTCAACGCATTTTTGTCCTCTGAAAATTGCTAGAAAAATCAATCAATCCCAATTTACAAGTTTAGGAATAAAAAGAATACCTGTTGGCTTTTAATTTTGATAAAAAAATTAATTGAGTGGAAACCAGTTATCTTTTAGAAACAATTTCACATTTATTTCATAGAGAATATACACTTTCTTTAGGAAATAACGATACAGACATTTTGGGAATATAGAAGGCAAGAAAGTAATGATGCAGCTGTCATTTTGTGTCACTATATTCATACTGGTTAGATGGGAAATTTGATTTTGGTCATTTAGAAAAGTTTTTCAGTAGGCAATCGAACATTTTTTAAACGATTAAACTATCGACAATATTTTAAACCCAAAACCCTTCGAAAATACTCTGATAAATCATGAAATTTTATGACAAGTTCCTACCCTAATTTTACAAATTTGGAAGTGTGAACTAGGAGACGCCTTTCTTTCGAATAGAATCTGACAGAAAAAAAGTTACAGAATGGGTCTTAGCCGAATGTTTTATGCAAATGAAAAGAAGACAAAATTTTCGAAAAACAGCGACTGGCCAACCAAGAAGGTACCTATTAGAAAAAGTTGCTCGGGAGGCCGAGGTAACCTAGGAAACGCCTATCATTCGAATAGAATCTGACAAAAAAAATTCCAGACGAATGTCTGCAGGTGAAAAGCATACAGAATTTGTTTTTCGAAAAACGGCGTCTGACCAAAGAAACACATTAGAAAATTTTGCCTTCTTTTCATTTGCATAAAACATTCGGCTAAGACCCATTCTGTAACTTTTTTCTGTCAGATTATATTCGAAAGAAAGGTGTCTCCTAGTTCACACTTCCAAATTTGTAAAATTAGGGTAGGAATTTGTCATAAAATTTCATGATTTATCACAGTATTTTCGAAGGGTTTTGAGTTTAAAAGATTGTCGATAGTGTAATCGTTTAAAAAATGTTTGATTGCCTACTGAAAAACTTTTCTAAATGACCAAAATCAAATTTCCCGTCTAACCAGTATGAATATAGTGACACAAAATGACAGCTGCATCATTACTTTCTTGCCTTCTATATTCCCAAAATGTCTGTATCGTTATTTCCTAAAGAAAGTGTATATTCTCTATGAAATAAATGTGAAATTGTTTCTAAAAGATAACTGGTTTCCACTCAATTAATTTTTTTATCAAAAATAAAAGCCAACAGGTATTCTTTTTATTCCTAAACTTATAAATTGGGATTGATTGATTTTTCTAGCAATTTTCAGAGGACAAAAATGCGTTGAAAATATGATTTTCTTTAATTTTATAACGTTCAGTATTTTTTATTTTAGTTATGTAGTTACCACCTAGCTTGACCCAGTGAAAATGAATTTATACAAGAACAATTTTCAGGGGACAAAAATCCGTTGAAAATATGATTTTTTTTTTAATTTTATAAAGTTCAGTATTTTTTTATTTCAGTTATGTAGTTACCACCTAGCTTGATCCAGTGAAACTGAATTTACACAAGAATAATTTTCAAAGGACAAAAATCCGTTGAAAATATGATTTTTTTTAAATTTTATTACGTTCAGTATTTTTTATTTCGGTTATGTAGTTACCACCTAGCTTGATCCAGTGAAACTGAATTTACAAAAGAACAATTTTCAGAGGACAAAAATCCGTTGAAAATATGATTTTTTTAAATTTTATAACGTTCAGTATTTTTTATTTCGGTTACCTATGTAGTTACCACCTAGCTTGACCCAGTGAAACTGAATTTACACAAGAACAATTTTCAGAGGACAAAAATCCGTTGGAAATATGATTTTTTTAAATTTTATAACGTTCAGTATTTTTTATTTTGGTTATGTAGTTACCCCTAGCTTGATCCCACATGGAATTTTTCTTTCATCAGATTCTGTTCTAACGGAAAGCGTTTCATAGGTTATCTCAACCTCCTGATCAACTATAATTTTTGATCCGTCCCCGATTTTCGAAAATTCTGCCTACTATTCACTTGCAACAAATATTCGTCTAAGTTCCATTTTGTAAATTTTTTTGTCTATTTCTATTCTAAGGAAAGGCGCTTTCTAGGTTACATCGGTCTCCCGAGCAACTTTTTATAATAACTTGTTTGGTCAGTCACCGTTTTTTTTTTAGAAATTCTGTCTACTTTACTTGCATCAAACATTCATAAACGCGTTAACGAAATGTTCAGTTTTAGACGTATTTTTTCAAAATTAAAAGCCAATAGGTAGTTTGATTCCCAAACTTGTAAATTAGGCTACTTTTTGTCTTGACCTGAATATTTCTCTGTTTTCGATAGGTATTATAGATATTAGATAGATATTCACGTAAATAAAGGCAGCAGTGCCGTTTTTGTATCTTAGTTAGGAAACCCAATGTTATTCATTCTTTTCACTTGCATTCTTATTAATCCAAGTCTGAATTTTTTTGTTGCATTTTGTTTGAATGGAAGGCGTCTCCTAGGTTACCTTGGCCTTCCGAACAACTTTTCTTTCTAATAACTTTTGGTCGGTTAATCATTTGCATCAAATATTGGTCTAAGTCCCGAATTCGAAATGTTACCTTTTTTTAGTCGCCTTTTTTGAAAATTCTATATAGGTACTTTTCACTTGCATACTTATTCATCTAAGTCTAAATTTTTTTTTGTCGCATTTTGTTTGATGGAAAAGCGTTTCCTAGGTACCAGGGCCTCCTGAACAACTTTTCTTTCTAATAACTTTTGGTCGGTTAATTCGGAAATAAAAATTTTTTTCTGAGAAAAACAGTTTGAAAATTTTGACAAAAAAAATTGGCAAAATAATTTTGCAAAAAAAAATTTTGTCAAAACAAATATTTGGCAAAAAAAAATTTTGGCAACAAAAAATTTTTGACAAAAAAAATTTTGGCAAAAAAAAATTTGGAAAAAAAAATTTGGCAAAAACAATTTGGCAAAAAAAATTGGGCAAAAAAATTGGCAAAAAAAAATTTTGGCAAAAGAAAATTTTGGCAAAAAAAAAATTTGGCAAACAAAATTTTGCCAAAAAAGAATTTTGGCAAAAAAAATTTGGGAAAAAAAATTTGGCAAAAAATCTTTTGGAAAAAAACTTCTACAAAAAAAAATTAAAAATTTTTCAGGAAAAACTAAAAAAATTTCACCTGTCGGAATGACAGTCGGCCCTCCACCTATTAGGAAATGGCTTTTACTTCTTGTATAGAGGTTTTCGTTTCCAAGATATCAAGCGGTTTATAAATGGGACAGCTGGTATATTTCTATTTTTTCTTTCTTTTGTTCATGTATTCCTTGGGGATTCTTTTTTTGCGAAAAGTTTCCAAAATATCGAGCTGTTTAAAAATTTGACAGCTAGATATCAAGCGGTTTATAAATGAGACAGCTGGTATATTTCCATTTTTTCTTTCTTTTGCTCATGTAATCCTTGGGGATTCTTTTTTTGCGAAAAGTTTCCAAAATATCGAGCTGTTTAAAATTGGGACACCTATTTAAAAAATTAATAACCCCTAAAATTTTTTCCAAACGAGATGAACTGAAAGAGCTAGGATGTATAAAATGGGACAGCCGCGCAATTACCTTTTTCGGTCTTGTGTATATTTTACTGGTATAAAATAATTTTCTCTTACTATATGTTTACTATGCGGTCACGCGGTCGCAGCGAATAACCCGATGCGGCGCAACAGCTGAGTTATAATTTTGTGTACTTGAACAATTCGGGGTTTATTTGCACAAATAAATTAAAAAATTATGGCTCATAAGGTCACAAACGCAGAACTTATCGATAACAATTTTATTAGGCTTTTTTTTTTTTCATTATTAGCCTTTACTTGACATAACCTACAATTTTCCAAATTTATGTGTATAAGTTAAGAATCACCCTGTATACACGTAACAGTGGAATAGAGTGATATTATTGCTTAGAGTGAGAGTTTTATTATATGATGCTTCAGATGTTTTCCCTTCAACACAAAGATTCTTATAAAAAAAACACAACAAAAGATTTTTAAACGTTTATTAAAAATTAATTGTGTAAGTCAATATGTTTTATATTCATTTTAATTTCATATAACATAAGTTCATATTTCAATGCTTCTAAATTCTTCAAATATTGTTGCAGTTTTCTTCTGTACTCCAGCTTCGTCATGGTTCTACAATAAATTCGATATTTGTAGATCGGCCGACGAGTCCAAGACTCTTCATGTAATACCTCCTTCCGTTACCGATGTCCCTGTTAATTTATTCGATCTGTTGGGGCGTAAACTCGGCCGTGTATCGTTGTGGCAGCACCGTCTTAAATTCTTCGAACTCTACATAGACCTTCTCTCCGTATTGCGTGTTCACTTTGTCCACGCTCGTGATTTGAAAATTTTCACCGACTTCCATATTTTGAACGCTTTCGAATTTCTTGAAGATCAAATTCTTGTTCAGGTTATTCAGGAACGATTGCATTTTGAAGCCATTGGAGTGGGGGTTGCCCCGTCGTTGGAGTGGGGGCGACCCCCGCCGTTGGATGGGGGAGGTCAACTGGGGGTCACACGTGGCCCAAAGGTCAACCTGTCTGGATCTAGGGGTCAACTGGGGTCATCCGGTGACGTCACGTGACCTCGGGAATGACGTAGCTACTTTGCACGCTTTTTTCAAGGTCGTGAGTTGGAACTCTCTTTGCCTTACTACTAAAGTAAATTATTATTGTCACAGATCTTACTTAAATATGTTTTCTTTGCTCTTCTCACTACGTTTTCATTATTATAATCATCATTAAAAATAGGAACATACAGGGTGGCTTATATAAGTGGCGCACTCAAAATATCTGGCTATTTTCTCTCAGAAAAAAACGGTGGCAGGTGCCATCAATAGCCCTTTCAGGGGGTCTTCTTTTGTCATTATGAAAATTGTTGTCTATGGCCACCTACGAAAACTATAGCCAAAAATACAAAAATGTCGAAATTTTTTAAAGGCTGTAACTTTTTTATTTTTCGAATTATGGCAAAAGGTTTAACATTAAATTTGTTTGCAGGAACCGATAGAATTTACGTATGACATTAGTTTTGATGTGTGGATTACCATAAAGTTTGGACTCCTTTGGGCTCGAAAATTAAATTATCTGTAAAAATATTTAATTATGTGTGTTTTGTAAAGCAAAATGTCCCATTCAATTTGAAGTGTCACACTTGCATATTCTGTATTTACTTAAAAAAATTAAGAAAAAATATCAGTAATATTTGTGGTTGACATAAGATCTAGTTATCCATGAAAATAAATATGCAATGACTAAGTTAAAGACAAAATATCTCAGAAGATCAGAGAGATGAATGAGGCAGGTGTCGTGGCTAACTACAAGAGAAGTTTATTAAGAAGGTATTCTCTCTGCGTTGCACAAAATGGAAGCATTATACACCTTCTACAATTTAATTTAATTCATAATAAAGTATCATGCTCCTTCCATAAATATGCCTTTTATTAAGACTAAAATGACAGAAAAAAATGAAATATAACTTGTGGAAAATTTCCACAGCAGTATTGGCTTTGCTGAGTTTTCAATATATTGTTTTATGTAATTGTGGGAATACAACAATTAATGTGTACTGTCAAATCTCCATATATATAATATTCTCGTAATAACTGTTTTCAATTTTACACGGCAATTTTGATTTTGTTAGAGATTCAATAATTCAAAGGACGATTTTGTGCAAAGTACTAGAGCAAACTGTAATGAATATTCTGTCTAGTTTTCGTTACGACATTTTAAACGCACCGTTTCGTTTCGATGTGTTTGATGCACCCCATGTAAAACACAGTTCGTAAGAATGGTGCCCTACTATCTGCAACCACATATACAAGCCGATATATAATATATTGCCTACTCAGTACCAGACTTGTTTAAAAACCAAAATACTGAACAGTATAAAAATTTATGTGCCTGTTGCAAAAGTGTTTGATTTTAACTCATCAATTGAAGGTATGTGCTATTAGTAGAGATGCAAAATGCTCGAGCATTTATATTTCGAGCATTTTCAGCAAGAACGAACGAGCATAAACGAAAATAAACGACATAGATAGGTGTTTCATTATAGCAAAATGATCAGCTCCTTTCAGAGGTTAAGAAAGAAGCAATTAAATGTTTTTTTCTGAAAATTCTCATTTTTCTGAAAATTCTGGAGCACATTCTTAAAATGCTCAAGAATGTTGAGAAAGTGCTCAAAATGCTGATGATGGCAGGATCTGCAAGCTTGCCCTTTTACCTCAGTTCGCCAGTGCGCTTGTGTCTCCGTCTTGCCTTTGTCAATATGGAAGAACGGGTCATACAAAAAAAGTGCTCCAAGCTACAACCAGAGAACAATTTCTTGTTCTCTGCTACAACATCTTTATTAAGTAGGTACACACATATATGCTGACACACAATCACACAACACATATTGATCTATAAAGTTAACGGATCACCAATCTCAACATACACTGAACTGTCGGGAATAGTCTCTTCTTCAACCATAATGTCTATGACCGCATTATTGCAACTGCTGTCAAGTTCAACGATCGTAGCACTCGTAGTCATAGCGCCTGGCATAATTCACAACAACTGACAACAGAATGCATAGGGTGCCGGGTAGATTTCAAAAATTGCAATATTGCCAAATTTTTCAAATTTGGTCACACTTTATCTCTTTTGTGCTTGAAATTTCGAGCATTTTGAGCATTTTCAAGGGAACGTTCCTTTTCGTGCTCTTGAGAATACACGCACATGGGTAGGGAACGTTCGCGAACCTTCTCCGAGCACGAACGGGCACATACATTTTTATACTGTTCAGTATTTTGGTTTTTAAACAACAAGCCTGGTACTGAGTAGGCAATATATTATATATCGGCTTGTATATTTGGTTGCAGATAGTAGGGCACCATTCTTACGAACTGTGTTTTACATGGGGTGCATTAAACACATTGAAACGAAACGGTGCATTTAAAATGTCGTAACAAAAACTAGACAGAATATTCATTACAGTTTGCTCTAGTACTTTACACAAAATCGTCCTTTGAATTATTGAATCTCTGACAAAATCAAAATTGCCGTGTAAAATTGAAAACAGTTATTACGGATATATTATATATATGGAGATTTGACAGTACACATTAATTGTTGTATTCCCACAATTACATAAAACAATGTATTGAAAACTCAGCAAAGCCAATACTGCTGTGGAAATTTTCCACAAGTTATGTTTCATTTTTTTCTGTCATTTTAGTCTTAATAAAAGGCATATTTATGGATGGAACGTGATACTTTATTATGAATTAAATTAAATTGTAGAAGGTGTTCTATAATGCCTTCCATTTTGTGCAACGCAGAGAGAATACCTTCTTAATAAACTTCTCTTGTAGTTAGCCACGATACCTGCCTCGTTCATCTCTCTGATCTCCTGAGATATTTTGTCTTTAACTTAGTCATAATGCTATCATTGCATATTTATTTTCATGGATAACTAGATCTTATGTCAACCACAAATATTACGGATATTTTTTCTTAATTTTTTTAAGTAAATACAGAATATGCAAGTGTGACACTTCAAATTAAATGGGACATTTTGCTTTACAAAACACACATAATTAAATATTTTTACAGATAATTTAATTTTCGAGCCCAAAAGTGTCAAAACTTTATGGTAATCCACACATCAAAACTAATGTCATACGTAAATTCTATGGGTTCCTGCAAACAAATTTAATGTTAAACCTTTTGCCATAATTCGAAAAATAAAAAAGTTACAGCCTATAAAAAATTTCGAAATTTTCTATTTTTGGATATAGTTTTCGTAAATGGCCATCGACAACAATTTTCATAATGACAAAAGAAGACCCCCTGGAAGGGCTATTGATGGCATCTGCCACCGTTTTTTTCTGAGAAAAAATAGCCAGATATTTTGAGTGAGCCAATTATATAAGCCTATGTTCCTTTTTTAATGATGATTATAATAATGAAAACATAGTGAGAATAACAAAGAAAACATATTTAAGTAAGATCTGTGACAATGATAATTTACTTCAAACTTGTTCGGCATTACATAATCTTGATATCCATAACAAAAAGCTAATGTGACACTCCTCCATAATTTACGTGACCCTAATTCCATTAATACATACTTTTCACAATTTTTCCAAATTGTAAATAATAAATGTGACAAAAACATCTCCTTCTATAACAGTAACTTATATAATAATTTGAATAAATTTTCTGTTCGTATGGTTGACTTGGACGAGATCCATGATACTCTGCACAAACTCAGGAAAGATACTTATGGTTATGACAATATATCCTTAAAAATGCTCTAGTTGTGTACTCCACATATTGATTTGTACAAAATTGCCGTGTAAAATTGAAAACAGTTATTACGAGAATATTATATATGTATATGGAGATTTGACAGTACACATTAAGTGTTGTATTCCCACAATTACATAAAACAATGTATTGAAAACTCAGCAAAGCCAATACTGCTGTGGAAATTTTCCACAAGTTATATTTCATTTTTTCTGTAATTTTAGTCTTAATAAAAGGCATATTTATGGATGGAACGTGATACTTTATTATGAATTAAATTAAATTATAGAAGGTGCTTCCAATAATAAACATTAATAAACTTCTCTTGTAGTTGGCCATGATACCTGCCTCGTTTATCACTCTGATCTCCTGAGATATTTTGTCTTTAACTTGATCGATATTATTTGACCTCTCCGCATATACCCGGTCCTTTAAAGTACCCCACAGAAAGAAATCGAGTGGGGTATAGTCTGGGCTTCTGGCAGGCCATAAAATAGTTCCATTTGAACCAATTCACACTACAAAAGTGTCATCTAAATGCTTCTTGAAAGCACTTGATTTATGTGTGGAGCACCATCTTGTTGCAAAACAATATTCGGCTCATTAACTTGATTCAATAGATCAGAAATTTCTTCTCTTAAGAGCTATAAATATTTTACTCCAGTTAAACCACCTTCAAAAAATACTGGATCAATTAAGTGATCCCGAAAAATACCACGCCAACATATTGAAGTTTCTGATGAACAAAAAGTATGATACTTCTCCTGAAATCAAGAAAGCAATACGACTGAATATGAGAAAACAAAAAAATTCCTCTATTAGCATTATTTTTTGCACAATATCATGGCATGCATCAAGAGTTTTTATTCAAGAATAATGTTATCATTTCTTATGAAATGTGTGGAAAAGTTGTAGCCAGAATGAATTTTCAAATTTTCAAATTTAGGACATGAGGAATGTTTTGTCTGCGAATCGTTTAGATTGCATTGTGTCTCCCCAGGACATAATAAAGATTGCCAAGAGTGTGCCAAGATTGTGCCAAGAGTGTGCCAAGATTGTGAAGTATGTACATCAATTAAGAAGCATCAAGGGGGATATTGAAAGGCAAGAGAAGGATATAAATAGGACAGTGCCAAAAAAGATGGTTTATATGTTTCAGCAGATCTCCAAAAGGCAAGATTTGCATTATTAAACTTTTGGAATAAAATAATAAATTTCTATTATTGTAGGCTATCATGCTTCCAGGTGCAAGATATTCAAGGAAATTATGTTTATGCCGTGAGTTATCGCATTCAATGAAACCTTTGTACCTATAGGGAAATCTCAGCAGAAACCGTATGCTTTTGTTTGGCACGAAGCTGTATCAGACAGATCCAAAAATGATATTATTTCAACTTTTTACAATTTCTTATTAGCTGTGAGGGACGCTGACAATGTTACAATGTAACGTACCCTACATTTTAAGATCAGAAAATGCGATAAATGCTGTAGAAAACAGTTTTGATATTTTTGATATATTAGAATTTCTGCCACATACTTCACATACCTACAACAGTGTAAACACCTGCAAAAGTAGCTGATATCGGCCGTAGCAAGAAAACCATGACAATTTTCAATTTTTTTTAATACCAATTATTGTAATTTCAATAATTCTCTACAGGGTGCGTCATAATCCTTTTTTTGCTACTATGGGCGATTTTGATGGTTCAAAATGATTGAGAAAAAAATCAAGAATACAATAGCGGTGAAGTCTTAGATATACCGGGTGTTGAAAACACTATCATAAAATGTCTGTGTGTTACTTTATTGTTGATAACATTCTAAGGGATTATAGACTCTAAACAATAATATTGTTACAATTACAATGGGCTCGTATACTTCGGACAAAAATATGAATTTTTTTTATCTATCGGTAGAAAATGACAAAAAAATCGACCCGTGTCTTTCATTTTTTTCATATTTGCTTTAGATTTGCTGTAATTTTATAAATAATACTTTCCCGCCAAAGGTTGTGACGTAGTTGCCCTTCCTTATACAAGTGGTATTTCATAATTTTTACTGGAATTCTGATCTAGTTTGTTAGCATATTATGGTATTATTATATATATATAAGAAAAGGTGATAATGGGCAAACACTCAGAGTTAACAAAAAGAAAAAACTAGTAACCGCATACACGTGTTTCATGCTATTTGGCAATCATCAGTACGGTGTAACATTAACCAAATCAAAAGATAGGCATGATTTGGGAAGCAACAAATGAAGTCCAGGCAGGAGCCAACAGCACATTTGCAGCTTCAGTCAGCACATCCCCTATTTTGGGGCTTGTACTAACATCGCCACGGAGGCTGCTAAAGCGACCTGCGTGGAAATCTTCATAACCCAAGATACAATGACAATAAGGATGTAAGATTAGCGAGTGTAAATGTAACAATTACAAGAAAAGGTGATAATGGGCAAACACTCAGAGTTAACAAAAAGAAAAAACTAGTAACCGCATACACGTGTTTCATGCTATTTGGCAATCATCAGTACGGTGTAACATTAACCAATGTTAATGTTAGTACAAGCCCCAAAATAGGGGATGTGCTGACTGAAACTGCAAATGTGCTGTTGGCTCCTGCCTGGACTTCATTTGTTGCTTCCCAAATCATGCCTATCTTTTGATTTGGTTAATGTTACACCGTACTGATGATTGCCAAATAGCATGAAACACGTGTATGCGGTTACTAGTTTTTTCTTTTTGTTAACTCTGAGTGTTTGCCCATTATCACCTTTTCTTGTAATTGTTACATTTACACTCGCTAATCTTACATCCTTATTGTCATTGTATCTTGGGTTATGAAGATTTCCACGCAGGTCGCTTTAGCAACCTCCGTGGCGATGTTAGTACAAGCCCCAAAATAGGGGATGTGCTGACTGAAGCTGCAAATGTGCTGTTGGCTCCTGCCTGGACTTCATTTGTTGCTTCCCAAATCATGCCTATCTTTTGATTTGGTTAATGTTACACCGTACTGATGATTGCCAAATAGCATGAAACACGTGTATGCGGTTACTAGTTTTTTCTTTTTGTTAACTCTGAGTGTTTGCCCATTATCACCTTTTCTTGTAATTGTTACATTTACACTCGCTAATCTTACATCCTTATTGTCATTGTATCTTGGGTTATGAAGATTTCCACGCAGGTCGCTTTAGCAACCTCCGTGGCGATGTTAGTACAAGCCCCAAAATAGGGGATGTGCTGACTGAAGCTGCAAATGTGCTGTTGGCTCCTGCCTGGACTTCATTTGTTGCTTCCCAAATCATGCCTATCTTTTGATTTGGTTAATGTTACACCGTACTGATGATTGCCAAATAGCATGAAACACGTGTATGCGGTTACTAGTTTTTTCTTTTTGTTAACTCTGAGTGTTTGCCCATTATCACCTTTTCTTGTAATTGTTACATTTACACTCGCTAATCTTACATCCTTATATATATATATATATATATATAAGGGGTTCTTTATTTATTGGTTAGAACTTACTTATACAGTTCAAATTTGCACTGCAAGTTTGTGTTATTATTTGAATAGTCTTTTACATAGCAAATCGAACTTTTCAAAGTATGGAGCAAGGATTAGTGAAGGCGACATCGGACAATCTGCCATATTAGCTATGTGGAATTAGAAATGGTGTGTTCGTTTCTTCTTTTTAGGTTCTGAATATTTGTCATTAACAAAAAGAAAATGAAAATATCACTTTAGACATGAATTATTATTCAAACTTTACTAAAAAGGTAACCAATTAGGAAAAGAATGAACAAAAAATAATTTACAGTTTATTGAGCAATCATTTACAATACAACTTATTTAACTTAAATATATTTCATAAAATTAAAGGCCTCACACAATAACCATTATGTGATCTAAAAGGTACCTACCTATATTAATTGATGATTTACCCTGGAATGTATATTGAGCTTTGCAAATTCTCGAATTCGTCTTATTATCCTCTCTACATGAATTGAAAGGGAAGCAATTCGTTTGCTTTTTATGCTTTTTATGTGGCGCTGAGGCACAACTTCCTTTTTCAAGATAATCTTGCTTCCCACAGTTTTGAAGAACATATAATTCTTAGCATCACGCTCAAGCTAAAAAAAGAAAAATGTATCTTACTATTCTTTTACAGAAATTATTGCAATAAAAGGTGCTCGATTAAAGAGTAAGTAAGAACTTAATATTAGTATACACTTTTAATCTCTATATGTAATATAAATTATTAACAGGGGTTATTTTGAGGTTTATTACATTCAGGTAGATGTAGTCTTAAGTAATAACCCCAAGACAGTAAGTAAGTATTAAAAAAAGAAGTAAAAGTGCTTCAAACTATCTATAACAGATAATATGTACTTACGTTGGAATGGTCTTCGTAACAATATAAAAACGTTTTCCTCATTGGAAGGCCAACTATTTCCAACCACCGTTTTAGGTGAATTTCGTCGGTGTCGATAAAAACAATTTTCCAGAGTTTCTGCTGGAGTTTTCACAAGAGTGAAAGAACAACCTCCATCACTATTATAACGACGTGCAAACTAGTAAATAACTAAAGATCACTTGCTTATTTTCTGCTAACGCATTGGGCAAAGGGCTGATAATTTTCGCAGGTAGAAACGTTTTGAGACAACTATTGATAGTTTGACAGCAGTTGTATTTATAAAGGTTAACAGGCCAGGTCAGGTTATTTTATTTGACGGAAGACGAAGAGGGGAGAAGGCGACGTTGCTGGTTCTTAAATTAATGCTAACTACGTCACAGGCATTTCATTACGTATTCAACTCAATTTTGCAACTAAACTACCTGGAAAAAAATTTTTCTTTAGCGTTTCCGGACGTTTAAAGGCAATATCTATCCATTGCAAAAATAAAAAAAATTGGTATACGAGCCCATTGCAGCATTGTAAAGAATTTAATGAATAAATTGTTATTATCGACTTAGCCAAAAGGCATCCGCACTCCCTCTATGGGGAACATTCACTCAGATCCCGGTTATCCCGGATACCATAAGGATCTGGCTTGGACGTGACCCCTGCCATGTTATCGGGCATTAGGCGACATTGACGTTGTTGGACGTTCCTACACTCCCCCTGAATTTCCTGACGGTTCGGGCTGTTGCAAGTAGTACCGCTTTCTGCATGGACCTGTAAAGATTATCAGTTAGATCCAGCTCTTTGATGTTTCTCAGTAAACTTTTTGGTATAACACCAGTTGTTGACACGATAGTTGGAACCATTGAATTCTAATTGGGTTTTTCACCACCAAATTGGTTAAAAAGCAACTTTTTCAAGTTGCCTGGAAAATTAATAAATTCTTAACAGTAAATGAACTAAACTTTTAACTTGTAACTCAAAAAATATCTTCAACAAATTTGTTTCCTATTAGTTGGAACCGTCTGAACGTTCTCCATTTCCCATTGCCTTTTAATTTGTTCTTCTAAGTCTCTGTACTTCACGACCTTCTCGGCCTGCTTCACATACAGGTTGTTGTTGTTTGGGATGGCCACATCAATCAGAGTTGTCTTCCTAGAAATTTCATCAACTATTATAAGGTCCGGCCTGTTATGGGCAACTCGTAGATCTGTCAGAACTGTACGATCCCAATACATTTTGTAGTTGCTGTTTTCAAGAACAGGCTCCAGTGTGTAGCTGTAATATGGGACCCTCTATACGTCTTGGTATGACTTGTATGGCCAGTAAGAAGCCTTCCGGTTCGGGGAACATTTGTCCCAAGGTCAGCCAATAGTTCGACGCTAACTTGTCCACATGTTCCTGGTTAACGTCATCAGGATGCCTCCCGTGCAGCAGCTTCGCCAGCCACATCTGCAGTTTATCATTATTGGTTCGGTGGTGATTCTGATGCTTGTGTTCCCTCAGACGTAGCAGTGTTGAGACGTCTGCTCCGCATATGGCTTTATGTAGTATGCAACTGTTGGCCTGCCAGTGGAAATAATCACGCAGGTTTAATATTTGTTGGTCCAATTGCTTGTCGAGGTCTGCCAATCCTCTTCCTCCCAGATGACATGGCAAAGTTGTTCTTTCTACGGCGCTTCGGGGATGATGTTTATGAGCTTTTGTCAGTAGTGTCCTAAATTTTCACTGCTGGTTGTTGATGTCCGTGTTGGTCAAATTCACTATTCCGAACGAATAGCTGAGGACAGAGCATGCATACGTGTTTATTATTATTATTATTATAATTATCATCGAATTAGCCAAAAGGCATTCGCACTCCTTCTACGGGGAACATTCCCTCAGATCACGGGTATCCCGGATACCATAAGGATCTGGCTCAAACGAGACCCTTGCCATGTTATCGGGCCTTAGGCGACATGGATGTTGTTAGATGTTCCTGCATTCCCCATGAATTTCCTGACAGTTCTGGCTTTTGCAAGTAGTACCGCTTTCTGCATGGACCTGTAAAGATTATCATTTAGACCCAGCTCTTTGATGTTTCTCATTAAACTTTTTGGTATAATACCAGTTGTTGACACGATTATTGGAACCATCTGAACGTTGTCCATTTCCCATTGCCTTTTAATTCGTTCTTATAAGTCTCTGTACTTCGCGATCTTCTCGGCCTGCTTCACACGCAGGTTGTTGTTGTTTGGGATGGCCACATCAATCTGAGTTGTCTTCCTGGAAATTTTATATATTATAAGGTCTGGCCTGTTATGGGCAACTTGTTGATCTGTCAGAAATGTACGATCCCAGTCCATCTTATAGTTGCTGTTTTCAAAAACAGGCTCCGGTGTGTAGCTTTAATATGGGACTCTCTCTGCCTGCACAAGCAGCAGTTCCTGGTGCAAGATCTTGGCAACCAAAACATGTCGTTCCTTATATTCCGTTAATGCGAACATCTGACATCCTCCTGTTATGTGCTGGATTGTTTCTGAAGTTTGGCACCCGTATCTGCATCTGTCATCCACTACCGACGCGTCTCCTACAATGAATTTTAGGTAGTTGCGAGTTGGTATAACCTGATTATTATTATATAAATAATCATATTCAAATTATAATATTTAGCTAATCTTGCCAGGAAAATTGTTCAATACTGTCTGAAAAAATATCGGGATGGTAAATACGTGGATCTTTTGTATTTTATCGGTATCGAATGAATATCGATTTTGGAAAATTGTTAGATATACCTATCAAGAAAGTACCGGGGCAGTCGATATTTTTTTATTTTATCGGTATCGAACAAATTTTGTAATTTTGATCGATATTGTCCGAAAATGTATCGAAACGGTTGAAATTTCTGGATTCTTAGAATTTTATCGGTGTCGAACGAATATCAATTTTGCAAAATTTTTCTATCGTCTATGAAGTGATGATCGATATTCCTCAGTATTACGCATATCGCGAATATCGACATATGAAAATTTGTTAGATATCATCCAGATCCTCCATAATCCATTGTGCAGTCTTAAGTTGTTATATTAAATCAATGTATTTGTGTAATTCAATAAAAATTCAAAATTTCTAAAACAAATATTATATTTGTATTTTTTTGCATTTTATAGGTATCAAATATAATGAATAAATATCGATTGATTGATTGACAAATATATTTAGTATTGAGACACGTAAGACCCTTTTGTCCCGTCTGTATGTCAAAATTATGTAGCGCCACATTATGATTAAGGCCTTTTTGGCTTTGCTATTTTGTCTCACTCTGTGTACCTTTTTATTATTGTACTTAATTAACTACGTGACGAGATGATTAAGAGCTTGGCTTTTGTCAGCAGTTTTGACCACCCTGTATTTTATTGTTCACCTTGTAGGAGAAAAATCTGTCACGATTATGGTCCTTTTGGGTTTGGTCTCACGCATGAATTTTTGTCAGTTGATTTTAAGACACACTGTATATTATTAATTCGGTCACGTGATGAATAGGGTTTCCAAATCCCGGGACCGAAAAAGTATTCGGGACTTTGGTCCCAAATTTTAAGTCCCGGTACTAGTTCTGAAAGTCCCAAAAAATGGTCCCGAAATCAAAATTTTGTTTCTTTGCAACAAATTTTGTAAGAAAAAGTTTATAAAAATGAAATAATTTTTATTTAGATGTGGGTAGTACCTACCTACAAAATACCAAACAAAACAACAAACTAAAACTGAGATTACTTTGCAACGCGATTTATTGTTGTCTCAAAAATGTATAGATTACCTACCATGTATACCAATGTATTCGTCGATGAAGGTGTGGTAGCCGCCAGCTTTTAAACAGTGAAGACGGGCGTGGGTATAAAGATGACGGGGAAGGCGCCACTTAGTTTGTTACCACCCCTCACTCTATGTAAGTGAGAAACAAACCAAGAAAATTCTCGGTAGGTATTTTTTTTGCAAAACTCGAAATTCAATTTAAATAATAATAAAAATAAAATAAAACAAGATTTCGGACCGTATACTAAATTTACTAAACTTACTAGGGTTCGGACAAACAGTAAAAATTGGCTGTCGACAGACAAACAAAGTTGTAATTATTCTCTTTTGGTGCTCTACACCACTATCCAAAATAACACAACTGTCTAGGTCTTCCTAGATTCACCGACAAGTTATTCTTACAGAGATTTTAAAATAAATTGATGTTATTAATAATAATACTTAATGAATGTGATACTACAAGTTGGTTTGTATCCCCGAACGTGTACACGTGCAGTTTACACAACGATCGCATAAGATCAATAACATACGCAGCAAGATCATAACCTATACGCAAAAGTTCAACATGACGAACGCTATTGTTCATAACAAATAAACGCAAAAACGTCACGACGTACGCAGAAAGGAGCTGTCCTAGCATACGCTCTCCATTATTCACGCGATAAATGTTTTTGGTATATAAAAAGAAAATGATCATGCAACACTTAGCTGTTGGTGACCCTTCAATGTGGCGAGGTCCTCAGATGAAGGTCCTCTTAGCCATCCACAGAGCGATCAGGTGGTAACAAAGTGCACTCCGTCACTCAGGTGCCTCAAGGGACAATGTAGGTACACCCGAATCTTGTAGTCGAAACCAAAATTCAAAACTTGCAGTCCAATGAAAACAAATCAGTTCCAGCAGAAAAAAAAACTAGGTTGGACCCGAAAACCCTAAAAATAAATTACGCGATTGGTATTTTATTAACCAATTCCTATAACGAACTTTGGGACTAAATTTTGTTCCAAAAAAAAAATATACCAATAAACCTAACCTACCTCCAAACGAGGGTTTTTTTTCCAGTTCAAATTCTTCCAAAATATCCTTGAATTTACCGTTGGAAATTCAGTGAGTCGACACCAATTTTGGTGTGGTTCTAAAATAAAAAACACAATCAGAAATATGAACTAAAATGAAAGACACAGATTAGCTTACCAGCAGGTATTATTACTCCCAAGATGGAATGGGGTTCTTTTTCGTAGGTTCCAGGGTCCAATTGTTCAGCAGAGCAATTTAATCCCACAAAAGCGGATAGAGGACCAATAACCATCAATCACAACCACAATCGGTATTGGACCTCCAATTACACGTGCAGGCAGCCGAAATAATCCTTGAAGTACACAAGACGAGCCAGAAACCACACTCGTAATCGACTAATCTGCCGCCGGAAAAACTTCCCGATTTGCCGTGCTTCAAACGGAACACCAGAACGCGAAGTGCCAAATTACTGGCAAAAACTAAATCCGTTGGCAATCACAAAAAAAAAAACAACCCAAACCCAATAAATTGTGATGCGAAGGACATCTACACTCTGCCTATGAAAACAAATATAGAATCTGTCGAAATCCACGAACATAGGAGAAACTTCACGCCGACACCGACAGATGGCGTGACAACTCGACAGATGTCTATGCCAAAAAATCACAACAAAGCCTGCTCTTTGCTTCCGTTGCTAGGTGGCTCAATGACAAGCAATGCGATCAACTTGTGACACTGTCCAACAGGTGTCACTGCAGTCGCAAGGATGTGAACATCACTTGGCAATTTATTTTGTGGAACAAAAGATTGGATATCATTAAACTACGGAATGTACGGAACATCAGCAACATCAGTAAGTAGAACAGCAAATAATATTCGATAATCAGTGGACAAGTATTTCGAAAATAAATCCAAGTTTAAATCAAAACATAACCAAAAAAACTTGTCGTACGTCTTTTATTCTTCTAATAACTAAAGATATTCCTTTTTATTGTAGGTCCCACAAGATAGTAACAAACCGCGAAGGCTCTGAGAACTGCTAAAACCAGCCACAAACAATCTGAACAAAAGCAAAACATTGTTCGCTCGACAGAGCTCGAAGACCAACCACAGAAGGCAAGTTCACAACAAAACCACTTGCACTACGACTCATCAACAGCAAAGAGCACCTAGGTACGTTCCTAACTCACTATTTTTCAGGAAACAAATTACTACAAAGCCAAGAAACATCCATGCAAACCTAGCGTAAACATCTTCTGAAAGCTAAGAGGGTTTATCGGACGATGAAACAAAATCTCTTCGACCAAGTGAGACTACTAATAAAAATGGTATTGTGAATAAATTAAATAAACTATTCAAAGTTTTTACCCGTTTATTTACTCCAACTACCACGAATTGATTTTTCTAAACAAAACCATTTCTTTCACAAGCAGTAATCCCAGATGATCCACCAAAATTTCAAAAGAACTACCTCTTGGATGAGAGCTGTCTTTTTAGTGTAACAACTTAAAAAAAAAACAGAGCACACAACGACGGTAGCTAATTTAAATGTATGACTAAGTACACAAGTAAGTATTCTTATTTCAGTTTAAAATCTAAAAATAGTAATAATTCCACAATTTTATGCATTAATTAAAGAACTACATATAAGGATATGGTTAATCACACCACTGAAACCATACACAACCACACGGTACTGTATTACACTAAGGGGTAAGGTCACAGGCCACAGCGTCATGGGCTTCACGGCCTAGAATCATAATAATACTAAAAAAGATGAAAGCCAGTGAATCCCCTACGACCCCTACCCTAGTTCTTTAGGTTTTCAGGGGAATTGGTGGCATATTTATGACGTAATAAAAAAATTCGGGACTTTTAAGATTTCGGGACAATGAGGAAAATACCGGGACCACACTTTTTGGGTAAAATCCTGGGACAATCCCGGTACTATACATACAGGGTGTCTACTTTTAAGTGTATACAAATCGATAAAAAATGTATTTTGTGAGATATTTTCAAAAACCTTTTTTTTTGTTTGAAAGGTCTTCAAAAACCGCTTCTTTTTACCTTACTGCCATTTTTAAAATGCAAATCCAGGGCCGGCTGCGATTTTTTTATACCTCCGATTTTCGCGAAAACCTTTTAGCGATTTTTTTATTTAAAATCTGACCCCACAGCGTTAATCAGAACACCCCAAAAGGGAATCAAAGTTGAGCAAAATAGGAATTTTAAAGGCATCTGCCAAGTCAAGTGTGCCATGGAATCCCCTCAAAGCAGTTGAATGGTCAACAGGACCACTCAAGTTCTTGGTGTGCAAAGGTCAAATATGAAATATACAGAGTGCTCTTATCTGTGCCATCTCAAATTACTGAATTTTTGTAACTTTATACGGGTCAAAAATCGAGTATATCAAAACCGCTCCAAATACTATAAACGAACTAAATCTAAAAAATACAGAAGCCTGCCAGTCAGTAAGTCCATATCAGTTAAGGTGGCTGGTGTGTCACAACAGAAACGTACAGAAAATGTATCATCTTAGAGAGTGACTTTGTTGAGAAAGGCCCAATAATTTAAATTGTTTTTATTTGTTGGTTGGCATTTTGTAAAGAAATAAATTATTTTGTGTTTATCAATATTTTTTCAATGATTCCAGAGCACTCCTGATCAGTATAAAGTTTAATAAAAATTCAGAATTAAAACCCTTTGGCTTTGGTCCCACCCAGTAATTTTGAGACATCCTGTATGTTTAATTTTTTGAGAAAATGTTTAATTTAATAATAGTAATAAGAATTTTTATTAGCTTCTGAAGCTATTTAGAGACTTGTATTTTGCCATTTTATCCCTTCCGGCCACTGCCCGTGACCTAGATTCGATTTCTGCACTTGTGAAATATATCGGAAAACTGCTGACCAAGCTTTTTGCCTGTCGGCAATCTCAAAGGGTCAATGACAGAGCTGACGTATTGACCCAGAAATATACAATTTTTCTGTCTGAAACACCAATTTTGTGAAACGTTTTTGGCGTATATCTTTTAAATCCCCGCGCCCAGTATTCAGTAGCAAAAAGTTTTGCGTATATCTTACATTGCGCTTTTTAGTTAAGCCTGTGTGTCGGAAAATGTTTGAATGCGTCGATTGGCTTTGGTAGTTTTAACTTAAAACTTATTATAATAATAATAATAATAATAATAATATATGTTTATTTACAATAAGTAATTACAAAAATTTGCAAAAATAATACAATAAGGGAGTAAATAAACAAAAAATGCAGAAGCTGTATAAAATACAGCTTGTATGCAGGTAGTGAAGTCTTCCTTAACCTAATATGCTTAACTATTTTATCCAAAAGCAACACAACTAACTGAATTGTCCCAAAAGGAATAATTTTTATTTCTGTTAAATTCTCTCTTTTGTTTCCTCCATGTAGGTATAGGTAAATATCTTTATTTTATGTTGACAATATCTTTAAATGTTTGTCTATCCGAGTTAAGTATCCATTTCTTAACTTCTTTTTCATATCGTCTCAATGATGTTACTATTTTCAGGTCATCAGGAAGAACACCGAAGAGTCTTGGTGCTAGAAATGTAAAACAACGCTGACCAATTGTCTTCCTGCATGCAGTAGTATTGTTCTTATTATTCAGTTTAGAATTTTTGCAAATATATAACTGTATTTTACTTGTTCTTAATTTGGTCATGTGATGAAATTAGGTCTTTTTGGCTTTTGTCCCATCTGTAAATTTACTTTTTACCCACCCTGTATTCTTAGATTTGTAATATGTTATTAAAGTCCTTTGGACCCATCCACGAATATTTGTTCGTTGCTTTTAGCTCACCCTGTACAATGATTTCTTGACAGCTGTTTTGTCCACCTTGTATATTTTTGTTGTCCACCTAAAAAAAATCTGTGACGTCACGCAACGATTAAGGTTCTTTTGACTTTAGATTAACGCTGTTTTAGCTTTAGTTTTTGTTCTATCCAGTATATAAATTTTGAGATACGCTGTATTTTACTCATTCTTGATTCTGAGATGCCACGTGGTGATTAAGGCCTTTTTTTTACATTGTATATTTTTGTTGTCCACCCTGTACCTATGCTAGTTGAGAACAATCTGTGACGCCATGAAATTAGACCCTTTTGACTTTCCCATGATTTAACGCATCCTGTATATAATTTTTTTATATAATCAGTTGCTTTTGAAACACCCTGTATTTTACTTATTCTTATTATTTCTGATACGCCACGTGATAAAATTAGGTCTTTTTGGCTATGTACCTACATGATTTTTTTGACAGCTGTTTTGGCCACCTTGTATATTTTTACAACGATTAAGATCCTTTTGGCTTTTGTCACACCCATGAATTGCTTTTTGTCCTATTTTGTATGCTATTTGAGAAAAAATCTGTGACATAACGCAACGATTAAGGTCCTTTTGGCTTTAGATTAACACCGTTTTAGCTTTAGTTTTTGTCCTATCCCATACATGAATTTTGAGACACACTGTATCTTACTTATTCTTGATTATGAGATGCCCCGTGATGATTAAAGACCTTTTGTTTTTTTTTACATTGTATATTTTTGTTGTCTTCCCTGTACCTCTGCTAAGAAAAAATCTGACGTGGTGAAATTAGGCCCTTCCTTTACTTTTTTGTCGTGATTTCTAATGAAGGCGACATTGTTATGTCATTGACCCTCTTTTAACAATATACTTTAACTTGGGGTTTTAGTTGTGAGTCAGTAGTCATTATTTAAGGCTAGAACCTTCTAGCTGAACTAGGTAGTACTTGCCAATTTAAAGTTAAAATCTACCTTAACTAAATTAAAAGCTAAGACAGAAAACGTGAAGAATAACAATAGTAGTGATGATTATTCATTTCAGGGAAATATATAGTGCTGTTCATTTTTTTAACAAGTTAAGAAAGTAGGTTAGTCGGCTAATAAAATATATTTGGGACGGCGATGCGGTAACCGCCTGTTAGGTTCATATATACATATATCCGTAAGAAGTTGATTCGGATGATTTGGAACGGTATTTTCGTATATTTTTTCAGTGTGTGATCTGATATAGTCTTTTATTAGTGGTATGTTCATATCGCGATGGATAGTAGCATTCGATACATACCATTCCACCCAGGTAGCGAGTCTGAGGCATTTGTTTTGTACCACCTGGAGCTTTTTAAGTTGGTTATTGAACGCAAAGCCCCAGGCGGCACAAGTGTAGAGCGTAGTGGGCGTTATTATTTGTTTATACAACAATAATTTACTAGAGGTGTTAAGTTTTGAGTTACGGGCGAGAAGGGAAAAAAGTGCAGAGATTGCCTCTTTAGCCTTCTTGATACGGTTGTTGATATGAGGGGCGCATCCTCTATATAATTTCTTGACATATCAGTTGCTTAATTCCGTGACCGAGATTCTAGTCTACACCATTTTAAAGTAATATTTTCAAATGCGTCGATGGCTCAGTTGGAAGAGCGTTGACTATGTAAATCGATGGTCGCAGGTTTGAACCCTGGCGATTTTTTTATTTCCAGAAGTTTGAATTTGGCGCCACATGCCTCATCATGGGTTAGACCGCTACGATTGGCCAGCGAGGAAGGGGGCGGGGCCTAGGAGCAAAGTCTTGGGGGGCGCCCCAAGTGGCGCCTTACCTACTGTCGTCTATTTTTTTTTTTAAAGAAAGATAACTTTTTGTTTGAGATTCAATTGTTTTTTCTTGGCGGCGTTCAATTCCTTAGAAAAAAGTACACAAGCTTAGTTTTTGAAGCATCAAATATTCATTTTAAAATTTATGGGGATAGTCACTTATAACGGCTTAGTCGGGACACCCTGTACACTGAGATCGTACTTGATTTTGAAAAATTACAAGGTGGTTGAGAATGACTAAGTGTAAATCTTTAGAATTTGTGTGAAATATTTGATTGTTAGTGAAATGAAATATGAAACAGGTTTAAAAACAGTGACACAGATTTTATTTGGAGTGTTTTAAACCTGTTTTGGAAGAAATGCAAATTATTTCAAAGTGTTATTTAAAAGAAGAGATTTATTCTCTTAAATTTTCATTCCCTAACATTGAAATTCCCGGATATATGAATTCCATTCACCTCTTTTCTTGCTTGCGATTAGGGCCTGCCCACTGCAGTGGGTTGAACCGCTTCGATTGTGTTATTAGACTGGCAACGTCGCATTTATACCTGTTTTCTACTTGTTTGATTTCACATTAAGGATATATTCTTACACATTGGCTGCCAGACGACACCCTTAGAGCTGCCAGTAGAGTATAAGGGTTGAAACTTTGAATAAAGAATCATTATTCAAAGGGTTGAAACAATTAATAAACTTAAAGCCTAATTTGATATTATAAGGTCTTTTTTCTCATTATTTTTTTGTTAATTTTATTTATCATTACACTCTAATATATTATTCTTCTAAAGTACTCTCATTTCCATGTCTCTATTGGTTCTACTGTCTACTAATTCTGGTAGCAAAAAATTCTTTTTAGGTGAGGAAATATTTTGTCATTTCTTGGAATGTACAAACACACAGATAACAATATCGCATACCTGTTATGTGTATCTGACCCTATATTCTTAATAATCTTTCTCGATATTTCCAGCAGAAAACTATTTCTTTCTGAAATGTCAAATTTAACATAATATAAGCAATACAGCGATATTTGATTTGATTTTTTTTCTTGGAACACTCAAAAATAGTCCACATTTTTTGCTCTTATGGTTATTGCCCTCTTTACCGGTATCCATTTACAATAATTACAACCACTATTAGGTACCTACTCTTATTTCTTATTACATGACAACGCAAAATGCCTAGATTCCTCACACAACATGCCCGATGGTTTGCACTATAATAATCTTTCGTCGGTGAATACTGAAGATACTTTTTACGACGTTTGGACTGGCTGGGCAGAGGAGCCTCATATGGAACCCCACCCCCCAATACTGTTCCACGCATAGCTATATGACTGAGATTTCTAGAGCGACCATCGAGTTGTGCGCTCTTAATAGTGATAAAAATGTTTTAGAGTATGCGAGCAGGACACTTAGGGGTCCAGTTGCATGTCAACACTGGCACGTTATGGTATTAGGCCAACCGTTAGTGTTAATAACCAACCATAAGGCTTTAAACTTTATAATGGATTATATTTTTAAAACAGCATGTTTGATTTGGTGGTCACTCTATTCATAGGAATTTAATTTTGTCGTAGAGTATTGCGAAGGTCGGAAAAACGTAATTGTGGATTGTTTATCGCGTAATCCGATTACACGCAATAGTAAGGATAAACCCGATATTGAAATAAATACAAATATCACAGTGGCTAGGTTAATTTTATCTGCAGAATGGAAAAGATTGCAGATATCCTTGGATTTGCGGGAAAATAAATATTTTGAAGGGTAACATCGATCCTGATGAAGACAAAATTCAGAGATGCTATGTGCTTCATGAAGGGATCCTTTTTAGGAAAGGTTCAATTGAGTCTCCAGAGTACAAGGTTTGTATACGGAAATATATTTTAGAACTAGTACAACAACATGGTGACTTAGGCCATTACGGTAACAAGAAATGTTTTTACCATATTAAACAGTTATGCTATTGGCCAAAGATGTTAAAAAATATTCGGCATATTGTAACTGCCAGTGAAATGTATCAAAAAAAGTAAGTCTTCGAAAGTGAACAAAGGTGTTTTTAACTCGATTATTACGGGAAAACCCGAAGAATTAATTTGCATTGACTTAATAGATCCTTTACCCGTATCTTGTTCAGGAACAACACAGTTGTTGTTGCACAGCAGTTGATGCATTTTCTCGCTATACCAAACTATAAGCATTAAAGAAAGCTACAACGGTCGCGATCGTAAATAGATTGACTAATAACAATTTTGTAGATGTCCAAGTTCCTTTATATGTTTTATCCGACAATGACACACACAGTTTTATGCAAAATTGTGGTTTGCTAAACTTTCACGAGTATAACATTAAAATATGTCATACGTCAGTCTACTATCCCTACTGACAAATGTAATAGAGATTGGACGATTGTTAAGATATTTTTGTTTTGACAAGCATTCAAAATGGGCCATGGTTTTAGACTGCATTGAACACTGTATTAACAATGTTGTACATGAAAGTACTGGCTTTGTTCTATCTGTCCTCCAGTTTGGTACTCAGGAAACAAATGACAGTTTACATAATACCGTTTCCAGAAATTTATACAATTAATTTAACTTCCAACCAGTTAGCTAGTAAATCGCAATTGGCACATCAGAGTTTACTGTCAAAGAAAGAACAAAAATTGGTCAAATATAATGAAAAATTTAAAGCTGTGGAATTTAAATTAGGCGACCTTATATTAGTCCGTACACATCTTCTTTCAAATGAAGAAAACGCTGAGATTCGTAAAATGTTTTTGTTGTGGGAGTGACTGTATAAAGTATCCAAACATATTGCATCTGATACATATCAAATTAGTCTTCAAAATGAGTCTATATTAAGTATACAAAATGTTGTAAACTTAAAGGCTTATAAGACCTTTTCTGATGTTAGTATTTATAGAAGAAATTATTGTATTTTATATACAGGGTGATTCAGGAGGAAATGTCAATATTTTAGGTACGTATTCGGGGACCCAAAATAAACATAAAAGTTCCTATAAACATGGGTCCTATTCCCGGCCGTTACCGAAATACAGGGGTAAACAACATTCAATTTAAGGTTTTTATTACATTATTTATAACAGGTAGGCTAGGTTTTGGGTGATTCAGGCGGAAATTCCTGTTGCTTAGCAATAGTAGACCTTAATCCTCTGGATTATTGTCTTTGGGGGTGGTTTAAATCATTGGTATATTCAAGTAAAGTAAACACTAGAGATGCATTACTCGATCGAATAATAAATGCAGCAGCAACTATAAGAAACAGGCCCGTATCCATTCATAGAGCGACCCGAGCTATTCACTAGAGAGCTGACTTATGTTTAGAAGTAAACGGTGGCATTTTTGAAAACTATAAAACCTAGCCTACCTGTTATAAATAATGTAATAAAAACCTTAAATTGAATGTTGTTTACCCCTGTATTTCGGTAACGGCCGGGAATAGGACCCATGTTTATAGGAACTTTTATGTTTATTTTGGGTCCCCGAATACGTACCTAAAATATTGACATTTCCTCCTGAATCACCCTGTATAAGGTAGGGTTAGTTTAAGGTTAGTGAGTGCGGTATTAGGACACGTTCAATGCTCATTTTCGTCAATAAACTATGAATGGAATGGTCAGGGGGGTTATGTGGTGCACATATTTATTGCAAGAATTAAGATATTTCGGTACTGGGTGTATCACGATCCTTGGCAACAAGAACACCGGATTCCTGTCGCCCTACAAAAAAAGCGTAAGAATGTAAAATGTTGCAATTTTGGACAGCTAAGTGCTGGATGGATAAAGCTTCTCAGTGCCATCAATTTTCAATATAACAGTTTTCCTTCTGTCTCTTAAAATAAACATTCCACGGCTATTAATAGTTTTGCTCAATTTGAGTTTTTTTTTTAATATTGCATGACAAGTTGGCGGTGGATGCCGATTTCTTTTGCAGCACCTCTTAGCTGTCAAAAATTGACACATTTTTGTTTCTAATGCTTTTTTTGTAGAGCACAAAATAAGGGAGAAAATCGCGGTGGTAGTCCTAAAAAAAATCATCCTATATAAAGACCTCCAAGAATGATAGTATCGCCAAGGAGAGAACTTCCCATGTCGTAGGAAGATGCAGAGCGGAAGCTGTATATCGTTGCATAGGTGCTGTGTTGAAGGAAAGGTTCACCGTCTGGCTGTGGGCATCATATACGGAGCAAGTGAACGTCGTCCTACAGTACGATATTGGTCTTTTGTAGATGAAGCAACCTTATATTGAACAGATTAATTGGCACCACATTTGGGTATATTTATATAATAGAACATTTTTGTTGTTGTTGGGACTAGACTATCGTTAGCGATTTTTTTCTTTGCATTAAGCTATAGTTGTATTTTAAATTGGGAAACCATAACCACCTTTATCTTCGCATTGGAACTCCCGACCTCAAAAATTTAACCTGTTGGATGTTTGAAGATTACCCTTATTAAAATTATAAAATTAGATTTTGTTTTATTAAATTGTCCCTTAAAGAGTCTAATGAAAAAGGAACATATCAATACACTGGTAAGTAAACAATAATCTTATATTAAGTATATTAGATGGTTCGGCATTTATTGATATTAAGGGTAGATTTACCGTGTATGCGGATGACACTACTCTGTTGTGGCATAATAGGGATCCTGTTGAAATGAATGCTGTCATCACAGGAGACATACATAGAGTGAAGATTTGGTGTGACTCTACCTCTTAAAGTGTAACATTCCAAAAACCAATGTTCTCTCTTTAACATGTTCAAAGTTTCTTGGTTTGAGCATTGATGACATGTTGTCTTTTCAGGATCACATTCTTTCACTGCCCACTAAGCTTTATAGGAAATGCTTTGGCCTTTTGGTAAGATAGGGAATCTGCTTTTGGGATACATGTGGCCTGGCATTGTGGGAATCGATATTTGTTTAAAAAAAGTGCCCTGCTTTATATTTGTGGTGCAAGATCTCGGGAGTCTTGTTGTCTATTATTTAGGGCTCACAAAATTTTGTTATTCTGGAGACTGTGTGTTTGATATTTAGCAAACATAAGCCTAGGCAAAGTTTACAGAATAAAATATAAGTTGCCTCACTCGGCGCGGCTCCTTTATATATCAGACATCAAAGATTGTCGCCGACGTCGACGTTTTGCTTCGTATATACCCGGCATATTCCATGCAGAAACTTGCCAGTAACTTGCTGCGAAACACGTGCGCGGCACTGCCTTTGATGTCAGCTGCCGGCTCGAGTGACCCAACTTCTATTTTATTCTGTAAACTTTGGCCTAGGTCTCCGAGATGATGCAGTCGTATCACAAGACATGTGCTAAATGTCAATCTCTCAAATCCTTCTACCACTCTGATATTCCAAAAGATTTCCAAAAAGATTTTTAATCATTTGCCAAATTTTATTAAGTCTCCGAGCTCTGAGTTAGTATTTAAGAGATATGTAAGGAATTTGCTATTAGATAAAGCGTATTATACATTAGAAGAGTATTTCCAAGGTTCATTTTAATTTGAATGCTGACATATTTTGGACTTGCTGTTATTATGTACCAGTTTTTTTGTAAGTTAGTTTACTCTTAAACTTTTTTTAATTTTTTTTATAAAATTGGTGTATTTGTATTTTTTATGTTTTAGTTTAGTTGTTACTCAGCTTTGTCAACAAGTTTTACTGTAAACACAATAAAGCATACTAGCCCAGTAAATGAAGACATTTTGAGTGAAAAAAATTACGAGGAAGCTTGTTTTTTGTGGAGACCTTCATTGAGGTGTACTTAGTATACCCAGGGTTTAACTCATTATCAATCCATTTTTGGACCTGGAGATACTCTAAATAAATGCTGTTGTGCTGCACTTAATGTGGGTGGAAGATTGGGCATTTTCACTGGTCTGTTAAGTTTGGTTGATCAGTTGATCAATATTATATTCTGCAACTGTACCAAAGGCTGTAAGGCTAGTTGTAGCTGCATAAAACTAGATCTCCGCTGTTCTGCAGTATGCGGGCATTGCCGTGGACAATCTTGATTAAACACCGCGATGGTAGAAATAGATAGTAACAGCAGAGATATAGATGCAGATATAGTTGAAGGTAGGATACCCTCAACTGATCAACCACTTGACGAAACTGTTTATGAAGAGGACGATGAAGTTGACAAGGAATTAGATCTGGTCGAGAAGAATGAATGATTTATGTAAAGGGTTGTTTTGAGTGTCAGATGTGGATTAGGTCTATTGGGGATACAACATAAAAAACGCGCCTAGTACTCTACCCCTGCGGTGGTGTGGAAAAGAGTATCCATTTGTTCAAAAAATACAGGCATTGTATCTTTCCGTACCTGTAACTCAAAAACTATTGATCCTAACGAAAAGTGCAGAATTTAAGAAATAATTTTGCTCTTGACTATCTTTGTCAAAAGAGTGGTACTTTTCGAGATAATGGCAAAAAACTGTAAAACGCCCCTTTAACCCCCCCCCCCCCTCCAAAACCATGGCTCAAATTGCAACTTTAACTCAAAAACTGTTGATGCTATGAAAAAAGTGCAATGACCGTTTGTCGGAAAAGTGTTACTTTTCAAGATAATGGCAAAAAAATTAGAAAAAACTAAAACCCCCCTAAATAAAAACCCCATGGTTCAAATTGCTCCAACTTCTCAGGATATACCAAGGGCGCCTCAATGAAGGTCTCCACAAAAAAAAAACAGCTTTCTCATATTTTTTCCTACTTTTGGATCAGATTTGTCTTTATTTACTGGGGTATACTTGATTTGATTTGTAATACAGTCAAAATGTTTCAAAAAGTACAGTGTTAATTAATCGGAAATAAAATGAAAATAAAAAGACATGTCTGAAATTAACTGTAAAATAATTTGGTTCAAAACAAGTACTAAACGGTTTCAATAAAGGTTGCAAAGTTAATTCAGTTTCTACAAAAAAAAAAAAACAATTTCAAGAGAAGTATTCAAGACAAGTTTGAAATTCAAATAACAATGCAAATCAAACATAAAGAAAACTCAACAAAAAATGTCTTACTTTTGGCCAGTCCAAGTCTCAGCAAGTGGTGGGTAGTTGTTTCTTGGAAATTTTTGGGCGGGACTTTCAGCTGCAACAGAGTCGATCAAACGGATTCTTCCTGTACTGAGTGAGACCTATTTTATACCCGCTCTTTCCCCACCGTGTTCGTGGATCATTACCTTGGCTGGGTGGCTCTACGGCATGTGATATTGCTAGTTTTTCCACAAAATTTGGGAAACCTGCGAGGGCCGACTGTGTTTATATTAACAACATTAAGGAATACAATGACTTGGTTCACCCAGAACCGAGCTAGAGCCTTTAATATAGAATGATAGAAAATGTTTGGAGCTCCCTTCGGGCACCACATCCTTCCCTTCTTACTAAAAGAAAATTATACTGCCAATACTAAAAATACTATTTTTAATTTTCTGGACCATAGCCCAACGAGTAAATAGTCCCGTATTCGCAGTGTTAAACTTTCAACTCATAATTAGACAACAAAGGAGTGTCTCCATCTGTTGATGATATCAAAAAGTAGGATTTCAGTATTCTTCATCACAATTCAGTAGCCGATTTTAGGCGATCGTCTGGTTTTAACCGCGGTTATCTTTCTGGTTGTCCTTGGTTTTAGCCCTTGAATAACCAACAAATGTCACCATTGAATCTTGCCTAAATGTGTTTGGTTAACCCGAGAGTAATTTAGCCGAATAACCACTAACCAGTAGGGAAATGTCAAACTACTTATCTAACCTAACCTCACTTTTTTATATCTGTATAATAATCACCATAATAATATTATAATAATATTTTTAATGTGTGATATAATAATAATAACTCTGTTCCTGTATATTTTTGATCTAAATGAAATGGACTAAAAAAAAAAATATATAATATATATATAATATAGTAATGTATAAATGCCAAAAAATCAAGGTAGGCCTAGACTTTCGAAATTTCGCAAATCTACTCAGTTCTTCATTCTGAACAAGTTTCCTTATTTATTTATTTATTTATTTATTTATTATATTTTGTCGTAAAACCTACAGAAAGGGCACTTTCCTGATGTGGAAAATTAGTTTTTTCAAAATTCTCCAGGCATACGTGATTTTTCGAAAGTAAAATTACGTCACAAATTAGTTTAAAACCCAGCAGGGCTGATCCCCAGAAGCTCAAATTTCAACTCGAAAATTTTTTGTCATTTACACCCCACGTGCACTCAAACCGTGGACACACTGTATATGAAAATTTAACAAATTCCTCCACAGCAATTAATTTATTATTAATGACTTATAGAGAGGAGCAGCCTTTGTGCAACAAAGTTGTAATTACAGAATCCTGGCTAGACGACTATGGGAACCTCCAGTTTTTCAGGTTTTTTCGAATGGGGAAAGATACTTTCCAACATTTGGTTGAGCAAATTGGTCATGCAGATACAGAACAAATAATGACTAGGAAGTATAGTGGCGGTTACATTCCCTTAGGTCTCCAAACTCAAGTACTTATATTCTTATGGTACATGGCCACACAGGATAGTTTACTCTATATAGGAAACCGTTTTAATATTTGTGCAGCGACAGTAATGAAAATTGTTAATAAATAAAATAAAAATAAATAGAGAAAGATAGTCGCAGAACTTGGAAGACCTTAGAGTGTTTCAACGCCAAATTTAAACACAATTCATCAATGCCACCTAATTTAGGAAACCCAGGGCTCATTAACGACTTTTTTACCAGTAACTTGAGGTCTAATAATGACACATGTATGGAAAGGATATTGTATTACAAAAGTAATAAATTTAAACCTAATAATGAATTTTGTTTTTCCATGACTACTGCCTCTGAGATAAATGAAATCATTCTGGGCTTGAAATCGAAAGCATTTGGGCTTGACAATGTGTCGTCAACTATGTTGAAATACTGTAGTCCCTTTCTTGACGATGTTGTTACCAATATTATCAACTCTTGTTTTGAAATCAATTATTTTCCGTTATCTTGGAAACTAGCCGTTGTTAATCCATTGCCGAAGATTTCCAACCCTAGATCATTGTCTGACTTGAGGCCAATCAGTATTCTCTCGGTGCTCTCTAAAATAATGGAGCGGGTCATGTATAAACAAATTTATGAATATGCCTCAATACACGAGATTTTCCCTGAGAATCAATCTGGCTTTAGAACGGGTTATAGCCCATCAGCTGTTCTGGCTGATATCGTGAATAGTGCTATCAGTATTGTAGATGAGGGTGATATTGCCATACTTGTGCTGCTTGACTATTCAAAGGCATTTGATACCATCAACCACGAGGTGATGCTCTCTCTACTTCAATTTTATGGTTTTAACTCTGATGCGTGCAATATGTTGCGAAATTATTTAAGTGATCGTCATCAATGTGGAAACGTCAATGGATCGTTGTCTGGTTTTGCTCCGCTTCCTACCGGAGTACCTCAGGGTTCAATACTTGGGCCTTTGCTATTTATTATGTACACAGCAGAAATTGTTAGGTCAATGGTTAATAGCATTACCCATACCTACGCGGACGATACACAATTATTGTATCATTGCAAAACGTCTGAGCTAAAGGACACGGAGATACTTATCAACACTGATCTAAATAATCTGTATAGTTCGTCACTAACCCACAATCTCAAACTTAATGCAAATAAATCATGCTTTATGGTAATAGGGAGTAAACAAAAAGCTAAGATGGCGAGGAATATGTTTATAAAGATTGATGGTGTCGCACTTCCGGTTGTATCAGAGGCAAAGAATCTTGGTATTATTGTCGATGACAAGTTTAAATTTAAATCTCACATGAACAAGCTAATTAAAAGATCATATCTCTCTTTGCGCCTTAGTAGTAATACAAAGAGAGTACGGGCTCACTTTGACCTCAGTTGACCCCTTGATCCAGAGAGTCCCCTACGGCCCGAGGTCACGGGAGCAAAGTGGCTACGTCATGCCCGAGGTCACGTGACGTCACCGGATGACCCCAGTTGACCCCTAGATCCTGATAGGTTAACCTTTGACCTTTGGGCCACGTGTGACCCCCAGTTGACCCCCCCCCCACTCCAACGACGGGGCAACCCCCACTCCAACGGCTTGGTGGGGTGAGGTCTATATATTCGTGCGCAAGAGCAGTTTTCCCGTTATATACACTTACAATTTCCCACAGTCTGATTTGCCGAGTTCAAAATGCAGTCGTTCCTGAATCACCTGAACAAGAATTTGATCGTCAAGAAATTCGAAAGCGTTCAAAATATGGACGTGGATGAAAATTTTCAAATCACGAGTGTGGACAAAGTGAACACGCAATACGGAGAGAAGGTCTACGTAGAGTTCGAAGAATTTAAGACGGTGCTGCCGCAACGATACACGGCCGAGTTTACGCCCCAACGGATCGAAGAAATTAATAGGGATATCGGTAACGGAAGGAGGTATTACATGAAGAGTCTTGGACCCGTCGGCCGATCTACAAATATCGAATTTATTGTAGAACCATGACGAAGCTGGAGTACAGAAGAAAACTGCAACAATATTTGAAGAATTTAGAAGCATTGAAATATGAACTTATGTTATATGAAATTAAAATGAAGATAAAACATATTGACTTACACAATTAATTTTTAATAAACGTTTAAAAATCTTTTGTTGTGTTTTTTTATAAGAATCTTTGTGTTGAAGGGAAAACACCTGAAGCATCATATTATAATAAAACTCTCACTCTAAGCAATAATATCACTCTATTCCACTGTTATGTGTATACAGGGTGATTCTTAACTTATACACATAAATTTGGAAAATTGTAGGTTATGTCAAGTAATGGCTAATAATGAAAAAAAAAGTCTAATAAAATTGTTATCGATAAGGTCTGCGTTTGTGATCTTATGAACCATAATTTTTAATTTATTTGTGCAAATAAACCCCGAATTGTTCAAGTACACAAAAATATAACTCAGCTGTTGCGTCGCATCGGGTTACTCGCTGCGAACGCGTGACCGCATAGTAAATATATAGTAAGAGAAAACACGTGGAATAGTTCACGACAGACGCCTGCTTTGTTTGGTCGAGCACTCAGCGATTTTGCTGAAACCGCATATAGAACAATAGGCTACAAATTTCACCCAATTATCTTCTAAATAAAAAAATCTGAAAAAATTGCAGATAGAATAATAAACGGAAAATTTGGGAAAATCAGCATGTAACGCAAACGATTTAGGCCGGAATCTTCAACTAGACACGTGGAAATCTGAGGTAGACTCCTTGGTATCAGGAAATGTGATACATTATGGTAAATAAGAAACCACGTGGAACCGTATATGATGCGATGTACAACGTAAACAATTAGTACGTTAGGGGCTCGGATTTTCTGCTGATGCAGGTATATCGTGATTTCCAAATATATCTTCTGATCGGCTGATCGGAAAAAATCCTCATATAGCGCAATCGATTTTGGGGCCACCCCTTGGGGGGGGTGGACTTAGTCTACCCCGGGGTGGGTGGGGGGTGGCGGGTGGGCAACTATGTGCCAGGAGGAACGGAGGCCGAAGGCCTCCGTCCGACTGGCATGTAGTTGCCCGAACAAAATCCACCCTTCCCCCTTGCACGCGTTTCGCGCATGCGCAGTTCCGCACTTTTGATACCTATGAAAATTCGAAAAATTTTGAAAATTTTTTATTCAAAAAATGTAATTTTAAAAAGGTCCTGATCCTATAATCCCGATAACATTTTGGGAAATTTTCATTTTTTGACGGTAAAATGTACAAGACAAGACTCAGACGAATGTTTTATATACAAGTGCAGATAGAATTTTTTCGAGTGACTGATAAAAACATTATTATAATAGTTAATCGGAAGGGCCCAGATAACATAGGAAATTTTGTTTGAACAAAATCTGTAAAAAAATCCAAGACGTGAAAATGTAGGTAGAATTTTCGAATAAGTTTTGTATACCGGGAAAAATATATGTAAAGGTAAAAATAACGTCAGTTTCACTTGGAAAAAAATGATGAAAAAATTTCAGTAAAAAAAATACGATGTAGAGGTTGTACCAAAAAAAATTGGAAATAATTATTTATTCCAGTAAAATATACACAAGACCGAAAAAGGTAATTGCGCAGCTGTCCCATTTTATACACCCTAGCTGTTTCAGTTCATCTCGTTTGGAAAAATTTTAGGGGTTATTACTTTTTTAAATACCGGTTTCCTCAACCTTATTTGAAAGTAAATATTTTTTAGTTCCCCACAGAAGGAAATAATGACGATATTTTATACCGGTGGATTCAAAAAATATATAAGGTTAGGAAAAAACCTTGGTAGGCAAACGCGGCTCTGCTGACCAGACAAAAAAAAAACCTTAGACGACAAATAATGGCCTATAAGAAGGGTGCGTGATTCCACTGCGTATCAGTTCGAGTGCTCCAAGATGCAATTAAGTATATACCAGCTGTCCCATTTTTAAACAGCTAGATATTTGGAAACCTTTCGTAAAAAAATTCCCAAGGATTACATGAGCAAAAGAAAGAAAAAAATGTAAATATACCAGCTGTCCCATTTATAAACCGCTTGATATCTTGGAAACGAAAACTTATATAAAGGAAGTAAAAGCCATATCTTAATAGGCGGAGAACCGACTGTCATTCAGACAGGTGAAAAATTTTTATGATTTTTTGTAGAAGTTTTTTTGCCAAAATTTTTTTTTGTCAATTATTTTTTGGCAGAATTTTTTTTTTGCCAAAATTTTTTTTTGCCAAAATTTTTTTTTGTCAAAATTTTTTTTTACCAAAATTTTTTTTTACCAAAATTTTTTTTTGCAAAATTTTTTTTTCCTCAAATTTTTTTTTCGTCAAAATTTTTTTCCCCAAATTTTTTTTTACCAAAATTTTTTTTTGACAGAATTTTTTTTTACCAAAATTTTTTTTTGCCAAAAATTTTTTTACCAAATTTTTTTTTTGCCAAATTTTTATTTTTGCCATATTTTTTATTTACCAAAAATTTTTTTGCCAAAAATTTTTTTTACAAATTTTTTTTTAGAAATTTTTTTTTTTGCAAAATTTTATTTTTGTCAAATTTTTTTTTACCAAATTTTTTTTTTGCCAAAAATTTTTTTGACAATTTTTTTTTTCCAAATTTTTTTCTGCCAAAATTTTTTTTTTTTGCCAAAATTTTTTTACCAAATTTTTTTTTACTAAATTTTTATTTTGCCAAATTTTTTTTACCAAAATTTTTTTTGGCAGAATTTTTATTAACCAAAATTTTTTTTTGTCAAATTTTTTTTTTTACCAAAATTGTTTTTGTCAATTTTTTTATCAAAATTTTTTTTGCCAAATTTTTTTCTATAATATGTAAATTTATATCTTCCCAATGTTTTTTGAACTTTTTCACTTTTTTTCTATTTTTTTAGTGTAGCAAATGTGCCGTCCGATAGGTATATAAAGAGGTCTCGCATCGAACGGCACCAGTCTGCGACCGCACGACGAACATCATGGCTGCGGAGATCTCCGCAGTGAGTGACGACATCGTCGAAGTTTGCGAACGGGCTTTTCGATTACTAACAAACGGTATGGACATGACGACGCGAGAGCGCTGGCTGAAGCTAATCAACAGAAATATTAGACTGGTTTACGCCGCCATAAAAGTATACGATTGCAATCCCGGTACGATGACTAAACTTGAAACGAATTTGGGGCATTTAAAAAGATTCAGAGCTTACTTAAAAACGAGACACAGGGGGAGCGGTTTGACGAGACGCGATCGGGTGAAATGGGAGGAAACTAAGTCGGCATTTAAACGTAGAATTCGTTCTGGCATAATTATAAATCTGAGTCATAAAGACATTACGGAATTTTTGAATGACGCTTTTCTCCTTCTAAAACGTCGCGTACCTACGATCGTGAGAGAATATATGATGATCAAGGTCAACACCGTTTTCTGCGGTGAATTTATAAAAAAAATCGGAGACGAAGAAATTTTGGAAAATAAATATTTCAGCACGAAAAATGTCACTATCGACGGGGGGACGGACCTAAAACGATGGTTCGCCGACCACGTTACCGATAGCATCCTAAAGAGCCTGGAGGAGTTCCAGGAGCGCGATTCCGGTTGGGCGCTACATCGAATTTTAAGTTTGGAAGTTAACATAAGCAAAGTCGAAATGGGAAACGGCGGAGGGACCTACGTGAGCCTACCGAATGAAATTTTGAAGAAGCAAGCTTGCGTTAACGTTAAAAACAACGACGATGCCTGTTTCTTGTGGGCCGTCGTTTCCGCGCTATACCCCGTAGACCGTAATTCGGATCGCACTAGTGCATACCCCTATTTCACACAGGTTTTAAATCTGGATGGGTTAGAATTTCCCATGACGCTAGCTAAAATTGATAGGTTCGAAAAGTTAAACGAAATATCCGTAAACGTGTACGCCCTAGAGTTAGTATGTGAAGATCCGCGTAAATTTAATACCGGTCCGGTGCGGTTAACAAAAAAGAAGATGGATAGGCACGTGAACTTACTCATCGTTCAGGATCAATATTTCCCGAATATGAACGATTACGAGACGCCTCCCGCGGAAGACGTCCCAATGACAGATATAAAATATCATTTCTGTTGGATTAAAAATTTATCGCGTCTAATTTCAACGCAAATGAATAAACACAACGGCAAAATGTTCATATGTGACAGATGTCTGAATTATTTTCAAACCCAAGCGAAATTAGACGAGCACGCGGTTTACTGTCGAGAACGGAATAATTACCAGGTAACGTTCCCCAAAGAAAAATTTATATACTTTAAAAACTACGTACTCCTTTCGTCGTGTACTCGGATTTCGAGTCTATTCTAAAACCTTATCACGACTCTGAGCCGATGTCCCAGACTTCCAAGTATCAGAAACACGAGGCGTTCAGCGCCGGCTTTTATTTTAAATGCTCCTACGATAACTCTCTGTCTTTCTACAAAAGCTATCGAGGGCCGGATTGCATGTCTTGGTTCGCGGATCAGATGGAGGAAATCGCGAAATTTGTCGCGTCGAAACTGACAAACGTCGAACCGATGAAGGAAAACATAAGTTTGAAAAATGCCACGGCGAATTGCCATATTTGCGAGAAAAGATTCACTCCCGATGACATCATAGTTCGCGATCATTGTCATTTGACTTCGCGGTTTCGTGGGTATGCCCATCAGAGCTGTAATCTAAATTATAGAAATTCGTTCATGATCCCCGTGGTATTTCACAATTTCAGCGGTTACGACAGTCATTTCATAATCAGGGATCTCGCCAAACGCAATCATATCACCCTGCTTCCCATAAATAAAGAAAAATACATAAGTTTTACGATTTTCGATGCCGACACCAACGTAAAATTCCGCTTTATCGATTCCCTCAGATTCATGGGGTTTTCACTCGACACGCTAGCTTCCTCTCTCACAAAAGCGGATTTCGTCAATACCGGAAAGGAATTTCGTGACTTTCCCTCTGACGATTTGGCATTGTTAACTAGAAAAGGCGTTTTTTGTTACGACTACATCGACGACTTGGAGAAATTACGAGAAAATTCGCTTCCGCCCATCGATAAATTCTATAACAAACTAAACGACACCGATATTGCCGAAAGTGACTACGCGCACGCGCAACTTATTTGGGAAAAATTCCACATACAGACTATCGGCGAGTACTCGGATTTGTACTTAAAAACCGACATAATGCTGCTGACCGACATCTTCGAAACGTTCAGAAAGTCGTGTCACGCTAATTACGGATTGGATCCCGCTTGGTATTACACCATGCCAGGGTATACTTATGATTGTATGTTAAAATTCACCGGCTGTCGACTGGAGACGTTTCAAGATATAGATATTTTGCTATTTTTCGAGAGGGGCGTTAGGGGCGGACTGAGTCAGTGTTGTAAGCGCTTCGCGCGAGCTAATAACAAGTACATGGAAGAGTACGATCCGAGCGATCCCTCCAAATATATCTTGTATCTAGACGTTAATAATCTGTACGGCTGGGCGATGTGCGAGTGTCTGCCACAGGGCGATTTTCGTTGGGTCGACAATATCGACGCCATCGACGTCACTAAAATTCCCGACGACGCTAAAGAGGGATACGTGTTAGAGGTGGACTTAGAATATCGGGAGGGACTACATGACTCGCACAAAGATCTACCTTTCGCGGCCGAACATCGCATACCGCCGGAAGCGAAATCGTCTAAACTCATGACCACCCTTTATCCTAAAGAAAAATACGTGATACATTACAGGGCGCTCAAGCAGGCCCTGAATCACGGTCTGATTTTAAAAAAGACGCACAGAATTTTAAAATTTAAACAGTCCGCTTTTTTGGCGCCATACATAAAGTTCAACACGCGATTGAGGGCGCAGGCAAAGTTTGATTTCGAAAAGACCATCATTAAACTTATGAACAACGCTATCTACGGAAAAACCATGGAAAATATTAGGAAACACAGAATCGTTAAGTTGGTGAATAAGTGGGAGGGCAGGTACGGAGCGAAACATTTAATTTCGTGTCCGGCTTTTAGATCCAGATCGATATTCGACGAAAACCTAATTAGCGTCGAATTGAATAAGACGCGTATTAACTTTAATAAGCCGCTGTATATAGGAATGGCGATTCTAGACATATCCAAAACCTGCGTCTACGAATTTCATTACGATTTTATGCTAAAAAACTCTTCGCCTTCCGACTGTCAATTATTGTACACGGACACGGACAGTCTCATCTATGAAATTTCTTGCGATGACGTTTACCGCGATGTCATACTTAAAAATTTAGCTCGTTTCGACACCTCCGACTTCCCACCTAATAATGGTTACGAAATTCCGCTAGTAAATAAAAAAGTGCCGGGACTGATGAAGGACGAGTTAAACGGTAGGATCTTAACCCATTTCGTCGGACTCCGATCGAAAATGTATACTTATCTGGTGGACGGGGGAAAGAAGTGCGTGAAAAAAGCCAAGGGAGTCAAATACAGCGTGGTAAAAAATAAAATCACGTACCAGGATTACGTCGATTGCTTGTTCGAAAAGAGGGAAAAAATCGCCAGCCAGTGCACCATACGTTCTTACGCCCATACGGTGTTTAGTATCGAACAAAGCAAAGTCGGCCTCAACCCTTTCGATAATAAGAGATATATCGTCGACAATATAGTCACCCTGCCTTGGGGTCATAAGGATATCATAGATGTAGATTGAAATGTGAGAATGTGTGGGTGTGTGAATAAAAAAATATTTTTAAAATGTCGTTTTATTTAAGAAAACCTTCTCCTATACAAGTCAGCTAACAAAAACTCCCTATCAAGATAAAAGAGTTCATAAATACAATACTTTTCTATGTTACACATTGGATTACAAAGTAACTTAATAGTATCTCTAATACTTATTCTAAAATTACTTTTTATCAACATATCATTTACCGTATCTAAAAAATTAAAATAGAAATCAACTAACTTAAAACTGTGCAATAAAGCGATTTTAAAAGAAACATCCTTATCTATGCGTAGCAGTTCGATACAACATGCCTCGCTGAAGTAAAAGTATACGCCGTTTCTGCCGAGCGACACGATTTCTAGTCCGTCCGAATTAATCGTGTCCAATTCCATGTCGCAACCAAATTTCACAGGCAGACCATCACCGTGTTCGAAAAACTTATACAGGTGCAAGATAAGTTCTTTCCACTCCACGTGGTCCATGGTCATAACGCATTCTTCTCGGGTACCTTGTCCGCAGACGATATTTACAGCAGGTGTAAAAAATCGTAGTGGACTCAACCCACAATGTACGGTATATACGTGACCAGGTGCCAAATGAAAACATGTTTTCAACAGAAGAAGTCTCTCTCTTTGAGTCGTTTGCTGTGGAACGTCATCGACATCGCCGGCTGCGTCAGATTCGTAGCCACTACTGTCACCCATGCTCCGCCACTACTACAAGACGTCTGTTGCGTCTATCCAGGAGTCGTGGCTTTTATCGAACCCCAGCCAACGGACCAAAATCTTCTTTCCTTTTCTACGCAACACCTTTTCTACCAAGAAGACGTCTGGATCGGACGTTTTTTGCAATTCCTCGGTGTAGAAACCCCCCTGGATAGGTCTTCCGTTCAAGTCTTCCAAGAGATATGTGGGAGGGTTCGTAATTTGAACCTTTGAGATTTTAAACAATTCAGTCGTCCAGTTGGGCGTGTATCCCTTCTGAAAGACGTGCTTGACTTTGCTGATCCTAACTATGTCGCCTAGTTTAAACTTTTGTTTATCGAAAGTCTTTACGTGACTGAAAGAGGCATTAAGAACGTTCCGTTCGTTTGTTTTGTTCACATCTTTGGGTTTCATACGTATGATTCTATGTCTCCTATCATTATATTCGTCAACTAGCGTCGGTAAAATATCGATCCACTTGTACGTGCCACTTAAACTGAAATACTTGAACAGTTGTTCTTTCAAGGTGCGGATCACTCTCTCTACTATCGCCGCTTTCGTGTCGCTAAACATGCTATAGTGGTTGACGTTAAAAGTATTCAATAACTTCTTAAAATGACAGTTGTAAAATTCCTTGCCTTGATCGGTCTGGAGATTTCGAGGTCGACGCCCCGAGGAATTTTTGAGAATATCGGCGAAAGCCTTCGTGACTTCTTCTCCCGACTTGGATTTTAACGGTTTGCACCAGACAAATTTGGAAAAGCAGTCGATCACGACTAGTATGAATTTAAAGTTTCTATTGCGGCTGGCGTACTGATCCAGCTGTCCTAGGTCGGCTTGCCAAAGATCATCCAAACCTTTAATAATAGTTCTACGCCTAGGGTATTTTTTTCGTATCGGTTTATGCAATTCCCTAATCAGTTGAATTTTTTCCTTGGTATACTTAGAGTTCATATCGAAATTTGTGACCCGCTTTCTTCAGCGCGACTAAGTTATCTGATGACTTTAGCTTCCTTCAGTTCGTTTATAATGGCTACGATTTCGTTGTCGTGAGAAGTGTTGCCGGCGTTTTTGGATGCCACCAGTAATCGCAATCTGTCAACTAATTCGTTGACGTCGTCCCAAAACATGTACTCCACCGGTTTTTCGTTATAAGTGAGATGCATACCTTTACCGCTTGCCCCCTCATCTTCTCCGCGTTTTAGTAACGGTTTAATAACATTCGTGTACTTATATCGAGATGAACCTCTAAATTTACCCGCGCTATTCAGATGTACCGACGTTTCAGTTAGAATTTTACTATAATTTTTCATCTCCACCAAATTGGCTCGAGGATCGTTATAAAAAATCAATTGGAAAAGTCCTTTGGTACCTTTATACCTCTTCCTACCCACTATTATATCCGACGTTTTTCTATCGAAATCTAAAGTTTCTTTTCCCAAGGTCCATTTTGATTCGCTTGCGCTATACTTGGGTCCGTATACAAAATCGATTTGGGGTGCCTTTGCGTTATATTTTTGAATATACGGTCGAGCTATTTCCGGATATGCTTCTAGGTAGTCCTTTACAACGGTAGGAGAATACTGAGATACATCTTCAAAAATCTCCTCTTCCTCTTCATTTTTCTCTTCAACTGATGGCAGTGTCGGACTAAAATCTGCCGTTGCCTTTTCGGCGTGTGGTGGAAGTTTCGGGGAAAAATCTCCTTTTAACTTTTCAATCCGTTGCTTTAATGTTTCTACTTTTTTCTGTATTCTTGTATCACTGCTTTCCCCAATTTCTTCTTCTTTTTTAGTTTCCACCTTAGTTTTTTCTTTCTTCGGTTCGATGTCTAGAATGTCTTTTTTTATTTGTAACGTTTTGATAGATTGCGTCACTGGTTTGAATATTTTTTCCAGCGTCTCGTCTTCATCGAATTTCCCCAACTTCAAAGCCGTGTGTTTTTTCTAATCGCTCGTGCAAGTTCACTGATTTTCCTTGCGCGGTGCGCTTTTAGAATTTGATCCTCTGACGTCAGCGGCATGTTGACCACTAACGTCAGAGAAGTACTCACAGCCTTATATACTTATCGAAACCTTTCCTATACCGCCCGTTTTTCAGACTAAAATCCTTAACTATGACCAGAGTGCCATAGCTGTCGTCCCAACATTGATAGCACAGCTTTTTGAAATCTTCGTACGTGACGTCTGGCGACACATGTTCCTCGTAAACATGTTTCAGATTTACGTCGTCTTGTTTAAATAACACGATCACGTTGCAATTATCGCGTATGAGCTGCTTCGGAATTTTCGAATACGTTTGACATAGATAAGCGACGTCCACCGCTTTGTGGCGCCCCATCGAATAAAATTCCCTGATTTTATTTTGTCTATCACAGGCCACATCATCAAATATGAATATCGAATTTTCTAGAGCTTCCGACGGATCGATGACGTCCTCGTTTATCGTATACGGAAAGAAGCCGATGCAACCGACTTTTTTTACTACATCCTGCAATAATTGATATTTCGGTTGGTACAACGATTTCGTATATAAGTAGATATTTTCGAATTTCAGACCGTTTTCGTTGAAAATCAAACTAAGGAGTGCGTTCGTTTTACCACACCCGCTAGGTCCACACAAGATTGCCCTAAACGAGTCTGGTAGTAGGGTACCGTGTTTTGATTTTACCGTACCCCCTTGTATGACATCTAGATTTTCGATAGGGAGACAAACTTGCTGTTGCTGAACTTGCATCTTGTCAACTGAGAAATTCTGCATGCTACTTCTCAATATATAGGCGACTGACTCCAAAATAAAAACAAGTTTTTGATTTAAAATTTTATTTGTTTTATACATTTACTACATAAATAGCTTATGGTAGATAGACACGCACTTTTTCACGTATCATCGTTCTGCACAAAGGACATGAGGAGATTTGAAGTGCGCATTCTATGCAAAGCATTACGTGTCCGCAGGGAATCATCACAACCTGTATATCGTTGTTGTAGCAAATTTTACATAAATTACTTTTTGATGCGGTTTGAGGTTGACGAACTACGGTATCTTCGACGACGGAGTTTGGTAGTATTGCGACCACTGGCAAGGGTTTAATATCCGCGAACGTCGTATTAAGTCCCGCATTACTTGCTTGGATGAAAGGGCAACTGGGGTTCCAACTTGCGTGGTCTTGCAATGGATCGTCGCCTTCTTCCCACCGGTAGCCTTCTATGAAGCAAAATGGACACTTGACTACGTCTTCATAATCTGTGTAATGGAATCCCGCTTCAGCCAATTGTATTGGGGAAATCGACGGATTTGACCACTTCGCGAAAGATTTCAATCTATCATTTCGGTTTGTATAGTCACACACTTCTTCCATTTTATACACAGTAGGGACATGCTCGCTGTGTTTAAATAGGTATGAAACAGAAGTGGGAGGCGTTTGTGGTGGGGGGAATCTTAATGGGAGGCGCCTGCCTCCCATTACCGAGCCAGGCAAATAATTTCTCGCAATTTATGAAACTGCACATCCACATTGACTCTTGGTTGTGGTGTGCACACATCGAAATGCTTTTTTCAAATTTAGGTACGCCTGAATGACGTTCCAGGTTAATTACTTCGGCATTGATGGTTTCTCGTAGGAAGCGTTCTTTCTGTTGACCCTTGACGTAGACGCGCTCGACACTGAGATATTTTTTTAGGAGACCTTCCATCTCGACGTAGTCCACATGGCCGCTAGTGTATGCGATCCCCAAATGATTTTTCTCCAAATACCGCACTTGTCTTTTGTCGCGTTCGTTGAGATCACTAAAGGTTTTCGGAGGTCTTATAAGAATATGTAAAGTTTCATCGTTAACTTTTATTGTCAGCTCTTTAGGACAGAAACGTCTGTCTATCATAAATCCCTGTGCGTCCACTACGGCGACTTTCATCTTAATGGGGATCTGTCTACCCCAACCACTTTATTTATCGATTTCGGAAAATGTATGGTAATGGGAGGGAAAGGAAACACCGATATTTTATTTTTTATTATTTTATTAGGTTAAGTACAAGTACAATAATACCTTACACCTAAAAAAACTCTCCGTAAAATTAAACTACATAAGTTCCCTAACTACTTCACTTAATGGTAAATATTCGATGGTACTATCATGTATAATAATACAATAAGCTTGGGTTGAGGCTGGAAATCCTTCGTTACTCTCGATGTCCAGCTTTACGTCAACCGTGGTGCTTTTCATGGACTCTATTCGTCGGGAACAGTCGATGACAAAGAGAGCTGCGTTATTTTTGTATTCGGTGTAGCTAAGCAAGGGGTGCCTCTCATTCATATAACTAGAGCAAAAGTCTACGTAATTATGGTAGGCCTCCAGATAGTCATTGCCATTAAAATCCAATCTCAGCCGTTCAAAAGGAAAATATTCACCATTTAAAATCAATCTGACATCCGCTATATTTATATTATCGAATACGGAAGGGTCCTTTCTAGCATTTTCATTGCGACTCCTTTGAAATCCCACTATAACGTATCGAGGACTCGACACGGACATTGAAGTTTTGACTGACCAAATTTCTCTGTTGGCATTGACCGTAAGACTTGGCAGTTCGTGAAGTTCCCATTTACGATACGGTATAATTATAGGGCGATCACGTTTAATAGACTGAAGCAGATCCAATCTAATGAAATCGCTAGGTTGAATATGTTTCACTTTTAACTCGACATTGGAAACTGTTATTTCTGCCGTCAATTCAGCAGCAGATGCAGGATCATCTTCCAGAAGTAAAGAGTTGTTATCGTTTCTAGCTCGTGTTAATCTTAAAGTTTGTTTTCCGCAAGTGGCCAACTGATAATCGTTAAATATTCCAAACAAATGTTTCAGAGGTATTCTCAAGCTAAATGTTCCATCCAAATTTACGGTCAAAGGCTTGGTTGGACCAGACCAACTTGCAGTTACCAGGAATTTTTCATCGCTGGGGGCGTAGCATAGATATGTTCTGATAGCACTCACAATTCCAGGATTTCGAACTGTTTCCAATTCCTTTCCATTCAGTACATATGAAATCGAATCGAAGAGAATTGCACCTCCATTATTAGCAAAACTACATTTCCCCGTTCCCGTTTTCTTCTCTATTTTACCTTTGATATAAATTGCAGCGTCATACATCAATAACCAAGTGTCTCCTTGGTTAATCGTTATCTCCACAATGTCATTATTCAGAAAAGATTTCACAAACGGGTAATATGTTCGTTGCTCTAATCGCTGAATGGACTCATCGAAGGTTGGAGTGCGGTGCACGTCGAATACTTGCGGCGTTAACGACATGGTAGCCGAGTGCTTCTAGAAATCGACGGTTTTCCGGCGTTAGATTCAAGTTGCAATGGTGTTTCCACTTCGATGACGTCTTCGTCAATGAGGGTCGGAGGTCACTAAACCGCCTTTTATACGGTTGGTAGTTGCCTCCAAAAACCAAACGCATTTCACATAGACAGTCGTTTCACTTCCAATCTAACGATAATTTCTTCACCTCTGAAATTGACAGGCTTGAAATTCTGATCGAGGATGTTTATGGTCAGGTTGTTTATTTCACGTTTCGTGACAGGCACGTAGAGTAAATTTTTAGGGGTTTCGTCTATGGCGTAACCGGGATCGACCCCAACGGCGAATTCGTAAATCGTGTGCGTAGGTCGGTTTACGTAATAAGCACCGGCTGTGATGTTACAATCTATATGTATCGTTCTAACTTTAATGATATTTACCGGCAAATCTGAAACGTGCACTTTCCCTTTATCTAAGTATCGTTCGGAAAACCCCAAAAGTCTTCCAATAGACCCGGCTGTAACAAAATCTATGGTATATTGATCGCTGTAGATCTCACACTGCAGAGTGCTCTTGTTCGCTTGTATCGATATGCTACCGCTATCGTTTTCGTCTTCCGATTTTTTCAAATTTTTCCGTATGTGCTCTTCTATATTCTTTATCTCGTATGAACCGGTGGGAAGTGATATTTCTTTGCTAGCACCGAAACTACCGGTTAGATAACGAAAATTGTTGTCGCCGCTCTCCTCTTCAATATTCGGTATGCTGTTGAACGTGTGGAATCCCAGCAAAGCTAAACCGTACTCGGCGTTTGGGTCCAAAACTATCGGACTGTCAAAATCGATGGAGAGCGTGGATGTGCGTCCGTGTAGAGTAAACAACAATGACATGACTGGCGACTTTTAAGTTGTCCCCCACCTTTTATAGAGAAATTCAATGCACAAATGACCGCAATTTATTTCGTTAAAATTTTGATAGGCGTCGTTATTGTACGTGACCTTGACACCCTTTCCAAAATATCGAATCAGTTCTTTGGGCGGTTTCAAAGCGCCAAAGCTATCGAAATATTCTACGGCACAGCCTCTTTTTTTGTAAGCTACCCAATGCGTTCCTTTGTTGCGTTGCACGTCTAAATTTAAAATGGCCGCTTCGTAATTTTTCGGCGTCGACGGAAGTGTATCTCTCATAAAGACGCCTCTGAAATATGGTATTTTTAAAATTTCGACGTAATTCAATATATCTTCGTCGGACAGCGGTCTATTGGGTAGCTTCATTGGGAGTTTTTTTGTTTCTTAAGGAACAGTCCTAATCCATTCTTATTTTTACGTAAATATAAGCCGGAGCCTTCCTTTCCGATGGCTTCCATCGACCGATTATGCCGTTTTTGTTCTTCCAAAAGCTTCTTCGCATTATTTGCGTCGATAATTGTCTTGGCTACAGCACCGGCACCGCCTGCCACCGAACCAAGGGCGCCCAAGGCACCTAGGAGGGGCAGTAAAGGAAGAAATCCGCCGGTATGCTGGAACGGAATTGTGCGAGGAATTTTCACGTTCCTCTTTCCACCCGCCTTCTTAACGGCTATTCGTGCCGCTTTTAAAGCAACCAACGACGCTTTCTTCAAGTGCTTCATGTCATTCAACTGACTGTTGCTCAAAGTTTTTTTCAGAGATCTTTCAACTTTCTTGACGATGTCTCTTTTAAACGAAACCGGGCGCTTATTTATGCCCATACCGACCTTGCGTTTGACCTTCATCGTATTTGTAACGAACCACGCGGCAGCTTTTTCGTCGAATTTAGCGTCCCTCGATACCACTCGCTCCCACGCTCGATTTTCCAATTCTTTGTCTGCTTTATGTCTCTCTTCCAGAGACTTATTTTTGGAATATGCGATGTCGTGATCTTTGCAAGCGGCGTCTAGCTTATTGATGCCGGGATCTCCACGAGCAAGACGTTTCTCCAACTTTGTTCCTGGACCGCAGTACTGGTAGCCGGGAAGGTGTAATTCGACTGGCAACCTATTGATGACGCTATTAACCAATCCACTTCCAGCGAAAGACGACATCACACTGAGCTGAACGAACAACGATGAGTTTTATTTATACCTTTTTCCAAGATTTGAAAAAAAAAACAAATGGCTTTTAAGCGTTTATTAGAAATCAATTATTATACATATTTGTTATATTTTCCTATTAACTACAGCATATCACATTCAAATTTTTCAAATGTCCAGTTTTCTCATTCTACAATAAATTCGATATTTGTAGATCGGCCGACGGGTCCAAGACTCTTCATGTAATACCTCCTTCCGTTACCGATATCCCTATTAATTTCTTCGATCCGTTGGGGCGTAAACTCGGCCGTGTATCGTTGCGGCAGCACCGTCTTAAATTCTTCGAACTCTACGTAGACCTTCTCTCCGTATTGCGTGTTCACTTTGTCCACGCCCGTGATTTGAAAATTTTCACCCACCTCCATATTTTGAACGCTTTCGAATTTCTTGAAGATCAAATTCTTGTTCAGGTGATTCAGGAACGACTGCATTTTCAACTCGGCAAATTAGACTGTATAAAACTGCAAGTGTATATAAGGGGAAACTGCTCTTGCGCTCGGATATATAGACCTCTCCCCACCAAGCCGTTGGAGTGGGGGTTGCCCCGTCGTTGGAGTGGGGTGGGGGGTCAACTGGGGGTCACACGTGGCCCAAAGGTTAACCTATCAGGATCTAGGGGTCAACTGGGGTCATCCGGTGACGTCACGTGACCTCGGGCATGACGTAGCCACTTTGCTCCCGTGACCTCGGGCCGTAGGGGACTCTCAGGATCAAGGGGTCAACTGAGGTCAAAGTGAGCCCGTACTCTCTTTGTATTACTACTCGCCTTCTCTACTCCTGCCGTCAATTTTTGGACACAAACCTCAGAACGATTCTGTCAGAGTCAACTGTTCTGTCGCTTTTCAATTATGGTTGTTTTGTTTATGGTTCCTGTTTGGATTTGGTGGATAGAACCCGAATCTAACGTGTTCAAAATAATTGTTGCCGATATATTTTTGGTCTCCGTAAATACGACCATGTGTCTGGCAAAATCAAAGAACTGTCCTGGTTAACTATGGAAAATAGAAGGAAGCTTTTAATGGCAACTTTCACTTATCGAGCAATTCGTACATCAATTCCATTATATATTAAAAAACTCATGTTAGAAAGAGGTAAACTTCGTTCGCGTGTTCTTCGTAACTGTCACATTCTCCACATACCAGCTTTTAAAACTAACCTATTTCGAAAGAGTTTTCAGTACACTGCTGCTACGTTGTATAACTCTCTTCCCAGCGATTGGAAACTGAAGCCAGTTCTAACATTCAAAAAGCTACTCAGATTACTACTGTTGGAAAGTCAGTGAGTCTTGTTGTTGTGATCGTTAATTTGTTAATGTTAGTTAGTTGTATGTTTTTGTATATTTAAGGTAGGTAGTATATTATATTTAATTATTTAATTATTATGTTGTAATGGTGTGTATACCAAATAATTGTATTTGTTATAAATAATGTTTTTTTTTGAGGTTAAGTGTAAGAATAGCTCACAGCTAAACTTCGCCTCATGTCTTGTTATTTAGACAAAATAAAGACGATTATTATTATTATTATTATTATTATTATTATTATAGTAAAGTCCTTTATTTTACAATTAAAATTAAAAGTATGTGGATTAAGTTGCCTCTAACGGAGGAAGAACTTATCAGCGTGTCTGAAGGATTTCGGACATATCCGGGTAAGTTTACAGGTAGGTCAAGTATCTAAATATATGAAATATGTCTAAAACTGCAGGTGTTGTTGGAGCAGTTGATGGTACCCACATATTTGTAAAAGTTCCAAAGGAGCAACACGACAGTTACACCGATCGCTACAGACGCCAGTCCATTAACTTAATGGGGATATGCACTTCAAACTGTTTGTTCACCTACGTATTCTGTGGATTTCCTGGTTCTGCACATGATTCTAGGGTAATACTTATACCACAGAAAAATGTCTCTGAATAACTCGTTACGTAAATGTATCTTTGTAGGTTTTTGAAAATTCACTACTATTTGCTGACATCCAAAGAAATGGCCCCAACAAATTTTTTATAGATGAGAGGTTTCATTTAATAGGGGACAGTGCCTTTGCTTTAAGATCTTGGTTGATGACTCCCTATAAAGGCACAAATCTGACAAGAAATCAAAAACACCATAATTTTAGATTAAGCTCTAGCAGAGTTTCCATAGAGCATGCTTTTGGATTACTCAAAGGAAGATGGCGAAGGTTACAATTTATAAATACATATAATATTTGTAAAGCAATAGAAATTGCTACAGCAGCATGTGTCCTACACAATTTTTGTATTGTAAAAAACGATTTGTGGGTAGAAGAGGATAATAATAATATAACGGATGACATTAACCATTATAATGTTAATGACGATAATAGACAAGGCAGAATAAAAAGGGACCAAATAGCAGATATTATGTTTAATGAACAATAAAAAAATACAAAAACACTTGTTTATACTTTACCTATATCTTTTGGCAAATTAAGTAAACACATATTTGTATTTAAAATTATATGTCTTAACTACTATTGTAAAAAAATAAATATTACTTTCGAAACAATCACTTCTCTCTATCTGTCTACCATTTAATTTGACTACTATTATTCCGAATCTGTTTCGGATAACTTCCTCTTCCTAATTTCCGAAGGCACTTTAAATGCTTTCTCCATAATTGTTAAAAATCTATCCCGTTGTTCCTGTGACTTTTTCATGTGTTCTTTTAAAAATAAAAACTGATTGTTTCTTTCTTCCCTCTGTTCTTTTATTTCTTGCAATATTTTTTCTTGCTGTGTGCTGGGTCGTTTTTTTTTTTCAGTTTGTTTTTTGAATCGATCATTCGCAGGAACGGGGCTCACAGGAGGAATAACAGGTTGGTCGTTCTCATCGTGAGACTCATCAGTGCTGTTATTCGTCAAATTTAAAGTGTCTTTAAGGTGCAATGGGTTTGCTTTATGTTTTGCTCCTGGAAGAAGAAAGTGACAGTATTTTATACATATTTTTTAAATTTCACAAGCAATTTTTACAACCTTGCAAATGAGTGTAAATTTGTCTAGTTTTATGCCATAGCTAGATCTAGCTACTTTGCTATTATGTTTGACTATACGATAGCTCTTATAAGCAGCCAAAAAGGGAAAATGTGTAGACCTAGACCTAAATAATTGAGTGTGGCGTGCATGCAATGCCATTTTACCTATTATAGAATGTAATTCATCGAAGAAAGCCGGCACATTAACTTCACCTTCTGTCTCAGTTGTTTTTTGATGTTTTAAATATGCATAATATGATTTTGATAAATTGGAGAACTTCTGCCGGCATCTTTCACCCGCATTTTCACCAACATTTAATTGGTGGTTTTGAAGTGTTTCAGCAATTTGACGCCACAATTTGTTCTTATTTGTTTTTCAAGCTTTTGCCTCATAGACAAAAGTAATTTGGTGGCTTCGTTATCACTGTCAGTTGCTTTTCTCTTTGTCCAAATAATTTCATTTTTCTCGCATTGCAATACAACAGAAGTGCCCGAGTCTGATACCGATAGTTCAGTAACACTTTTATTACCATCAAATGCAATATAATCTATCGGAGAATTACTTTTATGCTCTCTTCTGCCTCGGAATTCGTTAGCAGACTGAACATAGGTCAAGGCAGCTGCATGATCTACAAAGACAAAAGGGTACCTATAAAAGCATTAATTTAAGATTATATCCACAAGCAAGTTTATAGTTCTGTATATTATTAAAAGTTGTTTATTAAAGAACTACCTATTATTTTTTAATACATACCATTTAACAGAAGATTTGCCGTTTCGATATCATCGACTTCAAGCTGGATGTCTTCCCCTCCAATGTTTAAGCACACGAGATATGTTTGTTTCTTTTCCATTATTATTATTATTGTTTTACCTACCTACACCAGCAAATATAACCGTTTTGATAAACTCAAATGGACAATTAAAAATTAAAATATTATTATTGACAAAATGCAACAAATGACAAGTGACATTTGTGTTGGATAACCGCGGTAATTACTCTCCTCTGGAGTTGGGTAAAAACCGCGGTTATAATGATGACCATATGAAGGGCTTCTTTGTGATGTCAGAGAGCTATAACCAACAATAACCGAATCGCATAAACGTGGTTGGTAATTACCGGTTATTAATGGTTATTCGCCTAAAATCGGCTATTGTTCAGGACCACACCCCACCCTCAGTGTCAAAGTAAATCTATTGTGCGATAGAGGACGCCACATCTGAATGTTCGTATTGGAAATTTAGTTGTAACAGCAACACTTGGCTTGCGGCCGCGCTATATTTGTGGAATTCTGGAAAGAAATAAATAAATGGACCATATTTTCCTTAAACCTCAAACTTTAAACTTTCTAAATATTATTCAAAAGGATAAGTATTTTGGTAAATAGGAGACAACCCTTTTAAGCATATTATAGTTAAGAGTAAATATTGGATTTTTAGTATTAGACCGGCGGTACATGACCATTTGGATGAAATGTTTTTCAAATGCATGCCAATTATATATATGAATATAAATGCCATGAATGTGCCAAAGAAGTGAATTTTACGCGCCGCTCGCGTGCAGGTGTGCAATTCAATTTTCCGTTTGCGTGAAAAAACGATGTCTCCGAACGATTATTATTATTATCAACAAAAATGCATATTGTATTGTTTACTATTATAACATTATATCATAGTACACAATAAAAATAAAAACAAAATCTGAATTTTCGTTGATAATTAAAGAAAAAGCATGGTGTGGTATTTGAACCTACGATGAAATAAATGAAGTTTTCATAAGTACATGCGCGTTTACCTACTCGGCTATATCCACTTCTGTAAATTCTTTTCATGAGGTTGCTCATATCTGAAATAACCTGCAATTTTTTGCACTTTTCACATTAACTTTTGACAATGATCTGCACCACAGAACTGTATGCCAAGTGGTAAATCATCTTTTGGTAGTTCAAATTTATGGCACGCATTTGAAAATCGTCCAGAGACATCGCTTTTTCATGCAAAAAGAAAATTGAATTGCACACCCTTCTGCACGTGAGCGTCGCTTAAAATTCTCTCCTTTGACACATTCATGGCATTTATATTCATATATATGATTGTCATGCATTTAAAAAACGTTTCATCTGACTGGTCGTGTACTACCAGTCCATATCATTACTCCATACTTATGTTTTGTGGTTGCACAGAGCAAATATTCTATTCCTATGTGATCCAAAATTAAAGACGGTTCGACAATTGTCAAGTGTGGAGTGGTGTACAATTATAATCATAATGTCTGGCAATAAGTGTTCTTATGAGTGCTGCAATAATTCAAAACATAAATGTCCAGACATATGTTTCCATACATTTCCCACTAAGGACGAAACAACATTGAAGGTGTGGACTTAAGTAATAGTAGCAGAATATATGTTTTTATTATTATTTTTTTTTATTATTTTAAAATTTATAATTATCTATGTGTACAGGGTGTGCCTAAATTTAAAACAGATTTCTTCATTTTCATTATTTTGTAACTAGAAAAAGTTATTTTATACAAAGTTGGGCAAAAAAATGTTAATATTTGCCACATTTCATTGACCTTGAATTTTCTATGTTAGTTTTAATTTGGTTGCTATGGCAGTTAATATAATAAAAATTAGCAAATAAAATTTCCTTGAAAGGTTTGTGTTAGGTATATTTTCATAGCTGTAGAGGGTGTTCCCAAAATATACATTATGTTCCCACCAACTTTTTTATTTTTTGATATAAAAACAAGATACATAAAACACATTATAGGGAATTTTCATCATTTTTTGTGATTGTGTTACATTTTATACAGCGTGTTTATAAAAAATTGCCAAACTAAACTGTTTTATTAAGACACCTACCTGTGCATATTTTTGAATGTTTAAATCTACTCGCCATTAAAATAAACTGATTTGAAACTGTATGCCATTATATGTTGCTGTCTTTTAAAGACAAAGTGTCCCTGGATTGACTGCACTGTAGGGTTAAAGATAAATATTTACAATTTGACTACAAAGGATAGTTTTCATCAGTGGAATAGCGTCGGGAAGGTTGGGGGGCATAGCCCCCTAGATATTTCTGGAGAGTATGAGAGAACTTTTGGGTGTAAAAATTTAAACTATAGCCACTTTAATTTGATCGGTAATTTGTGTAGATAACTTGTTTCCATAGGATTTTTTAGCTTATAATTTTTGTTTTGTTAGGTTGAAAGACAGAATTCGGTTTATAAATTTGAACGACATCTGTCAAAAAAATAGCATGTTTTTTTTTTCAAAATAAAATAGTGAAAATAAAGAAAAAAGACCAAAATTAAAATTACTATCAGTTGGTTTACGAAATAGTTTTTGCAAAAAAAGATTACCTTGAGTGGTTTAATTTATTTGAACTGTTTGACCTTTTAAATTTGAGAAATTTACGCCTGTGGTGCAATTTTTAACTGACAATTAAATTTTAAATTAAATATAATTCTCCCAGAAAAGCCACCATGATTATCAATTTTGCTACTACTAAATCTGTCACAAAAGTTGGTCCCCCTCCAGTTTCAAATGTTGATTTGCTTTTGAGCAAATTCGCTCGATCCAAAGGAGTGGAAATAAGGGGGTATGAAAATATGTATTATTTACTTTTTCAAAATAGAATAGTATAGAATAGTACATAATTGTTACTAAAGAGCATTTTGGACATTATTATAAGGAGGTGGTGCAAAAAAGTGAATTTGAAAATAGCTAGTGATATTTCATTTTCTATGTTTCTGGGTCAAATAATTTAAACTTTGGCATTATTTTGTAGAAACAAAGTACATGATACGAGGGGACGAAAGTCTAAAAAAAGTGAAGATATATCAGTATATTGTAGGATTTGGTGCAAATTTGGGATTTGCTATTAAATAATGGATTAATTGAAAAAGAGTAATTGCTTGGAAGCAGTGATTCCATGGCAGCAGTTTTTAGTTACATTAACATAGTGTGAGGAAAAGTGCCTTTTACATAAATCTTCACCTAATTTTGAGACAAAAATGCTGTATAAAAGATTTTTGAATGTTGCTTCGTTTTCATAATACAGTGTATTCAAACACTTTTCTTAAACTAATTGGTACATATAATATAATAATAAATCTTTATTTAGCACCCGGCTAGTACATCACAGAAAAATATGTATATAACACAATATAAAAAATAAAAAAAAAATAAAAAGAAGTCTTGCAAAGTACCAGTTCAGCCACATTCAAATATCAAACATCACGTAAATAATCAAACATCTCATAAATAATCAAACATCTCGTAAATAATCAGACACAACCCCAACAAAGATTCTCAGTGTTGGTGCACATTTTATCGCCTCTGGAAGCGCATTAAAAAGCCGAACACCTTCATACAATAACGATTTCTGCAAACTTGCCGTTTTTACCAATTGAATATTATAATTTTGATTCGAACGAATATTATACTGAAAGACATTTGCTCTTCTCTCAAGAAAATTATGCAAGTAAGTGGGAAGCTGACCATGCTCCATTTTATATATCAATATTAGGTTCGCCTCTTTTAATGCTCTGCTCAACAGACAACCAGTTCAAGTCCCGCAGCATAGTTCTAATCGGCGTATATTTACTACAATTCAGCACTATCCTCATAACTTTGTTCTGTTGCAATTGCAATCTGTGTATATTGTCCTGAGTACATGATATCAACAATGAAAGACAATAAGTAAAATGCGGATGAATAATTGTTTTGTAGACCAGCATTCTAGCCCACTGTGACAGACAAACAGAAGCGCGCCTGAAGAACCCAATTTTTTTCCCCAATTTCTTGCAAAGAAAATCGACATGATTTGCAAAGGCTAACTGAGGATCCAACAAAACACCTAAGTATTTTATTTCTGAGACACAATCTATTATACTGTTATTTATTTTAAGTGTTAACTGAAGATCTGAAACAGCAATAATAATTATTTTGAAAAGAAATGTGGTTGCCGTGAAAATGTCTAAGAAATATCACTAGAATATAGTTTGTTATTAATAAAAAAAATTAAAAAAGGTTTTTCGACCCAACATTCAAAAACTTTTATACCGCATTTTCGCCTTAAAACTTGGTGAGGATTCATCTCCTTTATTTTATCAGAGAGGTTAGGAAACAGCCTGTATATGCATCGGAAGTCCATCTTTATCATCACAAAATCGACAAAGTCAAGTTAAATAATTTTAGCATATTATTTTAGTGAAATACTTTAAAAATGACAAAAGATGATATGATAAAGTATTCGCAATGGCGAGCAGATTTAAAAATGCAAATATATGCAGGAGTAGATACTCTGTGTCTCAATTTCTACAGTAAAAGTGCTATTTGGGTTTCTTCTCCTTCTTCTTCCCGGCCATGATGGGACTCATATGGCAATACCTCGATTGTTTCTTCTGGCTATTTTTCCAGATGACAAATTTAGGAGGATATCGCAGTCTTCACAGTTTGTAGCATCTGATGGTTTTATCTGGCTTTGATAGCAATATGGCAGACTGTAGCATGTAAGCCATAGTATTATTGCTGTGGGATTTCTGCAAAATCCACCCTATTGTCTAATTATTGAAAATAAGCTATAAAATTCTGATTAAACCGAGAGGTTGTTAAGAATTGTTTTCCATTTTCGATTTCCTGGTTGATTTTTTTCAAAATAGCTTTTTCATATATCCTGTAGCTATTGAGGGATTCAAACCACATATCGGTGAAATAGATAAAATTAGCTGACGCAGTAGCCATGGCAATTTGAGTAGCTAATTTCACTAATAAATGAAGTCCCCGTACAACAAGTTATTCTCTTTTATAAATGGGCCACATTGTGTGAAGCAAAAAAACTTTCCTTTCTCAGGTGATATACATAATAATTTAAAAGTAGGCCTATTGTTGGGGGCCTGATCAAAAACAATGACCTGTAACATAACCAAAACTCCAGCCGCGGTCTATTTAAACAATAAATAATGCAGTAACGGTAGTGTGGCTCTTAGTTCCCTTGCGGAGCTAGGTCCGGAGTGACCTTCAGTTTGGTCACCTAAACTTGACTCGTTTTCCTCGCCGATCGCTAGGCACTCCACTGTCGCGGACTGAGCCTCATCCTTGGGTGGGATGTCCGGCCATTTTGGGGGTCGCGCGGACCTCTTCGTGCCTGACCACGCTCGTGGCCTAACCTAGGTACTTAACTCTCGTCTGGGGTTGCACTTTCCAGAGCCTTAGAGGCTTTAAACTTGTTAGGTTTTCTCATCATTTTCATGTGTGCCCGGTCTGTACTAGGTAAGCTAAATTAATTGGTAGTATGAGAGGTGTAGCTATAATGTGTTTTTTTTATGTACTAGTGTAACCTACGAGAAAAAACCAAGAAAGCTGAAACTGTAAACCTACAAGTTTGAATCCCACATTAAATGCCATTGTGAAGCCGTACCCCCGCATTTTCTTTGGACACCTGGCGCTCGAAATCCACAATCCCTGAGAACCACAAAAAGTTTCGTCGCAGACCCTACCATCTAAGCCCATATTTGCAATTTCTTGTAGAGCGAGAGAAATTATTTTGGATGATGACGTTGTAGTACCTGATAACTAGTACTTACATACCAACGTTCTAGTTTCCATCTTAAACAATCACTAACACTGAAGCTTCCTTGGCTACAAATTTCCCGTTCTGTCCAAGCTATCAAAAACTTCAAAGCCTTCTATGTGGTCTCTAGAGTATTCTAGAAATCATTGCTTTATTCGCATTTCATCAAAATGCCCACACAAGTTTTTTCATCTGGAGTCATGGTCTTAACTTTGGTCTCAATTGATCATGTATTGCTTCTCAAAACTAGCAGAACTAGGGAGAAATTTGCTTCCGTATATGTATTTTGTTATGGCCTAGGTGGACAGACGAGTAGGTGCATTGTTTGTAAGCTGTTATACTCCTGACTTAAACAAAATCATTTCTTCTCCCATGGTGATTTTTATTTAATGAAATAACTGTATTCTATCTAAAGCATGTTGTTGTTTTACACATCACGGCATTCATTCGGATAGAGGAGTATGTTTTAATTATTATAGTTTAATCTCTTCTGAAGTTAAAACATTCTTCAACATGTTCTCTATCATCTTCATATTATGGAAGTTATACACCAGCCATTATAATAATTTTCACTTATAATCTTCCCAGATTATTTGCCGTTAAAAATTATTCCAGGAAGGGAATTCAGTAAGTACATTAAAATGAAATTATAATAATATAAATTTCGGCTGGAGGTGATTTGGAAAGTGACATTATGTTTATCTAGAGTGACATTTATATTTTCTAGTGTGACATTTTCATACCGAATCCATTGTGATTGAATTATTAACGGGAAATAAATCAATCATACTGCATAATTACACCTACACACTGCATTTGTCGCTCACTGTATTTATAAAGTAAAATCTGCTTTGAGTATTTTAATTGGTCAATAATGTGTTCTTTTTAGGTAACCAAAATCTATTTCTTCTGTCACCTAACTCTTTAAGGAAAAGAGTGGTTTGTAACAAGCACTCAAGAGTGACAGTGTTCCAAAACCATTTTTTATCAAAACACCCTGAACACCCGAAAGTCCTTTACAGGAGAAAATTCCAACAAGAACCTATTCTGTCCGAAAACTTACATACGAAGATGATGGAGATGAGGGGATAGATTTGGAAGATCAGAAAATGGAAGAAGTTGACGAGCTTATTTTAATTCCAGGAAAGAACAAACAATGCAGTTACTTCACAAAATAAAATTACTATGAGAGAAGAAAGAAAAGGACTTTACTTTAAGTCAGGTTGTGGTTAATGGAAGATCATCTTCCATCAGGAGATTACCTTATGGGGTTCCACAGGGTTCAGTTTTGGGCCCAATCATTTTTTTTGGTATACATAAATGAGCTTGCCTTTAAGCGACTGGAGGGTGACATCGTTCTTTTTGCCGATAATGCATCGTACTTTGAAATTTACCACCCTTCTCATCAGTCCTGTTCCAGCTTTGAAATGTCTCAGAGAAGCCTTCAAACCTGGTTCCAGGCAAATAAATTGTCTCAGAATGACAACAAAACCCAAAACATTAATTTCAGTCTTAGGAGGAACTCATCCACCACTTCCTCGGGTTCCGAGTATGGTTCTGGAAAGGTTAAATTCCTTGGTGTCATTCTGGATTCTGGCCTGACGTGGGAGTTTCATGTGGCTCACCTGACAAAATCACTCGCTAGGGTGGTCTTCCTGATACGAAGCATCGCTAAAACTACTTCATTACCAACTGTTTTATGTGCCTATCACGGACTCTTCAGCTAAAAGATGTCACACGCTGTCCTAATATGGGGTCACTCATGCCACGCAGAGAGTATTTTCAGGATGCAGCGGAGATGTGTTAGAGTTATCTGTAGACAGTGCTTCATTGATTTCAATATTTTAACTTTCCCGAGTCTCTTCATTTTGCATTGTTTGGTCTATGTCAGAGAGAATCTTTGTTTGTTCAGGTCTCACAGTGCTGACCAGAATTACCAGACTAGAGGTGGTAACAACCAGGTCACTGACTTTAGGCTTGCAAGAACCAGAAACGGCCCAACACACTATGGTACAAAATGTTTTAATGCCTTACCTCGAGACATCAGAGATTTGGTTCCAAAATTATTTAGACTGGCAGTTAAGAAGTACCTCATAAAGAATGCTTTTTACTCATTCGAGGAATATTTTAACTCTGATTTTAATTTCAATATGGTAATAAGTTTGTTAATTATTGTTCAAATTTGTCAACATTAGTTTGATTAATTTTATCACTTGACTTGTACATACACACTGTGTATTGTTTACCAATAAATGTCTATATATCTATCTATCTATCTATCTTCTTTAAAGAAAAACACCGCTATGGCCAAGAGCGCTGGACAAATGTGGATTCACAGTATTGCTCCTAAATAGCTTTATCCATGTGATTTACTAATTGTCCTACACTCACTGGGATTACTACGGTTTTCTAGGGTTTTCCGTAGTACTTGAGCGAATGCTATCCTAGTTCTATCGGGAAAAAAGTCGGCCCTAGCCACAAATGGCAACGAAGACAAAATAATAGTAATTGACCCCCTCCCCCGCACAAGCATGTGGTTGCTTCTGGGGTACTCTTAGTTTGGAGTATTGTGAGGGTGAGAATTATTATTATTATTATCTATCTATGTACTTATAATTAACAATAAACGAATTACTTACAAATTTCTCAAATTGTATGCGTGACTTTATATAGCAGGCCATGAAATAAAGGAACAATATCATCATATCCATAATAATATTAGTATATTAACAACAAAAATACTTTAACTTTTTCTATAACACATACTCACCGCTCTTTTTTAATAATTACAAATGTTGCTCAAAATGATTACCGTTTTCTCTAACACAAAAATTCGCAAATTTTTGTTATTCGCCGTAGTGCATTTAAAACTATTATTGGTCGTAGTTCTTCTATGTTGCGATGTTGAGTGCTGTAAACTATATTTTGCAAATAACCTCACAAAAAGAATGGAAAGATCGGGTGACTTTGGTGGCCACCTTATAGGTAAATTAGTTCCTATCCATTTTTCATGAAAATGATTTCCCAAAAAAGGACGTATTATTGTCCGTGCATTATGAGCAGGTGCTCCGTTCTGATGAAAATAAATATTATTTAAGTGGCCCAAGGGAATATTGTCTAGCAATTCTGGTATAACTTCTTGCTAAATATTCAGGTACAATTGGCAGTTTTTGGCTATCCCCTGTATATTAAAAACGAAGGTGGCTATAAAAATTTTGTTTGAGGCATCTTTCATTTCATAAAAAAGTAGCACAGTGTCGCGAAAACTGCACCCTGTACATATAGTTTTCTCGAAAAGGTAAAGTTTCTCAGAGAAATTTTTGTTGTAAAATGTGCATCTTTTAATGTGGTACACACATTTGTGACACTATCACTGTTACGGATATGTCATCGGCAATTTTTTCAAATAGCAACCTATATTTTTGAGTGTGCTATTTGATAGAGCATATTTTTTTTCCATACAGCACATTAAATTTTTTGTCATGTTACATAAGGAACTTTTTCTTGTTAATTTTACCAAATGAAATAATTTAATTTTATACCCATATAACATTTAACCAAGGCCAAGACATTCAGACCCATTAGCCTCACCAGCTTCTTGATGAAGACACTGGAGAGAGTGGTGGCCAGATATATTAGGGAGCAACTTGCTTTCAGAGCATCCCTGTGTCCTACTCAGCACACCTACCAGATGGGCAGGTCTGTTGATTCGGCCCTTCACCAGCTTGTCACTAGGCTGGAAGGGGGGGATGGAAGACATAGAAGGTGCTTTCGACAACACGGCTGTAGAGTTGATCTGCAGGGCTATGCTCACCGGTAGGCAGGTCGAGGCCGAGTTGTGTGGTGAAACAGTGACTGTTAATGCATCTAGGGGCTGTCCGCAAGGCAGGGTTATGTTCCCCCTCCTGTGGTGCATGGTGGTTGATGAGCTGCTGTGAGTCTTGAAGGAAGAGCAGGGTGTCTACGTATAGGCGTACGCAGATAATATTGTGATCATGGTGCAGGGCACTGAGGTAGGACTTCTGGAGGAGCTCCTTAATGGAGCTCTGTCGACGTTCTCACAGTGTTGCACCTCCAGTGGATTGAGTGTCAAGCGTGATAAGGTTGAACTGGTTTCATTTACCAGAACAAGAAAATTATACCTCCCCCTTCTCGTTGAGTTACAGGGGGTGCAACTACCGAACAAAAATAATCTCAAATATTTGGGGTATGGCTTGACTCTAAATTGACCTTTGAAGAACATATTCTCACGAAGGCCAAGAAAGCCTGCAGTGCGCTTTGGGCGTGCCACAGACCAGTCGGCGCCACGTGGGGACTGAATCCTAGGATCATGGTATGGATTTATTATATTATATATTTTTTTTCATGGAGCCATTATATGGTGGTCTGGCACACGCAGGACCAGACCAGAGGCGTCATTGGACAAGATACAATGCCTTGCCTGTCTCTGCATCAAGGGGGCCCTCTGGACTACTGACACAAGGCCCTTGAGGTGTTGGTGGGGCTTCCTCCATTGGGGACCATGGTAGAGCCAAGGCGGCCCTCAGGCTTGTGGCATATGGACTTCTGAGAGCCCACTATGTGCAGGCGCTCTCCATCGGCTTCCATGGCCCACTCCGATTTTACATCCCAGAGAGGGGGAAGTGGGCTGAAGAGAACAATATCCAGGGGCACTTGTCTGGTATACAGACGGGTCCAAGAAGGGGAAAGGTACTGCGGCCAGAGTCTTTTGTAAGGATCTGGTCTACAGGATTACAGCCTCTCTAGGGGAGCACGCCACGGTGTTCCAGAAGGAGGTGTTCGCCATAATGATGGAAGCGGAGGAGTCACTCAGGCTCCACTTGAGGGGTCGGAGATTGACCTTCTACTCTGACAGTAAAGCGGTGCTGCTGGCTCTGCGGGTGAACTGCACAACATCGCCCCTGGTGGAGGACTGTAGGGCGAGTTTGCTCAAGCTGGTGGCGGAAGGGAACAGGGTGGATCTCTCATGGGTGCCTGGGCACTCGGGCATTGTAGGAATGAGACTGCTGACCTTCTGGCCAGAGAGGGATCCCTGAGCAGACCAATGGAACCGGGCCCCCTCTTGGGGATTGCGCCTCGGGTGGCTGTGTCCTGGACGAATGGCTGCGAGCCAGATTTGTTGAGGAGTGGCGTAGGGCTCCGGGGATGAGGCAGACGAGGCTCATGGTTCAGGGGCCTTCGGATGCCATGCCCGGGAATTGCTGCATCTGCCAAAAAGGGAATTGAGAGGTATATTGAGGGACCTCACCAGTCACTGCTGCCTGGCAGTGTGCAGTGTGCACAAAAATACCCTCTATCAAATGGCACACTAAAGAATATAGGTTGCGATTTGAAAAATTCCCGATGAAATCATATCCGGAACAGTGACGATATCACCAAAACAAGCACCACATCAAAAGATGCGCTTTTTACAACACAAGTTGATTGTGTGAGAGGATTTCTCCGAAACTTATCTTTTTCGAGAAAATGAATTTATTCCTTACATTATGTACACATACCAAATCATTTGTAATAGTACCTTGGGCCAACCTTTTCGATTTGTGAAAAAACATTCACAAAAAAAGGCACATGTTTTAAACAGGGCACTCCTAAAAGTGCCATTTTTTCGAAATTTGGCCCTATTTTCTGAACGCCCTGTAAGTGATAGAATATTGAAACTGCGGAAATAGGGATCTGAGCTAAGCTGAATTCAATGGCACTAACAGGGTTGCCATTCTAATTTTGCTTTAAAAAGGTGACTTTAGTGACCATTTCTGAGAAAAAATGTTATTTTTAAGTGGCTCCTTTACGGGAAAAAAGTGACTTTTAGTGACTTTCGGTCATGTCTTCCTAAAGGAATAAATTAAATATTTGAAAATGTTTTGGAATATAGATAATAGGTATCGGTGTGACAGCAGCAAATGACATGTATCAGATTTTGTAATTTTTATTTAAACATATATAGAGTAACTCATCAGGAAATATAAAACAAAAGATATATAAGTAAAAAATCCCAGGTAATCCCAGGTATAACAAACACCATAAGAACCAGCTTTTTCATCTATAGTTAAACTGAACCCAAACTTATCTGCGATTGAGTTAAAAGTTTAACTACAAATGAAAAAAAATATACTTAAGTGTTCAAATAATTGTTTGCAATAGACAGTTGATCGTTTATTGTACCTTGAATCTTGCAAAACAATTTTTACGTTAAAAAAACTCAAAATTTTTACTTTCAAAAAATAATTTAGATATGATTAGACAGTAGTTGAGCAAGCGATGATACCTAGTTTGTTTTGTACTCGAAAGTTCGTTCGTTATTAAAGACTAGAGAGTTAAAAAATCAATATACTTACCAGATGTTAATTAAGCATACAGACAAACTTTATGGTTGTTCAGATCGTTTTTTCAAACTTTTTTTTGTAAGTTACGGAATTTTTAAAATAAGAGAATTTTTACTTACATATTCAAAGGCCTGCAATTTAAAATCAGACAAGAAATTTAAAAAAAGGGCTACGAGTCAACCTAGATATAAGTGTTTTGTTAGAGCGTACCAAATATTAATTGAAAAGAAAAATATTTAGGTCCAAATTCTATGTCCGCAAAAAAGTAATGTTTTTTTTGTCATAAATTCCAAACTGGAGCAAAAATTTCAAAATAAAAGTTGATTTATCATTCGACAAATTACTATTCTTACGTGCCACAAGGAAAACAAAAATATTCGAACGTACAAAAAAGTTTGAAAAAACGATCTGAACCACTGTAAGGAAAGCTTATACTTTATTTTAAAACAAAAACTTCCTTAAATGGCTTCGTTTTGAAAATACAGTGTTGAAAAATGTTGAGGTAATGGTTGAATTAAAAATAATTTAATAATATCAAAATATTTAAACAGCTTTTAATGGCTGCCGTTTTAATTAAAAAAACAAACAAACAAAAAAAATCCGTGTATCGTATTACCTACATTTGAAAAAAATTTCTGCCTTATTAATTTTTTTTAACTTTAAACCACGGAGCAGGTTATCCCTGCGCACGCCTCTTCTAAAATGATAAAAAAAGTTTTTGGCTTAAAAGTACACTTTAATGAATAATTGAAACTGTGCACCAAATTTGAATTTGATATGACTTGGCATTTTCAAATTATTAAAGGAAAACTTCTTTATAAAAAATCAACACCCTCTATTTTCTAAACGACGCCTTTCAGGAGCTATATTTATATTAACTTTTTGTTTTAAAATCAAGTAAGCTATAATTAACGCCCCGTTTGCCTTCTTTTCTAGTTTCACTGGTTCTTATTGCCATGTTTTAAGTTTTAATAGAATAAACTCACGATACGATACAATAAACATCATGGAATAAACTCAATTATAAATAATACAGACCAAGTGAACATTAACCCATAAATGTTGGTCGTGCTTTCCAGTGGGCTAGCGAAATAGCGCGAAAACATAAATTTTAAAGGTATTGGGTGGCACAGCGAGGCGCAAGTGGCAACCCTCCGTCGGCGACAAGGCCAATAAAGTTGTAGGCAAAATGCGACACAATCAAAATGTTAAAGAGTTTTGGGTTGAGCCAAAAACTACACACACTGCCAAATTTAAAGAGATTTTGATTTATTTTCCTAGTTACGTGATTCATTTTGTCTTTGGTGGACAAAATGAAAAAAAAAACTATTTTTGTCTCTCTTTCTTTAAATTCAAATTTGCCGGTGTGTTCAGTTTTGCGCATTAATGTGACTTTTAGTGACCTTTCTTTAAAAAAGTGACTTTTTAGTGACTACTTATTAAAAAAGTAACTTTTAGTGACTTTTAGTGACCCAGTGGCAACCCTGGGCACTAATCATTTTTAAAACAAAAAATGCCTAACACGATTTCGTGATTTTTTGGGTCTTTGTTTGATTGCAGTAGGCCATGGAATGATCGTATATCAAATGACTGTAGCCCAGAGGATAGATATCTTTGAACACAATATGTTAAAAAAAAATAATTTTGAAGATCGACCAAAATTTCGAAAAATATGTAATTGTCCATTTTAAAGTGAAACACACTGTATATGCATTTGTAAAAATGTCACAAAATAACATAACGTCTAGTTTTGGCAATGTTATGGAACTTCAAAAAATTAATTTGCCCGCGACTGTTTCCTAATATCCTCCAATTTGAAATTTAACTTTGGGGTTACCTTTTCCCTTAAAAAGGATGAAAAATTACCCACTCAAATGTGGCCACATGACCTTCCCTTTCTGTCAAAAAGGACATTTGAAAAGAAATTCCCTAAAAATGGGCTTATTTGTTAAAAAAAAATTTTTCAACACTTTACAGAAAAATTAATTTACCTTTCATATTAATTATTAAATTTTAGCCGTAAACCATGGTGAATTCTGGTTAGATACGTGAAATAATTTTAATTTCTTATAATTTTGGTATCAATTTAGTAGGTACTGAAAAAAGAAATTTGTATTCTAAATGCTTAACAGTACATTTGTCTACAACAACTACACCATTTACTAATAAAGAATTCACATAATGATGGAGCTAGTGATGCAAAATAGATATATACTGTAGTCCAAAGATTAAAAAAAGTGGTTTCCCAGGAAACGAATTTGTAATCCTTACTTATGTGCACTCTGTATCGGATGATTTTGTTTACCGGAAATTAATACTAAAAAAGTTTTTAAAAACAATAATTCTCTTTTAAAGCCAAAATGCACTAAAATGTAGATAATGTGTTTTTTTCCAGTTATTATAATTAATTAATATTTTATGAGCGCCAAATAGTTTTACAAATGTTGGAAATCATTCTGATCACCTTGTAATCACCGAACAAAAATTATGTTCTACTTTTTAGGGCAATTTTGGTTTAAAAAATCCATTTGTTTTAAAAAATTATCAATATATTGTTAACTTTTTATTCTTAATTAGGTAATTATTTTAATTTCGTACAATAATTAGAGAAATACATTAGGGCATCCGCCACATTGGGTTTCGAATGACGTCACTTAGCTTATTATTCTCGAAAAACCTTTCATTTAATACAGTCGAGGGGGTGGTGAAGAAAAAGGTAAGCCTCAATCTGGGGGCATGCGACTTGGATTTAGTATTATATTATACAGGGTGAGTTTTTTTCGATGCCCACTATGGGGATCTCGGAAACTAGCAGAGCTAGAACAAAGGTTAAATGGGGAAAGAATTGCAGTTTTGAATGCTCAATCTAATGCCCCTTCTGGATTTTTAAAAAAGTTCATGGCTCACTAGATATTTTGAAGAGAGTGATTTTTTGCTATTTTATCAGATCCCTGTAGCTCCATTATTTCTGATTATACAGAAAAACTGTAGAGACAAAAATTGTAGATAATTTTGGGCTTAATAAGATAATCTAATCCAATTTTTTATGTTGTTTGTGCTATTTGAGATATGACATAAACTTGTGTTTTTTTTTAAATGTAAATCATAGTTGGCTGTTGCCTTATCAAATCGGCCATTTTTTGAGCTTTCCAAAAATATAATACTCGGCATAGTTATTTTAAAAAATAAAATAGCAATGGCTAATTTTCTGATTTTTTTTTTTTATTTTCACATAGTCAGCCATGGAATATTTTCATAATTACGTTCTATTTTATAATAAGACATACTTCAAACTTTCAAATATTTTATTTTTAGCTGGTAACAAAATGTAACAAAATAAAACAAAAATTATCATGATGGAGCTCCACCACATAATTATTTGCCCGTAAGAAATTACCTAGATCAGCTCTATCCAAATAGTTGGATAGGGAGAAATAGACCTATTTCCTGGCAGCCCCGATCCCCCGATTTGTCAGTTTTGGATTTCTTTTTGTGGGGAACAGTAAAAAATAAAGTATGAGACAATTGATGAATTAAGAGCAGCTGTTTTAGAAGAAATTGCCAGTATTGACAGGCGCTCTCTAAGAAAGGCGACAAATTCAGTTTTAAAAAGATGCAATATTTCCATAAATAATAATGGTGGATTGTTTGAACACTTTTTTTATTTCAAAAGGTGATCTTTTAAAATAATAATTTGAATTTGAGTTTTTTAATTTTTTTTTATTTTGTTACATTTTGTTACCAGCTAAAAACAAAATATTAGAAAGTTTGAAGTATGTCTAATTCTAAAATAGAACGTAATTATGAAAATATTCCATGGCTGACTATGTGAAAATAAAAAAAAAATCAGAAAATTAGCCATAGCTCTTTTATTTTTTATAATAACTAAGCCGAGTATTATATTTTTGGAAAGCTAAACTAAACTTTATAAGGCATAAAGCCAACTATGATTTACATTTTAAAAAACACAAGTTTGTCATATCTCAAAAATCACAAACATAAAAAATTAGATTAGATTATCTTATTAAGCCCAAAATTATCTACAATTTTTTTCTCTACAGTTTTTCTGTATAATCAGAAATAACGGAGCTGCAGAGATCTGATTAAATAGCAAAAAGTCACTCTTTTCAAAATACCTAGTGAGCCATGAACTTTTTTAAAAATCCAGAAAGGGCATTAGATTGAGCATTCAAAACTGCAATTCTTTCCCCATTTCCCCTTTGTTCTAGCTCTGCTAGTTTCCGAGATCCCCATAGTGGGCATCGAAAAAAACTCACCCTGTATATGTATATAGTAGAAATTACGAATCTTTGCCTCTGTTCATATTCATATTTGGCAGCTGTTCGAACATACATATACGCTGCAATGCTCTCCCTTTTGCACATGTAGTGAGTCGCAGGCAAAGATTCGTGATTTCTACTATACACCCCTAACATGGAAAAGTTATGAAGTCATAAAATTTCACAGGTGATTTCTTCAAAGCTGTTTTTTTCAAAAATTTAAAATCAAATGGTAACCTTGTCCGACAAAAATTTTCGGGAAATTCCGTTGTCAGACATGCATATGAAGTTTCATATGTAAAATATTGTTCGATGTAATTTTTTTTATAGGCGTGGGCCCGAGGATCATAGGTATATCTCTACTATAAATATTATATGTTATATACATATAGGTACAGGGAAAATCATTGAAAAAACAGTCGGAATGTGAAGAAAGTGTCTTTCTGAAAATAAATAAGAAACCACCATTACAAAATTTTATCCCCAAAAACTTATAGCTACCTTCAACTCCTTTTTTATCAAATATCATCCCAATGTTTTTTCATAAAATGGAAAGTAGTAGGTATACTTACTTTCGTATTTCTGAATAAAATGGTGTGTTTTGGTGCCCTATACCTACATCTTCACCAAAACATAAAATAAATTGAAATGAAGCTATTTCATTAATTGGAAAACTAAAACCGAAACGTAACCGTATTAGCATTTAAAGGGGGGATTTTTTCCGGAGATTGTTGTTATAAAACCATCCTCAAAAATCTATTTTTTTATAAATAAATTATTTAAGTAGGTACGTATAAGTACTTTTATTAAATTCCGGCTCTCCAAGCTAGTTTTCCAAGCTATAACAACATCTACTGATTTGTGTCTTCTTTGGTTAAATAAGTTTGATAGGTACACCAATGTAACGATGGGTATTATGAATAATTTTTTTATTTCGAGAACAATTGACGTTAGTTTATTTTGAGAACGGCATTTTTTTCCATTGTACAATAGTTTTTTATTATTTTTACCTTAAAAAATGATTTGAACATTCTGCGTAAACAAAATTGTGGGACACCCAGTCTACATATAAGTATTAGTAGGTATTATGCACAAAAATAGAACTAGTGGAGTCAACGTAGACGAAAAATGGTGTTAATTAGGGAAGTCATGGATTTGAATAAAACCTTTTGAAACACCTTCAAACATACTTTGATTTAAAAGTCCGCAGGTTGAAAAAGTGCGCTTTAAAAAAAAATAAAAAAAAACTCAAAAAATCGATGTTTCACCGAAATTTCTCAAAAATCGTCTACAATTAATTGTAGAATCATTATTTTTCAGAAAATGTATACTTTTATGTTTTTTGAGATGCCGATTATGAATATGAAGTAAAAAAATGAAAAACAAAATGACGCCTAGTAAAAATGAAGTTGAATGCAAAAATAATCGAATTTTCTTCATAATCATCACAATCTCATATCATTAAGACAGGTAAGGTAAGTAAATTAGAAATACGTTTAAGGGAATAAAAAGTGAAAATCTAGCTATTTACGAAAAGCTCAACCAGATTTTTATTTATTTCATGGCATGCTTGACCACGGAAATCATACCTACCTTCATCTTTCAAATAACATGTTTATAATTATTCTTTTGGCGATAACTCCGAAACTAATGAAGATATCGAAATACCAAAGTATTTTTTGTTGTAAATGTAATCTACTTTTCGATTATAACAGAACAAATATGTCATTGAATTTAGAATTTCGGAGAAAATTTTAATAAAAGGGAAATTTTTCGAATTGCGCCCTCTGGCGGTGACCACGAAATTCGAAATGATCTTACTGGACAATCATTTGATAGAACAAGCCCAAATTCAACCAATTCGGTTAAACCAAACCAGAGTTAGCAGCATTTTTTTCAAGTCAAGGTTTATCCGCCCGTCTCACCTCTATTTGAAGAGCAAGCGCAAAAAATCCTTAACGAAAATTGTTCAGAATTAGCTGAAGAGTGCAATAATTTTAAATATTTATTAGTTATTTTTTTGAGAAAACTCATTTTTCAAATTTACGGTTGCGAATACGCCCCCTAGCGGCCGACCTACAAACTTAAAAATAATTTCCAGCGATTTTTCGTGACCATATTACTTAAGAAGATTTTTTCCCAAAGCTCCAGGACTATTAATTCCTGAGATATGGTACCTCTTCACCCTTAATGAAACACCCTGTATATAGCCTGGATTTTAGGGGGATATATATATATATATATATATATATATATAGGCTGTGCCATTCGTCCCCACGCCAATACAAGCTGTGCTCCAAGGGAACACAATGACATATCTGCCGACTCCCTGCCGACTAACATGCCTCACAAACACACGCACATATATACATACACACATACATCTCAGTGGATCGAAAATGAAGACTATAGTAGTATACAAACATGTATGAAGTATTTACGACAAAGAAAGCGGAAATTATTATATTTATTAGAGAATTCGTATTATTGTATGAAGGCTGAGAACACATGAAGAGAGTTTTTTTTTTCAAAAGCTGATAATCACGAGCGGAAATTATGTAGGAAAAATCTTTTGACTAGGAAATCGGAAGTTTAAAACGTGTACTTTCACTTAGGATTGGTCTCATCCCAGTAAGAAACCTCCTTCAGCTTGATTCTTGGATTTAAAAATAAGAAAAATCGAGTTCTGCGTTTCGGGAAATAAATTAAAGAGAAATACATTAAAATCACTTATGCTATCAAAAAACACATGTTTTAAGCTTCAAAAAGTCACCTATTGAGTTTCAATATCTAATTTTATGCAGATATTCTGAGCGTTTGAAATAAATATTGAATATATGATAGCAAGAATTTATGAAAAATTTCTATGTTCAAAGTGAAAAAAAAAACGAGGTTTCATATCGTAATCTTATATTGCTCTTTCAAAAGTACATACATTTAGTATAAACATTCTGTAATATTGCTCAAAAATATTACAAATTGACCATGTAACGTCAATTATTGTAAAAATGCATGAAATTTTGATCAAGACCAACTTTACAATAATATGACAGGCGTATCCCTTCATGGAAATTAATGTGACAAGATTTTTTTAATTGCTTTACAGTGTCACTTTCCAATAAACTTTGTTGCATATGAATTAGTTGTGTGTGTAAAAAGTTATTACTGTTTAACTGTCTCGCGCTCCACGTGCCGCTCTCAATTTCGGCTGCCTCTTAAATACGAGGAAGCATGAAAAGGTATGATCTTAAAACATTCTCATTCATTACTTAATTATTTTACAAAAAATATGTAAATACATCTTTTTTTTTGAGAAATTGCCTGCTCTTTCGAATGGTCTTACTTAAATTCTATAAAAATGCTTATTAAATAAGTTATTAACAAAAAACCTATAGTTTTCACAGTTATTGTTAAATAAAAAAAATCGCACACTATTTTGCGCTGCGGACTCTTCGGATTTTGTTTTAAGACATCAAAAAGAACACATTCCAAAAAAAATCTAAAACTCCCGGAATTTGTTCGAAGTTATTTTCCTGGTTGACTCCACTAGACCTTCTCTGTTACTTTTTACCTCTATATGTATACACTATACCTATTTGATTTGCGCCACGCTGTAGCCACACTACGTTGGCACGCGATCCGGAATATTCAGAAATAGACAATTTTCATATTTCATCGGAAAAAAATTTTCTTGTACAAAATTCAGTTTTAAAAATTTACCGATGAAGAAAAAATCTTATAAATTTTCCAAAGCATAAATGTGTTAAGAATGTGGTAATTAATTGGGGATAGCACGCAAAACAATTGCTGAAACACACTTTCAGTAACTAAATCACAACAAAAACTTTGAAAAGTGTTGATAAGTGCTGGAGGTGTGTGGGGGGGGGGGTTAGCGACTATAAGAGTCACGCTAACTGCTTTCTTACATTCTTCTTGACACGGTTTGAAAGTCAAGGTTGAAGAATAGTGAAGAAAATGGAGTCGGTTAATAACGGAATTGAACAACTGTGATCCCTAATATTTTCTCTCAAAGTTAAAACTTGAGGAGAATTACGAAAATTGTAAATACGCTATTAAACAAATCTAATATAACTTCTGAAAACAACCTCTTACTACTGCCCTAGCTCAAGTTAGCAGTTTCAAATGAACATTTACAAGTTGTGGGAAGTGGACCTCGAAAGGAATCTGCATCTCAAGTGTGTCAGGTGGGTAGATATGCAATCAGTGTTTAATGATACGATTCGTACTTGACTAATTGTCAATTTGAATCATAAGATAGTTGACGTCTATAGCATTTTTTAAAGATTGTTCAGTTCTTTTAGTAGAATAGAAAATAGTATAAAAAATAATGAGATGCTCAAGGTCAATACAATGTTCTGGTTCTGTGGATTGTTTGAACATGGTAAGATATGACCGTTGAAGAGCTTAAATATTTCAACACTAAAAATGAGATTATTTCACATCGTACTAACATAGTATAGTGGACTCTGAAGGCCATTGTAAATTTACAAACAAACATTAACAAGTTAGAGTATTTTAGGGAACAAAACGCAAAAATTTATATTGAAAACGCTGGGGAAGATTACTAATGATAAGAATTTACTTTATTTAGAATATGTCTGATTGTATTACTTATAGTTAAACCATTGTACCTATCAATATGTATAGATATACCTTGATTGATGCAACATTGTTTTATTCTTAATCTTTTTCCCATTTCCAAAACATTCAATAATATTCATATGACAAAAAAATGCTATTGAGTCATTAGAAAATTTCAGTTGCATTCATAACATATTTTACTAACGAATAGGAAACAATATTTTAAAGATTGCTTATGATACTAAACCCCAAAAATCACTACAAATACCCTGGCGTTTATAGCATGTGAAATAATTACACAAAATACGACAAATTTAGTTTAATAAATGGAACACTACGAGAGATGAGAGAAACAAATGATCAAATGCTATCTTAGTTCTATATGCAGAAAAGGTAAGTATGGAAACTAGTGGAATATATTTTTACTTTTCAGTTAGAAAACAGTCACGCGCAATACGCAGTAAGTATTACCTACTCCAAGATGCTCTTATCAAAGTATTTTCTCATGGGTAGTGGGTACCTATGTGCAGTGGAAAATTAGGATTTAGAATATTTTCACCTAACATGTGTAACAAAATTTAAATCAAAATTATAAAAACTCGTGCGTTAGTCAAACAGAACTAGTACATTTTAAAAATCAGTTTGGAGAAATAAATCGGGAAAAAAATAGTCTTATCTAAACATTTTTGAAAACTTAATGCAAATACAAGCACAAGTTCATTTGTTGGAAAATAACTGGATGAGTACACCTTTTACAGTCACACCCTGTCAACCAATCAGAAAAAGCTTATTTTCTAGGGGAGAAAATGCCCCACAATAAGTCGAAATTTGTGTGTTTCCCGTAAGATTAAATGGGATTTTTACAATTATTGGAAACTTAATGACGTTAAAAACAAATAGATCATCCACTGTTTGCACATGTTTTAGGAAATTTTACAAAGTATTCTTTGTTTAAAATTATGGTTTCAAATCACTTGAATTGTGAAAACAATGTATTCTCAAATAAATATTTGCAAAATCATCAATATGAATATAAATAATAATAATTCTCACCCTCACAATACTGCAAAACTAGTAGTATCCAAAAAGCAACTAAATGCTTGTGTGGGGAGGGCGGCAATTTACTATGATTTCGTTTTCATTATTATTTGCGACTAAGAACATATGTTCCAAAACTAATTTAAAACCCATGTTTGAAACACCAAAGTAAGTAAAAATATCTAGTGTTTTTAGCATGCGCAATAATTACACAAAAAATAAATAAACACGTTTTTTTATATTTATGTTTCAGACATGGGCTTAAAATTAATTTTGGAACAAATATGTTCTTAGCCACAATTTAGTTGCTTTTTGGGTACTCCTAGTTTGCAGTAATGTGAGGGTGAGAATTATTATCATTATTATTTATTTCGGTATTGATGATTTTGCAAATGATTTCTTTGAGAATACATTGTTATCGCCATTGAAGTGATTTGAAACCATAATTTTAAACAAAGAATACTATGTCAAATTTCCTAAACGTGAGCAAACAGTGGAAGTTCTATTTTTTCTGGCATCATTAAGTTTCCAATAATTGTAAAAATGTCATTGAATATTATGGGAAACTCACAAATTTTGACTTAGTAAGGGGTATTTTCTCCCCTAGAAAATAAGCTTTTTGTGATTGATTGACAGGGTGTGACTATAAAAGGGGAACTCACCCAGTGCTTTTCCACCAACCAAACTTGTGTTTGTATTTGCATCAAGTTTTCAAAAATGTTCAGGTAAGATTATTTTTCGCCCGAATTGTTGACTTATTTCGTAATTTGTATAATAATGTATTATTTGTTTCCCTCTAAACTGATTTTTGTGCTAAGTCTGTTTGACTAATGCACAAATTTTTATAATTTTGATTTAAATTTTGTTATATGTATTAGGTGAAAATATTCTAAATCCTAATTTTCCACTGCACATAGGTACCCACTACCCACGAGAAAATACTTGATAAGAACATCATGAGTAGGTAATACTTAATACACTTGAAAAATAAAAATAAATTCCACTAGTTTCCAGACCTAGTATAACTTCTGGAGCATACAGAACTTCAAAAAAATAAAATTGTTATTGACCATGTGTTTTTTGTCTTTGGTTTCTTACATAGAGAGCGTCCAAGTTTACTTTTCAAAATTTAATATTGACCTTACCTTCTACTTTATACTAGGTACATTATTGAAATTTGACAGTGCATTTCTACGTATCTCACAAAGGGTGCCACTTGCGCTATTTTTGCTTCCTGTTTTTACTCATAACTTATTTGAGTTATTCTATTGGTCTTGCAGGACAATAATTTTAGTACATATTTTATTTCGCAACAAAAGTGTACTCTTGTTTCATAAGGATAAAATCAACCATTTGCGCTGAAATTGGCAAAACGTGCCCCAAAAGACCTGTTAACTCCAACATTTAAAGTGAGAAAAAATTCCTATAAATGATATACCAAAACATATTGGTTACAATTAAAAAGATTGCATTTGACAAAATTTTTATATCCTATTTCGAGGAAACCAATGAGGTTTTGATCCATTTGGCATTTTTTCATCATCTCTCAGAGAAATAACCACGGATAGAGGGAGAAAAACTAACAAGTAAACAAAGAATTTGGTCATTTGTTCCTCTCATCTCTTGCAGTGTTCCATTTATTAAAATAAATTTGTTGTATTTTTTCAATCGTAGTAGATGAAAATAAAAAAAACATGTTAATTTTTTTTTGTGTAATTGTTTCGCATGCTAAAAAGTCTAGGATATTTTTATTTATTTTTGGGGTTTAGTATCATAAGCAATCATTAGAATATATTTTCTCATTCATTTGTTATGAATGCAACTGAAATTTTTTAATGAATCAAGAGCATTTTTTGTCATATGATTATCATTGAATATTTTGGAAATGGAAAAAAGGTTAAGAATAAAACAATATTGTAGCATTCAAGATATATTTCAATATGTTCATAGGTAGCATGGTTTAACTATAAGTAGTACAATCAGACATATTCCAAAAACTTGTTAATGTTTATTTGTAAATTTACAATGGCCTTCAGAGTCCAACCAGAGTTCCTTTACTGAAATTCCTCCAGATCTGTAGATATAGGATCCTCCACATTATCGTGAAACCCCGTACTATGTTCGTATGATGAGATATAATCTCATTTTTAGTGTTAAATAATTTAAGCTCTTCAATGGTCATATCTTTTTTACCGCCTTCAAACAATCCACAGAACATTATATTGACCTTGAGCATCTCATTCTTTTTTTATACTATTTTTTATTCTCCTACTGAAAATAAGGACTAAAAATTTTGTAAAAAAGTCTATCTTATGCTTCACATTGACAATTAGTCAAGTACGAATCCTATCATTAAACGCTGATTGCATATCTACCCACTTGACATGCTGGGATACAGTTTCCTTTCTAGGTCCACTTCCCACAACCTGTAAACATTCGTTTTAAACTGCTAACTTGAGCTAGGGCAGTAGATAGAGGTTGTTTTTCAGAAGTTATATTAGATTTGTATAATAGCGTGTTTACAATTTTCATAATTTTCACATTCGCGAAATTCCATTTGTACCTCCTCAAGTTTTATTTTGAGTGAAGAAAATATTAAGGATTGCAGTTGATCAATTCCATTGTTAACCTACTCCTTTTTTATTATTCTTTGAGCTTGACTTGCAAACTGTGCAGAAAAATGTAAGAAAGCAGTTGGCGTGACCCTTCTTATAGTCGCTAACCTTCCCCCCCCCCCACCTCCACTTATCAACACTTTTTAAAGTATTTGTTGTCATTGTTTTATGTGCTATCCCCAGTGACGTCAAAACCTGTAGACGCGGTGCCCCATTGTTAAAATGCACTTTATTTTGACTCCAAGATTAAATATATCCATACTACTCTACAACATGCTACAAACAAAGACAGAAAGTCAACCATCAACCAACTATACACCCGGTGATTCCCGGTTATAGTTCCTCCAGAATCACACTCAGATATCGCGTGTTTTTTCTTGTTTGGGGGCGCCGGAAGCATCGGAACCTCACCTGAAGACTCAGGGAATGGTCTAGCGACGCCAGCCCCCGAGCCCAGGTCGAAATAAGTTCGCTACGGCTTGACAAAAAGGGACAATTTCTGACAATCCCGCGACATTTTTGGAATAATTTAATGGAGCGCTTAGATTGTGATTAGTTCTGGGCGTCAAGCGTTTATCAAAACAAACCTGTCTATAGGTTCTGACGTCATTGGCTATCCCCAATTAATTACTATTTTCTTGACATAAGATTTTTCCTATAACCCCATAAGTAACTTTTTAAAACTGAATTTTTTTTTAATTAAATTTAATTTTTTTAAATGCACAGTATTTTTAATTATGTTATATACTTACCACCTAGCTTAACCTGGATTTTAAAAATTTTAATACAATTTGAAAACCAACAATCATTAGGTAAGTCCAGACTTTTTACAATGAATTTTTTCTTGCCTTGTATAATTTACCGATGAAAAAATAATAATTTTATACGGTTTCCTAAGCGTTTCTTAGGTTAACTTTTCTCATATTTTTTTGTCAGTCGCCGTTTTCCGAGAATTCTGACTACTTTTCACTTGCCCCAAATGTTCTAGGAACTTAATAAACAAACTGCAGTTATTGGGTGTGGAGGTTAAAGCACTAAACCTTCTAAAAACATATATCCGAAAAAGACAACAATACACCTGTGTAGACAACGTAAATAGTGAGCTAGGAGAAACTTGCTGTGGGGTACCGCAGGGCTCCGTTCTCGGGCCTCTACTTTATCCGATGCATGTTTTATCTCTCCAGTGTGCCAATCTAAATGCAAAATACTATACATTTGCGGATGACACCATACTAGTTTATCACAATAATAATTTAAAACAACTAGAATCAGTAGTCAACACTGACTTAAAACTGTATAAATCATGGTTAGTTTATAACAAACTTCAAATTAATATTAATAAAACAAAATACATGGCATTTATGCAAAAAAATATGAGCAGTATAGAGCTTGACATAACAGTGTCCGGGAAAATAGAAAGGGTTAGCGAAGCTAAATACCTAGGCTTGATAATAGATGATAAACTTACATGGTGTAAGCACAAAGCACACATTCAAAGAAAGATTGTGCCAATGATAAAGGTGTTGTATAGATTTCGTCAGTATTTGCATGAATCATCGCTTTATAAAATATACTATGCATATTTTTCGTCAGTGTTTCGATATATGATCCCGATATGGGGAACGTGTGGGGTAGTAACATTTAAAAAAACTCAAATATTACAAAATAGGGTAATAAAAGTTTTGTTTAATATGAATCGCAGAACTTCCACTAATTTGATGTACAAACAAACACAATTATTAAAACTTGAAGACATTTTAAAAATAGAACAATGTAAATACATGTACAAGGTTGCGAATAATTTTCAAAAATTCAATACCACATTAAGAAATGTGAACATAATTCATGAACACGCAACTAGAAATCATAATAAAATCTACTTACATAATGTAAGAACCAACATAGCATATAATAATCCGATGTTGCAGTGCATCTCTGTTTACAATAAGCTACCACTTCTCATTACACAAAGCAAAAATATAAATATATTTAAGAACAAACTTACGGAATGGTTGTGTGACAGGGTTTGACGTTATTGATCTGTGTGGTCCATATGTTTTTCAATATGCCATGTTCTACTGATTATTTATAACAATATTTCAAATAAACATTTTTATCATGTTGAGGGACTTCGAAAATGAGAGGTTACCAAAATTTCCAAAAAATTGGGGGGTGGGTACACGCTAAGTAATTACCCGTTAAAATTATTTTCACAGACACTACAGTATGCAGTCTCATAAAATGGGATATTTTTTCTAGTTGCACTTTCAATAGCTCCAAACCACACTTATCTTCTTTCCTTATCTTTAGGCAAACTTGTTTTTGTGTCATTTCCACAGTAGTCTTTCCACATCTCGGCACTGTGCAAGTCTTTAAAACACTTAATTTTACACAAATAGTAGTATCATTAATGGAACAGCTGGGCCTACTATCCATTATTGGCTTGATACCACAAACAGTACAAAAACAGAACACGAATCTAACTGTAACTATCTTCAGTAGAGGAATCTGGGAAGTGTCTGGTATCTAAATGTGTCCACCAGATTTTATACCTATAATAATAGATGTTTCGTACCTACATTATAAATATTAAATAGGTACCTACCTAGTTTTTAGGGGTCCATTAACCCAGCTTATTATTTTGGTAACCAGGTCAATATAGATAATAATAAAAGACTTATTATAATGTTATAACTAAAATCGAAAATTAAAATTATTTGTTTGATCTGTTTGAAGTTACACACCTAGGTTAGGTAGTTAGGTTAAATTGGTAAAAAATCGACAATTCACAAATAATAACTAGGACGGTTGTGCGAACTAAGCTACAGCAGGCTTTCAGCACATCACTGCGGATTGCCAGCTTGATCTTTTGAGAGCCAAAGGGGCAATATATTAAATTTTGGATATTTTTTAATTTAAAAACTAACAGGAACTCACAAAAATGAAATTTGCCAGAGGAATCGACTAAACTTATATTATCCACCTGCATGCAGCTTTCTATATATGGCCATACCAGCCCATTTCTGTTGGACTTTACTGACAATTTCCTGGAAAATAGTTTTATATTTATTTTGAAAAGTAGTTTTTAATTACCCAGTATTGTTTGGTCTGATTTTTAATCTCACGTTTTTTAGATAGTTACGCAGAAATAAATCTAATGGATTTAAGTCTGGAGCCATTCAATTCCCGAGAAATTGTCACTAAAGTATGCCAGGCCAAGGAAGGACTTCAGTTTGAACACTCAATTAAGTAGATTCTTGTTCATTTACTAAATAAAATAAATTAATTATAATCCCATATAACATTGATGTTCTCGAAAATTTCCTTATGTAACATATCAAAAATTTTAATGTACTTTATGCGACAAATATGTGCATATGACTGATGACGTCATATCCGGAACAGTACCACATCAAAAGAAGTGCTTTTTACAACAAAAATTTACATGTGCGAGGATTTCTCCGAAATATTTTCCCTTTTCGAACTAAGCTACAGCAGGCTTTCAGCACATCACTGCGGATTGCCAGCTTGATCTTTTGAGAGCCAAAGGGGCAATATATTAAATTTTGGATATTTTTTTAATTTAAAAACTAACATGAACTCACAAAAATGAAATTTGCCAGAGGAATCGACTAAACTTATATTATCCACCTGCATGCAGCTTTCTATATATGGCCATACCAGCCCATTTCTGTTGGACTTTACTGACAATTTCTTGGAAAATAGTTTTTGTATTTATTTTGAAAAGTAGTTTTTAATTGCCCAGTATTGTTTGGTCTGATTTTTAATCTCACGTTTTTTAGATAGTTACGCAGAAATAAATCTAATGGATTTAAGTCTGGAGCCATTCAATTCCCGAGAAATTGTCACTAAAGTATGCCAGGCCAAGGAAGGACTTCAGTTTGAACACTCAATTAAGTAGATTCTTGTTCATTTACTAAATAAAATAAATTAATTATAATCCCATATAACATTGATGTTCTCGAAAATTTTCTTATGTAACATATCAAAAATTTTAATGTACTTTATGCGACAAATATGTGCATATGACTGATGACGTCATATCCGGAACAGTACCACATCAAAAGAAGTGCTTTTTACAACAAAAATTTACATGTGCGAGGATTTCTCCGAAATACTTTCCCTTTTCGAGATAATGAATTTATTCCTTACCTTATGTATATCCTGTATAATAAGGGTGAATAAGACACAGTCTAACCCAAAGAGACTATTTTCTAATCCAACTAACCTGTATGTCCTCTTATATGTCCATCGAGCTGCACTTTAGTCCGAAAACTTTTTGCACAATAATTACACAGAAAGTTCTTCAATTTCAGATCAATCTCTTTCTTCGCTCTTCTTTTGTATTGGATTTTAATACCTTGATGGATTAGTAAATGGTTCGCAAACCCTGACCGACTGGCAAATACTTTGGGGCACAACTGGCACTGTAAATTTAGACGAACCCTTTTTTCGGTGTAACCTGGTTTCAGTTCAACTTCTCCTAATTCCACCCTATGCCGGTAAACATGTTTGAAGTGTGCAGGATATAACTGGAAACCTTTTCCGCAGTAGTCACATATGTAGGGGGTTTCACCAGTATGGATGTTCATGTGTTCATTTCTTCTACGTAAAGTGGAGAATTCTGGAATATTTGTTTATTATAAATCGAGAGTTATTTACAGCCCGAAAATGGATATAATGTATATCAAAGTGAGGGTGAAGGGGAGGAGATTGCTTCCCTGTCCAAAAAGCGGGGAAACACTCCCTTTTTTACACAAATAACAACACATCTTTGACCCTGTGTATTAAAATGAACTGTCAAACTTAAGAAAGGACACTTACTTTTTTATAGTTGGGAATATCATTGGCTGAAATGTTTAGTATGAAGAGTAACAGCTTTCAAATCAGACATTTCTCTCAAAAATACAAGAGTGATCAGAATACCCTAACCTAGGGGCATTAGAGAGATAGTTAGATTATTTTCTATCTTTTGCCCCCGTAAAAATTTTAGATATCATATATAATTTTAGATATCATGTCAAATTAGAGCTTTTTGTATTTAGGTTATGATTTATATCACATTAAAGAAAAATGATGGGAACTTATGGGCGGAGTGTTTTTTTCTTAATATGAAACTCAAACAGTTTATGTCTGGTTGCCTGCGATAAGAAAACTTATTAGGCGTAAATATGAATATAAATTAACATTAACAAATAGTTTAGGTTTTAAGTTGACAAAAATAGCAGCAAGAAAATATGACTCTAAAAGAATGACACTGCCATTTCCACTTTAAAATAATTCAAAAGAAAAATGTAAAATATTGCACATTAGTTTTCAAGCATTAGTTACAGCTGCCCGATTAGTACAAATAACCAATTACCTGGTATGGCGCAAATAATTTGGTTTAGCGCGCATGCTAGCAAGAAGTGTAAAAGCTTTGAGAATTATTTCAATGACTCCAGTATCACAAAATGTTCTGCAGAAGTATTATTACAGAAAACTCTAGAGAAAAGAGCAAAGAAGATATCCTGTAGAATAAATGGATAATGATAATTAAGATGTATTTTATCTCGTATTTTAGATTAAAAATTAACTCCAAATCCTGGTGCACAACCACAACCGCCAATAAACTATCTATTCTGGATTGTATCCAAAAAGTAGTAGAAATTTATGCAGACCATGCAATCTTCAATACCTGATAAAATTATTGGAACTGAACAGAGCAGAGGTTACCTACATTAGAAGACATTGTTCGGATGTGTTCTAGATTATATTATACAAATTTGCATTTTAATCTTCAATTTGATTACTAAGTCATATTTGTTCATGAAACTTAGTTTAATTGTGACCTTCATTACAACTTTTCACTTTTTCATAATTAAACTGTGGATTTTGAAATCAAATACGATTTGCTAACAGTAATAACAGTAATTAATTGAACAGGAGGAGCTTATTACTGTACTTCCGTAACGCGATGGTACCGATGGTTAAGAAAATTAAAATCCAAAATACTTACCTAAATTTTGTTGGTGAGTATCGAGCGGCCACCAGCTAACAGTGAAGATGAGCATGGGAAATAAAAGAGTTTAAAAATAGGTGCCAGCTAGTTTGTGCGCTCTACACCTCACACTATTTGGTTAAGTCCAAACTAGGAATATAATTCGTAGGAAAAAAGAATAAAAAAATATTAACAAGTTTCACTGAAAATGGTGCTGTCAAACACTAAATAATTTCATTTGTAAATAAATAATAAAGTTATAATTTTTAAGCTGTGACTTTCATGTTCACTATCAATATTAATGACTGTATAATAAAACAAAAGTGTGAACACAAAAATGCAATAAAAAACACAATGTCCAAAAAAGGTAAGCTACAATAGCATACGTTCTCAATTGTATATGTAGCTAAGCTTAGTTTTACTAGGTATAGGCATGATAAATATAAAAAGATAAACACTTAGCTGACAATAAGCATTCAAAATCTCGATGTCCTTGATCCTCCTGTAACGGACTGAACGTCAAGGACAATGTAGAAAGTATCTCCAAGTCTTCGCTGCTAATGAACTGTCAAGGTCACGCTCCAAAACTCAAACCCAAAATCTCTATAAGTATATTGGAGACAAAAACTCGTACACTGGAACTTGTTGACCTTAGTAAGGAAAAAACCTTCTGTTAGAGGGTTTTCTTACTGCACAAAACGAACAACCAATGGCCACAAATAACACAAAAAAAATGACAAATAATATAAACAAACTGACGTACATATTACCTACAACTACAAGAATCTATTTTGAGGTCAAATTTAAATGAATGCTTTATGTTAATTTGTATTTTATTTTCAATTATCTATTCCTCAAAATTCCGAATTTTATAACTTAAGTTATAAAATTATAAATTGCATAAATAATCGGTGAACATGTTTTTACAAGAAAAGTCTAATTCTCCATAGGTATATCAACTGATTGATTACGTAACCAGTTCAGTTAGAGTAGTAACTTTATGTAACTAGTTACGTAAAATTTTACTCTACACAACTAGTTACGTAAAACTGGACGTATCATCACTTGCTCAGGTTTTGAAAGATGTCACTTTATACTATGTCAAAATTAGGAAAAGTATTTATAGACATCTATATCTAGTAATTACATAATATGAATTTTGTTCAAAGATGTTAGATCATTTAGCGGATCTTAGATCGTTTAGAAGATCTTAGATCGTTTAGAAGATCTTAGATCTTTTAGATCTTAGATCTTTTAGAAGATCTTAGATCGTTCAAAAGATCTTAGATCGATTGATCTTTTTTAAATAGATCATTTTTAGACAATCTTTGATCTAAGATCGTTTTTGCCTGAAAAGATCTATTTTTAAACGATCTTAGATTTTTTTTGAAAACGATCTGATCTATGATCTAAATCTTTTTTGGCGCGGTCTTTCCCAGCTCTGCCTGGCACCCGAGCTAATCGACTATTATTATTTCCAAAAGAAACTATAAGAAAGCCCAAACCTACTTCAATAAATAAATAATTACATAATACTCAAAATCCGAAAACCTTGTAACATATCTTACGTAAATTGGCGTCCGAAAAGGGCCCCGTCCTTACAACGACTAATCCTGTTATTTGTGAACATTGGTTTTCACTCATTTATGCTCAAACATCTCAAATGTTTCCTGACTAACCAGTGGCAAGTAGGCAAAAATAAGTTCAAGCAATATCCCCATCTGTGATTATTTTGATATAAGCATAATATTTAATACTGGCTATAAAGTGGGTCCAACAGTATCCAAAAATTGTGGTTTAAAACATTTAGGCAATAAGTAATAGTTATTTATGTACCAAGGCACTGAAGTTCAACTTTTTATGACTCATGTGGAGTTTAGTTGCTGAGGCCTCTGGCCGAGGCAAATAAACCACATGGGTCATAAAAAGAACTTCAGTGCCGAGGTACATATTATATTTTTCTTGAAATAGGAAAAAAAAACGTTTTATTAGGCAAGAAAATAATAATAAGGGATCACCCGTCCACGAACCGACTATGCGCGGCGTTGCTTGACTTTACCGATCGCTCTACCTAGGACAAGTATAATGATGTACGGCACCTTCTGACAGAAAAACCAAACTGCTGCTTCTTGTGCAGCCTACACAACAAATCTATTGATTTTCAAATTTACTAAAATATGTATACTGAAGGATTGCGCTTCTATAGGAAACAATTTCGCAATGTGTACGAAAAGTTAAATGAGCCTTTATCGGCCGGGTTTTGAATATTTGGTCACTTTTGACGGGCGATTTCTCCGCGTCTGATGTTTGATGTTTACATCTCGCCAAGGCCTACTTATTGAAAAAATCGTACAATAATGGGCTACATTATTGTACGATTTCTGTGCTTTTAATGACGATTTTGGGACATTTTAATGCCGATTTCAAGAAAAATAATTTATTCTCCCATCTACAATGTGTCTGGTTTTTCGCATTAACACAAAATCTAAGTAGGCTATAGGAATTGAACAGGTCAGTTTTTTATAGACATGTTCCCATGAAAGATCAATGTTTGGGAAGTATTGGTTTGGCATTGCCACGAAAGCCTGGCCTTCTGCGATTTTTTAAATGGGTGAGCAAAGTTAATATCCAGTTGTACTTGTGAAGGGATTTTATTAACTAACCCTGTATAACTTATTTTATGCTTTTAAGACATGTTTTCGGCCGCCCAATCCAAGGCCATCGCTTTTTAAAAATTATCAGTGTCCGGGTTGCGACGTTGCCAATTCAAAAGGGTGGCTGAGAAAAGTGTGGCTGTTTTCACACCGATGAATGAACTTTAGAGTGTTTTAAGTTCAATGTAATTTGTTTACTGAATCAACAGGTTGTATACAAATTTGGACTATGGGGAAATGCAACCATACTTTAAGGGCCAATACTCATCATCATTTAACATTTTTTCCTATACCCACAAAGGTTTAATTTTCGAAAAAATTTACATCAAAAGTGCAAAATTGGAAGATTCAAGGTAGAATATTTTCCAAACTCTTGAAAGAAACATATTACATGTATACATCATTGAAATTGTAACAATGATCAGATTTCACATATCTAAAAATATACAGGGTGTTCCATTTAAAAAAACATAAGTTTGGTTTAGCACCGCTTTTCTGAATGCCCTGTATAAAACTAAATAAACGTTGAAAAAAGCTTGCTTTGGCTTCTACAACTCTTATCTGAAATTTTTATTCCCTACTTTTGACAAAACTATTTCAAAAATGTTTTTCGCACACCATTTGTTTCAACTGGCAGTCTTCTAAATTTGTCAGTGCTATATTTCCGCTATTTATTATCCACTGCCTAAGTACAGCGAATTTCATCTTTCACGGGAAATGTAAATACACTTAATGTTTTCGTGTTACAACGCTTGCTGCTGTCACAATTTATATAACAGCGGCGATAGGCTGCCATGGTTAATAAAGACCATATATTTTGTGATAAAAACCTTAATCAGACACAAAACACAACAAGAAAACCACTAAAGCAACAACAACAAGTAACCAATAACAATAACAAAATTATTGAAGAAAATCAACCGAACAAAGTAACCAGAACAATATATGCCAGACTACAGCGAGTTTGGTTGGAGCTGTCATTATCCCTTCCTCACGTTGAGGGAGATGTGACAGAGCGTCCATCTGTCAATGTGTTAGCGAAACGCGGCCTCGCTGGCTTGTTCCAGTTGGTCCCCACTTTAGCTTGTAACTTACCTTAAGGGTAGTGCACGACAGCTATAGGGATTTTCAATTTAATTTATTGAAACGAAAAGCAAATGTTCATAAAAAAAGAGAAAGAAGAGGGCCACCGAGCTTTTTTCTTTGGAAAGCTGGAAAACCACATTGATCACAAAAAGAACGAGTTGCCACTTTGCAATGATGTGAGCAATGAAACACAACTTGTATGTAAATCACATTTTAATAGGCCTAGGAGCTACCTACAAACAAAAGTCATCCATCTGGATGAACTCAACCATCTACAAATGGATATGAACTTATTTATGGCCTGTCATTAGAGACGTGCACAAAAATATATTAAATTGCATTAGAGTAACTAGCACTTTTCAAGTGCGAACTCTTAAAGTTTATACTTTTACTTTTATGACAAAAGTATTATGTAATAATATGATCACTATTCAAAATAAAATGAGGGGTGGGTCTTATTATGACCACAGTATGTAGGTAGATACTAAGTTTGCTTGTAGAGTGTGAGAAAATAACTCGATAAAAACGTCGGAGAATAATACGTGTTCATCACATATCTGGTTTGGCGTTGAGTCAGGAAGAGCCGGAGGAGAAAACCAAACTGGCAGAACCGCTTGTCGGGTTTAGGCAGGAATTCGCTGCAACCGTCTTTGCTGAACCTGCGTAGGTTCGGACGCCTCCCTATCTATTCCAATTAATGCAAAAGACTAGCAACTGTCGTAAGCACCATCCCAATAGAAACCCTAAAATAGGTACCAATTCGACCTATACTCATGGTTATGACCTAACTTGTACACTTACCACTTTCTTGTGGGTTTTCTTAGATAACTAGGCAAAGCTGCAGGCTTTCTGTGGCACAGGGATGAAAGAACTGGATATGAGTATAACAGTCCCAACCACTCGTGCAGGAAGTATGCCTACAAGACAATAAAAAAATTTCGAATTCAAAAAGAATAATAAAAACGAGCTTACCCACTTAAAAAGAAACAGTCCACCAGGTGATACTGGCTTTTCAGGAAGCAAACTATAAGCAAAGTAAGGCAGGGCTAGGTACAGCACTCCAGAAGATATCAAAAATATTCCGAGGACGAAATAATCCAAAGATCTCGCACAACGGTTCAGCCCTGACTACCTTTTTTCCCAACAAAAGATAGGCACCACGGGGCGCCACAAAAACTTAAGTTCACCAAGGAAAACCCGGTATTGACCAGGTAAGGACTTACCAACCTAGTTTGCCCTAATTTATTCTACAAAACAGGCGGTGTCAGACGGCAGAATATAATTACTAACCTTTCTGGATATGATGGGAAATGCACAGCGAAGTGGCTGTGAGAAACTCAATCCTTTTCTCTCAAACAAACTCGACCCAACCTGAAGCCTCGAACTTAGTGACTTTAACACACCTACAAATAAAAAATAAGGCCTGATATTTTTGAAACGCTACAAGCTAAATACTCAAAACTAATAGTTTTTTCTACGACTAGTAAATGACGCTCCGGTCACCACAATTTCAAATGGGTCGACTAATTCCAATATACAGTGACAGATGGCCTACCTGTTCGACACCTAGCAGTGTAATTTTTAAGTTACGCATAACGGCTATTTACTTATATTTATTTCTTTACGAATTCCTTATTCAATGATTCAACTAAACGTACTTTTTAATAAATTCATTTTTGTTGAGAGGTACATCTTCACAGTGTAGCTTCTTGTGAATAAAGATCAATGAGTATCCAAAAATATGTACCTTTTATTTATATGACTTTTTATATTACATTCAATTCTCTTAATAATAAATACATATCCATAACTACCGATATTTATACAGAGATGCCAAGTAATGGTTAATAATATACTTGGTGAATTATATTATTCCGACAACCGACAACTTTCATAACTTCAAAATTTAAGTCCAGGGAGTACTTCCGAATATCGCCAGCTAGTTGTTTGGTTTGTGCAGAAGGCGGTTTTGGACAATCCAATACATGAGGCAACTTTAGGAGCATAGTGATTGGAGATCTACAAGAAAGAATAAATCTCTTGGAGGAGTAACACCGCTGCATAAGCTTCCTAGGAGCGGTGGCTATCTAGAGGGGAGGCTTCAAGGTGTTGGTGGTGGAAACCCAAGGATGGACACACGGTACTGCAGGGACAGGTAGTGGTCTACGTAGAGGATTGTTACCCGCACTGTTTTTTTTTTAAGAATGCAGGGACAAGGTGGGCCCGGGAGTCGTCCTGCAAACAAGTACCTGCGGTGGTAACTGGCAGCTGACTTGTAGTGGATGTCATCTTTAGAGAAAAAGAGGTCGTTTTTTTCAGGGGATCCAAATAGTACTAATTTTGGGCATATACCTGCTTAGGTGAGTCGTTTTTGGTTCTGGTGGGACTACCTAATACTATTATTGCATCTTTGGCTTACTTAGTTATTATTTTTTAGACTGTTGGAACCTAAGGTAAAATCAAACCATTAAAGTGTACCTAGCAGATTTACGCCTGTTATTTACCACTCCAGAACCCGGACAACAAAATTCTGTTACAACTTGGCACCCAACAGAGTTGGCTAGAGGAATGTTTCGAACACCAACAAGCAAAGATCACCCCCAATATCAAGGGAGAACTAGCCCACCAATTACAAGATTCATGAGTAGGACTAGAAAAAATCAAATTCAATAAATGAATCAAATGAAGGAGCAGTGGGGGGCAACGTCGCAGCGAATATCGGCGCCGATGTACTTGTAAGCAGCATTGACGTTACTACGCAGCAAAATGGGGGGGTGATTCCAAGACAATGTGAGTGGCAAAATACGAATCCGGGGCTCTCTCTGGATGCCCAAGGGTTGCCGATGTACCCTGTTCCATCCGGTACGCCACTGTCAGCCCCTACAGGTCAAATGCAAAGTAGGAGAATTCCAAGTTCATTTAGGCACTATCAAGAACCGTTCCGGGGCCCTCCTCCGAATTATTTACAAGTACAACAACACAATTTGCAGCGATTAATTTGGGATTGTGTTCAAAAAACCGTTTCAGATACTTTTAAGAAAGAAAGAAGAGCACAAAATCAACTGGTGTTAACAAATAACATTCCAAATTGGCAATCAAATATGAGGTACTGTGGTAGTCACTCAGAAGCAAATAATGAGTTTCCAAGCAATTTAAATAAAACAGATATTTTTCAAGATCTTACCCCATTTGATAATGAGGGTAGTATTCACCCTGTTGATTTTCTGGCTCAACTAAAATTTATTTTAAATCAAAATACCCAACATTTCCAAAGGTATAGTTTTTTTGGTGTGATGCAATTTACAGATTGCTCTATTTTATTTTATCCTACTGATCTGACTGACCTGTGTAAACCATGTTGTATGGTGTTTAGCATGAATAAAGTAATTGATTGATTGATTGATTGATTGGTAACAAAAATAGTATATTTCCTAACAAGTGCGGAAAGTGCCACTTTTCCGCACGCATTTACTTTCCGCACGCATTTTAGTTTAGAAAGTGACACTTTTCCGCACTAGTGCGGAAAAGTAGTGCAGAAAAGTACTTTTCTGCACTAGTGCGGAAAAGTGACACTTTCTAAACTAAAATGCGTGCGGAAAAGTGCACTTTTCCGCGCGCTTGTAGAAAAAATTTGTAGGTAGAGCAAAATCTTGGAGCGAGGAATTTCTTCCAACTTTCTTGACTTTTCAAATATTTGAAGATGCCTTTTTAATTTCATATTGGAATGAAACAAAACAATAACATGTTAAACTTCAACTTGAATCAGGACGTTACGAGAGGGGATCCAATGTTTAGCATTTTATGAAGTGTGTAGCCAAGGCAAGACATCTTCTAAATCCGTTTTCAGATTTTATATTGATAAATCTAATTGCAAGACATTTTCCACCTACTATATCGACCATTTTAGTAGGAGTTCAAACCCTTTCCGAAGCAATGTTGCGATTACAACAGGCAGACTACTATAATCAAAACGATACTGTTTTTCGAAACGATAGGAGGCAAGTAAACAATAGCAAAAATTTTCAATATCAGCCCCAACAGCGAAAAACAGTAGCGCAAATTAACATTGCGGCAGAAGATAAAAATTTACTGATCGCGGAAAACGATCATGACGAAATTAGCAGAACTCATAGACACTGGGTCAGAATGTTCATGTGTTTCAGGAGATGTATGCAACCAACTTTCGGATTTTTTAAAAGAGATTCCTACATTCCCAGTTAGTGGTCTAAGAATTACAGGAGCATTTAAATTGAAAGAGTGGTGAGTAACCCATCAATTGTTTTTAAATTTTAAAGTTGCCACTTTCAAGATTTAGTATTTCCTATTATATTAGGGTAAGACTTTTTGCAGACATGTTGTTCCGAAATAAAGTTAATGACAAAACAGCTAAAATTTATTTTAAATGAAAAAACCATGTATGTTAGAGAACTTGAGAACGTACACGAATATAAACCTCCCAAGGAGAGACTAAATTTGCGAACTGTCTCAGTAAAACAAGATGTTTGCGTTTCGAGTCAAGGGAGAAAGTGAAAATAAGTGGCAGGTCTTGCAACAACGAAAAATGCCAGAAATAACAATTGAAAATTTTACAGTTTCTGTACAAGGCCGGTCAAGTTTTTTTGATATATTTAACGCATTAGTTTTGATATATTTAATGCATCTGCAATTGGCAGATGTACAAAAATTCATATATTTAAAGTCATCATTAAAAGCTGAACCTCTCAAACTTATTGAAAATTTACCACTTATTAGTTCTAATTTAGAAATATATTGAGAAAAAGATACGAAAATAGTTTAGCTATAATTTATTCTCATATAAAGGCTTTAGTGGAACTTCCATCTGTCACCAAAGGTCAGACAAGTAGTTTGCGAGAATTTATCGTTAAAATTCGTCAAAATACAGAGTCTCTGAGAAATTGTAATGATTGATCGACTCATGGAATTTAATTCTTGTTTATATTTTGTCTCACAAACTTGACTTTAACACAAGGCGATGCTATGAATTAGAACGGGGCCCAACCAAAATGCCAACTTTGATTGATTCTGGAGTTTTTAGGGAGGCGCTGTCAAGCAACAAAAAATGTGCCTCCTCCTGTAGAATCAAAAGTTTCACATTTCTCTCGATCTACTGTAATTTTATGCAGTTATTGTAAAAGTACACAAAATATTTCATTGCATGTTTTACAACTTTACAACTTTACCTTATGCCCAAAAGAAATAATTTATTCTCAATAAAAAAACCTGTGCTTTAAGTGTTTTGCAATGCACAATGGAAAAATTGCCCTATATGTGGCCAGCCACATAAGAGTGTAATGCACCCACCAGATTCTCAACAAGGAGTTCTTAGAACAAACTCTGAATTTCCAAATAAACCCAATTGTAACAGCCAACAAAGTTTGAAATTGGACAATCAAGCATCTTTGGGAAATACAGAAGGTAATGTTTCAGATTTAAATGTAAATCTTGTTAATACTAGTGTTCCATCGAAAAGTATCGGTTGACCTAGTACTGAATGTCACTCCGAAAAGGTTCAGATTTTGCAAACGAGTGGCCAAACAGATAATGAAAATTGTGTTGCGTTAAAAGCTTGGAAAATAATAATAAAACATATTGTTTATTAGCCACCGCACAAGTAAAATTAGTGATGATGGTAAAATATTTTCAGTAAAATATGTTTTAGATAATGGATCTGAGGCTTCTTTAATTTCACGAAGACTTGTCAAAAGGTGTGTCCTACACACATAAAAAACATTCATATTCATGGAACAACTGGTCATAAGATTTGTCATGAAGGTCATTGGAAACTATGGAAACTATGTGGTCATCACCTGCCTTATCCCGTGAGTTGCTGGGTCTGCCAAGAAAGGTGATTAAGGGATTGGTGAGGGTCCTCACTGAGCACTGTCGTCTGGCTCGTCACCTCCACCTCATTAAGGTGGAGGAGGAGTGGGAGTGTAGATGGTGCCTGGAAGAGAGGAGACCCCACACCACCTAGTAACAGTGTGCCCTGCGCTTGACAAGGTCAGATTCGAGTCCTTCTGCAAGGCTAGGCTGTGCGATGAGGACGTATAAATATGGTGTCAGGATGGGGGAGCTGCGGGCCTTCATTAAGAAGGCCTGTATGCTGGCTGCCCTGTGATGCCGGCCGTGGGGGCACAATGGGCCCATGGAGGCCTACATGCCGAGTCGATCTGAGGTGGCCAACCCTTGACCTGATAGACAGATAGAAACTATGTGGATTCAGTTTTTACAGTTTGTTCAGCGAATGTTCGGCCCTACGTCATAACTCCCGTCCTTGTCTTATTCATGACTATACAATGGATATCTGTCGTATATTCGCGAGCCAGACAAGGACGGGAGTTGTGACGTAGGGTTGAACATTCACTGAACAAACTGTAGATAAGATTGCAAATATGGATGAATTAAAAATTCCTCGTCTTTTGGTTCTTAATAATTGTAATAACAAACAAATCGAAATTCATGGTTACGCGGATGCTAGTACAAAAGCTTATTGAGCATGTGTTTATTTAAGGGTCTTGGATAATAAAAACGGAAAAGATTATTGTAATTTGGTGTGTTCCAAGTCACGCGTTTGTCCCTTAAAAACCTTCACACTTCCAAACTTGGAGTTATGCGCCTGCTTACGTTTAGCTGCTAAAAATAATGGAAAATAGACTTACAATTGACAGAGTGTTTCTTTGGTCAGACTTTCAAGTTGCTTTGGCATGGTTACAGTCACATCCTAGAAGATGGACTACATTTGTGTCAAACCATGTGACACAAATTCAGCAATTCACAACAAAACATATATGGAAGTACGTAAAATCTTCTGAATATCCAAGTGATCATTTATCACATGGGTTAAGTTCAAGTCAATTCATTAAATGTTCACAGTGGTGGTATTGACCCCACTATTTACAAAATTATAATTTAGAGTTAAGTTCAATTGGTACAATTTATACCACAAAGCATGACACTCCGGAATAAAAGAAAGTAATATAAATACAAGTTGCAGCACACATTTAGAAACAAAACATTTAGATAAAGTTCCATTTAATTTTTAATTGGGTTTTTCGCCACCAAACTGATTGAAAGACAACTTTTTCAAGTTGCCTCGAAAATTCATAAATTCTTAACACTAAATGAACGAAACTTTAAACGTGTAACTCAAAAAATAACTTCAACAAATTTGTTTTCTGAGCTTTCGGAGGATAAATCTTCCTCCTTTCTCAAAGATCATGTAACGTCAAAGTGAAGTGACAGATTAATAAATTTCAGGTTAAAATGTCATATGTGAACATTCCTTTAATAAAAATCATAGGATATTGTGGGATAGTTCCAAACCAATTCTAAAAGAAGAAGTAGGAAATAGACGAAAAATTAAAGAATCTGCATTTATTCTAGGAAATACGGGCAACTGTGTTGCTGAATGTTCAGTGGAATTCAGTAAAATATTATTGCCACTTATTCAAAGAGAAGTTAGTATAGATAATTAGATTAAACACAGGGTACAATATCAGGCAGGTGGCTAGGCTATTGTTTCTGTTGTCATGACATTTTAACCTGAAATTTATTAATCTGTCACTTCACTTTGACGTGACATGATCTTTGAGAAAGGAGGAAGATTTATCCTCCGAAAGCTCAGAAAACAAATTTGTTGAAGTTATTTTTTGAGTTACACGTTTAAAGTTTCGTTCATTTAGTGTTAAGAATTTATGAATTTTCGAGGCAACTTGAAAAAGTTGTCTTTCAATCAGTTTGGTGGCGAAAAACCCAATTAAAAATTAAATGGATCTGTTTGCGCCACAAATAAATTTTAGAAAATATTTAGATAAAGTGTTCGAAAGGTTTTCTAGTTTTACAAAGTTACAGCATGTAATAGCTTATTGTGCAAGATTTTGTAATAATGCAAAAAAAGAAAATGATAAAAATAGGATGTTTAAAAGTTGACGAGTTAACTGTATCTCTTACCTTGATAATTAAACATTTGCAACAAAAATATTTCTCAAAAGAGATTAAATTTTTGCGGGATAATTTACCTATAAAGGAGAAAACATTGTCTGCACTTAGCTTATTTTTGGATGAAAAATCAATTATACGTGTAGGAGGCAGGTTATCAAACGCAGAAATTTCTTATTCGCAAAAACATCCAATATTGTTGCCTTCAAAAAGTGATGTTGTTAATTCAATGTTAAGAAGGGAACATATAAAATTGTATCATGCTGGCCCTCAAACAGTTGTATATAATTTTAGATTACGGTATTGGCCTTTAGTCGGTCTTAGGACGATAAAACGTTTAATAAGATAGTGTTTTACTTGTTATAGATTTAAAGCGAAAGCAGCTCAACAAATCATGGCTGCTTTACCAAAAGATAAAGTAGTATTTTCAAGGCCATTTTTGAAAATTGGTGTTGATTGTGGTGGACCATTTTCAATGAAATCATCCAATTTACAAAAAGCGCCTATTACGAAAGCTTACATTGTCTGTATGGTTACGAAATGTGCTTATGAAGTCCAGAGGTTTGCCACTTTGTTAAACTCCGTGGCACACAAATGTGCCGTGGCACAAGAATTAAGAGGGGGCAGTTGTAACGAAAAATAGCCTGAATCATTTTTTTATTATTCTCGTTTTTATATTTCGGTTTGCAGGTATAATAATTCATGTGCGGGCTTTTTTTCCTAGCCGGCCCCAATATTGTGCGACTTTATACCCAACCTTGATTCCGAGCTGAACCGTGGTGTTCAACAGTGTGAGCCTGCGGTGCATTGCCAAAATTGTATCAAATAATACTAATTTTAGGCTTATACCTGCTTAGGTGAGTCGTTTTTGGTTCTAGTTTGAGTACCTAACACTATTACTGCATCATTGATTTACTTGGTTATTAATTTTTAGACTGTTGGAACCTAAGGTAAAAGCAATCCATTAAAGTGTACCTAGCCGATTTACGCCTGTTATTTACCACTCCAGAACCCGGACAACAAAATTTTGTTACAATACTTTTGGTTTGGGAGGAGTAAAATTTCCGCAAATAACTCTACTAGTGTTTAATGGCTCCTATAAAAGATGGATCGAATATAAGGGCACCGTTGATAGTCTTGATTCATTCAAATGAAAGAATTGGAAAAACTGGGAAGTTCCTTTATTTGAGGGCATCATTAGAGGGTTCAGCTAAACAGTTGATCCAATCATTGGATTACGAAAATGCCTGGGAAGTTTTGTGCCGAAGATATAACAACAAAAGGTTGCTGGTGCAAAATCACCCAAAAGGAATATTTGAGATTCCTGCTCTAGGCCACTAATCTGAAGAAGGTTTACGTGGGTTAACAGACAGTGTGACAAAGCATTTAAGTGCTTTAAAGAATTTAGATCAGCCAACTGAATGTTGGGACTCATTGGTAATTTTCTATTTAGCATCTAAGTTAGATAGGGTAACAATAAAAAAATGAGTTGCCAGATTTCATAATAGGCCGGTTGCTGATTTGCTTCAGACTTTAGAAGGCAGAAAAAGTGTGTTACGTGGAGAGCATACCCCTATTTTGATGCACAGAAAATCAAGTTGACCTCTCATCAAAAGTCGCCTGTTTGACATCTAGTGGAACCGATGTGTCATGACATTGGGATCAAAAAACCTTAATAACAATTTTTTGTTCAAGTGACACATTATTTGTTATCAACAAAAAAAGCTGTCAAAATAAAATAAAAAAAAAAAACGCTCCGAAAATAACTTCATTATGTAAATTCATATCTCAGCTTCTACCAAAGCTTTCGGAACGTTCACAAGCTTAAAATAATGCTCGAGACTTTTACTTTCATGTGGTATTTTTTTATATAGGCCACTTTTTGTTTTAGCCATTAAATTTGCAGTTGAATTTGCATTAAATTATCCAGTTTCGTTCAACAGGTTGAAGTGTGTTACAATGAGTATATCCACAAAGAAAAACTTATGTTTATATAATGCTCAAGCGTTAAATATCTACCGACAATACAGAACTAGTCTATGTAAATTAATTAAAAAACCTAAATATAACTATTATAAAACAAAAATTAACCAAAACTTAAGACTCAAAAAAAATCTGGAAAGCAATAAAAGAAGTAACAAATGACGTTAGTATTAAGTCAGATATATGTGTAGTTTGTGACAATCATGGCACTGAGGTCTCTGAAAAGAGCTCGATAGCAAATGAGTTCAATGCATATTTTAGCATAGTTGGTCAAAGACTAGCAGAAAAAATTAATCCCCCATCCTCTGAGCCAGGGTTTCAGCGAAAAGTATATAATCCGGAATCTTTCTATTTGTCTCCAATCAAAAAGCATGAAATTCTAGAGCAAATAAAAAATCTCAAAAATGGTGTCTCCTGTGGAGAAGATGGCATTACATCTGAGGTAATAAAATATAATTATGAATATTTGCTGGAACCTCTAAGACACATTATAAATATTATTTTTAGCTCAGGAGTTTAACCGACTGTTCTTAAAAAAAGCTGAAATTATTCCTCTTCATAAACAAGGTGATAGCAAACTAACGACTAACAACAGACCAATTGCATTGATAAGTTCTGTTAGTAAAATTATAGAAAAATGTATTAAATATAAATTAATGATATTCCTAAATAAACATAAATTGTTATCAGAGAACCAGTTTGCTTCCAAAGACAATGTTAACACGGAAAATGCATTGTGCAGAGTGACAGAGCAGGTCATAAAGTGCCTGGATAGCAGGGAAAAGGTTGTTGCCGTGTACCTGGACCTAGCAAGGGCTTTTGATACTGTGGCGCATGAGATTCTATTAAACAGATTACATGATATGGGTATAAGAGGTTTAGCGAATGATCTATTCAGAACATATTTAAGTAACAGAACCAAAAAAGTAAAAATTGCAAATGTAAAAAGTGATTCTGTAAAGATGGAGGTTGGTGTGCCGCACGGGACGGTGCTGGGGCCTGTGTTGTTTAACATATATATTAATGGTATTTTCTCAGTGCTGAATGAAGGGAAGGTTTTCTGTTTTGCAGATGATAGTGTTATTGTAGTAAATGGCACTACATGGCAATCAACTATTAGGAAAGCAAAATTAGCAATAACATACATAAAAAGATGGTTGGATTTTAGCTTGTTATCACTTAAAACTAGCAAGACCCATTTTACGACTTTCGCTCTGACTCAAGCAACTCTTCCAGAAGTTCAAGAACTTAAGATCCATGATTACGTTTGTGATATGCAATCCTTGAACTGCAAATGTCAGTCCATTATTAACAGAAAACATAGTCTTAAGTATCTAGGAGTATTCATGGATGAAAATTTAACATGGAAAACACACATAGAGTATGTAACTACTAAGATAAGAAAGCTGATTTACAAATTCTACGAATTGCGAAAAATACTACCAATTAAAACTCTTAAAACCATATACCTGTCTTTAATTGAATCAATTTTAAATTATGGTATTGTTGTCTGGGGAAATGCTCGAAAAAACGTTGTGTCTGCGTTAAGTGTAGCACAGAAATATTTAATTAAAATTATGTATTTTAAGAATCGAAGATATCCATCCGAATTACTATTCCGTGAATGCAAACTACTAACTTTAGACCAACTATACATACTATACTAAAATCGAGCAATCCGTACGCCTGGCGTAAATAAAACCACGTGTTCAAAGACGATCCGCGATTGGTCGGTAGGCTATAAAATTTCACCCGACTCGGCAACAGGGACGTGCTCTATCGCAAAAGTGTAGATATTCGGTTTTATCTTGTTGTTTTCAGCTATTTAGACACTGCCAATAATTTTATCGATGTTTTGAACCATTTTAATTAAGCCAATAATTCTTGTCTGAAATTATTTTGATGCACACAATTGTAAGACTAAAATTAAAGAAAGGTGGTACCTCCGTGCGGCTATGGCGGATATTTCAACGCATGTGCTCTTGTTTATGCCAGGCGTAAGAGTTGCTCGATTTTACTATAGCAGCAGTCCGATTTATGCTAAAGACTAACTACTACAAACAGGAGATACCCCACCAACTTAATACTAGAAATGCATCGCGTCACAGTGTTATTATGCCTTCTGTAACAAGTTCGGCCATGCAGAGACACCTTTGCTTTGCTGGTCCCAAGATATACAATTCCCTACCTCTTTGCCTTAGAACAAGAGAATACTGGCAAGTTAAACATAAACTTAAAAAATGGCTTATAGATAGAAATGTAATTATGTAATTATTAATGCTCCTAACTAGAATTTCCTTTTTGTTGGATATTTACGATGAACACTTAGATATGTTAAATTTGTTCTTCATTCCAAAGCTGTTAACTAACCTTATCATCATTATTACTATATATATATATATATATATTAAGAGGAGGGGTAGTCGTGGCTTGACTAGTTAAACAACAAGAACCAAATTTAGTGGGAAATAAGCCAATTTTTAAGTGTGAAGACTCTTTTTATTGGTGAAAGCTTTCGCAGTTGTTTAACTGCTTCTTCAGTCACTCTACAATTACATTAAAATAGTTTTTGTGATATAAATTTCAAAATTACTTACAATTAAGTGAGTTCCTAATATAATGTAAAGATGTTAATGTTTGAATTTTGCATTGGACAGGGCAAAAGTACAAAATTTTTAAATTTAGTTTTGACAAAAATCTAGTTCAATATGACACTTAAAAATAGTTTATTTTTAAAGGTATATAAATGTCACTAGTTACTATTATTATACCTTTATCTAGGTATATTTGAATTATTATTGTTGTTAGTAAAATTTGGTTTGTTTTCTAAGAAAAGTAAATTTGAAAAAATTATATTAAGGTCCTGAATATCTGTTTTTTTGTTAAGAGATCAACCATCTTGAACAACCAGTGGCGCAGAAATGGGTAATTAGTATAATTTATTTTAGAAAAAAATAGAACCACCTTGTATAGTATAAAATGTATTCAAATCCTTATGTAAATTTTTATTATAAACAAAAACGTTTTCTTAGTATTTTTTCATATGTGTCATGGTTTCATAGCAAATTTGATTTTTCCGTAATATTTCGGGGTACTTCTGAAAAATTATCTAAAAAATTTGCTCCATAAGTAACACTTAAAGTAGAAATAATGTGTTTGCTGCCTGAAATAAAGTAACTTTTTCCAATAAACTCACCTATTTAAGGCTGTACTTTTGAAGATACAGGGTCTGAAACATTTAAGGAAGATACAATTAATGTTACGCTCTGTATCTTGAAAAGTAAAACCTTGAATGGGTAAGTTTATTGGGAGAAGTTACTGTATTTAAAGTAAAAAACACATTTTTTCTACTTTGAGTGTTACTTATGGAGAAAAGTTTTAAGTTAATTTTTCATAAGTACCCCGAAATAATACGAAAAAATTAAATATGCTATGAAACCATGACACATATGAAAAAAATGCTAAGAGAACGTTTTTGTTTACAATAAAAATTTACATAAGAATTTGAATACATTTTATTGCTATACAAGGTGGTTCTATTTTTTTTTCTAAAATAAATTATACTAATTACCCATTTCTACGCCACTGGTTGTTCAAGATGGTTGATATTAACAGGTTTTATCCTAACCCATGCCGTTATAACGTGTACCAAATATGACTTAAATATCTCAACTAGTTTGTAAAATATTCAATAAATTCCACATATTTCTTGCAACTTTAACACCCTGTAACTTTTTTATAAGGCCTTAAAATGATATAGTTTATAGAAGAAAGTGCGGTTATTTTTTGGTTTTCTATCACCTGTTGAAGTGTTGCAGATTAAAACTGAATCACCCTGTATAATAAGTACTTATAACAGTTTTTCTTAAAAAGGCGTTAATACAGTTATATTTTTATACCTAATAATAAAACTTTTATACTTTTTCCATAATACATTTGTCCGAGCATCTGTCAACTGTTTCTATCAAAAATATATCTTCCTAAGTCATGGCTAACTCGATTTTCATTAAAAAATATCATGGCATCTTTTTCATATTGTTACAAATAATACGCATATAACTTTTTAATAAAACAAGATAAATTGAAACAGGTATGTTCTGGGAAAAATATATTTGATGGCGTCATAACATATATTTCCCAAATTCCTAAAAACTACTTCTCTCCTTATGGCCCAAAAGCAAGCTTGAGTGGACCTACAAGAAACCCACAAGTCAAATTTTTACTGGTTGTTTTTGTTTGCCTATAATAACCCTGGGGCGTCATACAATGTACAGGTGTGCCGTTTTCGACACTTTTGCAGGCCCTTATTTTTAGAGATAGAAACTTGCGGTTTTCGCGACACTGTGCTATTTTTTTATGAAATGAAAGATGCCTCAAACAAAATTTTCATAGCCACCTTTGTTTTTAAGATAGAGTGCAAAATTGAAAATTGACAGTTTTTGGCTATCTCCTGTATCTCAGTTACCTTTTCACATATAGGAAAAGTAAATATATTATACGGCTTTATATAACTTTTTCTGTAGAATCCAGTGGCGTAGTTAGATTTTTGCTAGCTTTATCCATTTCGGAGATATAAAAGAAACTTATGTTTTTTAAACGTATTTGTATAGATATTTGAATTCGGCTTCTTTTCAGCTTTTCAGAAATATATATATTTATTTATTTATTTTATTTATTTATTTTATTGCTCCAAGAAAATTACAATTACAATAATTAATATTACATACATACGCACGAGGAGTCCTTAAAGGACTTGTGTGTGCGACTTAACTTATAGAGAAAGTAAAACTTAGCAAATACACAAGTTAATAAGAATACAAGTAGAAATAAAAAATGAAATACAAGGATACAAAAATAAAATGTAAAGCACCAAATGGTGCACCAAGCATAAAGTAGCATAGTCACATTTCACATATGATTGCACTTAGCAAGTTCTTTGCTCTTACCAGTAAATTATTATTGACTTGGCTGAGTGATTCAGTTACAGAGAGAGAGAGCAAAACTTACTAACACAAAGTTAAAAATGATACAAATATACCTGGAAATGGATTTTGGGACAATTACGCCAACTCCAACTGAGTAACTCTGGTACATAAAACATGATAAAACCTCCTGATCCAGTCCTGTAACCTCACCTTAAAGACATTAAATCTTAAACATCTAATCTCCACTGGCAACATGTTCCAGACCCTAGGTGCGAGGTAGTGTGGATGTCTCTGGGACCAGGAAAAGGAGAACCTGGGCACCAAAACATTGCCAGCACCAGCTGTTCTTGTGTGGAGACTAGGATGTCCAAGAGGACGTTGAACTAAGTCCTGTTTTACGTAAAACTTTATTGTGTGTAAGATGTATAACTGTCTAGTATTTAGAAGACCACTTTCCGTGAAAAGTAAGATAGAAGGATATCTATTAGGTTTGGACATAATGATTTTTATAATTTGCTTTTGGGCCGAACTGACCGAAGCCAAGACATATTTGCATGCAGCGCCCCAAACCAGGATCCCATAGGTCATCACAGATTCTACTAAAGACTTATATACGTTTTTAAGACTATTTAAGGACAGGATTTGTCGAAGTAAGTAAAACTTATACGATAGTTTCCGTAACTTCATAGTTACATATTCACAGTGAGCATCCCATTTTAGGTGATGGTCTATAAAAATCCCAAGATATTTTAATTTAGATTTCATCTGTATAGAATTATTACCTTTACACATACAGTTCACTGTATTGCAGCCCTCTTTATGTACAGTGAGGAGGTTAGTTTTTGGTAAACCTGATTTATTGATTGCAAATGGAATGAAGGCAGACTTCTCCATATTGAGTGTTAAAAAGTTGTGGTCCATCCACGCCCTGGCCACCCCCAACGCTCGCTCAGCCTCAGCATATACCCCCTATATAATAGTATATGCTTATTTTAAAGTTTGTTATATAACTGTGCTTTCTTTTGTGAAAATGGCCAAAATGAGAGTTTATCAGCATTTTGAAAAGTATGATATGTTAATTTGCTATATCGAGTGTAATGAAAACTCCCGTGAAGCTGCCGAACTACATTTTAACAGGTACTACATTGTTAATTCCATTATTATAATATTTTATTATCTCCTCAATTGTCTGTCTTCTGTTTTTATACCAAGACTTCTTATTTTAGATATCCGGAGAGAAGACAACTATTTCCAGATAGATTTTCTATCATAAAACATAATTTAATTAATTTTGGTTTCTTTAAACGGCCAAGACCAAAATACTACTATAAAGATATCCACGAAATCGACGAGGTTAAAATTTTAGGGCTTGAGAAAGAAGTTGAAGTATCAAAGACTAGAGCTCAATTGATATAAAAAACATAAATTCAAACCCTATAAAACAAAGATTGTCTACATAACATTACATCCTGGAAATGCTGAGCGTTGTTTATTTATCTGTAATTGGTATTTGCAGCAAATTCAATTGAATATAAATTTTGTCAGATCGGTTATATGGAGTGACGAGGCATATTTCTCAAGTGCTGGTATTTTCAATAAGCAAAATGCTAGAACTTGGCATCAAGAAAACCCCCATAATATATTTGAGTGAGAACGACAGGGTAGATTTGGCTTCAGTACCGCATGCTTCATTTTGGGGTGATAAATAACTTTTCGAATTTATGAAGCTGAACGCTACCTGAATATTTTGCAAGAAGTTATACCAGAATTGTTAGACAACATTCCCTTAGGCCACTTAAATAATATTTATTCTCAGCAGGATGGAGCACCTGCTCATAATGCACGGACAATACGTCATTTTTTGAAAAATCATTTACGTGAAAAATTGATAGGAACTAATGGAACTATAGGCCACCAAGGTCACCTGATCTTTCCATTCTTCATTTCTTTTTGTGGGGTTATTTACAAAATAGAAGAACTACGTGAGGCTACCACGCTCGCATTACAAAGTCTTTAGAGACAATCAATAATAGTTTTAAATGCACTATGGCGAATAACAAAAATTTGCGAATTTTGTGTTATAGAAAACGGTAACCGTTTTGAGCAACATTTGTAATTATTAAAAAAGACCGTTGTTGTTAATATACTAATATTATTATGGCTATGATGATATTGTTCCTTTATTTCGTGGCCTACTATAAAGTCATGCATATAGTTTGAGAAAATTGTAATTAATTCGTTTATTGTTCAAAAGAAGTATATACTATTATATATTTCTGAGAATTCAACGGCTGCCAATACGAACCAATGAAATGACATCATTTTTGAAATATTAACCAGTCAGGTGATGATTTCAGCGAGAATTCAACGCCTGCCAATATGAACCAATGAAATGATATGATTTTTAAAATATTAACCAATCAGGTGATGATTTCAGCGATAATACCACTAGTGGTATTTTCACTGAAATCCTACTCTCTTAGTTATGTCCTAGTTATGCTAAACCAATATTGTGGCAGCTAAAACTGATAACCCGATAACTTCTTCACATTACCAAATTTAATATAGGACTATAATATATGTTTTCAGTTAACACATTGATCTTTAAATATCTATTAGCACAAAAAAACATATTCAGAACCGAAAGTTCAATCTAAATGACAGTTAGCTGTCAAACTAATTATTTTCAGTTGTTAAATTCTCTTTTTAAATACAACTCGTGGTATGCCTAATAATAGATAATACCTTTCCTTAATTTATAACTCATTATAATCCTCCTGCTGCGCAGTCGTGGTATTTTCAGCTTTGGGATTATAGTTCGTAAAATTAACGAAAGGTATTATCGATAATAGGCACACCACTTGTTATATTACCCCTGATAATACCACTAGTGGTATTTTCGCTGAAATCATACTAAATATAAATAAATAATTCAAGATGGCCGACAATGAAGTGGTCTCTAAACAGCCAGCATGCAAAACTTGCAAATATTGTAAGAAAAGTGTTCTAAAAAAACTGTCAAAGTTGTACCAAGTGTAGTGCTGTCTATCACTCGAGTTGTAGTGCAAGGGTGAAATCCTGTTGTGGCGAAGACAACCCTAAGATGCTAGGAACGTCTGAATCACAAGAAACGAAGCAACACGCGGCCCCTGGTGGGGAAGATATTACATACCTGAAGCAAGAAAATACCCTGCTGAAAGGCATAATAGAAGATAAAAATACAATAATAGGTGATAAAGAATATGTTATCTCTCTGCTAGAAGCCAAAATATCGCAACTCGAAGATAAAATTAAAATGCTCCACAAGCCACAAAAAATATCAACAAAAAATGTAAATAAAAATGAACCGTTTTTTATGCCGGAATCAAACTTGAAAGAAGTAAACAAGGTAGCCAGTGGCCCAGTCTCAAACCAGGGGCAGCAAGATACATCAAAATCTAAATCTGTATTGGAAATACAAGAGAAACAAAGGAAAATGATGAATAGCATAATACACATGGACTCTACCCATACTACTTCCATTTCCTCAAGGGTGGATCCGGCCACAGTACCCGGGATGAGAGAAGATGCTGATAGCGACCGCCAGAGTGAAGAAGAAGAATACACTCAGGTTAAACGTAGAAGAAAGCGTCACTACGGAACAGTTGGCACGGCTGCTAACACTACAAGTGATGCTCTTGGTTTTGAGGGTAGTGCTGCCTTGAAACAGAAGAAAATCTGGATCTTCTTAAGAAAAGTCAAAGACAATGTTATGGAGGAAACTGTACAGAAATACATTATGAAAAAATTAGCTAGTGATTCTGAAAGTGATATATCGGTGATGAAAGTGCAAACGCATTATCAAGATAGGAACAACAGCTGTTTCCTGGTCGGGATTGAGCCCAAGCACCGAGATAAAGTGTATGATTCCTCTTTCTGGCCACCGACAGTTATATATGATCGTTTCAATTTCCAAAGAGGTCAAAAATTCTTAGAAAACTCAAAAACAGGGAGAGATAAGGAAACTCAACGTTTTTTAGAAGTAAACAAGTCCTAAGTTCATCAGAAACAAGTACTGCGCAAAAGCATAAAATATCGTACTTGCACACTGCCAATGGTATCAGCTTAAGAGGGGGTTGCCGACAGCGAAAATGACGTTAGGTTTCGTATTTTTTTAAGTTGTATAGCATAAAATCTAATAACATTTTACCTGGCAAAAATTTAGTACAAACATCTCTGTCTTCATTTTAATCATAAGATCTTACAAGCAGTGTTTTATTTTATAGGCTATGAAAACCTTGGAAAAAATAATAATTCCAGTGCATATGCTTTTAAGATCTTATGATTAAAATGAAGACAGAGATGTGTGTACTAAATTTTTGCCAGGTAAAATGTTATTAGATTTTATGCTATACAACTTAAAAAAATACGAAATCTAACGTCACTTTCGCTGTCGGCAACCCCCTCTTAACACTCCTCCACTACAACGTGCGATCAATAAGAAATAAAACCGATGAACTAAATGCAATGCTAGTGGGCAGAGATATCCAAGTCATCTGCTTGACAGAACACTGGTTAAGGGAACAAGAAATAAAGGCGCTTGTGCTGGATGGATACTCAGTGGTAGCCTCATCATGCAGAAGAGAACATAGGGGTGGCGGTACAGCCATCATGGTAAAACCCAGCATGGAATATGAGCTAATAGAAAGCATCGCCAAGTCAAATGTAGAAGGATCCTTTGAGATATGTGCTGTTTACTTGTTAAAATATAAAACTTATGTAATTAGTGTATACAGGGCTCCATTGGGGGGTTTCGACACCTTTCTAGACAATCTTGAGAGAGCTATAGCTACGGTTTTTAACAATCGGGTATTAGTAGCAGGGGATTTTAATATAAGATTTGGAACTGACAATGGCAATTGCCAAAGAACCTCTAACATGCTTAAGTCATATGGTTTTACTCAAACAATATGGGAACCGACACGTATAAAAAATTGTCTCCACAATATATTCCTCAACTTTGACGAGGGCAACTATACTGCATCTACTGTTAGGTCGGGGATGTCGGATCACGATGGTCAAATATATATCTATATATCTGAAAATGACACTGATATAAAAGTAAAGAGAACATGCCGACCTATAACAGAAATGGGTAAATTTGTTTTTACAATAGCGTATCACAAATAAACTTTGGCTTTATCGACCAGAATGAAATAGATGTATCAAAAAAGTTTGAAATTTTTATGCACCTGATTGAAGATGCACTCAATCAAGATTTTCCTCTCAAACAACACTCAAATAATAACCACAGTTGGTTCAACACCAATTTAAAAAACATGAGAGAACATTTATATTGGTTAAATGATCTATATAAACTGAGTCCTACAGAAAATTTACTAAAAATTAAAAATTATTATAGAATAGAATACAAGAATGCTATTAAGGCAAAAATTGACTCTAATGGTAGCCGAATAAAAAAATTCCACAAACCCCATTGGGTGCATGTGGGATATCATAAATCAAAACTGCGGTAAAAAGACTGGTCGTGAGGCGCAATCCCCTGAAATATCAGCCGAGGCATTTGATGACTTTTTTGTTAATATTGCCATAGATCTGCAAAAAAAGTTCCATCAAAATAACATTAATCCCTTAAAGAACTTTAAAAAATCTATACCTTTAAAAAATGATAAATTTTGTTTCAAGGAAGCTACTCTCAATGAGATAAGGGACTGCATCGATAATCTAAAAAATAAGAACAGCACAGATGTTTATGGTCTAACAACAAAACTAATTAAAGTAATAAAAAATATCATAATTGTTCCTCTTACTAAGCTAATTAATCTTTGTTTTAAATATACCACATTTCCGATGGTATTAAAACTAGCAGTTGTATCACTAATATACAAGTCCCACAAATTACAGACCAATATCCCTTCTTCCGATACTCTCAAAAATAATAGAGCGGTGCATGGCTAATCAGATGTGCGAATACCTAGAAAGGAGCAACATTTTAAATCCTAACCAATTCGAATTTAGAAAAAATCATAGCACCAGTCAGGCCATTTTAAATATAGTATATAGTATTATGCAGGGTTTTGAAAACCGTCAATACATTAATGTTACTTTTTGCGATTTAACTAAGGCTTTTGACTGTGTCCGACCAGATCTGCTGTTAAAGAAGCTTGAGCTGTATAATTTCAATGCAAATAGCATATTATTAATAACTTCATATCTCAATGAACGATATCAAATGGTAAAAACCGAAAATTTGTATTCCTCACAGCAACGAGTGTGTATAGGCATTCCTCAGGGATCTATATTAGGACCCATTCTATTTCTGCTCTATATTAACGATCTTCCAAATCAAGCCACCTCAGAGAAATACACACTCTTTGCTGATGATACCACTATCTTGACAAGTAAGGATGATATAGGCAGTTCAGTGGCGGCACTGGATGAGGCACAGGGAATGGCTGAACAATGGTTTGCAGCTAATGGACTGTATATGAATGTAGAAAAGACACAGAGAATGATGTTTTCATTGAGAAGAATGACACCTCAAATAACTAATCAAGAAGGTGTGAAGTTCTTGGGAGTGGTTCTGGATAGCTTCCTACTGTTTGATAGACTGTTGATTTTATTTGCTCCAGATTAAGTACTAACATCTTTGCTCTGCGAAACCTGGCAAACTGTGTACCGCATAACGCTCTGAGACAGGCGTATTTCGCTCTTTGTCATTCGCACATCAGCTATGCACTTCTAGTCTGGGGACATGCCAGTGCTGCGAAAACGGTTTTTGGATTGCAGCGCAAGGCTGTAAGGATATTGGCTAACCTTAAATACAGAGATGACTGCAGGGAAGTATTTATTAATGAGAGAATCTTAAGCTGCCATGTGAATATATTTTGCAGAACCTTGTGTACATAAAGAGTAAATTGAATGACTACCCTAACCATGACGATGTACATTCGTACAACACTAGAACCAGAAATGACCTAGTTCCAAAATATTGTCGCGTGGAGAGGTGTCGGAATGGACCGGGGTGCCTTGCTGTGCACTTCTTTAACGGGTTGCCTAGCAGTTTTAGGGATCTCCCCACGTCACTGTTTAAGATTAAATTGAAGCAGTATCTCATTGGACAGGCCTTTTATTCGTGTTATGAGTTTTTGTCAAGTAATCTCTCTTTTATTGATGGAATGCTGCTATGATATTTCACAGTTATTGTCTTTGTGTGAGATTTTAAAGTGTTTGATTTTGTAAATTATTTTAAAAATTGAATGTTGACTTGTGTAAACACTGTCGTGTATTGGCATCAATAAAGTATTATTATTATTATTATTATTATTAGTTAAGTCCTAGTTAGGCTAAACCAATATTGTGGCAGCTAAAACTGATAACCTGATACCTTCTTCACATTACTAAATTTAATATTATAGGACTAGAAGATATGTGTTCAGTTAACACATTGATCGTTAAATATCTAATAGCACAAAAAACATATTCAAAACCGAAAGCTCAACCTAAGTGACAGCTGTCAAATGAACTTTAACTTTTCAGCATGGTAATTAAATTTATATATGGTAGTTAAGTAAAACATTCATCTGACCTCAATGGGCTAGGGGCATGATTCTCGCTTTGCATGCGAGAGGGCTTCGGTTCAAATCCCGCTTGTAGCTGCTTTTTTATTTTTATTTTTTAAATTACATTTTCGAAGAGGGGAAATATTTATAATTCTTGTAGTTAATTTGTTCCTAAAAAGTTGGGTTGATAAATTATGGCTACATACACACTGAATAGTTATTAAACTATTTGCAGTGCAGTTGTTAAATTCTCTTTTTAAATACAACTCGTGGTATGCCTAATAATAGATAATACCTTTCGTTCATTTATCACTCATTATAATCCCAATGCTAAGAAAATACCATTCATTTCCAGCTTTGGGATTATAATTCGTAAAATCAGCGAAAGGTATTGTCGATAATAGGCACACCATTTGTTATATTACCCCTGAAAAGCTGAAAACAAGCTGAATTCAAATATCTATACAAATACAGAGTGTTCCATTTAAAAAACATAAGTTTGCTTTATATCTCCGAAATGGATACAGCTAGCAAAAATCTGACTACGCCACTGGATTCTACAGAAAAAGTTATATAAAAGAAGTAGCATCGTGTCGTGAAAACCGCAAGTCTCTATCTCTAAAAATAAGGGAGATAGCCTGCAAAAGTGTCGAAAATGGGACACCCTGTACATACATACATGGTACTGTTATTTTGGCAGAATGGACATTATTTCTTGTTTCTTTTTATTATACATGTGCCTTTAATTTCAAACCTCGTAAAAGTGAATACCCCCGAAATAGTGCAATAGCTTTGCCGGAATTAGTTCACTAAATCACGACTCCACTGTATTTTTATTATCAAACGAAAAAAAAAAGTATTAAGCAACCCGTAATCTACATAACAATCGCTTGGTCCGAGATTACATTTTGTGAGACTTTTCCGAAAATTTAACCAGCTCACTCCGTGCCAATAAACCTGCATATCTTAGTAAATTACTTCCATTCAACAGTTCCACGGCAATAACTGATTTTGATTTTTTATCAAAGTTTTCAAGTACATTTTAATTTATTTTTCCTAATAAAGGTGGCCACATACATCTTACTATCAAATCCGATTGTCTGAAACGATTATCGGACATGAGATTCAGAGAACTTCTGCATCCAATATTTGAGTAGTGTTTTAGCACCAGCATTTTTAGCCTGCTCAGTGGTGTTGTAAAAATACTTTTTTTTATTTTTGCTTTCAATTTTACGAAAAAAGTCCTTCCTCATATTTTCTTTTGGTTGTTATGTAAATACAATTCACATTGGAAAATATAAATGTATTTCATTATTTGAACACAACAGTCTTAATATTATTAATAACAAAAAGAGATTGTGTTCCACTTCTCAAAAATAATATGCAGTTAATTCAATAAGTTAAGACCTGAATCGAAAAATTTAAGATATAAATATCTCAGTGACCACAAATCCTACAAAAAACCTTAATCAGATTTTTGAATTATTCTTTTAATCTCTTGCATTCTGATTAGCCCCTATCGATTTTATCGATACTCGATATTCAATTTCGATAAATGGAAATAACGATCTTTTCGATTTTATCGATCTATTCTATCTAAAGCTAGTATTGAAAACCGTACCTGCTGAAATGAGGGCTTAAAAATAATAAAAAAAAAATAATAAGGGGAAAAAATTATAAATCAGGAAGGAAAGAGGGAAATAAGGTAAGATAGAAAATGTATACTTACCCCAATTCATTCAAAATTAAGAAAAGCTTATGCCTGCATTCATTTGGTATGCGTCCATCCACTTTTCATGTCGTGTGTGGTTTTGTTTTGTAGTCTTTGTTTTCAGATGTCACAAATCCGATTGAGTTTGTATCGCTAGTTTTAGTTTTAGTATTGGCCCTAATTAGAGCAATAGAAAATTATTTGATATATTCACATGCAAGGTTCAACCTTCGTGGATTCTTTCATAATTTGTTCATGAAGTATTGATGTCCTTTGTAATACTTTTGTAATACTTTGTAATACTAATACCTTGCAATACTGTTACATTGTATCTTCGTATCCTTAATTGTATCTTTAATGAATAAATTATATTATTATTATTATTCGATTTTATCGATATTTATGATTTTATCGATATTTTTGATTTTATCGATCTTTTCGATTTTAGCGATATTTTTGATTTTATCGATTTTTCCGATTATATCTATCTTTTGAAATTGTTTGCAAAAATAAAGGAAATTGCTGCACTGAGGCCAACACGTGCCGATCTGATTTGCAGTTCGGCATCGCCGCGCAGGTTTGTCCGTCCGGCGTCCACACTGCATTCAGCACACGTCCACCCCTAGCTTCTTAAATAAAATTGATTATATTGATTTTATCAATAAGATCAATTTTATCGATAAGATCGATTTTATCGATAAGATCGATTTTATCGATTTATTGATTTTATCGATATTTTTTCAGTATCGATTTCCGATACTGAAATTCGGAGATCGAACAGCCCTAATTCTGATGCTTCGAAAAAGTTTTATTGCATCATTTTTCATTTTCAAATCTATATTGCTCTATTTTATGTGTAGCCTGTGCAAAAAATCGGAATCTTCCAACGTGAATTGTATTTATATAACGAGCAAAAGAAATTATCAAGGATGACTTTTTTTTGAAAAAAATGAATACAATAACTTTTACAAGTATAGTGAAGTCCATCCATGCACAAGCTGTATATTTCGACACACACTTGGCTCCGATCATGGTTAACTCTAATGGTTGATATTTCACAACGGTACTAGCGGTACGCAAAAATAAACGGCAATTTGTGATACCAAGGTGCCACTTGGTACAGTTGTTCCTTAAACCCATTTGGTCGATTTGGCCCCAGGAACACTCGACATTTTCCGTGTGGGTAGATTTTATAGGGGGGTGTGGAAAATTTATTGTTAAAATTTAAAAAAAATAAAAACAGGCAAGAGATGCGAGCTGGGTGTCGATTCCGCATGATTTCGACTCGAGGAATCCAACCGTAGCCCCAGAATTGTGAAAATTGGCATCCCACGGCTGATTAATGTTTCTAACGCACACAGGGTTATATGAGGTGTTGTATGTATGTTCATTTATGGCAACAAAAGTGAGCTTCAGTCGCCGAAAGTGGGCTCGAGGCACCGGAAGAAGCTCCCATGCTGCACTTTCTGAAGAAGGGGGGAACCACAGGAACACACAGTGCCACGGAGGATAATGAATGCGATATGTTTCAGGTAATTATTAATGCTTAAATTATTGGTTTAATAAAATTTCAAATCTTTATTTTTTGAGATAATCGCCTGAACTTTTATTTATAGGAAAGGCCTTCAGAAATCGCTCCTTTTGACTTTCCTACTATTTTCAAAAAATTTTAATCTAGGGCCGGCTACGATTTTTTTATACCCCCGATTTTTACAAAAACCATTTTGCGATTTTTTACTTTAAATCTGACACCATAGCGTTAATCAGGACACCCCAAAGTCAAGTATGATATGGAATCCTCTTAAAACATTTGAATGGTCAACAGGACCGTCCAACTCAAAGTGTTGGTGTGCAAAGATTCTATACAAAAATGTACAGGGTATATTTCTCTTGGCCATCTCAAAAGGCTGAATTTTTACGAAACTTTATACTGCTCAAGAATGCTCTGGAATTATTGAAAAAATATTAATAAATTCAAAAGTGGGAATTTTTTTTACAAAATGCCAACCAACAAATAAAAAACAATTTAAATTATTTGACCTTTGTCAACAACGCCACTTGTTCTTATCGTATATATTTCTAGAAACACTTAAAAAGTTACAGGGGTATAAAAAAATCGTAGCCTGCCCTGGATTTGCATTTTGACAATGGTAGGACGGTCAAAAGAAGCCGTTTTTGTCCATTCGAACAAAAAAAAGTTTAGGCGATTATCTCGAAAAAATAAAGATTTTATGGATTTACATAATGTTTAAAAGTCAACACCCTGTATATATATCAACGTAAAATAATAAATCATTGCTTCTATTAACACAATCGATGAGAAGGTAGGCGATGTACTTGGCGATCCTTAAAGCGATATCAACATATGTTGTTTATTTTTATAAAAATGACCAAATATGCCTTTAAATATCGCCTACTTGTTAATAGAATCAATGATTTATTAGGTATTTTACGTTGATGTTAACACCCCTGAAAATCTAAGTAGGCTGGGGGAATTGAACGGGGCAGTTTTTTTATAGATATGTTCCTGAAAGGTCATCATTTGCGAACTATTGGTTTGGCATTGCCGCAAAATCCTGGCGTACTCCGATTTTTTAAAGGGGAGCGTTTTTCGAAAAACCATATTAGGCATTGTTTTATTCGAAACCTGAGACCACAGCGTCAATCAGGACACACCAAAACTTCCACATACCAAATTTGAACAAAAAATATACAGGGAGTTCCATTCTGCAAGGTGTCAAAGTTGAGCAAAATAGGAATTTTAAAAGCATCTGGCGAGTCAAGTATTACATGGAATTCAAAATTGAAGTTTGGAAGTTAGTGTAGCGGGAGTTTTTGCGGATGGTTTCAACAATGCTTCAGACTCCCGAAATGGTTTTTGTAAAAATTAGTTTCTGAAGGCCCTTCAAACAAATAAAAGTTCAGGCGATTATTTCCAAAATAAAGATTTAAAAATAAAAGTAGAGGCCCCGTATATTTAAATTTTAGTAAACAAATAATTTAAGCGTATTATTCATTACTAATTACCTGAAACATGCACATTCATTATCCTCCTTGACACTATGTTTCCCTGTGGCTCCCTCTTCTTCATAAAGTGCAGCATGGGAGCATCTTCCGGTGCCTCGAGCCTCCTTCCGATTCAAGTATCGACACCTCATACGACTGTGTGCATTAGAAACATTAATGAGCATCGAGTCAGCCATTTTTTTTTTAAATGACGGCTATTGACCCACTTCCGGTTCTCGGATCACATTTCCGGGAATACGGTTGGATTTCTCGAGTCGAAATCATGTGGAATCGACATCTAGCTATGCCTCTTGCCCTTTATTATTTTTTTAAAAATTTAACATTAAATTTCCTCCACCCCCTATAAAATCTACCCACACGGAAAATGTCACGTGTTCCTCCGGCCAAATCGACGAAGTGGGTCTAAGGAACAACTGTACCAAGTGGCACCTTGGTATCACAAATTACCGTTTATTTCAAGAATTGTTGATGTGGCGCTAGCATTACAAGTACGGATATTCTTCAATGGCAAAAATTAGCACTTCTGTATCGCACATCTTTATTATTAATAAAAGCTATATGTTATTATTCTCATTACTATAATAATTATTGTTATTTTATAATAAAAGGAAACTGGTCAATACATTATAGATGCAACAAAAGCCTCCCCGGAACTGGATGTCTCCCGAAAATGCATGAAACTGATGAAGACAAACAGATGCATTGTGCCTTCAGACAGTCGGTTCAGTTTGTTTATCGGACATGCACTCCTTTTGCATCCCAAGTCCGATATTGCATCCAATGTGTATGGCGTGATCATTGTATTACATTAGAGACAGAACTTCATATAGTCGGGTCCATAATCGTTTCAGACAATCAGATTCAATAGTAGGAGGTATACTCCCACCTTGAATCAACCCACCTTGTGTTTTGAGGTCATCTTATTTAAGTAAATAATGCAAATATACGTACCTTTTTCACATACTTCACATTTGAATAATCTGAAATCGTTTGGCCTACACCTATTATTTTCTTTATAATGCTGACAGAGTTTAGTTTTGCTGGTAAATGTTTCTCCACACGAGTCACAAACAGGAATACAACTTTCTTCTTTAATAGCTTTAGGTTTACATCTTCTTTTTGAAACTTCCCCTGAACTTCCAAAATCTAAGCAAACTTTCATTTTACGCCCTTTTTTCCTTCTTCTTTTCCCTTTTTCTAATAGGTCCTCTTTGTTACTGTTATTATGGTTGTTAAAGTTTACTTCAAGGTCTGCTTTTACATCATTTTTTATTTCTAGGTCAGGATCATCATCTTCAGTTTCATTGTTATAATTAAATAAGTACTTAGCAAGCACTTCATCATCTGAATCAGATACCTCCTCTTTTGCCTTGGCTTTATTACCAATTTTCAAACATGATTTTAAAATGGCATCATTAGTTCTACATCTTTCAGCAAACTTTACAATGTCTTCCAAATAATTAGCACAAATGGAACATATGTTCTGTGGTAACATATCATTAGGTTGAATCTACAATGAAAAACAAAGTTAATAAAAAAGACTTTAATATCTTGTGATATGATTTCCTTGTATTCAATGTGAAACTAGATCATGGTAGGGTCCGCACGCCAAGAATTTACCGAATTTCGCCAGATGACATCCAACATCCAACTTTACGTCACATAAACTTCAAATTAGAGGAAAGTACTAGGGCTGTACTTGAAAATGTTCCTTCTAATTAATACATTATTATTGATTTAAATTAATTAACCCTTTCGGTACGGGAAGAGACTAAAGTTACTTGCGGAGAGGTGCGTTTCGGTACACTGCAGATGATTATTGAAGGGGTGGTGGGGTTACTTTGCTATGGTGTCAGACACGCCTATGTGAGCCAATACTTCCTCCTGATTAGATATGCATGTCTCCCATATTTGATTAGGGAAGGGTAATAATTCAGAGAGGCCTGTGGGTATACAGCGTGGTAAAAAGTTTTATACAGACGAAGAACTCATGATTTTTTTAACATTTATTGTTTTATTTTGCTTTATATTATATAATAAATGGTGTTCATTTAGTTATTGTTTTGATTATTTTTGTTAACACAAAGTCAAATAAAAACAAAATATAGCCTTACTCTGATGCACGTATTTTAGCGTGTCAGGGCGGAAAGCTACTAGAGTAGCATGCACTTCCCGTGCCCATCCAGCAGGCCATGCACGGCAGAACCTCAGCCATCCTTAATGGGTTAAATGGCTGCATCTATACCTTTTCAAGTTCAAATTGGCCCAATCAAAATCAAAATGACATTAGTCAAAATCAAATTGGCAACACCAATGGGGTTGTTTCCTTTACCAAATTTTCCGAACAGCGGTGTTAGAAAAGACAATGACTAATAAATATGTTTACATATAAGCGTTGTTGTTCTATTAATTCTTTCCAAAGCCAATAAGTTGAAAATAAAATTTGAATTTCCGAATGAGAGCCGAATGTAAAAATACGTCATTATGTAGAGCCGAATATTACCTAAAGCAAAGTGAAAAGTGTTCAATAATCCCGATCCATCAGTTGGTGATCGATTATGTTTTGTGGTTTGGGGGGAAGATTTATCAGTTACGTTTTGTGGTTTGGGGTGATTTTAAATTTGTATGTAGGTAAGTAAAATTTGAAGTTATCACAACATTCATCTAAGAGAATGTTTTTATTACTTTTCTAATTAAATGACAAATGGATAGGATTGCGTCAACCCAGCTTAAGTCCTACCTGGTGCAGTTGAATTTGCATACAAAATAACCTTTTATTGCACAAAGGGCCCACTGTGGCCTACGTGCCAGGCCGATTTAAGGCGGCCACCCCCTGCACTAGGTAGATAGAGAACCTTTTATTGCCTCTGAAATTTAACTCTATTTAACAAATTCATTAGAATCCTTTTTTTTTTCGTTTCGCTGGTGACAAACCTGGTGATGAAGACTCCATAATAACTTTCTTTATTTTTTTGTAACTAAGTATAGGTTCTTTAAACAAATATTTATGCAAAGGATGACAACATTTCTATAAAAAAAACTAATATGTCTTACATCAAAATGACCTTCGCAATAATAATATATGCCTTTGGAAGAAGGTTCAACATCAAACCATAATTTTCTCCTCTCGGGTCCAGGTGGTACTTATTCGAACAAAAATCTTGTTGCTGTTGTTACTATTATAATTACAATAGCTCACAAAACACTTTTTAAACACAATGTGGTTGTTTTTTCAGAAAATTTGCAGACAAATCACGGAAACGTTGTAAACATAAAACCATTGTAATACACAATCAACTTACTAAAAAAATAAATAGAAGAAAGCTAGGTTAGGATTTCCTCATTCCATAAAATGAAAAAAAAAAAGTCTGCCACGATTGTTGATTTTTAGCTGACTTAAGTCTGACCAAAAAAGCCTGATTTACATGCGATCATAAATTCGATTGGATTCCTTCCTATTTCAAACTTCCCTATTTCAAACTGGCAGTAATCAAAATCAAATTGGAATTAATCAATTTCAAATTGACAATAAACAAAATCAAGTTGGTGGCCTTATGTTCAATCCCATGGCACAAGCATGGTCTGTATTAAAGGCAAGAGCAATAGCAAACATGGCTGAAGAGCTAAATAACATCTTGGCTGGTGCTGATCGGGATCGTCTGACTCAAACAGAATATCGTATACAGAGATTAGAGAACATCGTTCGTGGCAATATTGGCAATATGACTGTTGTTAATTGTGCAAAATTCATTGCACATATCCAAAGATTTATTCTTTCTGCATTGGATATCCAAGATATGATTTTTTAAGAAAATTTGTTATTTAAATCTCGTTAATGGTTTCAATTAATTATTATGTTATTTACTGTGTCTATAATTCGATAAATTGTTTTCGCTAATTGCATTTTATTTAATGCCAACTTAAAATTTCCAATTGTCAATTTGATTTGGATTAATGCAAATTTGATTTGGATTAATGCCAATCTGATTTTGATTAATGCCAGTTTGAAATTGACATTGCCAATTTGATTTCGACTAATGTCATTTTGATTCTGATTAGCGCCAATTTGAACTTAATGATTAAAACTGTTTTAATCATCTCCTGATGATGCTAACTTAGTTAGCGAAACGCGCGTCGAGTGCAAAAACAACGGTATTGGTGTGTGGATTTAAATGTGATAAGAATAGTGTATCGCCAATAGGTTCCAAATTCCCAACTTAGTTAAATGAGTCCTTATTTAATAGGAACAGCTTTATTCATTCGCATAACTCAAGGCGTATTTATGCATGATCTCCACCAGCCATATTCTCGATTGTCTGTTGCACAAAACTCGCATGTATATATGAGCATCACATGTTTTATTAAATATACAAGCATACATGGGAACACAACCACAATAATTAAGTTTAAGAGTTTGTATACCTTTTTGGCAAATAGACACAGTTCAGGAGTTCCTGGAAATGTAAATTACCATGATCTTACTTATTTTGACTAGTCCTATAAATGTAATGGTTTTGGTGATGAATAAATTGAATTTGAATTTGAATAACCAACTTCGATAGCCAGGCCGTAGTTGTCGTTAAAACGTTGAATTTACTATTTACCAGCACTAGAGTTTTTGCTGATGTAAGCTTTATGCAAATACAGTGGGTCTCTCATACATCGATATACCCAAATTTATTGATCCTTTGATTGTAACTGTATAGCGCAAACGAGTCTACTTCATGGCCAAATTTTTTAATATTTCCAAAGGACTTTTGTCCTTTGCAGATGTTAGACAAGTGATGACGTCACACCGCTAGCATGTCCAGTCAAAAGAATGTCAAAGCTATCTGCTTAATATAAAATAGGGCCATTATATGGTAAACTAATAGGACGTTTAAAAAAATCTCAAAATTGTTCAATACTTGCCACCGGTGTCTACGAGATATAAAAATATATCAGAATCCGTTTCATATCTAGCAAATAAAAAATGTATTTATTTATTTATTTGCAAACCTTACAAACACTATAATTAGCAGTACTTACATGCAAAGTGTACTGAAAAAGGTGTGAAACAAAAAGAGAAAGAAAAAAAATGACACCCAGTTAAAATTACTTGATTACATGGGAGGGGAGGACAGTTTGTGGCGTTTTAAAAAAACAATAAAACATATAAATAAACAAATAATGTAGAATAAACCTCGAAGACTCACAAGAGATGTTCGCTACCTCCCTGAGCAGATTTTATAAGCACAACACAGCCGCCAACTTTTAGACAGTGGAGACGGGCTGGGTTAGCAGTATAGCAAACTGCAAAAAAAATATGGGTGCCACTTGTTTTGTTTAACGTGCTGATACTCGTACTAAGCCAAAAACAAGAAAAGCTAGGTCTTCCTAGATTTACATAGTTTATTCTACTTAGTGCTTTGCGACAACAGTTTATATTCATTGCACTTGCCTACTATATTTTTACTTAATAAACAAATTTAAAGTTACGCACCCTACATGCCTTGTTAAAACATAAGCGTATGTTTCTTGCAAGCCGGTTTAAATCCCCAAATGTGTACACGTACGGTTCACACAACATTCGCTACAAGTCACAACATACGCAAAATATGATAACACAACGTCCGCAATAACAGTAGTACAATGTAATAATGTATGACTACAGTGTACGCTCTCAAATGTACATGTACTGAATTCAGCTATACTAATTAGGGCATAATAAAAGTACAAGTAAAATATAGTAATGTAATGGTTAATTTTGGCCGCAGAAATTGCTTAGAGAAATTGATAATAAATAAAACTGCGAGACAGCATTTTACGATGCTTTATTGGGTATTTGTCTAGGTACTTACATTTCTATGAAGGTCAACGCACTCCCGAGTACAAATTGATTATGCACTTTGCATTTTCACTCGTGGCACTTCACTTTTCACTAATTGGGCACTGACGAACCTTCCTGCTGAACCAGAATGTCCCTCTGTGGCAGTCAACAGTGCTCCGCTTTCCTGAAATAAGAACAAGAAGATTAGCTAACCTATCCGGGAAAAATCAGCCTCTAACTTACCTTATGTTTCGCCTAGTTATAGTCTCCAATGCCAATGGCACAGCATTCTCGTTCCTGTCCATCTCGTTGTTTTCTTGTCGTTGTGCGGTACTTTGGAATCTTTCTTCCAATCTTTCTATCATATTTTACTTTTATTATCCTTTCTTTAGGTATGTTAGCGGGTATAGCCTGATGTGAAATCTACCGAGTCTTGGTACTCGTATTGGGCGAGTTTGGGGGTCCAAAGACTGCTTGGCCCCTAGCTTTCTTACGTTTGTCTGTCGCAGTCCTAGGTTAAGTTTGGGGAGAGCATGCTGTTTTCGTTCTTTTCTTCGCTCTCCGCCACACTAGTCGCACCTAACGGGTGTGCATTGTAGATATTTGTAAATATGTGGGATCTGGATGTATTTTTGTTTGGAATATCTCGTTGTGGGTATTTGTAGGTTAGGGAGTGGTCGGCGGTGCTTTATTAGCGACGTTCAGTTCCTCGTAGTCGCTTGATTTAGCTATCTGTCGCTAGGTGGCATGCGTTGAGCTAGCTACCGAGCGTAGTTGGTTCAGGTTGCCGTCTAGATGGCTCTGGACTATATGGGACGCTTAGTATTTGGCTGGGCGAATGCTAGGTTTTGTGATATTTTTTGTGGTCGTTTGCAGCGAACTGATATCGGAAATTTCAAGTTCGGAAGGGTGTTCAGTCCCCGGCAACTAAGAAAATTGAAATGGTGAAGTGTGGGTAAAGTGGCAGTGCATTTGAATTTGCCTTGAGTTCTTTTTGACGGCGAATCCTTAATTATTGGAAGGGATTACTGCGCTGACCACTTATTAAGAGTGTCCAGAGTGGAATTATGTTGAAGTTTTGCTGTTTTTCCGGGGTCTCTACCATTATTTGGGAATATTAAGCCGCCCTCACAACTTCGAAGTCTCGCCGAATTGTTTTAGATCAGACTGGATCGCTTCTAGACGTAAGTAGTGACTTATTTCACGAAATTCGATAGTTTTGGCCTAACCTAGCGCGATATTTCCAGAGAATCAAGCAAGTCTGTCGATTTACCGGAGCCTAAGTTCAATTAATTGTTACCTAATTTGGATGTTATTTGTGAATTTTCATCTGAGGAAAAGTCACAAACTTGGTGATAGAATAATTTGGTTATTTTTAATGGAAAAAGAAAACCCTCAGACTGAGGTAAGCTGTGAATATAGTTGAAATATAGTTGCTGAGGTGTTCTTCTTTTTCAGGGTTTTTTTCTTGAGGTTTTTTGTGGAAGTATCAGTTACTTGGAGGTGTATTTATTGGCTTGCGTGGGAAAGAACATGTTGAGAGGAATTGAGGTGTTGCTGGATTCCAGACATATATATCTTGACTTCCCTAAATAGCTACCCACATTTTGTTGTCTGTGATTGTCGGATCTACACCCCTAGTAGTGAAGTAGCGAGATAAACATAATCACATACAAATTTTCTCTTTTTCACTTCCTGCTAGTCTGTTGATTATTATTGACTAATATTGCCATAGTTGGTGTTTTTGTTTTTTTAAACGCCACATTTTGGTTTATTGATTTTATTCTAATCTTTCATTTTTTATTTTTTTTAAACGCCACAGTAAGACTTAGCTGTCATTGGGTCTTCCAAACCACGATGTCCTCCATTAATTCCAAATGACAGTTCAGATACAACGTCCCCGAAAAGATAAATACATGTGGGTCTTAGTTGCCAATGAACACACTCCAGATTCCAAAAGAAAATAACGTGGGCTGGCTCTAGGTGTTAGCATACAAGCTCCAAAAGATAACACAGGTCCCAAGCAAACGCATGTCCAACACACAAAAAAAACTGGCCCATAAAAAAACACCTCACAATGTCGTCCAAGAAAACTTACCTCTGGTTGAGGGTTTTTCCTTCCAAAAAACCAACCAATCAACCCCTTCGTGGTTGAATCCAATTAACCTTCACGGTTACTATGCAACATCGCCAAGATGACCCAATAAAATGATCCTAAGATTGTGGTGGACGCTCAAAAACCTGGTTCTTTCAGATGAGGTGATAGTCAGATGGAAAAATAAAACAGCACAGTATCAAGTCGTGGGTGGCTATCTATCTCCCAAAAACTGGCGGATCCCCGAAGAATCAAAACTGCAACAATTACCAGTATTCCCAATGTCTTCAATGTGGATGTTCCTTTAGTGGATCTAGCGATTCAACTCCCTCCTTGTGAGGTTCACCAACAATTCCAAATGGCGAATTACTAAAAATCACTTCCACTTATAAGCCACCAGCAAACGACCTTTTCAATTCAACTGCCGACGACCGAATGAATTGGAGCCCAACGCCCATGCGGTCATTCCCCTCTCACGTCGACGGAAACGGAAATAGTCAGAGACTTGCCATCAATAGACTGCGCGTAACGCATCTAAGGTGTTGTCGACACAGTATGCAAGCCACAAAACGCTACAGGGTAATAAATCGTGTCCGGCGACCACGAGTTATTGATTGATGAATTGATGATATACTTGACGCTTTAGAAAATATTACTTCCTTTACAACGTTTTTTAAAAGTTCCATTCAATATATCATAATATTCATACTCTTGATGGACAAAATATTTTAATGACACGGAGAAAGATGGGTTTCAAAGGTTTCATTATATCTATGATACGTGTTCAGAATATGGTGAACGATCTGATAAACACAAAAATTTTGGATTATTTCTTGACATACAAAGTAAGTCAAGATCAAAATATAGATGTTTTTCTCAGCTATGAGATCTCGAGGAGGTTATAATAACAATAACCCAACAGCTAAGCAGTTCGAGGACGCCTACAAGAGACTTTTGCTTAAAACAGAAATTTCAATAAACCCAATAAACCCAATTTTCTCCGTAATTTTAAAGATAAATTCATTGTTCGAAAACCAAACTTGTGTAGAATTTTCCGAGGAATTCGAATGTGAAGTCAAACTGAATATACCGGGTGTTGTTAAAAAGTTATTTCAAAAAATACCGTTTTCCATAAAATTTTGAAGTTGAATTTTAACACGAAATGTTAGTAATGAGTATACGAGGAGTAACGAAAAAATGTCAGTTTTCATTTCTGACTTCCGGTTTTACCGGAATGGACCGGAAGATAGTGACAGATTTTTGGATGTGATTTTACTCAGTATGCCTAGCAAAGGGCATTATGTGGCACATATTCTAACAATAATAAGGTACGAATCAGTGAGTAATCCTGGGTTCTTCATATGAAAAACTGAGTTTTCAATTATTCGAAAAAATATGGGTTTTGATATGATTTTAGTCAGGCTGCCATGTGTTTTATAATGAAATTCAAAATAGAAAATTCCTCGGAAAACCATAGGCATACCGTTAGCGTGGGTCCAAAGGGCTATTATTGCCACGTGAACTTGTAGATTAGAGTAGAGTAGAGCTTTATTAACCAAAATACAGACATTCAGTCCACATGGCAAGTCACATAAAAAATATATTTAAAAGATTTTGTAACACTAATAGTATACACAAAAACTGTTTTGAAATACATCATAAGAATAAAAATTAAGGTAAAAAATCATTAACACTATAAAAACAATTTTGTATTAGGTATTCGTGAACACTACTTTTGAACTTTGCATAAATTCTAATGTTCTTTAGGTCAGACGGCAAGGTGTTATAGAGCTTGACACAATTGTAGTGAGGGGATCTCTTGAAAGAAAACAGAGCGAATTTTGGCATTGAGAGAAGTTCAGATCTAGTCGAATACTTATGTTGGGCCTGTTGGTACGAGAAGTCTTTAATATTTGCTTTAACATAAGTTACACATTTATAGATGTAGAGGCATGGGACAGTAAGTATTCTCCTCGCTCTGAAGATCCCCTTACATGATTCCCGCCATTTCAGACCAAAAATCAGTCTAATGATTCTTTTTTGAGCCACAAAAACTCTTTCCAAGTGCACAGACCTGCCCCAGGCTAGGATATTATAGGACAAATGACAAAAATCGAAAGCATAGTATAGATTTGTCAGACCAGACTCATCAAGGTAGCTTTTCATTTGAAGGATTGCATAGAATGCACTATTTAATTTATTACAAACGTGGTTTATCTGATCCAAAAATGAAAGGTGAGAGTCAACGTGAGATCCCAATAGCTTGACCACATGAACGAAAGCCAAGCCAAGGGCAGTACTCAATGAAGTCTTCACTTCCATCGGCAGTTCTTTTCTAACAGAAAAATTTATTATTTCAGTTTTGTTACGGTTTAGGAGTAAACGATTTCTTTGACACCATGCATCCATGCAATCGTTTACGATCTTGACGCTTCTAAGGACTGCATCGTGGGTCACTCCGGAAATAGTGATGGTTGTGTCATCAGCAAACATTGTAACCTTGCCAATTATATTATATATATATATATATATATATATATATATATATATATATATATATATATATATATATATATATATATATATATAAGGGGTCCAAGGATGGAGCCTTGGGGAACACCTAAAAGTATATGATATTCTTTAGATTGGCAACCATTTACCCGAACAAAGATGCCTCTATTACTAAGATAAGACTCTATCCATTTTAAAAATGTTCCTCTGATACCGAGAGAATACAGTTTATTCATCACCAAATCCACCTGTAGGCTGTCAAATGCCTTGGACAAGTCAAACAGTAGGGAGACAACGTACTTTCCCTGATCCAATTCACTGTGGATATAATTTAAGAGTTCAGTGATTGCCGTTTCGGTAGATTTCTTTTTTCTAAAACCATGTTGGTTGAATGATAGTAATTGATATTTTTCTGCAAAATCAGCTATTAAATTGTAAGCAACCTTTTCGAGAATCTTTGAGAACTCAGAAATAAGTGAAATTTGTCGGTAATTATCAATGGCGTCACGAGGGCCCTATGTATATGTATTTAATATGTGTATGTATGTATATATATGTATTTTAATAATTAATTTTTCCACGTTTCTGAACAGGCTGCCAATGAGAAGTATGCAAGTGCTTGTTATGAAAATGCTGAAAAAAGGATGGCATACCTTTTGCGCATGTCCAAGTACTGTTTAAACTGAATGTTATTCAATAATTTAAACGATTTATAAGAACTTGCATACTTCTCATTGGCAGCCTGTTCAGAAACGTGGAAAAATTAATTATTAAAATACAAGTTCACATGGCAATAATAGTCCTTTGGACCCACGCTGACAGTATGCCTATGGTTTTCCGAGGAATTTTTATTTTGAACTTCATTATAAAACACATGGCAGCCTGTCTAAAATCATATCAAAACTCATATTTTTCGAATAAATGAAAACTCATTTTTCCATATGAAGAACCCAGGATGACTCTCTGATTCATACCTTATTATTTTGAAAATATACGCAACATAATGCCCTATGAAAGGCATACTGAGTAAAATCACGTCCAAAAATCTGTCACTATCTCCCGGTCTAGAAGTGAGCATCACTTTGTCAGATTTTTGAGACAACCTGTAGATTTTGGGTTTTTTAAGTTCCTTTTGTTCTCCCAATTCCAAACATATATATTTTTATATAGTTATCTCTAACTAGACAGGGTGACCGTATTTCGAATCTTTGCATGGGGATCTTGGTTATCTTAAGAGATACAAGGTCGGTTAAATTGGGGCAAAGTTGCGGAATTTGATGCCAGAGTAACATGGTAAAAAAAAATTTGGCTGGCCTTCTCGTTTTGAAAATAATGCAAAAAAACTGAAAATTGTCATTTTTGTTTTTATTTTTTTAAACGAAAACGAATGGCGCTGGACATTTCTAAGTTAAATGTTATTAAGGCACTTTTTTACAAGGAATCTAAATATGATCTCACATTTTTTTCTCGCCTCTCTGGACAAAGATATGACGATCAACTTTTATTTTTCTTATGGGCGCCATATTGGATTTATGCATTTTTGAAAAGAGGATTTTTTTCTGGTTAAAATGATATGTCACACATTATGCTTGACTTTGTTTTTCTTGCCGTAACATCAAATTAATCATTTTTGCATAAGCCTAGTTACCCATTGTTGCGAAGTGTGCTTTGGAATATTGTTTAACGGTTCAGTAAAAATTCAGTTAATATTAAATTTATTGATTAAATAAATCATAAACGTACCGCGAGGACAAGAGTATGATATGAGACCTTGCTATTTATTCGCCATTTGCACACATCAACACTAAAAGGGTCAAACTGGAAACACAAAAAACAACAAAAACCTAGACGAGTAGACAATCCTATTTACAATAAATGTTCAATTTGTCCTCCTTTTTCCCCAAGGCACAATGCAGCACGTTTCTTTAAATTGTTTATGGCTCGTCCAATAGCCCTTCGACGTCATTTATATTTGAGGAATAATACACTTGAATCATGTCACGCTTTTCTTCATGTGAAAATGATATTTTTTCAGTAAAATAAAGTATCCGTGACATTTAAAAATTGTACTAAACTAATCAAACGATATGGGGCATATTTTTACAAGGCATTCTATGCAGAAATGTCAAATATTATGGGGCTTATGTTTCCAAGGCACTCTATGCAAAAACGTCAAACATTATGGGGCCTACCTACGTTTCCAAGGCACTCTATGCAAAAACGATTAATTTGATATTACGGCAAGAAAAACAAAGTAAAGAATAATGTGTGACATATCATTTTAACCAGAAAAAAATCCTCTTTTTAAAAATGCGTAAATCCAATATGGCGCCCATAAGAAATATAAAAGTTGATCGTCATATCTAAAAATGTGAGATCATATTTAGATTCCGTGTAAAAAAGTGCCTTAATAATGTTTAACTGAGAAATGTCCAGCGCCATTCGTTTTCGTTTAAAAAATAAAAACGAAAACGACAATTTTCAGTTTTCGCATTATTTTCAAAACGAGAAGGGCCAGCCAAAAATTTTTTACCATGTTACTCGGCATCAAATTCTGCAACTTTGAGCCAATTTAACCGACCTCGTATCTCTTAAGATAACCAAGATCCCCATGAAAAGACTCGAAATACGGTCACCCTGTATATTTTTAGCATTCCATGCAAAGATGTGAACTTGTCATATTCAACGAAATTTATCAAAAAATAAAAATTTACTGCTTGGTTATTTTTAGAGATAACTATATAAAAATATATATGGTTGGAATTGGGAGAACAAAAGGAACTTAAAAAACCCAAAATATACAGGTAGTCTCAAAAATCTGCCAAAGTGATGCTTACTTCCGGTAAGACCGGAAATCAGAAATGAAAACCGACACTTTTTCACTACTCCCCGTATACTCATTCTTCTGAACATTTCGTGTTAAAATCCAACTTCACAATTTTTTGGAAAACGGTACTTTTTTTATATAACTTTTGATATAACTTTTTAACAATTAAGTATATTAAGTTTGATGTCACATTCGAATTCCTCGGAAAATTCTACACAGGTCTGGTTTTCGAACCATGAACTTATCTTTAAAATACAGAGAAAATCGGGTTTATCACCTTAACTCGGACACCCTGTACAAATAGATAATACGTCTATTCTAACAATAAGTAGTGGATGTAGGAAAGAACAGCATATGTTGATGATCTACTTGATTTAATAGATAATGAAGAACATTATGCAGAAAATGAAGACATACTAGTTTTTCCAAGGTCTCCATATTTACCTACTAGACATAACTACGTACATTTCAGGTTTTGTTGCAAGAAAAATAGCTAAGTCTCTTAAATGTTCCATATGTGCAGATGTTGTATTCGCATCAGAGAGTCATTCAATGCTTTTAACTAGAAAAAATCGTGGAGGATTGATGCACGCCTCAAGCGATGTCATGAAAAATTGCCAAATTTATATTGTTTTTTTGTCGCTAAAATCTATCGAATGAATGCGTTAAAGCAAGCGGTGAGAGCGTACTTCTGCCCCGCAATGAACAGTTGGTTGCCTATCCTATCTTGACAACAGGGGCTTATAGCTAACCGTACGCTACGCGCACTCTATTGATGGCAAGTCTCTGGAAATAGTTGACACCACAAATCATCAAAAACTGCGTCAACAATATCGAATTTCAAAATAGTGTCAATTCTGCCAGAATGTCAAAGCAACGTCAACAGTGTCAAACGGCTATCATAACCTCAACCTGTCAATCAGACCAAAACAATTAATAATAATAATAATAATAATCCTTTATTTAGCACCCGGCTAGTACATCACAGAAAAAAATAATACACAATATAAAAAATAAAAAAAATAAAAAGAAGTCTTGCAAAGTACTAGTTCAGCCACATTCAAACATCAAACATCACGTAAATAATCAAACATCTCGTAAATAATCAGACACAACCCCAACAAAGATTCTCAGTGTTGGTGCACATTTTATCGCTTCTGGAAGCGCATTAAAAAGCCGAACACCTTCATACAATAACGATTTCTGCAAACTTGTCATTTTTACCAATTGAATATTATAATTTTGACTCGAACGAATATTATACTGAAAGAAATTTGCTCTTCTCTCAAGAAAATTATGCAAGTAAGTGGGAAGCTGACCATGCTCCATTTTATATATCAATATTAGGTTCGCCCTTTTAATGCTCTGCTCAACAGACAACCAGTTCAAGTCCCGCAGCATAGTTCTAATCGGCGTATATTTACTACAATTCAGCACTATCCTCATAACTTTGTTCTGTTGCAATTGCAATCTGTGTATATTGTCCTGAGTACATGATATCAACAATGAAAGACAATAAGTAAAATGCGGATGAATAATTGTATTGTAGACCAGCATTCTAGCCCACCGTGACAGACAAACAGAAGCGTGCCTGAAGAACCCAATTTTTTCCCCAATTTCTTGCAAAGAAAATCGACATGATTTGCAAAGGCTAACTGAGGATCCAACAAAACACCTAAGTATTTTATTTCTGAGACACAATCTATTATACTGTTATTAATTTTAAGTGTTAACCGAAGATCTGAAAATCTTTTACAGTTACCATTGATTCCTATTACCATATATTTGGTTTTTGTAGCATTTACTTTTAACTTATTTTCACACAGCCAATTATACATAATGTGTAACTCGTCATTCAAAGTGTCAGTTATTTCTACATAGTTACTTCCTGCTACAAATATAAGGGTGTCATCTGCAAATAAGTTGACAAATGATCTTTTCAAAACAGTATGTACATCATTTACATAGACAAGAAACAAAAGCGGGCCCAACACACTTCCCTGCAGGACACCCCACTTAATCTCCCTATCACATGATAGCTATCCGAGTTTTTTGATACCTGTTATGTAGGTAATTTTCAATCCACTTTAAAACAACATTGTCTATGCCATAAGAAAACAATTTGTCAACAAGAATCTTACGGTCGATAGTCTCAAATGCACGCTGCAGGTCCACGAACACACTAAGCACCACTTTGCCTTCACCTATAAAGTGTCTCCAGTTAGCACACACGTACTGTAGAGCTGATTTACAGGAATGCTTACTTCTGATACCAGACTGTCCAGCATAGAGCAGTTGATTAGCCTCAACATACTGTCTTAGTTGCTCACAAACTATTGTCTCAATAATCTTATCAACAACGGGAAGAAGATTTATCGGCCTAAAATCAGCAGGAAACCCTGGTTTAGACACTTTAGGTATAGGAATAACAACACTAACTTTCAGCTCATCAGGTACTGTTCCGGTGGTTAAGGATATGTTAACTATATACAGGAGTGGGTAGCCTATTACGCATAACAGATCCTTTACTAACTTAATAGTCAACGCATTGTCGCCAGTACATTTATTCTTGAGACCACAAACTACTTTTTTCAACATGGAGAGGTTAACTGTTTTAAAGTTTAACAATTTAGTTGTCTTCACTCTTTGAACATTCGAATTCCACGGTCGCTTTTCTATGCTCGCAGAGATTTCCTCTACACTATCCGCATAGAAGCCGTTGAAATTATCCTACACAGTCCCATCATACTTGCCAAAATCAATTTGTGTAAAGTCTGCATTCTGTTTATTGTTTCCAACTAAATCTTTGAGTGTTCTCCACATTTTCTTTCCATCACCTTTACACTTATCAATACTTTGATTATAATATCTAATTTTTTCACTACGTATTAGAGATGTCACTCTGTTTCTCTTACACTGAAAGTCTTTCCAATCATCACTATTTTTTGTTAAGTAAAATTTCTTATATGCATTGTTTCTGCTCTGTTGTGCCTGTCTGACCAATCCCGATATCCATGGGTGTTTACTAACCACACTTTTCTGTTCCGGGGCCACCCTATCCAGCGCCCCCCGAATGATTTTCATAAAGTCTGAGTACAGGTCATTGACATCAGTAGATGTATAATTCCAGTCGGCACCTATCAATTCCTCTATTAGATCACTTATTGTCTCATCAGTCAGTCTGCGGTGGTATATACAATTTGTTTGTTCCATAGTAGATTCAAATTGTAACTCAGTGCCAATAATTTCATGATCACTCAATATAGGAAAACTTCGTGGAACCTCAACACAGGTAAACTCATTTGTGATTATGTGGTCAACTAGAGTGGAAGATGTATTGGCAATTCTTGTTTCCCGGGTAACAATTTGTTTAAATCCTGCTGCCTGTATAATCTTTGTATGTTTCACCGCATTGTTATCATTTCTTAATAAATCTACTAGCAATTCGCCCACCTGCGCTGGCGCGCAGGTTGGGCGTCTCCCCAGGCCTGCGGCAGGCGGCGGCTTCGCCGCCGCAACCTTCTTTACTGCAACTCACGCGGGGACTTCGAACGTCTGGTCAGTGCGGCGGCTTCGCCGCCGCCGAAGTTCGGCCGCTTCGCGGCCTCACATCCCCCTCGCGATGGATGCCCCTCAGCTTATTGCCTCACTCGGCCTTCGGCCTCGTGCGCAAGCTGGTGGGCTCTGCCGGCCATTGCTCCTCGCTTCGCTCGTCGCGACAGGCTTCTTTTGGGTAACTCGCGCGTGGGCTCTGCCGGCCATTGCTCCTCGCTTCACTCGTCGCGACAGGCTTCTTTTGGGTAAATCGCGCGTGGGCTCTGCCGGCCATTGCTCCTCGCTTCGCTCGTCGCGACAGGCTTCTTTTGAATGACTCACGCGTGGGCTCTGCCGGCCATTGCTCCTCGCTTCGCTCGTCGCGACAGGCTTCTTTTGGGTAACTCGCGCGTGGGCTCTGCCGTACATTGCTCCTTGCTTCGCTCGTCGCGACAGGCTTCTTTTGGGTAATTCGCGCGTGGGCTCTGCCGGACATTGCTCCTCGCTTCGCTCGTCGCGACAGGCTTCTTTTGGGTAAATCGCGCGTGGGCTCTGCCGGACATTGCTCCTCGCTTCGCTCGTCGCGACAGGCTTCTTTTGGGTAATTCGCGCGTGGGCTCTGCCGGACATTGCTCCTCGCTTCGCTCGTCGCGACAGGCTTCTTTTGGGTAAATCGCGCGTGGGCTCTGCCGGACATTGCTCCTCGCTTCGCTCGTCGCGACAGGCTTCTTTTGGGTAATTCGCGCGTGGGCTCTGCCGGACATTGCTCCTCGCTTCGCTCGTCGCGACAGGCTTCTTTTGGGTAATTCGCGCGTGGGCTCTGCCGTACATTGCTCCTCGCTTCGCTCGTCGCGACAGGCTTCTTTTGGGTAACTCGCGCGTGGGCTCTGCCGGACATTGCTCCTCGCTTCGCTCGTCGCGACAGGCTTCTTTTGGGTAATTCGCGCGTGGGCTCTGCCGGCCATTGCTCCTCGCTTCCCTCGTCGCGACAGGCTTCTTTTGGGTAAATCGCGCGTGGGCTCTGCCGGCCATTGCTCCTCGCTTCGCTCGTCGCGACAGGCTTCTTTTGAATGACTCACGCGTGGGCTCTGCCGGCCATTGCTCCTCGCTTCGCTCGTCGCGACAGGCTTCTTTTGGGTAACTCGCGCGTGGGCTCTGCCGTACATTGCTCCTCGCTTCGCTCGTCGCGACAGGCTTCTTTTGGGTAATTCGCGCGTGGGCTCTGCCGGACATTGCTCCTCGCTTCGCTCGTCGCGACAGGCTTCTTTTGGGTAATTCGCGCGTGGGCTCTGCCGTACATTGCTCCTCGCTTCGCTCGTCGCGACAGGCTTCTTTTGGGTAACTCGCGCGTGGGCTCTGCCGGACATTGCTCCTCGCTTCGCTCGTCGCGACAGGCTTCTTTTGGGTAATTCGCGTGTGGGCTCTGCCGACCATTGCTCCTCGCTTCGCTCGTCGCGACAGGCTTCTTTTGGGTAACTCGCGCGTGGGCTCTGCCGTACATTGCTCCTCGCTTCGCTCGTCGCGACAGGCTTCTTTTGGGTAACTCGCGCGTGGGCTCTGCCGTACATTGCTCCTCGCTTCGCTCGTCGCGACAGGCTTCTTTTGGGTAACTCGCGCGTGGGCTCTGCCGGCCATTGCTCCTCGCTTCGCTCGTCGCGACTGGCTTCTTTTGGGTAACTCGCGCTTGGGCTCTGCCGGCCATTGCTCCTCGCTTCGCTCGTCGCGACAGGCTTCTCTTAGGTAACTCGCGCGTGGGCTCTGCCGGACATTGCTCCTCGCTTCGCTCGTCGCGACGGGCTTCTTTTGGGTAACTCGCGCGTGGGCTCTGCCGGCCATTGCTCCTCACTTCGCTCGTCGCGATTTGCTAAAATCCATATTTTCTAAGTAATCAAAGCTGCTGAGAAAAAATGTTTCAGGTAACTTTTTTTTGTTTTTCGGTGCTCTTCTCATACCAGCAGGAGGAAAGTCTCTAGCTCTGAAAATGAAAAAGTTTCTGTTGTTTTCTCTAAAATCAAGTAGGCGGGGAAATTTTCTTTATCGTCGTTTTTCTTCTAACTAACTCGTAACTCGCGCGTGGGCTCTGCCGTACATTGCTCCTCGCTTCGCTCGTCGCGACAGGCTTCTTTTGGGTACCTCGCGCGTGGGCTCTGCCGGCCATTGCTCCTCGCTTCGCTCGTCGCGACAGGCTTCTTTTGGGTAACTCGCGCGTGGGCTCGCCGCTGAAACGAAATTTTTACCTCGCCAAACAAAATAATTGTATCTGTTCTGGGAAAACCGAGTGTGCCATGGAAAAAATTTTTTTCGATAATTTTTCCCTTGTCATATGGGGCCGATCAAAAAAAGCCGCAAGTCTCTATCTCTATTAATAAGAAAGTTATTCGCCTAAGAAAAATCCAAGTAGGCCATGGAAAAAAAAAATTTTCGGCGCAGCGTCATTTTACATTTTCTACCTAACGCACTTTGTCCCGTCTTTCTATCTCGTCGCATAAAAAAGTTGTGTTTTCCGGCGAAATCGAGTAGGCCATGGAATTTTTTTTTTCACATTTCTCAATCATTTCGCCCTGGCAACCCAACAAAGGAAACCCGGATCTCCTATCTCTAAAGATAGCAAAGTTGCACTTGTTCAGTCAAAATCGAGGTAGCCATGAACAATTTTCGTCATCCATTTTTTTTTCCTCTCCCTATCTGCTTACAATCAAAACAAACGGCAACCCCGTATCTCTAATGGCAGAGGAGTAACGGTCGCTTAAAGAATTTCGAGGTTATGTTGTATCGTAAATTTCCAACTAAATTCGCAGTCTGAAAGTCGTCCATAACCTAAGAGATGTTGTTTTGGCGGCAAAAATCAAAATTCCAACCCTCCGCGTCGACCGCTTCGAAAAAGCGCAATTATTCAACAGGTGTTCGGTAACTTGAAATTGTCACCCCCGTATACGTCCGTTTCGAAGTCGCAGATATTCAACAGGTGCGAGTTCTTCGGCCGGCGAAAAAATCCGCATGTCGACACCGCGTATATGCACCCTCAAGTGGCGGTTTGACTTCCCGCCATAACCTCGAAGGCGCGACTGACGGCGAATCTAACCTCCGACATGTATCGTAAAATTCCACGGTGTTTCGCCCTTCACATTTTCCAGAAAGAGACACCCGGTACGCATTCGCAGTTCGAAATTTCTATAACCTCAAAGGCCCTTTTGCTTGGCAGTAACGTTAAGGCGAATTCTAACCTCCATCGCCCAGTTTCAAAGTGCAAAAATTCTCATATCGACACCAGGTACGCCTTCCCAAGTCGCATAGAGACGTCTAATCCTAACCTCTTGATCATTTCCTTTGCAGGCAACACCCTTGACATTAGAACCTAACTGAATGTAGGTTAGCCATCATTTTGAAAGTATAAAAGTCTTGTATACCTGAGGGTTCTGAAAGAAAAAATCTTCTAAAAAACGGCTAAGTCCCGGGAATCTGTTTTAACGTTTTTCTTGAAAATCAAGTAATCTGGAAAAAATTGTTTCAAGTAACTTATATTTTCTGTCGCGTGCCCTTTACATCCCCGAAGGAACCAAGTTTCTACCTTTGAAAACGAAAAAGTTGCACGCGTTTCCTGGAAAATGCGGCAGGTGGACGAAAAATTTTTTTCGGGTAAAATATACAGGGTGTAGCGAGAAAGTGAGCTGCACTTTACCGTTTTTCTGAGAGTGTCATAAGAAAAAAAATTATAGATAATTATCCCCTCGGCATTTGGAGTAGAAAAAACGAAGTCTGTATCTCTACCAATAAAAAAGTTATACACGTCCAAAAAATCGTCAAAAACCATGGAAAATTTTCCTCGCATTTGGCATCGAAAAAATAAACAGTCTCTATCTCTACTAATAATAAAGTTATTCACCTCCGAAATGTATCGTAAAATTCCGCGTTGTTTCGCCCATCACGTTTTCCAGACACAGACACTCGGTACGCATTCGCAGTTTGAAATGTCTATAACCTCAAAGGCCCTTTTGCTTGGCAGTAACGTGAAGGCGAATTCTAACTTCCCATCGTCCAGTTTAAAAGTGCAAAAATTCTCATATCGACACCAGGCACTTCTTCTCAAGTCGCATATTAACCTAACCTCTAGATCATTTCCTTTGCTTTACACCCCTGTCATGGGAATCTAACCTGAATGTAGGTTAGCCATCATTTTGAAAGTATAAAAGTCTTGTATACCTGAGGGTTCTGAAAGAAAAAATCTTCTCAAAAAACGGCTAAGTCCCGGGAATCTGTTTTAACGTTTTTCTTGAAAATCAAGTAGGCTGGAAAAAATTGTTTCAAGTAACTTATATTTTCTGTCGCATGCCCTTTACATCCCCGAAGGAACCAAGTTTCTACCTTTGAAAACGAAAAAGTTGCACGCGTTTCCTCGAAAATGCGGCAGGTGGACGAAAAATTTTTTTCAGGTAAAATATACAGGGTGTTGCGAGAAAGTGAGCGTGCACTTTTCCGTTTTCCCTATCTCCGAAAATGAAAACGTTTCGCGTATTTTCTCGAAAACCAAGTAGGCGGGGAAATTTTTTTTCACGTCGGTTCCCTTTCTTCCCCGTACACATTCCATACCAGCAGAAGCGAAATTTTTATCTCGGCTAACAAAAGAGTTGTATCTGTTCTGGGAAAACTGAGAGTGTCATAAGAAAACAAATTATCGATAATTATCCCCTCGGCATTTGGAGTAGAAAAAAAAACGAAGTCTGTATCTCTACCAATAAAAAAGTTATACACGTCCAAAAAATCGACAAAAACCATGGAAAATTTTCCTCGCATTTGGCATCGAAAAAATAAACAGTCTCTATCTCCACTAATAATAAAGTTATTCACCTCCGAAATGTATGGTAAAATTCCGCGTTGTTTCGCCCATCACATTTTCCAGAAACAGACACTCGGTACGCATTCGCAGTTTGAAATGTCTATAACCTCAAAAGCCCTTTTGTTTGGCAGTAACGTGAAGACGAATTCTAACTTCCCATCGTCCAATTTAAAAATGCAAAAATTCTCATATCGACACCAGGTACTTCTTCTCAAGTCGCATATTGACGTCTAATCCTAACCTCTAGATCATTTGCTTTGCTTTACACCCCTGTCATGGGAATCTAACCTGAATGTAGGTTAACCATCATTTTGAAAGTATAAAAGTCTTGTATACCTGAGGGTTCTGAAAGAAAAAATCTTCTCAAAAAACGGCTAAGTCCCGGGAATCTGTTTTAACGTTTTTCTTGAAAATCAAGTAGGCTGGAAAAAATTGTTTCAAGTAACTTATATTTTCTGTCGCGTGCCCTTTACATCGCCGAAGGAACCAAGTTTCTACCTTTGAAAACGAAAAAGTTGCACGCGTTTCCTCGAAAATGCGGCAGGTGGACGAAAAATTTTTCAGGTAAAATATACAGGGTGTTGCGAGAAAGTGAGCGTGCACTTTTCCGTTTTTCCCTATCTCCGAAAATGAAAAAGTTTCGCGTTTTTTCTCGAAAACCAAGTAGGCGGGTGAATTTTTTTTCACGTCGGTTCCCTTTCTTTCCCGTACACATTCCATACCAGCAGAAGCGAAATTTTTATCTCGCCAAACAAAAGAGTTGTGTCTGTTCTGGGAAAACCGAGCGTGCGTTGAAAAAATTTTCTTTTCGATAATTTTCCCCTTGGCATTCGGGGCCGATCGAAAAAAACCGGAAGTCTCTATCTCCACTAATGAGAAAGTTCATTTCGTTTGCAGGCAACACCCCTGTCATAGGAACCTAACCTGAATGTAGGTTAGCCATCATTTTGGAAGTATAAAAGTCTTGTATACCTGAGGGTTCTGAAAGAAAAAAATCTCAAAAAACGGCCAAGTCCCGGGAATCTGTTTTAAGATTTTTCTCGAAAATCAAGTAGGCTGGGAAAAAATTGTTCCAAGTACCTTTTATTTTACGTTCGCGTGCCCTTTACATCCCCGAAGGAACCAAGTTTCTACCTTTGAAAACGAAAAAGTCGCACGCGTCTTCTCTAAAATAAAGTAGGTGGACGAAAAATTTTTTTTCGGGTAAAATATACAGGGTGTTGCGAGAAAGTGAGCCTGCACTTTTCCGTTATTTCCTATCTCCGAAAATGAAAAAGTTGCGCGTATTTTCTCGAAAACCAAGTAGGCGGGGGAAATTTTTTCACGTCGGTTTCCTTCCTTTCCCGCACACATTCCATCCCAACAGAAAGGAAATTTTTATTTCGCTAAACAAAAGAGTGGTATCTGTTCTGGGACAACTGAGAGTGTCATAAGAAAAAACAAATTATCGATAATTATCCCCTCGGCATTTGGAGTAGAAAAAAAAACGAAGTCTTTATCTCTACCAATAAAAAAGATATACACGTCCAAAAAATCGTCAAAAACCATGGAAAATTTTCCTCGCACTTGGCATCGAAAAAATAAACAGTCTCTATCCCCACTAATAATAAAGTTATTCACCTCCGAAATGTATTGTAAAATTCCGCGTTGTTTCGCCCATCACATTTTTCAGAAACAGACACCCGGTACGCATTCGCAGTTTGAAATGTCTATAACCTCAATGGTCCTTTTGCTTGGCAGTAACGTGAAGGCGAATTCTAACTTCCCATCGTCCAGTTTAAAAGTGCATAAATTCTTATATCGACACCAGGTACTTCTTCTCAAGTCGTATATTGACGTCTAATCCTAACCCCTAGATCATTTCCTTTGCTTTACACCCCTTTCATAGGAATCTAACCTGAATGTAGGTTATCCGTCATTTTGAAAGTATAAAAGTCTTGTATACCTGAGGGTTCTGAAAGAAAAAATCTTCTCAAAAAACGGTCAAGTCCCGGGAATCTGTTTTAACGTTTTTCTTGAAAATCAAGTAGGCTGTAAAAAATTGTTTCAAGTAACTTATATTTTCTCTCGCGTGCCCTTTACATCCCCGAATGAACCAAGTTTCTACCTTTGAAAACGAAAAAGTTGCACGCGTTTCCTCGAAAATGCGGCAGGTGGATGAAAAATTTTTTTCGGGTAAAATATACAGAGTGTTGCGAGAAAGTGAGCGTGCACTTTTCCGTTTTTCCCTATCTCCGAAAATGAAAAAGTTTCGCGTATTTTCTCGAAAACCAAGTATAGGCGGGGGATTTTTTTTTCACGTCGGTTCCCTTTCTTTCCCGTACACATTCCATACCAGCGAAAGCGAAATTTTTATCTCGCCAAACAAAAGAGTTGTGTCTGTTCTAGGAAAACCGAGCGTGCGGTGTAAAAATTTTCTTTTCGATAATTTTCCCCTTGGCATTCGGGGCAGATCGAAAAAACCCGGAAGTCTCTATCTCCACTGATGAGAAAGTTCATTTCGTTTGCAGGCAACACCCCTGTCATAGGAACCTAACCTGAATGTAGGTTAGCCATCATTTTGAAAGGATAAAAGTCTTGTATACCTGAGGGTTCTGAAAGAAAAAATCTTCTCAAAAAACTGTCAAGTCCCGGGAATCTGTTGAAAATCAAGTAGGCTGTAAAAAATTGTTTCAAGTAACTTATATTTTCTTTCGCGTGCCCTTTACATCCCCGAAGGAACCAAGTTTCTACCATTGAAAACGAAAAAGTTGCACGCGTTTCCTCGAAGATGCGGCAGGCGGCCGAAAAATTTTTTTCGGGTAAAATATACAGGGTGTGCGAGAAAGTGAGCGTGCACTTTTCCGTTTTTCCCTATCCTCGAAAATCAAAAAGTTGCGCGTATTTTCTCGAAAACCAAGTAGGCGGGGGAAAATTTTTTCACGTCGGTTTCCTTTCTTTCCCGTACACATTACATAGCAGCAGAAGCGAAATTTTTATCTCGCCAAACAAAAGAGATGTGCCTGATCTGGGAAATCTAGCGTGCGGTGGAAAAATTTTTCCTTTCGATAATTTTCACGTTGGCATTTGGGGCCGATCAAAAAAAACCGCAAGTCTCCATCTCTACTAATAAGAAAGTTATTGACTTAAGAAAAATCCAAGTAGGCCATGCAAAAAAAAAATTTTCTGCGCAGCGTCATTTTACATCCTCTACCTAACGCACTTTGTCCCGTCTTTCTATCTCGTCGCATAAAAAAGTTGTGTTTTCCGGCGAAATCGAGTAGGCCATGGAAAATTTTTTTTTCACCTTTCTCAATCACTTCGCCCCGGCAACCCAACAAAGGAAACCCGGATCTCCTATCACTAAAGATAGCAAAGTTGCATTTGTTTTGTCAAAATCGAGGTGGCCATGAAAAATTTTCGTCGTCCATTTTTTTCCTCTCCCCATCTGCTTACAATCAAAACAAACGGCAACCCCGTATCTCTGACGGCATAGGAGTTACGGCCGCTTAAAGAATTTCGAGGTTATGTTGTGTCGTAAATTTCCGGTTGGAAATTAGTTAAATTCGCAGTCTGAAAGTCGTCCATAACCTAGGGGACGTTGTTTTGGCGGCAAAAATCAAATATTTTCGCCCATCGCATTTTCCAGAAAGAGACACCCGGTACGCATTCGCAGTTTGAAAGTTCTCCGTAACCTAAAAGACGGTTTTTTTTGGCGGCAAGAATTCCAACCTTCCGCGTCGACCGCTTCGAAAAAACGCCAGCGTTCAACAGGTGCGCCTATCCTCGGTTCCGTTACCTCGAATTCTCACCCCCGTATCGTCCGGTTCGAAATTGCAAATATTCAACAGGTGTGGGTTTCGCCGAAACGACCCGAACTCTTCCGAATCGCCTTCGGCCGGCCCGAAAATTCACATGTGGACACCCGGTATGCACCTTCAAGTCGCGGTTTGAAAGCTCGCCGTAACCTAAAAGGACGATTTTTGGCGTACCTGACGGGAAATTCCAACCTCCGGCCTGTCGAAATATGAAAGTCGAAGAAATCTCATACCCGGCGGTTTCGAAAAAATCCGTCCGAGAAGCCTCATAAACCACTCTCGGAAATTGCCTGGTTTTTCCTATTTCTCGATTTTTCGGGGGCGCCGGAGCCGTCCGAACCTGACCCGAAGACATGGAGGAAGCTTCAAAAATTGCGACCTGGCGGCCCCGAGCCTAAATAACGCGGCTACGGCCCGACGAAAAAGGCCAATTTCTGACAATTTCGCGACTTTTCTGACAAATTTTTGGGCGCAGCGTGTTACATAAAAACGATCCGATTTCTGCCGGGAAAAAAGCTTAATATCTCTCGCTCTCACCTCTTTAAAAATCCGAAAAAGTGTTAAATCTCTTAATCAAACCTTCCTCTTCCTTCCCATCGCGATTTCCTTCCCCCTACCACCCTACTTACGAATCATTTTCGCCCCGCTCCCGACCGAGACGGTTTTCGGCGGAACTGTCCCACCCCCGGGCCCGACCGCTGGCGCCGGAGGACCGAAACTTACCCCCGCTTCTGGCGTCTTTTCTCGGCAAAGAGACGCTTTCGCCCGTCGAGAGTATGGGCGTTCGATGAAGCGAGGACGGCCGGAGGCGCGCGTACCGCTCGGCGACCGCTTCGCGGCCGCCTCGCCGAAAAACGGGACTAACAAATCGACCCTTTTTCCGGCCCAAAACGATAATAGAAATGCAGTCGTCTATTAATATAGTATAATATTCATGTCACCCATAAGTACAGTTTTTTGTTGATTAAGCATGTCATCCCCAAGTAGACCCTCGAATCAACACATTCATTACGCAACACCGCAAAACCTAAATACTTTTTTAAATAGATGACTGTTCCCCCGGTATGTCTACTGCTTGAGTAACAAATCACTGCATAATATCCTGGTACAGACACTTCCATATCGTCAATGTCGGGTGTGACGTGCGTTTCACTTACACAGACAATCAACGGGTTACGGTCCTGCAATAATTGTTTCACCTCTGTAATGTGCGATGTAAGTCCTTGAACATTCATATACAGAACTAACTCTCTGCGCAACGGTTGACAAGTCACCCCCGAACATCGTAGTGGCTATACATACTGAGTTCTTGATTTAACTTTCTCTAGTGCCCTCTGATAACAGATGCACTGCTTATCAAATACGTCGTGACTATAATCAATATCCGGTATTTTCAGAGTTTCACTAGCGTATTTGCAGTTAGTGCATTCCTTTGCAGTAGAAGTACATTCGCTGCTTTTATGATTTTTGTTGCATAATGGACAAACGCCAAGACGTTGACAGTATGCCGCTTTGTGTCCATATTTCCAGCACTTATAACAGCGCAGTACACTAATGTACTCATAAACTGGAAAACTGTCCCAGCCCATAAATAATCTTTTAGAATTAATGAGACACTTGAAGACCTCTGGTGTAACCTCCAAAACAACGTTTTTCTTGTTCCTTGATGAATACTTCCTTATAACCTTTATATCAACATGTTCATTACATGCAGACAGACAACTTTGTTGGTTTACCCTTAAAATAAGGTCTTCTTCACTTGTTAAATATTTTTCCTGTATACCAACAATAACGACCTTCGGATTTACTATTTTTGGAGTCTCAATTGTGTAGTCCCCGGAAAGTTCAGCGACCGCCTTGTTTTGCAATTTTTTTAGCGAATTCTTATCATTACATTCGATCACAATACTACCTTGACGGACCAACGTAAATTTTTTTACCACAACTGATAATTCCGAAGGATTTATTTTTTGCGTTACAATGTTTTCAGTGGTAGCACTGTCCTGAATGGAATTTTTTGGCTTTATTATCAATGGTGGAAATTTATTCCTCTTCACAACGCTTGACCATTGTTCATTTTTTTCTGTAGAAGTCTTATTCTCCAGCCTATTAAGCAACTCGCCTGTAACTGACTTATTTTCCTCAAAGCATCGTTCCATTTTCTCAATTCTTTGCACAATATTCAGTCTATCCTATACCAGAACAACACATACATTGCAATACCAAAATAAGTTTTTACAATCATTGATTGATTTAAACAACTGATCCTTTATCTGAGCACACTGAAGATGGTAACTTTCACTGCAGAATTTACATGTAACTAATTTCGCGCTAACAATAAAATTATCCAGAGCAACGAGCACACACGCGTGCACTCGCCGCCGCCGCCATTCCCAATTGGGAATTCAAATTAAGATCGCAGCGCCAAGTGGCCATTAGTTGAACTAACGTCGATGACATAAGCTCACTTTTTCGGTTGACGATTTATTTAGTTTTCCTGTGTATTTTTGTAATTGTTTTGTGTGTTTATTGTTTATATATTGTTATTTTATAATTGTATATATTTGTTGTTGTTAATTTTGTTAAGGTAGGTTCATAAATCCAACAGTGGTTATAGGTTTCGAGAATTTTTAGAACAAAAATGGCTCGGATAATCCTTAGCCTTGTAGATTGTGGCAATATACCTAACAATATTAACTCTAGATCAATAGTTGAAGGGAAGAAAGACGCAGAAAGTGTTTGCTGTAGGGCACATTATTTTGCACGGCATAAACGAATGGGATACCTACTTTTTTTAAACTCTTGCCTTTTGCCTGCAAACAAGTGTTTTGCAGTCAGATTTCGATCAGATAATTAGTGACTTAGAAGATTCGTACTGCTAAAATTCAGTAAAAAATGCATTGTTTATGCAATGCAGGAGCTGGAGGGCGATGCAGGCATATTTCGGCTTTTATAAAACTATTATTGACCAGGGGTATAAGGTTTCTAAGAAAAAAAGGCACTATATTGAGCCATGTCCATTGAACAATGAATACCTACTACCACTTGTTTGTTTTGTGTTTTTTGTTTTTAGAAAAAATCTGCCAAAGTTAACTTCCCTTATCCCATTATTAGTCTCAAGTCTCAACATAAACTTTTCCTGTGTTTTTCCTAGGAAACGCATATAGCTTAACTTAAAGTATTCTTTTTGGCCCAGGAATTGCACTGGGGCACACAATAACCGTTGTTAGAAGCCATGTTCCTTAGCTTGGTCTTCTTTGTACTGTCCATCGTACTATCACATAGAAATTGAACGTACTATCACATAGATATTGAATTTAATAACAATAAACAAAAGTGTAACACAGATCAACAAAAAAATAACAATAAAAATGTGATCAAAATGGTGAAATTCACGGCCGGCAAATGTAAACACATGGGACAGGAGGTCATCAAGATTACTTCTACATTCGGCCACCAGGTGGCATATCGCTTAGCTTGAATTCCCAATATGAGAAATAATAATAATAATATTTATTCACAAATACACTCATTGCTACATATTGTTGTGATATACATGCGAAGAAATATAGTAGTAAGAATATAATAACTAAATTAATAGATTGCAATATACATGCGAAGAAATATAGTAATAAGAATATAATAACCAAATTAATAGATTTGCATAGTAAAACATTTCATTATAATTGTGTATTTCAAATTAGTCTAAGCTACTGCTTGTCAGACATTATTTGAAATATAGGTACCATAAAATTAACTTAGCAAAAAATAGAATTTAGATAAAAAAATTTTAACCAAAGTGAATTTGTAATTTTTTATCTAGATAAACGTGCATGAAAAAAGAATCAGTTGATACTGATTGAATGAATGGATCATTAGTGCAGGTTAGGTTCTGATAGCAGCCAGGTGTTAATTTGTTTTCTAAAAGTGAAACAATTAATTTTGTTTTTTAATTCTAAAGGTAAGTTATTAAAAGTTTTTTTTTGCGATATATTTAAAATTTTGTTGACCTAATGTTTTTTGAACTTTCGGTAGACTTATATTATCTCCTTCAACAAATCGAGTTTCATAAGTGTGTGCTGGTTCAAGTTCCAAAAGCTTGTTCTTGGCAGAATAAATCAGTGCCGTTTTATAGTACAGATGCTTTATGCTTAAAATACCGGTGCTAACGTACAATAGTTCGGTTGGATATCTCAAATTGTATTTAAACATTATCTTAATAATTTTTTTTTGGGCTATTACCATCGGTTTTAAATTTGTATTGTATGTTCCACCCCAGCCTATTATACCATATCCTAACAAACTTTGTACTAGAGAGTGATATAGTATTTTAATTTCTTTTTGTGGTAGGATGTTGGTTGCATTTCTGAATAAATGCAACAATGACCTTAGTTTTTGGTAATGCCAACATGAGTTACCCATTTTAAGTTGGAATCAATGTGAATTCCTAGATATTTGGTTGTTTCAACTCTATCAATCTCCCAAATTTTGACATCTCGAAAAGGGGAATCTGTATAGTTTTATTTTGTGGCATGCCAGTTTTATATATTTAGAATGGTAGATAAACTGTTTTTTCAAGATTTATCGATAATAAGTTAAAGTCTAGCCATTCTACAATTTCCTTTAGAACAAATCCTATATTGTCTTCTACTTCATCCCAGGACTCTCCTTCGACAAAAACCGCAGTATCGTCCGCAAAAGAGATTACTGATGCTTCATTTCGCAATTTAAGTAGGTCATTAACATATATCAAAAACAATACTGGCCCCAGGACTGTCCCCTGTGGTATCCCATACTTTAGTGTTCTGGGATCACTAGTTGTTCCTGATATTTCTACTACTTGTAGTCTGTCTCGCATATAGCTCTCCAATATGTTATAAGCATTACCACGGATACCTATATAAAAGCATTCGACGGTTGACTGTATCGAACGCCTTTGCCAGATCAGTAAAGACTACCGCACAATATTTACTTCTATCAAGACTGTCATATATTTTAGATGTTAGGGTTGCTATTGCATCTGTTGTTGATTTTTTGTTTTGAAATCCAAATTGAAAAGGTGATATCAATTTGTTCGAATCTAGAAATGACGTAATTCTAGTTTTAGTCATTTTTTCAAAGATTTTTGTCAAATTAGATAGTAAGCTGATCGGTCTATAGTTGCTCATATTGTTTGGTTGGCCTTTCTTGTAGATTGGTTTTATTTTGGCTATTTTAAAGTGGGACGGGCATACTCCTGTTGAGAAAATAGAGTTAATTAAATGTGTTAGTGGTTTTGTTAGTATTGTCGCCGTTTCTTTTAATATTTTGGAGGATATACCGTCTAACCCCGGACTTGATTCGTTTTTTAATGACAGAATTGTCTGATATATTTCATTTTCTCTTACCGGTTCTAGAAATATACTATTTCTGCTTGTGGAATTTTTAAATTTGCTGATATATTGACCTACATATCACTTGCCATTGTCTTCCCTAAATCCGTGTAATAGTCATTAAAAGCATTAACTATTATATTTACATCTGTTTGAAGCAAATGGTTTTTGTCGATTATTTCTGTTATTTTTTTTTTCTGTTTTTTCCCGTTTTATTTGTTTAATCATTAATTGTTCTCCATAGCATTTTACTGTTATTCCGGTATTTAATTATGGTTTTAGAATAATATGTCTTTTTAGTTTGTTCTAGTAATTTTGTTATTTTGTTTCTGTATAGTTTATATTCATTGTATATACCGTCCAATCTAGTCATTTTATATTTTTTATAGAGATAGTCTCTTTTTTCCATCGATTTTAGGATTCCTGTTATCCATTCTTTTTTTGGGGTTTTGGCTTTCACCTTTTTTATTGTTATAGTGCTCTTTTTTATGGCAGCATTTAATTTCTCTGAGATTTGTGTTGTGATGAATTCAACATCTGTAGTTTTATAGAGATCTCCTAATTGTTCATTATTTAATAGTCTATACAATGTTTTATAATTTATGAAAGTTTTTTCATAACATATATATATTTTTTGAATATTTAATAAAGTTTGAACACTAAGTAGAGTGGGATAATGATCTGTGATTTTTGAGAATAAAATTAATGGTCTTAGAGTGTCGTGTTTTATATGTTTGCTTTTAAAAAATATGTGGTCTATACAGCTTTTTGAATCCTTTTCTATTCTAGTAAATTTATTAATAAGAGATATATACCCCATCTCATAGAGTGTATTTAAATAATCTTGTACTACTTCATCTTTAGAAAGAATATTTATATTTATGTCACCAATTAATATTTCTGTATCATCTTTTGCTATATTAGTTAAGTATGCCTGTAGATCTCTATTGAAAATATTTATTTCTGTTGGATTGGGTCTATAAATTGCCGATATGGACAATTGTTTGCCTAACTGTTTAATGGTTATCCGCAAGCATTTAATCTCACCTATGTCTATTATGTTATAGTCAAAATTATGTTTATTTTTGACGTAGATTATAGTGCCATCACTTTTGTTTATGTTACCACCATTGTAGAGAATTGTATAATCATTTAAATTAAAATAGTCTGTACTTTCCAGTTTCCAAGTTTCTGTGAGTATTACAATATCAAACAAGCCTTTAAACCGATCCAGCACAACTTCTAACTGTGTAAAATTTTTTGAGATGCTTCGTATATTTGTGTGGTATATAAAAAAATCATTCGCGCCATCTCTACTTAAATAAGATATAGCATCCTTTGAATCAAAGGCCTCATATGTGTTAATTTCATTTAGCTGAAAATCTCTTACATAATAATCCATTCCTTAAGATATACAATAATCGGTCTCAAAAGAGCAATAACCGCGTTTTAAACAAGTTTGTTTGTTAGTTTAATTTCTTTTACTCCTAGTGTTTTTTGGACTGTACTTGTATTTTTTTTATTGTTCACCTCTTGACGAACACACCTTTTCCACCAATGGTTGATCTTTCCTCGTTTCTACGAGTGTCTGCACTGTTTGCTTTACTTGCGTTCCTGTTTTTCCTGTTTTGGCCTTATATTGAGAGTTTGTTTCTTCCTTAGAATTTTCTTCACCTTCTTCCTCTTCACTACCACTTATTTCCGAAAGAGTTTGTGTTTGTTCTTCAATTTTTCTTAGTTCTTCAGCAGTGTACGGTCTATTGTTAATATATAACTTGTATTTTCTAATTTCAGCTGTACAATTTTGTGTTCTAGCTTGATTGAGGTGCTTACGAAGCGTTTTTGGTCGGCTCGATCTTGTGGACAGAGATCGTTTGATAAAGCAATGCCAACTCCTCTAAGCCCCTTTAGTTTATTTTTGTTTCTAAACAATTCAATAACTTCGAACAAGTCAGACCAGGACCTCCAGAAAACGATCAAAGAACGACCAGCGACGGCTAAAAGTGAAAACATGCATGCTCCTAAGCGGCGACGATCAATCTCGCGTCACCCGTGAGCGCTTCCTGGGCGAGTACCAAACAAAACAGGGGTGCAACAACGCGAATGCCGAGCAAAGTGGGAAAACTATTCCCTGTCCTTCCAACAATTTAAAATCGCCCTTGTGACACCGTCACAAGTTCCTCCTCATACCCTAAGAGAGCTTGCACACAACGCGGATGCGGCGGGGTATGCCACGTGTGGTTTTCTGTGCCGTGTCCATGTATAACTTGCACACGGTGCGACGCGTTTCTGAATCTATCCGATTAAGTGACTATTGCTCGGGTACAATGTTGTCATTTCTTGTCACAGCGTGTGTGCAAGCGCCCTTAGTCAGCCAAGGTGTTAAGGTGCCGTGCGGTACGAGAAGTTCGAAAATTCTGACCGCAGATCCGCACCATACATACGGCCCCCGCCTGCCGCAATGTTTTTTTGCCGCGCCGCGTCCTTGTGCAAGCATACCATTTAAAACGATACAATTTAGCATCATGCGGTTCCGCGTGCGGATAACCGCACGTGGCATACCGCGCCACATCTGGGTCGTGTGCAAGCTCTCTATGTCCTGTTACAACAGTACAGCAGTTTCTAAATTTCACCTGCCGTCACCCTAAAAATGTCCACATATGGCAACTCACTAAAGAAGTCATTACAAACCCTTAACATATTATTTATTGGAGATACGTCATTAAAATTATTTATTTAAAAAGTATCCCTGCAAGTTACTCTTAGTCTACTCTTTGGTACATTAAAAGAGATATAGTTAATCAGACCACAGTCCCTGTATTGAATACCATTTACTATAAGATACACAAACATAACTGCCTGATTGTCCCTACTACACCTTTTCCAATTGTAATTCAGAAAGGATCAGTTCTAATTCAGATTTTTCAAATGTAATTCAGAAAACCTCAATTGAAATTCAGATTTTCCATATGTAATTCAGAAAATCCCAATTGAAATTCAGATTTTTCAAATGTAATTAAGAAAATTCCAATTGAAATTTAGATTTTTCAAATGTAATTCAGAAAACCTCAATTGAAATTCAGATTTTTCAAATGTAATTCAGAAAACCTCAATTGAAATTAAGAAAATTTGGTTTAAAGTGTATAAAACAATATAGAAATAAACATCCTTATGTTCACAGACGATGCGGAAACCCTGTACATAGGTGTATTACACCTCTTACAATTGTAATTCAGAAAGTATCTGTACATAAGTTTGCTGGGGTTTATTTCAATTATTTCAGATTTAAAATTGAAAAACACTTTAAAATTTCTTAGTTGCTATAAAAATTATTATAATACCGAGTGTGTGGGGTTATTGTTCAGGTTCAGGTTTACAACTGTTGATGATGTTATCTGATTTACAAGTGGGATTTTCTTAATTACAAATGAAATTTTCTGAATTACATATGAGTAGTAATACAAAGAGAGTTCTAACCCACGACCTTGAAAAAAGCGTGCAAAGTGGCTACGTCATGCCCGAGGTCACGTGACGTCACCGGATGACCCCAGTTGACCCCTAGATCCTGATAGATTAACCTTTGACCTTTGGGCCACGTGTGACCCCCAGTTGACCCCCCCCCCACTCCAACGGCGGGTGTCAGCCCCCACTCCAACGACGGGGCAACCCCCACTCCAACGGCTTGGTGGGGTGAGGTCTATATATTCGTGCGCAAGAGCAGTTTTCCCGTTATATACACTTACAATTTCCTACAGTCTGATTTGCCGAGTTCAAAATGCAGTCGTTCCTGAATCACCTGAACAAGAATTTGATCTTCAAGAAATTCGAAAGCGTTCAAAATATGGAGGTGGGTGAAAATTTTCAAATCACGAGCGTGGACAAAGTCAACACGCAATACGGAGAGAAGGTCTACGTCTAGTTCGAAGAATTTAAGACGGTGCTGCCGCAACGATACATGGCCGAGTTTACGCCCCAACGGATCGAAGAAATTAATAGGGATATTGGTAACGGAAGGAGGTATTACATGAAGAGTCTTGGACCCGTCGGCCGATCTACAAATATCGAATTTATTGTAGAACCATGACGAAGCTGGAGTACAGAAGAAAACTGCAACAATATTTGAAGAATTTAGAAGCATTGAAATATGAACTTATGTTATATGAAATTAAAATGAAGATAAAACATATTGACTTACACAATTAATTTTTAATAAACGTTTAAAAATCTTTTGTTGCGTTTTTTTATAAGAATCTTTGTGTTGTAGGGAAAACACCTGAAGCATCATATTATAATAAAACTCTCACTCTAAGCAATAATATCACTCTATTCCACTGTTATGTGTATACAGGGTGATTCTTAACTTATACACATAAATTTGGAAAATTGTAGGTTATGTCAAGTAATGGCTAATAATGAAAAAAAAAGTCTAATAAAATTGTTATCGATAAGGTCTGCGTTTGTGATCTTATGAACCATAATTTTTAATTTATTTGTGCAAATAAACCCCGAATTGTTCAAGTACACAAAATTATAACTCAGCTGTTGCGTCGCATCGGGTTACTCGCTGCGAACGCGTGACCGCATAGTAAATATATAGTAAGAGAAAACACGTGGAATAGTTCACGACAGACGCCTGCTTTGTTTGGTCGAGGACTCAGCGATTTTGCTGAAACCGCATATAGAACAATAGGCTACAAATTTCACCCAATTATCTTCTAAATAAAAAAATCTGAAAAAATTGCAGATAGAATAATAAACGGAAAATTTGGGAAAATCAGCATGTAACGCAAACGATTTAGGCCGGAATCTTCAACTAGACACGTGGAAATCCGAGGTAGACTCCTTGGTATCAGGAAATGTGATACATTATGGTAAATAAGAAACCACGTGGAACCGTATATACTACGTGCCAGGAGGAACGGAGGCTGAAGGCCTCCGTCCGACTGGCATGTAGTTGCCCGAACAAAATCCACCCTTCCCCCTTGCACGCGTTTCGCGCATGCGCAGTTCCGCACTTTTGATACCTATGAAAATTCGAAAAATTTTGAAAATTTTTTATTCAAAAAATGTAATTTTAAAAAGGTCCTGATCCTATAATCCCGATAACATTTTCATTTTTTGACGGTGAAATGTACAAGACAAGACTCAGACGAATGTTTTATATACAAGTGCAGATAGAATTTTTTCGAGTGACTGATAAAAACAGTTATTATAATAGTTAGTCGGAAGGCCCCAGATAACATAGGAAATTTTGTTTGAACAAAATCTGTAAAAAAAATCCAAGACGTGAAAATGTAGGTAGAATTTTCGAATAAGTTTTGTATACCGGTAAAAATATATGTAAAGGTAAAAATAACGTCAGTTTCACTTGGAAAAAAATGATGAAAAAATTTCAGTAAAAAAAATACGATGTAGAGGTTGTACCAAAAAAAAATTGGAAATAATTATTTATTCCAGTAAAATGTACACAAGACCGAAAAAGGTGATTGCGCGGCTGTCCCATTTTATACACCCTAGCTGTTTCAGTTCATCTCGTTTGGAAAAATTTTAGGGGTTATTACTTTTTTAAATACCGGTTTCCTCAACCTTATTTGAAAGTAAATATTTTTTAGTTCCCCACAGAAGGAAATAATGACGATATTTTATACCGGTGGATTCAAAAAATATATAAGGTTAGGAAAAAACCTTGGTAGGCAAACGCGGCTCTGCTGACCAGACAAAAAAAAACCTTAGTCGACAAATAATGGCCTATAAGAAGGGTGCGTGATTCCACGTATCAGTTCGAGTGCTCCAAGATGCAAGTAAGTATATACCAGCTGTCCCATTTTTAAACAGCTAGATATTTGGAAACCTTTCGTAAAAAAATTCCCAAGGATTACATGAGCAAAAGAAAGAAAAAAATGTAAATATACCAGCTGTCCCATTTATAAACCGCTTGATATCTTGGAAACGAAAACTTATATAAAGGAAGTAAAAGCTATATCTTAATAGGCGGAGGACCGACTGTCATTCAGACAGGTGAAAATTTTTTGTGATTTTTTGTAGAAGTTTTTTGGCAAAATTTTTTTTTGTCAATTTTTTTTTGCCAAAATTTTTTTTTTGCCAAAATTTTTTTTTGCCGAAATTTTTTTTGCCAAAATTTTTTTTTACCAAAATTTTTTTTTTGCAAAATTTTTTTTTGTCAAATTTTTTTTTGCAAAATTTTTTTTCCCAAATTTTTTTTTCGTCCAAATTTTTTTCCCCAAATTTTTTTTTCGTCACAATTTTTTTCCCCAATTTTTTTTTTCGTCAAAATTTTTTTCCCCAAATTTTTTTTCGGCAAAATTTTTTTTGCCAAATTTTTTTTTGCCAAATTTTTTTTTGCCAATTTTTTTTTTTGTCGAATTTTTTTTTGCCAATTTTTTTTTGCCAAATTCTTTTTCGACAAAATTTTTTTTGATACAAATATAATTGCTAACGTTTAATTTGTTTACCCCATTTACGAAAATGATAACAAAATTGGATCAGACAAGATGTTTTTTCGAAGTATAGTTTTTAAATACAGGGTGCCACCACCGGTTTTACGATATAGGTTTCAAAATGCGACGCAAGTACATAAAAAAATACCCTAGAGATAAGAAAACAAAATACAACTCACCGAAAGATTCTTGATGATGTATAAAAAGAAATCAGGTTACATCTAATGCCCCAGACAGTAAAATAAACATCCCCGAGCTATCAGATATAACCAAACATCATTTTTCTAACGGCACAGTCATTTTCACGGGAAAAACAACCAGTAACTGTTCAAATTCCATAGATAGGTACTGCCGTAATCCAAAATTTCACTGAACTACGCGTATCTATTATACTGAAGTAGGTACTGATACACTTCCATCTTTCCAAAGAAAAACAAACACGAAACTCAGACTTTTCATATATTTATTACAACGCCTCGATAGAGTCTTTATCTGTGGCCACGACCGAGAATCTACTGAAGCAAGTGCGACGCATAGGACGTGAAAAGTGCCGAGTTGGTTTTATTAAACAATGAAACTTATACCTACGTATATATAAAATAAATGAGAAATATGCCAGAGATGTGAAACCTAATTGTGTTGCAAGTTTGAGGGTCCAAAAAAAATATTGGCTTTAATTTTTTAAGGTGAGAAACACATCTAACAGCCAGTTTGGAAATATACAAGGCAAAAAAAGTAGTGATGTGGCTGTCCCATTTTATGTTTTATACAGGTTGGGTTATTTTAGAATAGTTGTTCAATAGACCGAGACAACATCATAAACGCTTCCCGTTAGAACAGAATCTGATGAAAAGAAAAATTCCATCTGGGTCAAGCTACTACATAACCAAAATAAAAAATACTGAACGTTATAAAATTTAAAAAATCATATTTTCAACGGATTTTTATCCTCTGAAAATTGTTCTTGTGTAAAATTCAGTTTCACTGGGTCAAGCTAGGTGGTAACTATATAACCAAAATAAAAAATACTGAACGTTATAAAATTTAAAAAATCATATTTTCAAGGGATTTTTGTCCTCTGAAAATTGGTTTTGTGTAAATTGAGTTTCAATAAGTTACTAATTGAGATAATAGGAAAAAAATCTTAAGAATCTCTTATAGAATTCTGAGACAACGACCCTGAGAGTAAATATCATACAAAAATCTTTGTGCGTTGACTTTCAACTCAATTTAATAATTAGGTTTAATAATGACAATTTTCTCGATTATCTAGAATCAAAAATATTGCGAGTGGCAATTCACAATTTTCTAGATATCATGTGAAGCCTTAATTTTGCGTCGTAAGTTAGAGGATCCAAAAATATTGGCTTAAATTGTTTAGTAAATGCGATTAAAATATGTTTAGTTTATCAACAGTTAATTGTAACAGCTTATAATCTTAGAAGCTAAACTCTTTAAAAAAATTTTTAGACAAAAAGTTGTAGTTTAATAATGGTCAGTTGGATTCCTTTTGAATCATGTTTGCATATTACCTACAAGGAGTTACAACCTCAAAACATAGAAATCGCTCATTTTAAACCGATTTAATAAAAATTTCACCAAAACAATACTTTCACTCATATGATACACTTCTGATTAATAAAAAAGGCACCATAGGTAGTAATAATAAGATATTCAACGGAATTTTTATCGACTGTTTGCCCATTTTGCTAGCTTTTGGGGGTATTCCTTGATATTTTAGACTGATAAAAATGAATAATAAAAATTTCACCAAAACAATACTTTCACTCATATGATACACTTCTGATTAATAAAAAAGGCACCATAGGTAGTAGTAATAAGATATTCAACGGAATTTTTATCGACTGTTTGCCCATTTTGCTAGCTTTTGGGGGTATTCCTTGATATTTTAGACGGATAAAAATGAATAACTAAAATACAAAACGCACTGTTGACTTTACTTACGTGAATAGTAAGCCTATAATACGTATCGAAAACAGAGAAATATTCAGGTCAAGAAAAAAATGGCCTAATTTACAATTTTGTAAATCAAAAACTACCTTTTGGCTTTTCATTTTGATGAGAAAATACGTCTAATTAGTAAGTCAAATAAATGGGACATCATGAAAGATATACTAATAATTGAACAAATGCTATCTTAGTTCTATAGGCAGAAAGGTACTATGGGTAGTAATAGTTTTGGGATCAAAAGACGACCTGTTAGCTTTTAAATTTGTTAAGAAAATACGTCTAATGAAATCGAAAGTAGTAACTAGGTTTTGGTTAACATTTCGTTAACGCGTTGATGAATAAGAATGCAAGTGAAAAGTAGACCGAATTTCCCAAAAAACGGTGAGTGACCAAACAAGTTATTATAAAAAGTGGCTCGGGAGACCGATGTAACCTAGAAAACGCCTTTCCTTCGAATGGAAAGTAAAAAAAAGTTGCAAAATGGGACTTAGATGAATATTTGATGCAAGTGAAAAGTAGGCAGAATTTTCGAAAATCGGGGACGGATCAAAAAATATTAAGTTGATCGGGAGGTTGAGATAACCTATGAAACACCTTTCATTCCGACAGAATCTGACAAAAAATTCCAAGAAAATTTTAGACGACTGTTTGCAAGTGAAAAGTATACATAATTTTTTTGAAAAAACTGAGACTGACCAAAAAAAATAGATATTAGAAAATTTTGCTCGGGAGATCGAGGTAACATAGAAAACGCCTTTCATCCGAATATAATCTGAAATAAATTCCGAGATGGGACTTAGACGAATGTTTGATGCAAGTGGAAAGTAGACCGAATTGCCGAAAAACGCGGGAGGTCGAGGTAACCTAGGAAAAACGCCTTTTATTCGAACAGAATCTGACAAAAAATCCAAGACGAATGTTTGATGCAATTGAAAGGTAGACAGAATTTTAGAAAAACGGCAACTGATCAAAAAATATATATTCGAAAATTTTGGTCGGGAGCCCGAGGTAACCTAGAAAACGCCTTTCGTTCTAACAGAATCCGACAAAAAAATTCCAAGACGGGATGGTAGTGGGACGAATGTTTGACGGAAGTTAAAAGTAGACAGAATATTAAAAAACGAGAACCGACCAAATAGTTATTAGAAAAAGTGGCTCAGGAGGTCGAGGTAACCTAGGAAATGCCTTTAGTTTGAAAAGAATCTGACAAACAAAAAATCCAAGACGAATATTTGATGCAATTGAAAGGTAGACAGGATTTTAGAAAAACGGCAACTGATCAAAAAAATATATATTCGAAAATTTTGGTCGGGAGCCCGAGGTAACCTAGAAAATGCCTTTCGTTCGAACAGAATCCGACAAAAAAATTCCAAGACGGGATGGTAGTTGGACGAGTGTTTGACGCAAGTTAAAAGTAGACAGAATATTAAAAAACGAGAACCGACCAAATAGTTATTAGAAGAAGTGGCTCGGGAGGTCGAGGTAACCTAGGAAATGCCTTTCGTTCGAACAGAATTCGACAAAAAAAAATTCCAAGACATGACAGAAAAATATTCATTTGATGCAGATGAAAAAGAGACAGCATTTCCAAAAAAAACTTCGACTGACCTAAAAGTTATTAGAAAAAGTTGCTCGGGAGGACGATGTCTAGCAAAATATAACACCATTGCACCAGAGTTATTTCCATCTACGTAACATTATTGGCGTGGTGGTCGACTAATCGCGTTCACTATTAAATTAATTATGACTGGTCAAATACGTATATAATGCAAATTAAAAAACGCTTTAACGAAGCGTTTACAATGCGTTAACGAGGATTGACAGCGCGTTAACGAGGCGTTACCAACGCGTTAAACGCGTGAAAGAAGCGTTATCAACGTGTTAAACGCGTGAAAGAAGCGTTATCCATGCGTTACGCGTTAACGAAGCGTTATCAACGCGTTAACAACGCGTTATCCATGCGGTAACTACTAGTTAGCGATTCGTTAACAATGCGTTAACGAACAACGCATTAACGAACAACGCGTTAACGAAACGTTAACGACGTGTCAGCAAAGTTTTAACAAAGCGTTAACGAAGCTTTAACATCGCGTCAATGCGTTAAGACGCGTTAAAACCGCGTTAACGAATCTTTGACGACGCATTAACGAAGCGTTGACGAGTGTGGAAGTGCGTGGACCCTCCAACTCCCAGAATCGCAACTTACACCAGATCAAACTCAACTGTGGAATCTTGTGACGTCACAGAGATGCTACTTTACATTTCTTTTAAGTAGTTAACCTAACCTAACATTATTGTCGCGGTGACCAAGAGGTTATCGACTGGTGAACCGATTGCCATTGGATTTGGGAGAGGTGTATCAAAGGCGGATTAAGTCAGTTTTGACCAATGGTAATCGGTTCACCAGTCGATAACCTCTTGGTCACCGCGACAATAATGTTAGGTTAGGTTAACTACTTAAAAGAAATGTAAAGTAGCATCTCTGTGACGTCACAAGATTCCACAGTTGAGTTTGATCTGGTGTAAGTTGCGATTCTGGGAGTTGGAGGGTCCACGCACTTCCACACTCGTCAACGCTTCGTTAATGCGTCGTCAAAGATTCGTTAACGCGGTTTTAACGCGTCTTAACGCATTGACGCGATGTTAAAGCTTCGTTAACGCTTTGTTAAAACTTTGCTGACACGTCGTTAACGTTTCGTTAACGCGTTGTTCGTTAATGCGTTGTTCGTTAACGCATTGTTAACGAATCGATAACTAGTAGTTAACGCATGGATAACGCGTTGTTAACGCGTTGATAACGCTTCGTTAACGCGTAACGCATGGATAACGTTTCTTTCACGCGTTTAACACGTTGATAACGCTTCTTTCACGCGTTTAACGCGTTGGTAACGCCTCGTTAACGCGCTGTCAATCCTCGTTAACGCATTGTAAACGCTTCGTTAAAGCGTTTTTTAATTTGCATTATATACGTATTTGACCAGTCATAATTAATTTAATAGTGAACGCGATTAGTCGACCACCACGCCAATAATGTTACGTAGATGGAAATAACTCTGGTGCAATGGTGTTATATTTTGCTAGACATCGTCCTCCCGAGCAACTTTTTCTAATAACTTTTAGGTCAGTCGAAGTTTTTTTTGGAAATGCTGTCTCTTTTTCATCTGCATCAAATGAATATTTTTCTGTCATGTCTTGGAATTTTTTTTTGTCGAATTCTGTTCGAACGAAAGGCATTTCCTAGGTTACCTCGACCTCCCGAGCCACTTCTTCTAATAACTATTTGGTCGGTTCTCGTTTTTTAATATTCTGTCTACTTTTAACTTGCGTCAAACACTCGTCCAACTACCATCCCGTCTTGGAATTTTTTTGTCGGATTCTGTTCGAACGAAAGGCATTTTCTAGGTTACCTCGGGCTCCCGACCAAAATTTTCGAATATATATTTTTTTGATCAGTTGCCGTTTTTCTAAAATCCTGTCTACCTTTCAATTGCATCAAATATTCGTCTTGGATTTTTTGTTTGTCAGATTCTTTTCAAACTAAAGGCATTTCCTAGGTTACCTCGACCTCCTGAGCCACTTTTTCTAATAACTATTTGGTCGGTTCTCGTTTTTTAATATTCTGTCTACTTTTAACTTCCGTCAAACATTCGTCCCACTACCATCCCGTCTTGGAATTTTTTTGTCGGATTCTGTTAGAACGAAAGGCGTTTTCTAGGTTACCTCGGGCTCCCGACCAAAATTTTCGAATATATATTTTTTGATCAGTTGCCGTTTTTCTAAAATTCTGTCTACCTTTCAATTGCATCAAACATTCGTCTTGGATTTTTTGTCAGATTCTGTTCGAATAAAAGGCATTTTTCCTAGGTTACCTCGACCTCCCGCGTTTTTCGGCAATTCGGTCTACTTTCCACTTGCATCAAACATTCGTCTAAGTCCCATCTCGGAATTTATTTCAGATTATATTCGGATGAAAGGCGTTTTCTATGTTACCTCGATCTCCCGAGCAAAATTTTCTAATATCTATTTTTTTTGGTCAGTCTCAGTTTTTTCAAAAAAATTATGTATACTTTTCACTTGCAAACAGTCGTCTAAAATTTTCTTGGAATTTTTTGTCAGATTCTGTCGGAATGAAAGGTGTTTCATAGGTTATCTCAACCTCCCGATCAACTTAATATTTTTTGATCCGTCCCCGATTTTCGAAAATTCTGCCTACTTTTCACTTGCATCAAATATTCATCTAAGTCCCATTTTGCAACTTTTTTTTACTTTCTATTCGAAGGAAAGGTGTTTTCTAGGTTACATCGGTCTCCCGAGCCACTTTTTATAATAACTTGTTTGGTCACTCACCGTTTTTTGGGAAATTCGGTCTACTTTTCACTTGCATTCTTATTCATCAACGCGTTAACGAAATGTTAACCAAAACCTAGTTACTACTTTCGATTTCATTAGACGTATTTTCTTAACAAATTTAAAAGCTAACAGGTCGTCTTTTGATCCCAAAACTATTACTACCCATAGTACCTTTCTGCCTATAGAACTAAGATAGCATTTGTTCAATTATTAGTATATCTTTCATGATGTCCCATTTATTTGACTTACTAATTAGACGTATTTTCTCATCAAAATGAAAAGCCAAAAGGTAGTTTTTGATTTACAAACTTGTAAATTAGGCCATTTTTTTCTTGACCTGAATATTTCTCTGTTTTCGATACGTATTATAGGCTTACTATTCACGTAAGTAAAGTCAACAGTGCGTTTTGTATTTTAGTTATTCATTTTTATCCGTCTAAAATATCAAGGAATACCCCCAAAAGCTAGCAAAATGGGCAAACAGTCGATAAAAATTCCGTTGAATATCTTATTACTACTACCTATGGTGCCTTTTTTATTAATCAGAAGTGTATCATATGAGTGAAAGTATTGTTTTGGTGAAATTTTTATTATTCATTTTTATCAGTCTAAAATATCAAGGAATACCCCCAAAAGCTAGCAAAATGGGCAAACAGTCGATAAAAATTCCGTTGAATATCTTATTATTACTACCTATGGTGCCTTTTTTATTAATCAGAAGTGTATCATATGAGTGAAAGTATTGTTTTGGTGAAATTTTTATTAAATCGGTTTAAAATGAGCGATTTCTATGTTTTGAGGTTGTAACTCCTTGTAGGTAATATGCAAACATGATTCAAAAGGAATCCAACTGACCATTATTAAACTACAACTTTTTGTCTAAAAATTTTTTTAAAGAGTTTAGCTTCTAAGATTATAAGCTGTTACAATTAACTGTTGATAAACTAAACATATTTTAATCGCATTTACTAAACAATTTAAGCCAATATTTTTGGATCCTCTAACTTACGACGCAAAATTAAGGCTTCACATGATATCTAGAAAATTGTGAATTGCCACTCGCAATATTTTTGATTCTAGATAATCGAGAAAATTGTCATTATTAAACCTAATTATTAAATTGAGTTGAAAGTCAACGCACAAAGATTTTTGTATGATATTTACTCTCAGGGTCGTTGTCTCAGAATTCTATAAGAGATTCTTAAGATTTTTTTCCTATTATCTCAATTAGTAACTTATTGAAACTCAATTTACACAAAACCAATTTTCAGAGGACAAAAATCCCTTGAAAATATGATTTTTTAAATTTTATAACGTTCAGTACTTTTTATTTTGGTTATATAGTTACCACCTAGCTTGACCCAGTGAAACTGAATTTTACACAAGAACAATTTTCAGAGGATAAAAATCCTTGAAAATATGATTTTTTAAATTTTATAACGTTCAGTATTTTTTATTTTGGTTATGTAGTAGCTTGACCCAGATGGAATTTTTCTTTTCATCAGATTCTGTTCTAACGGGAAGCGTTTATGATGTTGTCTCGGTCTATTGAACAACTATTCTAAAATAACCCAACCTGTATAAAACATAAAATGGGACAGCCACATCACTACTTTTTTTGCCTTGTATATTTCCAAACTGGCTGTTAGATGTGTTTCTCACCTTAAAAAATTAAAGCCAATATTTTTTTTGGACCCTCAAACTTGCAACACAATTAGGTTTCACATCTCTGGCATATTTCTCATTTATTTTATATATACGTAGGTATAAGTTTCATTGTTTAATAAAACCAACTCGGCACTTTTCACGTCCTATGCGTCGCACTTGCTTCAGTAGATTCTCGGTCGTGGCCACAGATAAAGACTCTATCGAGGCGTTGTAATAAATATATGAAAAGTCTGAGTTTCGTGTTTGTTTTTCTTTGGAAAGATGGAAGTGTATCAGTACCTACTTCAGTATAATAGATACGCGTAGTTCAGTGAAATTTTGGATTACGGCAGTACCTATCTATGGAATTTGAACGGTTACTGGTTGTTTTTCCCGTGAAAATGACTGTGCCGTTAGAAAAATGATGTTTGGTTATATCTGATAGCTCGGGGATGTTTATTTTACTGTCTGGGGCATTAGATGTAACCTGATTTCTTTTTATACATCATCAAGAATCTTTCGGTGAGTTGTATTTTGTTTTCTTATCTCTAGGGTATTTTTTTTATGTACTTGCGTCGCATTTTGAAACCTATATCGTAAAACCGGTGGTGGCACCCTGTGTTTAAAAACTATACTTCGAAAAAACATCTTGTCTGATCCAATTTTGTTATCATTTTCGTAAATGGGGTAAACAAATTAAACGTTAGCAATTATATTTGTATCAAAAAAAATTTTGTCGAAAAAGAATTTGGCAAAAAAAAATTGGCAAAAAAAAATTCGACAAAAAAAAAAATTGGCAAAAAAAAATTTGGCAAAAAAAAATTTGGCAAAAAAAATTTTGCCGAAAAAAAATTTGGGGAAAAAAATTTTGACGAAAAAAAAAATTGGGGAAAAAAATTGTGACGAAAAAAAAATTTGGGGAAAAAAATTTGGACGAAAAAAAAATTTGGGAAAAAAAATTTTGCAAAAAAAAATTTGACAAAAAAAAATTTTGCAAAAAAAAAATTTTGGTAAAAAAAAATTTTGGCAAAAAAAATTTTGGCAAAAAAAAATTTTGGCAAAAAAAAAATTTTGGCAAAAAAAAATTGACAAAAAAAAATTTTGCCAAAAAACTTCTACAAAAAATCACAAAAAATTTTCACCTGTCTGAATGACAGTCGGTCCTCCGCCTATTAAGATATAGCTTTTACTTCCTTTATATAAGTTTTCGTTTCCAAGATATCAAGCGGTTTATAAATGGGACAGCTGGTATATTTACATTTTTTTCTTTCTTTTGCTCATGTAATCCTTGGGAATTTTTTTACGAAAGGTTTCCAAATATCTAGCTGTTTAAAAATGGGACAGCTGGTATATACTTACTTGCATCTTGGAGCACTCGAACTGATACGTGGAATCACGCACCCTTCTTATAGGCCATTATTTGTCGACTAAGGTTTTTTTTTGTCTGGTCAGCAGAGCCGCGTTTGCCTACCAAGGTTTTTTCCTAACCTTATATATTTTTTGAATCCACCGGTATAAAATATCGTCATTATTTCCTTCTGTGGGGAACTAAAAAATATTTACTTTCAAATAAGGTTGAGGAAACCGGTATTTAAAAAAGTAATAACCCCTAAAATTTTTCCAAACGAGATGAACTGAAACAGCTAGGGTGTATAAAATGGGACAGCCGCGCAATCACCTTTTTCGGTCTTGTGTACATTTTACTGGAATAAATAATTATTTCCAATTTTTTTTTGGTACAACCTCTACATCGTATTTTTTTTACTGAAATTTTTTCATCATTTTTTTCCAAGTGAAACTGACGTTATTTTTACCTTTACATATATTTTTACCGGTATACAAAACTTATTCGAAAATTCTACCTACATTTTCACGTCTTGGATTTTTTTTACAGATTTTGTTCAAACAAAATTTCCTATGTTATCTGGGGCCTTCCGACTAACTATTATAATAACTGTTTTTATCAGTCACTCGAAAAAATTCTATCTGCACTTGTATATAAAACATTCGTCTGAGTCTTGTCTTGTACATTTCACCGTCAAAAAATGAAAATGTTATCGTGATTATAGGATCAGGACCTTTTTAAAATTACATTTTTTGAATAAAAAATTTTCAAAATTTTTCGAATTTTCATAGGTATCAAAAGTGCGGAACTGCGCATGCGCGAAACGCGTGCAAGGGGGAAGGGTGGATTTTGTTCGGGCAACTACATGCCAGTCGGACGGAGGCCTTCGGCCTCCGTTCCTCCTGGCACGTAGTTGCCCACCCGCCACCCCCCACCCACCCCGGGGTAGACTAAGTCCACCCCCCCCAAGGGGTGGCCCCAAAATCGATTGCGCTATATGAGGATTTTTTCCGATCAGCCGATCAGAAGATATATTTGGAAATCACGATATACCTGCATCAGCAGAAAATCCGAGCCCCTGACGTACTAATTGTTTACGTTGTACATCGCATCATATACGGTTCCACGTGGTTTCTTATTTACCATAATGTATCACATTTCCTGATACCAAGGAGTCTACCTCGGATTTCCACGTGTCTAGTTGAAGATTCCGGCCTAAATCGTTTGCGTTACATGCTGATTTTCCCAAATTTTCCGTTTATTATTCTATCTGCAATTTTTTCAGATTTTTTTATTTAGAAGATAATTGGGTGAAATTTGTAGCCTATTGTTCTATATGCGGTTTCAGCAAAATCGCTGAGTGCTCGACCAAACAAAGCAGGCGTCTGTCGTGAACTATTCCACGTGTTTTCTCTTACTATATATTTACTATGCGGTCACGCGTTCGCAGCGAGTAACCCGATGCGACGCAACAGCTGAGTTATAATTTTGTGTACTTGAACAATTCGGGGTTTATTTGCACAAATAAATTAAAAATTATGGTTCATAAGATCACAAACGCAGACCTTATCGATAACAATTTTATTAGACTTTTTTTTTCATTATTAGCCATTACTTGACATAACCTACAATTTTCCAAATTTATGTGTATAAGTTAAGAATCACCCTGTATACACATAACAGTGGAATAGAGTGATATTATTGCTTAGAGTGAGAGTTTTATTATAATATGATGCTTCAGGTGTTTTCCCTTCAACACAAAGATTGTTATAAAAAAACACAACAAAAGATTTTTAAACGTTTATTAAAAATTAATTGTGTAAGTCAATATGTTTTATCTTTATTTTAATTTCATATAACATAAGTTCATATTTCAATGCTTCTAAATTCTTCAAATATTGTTGCAGTTTTCTTCTGTACTCCAGCTTCGTCATGGTTCTACAATAAATTCGATATTTGTAGATCGGCCGACGGGTCCAAGACTCTTCATGTAATACCTCCTTCCGTTACCGATATCCCTATTAATTTCTTCGATCCGTTGGGGCGTAAACTCGGCCGTGTATCGTTGCGGCAGCACCGTCTTAAATTCTTCGAACTCGACGTAGACCTTCTCTCCGTATTGCGTGTTGAGTTTGTCCACGCTCGTGATTTGAAAATTTTCACCCACCTCCATATTTTGAACGCTTTCGAATTTCTTGAAGATCAAATTCTTGTTCAGGTGATTCAGGAACGACTGCATTTTGAACTCGGCAAATCAGACTGTAGGAAATTGTAAGTGTATATAACGGGAAAACTGCTCTTGCGCACGAATATATAGACCTCACCCCATCAAGCCGTTGGAGTGGGGGTTTCCCCGTCGTTGGAGTGGGGGCTGACACCCGCCGTTGGAGTGGGGGGGGGTCAACTGGGGGTCACGCGTGGCCCAAAGGTCAAAGGTTAATCTATCAGGATCTAGGGGTCAACTGGGGTCATCCGGTGACGTCACGTGACCTCGGGCATGACGTAGCCACTTTGCACGCTTTTTTCAAGGTCGTGGGTTAGAACTCTCTTTGTATTACTACTCATATGGAAAATCTGAATTACAAGTGAGGTTTTCTGAATTACATTTGAAAAATCTGAACTACAAATGGGGTTTTCTGAATTACATTTGAAAAATCTGAATTACAAATGAGATTTTCTGAATTACTTATGGAAAATCTGAATTACAATTGAGATTTTCTGAAATACATTTGTGTTTTTCTGAATTACAATTGGAAAAGGTGTAGTTAGGGTTGCCACCTCTCCGGGTTTCACCCAGAGTCTCTGGGTTTTTGTGCCTATTCTCCGGGCTCAGGGTTTGAAGCCAATTTCTCCGGGGTAAATTTTATGCTTTTCCTGGAGTTTACGAAATTGGTTGAGTCTAACGATACTTTTATAGCCCTCACTGAAAACTCCCTGACCACCAACCCTAAACAATTTTGGAACTATGTTAACTCCAAAAGAAAGAGTAGCGATATTCCGTGCGAGTTTTACTACGATGGAAAAAGCAGTGATTCTGGCTTAGAAATAGCTAACATGTTTGCCAAGAATTTTTCTAAAATCTATACCTCTAAGCCCTGTTCACATCACCCGTAACCAGAATCTATATATAACCATACCATTGTCACTGACTACTACATATCAATCTCTGATGTCTACTCCCATCTCAATTCCTTGGATGCTAACAGAGGACCAGGGCCTGATGGTCTACCAACACTATTGCTCAAGCATTGCAGTTTTGTGCTGGCCCGTCCCTTACACATTATTTTTTACTCATCTCTTACTAAAGGAATTTTTCCTGATTTCTGGAAGCAGAGCTACCTAACCCCTATACATAAATCGGGGAAGAAGGATTTGATAGCAAATTATCAGCCAATTAGTATCTTGAGTGCTATTCCTAAGGTTTTCGAACTTATACTAACCAAATATTTAACTTCAGTACTGAGCCCATATGTTATCTCAGAGCAGTTTGGCTTTCAGACTGGTAGAAACGCTGAGCTTAACCTGTTAACATATGTCGACTTTGTCTCGGATGCCTTGGAGAGGGGCTCTCCGGTGCACTCAATCTACACGGACTTCTCCAAGGCTTTCGATAGGGTTAACCATGCTGTTTTGGTGTCCATGCTGCGGGATGTAGGTGTTGGTGGTACTTTTCTTTCCCGGATAGAGAGCTACTTAATGGATCGTTCTCAAATTGTTAAATTCAACAACTTTATATCCAGAGATATACATGTCCCTTCAGGAGTTCCCCAGGGGTCTCATTTGGGACCTATGAGACCCCCTCCTCTTCAATTTGTTTGTTAATAACCTAGGATCGCACCTTGAACACAGTCACTTCCTACTCTTTGCGGATGACTTGAAGCTATACATGAAGATTTCCTCATCTAGTGACTGTTTAAGACTTCAGTCTGATTTAAATCAATTAGTGGCTTGGTGTACCCGGAATGGCATGGAGCTGAATGCCTCCAAGTGCCACTCTGTCACCTTTCATAAGTCAAGGACAGCTTTCAAACAGCCTTACTTGATGGGAAACACTTCTCTTTCTAATTTTCCAGAAATAAAAGATTTGGGCGTTGTCATGGACTCTAAACTTACCTTCATACCTCACATCCAGAGCACTATATAAGTCTTTGCAGCTCCTCGGATTTATAAAACGTACTACCCGCGTATTCACTAATGTCAGTGCAGTTAAGCTCCTATATTGCTCATTGGTGAGAACCCATCTCGAATACGCTTCTTGTGTCTGGAATCCTTGTTATAACATAACATTCAGAATATAGAAAAAGTTCAGCATAAATTCTTAAAATACATAGCTTTCAAACTTAGCTCACCACAATTGACATAAATATCCCCAATTAGAACATAACATTCAAATTAGAACACTCAAGGAACGTCGGGATCTAAGAGATCTAAAAATGCTTTATAATTTGCTACACAACAGATATACCTGTGTCCCCATCTCGCCAAACAAACACTTTCTCGATACCTGTCCATAGGACTAACTACGGTCAAAATAGTTTTCTGACAAGGTCAGGCAAACTTGCCAACGAGCATCCCAGGCTTAACTTCTTTTCCAATGGCTCGGCCTTCATAAAACAATTGCACGCTATTGTTTGAAAACCTTGTATATACTCGCGGGATACCTACATCATTATACAGTACTTGCATTTATACTTTCTTGCATTCATATATTCACTGTAAAAGCTGTGTTATGTTTGAACAATTTAGATATAATACCACCTGTTACTATTTGTTAAGTTTGCATCTTGTACCCCTACATTGTGAAATTGGGCATTGCCCGTTAATAAATAAATATCATAATTAATTATTATTTGAACATAAATATGATTTTCTTGACCTTGTCTAATTGTGGCGTCTATGAATCGTTCGCGCAGTTTTGACAATACTCATCAAACTGCGTGAATTTTGCTGAAACGCAATTCGGAACCCGGAACAAAACCCATTATGCATCAGTAAAAAGTTGAAAAATAGTTGAATTGTCAACAGGACCACTCAAACTGTTGGTTTGCAAAGATCTCATACAAAAATATACAGAGTGTCTTTCTCTGTGCCATCTCAAAATACTGCATTTTTTGCAACTTTCATTCAAAAATTGAGTAGGTATATCAAAATCGCCCCAGATACTATAAACGAACTAAGTCTAAAAATACAGAAGCCCGCTAGTCAGTAAATCCATATGAGTTAAGGTGGCTGAAGCGGGCTGAAGTCCAACAACAGGAAACTCACAGAAAATGTATCATCTTAGACAGCGACTTTAGTGATAAAGGTCCAATAATTTAAATTGTTTTTATTTGTTGAATGGAATTTTGTAAAGAAATAATTTACTTTCGTGTTTATTAATGTTTTTTCAATAATTCCAGAGCATTTTCGACTCTTATAAAAATTCAGCATTTTGAGATGGCCCAGAGAAAAATACCCTGTACATTTTTGTATTGAATCTTTGCATACCAGCACTTGGAGTAGTCCTGTTGATCATTCAACTGTTTTGAGGGGATTCCACGACACACTTGACTCGCCAGATGCCTTTAAAATTCCCATTTTGCTCATCTTTGGAGCCCTGTAGAATGGAACTCCCTGTATATTTTTTGTTCAAATTTGGTATTCAAGGGTTTTAGGGTGTCCTGATTAACATTGTGGTGTCAGGTTTTAAATAAAAAAATCGCTAAATGGTTTTTGTTATTTTTACTAGAAAAACATTTTAGTAGGCCTTGAAAATTGAGATTAAGACCTGAAATTTTGCACCAAAGTAAAAAAGAGTTTTTTGTGACCTATGTTCAGAAAAAACCCGGCTAAAATCGGATGAAAAATAAAAATTTTAAGGGTGCTTCAATTTCAAATGGGCCACCCTGTATATATTTTTATAATTTTTCAAAACAACTTTTATTCTAAAATTCCCCCTCTCCCCCCCTTCCACTTTCCCTCTGCTCCTCCCTTCCCATCTTTTCTAAGACCAAGACCGTTCTTACCCAGCATTTACCCATCTATGAAACCTCCGGGTTAACCATGTTGAAAAGGTGGCAACCCTACTACTAGTGAATAGCATTTGAAATTCAAAGGTATCCAACATTGCCCTGTATGAGACCATAAACGGGTAAAAATATTTTCTGTACCTTTTTAATCATGTCTGAATTCGTGTGCTACCTGCAATACATTACCAGTACCTTATATAGCTTAATTATTGTGGGTATTTTGAAGTACCTAGTAACTGTTGCGAGTTAGAAAACCTAGCGCTCAATTACCTCCAAACTTGTAACCGGTTTTTGAACACAATTTTTTTTGTTTTGCATATTGATTTGTTTCTTGTACGATCAAGGTAATAACCTCGGAAATAACATTGTAATCAAAGAGACTTGAGAATATTTCTAATGGATTTCTGTACTCATCAAATTCTTCTTGTATACTGGCTTGTGACCAATTTACTTCATCTGTCTGCAAACTACTGCCTTTCCATTGGTAATTTGAATAATTGACGTTTTTATTGGGTTTGTTTCGTTTTACAAATGTAGCTAGCGGTACCTATGTCGTCCTCTTCATACAACTTTTTGAATGTCTGCTTTGAAGTGCCAGCCTCGAGGCCAGCCTCTTCTATATTGCAACACTTTAGATTCTCAGAACTTATTTCTACAGGAGCTCTCAGAACAGAAGGTGGCAAATTATCTGGTGTAGGATTCTCCTCATCACCAGAATCACGGGGGTAGCGGACTCAGGGGGTAGCCAAAATCTCAAGAAAATCGGGCGGTGCATACAGTACGTTCCATAATTACCTCTATCATAGTGGTAGGTGATTTTTTACCGCCTACCGGTAGGCGCAGGATACACTCCCTACATTTTATGAGTAACCGGACCCAGCTCTGCCAGAAACCAGCAATTTTAAAAAGCTATAACTCGAAAACTAAGCCTCAGCCCCTAATTTCGTTTTGATTTTCATAATCTACGCCTCAATAATCATAAGTGTACAAAATTTCGTTAAAATCGGTCATATTGCGTATAACAGAAAATTACCTAAGTTGGTTATACGTCCAAAGAAGTCGTGTGGCTCAACTCACCAAGACGTTTACTGACTATTACATACGTCGGGCGTATAAATAGGCACTGCCATTATAATTCGCTGAGGTTATGTGGATACCTCGCAAAACACTGGGTGCATTTAAGACGACAAAGCGATTGCAATCGCTTGCAAGCGGTTTTATGCTTGTGCGCTTTGAACGGTTTCGCTAGATTTCAGCGGATTGCAAAATTAGTGAGCGTAAAAATTTGCGCTTGGTCGCTTGCGATTGCTATACGCGGTTTAGTCTAACCTTACTTTGTTCTGTCAGTTCCCATAGATAAGAAATATATAATGTCAGTTCCCTTTATTGACTTTATTTATGTTATTTTGGTGTGGAGAAAGGCATTGTAAAATTTCGATTTCAGGATTTACTTTTTTTGGGGCTGCGTTTGGGCTTAATTTATTTTTATATCTCGATATTTTGGGCGCTAGGTTTACTGTCACGAAATAGCCGTTTAACGAAATGCTAGCGCTAGCAAACGAAAGTAGAAAGCGCTGCAATTAAAGCGCTTGGTATGATTGGGAGTCTTAAACGCAACCACTGCCCTGTCGGTATATAAATAGCTACTTACTGAATGTCTTCCCTTTTACTAATGGGGCTCTGGTGGATAATTATTTTATTAGAAGTGGAAGGTGATTTTGTTGCAAAAAAATCTTTGCCTACCGGTAGGTACAAAATTTTCGATATACCTATGTTCCTATCAGTAGGTGCAGGATACATTCCCTATTGCATTAATTAGTGGGCTGACTAAACACTCCCTTTTTAAAACAAAGGAAAAAACAAGAATATAAGGTACAAGAATGCCACCAACAGCCCCCTTAATGTAAATATTATTTTAGTTATTCCTACCTGTATCCTTGTTAGTGAAGAAAACATTATTAGAATATTTGATTCAAGAAAAGGTTTTACAGCACATTTAACTAAACATAATCTACACACATACGGAAAATCTTCAGTTGATATTAGAGGAAAATTCATTATTAACTATTATAATAATAATGACATTTTCTAGATAAAAAAAAACTAACCTTTAAAATGAAATATCCGTGAAGCTAGCTCTCTATAATCTTCTTCTTCTCGTCTTTTTATGGCCTTGCTCTTCAGAGCAAATTAGCCGTTCGGGGCTTCGCCACCTCTTTATACGCGATTGAATATAAGAAGTACGCCCCCTGTAGGCTCAATGCTAAACTAAGTATATGGGCCATGCCATTTTGTTGATCCGTATATTATGTTTTCTGTTTTGTTCAAAATCAATCAAAAAAGCTTTATTTTCTTAAGTTGACTATTATAATAATGTGGTAAATAACAACAGTTGAATTCAAATGTTTAAACATTCCCGCCACGCTTGTGCCAAAAAAGGGAGAAGAGTTGTCCTGGCACTGCTGCCCGGAACTCACTTCTGCCTTTTGCGGCAGTGGATTACTTCCAACTCTTCTGCGCTCTCTCAGGTTTAGGAATGGCTGAGAGGTTTAATCTGCCACCAGACGAAGCACTTGTGGCAGACAGAAGGTTGAAAGGTATTTAGTTGCTACCAGACAAGGCACTTGTAGCAACAGAAGGATTTATTTGCTACCAGACGGGGCACTTGTAGCAAATATGATGAAAGGTATTTATTACCAGACAAGGCACTTGTAGTAAGGATGAGGAATGTATTTGTTAAGGGATCTATATCGCTACCAGAGAGCATCCTCACTCTCTGCTAGGGCCAAGGTGGCTTGGGCATAGCGATAGGTAAGAGACACAACACAAACGAGTTGGATCTGATTTATTTCATTTTGGGGTGCAGGGTTTATACAACATATTTGTTTATATTTGAGGTGTATTGACGCACATACTACGTGCGTCACGCGCGCTGTTCTGCAATGTCACTAATGTCAGTATGTTGCGTTTCTAGGTGACCTGAAATATAATTACGAGTAAATGATTTAATGTAGATTAAACATTCTGCCGCCTCGGGAAGATCTAAGGGATTCCATCTCTATCATCTCGTCATGGGAAGCGCTCGTCTGTGGTTTCTTTCTTGATCTGTGTTGTACTATTTTCCGTGCCAAATACCATAGAATCACTCCGAGAAGGATGAGGATGACTGTAGTGGCACTGCTGGCTATGATGGAATGTTGTCGTGTAGTCTGCCAAATGGTTTCATGAAGACTCTGTTGTAGCATCTCTTCTTTGTCTCTTAGGGTATCCCATTCTTCGGAGGGTTTGAAGATTGTTTCTAAGGTTGAAATTTTATCCAAGGCATGTATGTTTGTGTGGTTGAAGTTCTTCAGAACGCATTTTGGGCTGGTATTAATGATGCCTATTGTATTTATGGTAACATCTTCCCGCGCGCCATTGCAGATCACTACGATTGATGTGGAGCTGTTGGTAATAAAAAGCCAGGTGTTGGCAGTGCACATCTGCTTCCAGACGATGTTATTTAGGCGGTGCTGCTTTATCCTGCACTGGTGTGTTGTGGTTTTCCGGTATATTTCGTCAATGACACAACTTAGATTTGTTTCGATGTTTTTTACTGCCTCGGGGGAGCAAATGAATCTATATCTTCTTGTTTTGATGCACTCATTGAATTCGCTTTCTTCTAGCTGGAAGTAGACTTGTGTATCGTAGTTTACAGCAATATAGTCACTTGTGAGATCTAGAGTGCAATAGGAGCCGTTTTTTATCTTCAGGGGAACTGGTGTGACATGGATTAGGTCATATTCAATTGTGTCTACTATTGGCAAGTGTCCAAATATTTGGAGATGTGCGCTGTTGTGTTGCAGTGTTGTCTTCATAAGTACTGATGATAATATCTGAAGGTTGCTGGGAAGTTTCTTCTTGGCTTCTTCGGTAGTTTTGTGAATATAAGCTGGCGATGATAAGTCGTACAGCGTTCCTCGATTGAAGTGAATGCCAAGTAATTTTGAATAGTATTCGGTGGTTTCAGTGATGTAGTTTGTGGCGACTTGGTAAGTACTCAGGAGGTGAATATCCAGGGTGTTTGTGTCAATCATATGGTATCGAGTTTGCATTTTGTTTTTCGAATTCTGCTTTTAGTTCATTTTTAGTTGCCTGTTGCCTTTGCAATTACATAAATCATAAACAATAATGTTTAAACTTTATAATAACCGGTAAGTACAGTTCCCGTGGAGTATGTCTGCCCCGATTTTTTGAAATTTTGGCTACCCCCCTATTTTCGGAGTCCCTGAACACGAATCTGACCTTAGTTTTTGGTGCTCGGGCGTAGTTTCCGAGAAAATGAATTTTCAAGTTTCATTTGACACCTCACTTTTCATGGCGATATTTGTGGTTATAATCCGGATGAATTTTTACTATATGCAGCTCAAACTGATCACCACACTATTTTGCACCTTTTGCAACATCGAAACTTCGCGGAAACCCGCGGAAAATCCGAAATTTGGAAAGATTTGTGCCGTGTTTACGTCCGGCCCGGCCGCTGTTTTCGCCCCACAATCTGCGCGCGCCGATTGTCTGAGGGAACTTTTACCTAATAACCAAATACCTTTATGAAGACGACCACAAAATTATATAGAAGACGACAAGAACAATGAACAAGAACAAAGAACAACGCAGTGTAAACCCAAAGTGTGCCCAAAGCTAGAGGTGACAATGGCCCACATAGTTAGTACGCATAGTGCCCATCGGGGCGTTGGCATCTTAAATTCAGTCGCGTATTGTCGTTCAAAATCTATTTGTTCCTCTTCAGAGCTCCACAAAATTTTTTCAGAAACAAAGCAGGCGTCTGTCGTGAACTATTCCACGTGTTTTCTCTTACTATATATTTACTATGCGGTCACGCGTTCGCAGCGAGTAACCCGATGCGACGCAACAGCTGAGTTATAATTTTGTGTACTTGAACAATTCGGGGTTTATTTGCACAAATAAATTAAAAATTATGGTTCATAAGATCACAAACGCAGACCTTATCGATAACAATTTTATTAGACTTTTTTTTTCATTATTAGCCATTACTTGACATAACCTACAATTTTCCAAATTTATGTGTATAAGTTAAGAATCACCCTGTATACACATAACAGTGGAATAGAGTGATATTATTGCTTAGAGTGAGAGTTTTATTATAATATGATGCTTCAGGTGTTTTCCCTTCAACACAAAGATTGTTATAAAAAAACACAACAAAAGATTTTTAAACGTTTATTAAAAATTAATTGTGTAAGTCAATATGTTTTATCTTTATTTTAATTTCATATAACATAAGTTCATATTTCAATGCTTCTAAATTCTTCAAATATTGTTGCAGTTTTCTTCTGTACTCCAGCTTCGTCATGGTTCTACAATAAATTCGATATTTGTAGATCGGCCGACGGGTCCAAGACTCTTCATGTAATACCTCCTTCCGTTACCGATATCCCTATTAATTTCTTCGATCCGTTGGGGCGTAAACTCGGCCGTGTATCGTTGCGGCAGCACCGTCTTAAATTCTTCGAACTCGACGTAGACCTTCTCTCCGTATTGCGTGTTGAGTTTGTCCACGCTCGTGATTTGAAAATTTTCACCCACCTCCATATTTTGAACGCTTTCGAATTTCTTGAAGATCAAATTCTTGTTCAGGTGATTCAGGAACGACTGCATTTTGAACTCGGCAAATCAGACTGTAGGAAATTGTAAGTGTATATAACGGGAAAACTGCTCTTGCGCACGAATATATAGACCTCACCCCATCAAGCCGTTGGAGTGGGGGTTTCCCCGTCGTTGGAGTGGGGGCTGACACCCGCCGTTGGAGTGGGGGGGGGTCAACTGGGGGTCACGCGTGGCCCAAAGGTCAAAGGTTAATCTATCAGGATCTAGGGGTCAACTGGGGTCATCCGGTGACGTCACGTGACCTCGGGCATGACGTAGCCACTTTGCACGCTTTTTTCAAGGTCGTGGGTTAGAACTCTCTTTGTATTACTACTCATATGGAAAATCTGAATTACAAGTGAGGTTTTCTGAATTACATTTGAAAAATCTGAACTACAAATGGGGTTTTCTGAATTACATTTGAAAAATCTGAATTACAAATGAGATTTTCTGAATTACTTATGGAAAATCTGAATTACAATTGAGATTTTCTGAAATACATTTGTGTTTTTCTGAATTACAATTGGAAAAGGTGTAGTTAGGGTTGCCACCTCTCCGGGTTTCACCCAGAGTCTCTGGGTTTTTGTGCCTATTCTCCGGGCTCAGGGTTTGAAGCCAATTTCTCCGGGGTAAATTTTATGCTTTTCCTGGAGTTTACGAAATTGGTTGAGTCTAACGATACTTTTATAGCCCTCACTGAAAACTCCCTGACCACCAACCCTAAACAATTTTGGAACTATGTTAACTCCAAAAGAAAGAGTAGCGATATTCCGTGCGAGTTTTACTACGATGGAAAAAGCAGTGATTCTGGCTTAGAAATAGCTAACATGTTTGCCAAGAATTTTTCTAAAATCTATACCTCTAAGCCCTGTTCACATCACCCGTAACCAGAATCTATATATAACCATACCATTGTCACTGACTACTACATATCAATCTCTGATGTCTACTCCCATCTCAATTCCTTGGATGCTAACAGAGGACCAGGGCCTGATGGTCTACCAACACTATTGCTCAAGCATTGCAGTTTTGTGCTGGCCCGTCCCTTACACATTATTTTTTACTCATCTCTTACTAAAGGAATTTTTCCTGATTTCTGGAAGCAGAGCTACCTAACCCCTATACATAAATCGGGGAAGAAGGATTTGATAGCAAATTATCAGCCAATTAGTATCTTGAGTGCTATTCCTAAGGTTTTCGAACTTATACTAACCAAATATTTAACTTCAGTACTGAGCCCATATGTTATCTCAGAGCAGTTTGGCTTTCAGACTGGTAGAAACGCTGAGCTTAACCTGTTAACATATGTCGACTTTGTCTCGGATGCCTTGGAGAGGGGCTCTCCGGTGCACTCAATCTACACGGACTTCTCCAAGGCTTTCGATAGGGTTAACCATGCTGTTTTGGTGTCCATGCTGCGGGATGTAGGTGTTGGTGGTACTTTTCTTTCCCGGATAGAGAGCTACTTAATGGATCGTTCTCAAATTGTTAAATTCAACAACTTTATATCCAGAGATATACATGTCCCTTCAGGAGTTCCCCAGGGGTCTCATTTGGGACCTATGAGACCCCCTCCTCTTCAATTTGTTTGTTAATAACCTAGGATCGCACCTTGAACACAGTCACTTCCTACTCTTTGCGGATGACTTGAAGCTATACATGAAGATTTCCTCATCTAGTGACTGTTTAAGACTTCAGTCTGATTTAAATCAATTAGTGGCTTGGTGTACCCGGAATGGCATGGAGCTGAATGCCTCCAAGTGCCACTCTGTCACCTTTCATAAGTCAAGGACAGCTTTCAAACAGCCTTACTTGATGGGAAACACTTCTCTTTCTAATTTTCCAGAAATAAAAGATTTGGGCGTTGTCATGGACTCTAAACTTACCTTCATACCTCACATCCAGAGCACTATATAAGTCTTTGCAGCTCCTCGGATTTATAAAACGTACTACCCGCGTATTCACTAATGTCAGTGCAGTTAAGCTCCTATATTGCTCATTGGTGAGAACCCATCTCGAATACGCTTCTTGTGTCTGGAATCCTTGTTATAACATAACATTCAGAATATAGAAAAAGTTCAGCATAAATTCTTAAAATACATAGCTTTCAAACTTAGCTCACCACAATTGACATAAATATCCCCAATTAGAACATAACATTCAAATTAGAACACTCAAGGAACGTCGGGATCTAAGAGATCTAAAAATGCTTTATAATTTGCTACACAACAGATATACCTGTGTCCCCCACTTTCTCGATACCTGTCCATAGGACTAACTACGGTCAAAATAGTTTTCTGACAAGGTCAGGCAAACTTGCCAACGAGCATCCCAGGCTTAACTTCTTTTCCAATGGCTCGGCCTTCATAAAACAATTGCACGCTATTGTTTGAAAACCTTGTATATACTCGCGGGATACCTACATCATTATACAGTACTTGCATTTATACTTTCTTGCATTCATATATTCACTGTAAAAGCTGTGTTATGTTTGAACAATTTAGATATAATACCACCTGTTACTATTTGTTAAGTTTGCATCTTGTACCCCTACATTGTGAAATTGGGCATTGCCCGTTAATAAATAAATATCATAATTAATTATTATTTGAACATAAATATGATTTTCTTGACCTTGTCTAATTGTGGCGTCTATGAATCGTTCGCGCAGTTTTGACAATACTCATCAAACTGCGTGAATTTTGCTGAAACGCAATTCGGAACCCGGAACAAAACCCATTATGCATCAGTAAAAAGTTGAAAAATAGTTGAATTGTCAACAGGACCACTCAAACTGTTGGTTTGCAAAGATCTCATACAAAAATATACAGAGTGTCTTTCTCTGTGCCATCTCAAAATACTGCATTTTTTGCAACTTTCATTCAAAAATTGAGTAGGTATATCAAAATCGCCCCAGATACTATAAACGAACTAAGTCTAAAAATACAGAAGCCCGCTAGTCAGTAAATCCATATGAGTTAAGGTGGCTGAAGCGGGCTGAAGTCCAACAACAGGAAACTCACAGAAAATGTATCATCTTAGACAGCGACTTTAGTGATAAAGGTCCAATAATTTAAATTGTTTTTATTTGTTGAATGGAATTTTGTAAAGAAATAATTTACTTTCGTGTTTATTAATGTTTTTTCAATAATTCCAGAGCATTTTCGACTCTTATAAAAATTCAGCATTTTGAGATGGCCCAGAGAAAAATACCCTGTACATTTTTGTATTGAATCTTTGCATACCAGCACTTGGAGTAGTCCTGTTGATCATTCAACTGTTTTGAGGGGATTCCACGACACACTTGACTCGCCAGATGCCTTTAAAATTCCCATTTTGCTCATCTTTGGAGCCCTGTAGAATGGAACTCCCTGTATATTTTTTGTTCAAATTTGGTATTCAAGGGTTTTAGGGTGTCCTGATTAACATTGTGGTGTCAGGTTTTAAATAAAAAAATCGCTAAATGGTTTTTGTTATTTTTACTAGAAAAACATTTTAGTAGGCCTTGAAAATTGAGATTAAGACCTGAAATTTTGCACCAAAGTAAAAAAGAGTTTTTTGTGACCTATGTTCAGAAAAAACCCGGCTAAAATCGGATGAAAAATAAAAATTTTAAGGGTGCTTCAATTTCAAATGGGCCACCCTGTATATATTTTTATAATTTTTCAAAACAACTTTTATTCTAAAATTCCCCCTCTCCCCCCCTTCCACTTTCCCTCTGCTCCTCCCTTCCCATCTTTTCTAAGACCAAGACCGTTCTTACCCAGCATTTACCCATCTATGAAACCTCCGGGTTAACCATGTTGAAAAGGTGGCAACCCTACTACTAGTGAATAGCATTTGAAATTCAAAGGTATCCAACATTGCCCTGTATGAGACCATAAACGGGTAAAAATATTTTCTGTACCTTTTTAATCATGTCTGAATTCGTGTGCTACCTGCAATACATTACCAGTACCTTATATAGCTTAATTATTGTGGGTATTTTGAAGTACCTAGTAACTGTTGCGAGTTAGAAAACCTAGCGCTCAATTACCTCCAAACTTGTAACCGGTTTTTGAACACAATTTTTTTTGTTTTGCATATTGATTTGTTTCTTGTACGATCAAGGTAATAACCTCGGAAATAACATTGTAATCAAAGAGACTTGAGAATATTTCTAATGGATTTCTGTACTCATCAAATTCTTCTTGTATACTGGCTTGTGACCAATTTACTTCATCTGTCTGCAAACTACTGCCTTTCCATTGGTAATTTGAATAATTGACGTTTTTATTGGGTTTGTTTCGTTTTACAAATGTAGCTAGCGGTACCTATGTCGTCCTCTTCATACAACTTTTTGAATGTCTGCTTTGAAGTGCCAGCCTCGAGGCCAGCCTCTTCTATATTGCAACACTTTAGATTCTCAGAACTTATTTCTACAGGAGCTCTCAGAACAGAAGGTGGCAAATTATCTGGTGTAGGATTCTCCTCATCACCAGAATCACGGGGGTAGCGGACTCAGGGGGTAGCCAAAATCTCAAGAAAATCGGGCGGTGCATACAGTACGTTCCATAATTACCTCTATCATAGTGGTAGGTGATTTTTTACCGCCTACCGGTAGGCGCAGGATACACTCCCTACATTTTATGAGTAACCGGACCCAGCTCTGCCAGAAACCAGCAATTTTAAAAAGCTATAACTCGAAAACTAAGCCTCAGCCCCTAATTTCGTTTTGATTTTCATAATCTACGCCTCAATAATCATAAGTGTACAAAATTTCGTTAAAATCGGTCATATTGCGTATAACAGAAAATTACCTAAGTTGGTTATACGTCCAAAGAAGTCGTGTGGCTCAACTCACCAAGACGTTTACTGACTATTACATACGTCGGGCGTATAAATAGGCACTGCCATTATAATTCGCTGAGGTTATGTGGATACCTCGCAAAACACTGGGTGCATTTAAGACGACAAAGCGATTGCAATCGCTTGCAAGCGGTTTTATGCTTGTGCGCTTTGAACGGTTTCGCTAGATTTCAGCGGATTGCAAAATTAGTGAGCGTAAAAATTTGCGCTTGGTCGCTTGCGATTGCTATACGCGGTTTAGTCTAACCTTACTTTGTTCTGTCAGTTCCCATAGATAAGAAATATATAATGTCAGTTCCCTTTATTGACTTTATTTATGTTATTTTGGTGTGGAGAAAGGCATTGTAAAATTTCGATTTCAGGATTTACTTTTTTTGGGGCTGCGTTTGGGCTTAATTTATTTTTATATCTCGATATTTTGGGCGCTAGGTTTACTGTCACGAAATAGCCGTTTAACGAAATGCTAGCGCTAGCAAACGAAAGTAGAAAGCGCTGCAATTAAAGCGCTTGGTATGATTGGGAGTCTTAAACGCAACCACTGCCCTGTCGGTATATAAATAGCTACTTACTGAATGTCTTCCCTTTTACTAATGGGGCTCTGGTGGATAATTATTTTATTAGAAGTGGAAGGTGATTTTGTTGCAAAAAAATCTTTGCCTACCGGTAGGTACAAAATTTTCGATATACCTATGTTCCTATCAGTAGGTGCAGGATACATTCCCTATTGCATTAATTAGTGGGCTGACTAAACACTCCCTTTTTAAAACAAAGGAAAAAACAAGAATATAAGGTACAAGAATGCCACCAACAGCCCCCTTAATGTAAATATTATTTTAGTTATTCCTACCTGTATCCTTGTTAGTGAAGAAAACATTATTAGAATATTTGATTCAAGAAAAGGTTTTACAGCACATTTAACTAAACATAATCTACACACATACGGAAAATCTTCAGTTGATATTAGAGGAAAATTCATTATTAACTATTATAATAATAATGACATTTTCTAGATAAAAAAAAACTAACCTTTAAAATGAAATATCCGTGAAGCTAGCTCTCTATAATCTTCTTCTTCTCGTCTTTTTATGGCCTTGCTCTTCAGAGCAAATTAGCCGTTCGGGGCTTCGCCACCTCTTTATACGCGATTGAATATAAGAAGTACGCCCCCTGTAGGCTCAATGCTAAACTAAGTATATGGGCCATGCCATTTTGTTGATCCGTATATTATGTTTTCTGTTTTGTTCAAAATCAATCAAAAAAGCTTTATTTTCTTAAGTTGACTATTATAATAATGTGGTAAATAACAACAGTTGAATTCAAATGTTTAAACATTCCCGCCACGCTTGTGCCAAAAAAGGGAGAAGAGTTGTCCTGGCACTGCTGCCCGGAACTCACTTCTGCCTTTTGCGGCAGTGGATTACTTCCAACTCTTCTGCGCTCTCTCAGGTTTAGGAATGGCTGAGAGGTTTAATCTGCCACCAGACGAAGCACTTGTGGCAGACAGAAGGTTGAAAGGTATTTAGTTGCTACCAGACAAGGCACTTGTAGCAACAGAAGGATTTATTTGCTACCAGACGGGGCACTTGTAGCAAATATGATGAAAGGTATTTATTACCAGACAAGGCACTTGTAGTAAGGATGAGGAATGTATTTGTTAAGGGATCTATATCGCTACCAGAGAGCATCCTCACTCTCTGCTAGGGCCAAGGTGGCTTGGGCATAGCGATAGGTAAGAGACACAACACAAACGAGTTGGATCTGATTTATTTCATTTTGGGGTGCAGGGTTTATACAACATATTTGTTTATATTTGAGGTGTATTGACGCACATACTACGTGCGTCACGCGCGCTGTTCTGCAATGTCACTAATGTCAGTATGTTGCGTTTCTAGGTGACCTGAAATATAATTACGAGTAAATGATTTAATGTAGATTAAACATTCTGCCGCCTCGGGAAGATCTAAGGGATTCCATCTCTATCATCTCGTCATGGGAAGCGCTCGTCTGTGGTTTCTTTCTTGATCTGTGTTGTACTATTTTCCGTGCCAAATACCATAGAATCACTCCGAGAAGGATGAGGATGACTGTAGTGGCACTGCTGGCTATGATGGAATGTTGTCGTGTAGTCTGCCAAATGGTTTCATGAAGACTCTGTTGTAGCATCTCTTCTTTGTCTCTTAGGGTATCCCATTCTTCGGAGGGTTTGAAGATTGTTTCTAAGGTTGAAATTTTATCCAAGGCATGTATGTTTGTGTGGTTGAAGTTCTTCAGAACGCATTTTGGGCTGGTATTAATGATGCCTATTGTATTTATGGTAACATCTTCCCGCGCGCCATTGCAGATCACTACGATTGATGTGGAGCTGTTGGTAATAAAAAGCCAGGTGTTGGCAGTGCACATCTGCTTCCAGACGATGTTATTTAGGCGGTGCTGCTTTATCCTGCACTGGTGTGTTGTGGTTTTCCGGTATATTTCGTCAATGACACAACTTAGATTTGTTTCGATGTTTTTTACTGCCTCGGGGGAGCAAATGAATCTATATCTTCTTGTTTTGATGCACTCATTGAATTCGCTTTCTTCTAGCTGGAAGTAGACTTGTGTATCGTAGTTTACAGCAATATAGTCACTTGTGAGATCTAGAGTGCAATAGGAGCCGTTTTTTATCTTCAGGGGAACTGGTGTGACATGGATTAGGTCATATTCAATTGTGTCTACTATTGGCAAGTGTCCAAATATTTGGAGATGTGCGCTGTTGTGTTGCAGTGTTGTCTTCATAAGTACTGATGATAATATCTGAAGGTTGCTGGGAAGTTTCTTCTTGGCTTCTTCGGTAGTTTTGTGAATATAAGCTGGCGATGATAAGTCGTACAGCGTTCCTCGATTGAAGTGAATGCCAAGTAATTTTGAATAGTATTCGGTGGTTTCAGTGATGTAGTTTGTGGCGACTTGGTAAGTACTCAGGAGGTGAATATCCAGGGTGTTTGTGTCAATCATATGGTATCGAGTTTGCATTTTGTTTTTCGAATTCTGCTTTTAGTTCATTTTTAGTTGCCTGTTGCCTTTGCAATTACATAAATCATAAACAATAATGTTTAAACTTTATAATAACCGGTAAGTACAGTTCCCGTGGAGTATGTCTGCCCCGATTTTTTGAAATTTTGGCTACCCCCCTATTTTCGGAGTCCCTGAACACGAATCTGACCTTAGTTTTTGGTGCTCGGGCGTAGTTTCCGAGAAAATGAATTTTCAAGTTTCATTTGACACCTCACTTTTCATGGCGATATTTGTGGTTATAATCCGGATGAATTTTTACTATATGCAGCTCAAACTGATCACCACACTATTTTGCACCTTTTGCAACATCGAAACTTCGCGGAAACCCGCGGAAAATCCGAAATTTGGAAAGATTTGTGCCGTGTTTACGTCCGGCCCGGCCGCTGTTTTCGCCCCACAATCTGCGCGCGCCGATTGTCTGAGGGAACTTTTACCTAATAACCAAATACCTTTATGAAGACGACCACAAAATTATATAGAAGACGACAAGAACAATGAACAAGAACAAAGAACAACGCAGTGTAAACCCAAAGTGTGCCCAAAGCTAGAGGTGACAATGGCCCACATAGTTAGTACGCATAGTGCCCATCGGGGCGTTGGCATCTTAAATTCAGTCGCGTATTGTCGTTCAAAATCTATTTGTTCCTCTTCAGAGCTCCACAAAATTTTTTCAATCCTTTCCTTCACAAGATTATGTATCCATGTGAATCCCTCCATTTATGACCTCTAAGGAGTCTTCCTGCGGTCGCCGAAGCAGTAGGTCGGCGGTGACCGGTCCATTCTGCGATTGAATGGTGGTGCCGTGGTGCCACGTACAGGCAGGGTTGGGAATGTAGCGAAAATTGTATATTAATTACATGAACTACATTAACTACATTAACTACGTAGTTAATTCGAAATGTAGTTAACTCTGTGTAGTTAATATAGTAAATAATCTGATTGGTCGATTGAAGGTCATTCCTGTCGATAGTCGACGTCACATTAACAAACACGCGTTCTCTAACATCACTTTATAATCTCAATCTGTGCATAAATTTTACATCTACATGTGCAATATAATTTTTACAAAATATAATAATTATGGCTGGACGAAAATACTTATTAATAAATATTTATTTTTTATCACACTGGTAAATCAGTAATCCTTCACCATGTAAAAATTTAATATGCAATATGCTGTCATTATTGCTGTCTATTTAGGACTAGATATAATAATAATTTAATAATACCTGTTACCTACCTGTACACGCGCGGCCTCATAAATCGTTCCACTAGGCATGAGAAATAAGCAAGAAATCAAGAATTTCGGGTAAGTGCGGCAACGTTGCGCCAATTCCACGGCTTCACAAATCAACAACTTCCCCTACATTCCCTCGTACCGACCCGCTCCTTCCCGTAGAAAATAAAAATTGCGATACGTCAGTCAACGAAAATAGGTTAATAAATCGCTGCATTATCATTATAATAAAATGGATTTTAAAGTTTTACACAGTTTCTTGGTGTTTTGAGATTCACGTAACCTGAAATTACGCGGATTTCTTTGATTGCCAAAGTGGTATTAGTTAAATAAGGTATAATATCTAAGTATAATTGTGTTATTATAGAAGAATCTCGTAGTGGTTTTTTACATTCGTTTATTGCACTTCTTTATCTTAACCGCGAACCAAATCTTTGGTTTATTTCAATTTCTAAAGCTTCCCTGGAGTCATCGGGTGTGGTTCTGATGCTTCCCGGGCCCCCGAAAAATCGAGAAATGAGAAAAAACAAGCAATTTCTAATAGTGGTTTCAGAGGATTTTCCGTCGGTTTTGTTGATTCTACAGCCGTCCCGTTTCTCGAAAGTGGTTAATCGTGAATCGGGAATTTCTCTTAGATATCGGATTTTCGAGGTTCTTTTTGGTACCGGAGGAAAGTACGACACCCAGTTAAGAGATTTACCAGCTTCTTCAATTTTTAGAACGGCTCTATATTCGAGGTTGTCGAAAGACTTTTGCCAAAAAAGCCACCAATGTCCGTGGGCAGGGTTATAAGATTTTCCACTATTATTCAGGCAATCTAAGGCCAGGCCTACAGTGGCTTTATACAAGAGCCAGGCCAACCTAACAGCGCCGAATTTACTGTTTTTTGCACTGTAACTGGCAATGTCACGTAAGGAAATGTCGCGTAATAAGATGTTAGATTTGCCGTCACTTACGCTTTTAAGGTTATCGCTGGGTTTCAAACCGCGAGAGAGGGGAGGGGTAATTGCAACGTTGTCAGTTGAACGCCTTTGCGTCCGCACGTATTGGAACGATTTCAAGGGCCGCGCGTGTACCTACCCTTCCTGCTACCTATTTACCTAAACATTTAGAGTGAGAATAAAACAAATTATTGACCAATTTTATTTAGTCAAATAGGGCATTTTAAATGTTTAAATTTTGTGTAGTTAACGTAGTTATAGTTATGTAGTTAATTGTACAAAAACATGACGTAGTTAATTACATTAACTACAGTAGTTAATTGCGTAATTAATGCCATATTAACTACGTGCCCAACCCTGCGTACAGGGTTTGGAATGTAGCGGAAATTTTATATTAATTACATTAACTACATTAACTACGTAATTAATTCGAAATGTAGTTAAAAAATAACTCTGTGTAGTTAATGTAATAAATAATTTGATTGGTTGATTGAAGGTCATTTTTGTCGATACTCTTTAAAATAAGGGGATCCAGCATTTATACTTTCCAAAGTGAGGCCTATTTTTTCCTCATTCTAATCACGATACACAGAAAACGGTATGTCCGCGCGCAGGCAAGGCCTACTATAAAGACAGGCCCTGGCGCACAAAAATCACGTGACCATCTTAGTCAGCCTTTACATGTCATTTGTCACATAACTGAAAGCGGCAGCTTGGGTTTTGAGAAGTTTTCAATGTTTAAAGTGTTTTTAAACGTCTTAGTTTATCTTTTAGAAACAAGTTTGTGTCTAGTGCACGTGTGTCCTGGCGGAGGGGAACCGCCCAGGTGTTATTATGGCCTCTGGGTGGGAGTCGTGCCATCCAAGAGTATTGGTGCCGCTCGCACCGACGCGACGCGTGAGCGCTGTAAGGGGAATTCTCCCCCGAACCACAGAATAGGGAACCCGGAATGGACTATTATGGACATGGGACAGTATTAGTATTGGACAGTGGAGCCTGAGACACAGAGGGGTGAACTGCTTACGGGAGATCCGCGAGTTCAGACGGTCCGGGTGGCTGGAAGCCGTTCCCGTTGACCACGTTCGGGTTTGTGTATTTATTGTATTCACCATTCACCTTGTGCGAAATAAATCAGTGTTGTAACGTACTCGAGGATTTTCGTTGTCGACCTACGCCCTGATATGGTATTTCACGCTGCCGATCAACTGAGACCTCGTCAATATTTACAGTATACCTATTGAGGTTAGTTTTCATTTTTATTTCGTAAAAAATAACCTAAATACTAAATATTGGGTCTGTTTATATTATATTTATAAATATTACAAAAGCCAGGAAGAAAGTGTCGCCATAACAAACATTTGTTTTGCCTCGGGATGAAAATTTTCGCCAAAAATGGATTCGTCAAATCCCAACTGAGATTTAATTTCTAAAAAACCCTTAAGTATGTGTGGCTAACACATTTTCAAGAAAGTGAAACAATAATTAAAGTGGACAAATGTGTTGTGGGAGGAAAATACCTACATATAGAGAATATCACCTAAGCTAAAGGAAGGTGATGTCCCAACAATTTTTGAGAATGTGCCAAAATATTGTGAGTGCAGTGCCGTTTAACTCTCAGCCTAAAAGCTGAGTTTAACTCTCAGCCTAAAAGCTGAGGCAGGTTGAAAATTTTGAAAAAGCTTGGATGCACAAATCCAATAATGTAATAGATGAAAGAAAACTTGGCAAATTGTTACGAAATTGGTTTTTTCTACTTATCTCCAAAAATGCCTTTCATTATATAGAACTAAGTTGGTCACGTGACTTCGCGATTATGCGTTAGCGCCGTGGCCTGTCTTTATCGTTTGCCTCGCGCGCAGGTGCTGTGACGTCAACGGTGACGCTTATTCGACAAAATCGCTTACTTTTATTTTTAAACGGAAAGTTGACTCGTTTTATAGTGAGCTAGGCAACCACATAAATATACACCAAAGTGTCTCAAGGTGCCTACATTCTATCTTTGGATTTAACTTGACGCGAAATTGATAAGTGACCTTGTCAGTGAGACTAATTTCAGGACCATTTTTTATAAGTTGGCCGCGCTTTTGTCGAAGTGACGTAGGTGCGCAGAAGAGTTTAATTTTCGTTCTCCTAGCTGGCATACCGTTATCTGTGTATCGTAATTCTAATGGTATCAGTGATGCCAAGTATGCCATTTTATTGGAGAATCTATGAATATAACAGGTACCTACTTTGATTGTTAGTAAAAATTAATAATGGTTTCCATGATTTCTAAAAATTAAACTTGACAATGTTGTGTCTATAATCTACAATTACAGAATATGGATTCTTTAATTGTCACATCTGAGTATCTGGAAGTTAGAAAACTTAAAAATTGTGAATTATGATGGGAAATTTTTTGCCTCTTTAGAATCTATGGCACTATCTATCACATAAAACCTGATGGCAGTTGTGGTCTCCTTGGAGTGTACAGAAAACAAACTTCCCCTTCAGGCTTCACTTTTCCTATGTGATAGACTCTGAAATGCTGGGTCCCCTTATTTTAAAGAGTCCCTGTGCGGAAGACTGCTAATTTTTCTACCTCCATTTTAACCCACGAAAGTGCGACAAATTCAAAATAATTTGCTTTTTCAAATTTTTGTTGCATTTATTTACGTTTAGGTATAATTGTATATTGATGTTGAAGCAACTTTAGTCAAAAAAGTTTATTTTTACCTGGACCGTTTTCGGCGAATCTGCCTTGGTGCCTCATTAGGAGAAATCATTGAATATGTTGAAGTTGAAACTTGTGGTAGGCTCGGACCACTTTGTTGTTGGTCAGATTCATTTTCCGAAGCTATAGAAGTTGATTGGAGGCATTCCTTATTGCCCACCAATTTTTGCATGTTCTTACAGAGCAAGACATGTTAATGAACACAACACGATTACAAAAACACGCCAGCAAAAACGTTAAACACACGAAAAAGACCTTAAAAAAGCAATTAAGAAGTAAGCACGTCAAAAAGTAAACAAACTACAAGCGTTGATTGAGGAAGTCCTCCATCGACGCTACAAGACAAGACTGGGTTAAAATGGCGGCGATCTAAGCGTCCTCTGTGTAGCCGAAAAATTGGATGCGCAGTAGGTCAAAGCGCATTCTCTTTCTCCGTATCTCTGACGTCAACACACGCTCTCTAACCTCACTTTCCATTTACAATAATTTTTACAAAAGAGATTCATGGCTTTGGTTTCACTAACTTGCTTTTTCTGAGATACGATCATAGAAAATATAGGCTTTCGACACAGACAAGTATGGTTTATCTAAAATATAGGCTGTCGGCACAGACAAGCATAGTTTATCGAGAACTTCTTCCAGCTATGCTGTTAGCGTAAGCCTTTATTTTCTGCGGTAGGAAAAATTCAATTTACTAATTTGGTTTACATGTTTTTAGGTTCAACATTCTATGAAAGCAAGGGAGCCTAAATTAAAAGTATGGATTTTAAAACAAAAGGATGGTGAAGTTTGCACGGCCCATTGTATGTGTATGGCAGGCTTAGGGGAAGTGTGTTGTCACGTTGCAGCTTTTTTATATGCTACAGAACATGCTTCCAGGCTTAAAGAGTCTGTAACATGTACAGACAAGAAAGCAACATGGCCCGTTCCTTCATTCAGTGGCGTCGAGCCAACTCCAGTAGTTGAAATTGATTGGGGCAAACCTTCCTTATTAAAAACTGACGTGGAGGTGCCAACATTGGATACACAAGGCGTTCAATCTCTATTACAACAAATAGAGACAGCAGGATGTGCAGCTGCACTGATGAGAATTGTTCCACCATTTTCTGAGAAAATGTCAACGGAAAAAGTAAGCTTACCTTTGCATTTTGAAATATACGATAAATGTAATGAACAGAAATCCCTTGAAGAACTCGTACAACTTGGCTGTAATATTGATATCAATGTTACAAACGAGTTAGTAACCAAAATCGAAGAATCTACACGTGGTCAGCGAAAGTGTGATGAATGGTACAAGCCAAGAAGAGGGCGTATTACTGCATCAATATTTAAAAGAGTATGCCATACAACATTTTAAAACCATCGATTTCTTTACATACGTTACATATTTGTATATTTATTTATTGTATTAATATATACACTGTAGGAATATTTGAAAAGTGTTTTATTTCAATACAGTTTTCCATTTAAAAAATATTCAACTATATACAGTGACCGGCAGAAAGTTGGACACAAAAATTTAATATTTTTAAACACTGATTTCGATTAATTTAAATTTCTAGCTGCTAATCGAACAAAATTAAAGTTTATTAGCAAATTCATGTGTTATACTCGATGATAAGTTGCGCTTGCGGTATTTTGTTTTTTTGTAATACACAGGGTGGTCGAAAAAATACAAAAAAAGTTAAATTTCGTTTTTTTTTTACTAGGTGGCTGTGACTTTAAATCTGACATCCACTTTTGACTCCAAACAACTTTTGTAAGCAACTTTTTACCGTATTTTAAAAAATAAGGGTACTTTACTCCTGAGCTATTTTGACATTTTTGAATCTACCTCGTATCCAAAAAAAGATATTTAAATTTTGATATATGCGTTTTGAGTTTGAAATGATGCACCAACTTTTATCAAGAATAAAATTTTCTGAGAAATTAATAACAAAAAAGTTTTCCATTTGTGTCCAACTTTCTGCCGGTCACTGTATAAAAAATAAAAGTATTTTTCTTGAAATCGGCATTAAAGTGTCCCAAAATCGTCATTAAAAGCTCAGAAATCGGCACTGAAGTAGCCCATTATTGTACGATTTTTTCAATAAGTAGGGGCGAGATGTAAACATCAAACGTCAGACGCAGAGCCATCGCCCGTCATAAGTGACCAAATATTCAATACCCGGCCAATAAAGGCCCATTTAACTTTTCGTACACATTGCGAAATTGTTATCTATAGCAGCGCGATCTTTAAGTACAAATATTTTAGTAGGTTTCAATAGCAATCTATTTTTCATGGAGGCTGCACAACAGGCAGCATTTTGGAGTTTCTGTTGGGAAGCGCCTTGCGTCGTCATAATTGACCTAGGTGGAGCGATCGTCAAAGTCAAGCAACGCCGCGCGCAGTCGGTTCATGGACGGGTGATCCCGTATGATTGATTTCTTAAATAATTCTTTTCCCGATTTCAAAAAAATATAATATGTAGGTACCTCGGCAGTGAAGTTCTTTTTATGACTCATGTGGTTTATTTGTCATGAGTCATAAAAAGTTAAACTTCAGTGCCTTGGTACATAAATAACTATTTTCTACAACTGTCAAGAAACGTAGATGGTCCAAATTGAAAAGAATAAAAACATACGTTACTATACAAAATTAAACAAACAATACCATCAGTATCATAGTGGTACTACAGGGGGACAAATATTAACATTGCACTGCAAATTACGACAATTTTGTCTAGAACGTTCAAATCATTATTTCTGTGAGTTAACATACTAATAGGTATAGGACTTGATTGTACCAATTATTCTTTCAACGTGAATTCTAGCGTGTGCTATTTTTCGTGTCTCTTCTATTTATCGGCTAATACAATATCATTTGGATTTATTTTGTTTTGTTCAGAAATGAAGACCGTTCCACAATTTGCTTATCAGATGTCCTACCACCCCAAGCATTACTGATGTAAGAAATTGTCCCTTGTGGTGTGATACCAATAAGAAATTTGATTGTATTGTGATGTTTATAATTGGACCAACACTTCTGTTGAGCTACAAAACTTGATGGTTTTTCGATAAACACTTCAAAACAGTCGATTATTACAGTGGTCTTATGATATGACACTTCTTTAAAACAAGTGGGTATATTTCTTGTTATTTCTTCTCGATTTTGCCATATAATGAGAGATTTAAATCTTCTGTACATAATATCAACGATTAAATTAAAATACGATGAACAATAAGTTGTTTGTGAAATTCCGAAACGATACGCTAAATCCTTAAATGGCAAATTTAGTCAAAGTTTCATAAATGTTAATAAAACTTGCTGAAATGGTTCTAAAGCTGTCACCGAAGTTGAAGGTATGAACTCCATTATTTCTTCGAAAACTACTTTTAAAATTGGAAAGTCAAGTCCAGTGTAGTAATGACATTTTTGATTATCGCTTTGCAAAACAGAATACGTTATCTGCACTTTCACCACTTTTTTGGACAACTCTACAATTTTCTTTTGTGCAAAAGTTAACTGACTTGACTGATTACTTAAATCTAAACTTGTTAAATCAGTCTGGGTTGACCAATGAATAAAGAACCCCAGGAAGGAGCAACTGTGGACTTTATGCTGGACCGGTCGAGTGTCTGCATATGGCGGCATGTCGTTTCCGGTTTTACAGTGGCGTACTACTTTAAAATGGTATAAATGAAATATTAAAATTTTAAAATAGATTTTAATCTTCTTAATACGTATTTTTATAAATTCGGTCATTTGGTATTTTAATAAGCATATTATTTGACTCTCACGAATTTATTTATCTTTGCCAAAACTGAAAAATGAGATAGATATGGACATTTAAGTTATAAACAGTTACAATAATTTTAAATTTGATCCTGTAATTTTAAATTTGATCCTTTTTGGGCGAGGAAAACTATTATAAATTCTTTGCCTTACATAGTCATAAGCTCTAGGAGAAAATAAATGTAGAGCCACAGCAAAAGATCTTACAGAATGCTCAAATGTTTTCCTTATTTTGTGTTTTTTGAAACAGTCTCTGAATTATGTCTATTTGTTTTAAAGTTTTCTAATAAAATAGTTTCTTGCTTGTCTTGCTCTTCTTATAATAACTTATGTTTCTTTAAATCGACCATAATGGACTTCAACGATGATATTTGTTTCTTCTGCCGCCATCTGTTCTTCTGCAAGCCACAGATTTTCCTCTTTAATTCCCTTTTTTGAGGACTGTCCGGGTCCGGTAGTGATGATGCACATGTAGGCACCGAAGGCCCAGGTACAGCTTCTATATGTCATCATTCTCTTCAGACACAGTTTTTTTTATTGGTCTTGTATAAACTGGATTAAACGTCCTGACCTAAAATAAAGTACAGCAGTTATGACATGTAGGGAGTGATTCACTTAAAATAGCTGGAAGTAAATGCATTATTTATAGTGGTAGGAGAGTCTTAGAAAATAAGTAGGTAGGTACCTATATATAGTATGATGCAGACTTGATTTTTTAATGGAACACCCCATACATATAAATATCTATCATTTTTAGTTTAGGATATATAAAAAAATCTAATTCTTTTATTTATTTAACTAACAAGATGGAAATAACGCTAAGAGTATTGCAACATGAAACTTGATAATAACAAAGACAGATTTTTAATACATTTCATAATTTTACCGGATATGCCACTAAAACATCCTTTATTATTTATAATTACAGGTACTAAAAATCTTTCTTTGTTAATATTCTTGGCTTGACATTGTAGGTTAGAATGTCCACGTTCGATACTTCCATTAATAATTAAAAATAAAGTTTTCTTTGTCAATGATTTTGTATATTTCGAACTCAATAAAAGCTGAATTATGGACATGTTCATAAAACTATAGCTACTTACATATTTTAATCGAGGCACTTCGATAGTATAGGCAAGGAAGTTCGCGATAGTCCTACTTTTATCCAAGATGTTCGATCGAAACATTCTCCAGTGACGTGAACATAGGAAACACAATCAGAACACAATTTTATCCAAAAAGTAAATTAAATTACAAAAGTACTTACCGATGGAATGTTATCCCCCAAGCATTTTGTTCTGGTAGTCACGGAATAGCCGCAGGCTGCACAGCTAACCATAATAGATCTCCAAAAAGGAGTTATCGAAGAACTACACAAATAAAAGCATAAACCACCGTGACAACTGTCAAATATAAAAATATTGCATCAAAACTAAAAAATTCAGTGTCCATACAGGGCGATTTCCGTCTCACGTATTTTATAAGGCCCATAGAGCTTTGGCTCCTTCCTGGGGTTCTTTATTCATTGGGGTTGACACACCAGTTTCGAATTGTGGGGTTTGTTCTGCATGTTCCAGGCCAACCTAAAAGAACATACCTATATATAGCATGTTGAACAATATAATTTTTCAGAGAAATTTTCATCGGCCACTTGCTATCAACATTACCTACCTCTAAATTTTGTTGCGAAGAATTGCCGTCTACAGGTTCGATATTCAATTTTTCTTCTTTTTTTCCACTCGTTTTAACTTTTCCAAGTCTTCTTTTCTCTTTAAATGTGGCCCACTAGAGTAACCCATATTTTGGTTTGGCGCCCAATCGGGATTATCAATGTCTTTTATATCTGCAGGTTTTTCTACAAAAACCGTGGCATTAGCGATGGATCCGTATAAGACAAAATTAGGTTAGGCTTATAATAGCCACTTTCTACTTACCATTCAAAAAATGTTTGCTACAAACTTTTTCATATTTTAATACCTATATTAGCAGTCATGTCATCTCTATCTTTATTGCATTGATCCATTTTTGTCTCCTTTGGGCAGATAATTCATTTAGATGAAGAGAGTGCTTAAAATTGGTTATTTTTGGCACCTCAAAAAATGAAACTTTATCCCTGTCTGCCCTGCTCCCACAGTTTACCACGATGCAAGTCAACGGCATTGTTTAGAAATTACCACAAGAATCTTGGAAACTCGTCAGGAAATGATGAAAATCCACGAAAACTTTGTTATAAATTACACGTTAAAAGGCGGCTTTATTGCTTTGTGTGCCAATCGTCGGCCATTTTGAAAGATCTTGACAGATCGTTGGAATGCCTAATTATAGCATTTGCATCGTAAATTTAAGGTTAGTTCATAGACATAAAACAAAAATAATAACTGGATCCTATATAGCGTTCGGGTATGAACGGCACACAAGCAAAACGGAGTCTCAAACACAGAGAGCTTGACACATCATACCCGAAAGCACCTCATATTTCTGCGCTTTATCTGTGTTTTTCTTTGAGAAAAGTAAAGTAAGATGACCACGACGTAGATGGTTGTCATGCAAGAAATGTATAAAAGCGAGGGAAGGTTGCAAGAAGACGATGCGGTTATCCAGAAAAAGAATACAATGAAGAAGTTGGAAAAAGCGGTACAGAAGGTCAAAAGAAGACTGATTAGCAGGAGGAAGATCATGAAGAAATGAAAATAATGGAGCTGAGGGACCGTAGAAATTGCAAAACCAGCAAAATTTGAAAACTTTGTTATGAAAGCTGTTGCAAATGTTTTAAAAATTAGTGGTCTTAATAACTATGAAGAAGCTGTAATGGATAAAGTGATGGTTAGCTGTAATGGATAAAGAAATGAAGTCACATGAATAAAACAAAAATGAGTTTTACAGAGACTTCCAGAAGACAAGAAAGCATTAGGTATAGTATCTTGTAAACGGATATACAAGGAGAGGATAATTCCGGATGGATCAATATAAAAATACTAGGCGAGGTTGGAATGAAAGGTTGTTCACAAAGAAAAGGTGAAGACTACGATCAAACGTTTAGCCCTGTAGTCAAATCTGGAATAATAGATAATAAAAGGAATATTAAGCATATAACTGCTAGTGGAAATGTTGAATTGACTCAATGGATGTCTCTACAGCATGCGCTTATATCGAAAAATCCATGAAGGTGTTTTTGTGAAACAACCAAAAGGTTATGAAGATTCAACCAATAGAGTTTTGTAGACACCAGACAAGTTTTTATGGTCTCAAACAAGCACAATGGAGCAATCCAGCTAGCAGACTGACGTCAACATAACGTCATATTTAGGAGTTTATTTGGTAAATGACGCCAAGTGCCGAAAATATGACGTCAAATTTACATGACCAACAAATGACGTTGTAAAAAAGACGTCAAAATAACGTCATTTTATGGCTTTATTTTGAATAATAACTTCATTTATAATATGTAAAAACAACCAAATTTTCAAGGGCTTTTTATTTTTTGCGACTTTCAAATGAAGAGAATAGATTACAACCTTACAACGTTATACAAATGCAAACTACAATCAAGGCTGCTACACTATTCCATATTCTAGACTAGAAGATTCCAGAACTCTGTCTTGTGGGCTGGGCAGATGCTGCCGACAGCTCGGTCGACCGTAGGTTCGGCCGCGGCCCGCCGGCCCGCGGTTGCGGCGGCGCGGTGGCCGGCCGGGCCCGGGCAGGCGCACATCGCTGCGCTTGCGCTGGGCAGTTCAATCGGTGGCGTCGGGTCGGTCCTCGACCGTCGTCCGTCGGTATTTCTGTTCGTTTGTGATTCTTCTGTTGTGGTTTGTATTAAATTAGGGGCGTTTAGTAAACGTTTATTACTTTGTGACCGTGTGACGATAGTATTATCAGGCAGCTGGGTAAGTACAATTGTATAAAATGTATCTATCTATAGCCATACTCTGAAAACAAGCCTACCTAAAATACACACTACACAGCCCAATGTCAAGACCAAGATGGCCGTTTCCGCGGTGTTTGCGTTGTTTTGCGATTTCTCTCTCCTTTACAATAATTATTTTCATTGAATAAGTACGTAGGTATAGCTTTGAAGATGTGTTTTATAAATTGCATCTTGATGCTTTTTGGCCTGTTCCTAGAATTAAGAGTTCTGTATATATAGCTTAAAATAAAAATAAAATTACCTACCTAATTGTATCTATTAAATTTTAGACAATGGCATATGTAATTGTGGAATTCACAGAAAACTGTAGGTAGGTACCTACCGCGGCCAACGAACAATACCGGCCGTGGCGCGGCGCGAACTCACGTGACTCTAGGAGTTCTCATTTAGGTTAGGTTAGGCATTTTGTTGTTAATATTTTTTAGAATTGAGTGCCTAAATTTATCCAAATAAAATAATAAAATATTTACAATAATTCCAATGTATTGCATTTTTCCTACACTATTTTACAAGTGAAGCATTGGTAAAAGTTTGCAATGATAGAACTCCTAGGGTCACGTAAGTTCGCGCCGCGCCACTGCCGGTATTTTTCGTTGGCCGCGCTACCTACCTAGTCTCGCAATAGTAAGGGATTCGTGGTTTACTCCTAGAAAAACTGAGGTTTTTTGGCCACCATATAAAGAGACAAATGCGTAGTACCTTTATTTCATTTTCTAATATGAAACAGTACCAAAAACTTTTATATTTTTATATCTATATTTTTATATGCCTCGATTGCCTGATTTGTAGAGTAAAAGAGGTGGTAGGCATCTATTATACGTTTTAAAGTTGAATTGTTTTTGTTAATGTAAAACTTAATTAAGAATGGTTTTGCAGGAAAAAATTATATATTGTTATTGCTTCGTTAAAGCTGAGTTTTTAATTCGCCATGTGACCAATGGTGGATTTCAACGTATGTTTTGTTTTTGCCCTTCAGGTAGGGTGACTTTTTAAATTCCGCGGATGAAGGATATTATTTATACATCTGTGTCATGTCATTACAAATTTTGGCGTAGTCTTAATGTCTAAATCTATATATGTTTATGTAGCCATTATGTAGAATTAGTGCTAATTCACATTTTTAAACTATGAATTAGTGCTAATTCACATGTTAAACTGTGAATTAGTGCTAATTCACACTTTAAACTGTGAATTAGCACTAATTCACACTTTAAAGTTTGAATTATAAAAATAAAAGTTGTGTGCCCCTAAGATTTCGTAAAAAATACCCATCTGGGTTGCTCTTATTTTTTTTTATTTTCTAAAGTAAGTATTTTGATTCTAGATGATTACGATCAAGCAAGAAAGAAATTAAAGCTAGCTGAAAACCAATCTGATCTACAGTCAAATGGCGAAACGAAAAAGAAAAGCCCCACAAAGATTATTGTTCGATAGCGATAGTGAAAGCGATCACGTTCCAAAACAAGAGGAACGAACACATCAGACCTTCACCAGTGAAAGATCTTGGTAAGAAATCTCATAAGGGATATACAGGATGATTTTTTTAGACCCGATTGCATAAAAATTCTCAGTGTCATCAATTTTCAATATGAAAGTCTTCCTTATCTCTTAAAATAAACATGCTATGGCTATCCACAGTTTTGCTCAATTGCAGTTTATCTTTAATATTGCCCAAGATGGCCATATACAGTGTGTTTGACTTTAAGTGGTGATAATTCATTATTGTATAACGGGTCAGTTTATTTTCAAACTTTTTTATAAATATATTTAGTAGGTACCCCGAAAGATCTACTCCTACATCCTGGTATACATTATTTTAAGATTCGCGTTTTCCATAACCTACTAGGTACGATAACAAGTAAGACCCCAAAAATGTCGAAAGCATATAGGCATTTTTTTCGGAGTGCTTACTATATTAAAAAAGTTTTCAAAAATTAACAATGGTCGACAATACAAGATTTATAGAAACAAGTTAAAGAAAATAGTTTCCATTTGGGTCGCTTTTGTTTATTTTTTTTTTTTGAAAACTGTCTAAAGTATATATTTCAATTTTAGATGATTATGATAAAGCAAGAAAGAAATTGAAACTAGCTGCAAACCAATCTGATTGACAGTCCTCTCGAAGACTTCAAATATACATTGTTAGTAAATTATGTGATAATTACGAAGTGTACGAACTCACTCAAATTGTAACGAAGTGCTTGTTATTACCTATGCCTAAACAATGTGTTTTTGCATCTTTTTCTTTACTTCATAATATTGATTTACGTTTGTTCCACTAAGCCCACCATTGGTTGGTACCCAGAATATATTTATATTTTTTGTTATTGTAGTTTTGTAATAATGTTATAATATACAGTATGTCCACAGAAAAGGAAAAACTTTCTTATTTTTCATTTTATATAGAAAAGTTGCTCCAGCTACTACCAGCAAAACTTTTCATCAAGAGTAGGTAACTTTTTTTGATAAAATGAAAAATAAGAAAGTTTTTCCTATTCAACACTTTTTCTGTGTACATTCTGTATAAGTAATATGTCTTATGTATACCTAAATAAAGACTTAACAATGTTTGAAAGATAATTTTATTTATTCGTCAAAAAGTAAAAGCCTAGTGAGATCATTTTAACGTGAAAAATACGTCGATATTACGTTATAAATTCGTCGAATATTGGACATATATTGACGACATTATTATGTCACAAAATGACGTCGCAGGGCTGTGACATTTGGCCGTCAATATAACGTACCAGTGACGTGAATCCTTTGGTTATAATGAAATAACGAAAAAGCTACGTCATAATGACGACAGTCTGCTAGCTGGGAAATTGCGAACATTTTCATGAAAGCTTTACTTATTTAAACCAAAAATATTTTGAGAAGCTGTTACTCCTGTAAAACAATGGGTTTAAGAAAAATCATCCAAAGGGAAGCATGTTGAAGATTGTAATATCACTTTTCATTTTTCTTATGGTGCATCCATGAAAATAAGTAAATAAAAAGTGTCAAAAACCAAAAATAAAGGCAATTATTCTTTGAGTTTCAGTCTCGTGTACCAAGTGCTTTATGACTTCAACAGCTCTGAAGAAAATTGTTAATTCTAAAGTTTTCTGTATGTACATAATAACACCAATAAACACCAATTGTAAATTGTACATGCCTACGTTTGGAGTTGTTTTATTATAATGTAGTTATCATTACTTTATTTCCTAAGCTAAAATATACTTATATTGTGTTTTCCCTATTTTATATTTTTAAAATTTTCTGTTTATTGCTACCTGCTCATTTTTAAACTTTTCAAAATACAAACACATGCTCAAAATTTGTTCGTCTATTCTAGACATGTCCAGTGAGAACCATTAAATATTAGCAGTATAGTCACTGATATTAGTAATTAATTTTAAAATATAAACGAAACGGAACAGGTAGGTACATTTTACCGTCTGTTTTTCAAAAAATGGGCAATAAATTGATTTTATTTAATACATAATAGTCATGTCGATAAAAAAAATCGATACTGGATCTGGATTCACAATATCGATATATTTTTTTAAATAGTCCCACCTTGGGACGAAACATGGCGGCCGTGTCGCCACTGTCTTGTATAAAGACTATAATGCCACTGTAGCGACAGCTATTGATATTGATCACATTTTTTGGCACTGACTATGGTAGACCTCGGAGTGCTGTCTCCAAGAGCATCAAAACATGTATAGATTTGTCACTCAACACAACACAAAGTGCTGAACACAATAACTAGATACTATTACGATTTTTACAAGTTTACCATGTCAAAAAATAAATTCAATTAGGTACTTATTCAAAACAATAAGTTCAAAAATGTATAGTTAAGAAACGAATATTTTTTTTGTCTTTTTGCGATAGGGGAGGAAAACCTTTTATAGGCACTACGCGGCCGCCCGCGTGATAGTGTGGGAGTCTCCCCCCGGAGGGGACCCACTAAAAACCTCGCATATTTCAGGGTATAGTGGTTGGATTCTAGCCCTACCCTAATAGCACACAATGTCCGAGGGACGTCCATACAATGTCCATATTTGGTCGAAACGTCCAGGACATAAAATGTACATCCCAAGGACGTCCGTTTTTGGACGTCAATTGTTCGTACATAAAATGTACATCCCAGGGACGTCCGTATTTGGACGTTAAATGAATAGGTCACATTAAATTATTTATACCATATATCCATATTATAGTATTAACTAATTAGTTCCTAAAGTAGCGATGGTGAAATTTTAAAATACACCTATGCTACATTGATGTTAATTACGTAATAATTTGGTTGATAGAAAAAGTACCTATGTCTATAGAATATTAGCAGGAATAAGAAACGTTGCTTATTTATTGCAAAGTGTAGTAACTACCTACATAAAAGTAAATAATATGTAGCGGCATTATTGACATGTTTACCGCGTAATCTGTGGTAGGTATCTACAATTTAAAAAGACAAAAGACCGCTGGTTGCCTAGTTTCAAAGTTGGAGACTTACGGCAGTTGCCAGATCCACCACTTTAACTTTAGATCTGAGACATTTCTAAAATTCTATAATCTCATATTATAGTAATAGTAATACAATACATATTTAGTTTACTTTCGCACGCTGCTCCTGTTATTATTATACTATAAGACAGAACTAGTTCACATATTTGTTAGTACCTATCTTATCATTTATCAACTTTCTAACCTTTTCCACAATATTTATGTTTATACAACTCATCAAAAACCGGTAGACAATCTGGCAACGGGAGGAATCGCCCGCTAGGATACGCCAACCATTCTGCCGCTTCAGCATTGGCCAAAATTGTCACGTGTCAAAAACGGCGTAACGTCATTGGCAAATACGGTCAGTTGACTTGGCGGAGACTGCGCATTGTAGGGCACGCCGTGCGAGTGCGAGTACGGACAAGCAGAGGCAGAGAAGATTATAAATGCAGATCGCGGACGCGGACGGCCGTCGGCCATGAATCTGTGGTTGTGGTTGTTTGTTGCATTGTTGTTCAATTAGCATTGTGATCCATGTGTTTTTTTATAATAATTGTACTGAATTCCAATAGACCTCCGGAGGAGGTTTGCATTCCAGATTCCAGCCATGCAGGCAGATAACTTATTACTTTGTTACATCTTTAGCGCATGAAGGGATAAGGTAAGCAAAATTTAATACTTAGATTCTGGTGTTTTTACAAGGATTTTCTATAAAATGCTGAGTTTATCTAAATCTAAAAGATTTTCAACGTACAATTGAATTATTAGGTAATAGTTAATTGTCTTCCTTATTTCAAATGAAATATCCTAACCTATACTATTTTATTGCACTTATTAAGTTTTCATAGTCAATATCTAATACCTATAATAGAAACCTACTTACTAGGAGGTGTTTATACTATATGATTTTGTGAATGTATCATATGGTCGTCCCCCAGGAAATTTCGTGATTTCGATGTAATTAAAATTTATCGATCGAAAACAGCAGGTGCATTAAAGCTAGTATAGGTAAATATAAATGCTTGTTTAATAATGTGAGAGTTAACATTAATGAATTCAAATGAATTAGGGAATAGAGGAAGCATCGGAGCAATATGTTTACCAATCTCTGATTGAAATTTTTACACGGCTTATCCAAAACTTTTACATCCCAAGGTACATCCTAGGTCAATATGCAAACGAAGGAATGCCAAAACTCAATTTTGTTACTATATTCGTTTCTCATATTTTTAAAATTCTAGACAATTATCCCTTCTCAACTCTAATTTGAACACATTGCAGGTCTTAAACTATTTTTTATACATAAAAGTATTTCTTTTTGTTTTAGGTGCTGAGCAATTAAATCTAAAAAGGAAAATTGCAGCAGAAAAAAGATGTAGAAGAAACAATAAAAATCTCAGGCGAGTAAAATAATGGTTATATGCCGCAGAAAACAATAGATAGGTACCTACCTAAAATTATTTTATATGTAATAAATTAAATGAAAAATATATTATTTTAAGTATTAATCTGTTCAGTAAAATATTTAAGAGGGGATAAACGATTGCCAAATCTGTCAGGTCCTATATATTTAATGTCGTGAGAAACTTAAGTTCAAATATTAGTTGCTGTTGTAATAATTGAAATACCTACCTAGATGAAATTTGTTTTCGTCACCAAGGTTTGATGATTTGATAGCCATTTGGTTATCTATCCTCCCATAAGTACTTTACTTACTAATTTTATTTGTTTACCCAAGGGGCGTGGGCGTAAATTAAAAGGGGGTAAAAGTAAAAGGTAAGTAAAATTGATGTCCTAAAAACGTCCTAATTAGTAATCCAGGGGATGTCCCAAATAGACGTCTTATGGATGTCCCAAGTTGTGACATTTGGATGTCTTGCTGACATCCGATGGACGTCCATAGGATGTATATGGATGTCCAGGGGATGTCCAAATATCCGAATGAGGATGTCCGTCGGACATCTGTCGGATGTCCTTGTGCTATTAGGGATTTTGTAGGAAGTGGTGTGCGGCTACCAGGGTTGGGAATGTAGCGTACATTTTATATTAATTACATTAACTACATTAGCTACATTAACTACGTAATTAATTCGAAATGTAGTTAACTCCGTGTAGTTAATGTAATAAATGATTTGATTGGTTGATTCAAGGTCATTTTTGTAGATAGTCCACGTCAACACACGCTCTCTAACCTCACTTTACATTTACAATAATTTTTACAAAAGAGAATCATGGCTAGACGAAAATACCACAACAAATATGAAGAACTTAAATTTCTCAGCACAAAATTAGGTACACGCGCGGCCTCATAAATCGTTCCACTAGGCATGAGAAATAAGCAAGAAATCAAGAATTTCGGGTAAGTGCGGCAACGTTGCGCCAATTCCACGGCTTCACAAATAAACAACTTCCCCTACATTCCCTCGTACCGACCCGCTCCTCCCCGTAGAAAATAAAAATTGCGATACGTCAGTCAACGAAAATAGGTTAATAAATCGCTGCATTAGCATTATAATAAAGTGGATTTAAAGTTTTACACAGTTTCTTGGTGTTTTGAGATTCACGTAACGTGAAATTACGCGGATTTCTTTGATTGTCAAAGTGGCATTAGTTAAATAAGGTATAATATCTAAGTATAATTGTGTTATTATAGAAGAATCTCGTAGTGGTTTTATACATTGGTTTATTACACTTCTTTATCTTAATCGCGAACCAAATCTTTGGTTTATTTCAATTTTTAAAGCTTCCCTGGAGTCCTCAGGTGAGGTTCTGATGCTTCCCGGGCCCCGGAAAAATCGAGAAATGAGAAAAAACAAGCAATTTTCGATAGTGGTTTCAGAGGATTTTCCGTCGGTTTCGTTGATTCTACAGTCGTCCCGTTTCTCGAAAGTGGTTAATCGTGAATCGGGAATTCCTCTTAGATATCGGATTTTCGAGGTTCTTTTTGGTACCGGAGGAAAGTACGACACCCAATTAAGAGACTTACATCTTCGATTTTTAGAACGGCTCTATTTTTCCGAAAAGAAAAGCCACCAATGTCCGTAGGCAGGGTTAGATTTCCACTATTATTCAGGCAATCTAAGGCCAACCTAACAGCGCCGAATTTACTGTTTTTTGCACTGTAACTGGCAATGTCACGCAAGGTAATGTAATAAGAGGTTAGATTTGCCGTCACTTAACGCTTTTAAGGTTATCGCTGGCTTTCAAACCGCGAGAGAGGAGAGGGGTAATTGCAACGTTGTCAGTTGAACGCCTTTGCGTCCGCACGTATTGGAACGATTTCAAGGGCCGCGCGTGTACCTATTGTCCAAGACTGAATTTAAGTTGACAAATTTTTATTTGTATTTGATATTTTATAAATAAAAATAATTATTTTTCTTTTATTAATTTTTACACCTAATCAATAAACATAAACAATAATGAATATGTAAATTTTTAATAAATGAACAGTGAACAATGTAAAATGTAAGCATGTAGGTACCTAAACGTAAAGTCTTTTTAGTCTTATGCATTCTCAAAGTCATCATTCATCGACTCTCATCAATCATCACTATCCTCAGTATCATCACCGTAATTGTTACGTCCCCATAAGTATTGTGTTGTCTAATTCATGTTAAATTTATAATTTCATTCATTCTTGTCATCAAGTACATAATGTTATTCTTTTATTTATTTTGCGCACCTCGTATCACACTCGCATTTCCTCACCCCGCACCTTCCACCTATCCAAATTTTTCTACGTCGCGAGTGACCAGCAGAAGCAGTTCTTGACTGTTTAGTGAACCGCCCGCACGCATATTTTACGGCTGTGATTTCAGCAACTTCGCGACGGTACTAATTGCCAAAAGCCACGGATTACGTGTCTACAAGACTACTGCCGATCAAAGGAAGTTCCACAACCGCACGGAGGAAATCTCTGGCCAGAGCGAAGACGTTTCAAAAGAAGATATCTACACAACAAAGGTTAGATTTTCTTTCCTTCCCGCATTCCTTCATTCTCCATTTTTTTTTTAACCTCAATATTAGAATACAGTCAATTTTTCTCTCCAGCTGATGCCCAAATTTATTATAGTAATTATTTATTCTCTCACGCACGCAACATTTTTTGGTTCTTCGGATCCGGATTTTTTAATATTGGGTTAATCAGTTCTTTTAATTTCAATTCCTATTGGATTTCAAGGAATCATTATCAATTCCAATATCAATAATTATTAGTAACTATCTGCCTATTTTAAGGAATATTACACTGAAAAAATTATAATTTGTTCTTTTGAGTCATTTTCAAGTCTGAATTCCAACGTTTTTTTGCCCTAAAACGAATAGTCGTGAGACATACGTTTAGGTTTCACACCGCCCACTGCGGAGCGTAGACCCGAAGGCTCGAGGGGTAAAGACGCACATCGTAGCTTAGTCGTGCAAATGGGCTCTCGCTCAGCTGGTGGATAGACGATAACGGCGATCGACGACGGTGAAGTACCGGGTGGCTCGAAGTGACGCGGAGAGTAATACGCGGAGAACATAGATTCGTAGGACGTTCCTATAATATTTATCTCAAGCGGTACATCTCTTTTCAGACTTTCGCCGAACTTGGTCTAGCGCATTCATTTAAAAACAAAGTTAAAAATTATGTCTAATACGGCGGAAAAATTGAAAAAACAACAGGCGTTGCGCCTCACGCAAATTAATCGAATTAAGGAAATTTTTGATGTGGCAACTAAAGCGCAGACTGATAGTAATTTGATACCTCTTTTTCAGTCTTATTATGAATCAATGGAACAAATTAAAACCGAGTTTTTTCAATATCATAATGCCGCCATTGGCCTTTCAGCTTCAGATGAAAATGCATTTGAGAGCGAGGATGAAAAAAGACAACATTTTGACAAAATGTATTATCAAATTAAATCATTTTTTTTTTCAGTTAAATATTTCAACTTCTACAAATCAAAATATTTTGGTTGATGAAGATATCGCAAATATCAAATTACGCCACATTGATTTAAAACCTTTTTCTGGGGACATAACCCAATTTCCAACATGGATAGACATGTATGATGCTCTTGTTCACAACAATACAAAGTTAAGTGCTGTTGAAAAGTTTAATCATTTGGGTTCATCTTTAAAAGGTCCCGCATATAATGTTACCCAAAACGTCAAAATGACAGCCGCAAACTATTCAATTGCATATAATGCTTTAATGGAAAGATACACAAATCAGCGTAAACTTACTCTGCATATTGGTCAAATATAGACGAGTGTCAAAAAATGAAGTCAAACGATCCAACTGAACTTTTAAATTTGTTAGATATTTTTTCTACGAATCTACAAGCTCTAAAAAACATGAATCTGTCAGTAAATAGCTGGGATTTTATTTTAGTTCAGATGTTGTTGAACAGAGTGCACATTTCATTTGGTGAAAGTTTTGAATTATATCAGAAATCAAGTGAATTTTCGTCATTTCAAAAAGTTTTTGATTTTTTCCACCAGCATTGGTGTGCGTTACAAAATTTAAATACGTCTAAAAATCGAAATGTCAAATATCCAAGGAAATGTGAACAAAATAAAACACCTTTACGCAGTACAACTTCATTGATGGTAAATGCTGATAACCGCAATAATAATTCGACATGCTTCATCTGCAAACTCAATCATCTCGTTTACAAATGTCCGGAACTTTTGAACCAATCACCTCGAAATCGTTTCAATCTCATAAGAAAATGCAAGCCTTGCGTTAATTGTTTAAATCCGCATGCAACTATAAGTTGTAACTCAGCTTCTTTATGTCATAAATGTGGACAGAAGCATCATACCCTTTTAAATTTTTTTGAATCTTCAAATTACAGTAATAATGCGCAACAGTCATCTTCTGAGAATCGAGAGCAACAACCTTCTATCGCTCAAAATTCAGTATCCATTAATGCAGGTTTTTTTGTCAGAAAAAACAAGCGTATTGCTCTCAACAGCAAAGGTTCAAGTTTTGGACAACTTTGGCAAGTATCATACTGTCCGTGCCCTGCTAGATCCAGGTAGCATGGCTTTCTTTACTTCCAAGAAATGTCTCCAGTCACTGGGTTTCAAAGCCAAAGATACACGTGTCAATCTATCAGGTCTCGACTCCATGGAAATCTTCGAAGATTTCAGTCTCTAGAAAATCGCCTTTTAAAAAATCCGTCCTTGTATGAACTATATTCCTTATTCATAAAAGAATATCTCGAGTTAGGGCACATGGAAGTTGCCGAAAAATCATCCTCAGATTTATCTTATTATATTCCCCACCTTTGTGTGGTGCGCCCTGAGGCTACTTCCACGAAGCTCAGAGTTGTGTTCAATGCCTCAGCCAAGCTGCCAAATCAGTCATCCTTGAATGATCATCTCCTCGTTGGAGCCAAATTACAAAAATATATTTTCTCTATCTTGCTTAATTTTCGTTTACATGCTTTTGTGTTCACCGCAGATATCAAAATGATGTATAGACAAATTCGCATTATTCCAGAGCATTGTGAATATCAGAAAATCCTCTGGAGATTCTCTCCGCAAGACGAAATACAGGATTATCGTCTTTTGACAGTTACCTATGGTCTGTCAAGTGCACCTTTTCTCGCTATCCGCACGTTGTTGCAATTGGCTGATGATGACGGTGAGAAGTTTCGTTTAGGTGCTCAAGCTGTCAAAAATGACACCTATGTCGATGACATTGTTACAGGAGCATCATCCTTAAATGAAGCCAAGTTGCTTCAGCAAGAACTCATTGAGTTAATGTCGCAGGGTGGATTCGTTCTACGCAAATGGTCTAGTAATGACCCGCTATTATTGGATAATTTTTCTCCTACAGATCTTTGTGTGGACCCTCTATAATTTTCATCAGATTTTGAAAATTCGCTTAAGGTTCTAGGCTTGCAGTGGAATCCGGTTTCAGATTGCTTCAAATTTCATGTCCAATCGATGGGTAAAGATTGCACTAAAAGGAACATCCTTTCAAATTTGGCGCGCATTTTCGACCCTCTGGGATTTCTATCACCCCTTACCTTTTTTATGAAACATCTTATCCAAAGGCTTTGGGCTTTGAAACTAAACTGGGATGATCACCCTCCCTCGGAAGTTCTCCGCATGTGGGAAAGATATCTTGAAGATCTTCCCTGCTTGTCCGCATTGGAAATTCCTCGCTTCCTCCTACCTTGACTTTTCAGGCATGTGAAGTTCACTCATTTGGAGATGCCAGTGAAAAAGGTTACTGCGCCGTAGTTTATTTACGTTTCGTAAATTCTATGGAGGTAAAGCTTCGCTTCGTCACCGCAAAATCAAAAGTAGCACCGTTAAAAAAGATAACTTTGCCCAGACTCGAGCTTTGCGCAGCTGTGCTAGCTTCACGGTTGGCTTCACTAGTTTTTCAACAATTTCAGGAAAAGCTATCAATTCAGAATGTTTACTGTTGCTCAGATTCCACCGTCGTCCTTAATTGGATCAAGTCTCCTCCGCACCGGTGGAAAACTTTCGTAGGAAACCGTGTGGCTTTTATTCAAAAGGAAGTCTCCCCTGAATTTTGGTTTCATATTAAATCAGATCAGAACCCAGCAGACGTAGGCTCGACAGGTTTGTTACCTCGGGAGTTATTGCAATGTTCCTTATGGTGGGCGGGGCCTTCTTTCTTACTATCTACTGATACAAATCAATCCTGGAAAAGGGCTTCAGAGTTTTCTGAGTGTTCTGATAATCTATCAGAAGAACGTAAGGTGGTTCTTTTAACTAATCAGCCACCGTCAAATTTTTTGGAATCACTTATGAACAAATTCTCTTCGTTTAATACAATTGTACGTATTTTGTGCTATGTTCTTCGATTTATTCATCATTTGAAAAATAAAGCAACAGTTTGCATGGGCGCCCTAAGTACTCAGGAGCTTGATGATGCAATTCTTCACCTCGTGAGGTATACACAAAATTCTTATTTTTCTGAAGAAATTGAAAAACTTCGTAACCACGCAAAACTCCCTAAGAACTTTCTCAAACTTTCACCATTTATCGATGACAATGGTGTTTTAAGAGTAGGAGGCAGAATGCGGCATGCCCCTATTTCTTTTACTCGCAAATTTCCTGTGTTGATCCCAAGTCGTAGTCGACTAACAGACCTCATCATTCAGAGATTTCATGTTAAGTACTTTCATGCCGGCATACAAACGGTTCAGTGCTTGATTGCTCAAAGGTTTTGGATCCTGTCCTTTAAACGCTCAATTCGCAGAGTTCTTTCAAAGTGCGTTCGTTGTTTCAAATGCAATCCCATTCCATCAGCGTCCGTTACAATGGGTGATCTTCCACCTGCAAGAGTTACCAGCGCCAAACCTTTCCTGAATACGGGGGTGGATTATGCCGGTCCTTTCTTCGTGACCATGGGGAGATTCCGAGGTGTAAAACCATCAAAGGGTTATTTATGCCTATTTGTGTGCTTCACTACCAAAGCAGTACATCTTGAGCTGGCGTCTGATCTATCTGCGAATGCCTTTTTAGCCGCCTTAAAACGATTCCTTGCTAGGAGAGGTCGCTGTGAACATTTATATAGTGATTGCGGCACCAATTTTGTTTCGGCCCATCGTCAACTTATCGTAATGTTCTCCCAGGCCGCTACCTCCGAAGCTATCACTTGGCATTTTAACCCCCGTCCTCCCCCCATTTTGGTGGTCTGTGGGAGGCGGCGGTAAAATCAGTTAAAGTCCATCTTATGAGAGTCATTGGTTCACAAGTTCTTACCTATGAAGAATTGTATACAGTTTTTACTAAGATTGAGGCAATTTTAAATTCGCGTCCGTTGACTCCTTTGAGCAGTGACCCACATGATTTCTGTGCTTTGACTCCGGGTCACTTTCTTACATTCGAGCCACTCATAGCACCGCCCGAGCCTAGCTTACTAGAGACGCCCGTAAATCGTCTAACTCGCTGGCAACTGCTTGACCGTATGCATCAGGATTTTTGGGACCAATGGTCAAAAGAATATCTTCATACGCTACATCAAAAAACCAAATGGTTTAATTCGGGTTGTAATATTAAAGAAAACACGTTGGTTCTAATAAAATTCGATAATTTGCCCCCTTTAAAATGGGCTATGGGTCGTGTCATTAAAGTCCATCCTGGTGCCGACGGTCAGGTGAGAGTTGTGTCTGTCAAAACGGCTTCTCATATTTTAAAGAGACCAGTTTCAAAACTGTGTCCTTTGCCTCTCGAGGATTCGTAAAATACCTCGTATTTTAGGTGGGCGGAATGTTACGTCCCCATAAGTATTGTGTTGTCTAATTCATGTTAAATTTATAATTTCATTCATTCTTGTCATCAAGTACATACTGTTATTCTTTTATTTATTTTGCGCACCTCGTATCACACTCGCATTTCCTCACCCCGCACCTTCCACCTATCCAAATTTTTCTACGTCGCGAGTGACCAGCAGAAGCAGTTCTTGACTGTTTAGTGAACCGCCCGCACGCATATTTTACGCCTATGATTTCCGCAACTTCGCGACGGTACTAATTGCCAAAAGCCACGGATTACGTGTCTACAAGACTACTGCCGATCAAAGGAAGTTTCACAACCGCACGGAGGAAATCTCTGGCCAGAGCGAAGACGTTTCAAAAGAAGATATCTACACAACAAAGGTTAGATTTTCTTTCCTTCCCGCATTCCTTCATTCTCCATTTTTTTGAACCTCAATATTAGAATACAGTCCATTTTTCTCTCCAGCTGGTGCCCAAATTTATTATAGTAATTATTTATTCTCTCACGCACGCAACAGTAATCACCGTGTAAAAATTTAAGAGAGTTTATTAGATTAGAACTAGATATAATAATAATTTAATAATACTTAGGTATTTACCTAAACAATTTGAGAATAAAAGAATAAAACAAATTATTAAAAAATTGTATTTAGTCAAATAAGGCATTTTAAATGTTTAAATTTTGCGTAGTTGACACGTAGTTAAAGTTATGTAGTTAATGTAGTTAATTGTACAAAAACATGACGTAGTCAATTACATTAACTACGGTAATTAATTGCGTAATTAATGTCATATTAACTACGTTCCCAACCCTAGCGGCTACTAGAAGAAGCCTTGGCGGTTTAGTACTACATACTAACTTAGGGGGATGCTATTCATGTAACCAAAACTCGTCCGCTTCGCGCATGTGACGTCACTCGCAGCGTCTTATTTAAATTCGCATGAACAGTTAAATAGTGTTTACACTGTTTGGCTCTACGTTTTCATATCTTTAATGGTCTGCGTGATTTTGTATTTTAAGAACACATTGTTATTAACAATACATATCTTTAACAACCCAAAATATTATAAATATAATAAAATAAATATAATAATAAAATGTATCTTAAAGTCACTTTCAGCAAAGTGCTTGGAACAAACATAGGATGTTTTAACGTTGAACTTGTCCTTTCTCCCTGTAGCATAAATCCATTTTTTCCACATATCAACTGTTTTTGGGAAACGGAAAAACTTTACGTTGGAACACGGGTTTTTTTTTTCGACTCGTTGTCAGAATTGCATCCGTGCACTGCACAACGCATTGTTTTTTGATCATTAAAAAGCAAGAAAACCCGAAAAACACTCGCAAATTCAATCACTGCACGTTGCAATGACGAAATTGATTGTATTATGTGACAATAAATACTCTAAAAACACTTAAAAACAACCAAAAATGCAGCTACTGCACGTAATTACAATGGCGAAGACGACTGTGTCAGCGCCTCTGTCAGCGCCGACAGCTGATTACACGCTGCGGGTGACGTAGTTCTCCCCACTTAGGCTCCGCCCATCATGCACAATATCTTGGTTGGTTGTATCATGCCACATACAGATCATACAAAATTTGAAGACGGAGAATTCTAGGAAGTAGTTTGTAAATAATACCCAGAAAACCCACCTGCACTGGCTCATTTCACACAGCAGCCTAACAACAATTGGAAAATACTGTGTTATGTTATCAAAACCGAAGACAAGTGCTTACAAAATGAAATTAATATAGACATAATCACAGAACAGCTAATTATTACTAATTCCGAATGTGACTCCTCCGATGACGATGTTAGTGACTATGCATCAGATTGACAAATATTACCTATTGTAATTGTTAATTATTATACTTAATAGTTGTATAAGATAATAAATATATTATTTATTGTTAATAATGATTTAAATTATTTTTTAATAAAATTCATCACTCGTAATTTTTTTCAGGGCAATTACTCTCCAAGCACGCCTCTGAAATCTGTCATAATATTTACGATTTCCTACAAATCTATTCTAGGAATTCTCCGCCTTCAAATTTTGTATGATCTGTACCTATGTAATCTCAAATTATTTTAAGAAGTCCTTACTGGGACTGTCAATTGGTAATTTCGATATCCTAAGTTGGCATCAATAACACGAAAAGTAACACAAACGGTAAAACTCACGAAACGTAGAAAACCCGCGAATATTTTCATTACCGAATGTTTGAACCAATTTGAACGATCTGGAAAACCTTCACTGTCACTTTGACACACCGAAGCTAAATTTGCCCGAGTCCGCCCCTAGACGCTGCCAAAAGCAGCTGATTATTACAAAATACCAAAACGAAAGTGTTTCCATGACGTTTGAAATTATTATTAAAATAAGTTGTAGTCATAGTTATTTTTATTTGTAGCGGCATAATCGTGATTGCAATAGGGTTTTTATTTTATTATGCACTTTTTTTCGTATCACTTGGGTAACTTTTCACATCATAAATCAATGAGTGACGTCATTAACTGGTTGAGACACATATACCAATGTTATACCCATGGTTAACAAAAAATTCCTAGGGATTTTGTGGAGAATGTCATCTGACAAAATCGGGACTTCTTACAGTAATCGGGGTATATAGGTATGTGTTTAGTACACTAAACGACTCTATAGAGAATTTATGCTGTCAGCTGTCATTTCAGGGAAATATAAGTAACAGTATTTTTAGAAAAAAAAGAGAAAGAAAGGGAAAAGAAAATAGGGAGGGGTAGAGAAGAACAATAAATGAGAAAAAACAGTTGGAGATAAATAAAATTGGAATGTATTTAAGAGAATCACTATTATCATAGGAAAATAAAAGAAATAGGTAAATAAAAGCGAACATTATTTTTAATAACAACTGTAGCGTATGAACAAATAACAATTTCTAAAATTGGAAACCCAAAGTTTTATACTCAGTAATAAGTTACTATATGTTCCAGAAATGAGAATGTAAGTACGAATAAATAAATATTTCTACATACAATAATCACTTGTGTTTTCCTTTTGAAAAAGTGCTGTGACAATTTTTATAGGGTGTCAGGTTTTGGGCTTATCAGATTCAGGCTAAGGGTCTAGTCAAAGCTCACTGTGTCAGCTACTGGATAAAAAAATATAAATTTTAAAATATTGTTTATAAAAAAATATATTGCAGATTTGGTTTGGGCTGTTGGTAATTATTTCCAGTGATGTGTCTCCTATACTTACTCCATATTAGATTAAGAATCATCAATAAACGAGTCAAATTGTTTTTTACAGATTAAAGTTTGATAAATCAAAATCAACCAATCAAATCATTTATTACATTAACATGTCTTGCTCTGTAAGAGCATGCGCAAATTGGTGGGCAATAAGAAATGCCTCCAATCAACTTCTATACCGTCGGAAAATGAATCTGACCAACAACAAAGTGGTCCGAGCCTACCACAAGCTTCAACTTCAACAGATTCAATGATTTCTCCTAATGAGGAACCAAGGCAGATTCGCCGAAAACGGTCCAGGTAAAAATAAACTTTTTTGACTATAGTTGCTTCCACATCCACATCAATATAAAATTATACCTAAACGTAAATAAATGCAACAAAAATTTGAAAAAGCAAATTATTTTGCTACTTTTTTTTAATGGATTCGGTTTTACCTTTTCGGTTTTACCATTTGCCCAGTTTCGAGGACCATGCCAGTGTTACATGACACGTCCCCCTTCATAATTGTATTTTTCGACTATCTTAACCTAAAGACATACAAAAACATAAATACAAACATCACTTTCGTGGGTTAAAATGGCGGTAGAAAAATTAGAAGTCTTGCGCATGTTGAGAAGCATTATCCCCCCTTTATTTCTCTGGGCAGAGATATAACCTTAGACTAATGAATAAAGGGGACGAATTTGTTTACAAATTTAAGTGAATTGTTAACAGGAGTTATTTATTACTATCCCCATGTTTACAAATATTGGTCCTTTACTGACCTGCCCCAAGCATGTTGTCACATTTAAGAGTACCAATAACTAGGAATGTCATAAATAAAATAGGCAATTTCTTTAGTAGATGCATTGAACGTAAAATTGCCCCCACTTATAAAATTCAGACGGAACAGTAAAGTAAAACAACCTTTTCGTGTTCAAGAAAGATTATGTAGGTGTTTTATTATTGACAAAATGGTTATAGTAGAGAACACCCATTATTCTTCGCACTAATCGCCAACGTTGCGGCAGTTTGACAGGGACCAAAGTTAGCGCTTGCTCAACTTGTTTGTTTTCCATTTTGTTTGTTTTGGTGTGTGCTTCGGTATTTGCTTAGTTTTACCAGAGAACAAACGCTAAAATCGAGTTTTTCGTGCGGTTCCAAGTTTAAAATATTAAAAAATGGCAAAAAAGGTGCATAAAGTGCAAGTGTCTTTCCTCTAAAGTGAATAAAGAGAATATTTCGTTCCATAGGTAGTGTTTGTAAATACATTTATTTCTTTCATAAAGTGAGAGGGTTCAGCTTACTGTTTATATCTGTATAACGACGCTATAATGCGGTGTCCCCTTTATTCATTAGTCTGAGGATATAACCATATACCTATAGCAACCTATACCGCGCAAGAGAGACGTCCGACCGGGGGAATAATTTGGCGACCATTTTTAACCCTAAATGAGGCGGGAAATTTGAAATAATTTATACGGGTGGGTTCCATAAATAATGTAATGTCTTGGTTGTCGTTTTGTGTAAAATGGAAATTATTTTAGTTCAAAGTACAACATAGGTCCAAGATTTTTGTTGGTTTTGGTTTTGTAGGTTGAGAAATTATACAACTTAATCAAAACAACATATTTTAATCATCATAAAGAGAACTAATTTAATTATTATTGTACATTATACAATAGCTAAATTATAAATAATTTCTTATAAAAAACACGAAAATATTTTTTATTACCTAACATTTTCATACAATATTAGGTACTTGGGATAATTATTTCTTTGAATATTTTTCAAAAATGCAAGTGAAATGATTTTTAATTACGCTCTTCATTGATAGGCTTCAATAATTTTGTTGGCGGTGATCTGCAATTTAACAGGTTTACTTGCTGCTGCCTGCTGCTTATTGCATTTCTTTAGTTAATTCTATTTGCTCCAGAAATGCGGCTCTCTTCGTCATATCGAGAATTACAATGTCTCCATTTCCTCATCTCCACCTACTTCTTGAACCGGTATGAATTTTTTTGGTGGTCTTACCAATTTTGACGCCACTGCTTCTTCGGTTAGGTTTCTAGATGGTAGAGCGACACTTTTCGCGTTCTTTCGTGTTGCATTAGAAAATCCTGTCCATCAAAATGAATATAACACGCATATATAGAGACCTTTCAGAGAATATTATTGTCGATGACACCTAGAGTACTAAGCCACTTTCTAAATTCAGTTTTTTCTCTTGAAAACCTAAAAATCAGCAAGATATCAGAAAATATCAATGAAAAAACAATATTGTTTGGCAAAAAATTATACCAATTTCCTTATTACCTATGGAATGTAATTTCACAATCTGAATATAAAAGTTTTTTCGCATTTTTGAATGCTTTACCAAGTAATTTTTTGATCTCGTAAATATTAAAACGAAAAGCTATCTCATTCACCGGTAGTGAATTACAATGCTTTACTAAAAATCGTGTAGTAAATTTATTTATTGTCACAACTTAATGAAATTTGGAGGAGACGTTAAAAAAACTCCGATCTAGGGCAAGTGCATATTATTTTTGGTAAATTTTTATTTTTTCAAAACAAAACCGCGATATGAAAATCGACGTTTTCAACCATTTGACTATTCTTAAAATAAATATGCACTTGCCCTAGAGAACTTTATTTCAAGTCGATTGAAAAAAAATCATCAAAATCCGTTCAAAAATAAGCGTTGTATACGATTTTGAAAATGACTAAATTCGTGTCTTGGAAATGCTAAAAAAATGCCCTGGTTTTGCGGCGACGGCTTATTTAGACGCGCCCAGTACAGTCAGCGTAAATATTATTTAGCTCTGAATATTGAAAGAAGCTGGGAACAAAATATTATTTTTTACTACTAACCTGAGAAATCACCATTATTTACCTCATTCCTCTAATGAGAAGAATATTTCTCTACCTAGGTAAATAATGATAATGAAAAAATAACTAGGTAAATAATGAAAAATTTTCTATGTGACATTTAAAAATTAGTGTCATTTTATCAGCTTGACAACTGAACTCCCAGGCTACTTGATATTTTGAAGTATTTGAAAAAAGCGAGAAATAACTAAAATATGGCAATTTTCAATGTTAGTAGTAAAAAAAATTCTATATACACTTCGGTTGAGAAGGCCATTATTTACCTCGCATATTATATCCTTCGGCGCTACGCGCCTCAGGATATCAAAATGCTCGGTAAATAATGGCTCACTTCTCAACCTAGGTGTATAATATACTAATTTTTGGTCTGCTATAGAAATCGTGTCAAGTCTAGCGTGGTGCTTGTTATTATAATTTATAATAATACGCAAGGGTTGGTGCGAGTAGGCGAACAGTGTAAAAAGGAAGAGTTCCTTGTTCCTTTAGTATGTGTGTGTTATCTATTATACATTGGAGAATAAAATGAAAAATACCTACCGAAAATTATATAGGATGTTTACTCTTAGCGTGAAATGCAAAGTTGCGCATTTCGAGTGTTCGATTCACCGATAGTAAATTACAGTGAAAAATCGTTCAGAACGCAAAGAACCGTTTTTTAAAAATTTTTATTAGTACAAAAATATGTTTTACATCACGAGAGCAGTATCTGACTGGCACAAAAATGGATACAAAGAGAATTTATAAACTCGGTGTAGCTTGCCGGGATCCTGAGCCATTCAGCGTTTTTCTTGCAAGCTTCTTAGAAAGTGGTGAGGTAATTCATCCCCTCGAAGATTCAGCAAACGAGGGTGCGAGGAAGCTGAACGTCTTCACACTTGGGCTGAGGTTTCTTCGAACATCTTGTAGAAATCTTCTTGTAGACAACAAAACTTATTAAGCAAATAACCAATAAGTATATACAGATCGTCCAAAGACTTGGTATATGGAAAGATTGTCCAAATGACAATGAAGGGCTGTTTTCGATTATCTTATTCTTTATCTGGTATAATTCATCAAGTTTAATATTTTCTAAACGAAGGCTAACATTTTCGATTTTTGTGTTGCTTTTTGTGAAACAAGATAGTTTCGCTTGAATGGTGTATTTCATTGGTTATTGTTTGCTTTGTGTTGAAAATTTTGCATCCCACGGGGATTTCGATTAAATGTGTACCAAGTAGACTCACTGCTTCTTCTTGGTTAAAGCATTTTAATTTTAATTGTCCTTTAGTCGGGAATAGACATATCCATTTATTTGTGTTTTGAATTGGTTGAATTGAGGTTTCCATTACGTGTATTTTGGTTTGGCGACAATTGGAGGCATTTTTCATATCGATAATTTTAATTTCGCAAGCTGATTTTTCGTTGTTGTTCTGCAGGTCCAAGTTGTGACAGAAAAATTGTTTTGGGGAGACTTGTTTGCAAGATTCGCTCATAAATGCAAAATACAATTCATTTTTTACTAAATATTTGTTTTGCCTTAAACTGACCCATTGAGTATACGGGAATGGAGTAAAGGTGGTAATAGTCAACTTCAAAAGGGTGAATCAACGGGACATGTAGGATATAAGAAATTCTAAATTTTTTTATATATGATTCAATTTTTACAACGCTTTCAAAAAGAGGAATATTTTGTAAGGTTAATTCAAACGGAAAATATTTCTTTACAGATGTTTCTAATTTTGTTAATTCAAGGAAAAAGTCATTTACTTTTATTATGCTAGGGTGCATAATTTGAAGTTTGGTAAATACCAGAGAATTTTCAATGTCCTGTAGAATCGAATTTATAATTTCGTACATCGTGCTAATTTGGATAAGGGCGTCTTTAAGAACTAAAGAGCATTCCATAGCACTGAGAGAATTTTTGAAAACCATAAAAACTTCTTTAAATTTTTCTTCCAAAATATTTTCATTGTGGCTTATTTGTGTAATGGTAGAATTGAACTTATCTATTAAGGAAATAGATAGCGAATTCTGTGTTTTAATACTCCTTTCTAGCTTGTTTTCGTTATTTTGAAGTTCTTCTATTAGTTTATCATAGCGTTCTGCGTCTGTCGAATCTAAATTTCCGGTTATTGATTTAAATATTGATCCTAGGCCATTGATTAAACCTCTTTTTTCTCTTTTGTAAGAATTTGGAATAATTGCTGTCAATTTAGTATTTATTTCATTTTCAAGAAATGTTAATATTTTTAAATGAGTTGCTAACTCGATTGGGTAGGTTTCGCTTGTATCAATAAAATTTTGTGTTAGCGTTTGCGAATGTTTACGCAGTTTGTTAAATTCTGTCACTACCGAACTTAAGTCATAGTAATGAATTAATTTGTGGGTTTCTTTAGCAATTTTAGCTGTTCCTAGTTTTACTGGGATCAGTCCTGGATTGTTTTCTAAATTTCGAATTGTTATTTTCTCTTGAACTGCCAAAATGCAGGGAAATCTGAAAGTAAGTTTAATTGTTAAAATCGTAAGTTTGCCTTAAGGGTCGCTTTAAATTGTCCATATGTATTTTTCTTGTGAATCAGTAGAAACAGTTTTCATATTTCTATCTACGGTTTGTATTTTAGTTGATTTATTAAATTTATTTGCATTCTTTTGCCTAATATGTTTTTTAGTATAAACCTTTTCTTGAGGTTGGAATAATTCTGGGTTATCACGATTTTGATTAATTTTGTCTATAAGTCTTTTTTATTTCGCATTAAATTGGAATTTATTTTGGAATAGAGAACTTTTGAGCGTTCTTTATGATCGTTAATATAATCATTTAATAAAATTTGATCAATTTCTTGATTAAATGGATTATCTTCGCTAATGTGACCATTAATAACATCTATTGGTTTTAATTTTGTTGTAGAGTGGATACTGTGGTTGTATGCCAAAATTGCATAAATTATTTTCATTTTTATTGGAGTTTTTTGGAAACCTTTTGTATTTAATAAGCGAATGTGTTCTATAAGAGTGGAATGGAATCTTTCTATAATTCCGTTAGATTGAGGGTGATTAGGTGAACAAAAGTGTATATTGATTTTATGGAGTTTTAATAGCTCTAAAACAACTGAATTCTTAAATTCGGTTCCGTTGTCACAAATTATTTGTTTAGGGATACCGTGATGGGAGAAAAACTGAATTAAATTATCAACTATTTTGGTTCCTGCTAATGAATTTAAATGATAGGCTTGTGCGTATTTCGAAAAACTATCTACAATCGTCAAAAATTTTGATTTTTCGAATGAAAAAGTATCTAGATGAACTATTTCGAAAGGTTTGCTTGCTGTAGGGGTGACGTTCATTTTCATTCTTATTGGATTTCTCTCGTATTTGCTTTGTGGGCAGATTTCACAATCGTTTATAAAGGTTTGTACAGAATTTTTTATGTAAGGCCAATAATATTTATTCTTTACTCGTTCAACGGTTTCGTCTATGCCGCGATGATTAGACTTTCCTTCGTGGTAATTTTTTATTATGTCCTCGATATCATTTTTGTTAGTAACGTCTATTAATTTTTTATTACATTTTCGAAAATTGATTGAAGGCCATTTAAAATTTTCTTGTAAAACATTAGTGAATCTTTGGTAAATGTCAGCATTTTCGAAATAAAGGTGATATTGTGAGTTCGGTAAAACGTAATCTTTGACAAATCGTATTACATCTTGATTAAAATTATTTTCGGAAAATTTAACATTTATTCTTTTCTTTTTCTCAAATAAAATAGTAATTTTGGGTTGTGCGGGTGAGTGGTGTACAACAGAAATTATGATTTGATTTTGTCCGTAGTTTACGGGATTTTCGGAAATGGGAATATTGATGACTGGATTTTGTTCGGCATTCGAGTGTACAGTATTGTTGTCGGTTTCGAGGCAGTCATCGTCGTCTTCGTTATCGCTAAGGTCTTGGGTTTCATTATCTGGTATTACAAGTAGTGAAACATTGTCGGTATCTTGGGTTGCGTCATTATTAAGGGTTCTAGGAACGGAGTTATCGTTACTCATGTTATATGGGAATATATCACGTAAAACTTTCTCTGCAATTTCGTCTATTTCGTCAGTAACGGTTTTGGTGTGTATTTCAATTCTTGAAAGCGCATCTGCGTTGGTGTTAAGTTTCCCTTTCTTGTAAATAATATTGTAATCAAATTCTTCTAATCGGATACGCCAGCGCAATAATTTCGAATTCGGATCTTTCAATGAAAAAAGCCACTGAAGTGGTTTATGATCGGTTATAATGTTGAATTTACGTCCATACAGATAGGGTCTAAAGTACTTGGTGGCCCAAATTATTGCTAATAATTATTTTTCGATAACTGAGTAATTTTGTTCAGAATCGTTCAATGTGCGTGAGGCGTAAGCCACAGGTAAATCGTTCCCGATAGGCCCTTGTGAAAGGACAGCACCAATCGCAACATTGCTCGCGTCTGTTGTCAAATTAAAAGATTTAGAAAAATCAGGATATTGCAGAATTGGAGAATTTGTAAGCAAATTTTTGCAAGTTTCGAAGCAAGAAATAAATTCATCATCATGTACTATTTTAGCATTTTTCTTTAGACATTTTGCGAAAGGCTTAGTAATTTTTGCAAATGAAGGAATAAAGCGTCTATAATAGCCAACTAATCCGAGAAAACCTTTGATTTGTTTGGTAGTTTTGGGTATTGGAAATTCTTTGATGGCTTTAATCTTGTCAGGGTTGGGTTTAACGCCGTCAGGGGTGACTATGTGACCAAGGTATGCAACTTCTTTCTTTAGAAACTCGGACTTATCCAGTTGTACTTTAAAATTTGTTTCGCGAAGTCTTTGGAAAACGGATTTAAGGCTTTCTAAGTGTTCTTGAAGAGAAGTAGAAAAAATTATTATATCGTCTAAGTAGACAAGGCATTTTTCGTTTTGAATACCACGGAGGATGTTGTCCATTAATCTCTGAAAACTCGCGGGCGCATTTTTTAAGCCGAAGGGCATACGAAGGTACTCATAGTGTCCTTGTTCAGTGTTAAAAGCTGTCTTTTCTATGTCGTTTTCGTCCATTTCTATCTGGTGAAAACCGCTAGCAAGGTCCAGTGTAGAAAAGTATTGACACTTTCCTAACTTGTCAAGTAAGTCGTGTATATTAGGTAATGGGTATTTGTCATCAATAGTATTGTCATTTAATTTCCGGTAGTCCACAACTACACGCCATTTTTGTTTACCCGACGCGTCAGCTTTTTTAGGGACGACCCAAATTGGTGACGACCAAGGGGAAACACTAGGGCGGATTATGTTTTGATTAAGCATTTTTTTGATTTGGGATTCGACTTCTTGCCGGTGAATAAATGGGTAACGGTATGATTTGGAATAAATTGGCGTTTCGTCAGTGGTGCGAATTTTGTGCTTTACTTTATTAGTAAATGTCAAGGGAGTGTCTTCATTATAGAAAATATCAGAATATTCTTTACATAACTTTAAAATTTTACTCTTTTCTTCTGTGTTAAGGTGGTCTACGCGAATTTTTGTCAGGTCCAGAGGAGTTGTATCTGTTTCGTCAAAGTTATGCAGTTCAAAGTTTTGTAACTCGTTTCTGTAAAATTCGTCAACTTCTAGTGGTTCTGAAAAGTTTAAAGATACTTTGTTTTCTGTGTTATTTAAGATTGTCGTCAAAGCTTTTCCATTTTTCGCTATGGTTAAGCACTCGGGAATTTCGCAATTTTGAATTTTTTGGTAAGGTATTATTATTTCTCCATTTTGAATTGACGTATTTATTTTAATAACTTTTTTTGATCTGGGTTCTACGTGAATAAGATTTAATTCATTTTTTGTTGTATATGGATTAAGTTTAAATTTAGTACAGGGTGTAATAAAGAAATCATTTTCATAGTCGAGACTTTAAAAATTTTATGTGGTCCATTCCTATTAAACCGTCGAAAAAATCGTGGAATTTAAATAGATAAAATTTCATGTATGTATTATTTGGCATTTTGAAAATTTCTGGAGCCGGTATTGTTGCGCTATAACGGTGAGCAGATTTTTGATAAACCGAAGAAACAATAAAAGGGTCATCTCGAATTAAATTTGGAAAGAATTTTTGAGCTACTTCTGGATTTATAAAAGATTTGGTTGAGCCTGAATCAATTAATATTTTTGCGTTAAATTTCGGAAATTCGACATAATATAAACCTCCAGTATCGGTAAAATTAAAAGAAATAATAGTGTATTTTATGTTTGGTCGTTGTCTCGAGGCAAATTCATAAAATTTTCGTCTGATTGATCAGGGTGGTGGTCAAAATATTCTAGTTCTTCGTAATTTTGAGAATTATTTTCAAAATTTTCGTCATGCTGGGTAGATTCAGTACAAATTGGATTTAATTCGTCTATTTCAGTGTTAAACAATTCTTCAGAAATAAAGTTTCTTGACGTAGATGGGTTTTGTGTAAAATAACTGTTATATTGATTAGGGGTATAATTTAGTCGTTGTTGTTGAGGTTGCCTGTTCATAGTAGAGGGTTGTCTATTCATAGTAGAGGGTTGTCTGTTCATAGTAGAGGGTTGATTTGCATTATTAATTGGGACTGAAACACTCATTGGCGTTGGTCTTGTCATATTCGATACATAGGAATTATTGGGTCTAAAAACATTTCAATTTTGATTTTGCTGGGGATATTTGAAAACTTGGGAATTTGTAAAATATCTTTGTTGATTAACAGGGCGGGGTTGAATGGGTAATGGTCGAGAAGGGAAGATTTGTGGCGCCCTAAATTGATTGTTTTGCGTATGAGCGTTAAAGTTAGGTCTCATTTGTCTTTGTATATTTGGTCTAGGAACTTGGGGTTGGTTTCTATGGGAAAAATTTTGGAAATAGTGGATATTATCTTCTTCTGTAACAAAATGCAATGCTTCAACTAAAGTGGTAGGTTTCATACAACGAATAGTGGTACCTAAAGGTTCTTTAAGTCCAGCAAGGAAAGTTTTTAATGCTAAGCTATTGTACAAATTTCGTTTTAGTGCTTTTGCGTCGGCTGTTTGCTCGTGAATATCTACATAACTACATAAAAGGTTCAAAATATGTAAAACTTTGTCATAAAAATTTTGAGGTTTTTCATTAGGTAATTGTCTTAGCATTACTAAATCTCGGTTTAAGCAGGTTTCATCTCTTTGATCGGCAAAATTTCGATATAAAGCTTCTTTTAGTTCTGACCATGTAGATATATTTTGAATATTTATTACTAATTTTGCATTTCCAGACAATTTGGAAACGAGACAGTTCAACAAATAAACATTTTGGAAAGAATTTGGATTTTTAAATCATAAAAAGTATTGATTATCGATTCGCAAGTAACTAAAAATCTATTCAATTCGTTTGGATCACCGTCAAATCTCGGTACACAAGTTAAATATTCAGATTTAAATTCTGCCATATTTTCGGTTTGATTAATACTTTCACTTAAGGATAAGTAAGGGTGTGATTCTAAGGATTGAGAGTCAGATGAAGGTATATTTAAAATCAATCTTTCGAATTTACTTGTTAAATCGTCAATTGACATGAATTGCACTTACATTAGTAGAACGGCCCAATGCATTCTTCACTCGTTAAACAACTATAGGGTGGCGAACCAGATCAGCGATGCTTGTCTTCTCCGGTGACGTGCCCCCGCGAATTTGGACGATGCTGTTCCAAATTCCGATGCCAGCTGATGCCAAGCCTCCAATTCAGGTCTGCGATAGACGGGAACCCCGATTTTTGTGAGTCCACACCGAATTAAAGTTCGACACAACGTGACAACTGTTCGATATCCGGTTAATCGTAGATACGAAAATTACTTCGAACGCGTCGCGATGCGCAAGAGGGTAACCCGGACGTCCTACCGACTGCGCCAAAAATCGTTCAGAACGCAAAGAACCGTTTTTTAAAAATTTTTATTAGTACAAAAATATGTTTTACATCACGAGAGCAGTATCTGACTGGCACAAAAATGGATACAAAGAGAATTTATAAACTCGGTGTAGCTTGCCGGGGTGCTGAGCCATTCAGCGTTTTTCTTGCAAGCTTCTTAGAAAGTGGTGAGGTAATTAGTGCCTTACTAAACAGCATGTATTTAATTTATTTATTGTTACAACTCAATGAAATTTGGAGGAGACGTTAAAAAACTCCCGATCTAGGCCAAGTGCATATTATTTTAAATTTTTATTTTTTCATTACAAAAAAGCTACTTACATGAAAAATCGAAATTTTCAACCATTTAACTATTTTTAAAAAAATATGCATTTGCCCTATAGCCCCAGAGAACGTTATTTAAAACCTATTGAAAAAAATCATCATAATCCGTTCAGAAATAAGCATTATAGACCAATTAGGATTTTAATTTTGAATTGAGAAGATAGATCAGAAACCGCTTTATTTCTGAAATACAGTGCCTTACTAAAAATAATGTATTTAATTTATTTATTGTTACAACTTAATGAAACTTGGAGGAGACGTTAAAAAACTCCGCTCTAGGGCAAGTGCATGTTACTTTTGGTAAATTTTTATTTTTTCAGTACAAAAAAGCTACTTACATGAAAATCGACATTTCCAACCATTTGACTATTTTTTAAAAAATATGCACTTGCCCTAGCCCTAGAGAACGTTATTTAAAACCGATTGAAAAAAACATCATAATTGAGAAGATAGATAAGACACCGCTTTTTTTCTGAAATACAGTGCCTTACTAAAAATCGTGTATTTAATTTATTTATTGTTACAACTTAATGAAATTTGGAGGAGACGTTAAAAAACTCCGTTATAGGGCAAGTGCATATTATTTTTGGTAAATTTTTATTTTTTCATTACAAAAAAGGTACTTACATGAAAATCAACATTTTCAACCCGTTTGACAATTTTTAAAAAAATATGCACTTGCCCTAGCCCTAGAGAATGTTATTTAAAACCGATTGAAAAAAAAATCATAAAAATCCGTTCAGAAATAAGCGTTATAGACGATTTAGAATTTGAATTTTGAATTGAGAAGATAGATCAGAAACCGCTTTATTTCTGAAATACAGAGCCTTACTAAAAATCGTCGATTTATACATATATCTCACACTTGCCCTATTTTTGTATCGTGCTTTTACTCGTAACTTTTTTGAGATTATCTTTTTGATCTTGCATATCCATCATTTTAGTGCATCATTTCATTCTGCAACAAAAGGGTAGGTACTCTTATTGCATAACGGTAAAAATCAACCGTTTGCGTTGAAATTGTCAAAACGTGTCCCAAAACACCTCCAACATTTGAAACATGAAATTTTCACCTATTGCTTTCACGTGTTACAGATCAACTGTACGTTTAAAATGAAGAAAAAAATGCTGAATAGACATTGATCATTCATTAGTTTTCTTCAAATAGGGTGTCTAAATTTTGCCAAATTTTTGGTACGGCTGCGGCCAATTTATTTATTTATTTATTTACTACAGTTAATACATTACGGAATGGTTTTCATTCCAAATAGTACCTAATTATATAAAAAAAAGACAATACAACAATTACCAAGGCCAAGATTCTGGCCGAGGTCACAGACCTACATGAGACCAAATCTCAGACCATGTTTAAATGTGTACAAACTTGTGCTGAAAACAACACAGTCGGAAAAGAAACGGTTGTAATTATAACACAAGCGGTCAACAATTGGCCCTCTGTCCACAGTTTGTTCGATGTCTCCTAACATGAAAAAGGACAGCGTGACGTGTCCTGCGCAAAGGAACTAAAAAGTTTATCTGTTCCAAAAGAGCACCGCAGTTCATTACACCGTTCAACAGTTTAAACAAAAATAAGAAAAGAGCCAGTTATCTTCTGTTCTCGAGGCTCTGTATTCCACACAATATGCAGTCTTGTCTCGTAGCTTATATCTCGGTAGGGGAAACCAAGCTTAAAAAGGTAATACCTGACAAACTTTCTCTGCACTCTCTCAATTCTTTCGATATGACAAGAGTAGTTAGGCTGCCAAATAATAGAGCAGTATTCAAGAATGCTTCTAACAAGGCAGTTATATAAGGACATTATGGCTCTGCTATCGACAATGTTCCGGGGGTGCCTCATGATGAAGCCAAGCATTCTAAAGGCCCTGCAAATGATTGAGTCGATGTGTTGTATAAACGTTAGACTACTGTCAAACGTGACACCAAGGTCATTGACTGATGTGCTGTTTACCAAGGCTGTATTATCGATTATGTAAGAATTTTGAATAGGACTAGGAGATCTTGAAAAGCTTATTGTTATACATTTGGAGATATTGAGAGAGAGACCATTGGCATGGCACCATTCAGCGAAACAAGTCAGATCAGTCTGTAGAGCAAGACTGCTATTGGCGTTAGTAGTAAAAAATTTTAAATCGTCCGCAAATAAAAGACATTCGCTATTGTGAAAACAAGATACCGCGTCATTTATAAATAGTGAAAACAGGATCGGGCCAATATGCGAGCCCTGAGGTACACCAGATGTCACCAAAATATCACAGGACACAGAGTCAAACACAGAGACACGCTGATACCGTCCACACAAGTAGGACTCGATCCACTTTAAGAAGTTACCGCGCACACCAACTTCAGACAGCTTCTTCAACAACAGGGCATGGGGAACACTATCAAAGGCCTTGGATAAATCAGTATAAACAGCATCGACCTGCAGGCCAGCCTCAATTGAAGCGATTAAGAACTGCTGATAAATGCTGAGGTTAGTTGCCGTAGAACGCCCCTGTAAAAGCCATGTTGATTGGGTGAAATGTTGTGTTTGTAAGTTGCAAAGAGTTCGTCAGTTAAGATGGATTCGAACGATTCAGGTATAATTGATGCAATTGAAATACCTCTATAGTTGGTTATGTCGGATCTATCACCTTTCTTGTATACAGGGATAAGTTTAGAGAACTTTCAGTCCGACGGAAATCGTCAAAGGAACGCGCTGGAACATCAGACTCAGGGGGAGTGAGAGGGAGTCGCGACACCCCTTCAAAAAGATGGACGGCAGACCATCAGGCCCAGCGTTCTTGGGTGGATCCAAAGAATCAATCCTAAGAGCGACATCTTCAGGGGTAAAAGTATGAACTGCCAGCAGTGACGAACTGAACTTGCAATGTCTTGGGGGTTTCTGAGAGGCCATCCGGCTACATCGCCAGCCGCCAGCCGCTTTCGTCTGCCTTCCCTTTACCGTCGGCTCTTTTGAAACGCGATGTGCGGGGCGGGAAAGGGAGGTATTGCCGGATGTCGCCGGGTCTCCCTCATATTTCGGCAGAGTTCAGACGGTCTTGCAAGTTCAAATTGGCCGCGACTATATATTGTTCACAAGAATTTTTTTTTCAATTTAAATGGTACGGTTGATTTTTAAAATTTGAAAGTTGTATACCTAGTATTCTGTAGACTTTGGTAGTAGGTAAAAACGGTGTTTTGCGGCACGTTTTGCTAATTTCAACGCAAACGGTTGATTTTATCGTTATGAAACAATAGTACCTTTTTGTTGCTGAATGAAAAAATACTTTCCTCTATGAGATACGTAGAAATTGGCATTTTCGGCTTATTCCCCACCCCCAACTGGAACAACACTATATTAAAGACCTGTGCATAGCGCTGTTTCAAGCGATCGCCACTGGCGCTACACGACGAAACAATTTTATACGGTGGTTTTAGTTAAAACACTATTGTTGCAGAATCTTTTATAAAATAAAAACATGCAAATATGTCTGTTACAACGAAGTTAATATTCAAAGTGAAATAAAATATTTGTTTGTTATGTCCCTCTAATTTGACAAGTTCACATGGCATATTTCCATACATTTTCTTAAGAAAAGCGAGTCGAAAAAGCAAGCAAGAGTATTTGGTACCTTTTGGTTTGAAACGCAGTCCATGGCTAGTTGTAGTATGTGAAAGCATAAAACGCATCAGTTTTCTCAGTTTCTTCTTCATTGGAGGACTATTGGTTCGCTTTGAAGCTATAAACAAAATTTTCTATTTTCATTCCTGCATACGTTAAAAAATACTCTTCCAAAATAATATCTTTAATTTTCGCTTCTTCAGCTGGTTGATCAGATCATACCATAATTCCAAAATAGTGTTTATTCTTCTGCAATTCACCTAATGGTCTGTCCATACCATTTTCTTCATGTGCGCGAAAATTTCATGTTATCACAAACAAATCTACCTCGAAACGCCGTATTAATAGGATAAAACTGCCATATACGTGACGCAAAGACAATTTGTTACCGTAAAAAGAAGGTAAATCGTAATAAATCTGGATATTTAAAATTTTCTAAACGTCAGAAACTGACATCCTAATAGCCACAGAATACCTCCCTATAACCTATAATAAGTCGCCATTTTTTTCGTCGTGTAGCGCCACCCCAATCCGTAAACAACAATGAAATATGACGGCATGCTCGGGTCTTTAATATAGTAAAATTATTTTAAGAAGTCCTTACTGGGACTGTCAATTGGTAATTTCGCCAACCTAAGTTGGCATCAATGCAGCAAAAAATGCAACCGGGTCATAAGTGCAGGTCAGTAACGAGCCCATTTGCACAATGAATTACTACTAATAATACGAACAAGAACAACACAGATAACGGTAAAACTCACGAAACGTACAAAACCCGCGAATATTTTCACTGCACAATGTTTGAACCCTTTTGAACGATCCGGAAAACCTTCACTGTCACTTTTACAACACCGAAATAAAATTTGCCTGAGTACGCACCATAGACGCTGTCGCAAGTAGGCGATTATATCAAAATACCAAAATGAAAGTGTTTTCATGACGTTTGAAATTATTATTAAAATGAGTTGTAGTCATAGTTATTTTTATTTGTAGTATAATCGCGATTGCAATAGGGTTTTTATTTTATTATGTTCTTTTTTTCGTATCACTTGGGTATCTTTTCACATCATAAATCAATGAGTGATGTCATTAACTAGTTGAGACACATACCAATGTTATATACCCATGGTTAACAAAAAATTCCTAGTGATTTTGTGGAGAATGTCATCTGACAAAATCGGTGCTTATTACATTAATCGCGGTATATGTATAGTGTTGGTCCAGCCCCCAAAAACATAACAATGCCAAACTTCAGTACAGTTTATTATTTTGGCAGGTGTAGCCATAATTCAATTTCAAAAAAGGAACTTCAACATTCTGTATCTCAGAAATAAATCGGCTGCGCTGCGGACCTACAGGGTGTCCAACTTTAAAACTGTACAAATCCGTAAAACCTTCATTTTTGGAGATAATCGCCTAAACTTTTTTTTGTTTGAAAGGCCTTCAAAAACCGCTTCTTTTCACCTTCCCGCCATTTTTAAAAGGCTAATCCAGGGCCGGCTGCGATTTTTTATACTCCCCGATTTTCACGAAAACCATTTAGCGATTTTTTTATTTAAAATCTGACCCCACAGCGTTAATCACAACACCCCAAAACCCCTATATACCAAATTTGAATAAAAAAATATAGAGGGAGTTCCATTCTCCAGGGTGTCAAAGTTTCTGTAGAAAGTATCCTGGAATTTCTATCTGCTTTATTCTCTTTCGATTTGACATATGTAGCATGAATCTTGGAATCACACCATTGCCATATAATTCTAGAGAGTAAATTCAGCTCCGGGTGTTGAATACTTCCCATGCGATTAATATAACACAGGGCTGTCGAATTATCAACTTTAATAAGAATACTTTTTGAATTAAAACCGGCAGCGAAACTCTTTAACCCCAATTCTATTGCCTTTAACTCCAAAAAATTTATGTGCTTTAACAATTATTTGTCATTCCACCAATCATGGGCATTTCTGTTTTCACACCATGCCCCCCATCCTGTTTTTGAAGCATCTGTATAAATTACAAGGTCAAATCTGTCCTCCCGTATTTCGTCAAATGCATGAAAAATGTTTGCTTCCCACCAATCTAGGTCTTCTCCTATTTGCTTAATATTAATTACCATTTTTGCGTCATAGTAATCCCCACTTTTTCGTAAGGCGAGGTATTTTTGCCTTTCGAAATTTTTGACATATAGCATACTATATTTTATTGCTGGGGTGGCAGACACCAGCAAGCCAATGAATTTCGCAAAGTCGCTAATTTTGCATACTTGTTTATTTCTGATATTTTGGACAGCATTGTATACTTTTTGTTTTTTGTCCATTGGCAACGTTACTCGCCCTTGTGTGCTATCAAAAATAAACCCTAGAAATGTACAGGTATTTGATGGATCCAAACAACTTTTGTTGTAATTCACTATGAATCCCAAATTTGACAGTGTTTTTTACACAATCTTGGTCTGTGCTTGACACAGATTCTTGGAACTTAAAAAGATACAGAAATCATCCAAGTACACGCAACACTGAATCACCTGGGATCTAAAAAAAAACATGATGGGTTTTGTGATTTTTGTAAACACATGGAGCTACTGACAGCCCCATTGGTAAACAACTGAACTCGTATAATCTATCGCGATAATAAAATCGGAGGTATTTTCGGAACTCTTTAGCCACAGGGATGCAAAAATAGGCATCTTTTAAATCAATACTGGTCATAAAACAACCAGGTTGAACTAATTTGACCGCAGTTCTAAAATCTTCTAATTTGAAGTGGGGAGGTTCTAGGTATTGGTTAAGCATTTTTAAATTTAAGATAAACCGGTAGCCCCCTTTAGATTTTTCCCTCAAGAAATATGGGGAAATAAACTGGCCCTTGTCATATTCACACTGACTAATTATTTTTTCATTCAGCATTGTTTGGATAATTTCTTCCAATTTTGTAAGTTCTTCGTGAGAAAAACTTGGGTTTTAAACAATTTTACGCTGAATGCGACTTTCGGTAAAAGGAATTTTGTATCCTTGCACCCAGTCCAGAATTTTTTTGTTGGGGGTGAGTTTCCTCCATTCTTGTAAAAAATGTCGTGTTCTGCCACCTAATTTTATACTTATTTCGATTTTTTCTACCTCCGGTCCTTGGGATATTTCCTTGTGTTCTTGGCTCCCCTTGGAGGAGCTGGCCCTTTGTACCGTGGTATGTGGCATCCTCCCTTGCTGCGGCGGGCCCCTGTAGTTTAAAGGTCTCTCTGGTGTCCCTGTTTTTAAAACCTTTCCTGATGAGGCTGCTTTTAGATCATGACTTATTCTCTCAAGGGCTTTATTAGCCTTTACCCTGTCTCTGAAATCAACCCCAAATAAATATTGATCAATAGAGCTAGTTTCGCATAGTTCTTTGACTGTTTTATTTAAGTAGTGTAGGTACTAGCGCAGCCCTCCTTGCCAATGACATTGTGTGGTGCAAGTCACACAAGATTCTGCCCGCATCGCTTAGCGGAGGCAACAAATTGTCCCTCAGATTTTTGGTTACAGTGTCTTGTGTCAGTAACCAGTTTAAAGCCTCTCCCAAGAGGCTAAGGCCTCGCCCCAATTGGTTCTGTGCATTCAACTGGTATTTTTCTTTTTTCAATGAAAAAGGATTCAGTAAAGCGCTTATTTCTGGGTTTAACAGTGGCGCGTTCAATGTAGAACAAGCGTTTTCGATAACAATTCCGACTTCGAGTCTGGTTTTAGTCCATTGGCAATCATATGTGTCCACCTGGTTTTTACAGCACTATGCAATTTCAATTTGTTTCGTACCGATCGCTTGTAGATCATCACTAAGAAGCTGAAGGACGTTTGCCTCTAATGCTTCAGTTGTGTCCATTATTATGACATCCCCATCCTCAGAAATCCTGCGTTCTGGAGATGGGGCCGCCAGTGATCTGGCGTCCCCCGGCGGGCTAGCGGAGTACCGGCTCGAACCAGCCTCTGTGATATCTTGTGACCTGCTGGCTGTAGGCGGCGGCGTAAAACTCGGAGATATCGAATGCCCTCCTTTTATCTCTCGTGATGAAAATCTCGTGTTTCGATCACTATTTTGCCGCCTTTCAGGATACCTGTTTTTCTCTTTTTCCGAACGGACTCTGGAATCAGAACAAGATGGCTTCTCGTGGCGTCTTACCAAGGTTTCGAGTCGTTTTACTTTTTTGTAGAGCTCCCTTCGGGATGGTCTGCTCTCCGACTCGGAATCGGAGCTATCCAATTCTGAATATGAAAAGTATCGCTTCCTTTTTCGATGCTTGTTGGATTTTCTGTAAAAAAAAATAGATGAGCTTGGATTAATAAGGTGCGCACGCTTCCGCACAAAGAAACGTAATGACGGGAGTAGGTGGGACCAATAATGACAGAGGAAGGACAAGAGGATTTCTTCTTTAAACTGGTTGTGTGTTTGTGACTTAAACAAAGTTAACAGGCGGCTAGCGCCCCGCATTCCACTTTGGCTTTCACATTGTGCGCATGCCCATGTCTATTCAATTGCACCTAACCTAACAAATTTGTTTTTGTTTTGATTGCGGTAAATTTTGAAGTAGTATATTCAGTGAAAAATACGAGTATCTATATTTTTTCAGCGATTATTATTATTTTTCGGTAATAAATGAGGAGCCGGCGCAGCGAGCGAAGCGTGCGTCACCTTTTACAGCGATGGGCGCTGCCGTATGAAAAAAGAAGGGGGCATACGCCCCCTATGGTGGCAGTCGGCAGCGATGATTTAACGCATGCGCACAATGTGAAAGCCAAAGTGGAATGCGGGGCGCTAGCCGCTTCTATTTGTACGCCACTGTGTGCGCCATCTAGCACCGAGAAGCGGTACTACCTAGTGAACAAAGTGATCTATTCGGACGGGACGCTGAGATATAATTTTTTAATCTGTGATTGTTAATGTTGTCAGAGAGAAAATTAAAATTATTTTCTCTCTGATGGTTGTGTTTGTGGAGGCTAGAAGGAATGCATTGTTATGATGATATCATACCACAGTTTCTCAAAAATATGCCGATTATGTTTAATTGTGGGCGACTTACAATTACAATCTATTTTTCAATCAAATTTTACAAAGATTCTACAAATTCTTGGTGGTTTAGAGGTGGAAAATGTGATTTTTGGATAATATATGCATATTTGATGACTTACAAACTTTTAGATTGAACCCGAGGACGAACTACCACAGAAAGTTTGCAATAAATGTGTCAAACAAATAGAAAGTATTATTTCATTCACTGAAAATTGCAAAGCAAATGATCGCATCTTACAACAGATACTCATAAATAAAAAACAGGAGCAAATCATAGACACCCTTGTGGATTTGTGTAATAGTGATGATGAAAACGGAAATGATGCCATAACAAACGATATAACAAATCATAGCAATATTTCAGTCCCGAAAGAAGACACTGGGAAGAAACATAAATTGAAGCCAGTATTAACTTGCAAGAAATGTAAATTATCGTTTAGTACACGAACATCTTTAAGCAAGCATTACAAGGAAATCATTAAATGTAGGCCCAAGAACTTTAAAATTCATAAATGTGGCCAGTGTAGCAAAGGTAAGTAGGAATGGATGATAGATAACATTACGAGTATAAAGGTTGGATTATCAACCAACTTTTAACTCCATGCCCATGAGTTAGAAAAAGTACAGAGGGTGACCATTTTTAGATGCCCGGCCTCTGTTCATGGAAAACGGGCAAAAATATGTGAGGGGCCTCTCATTGTCCAAAATTTTGTACACCTACTGCAGATTTTAGCAGGGTATGTCTTTGGTTCGGTAATTATTGAATATAGTGTATGCACCGCCCGATTTTCTTGAAATTTTGGCTACCCCCCTATTTTCGAGGTCCCTGAACACGAATCTGACCTCAGCTTCTTGAGGCCGGACGTAGTTTCCGAGAAAATGAATTTTCAAATTTCCTTTTGACACCCCACTTTTCGCGGCGCTATTTGTGGCTCTTATCGGGATGAATTTTTACTGTGCGCAGCTCAAACTAATCACCACACTATTTTGCACCTTCTGCAACATCGAAACTTCGCGAAAACCCGCGGGAAAACAGAAATTTTCCAAGATTTATACAATGTTTTGGGACATACTCATTTTCCCTCGACATTTGGCTGCGATTACGCGGGAGAGACGGAGAGCGACAGCTGGCGCTTCTACACGGAGCCAACGATGTTGCGAGGTTAGAACTAGAGAAGTTATGAAAAAGTAAAAAAAATAAATTATGGAATATAGTGTATGCACCGCCCGATTTTCTTGAAATTTTGGCTACCCCCCTATTTTCGAAGTCCCTGAACACGAATCTGACCTCAGCTTCTTGAGTCCGGACGTAGTTTCCGAGAAAATGAATTTTCAAATTTCCTTTTGACACCCCACTTTTCGCGGCGATATTTGGTTATAATCGAGATGAATTTAGCTAGAAAAGAAAATAATGGAAAAAAGGAATTTTCAATATAATTGTCTCAAAACATTTTAAAAATATTTCTTGTCATACATCATGGTATTTACAATGAAAAGTGCTTTCAAAATCTACAAAAAAAAATCCAGGTCCGTATTTAAAAAAATTAAGTTGAAGATGGTTTCTCAAAAACGAAACGTTGTAGAACAAATCTAAAAACGCCATCTTAGGGCCCGTTAAAAAGTGCCATAAGAAAGTGTTTTTCTTTTTTCTCTATCTGTGATAACAACTTCAGAAAAAAATAAAATCGAAAACGCAAAATTTTACTTTTTTCAAAATAACTCAAAAACGAAAAAAGATATTAAAAATCTGTTTGTGCCATTTTATTGACCTCAAAATTGCGCAACTTTTCCCCCATTTAACCGTTGCCCTATCTCTCACCGTTTGCAATATCCTCATCCTGTTCATTCTTATCCGGGACACAGTGTATATGTCACCATCGGTTTAGAACCATCGATTATTTATTAAGGGTAAAAAATAATGACATTACAAGTAGAGTCATTACAATGGTATGAAACACACTTTAATAATACATAGAGGGTGTCTGGTTAATAATTGTCCATATAGCAACTACACTACACATATTTCGGACCAAAATATAACGATTGAGGCCAATACGCCTTAATAGAAATGTTGTTTGTTGAAGTTCATTTTTTCAAATTGAATTATGGCGAGATCTCCCAAAATAATGAAGCTGCTGAACTGAAATTTGGCACTGCTGTATTTTTGGGGACGAAGGCGTCACTTGCACTTTGAATTGTGCTTTTACTCGCAACTCTTTTGAGGTTATCTTTTTGGTCTTATAGGTCAATCATTTTAGTGCATCTGTTCATTCTGTAGTAAAAAGGTACTCTTGTTTCATAACAATAAAATCAACCCTTTGCGTTGAAATTGGCAAAATGTGCACCAAAACACCTGTTGACTCCAACATTCGAAAAATAAAATTTTTACCTAGCTCTTTTAAATGTTACAGATCAACTGTACCATTTGAGAAAAAAATCCTTATGAACAATGTACCAAAAATGTTTCGCTTTCAAAATGGAACGAATTTAAACTCTGCAAAGTTTGAACACTATTTCAAGAAAACAAACGGTGTTTTGACCAATGCTCATTTTGCATTTTTTTTTGTTTATTTTGAAAGTACAGTTGATCATTGATCTGAAACATTTAAAAGCGGTAGATGAAAATTTTATGTTTCGAATGTTCGAGTTAGCATCATAGGTGTTTTAGGGCACATTTTGCCAATTTCAATGCAAACAGATGAATTTAACGTAACAAGAGTACCTTCTTGTTGCAGATTGACAAAATGCACTGAAATAATGGATCTGCCACAACAAAAAGGAAACCACAAAAAAGTTACGAATAAAAGTTCCATTCAAAAACAGCGCAAGTGACGCCGTCTGAATAGAAAATATTCTATGCACATTTTGCGTATGAGCCCTCTGGAAGGAGTTATTCTTAATGGAACGAATAAATATATACAGGGTGTCTCATTTTGATCTGGAACACCCCTGTAAAATTTGAACTGGCTTACGGATTTTAACGAATTTTTTTTCGTATACAGGGGCCCCCTAGACGTACTTATTAAATGTAAACATTAACGTTTCTCAAAGTGTTTGCACTTGCACGACTGCCTGCGACGGCAGCGAGCTCTCTTGCGAATCAAATGGCATAAAATTTGTACTGTACAGCAATACTGAAAAGAGAAACCGAGTACAGTTTCCGATCAGGTTTATTACCATTGTCCCCTGTGGACCTCTTTTTGCCATTTTCACTTGTTTCCATAGCCACCTTAATAGCTGAACTCAAATTGAAATTTTGATTTTTTGCAATTGTGATGCAGTGTAAAAAGTATAATTCGTGGGATTAATTTCTTGAAATTTGGAATCTGGGTGTTTTCAGGGGCGCTGATTAACGCCACGTTATCAGATTTCCGATAAAAAAATCGCTGATACCTTAACTCGAAATTTTGGGTCAATTTTTTTTTTAATCCGGCCCTGGAATAATCGTATGGTCATTGAAAAGTGTTTGATAAGTGGTCTAGGAGGACCCTGCATACAAAAAAGTTAAAATCCGTAAGCCAGTTCAAATTTTACAGGGGTGTTCCAGATCAAAATGAGACACCCTGTAGTATGGCGGCCATATTGGATTTATGACGCCCTAAAAACCAAACGCCACAACTCAGAGGTAAACACCCGGTACTACGCCATTACGTAACATACAATAAAGAGATTCCACATAGTCGCAACTTCCCTTCACAAAAAAACCCACGGAGTAGGTAAATGTGCATTATGCTCCTCAACTAGTAGTATTCATCTGCCGATTAGCCTTAATCGACAGATGCATCTGTCAATTAGTATTAATCCACAGATATGTACTAGCGCGGCCTCATAAATCGTTCCACTAGGCATGAGAAATAAGCAAGAAATCAAGAATTTCGGGTAAGTGCGGCAACGTTGCGCCAATTCCACGGCTTCTCAAATCAACAACTGCCCCTAAATTCCCTCGTACCGAGCCGCTCCTCCCCGTAGAAAATAAAAATTGCGATACGTCAGTCAACGAATATAGGTTAATAAATCGCTGCATTATCATTATAATAAAGTGGATTTAAAGTTTTACACGGTTTCTTGGTGTTTTGAGATTCATGTAACGTGAAATTACGCGGATTTCTTTGATTGTGAAAGTGGTATTAGTTAAATAAGGTATAATATCTAAGTATAATAATTGTGTTATTATAGAAGAATGTCGTAGTGGTTTTTTACATTGGTTTATTACACTTCTTTATCTTAACCGCGAACCAAATCTTTGGTTTATTTCAATTTCTAAAGCTTCCCTGGAGTCATCGGGTGAGGTTCTGATGCTTCCCGGGCCCCGAAAAATCGAGAAATGAGAAAAAAACCAGCAATTTCCAATAGTGGTTTCAGAGGATTTTCCGTCGGTTTCGTTGATTCTACAGCCGTCCCGTTTCTCGATAGTGGTTAATCGTGGATCAGGAAATTCTCTTAGATATCGGATTTTCGAGGTTCTTTTTGGTACCGGAGGAAAGTACGACACCCAATTAAGAGATTTACCACCTTCTTCGATTTTTAGAATGGCTCTATTCGAGGTTGTCCAAAGACTTTTGCGAAAAAAGCCACCAATGTCCATGGGCAGCGTTATAAGATTTTCCACTATTATTCGGGCAATCTAAGGCCAACCTAACAGCGCCGAATTTAATGTTTTTTGCACTGTAACTGGCAATGTCACGTAAGGTAATGTCGCGTAATAAGATGTTAGATTTGCCGTCAGTTAAGCTTTTAAGGTTATCGCTGGCTTTCAAACCGCGAGAGAGGGGAGGGGTAATTGCAATGTTGTCAGTTGCACGCCTTTGCGTCCGCACGTATTGGAACGATTTCAAGGGCCGCTCGTGTACATCTGTTTGTTAAGGCTAATTGACAGTTATATTCAATGGCGTCAAAATCTATAGACGTGGTGCCCCATTGTTAAAATGCCCTTTATTTTGACTCCAAGATTAAATATATCCATACTACTCTAAAAACATGCTAGCAGAGATGGACGCTGCCATATGAAAAAAGAAGGGGACATTTGCCCCATATTGTGGCAGTCTGTAGCGACGGGCGCTGCCATATGAAAAAGAAATGTCAAAATACAGGAATTATTATAAATGCACTTCCGACATATCTTCATATAAGTTTACTTCAGCACTTTGGACATGGGCTATGGGGTTAAATGTACGTGAAAAAGAGTCACGTGACTCAGCTCGCCAATGAGAGCGCAAGACGTATACCGACTTTCATATATGTCGTACGTATAAATAGCCACTTCTTATAAAGAATCCATTAAAAATTTTGCCTCCCCCCGAAACAAATTTCTATTAGGTATACAGGGTGATTTATTCATAAATACATTAATTTTAACCACGTCATCAGGGAGGTACATATATACCGAAAACGCAAAAAAAAAATTTTTTGCTGCATGTTTAAATAATGGGGCAATTTATCGTTGCCATTATTTATTGATAATTTAATTACGAAAAAATATTCAGTTTATGAATTATTTACCTAGTTGATATGCCAATAACAGGGTGTTAGCACACCTTGGACTTGGCGTGTTCAGCATTTAACTCGAGAGACCCTTATCACTACACTTTTCACAGCACCCGCTATAACAATACAAAAGGCCTTCACAATGACACGCACAAAACGCACTCAGTGTCTACAGAGGGTGGAAAATACTGAAACCTCAAAAGACTGAAACTGTCTACGAAATTCGCTAGATTTTGAGATTTAAGACAAAAGTTTTATTAAAAAGAACGCAGGCGTCCCATCCGCATTCCACAACTATTATTTATTACGTCAAACTTGTCATTGTCAAGGATCTGCTGCCGGTTTCTATTGTATGTGGCGCCATCTCGTTGGTATTAACGTCGCCGAATCTGTGGTCGAGCTCTCAGTCACCCTCTGTGTGTTCAAAACCGAAAGTCTACAGCGCGCTTTATGACACGGTAACTAGCGAACCTTTCTAATAGATGGCAGCACGTACTACAGAAACCAGAGTTGCCTACATTCTGTAGGTATATTCGGTACTCTTTGTGCAACATTTTTGCTTTTTTACCAAAACGGTTCTCTAGACAAATGCGGAAATGATAGACATAATAATGATCCTTCATGGAGAATGCCTGCAGAATGTCAGTCAAGCTACCGCGGAACTATTTAGAAGCGCGCCACCTATCGGCAGGTAGCGAAACTAAGTACGAAACCACAACGACGTTTCATTACGGGAATGCTTTCTACGAACGAAGTAGTGTCAATGAATGCGACATGGGACATAACCTTTAAAAATATCCAAACCAAAATACGGAGAATGTGCACTGTGAAATACGGGAAACAATAACATCACATGTGCGATTAGTGAGGCGGAGTGCGAGAAACGAAAGGAAATTCACAGTGCACTCTGCAGAAACTTGGCAAGGATCAATGCCGCAAACACCAACGCGCCGCGTGCCGGAAATTCTCGGCCACGGGCAATCGCCAAGCTCCTTTTGCGGAGTTCGGGCTACACACATCCTCCTACTCCTACTAACGACTGCACGACAAGGGTTGTGACAAACAGAAGTCAAGAAAGCTAAGGACTTTTAGCAACCCATCATCCCTAACTCGCCCAGAAATAATACTAAGACTCGGTAGGTTACACATCAGGCTATACCCGGTAACATACCTAACGGCAGGAAAAGAAACTAGAAAAAGCTGTAAAGATCGAAAGGTGGAAATTAGAAAGATTCAAGTACTTACGACTGAACCAATGTCACAGAGGAGGACCACCCCCACGGAAACGAATCTATTGCAAATATGGATCCCTAGTAACAATGAAAAGCAAACATAACGAGAAATAAAGGAATGAGAAGTGTATCGTTGGTGATGGTAACCAACTTAAGCGGAAAGTAAGGTAATTTTAAGCAACTGTATCCCAGAGATGTTGGCTAATTTTGACGTTCTTATTTCAGAGGAAGCAGAACAATCACAGAACACAACTACTTACTCTAGGAGCGTCTTGGTGTAGTAAAAAGGATTATCAGTGAACTAGTGAGCGGAAATATTAGTGCCCCAAGCGAAAGTGAGTGAAGTTCGTTTTATCGAGAAAAAATCGTCTTCAGTGGTGTCGAGGTCCACGAAATCATGTAAGCCCCCTAGTTGAATAGGTACCTACTTAATAAAGCATCCAAAAATCAAAAGGTCACGTAAGCAGTCGTTTCATTTATTTTTCTCGTTAGCATTTATCCCTTAAGGCTCGCCTTAAGGTGTCTCAGGGCAAAACTAACCGTTACAAGAGGTAAGCGTTAACATTTGTCCATAATTTCCGCAAGCATTTGGCGGAACATTCGCCTACAATACAAATAATTATGTACTAAAAACATTCCTTTAACAATGTTGACGCGCGCAACGGCAAGCGTCGTCCGATGCCTCATGCGTCCTGAAAGCAATCCAGTGGCAGCCGTAAATAGAGGGCCAAATAGGTAAAAATGCGGTTTAGAAAAAAAATAATTCCGGCTTTAAAAAAAAGTTGGAATTTTTTTAATTGCGATTTCGCATTCATAGCATTTTTCCCTACCCACTGTTAAAATTAATGTAGTTATGAATAAATCACCCTGTATACATCACTGATAGGCCGGCCTCCAGTTTTGGTCATGCTACGCCCTCAAATTTTTATTTGTGCACCGATTTTGAAAAACTTTTTGTTAGATAGATCTGCGAAAAGGTCATTTGATGCACTGTTGAATATTTTTGAAAACCAAATAATATAGTCAACTGAGATCTGTTTTATCTGTCCAAACTTCAAGTGCTAGAACAAAGCCTCGAACAAAGCTGACGAGGGATCCTTGTTTAGGACCACTTAAAACATCTCTAAAAAATGTGACTTTTGAATTTCTAAAGCCGGTAGGTATTACTTGTCAATTTCTTCGTCAATAAATTGTACAATAAATTGTGCAAGTTAAATTGTAGGTGTAAAACAGAAATTGTCGTCAATTTACCTTCAATTTTTTTGTCAATTTCTAGGCCAATAAAGAATGTAGATAGATTTTCTTAAAACAGTTATTTCCATTGGTTTTTGTCATTTTTCATTAATCTGAGAAAAAACCTTGATGTATGTGGAACTCTGTATGTGGTGACGGACCGAGTACTTAAGAATGTTTTGGTTTTCCTATAATTTTTTTGAGAATTTTTCTATCAATCCTGTATGTAAATTTTTGAAACACCCTGTATGGCATCTGAGAAAAATTTCTTATACTTGGTGTTTCAGAAAAACCTGACATAACTTCTGGAGCATATGTTTCTTAAAAAAATAAAAATAAAATTTCAATTATTGAGCATGTGTCTCTCGCCTGTAGTTTCTTAGATGCAAGGCGTAAAAGTAAATATTGCTTATATCTTCTACTTTATTCTAGATACGTTATTAAATTTTGGTACACTGGCATATTGCACTATAATTTTTTAGTATCCCAGTAAACATAAACATATGCAAATAATTTCCAGTAATCCCAACGATTTACTGGCACACCGTCTCGTCAACCATAGCACAATTCGTAAACGTGGCCTCCACATTTGCAGTGGATAACAATTCATTCTCAGCAAATTGATTAACATAGATTAACATAACCAAATAGAAAACCAAAACAGAAATGTCATTCACATGCGCACCATTCGCACCTTAAACAAAAACACATGTCCTACTTCTAACAAACATGGCATCGAATGCCAAAGCCATCTCTGATTTTATAATAAGTGGCGTCATTCAGAAAGACCAACGTGCAATTAATGACGCAGTGGTGCCAACAGCTGTAAAAAGGATATGTAAACAAGAGGTTCTTTGTTTTATATTGCACTTAGTCATATACAGGGTGTCTACTTTTAAACATGAAAGTCCTTCAAAAACCCTTTTTTTAACCTTTACCATTTTCCAAATGCAAATCCAGGACCAGCTACGATTTTTTTATACCCCGATTTTCACGAAAACCATTTAGCAATTTTTTGTTATTTAAAATTTGACACGACAGCATTAATCAATAGACCCCAAAACCCCCATATGCCAAATTTGAACAAAAAATATATGGGGAGTTCCATTCACAGGGAGTCAAATTTGAGCAAAATGGCAATTTTAAAAGCATCTCGCCCAACTTTTGCGTAATTTATCACACACCCGATAATCGTTCAGGTAAACTATGAAGTAGACTGCGTTCTTCATTTCATCATCATTCAGTGACCTACAATGGATTAATTACCATTTAAAGTTGGGCTCCATTTGACAAGATTGACATCAACTGATGATTGAACTTTTAAATACGACTACATCTTTGTGAAAAATGCCTAGAAAATTAACCCACTGAAATTCAATACTTAGATAGTTTTTGTTTGTAGATAATGGGTTCATGGCCATTTTCTGAGATTCTTATTTGTTTTTCAATAACTCCATAATTTTTATAAGTAATACGTATTTTTCATTAATAAACTTTGATTAAAAAATATACATGTCTTCTTTAATTATTGCTATTACAAGCCTGAAAAATACCAACAATGTGCTATTGGACAAGAATAGGGTACATGACAATATTTTAATTGCTCTAAAATTGTACTCGGTTTACAGTAGATGCACCAACATAACACGTAATAAATGGAACGACAGCTTTTAACCCTTATTTATTAATGATAATTAAAAACGAAGTTGCACAATTTTGTTCGGGCTAAAATCTGTCGTTCTATTGTCCAGAACGCCAAACGTGGCAACTCTGTGCCTCTCAGGGACGGAACTGCAACATTGCCAGTGTCCGTTTGCAATAATTCATGGAACAAAGGCGAATTTTACTTTTCTATTCAAATGTCTCCAGCTTGGCTATGAATATCTGTTACTTAATGTATAGCAACCTTTGAGCTTTAACTAATGCAATTGTACAAAAAAATGTTGGCACATAAATATATATAAATATTGACTCCTCTATAGCAAAATGGTGTCTGTTTATGCTGAACACCCTGGAAACTATATCCTTCATCTCTTTTACGTGACACTTTTATTAAAATATCTGTATATGGAACATACTATAAATATTCTGGAAATGCAATATGGGAAATTTCGCGTTTGTGTCAACGGCACCTGCCCACCTAGGCATCTAACCACATACATAAATCCACATGTCATCTAACACATGTATAGTTTTCTGATCGGTAGTTGACATCCCGTCATGCCAACTGTCATTCCGTATGTCGCTAAATCAAAACATTAGTAGATAATATCTGTGTGATTTATTATAGTTTGTTATTTATATTTATTATTATGTATTATTTGCATAGTTATCGTGTTGTTAGTTGGGTAATGAGGAGGTTCGTTAGTATCATGGACCCTGAAAGTGCAATCTGTAATTTGCCAAAATTGGATGCTTTCTTGGTAGCACAATTTTTAATAATTCGATTTTCGCGTCTGCTGATATTCATGGGATGAAACTGCAAAGGTTTGTACCTATATGTTGATAACTTGGGGCTAGGGACCATCTTGAAGGCGCGTTTATAAAGGCGCCATTTTAGTGCTTATAAATACTGAGCCCAAATTCCGTAGGTACCTAGGCCCAAACTTGCCAAAAAATTGCAGAAAAACCCTGCAGAAAATTTACGAAAAAAACACTTATTTACTAATCGTGGTTTCACGGGGCATCCTAAATGTGGGGGTCTGAGGTTAGAATTTTGAAATTTCAACTTTCCTCACATCTTTCACCGCAGATTAAGGTTATGTCTCAGAACACTTCAGTGGTATCGCCATTTTGCCAAATTGCCTTTATACAACATGTGACGTCATAAGTGCTTTCCCGCCAAATTTCGAAGAAAGTCGTAAATATATATTTTTAAATAATTATAGGGTCTTAAGCAAGTGCCCAGGAATTGTTTTATCAAGTTTGTAAAATTTCATCAAGTACCCTATTCCTCCAATGTGACTAAAAGATCAGTTTTTTGTCTTTATTTACCTTTTATTGTTATCACCCCTTAATTACTTAGTTTATTTAATTGTTTTATAATATACTATGCATTTGAGATATGATATATATAATTTAACAGTGACAAGTTTTTTGGCTTTCCTTAAAGATTTGATTTTTTTCACATTGGAGGTATTACACGCTCGACGACATACAGAGTGTCCCAATAAGGACTCCCGTCGTCGATATCTCCGGAACAAAAAGAGATATTTTAATTCTGCAAATGCCGTTCGCTAGGTAACTGCTAAGAGTTCATTTTGACATTGGCGTATAGATGGCGCTGCGGTGCAAAGAAACTTTTCGATCCTAGGAACGTTGGAACGTAGCGCATCTGAAAGACTGTGTAATTTGGAGAAACTTTTGTTCTATGGACACTTTTCCTATTGGTACTAGTTTCTGAGATAACCGCTCTACCATGTAATTTACAAAAAAAGAACTAACTCGCTTAAAATTAACTTTAGAGGAAAAAGTTATTAAAAATATCTTTGTAGTGCACTAAGGCGAAGAAAATAGCGGCACGTGTCAAATTATTACACATCCGGTTTGACCGGAAGTGCCCCATTTTTCATTTCAAAATGAACATACTGTACATATTTTCCTCAAAATTGGAAAAAACCTACCTAACAACAATAACACCTTGTAGGTACATGTAGACAACGACAATTTGGCTGTATCTATTTTTATTAACCAATGGTGACATAGAAATTAAACATGTATGTTTACAATAAATATGTCCAAAATTATTTCCATACCTAAATACGAGCAGCGGCTACAGCACTGTTTTTACTGCATTCTCCATAAACTAATACCATATTTTAATTTATCCACATTATTATGATTAACCATTATTACAAAAATTAATAAACTAACTAGCAATTCGCCCACCTGCGCTGGCGCGCACGGTGGACGTCTCACCAGGCCTGTGGCCGGCGGCGGCTTCGCCGCCGCAACCTTCTTTACTACAACTCACGCGGGGACTTTGAACGTCTGGTCAGTGCGGCGGCTTCGCCGCCGCCGAAGTTCGGCCGCTTTGCGGCCTCACATCCCCCTCGCAATAACTACCCCTCAAATTATTGCCTCTCTCGGACTTCGGCCTAGTGCGTCAATTTTGGCGCCTCGCTTGGCTTGTCGCATTGGGCGCCACACTCGGCCTTTGGCCTCGTGCGGCGCTCCCTTGGCTTATTGCCGAGACGGATGGGCTCTGCCGGCCATTGCTCCTCGCTTCGCTCGTCGTGACAGGCTTTTGGGTAATTCGCAAGTGGGCTCTGCCGGCCATTGCTCCTCGCTTCGCTTGTCGCGATAGGCTTCTTTTAGGTAACTCGCGGTGGGCTCTGCCGGCCATGGCTCCTCGCTTCGCTCGTCGCGACAGGCTTATATTATGTAACTCGCGCGTGGGCTCTGCCGGCCATTGCTCCTCACTTCGCTCGTCGCGACAGGCTTCTTTTAGGTAACTCGCGCGTGGGCTCTGCCGGCCATTGCTCCTCGCTTCGTTCGTCGCGACAGGCTTCTTTTAGGTAATTCGCGCGTGGGCTCTGCCGGCAATTGCTCGTCGCGACAGGTTTCTTCTAGGTGATTCGCGCGTGGGCTCTGCCAGACATTGCTCCTCGCTTCGCTCGTCGCGACAGGCTTCTTTTGGGTAATTCGCGCGTGGGCTCTGCCGGACATTGCTCCTCGCTTCGCTCATCACGACAGGCTACTTTTAGGTGACTCGCGCGTGGGCTCTGCCGGACATTGATCCTCGCTTCGCTCGTCGCGATTTGCTAAAATCAATATTTTCTAAGTAATCAAGGTGGCTGAGAAAAGATGTTTCAGGTTTTTTTTTTGTTTTTCAGTGCTCTTTTCATACCAGCAGGAGCAAAGTCTCTTATCTCTGAAAGTGAAAAAGTTTCCATTGTTTTCCCTAAAATCAAGTAGGCGGGGAAATTTTCTTTATCGTCGTTTTTCTTCCTTCCCCCCACCCATTCGATCGCCGCTGAAACGAAATTTTTATCTCGCCAAACTAAAAAGTTGTATCTGTTCTGGGAAAACAGAGTGTGCCATGGAAAACTTTTTTTTCGATAATTTTCCCCTCGTCATATGGGGCCGATAAAAAAAAACGCAAGTCTTTATCTCTATTAATAAGAAAGTTATTCACCTAAGAAAAATCCAAGTAACCATGGAAAAAAAAAAATTTTCGGCGCAGCGTCATTTTACATCCTCTACCTAACGCACTTTGTCCCGTCTTTCTATCTCGTCGCATAGAAAAGTTGTGTTTTCCGGCGAAATCGAGTATATAGGCCATGGAAATTTTTTTTTCACATTTCTCAATCATTTCGCCCTGGCAACCCAACAAAGGAAACCCGGATCTCCTATCTCTAAAGATAGCAAAGTTGCATTTGTTCTGTGAAAATCGAGGTGGCCATGAAAAATTTTCTTCGTTCATTTTTTCCTCCCCCCATCTGCTTACAATCAAAACAAACGGCAACCCCGTATCTCTAACGGCATGGGAGTTACGGCCGTTTAAAGAATTTCGAGGTTATGTTGTATCGTAAATTTCCAACTAAATTCGCAGTCTGAAAGTCGTCCATAACCTAAGAGATGTTGTTTTGGCGGCAAAAATCAAAAATTTCAACCCTCCGCGTCGACAGCTTCGAAAAAGCGCAAATATTCAACAGGTGTTCGGTAACTTGAAATTGTCACCCCCGTATACGTCCATTTCGAAGTCGCAGATATTCAACAGGTGTGAGTTCTTCGGCCAGCGAAAAAATCCGCACGTCGACACCGCGTATATGCACCCTCAAGTGGCGGTTTGACTTCCCGCCATAACCTCGAAGGCGCGACTGACGGCGAATCTAACATCCGAAATGCATCCTAAAATTCCGCGTTGTTTCGCCCATTACATTTTCCAGAAACACACACCTGGTACGCATTCGCAGTTTGAAATGTCTAAAACCTCAAAGGCCCTTTTGCTTGGCAGTAACGTGAAGGTGAATTCTAACTTCCCATCGTCCAGTATAAAAGTGCAAAAATTCGCATATCGACACCAGGTACTTCTTCTCAAGTCGCATATCGACGTCTAATCCTAACCCCTAGATCATTTGCTTTGCTTTACACCCCTGTCATGGGAATCTAACCTGAATGTAGGTTAGCTATCATTTTGAAAGTATAAAAGTCTCGTATACCTGAGGGTTCTGAAAGAAAAAATCTTCTCAAAAAACGGCTAAGTCCCGGGAATCTGTTTTAACGTTTTTCTTGAAAATCAAGTAGGCTGGAAAAAATTGTTTCAAGTAACTTATATTTTCTTTCGCGTGCCCTTTACATCCACGAAGGAACCAAGTTTCTACCTTTGAAAACGAAAATGTAGCACGCGTTTTCTCGAAAATCCAGTAGGTGGTCGAAAAATTTTTTTCGGGTAAAATATACAGGGTGTTTCGAGAAAGTGATCGTGCACTTTTCCGTTTATTCCAATCTCTGAAAATAAAAAAGTTGCACGTATTTTCTCGAAAACCAAGTAGCGGAGGCAAATTTTTTTCAACACGAATATACAGGGTGTCCAAAAAAGGGCAGTTACCCGCGCCGATTCGTTTCCCTCCAACCCAAGTCAGTCGGAAGGAAGGCATACGCGTCCATAAGGGAGTTGGGCTTTCAGGAGGATGGGGGGGCGCGCGGGGGAGATTTTTTTCGACACGAATATACAGGGTGTCCAAAAAAAGGGCATTTACCCGCGTCGATTCGCTTCCCTCCTACCCAAGCCAGTTGGAAGGAAGGCATACGCGTCCGTAAGGGAGTTGGGCTTTTGGGAGGATGGGGGGGCGCGCGGGGGAGATTTTTCCGACACGAATACACAGGGTGTCCAAAAAAGGGCAGTTACCCGTGTCGATTCGCTTCCCTCCTACCCAAGCCAGTTGGAAGGAAGGCATACGCGTCCGTAAGGGAGTTGGGATTTTGGGAGGAGGGGGGGGGCGCGCGGGGGAGATTTTTCCGACACGAATATACAGGGTGTCCAAAAAAGGGCAGTTACCCACGTCGATTCGCTTCCCTCCTACCCAAGCCAGTTGGAAGGAAGGCATACGCGTCCATAAGGGAGTTGGGCTTTCGAAGGGAACGGGGGGGGGGCGCGCGGGGGAGAATTTTTTTTTCGACACGAATATACAGGGTGTCCAAAAAAGGGCAGTTACCCGCGTCAATTCGCTTCCCTCCTACCCAAGCCAGTTGGAAGGAAGGCATACGCGTCCGTAAGGGAGTTGGGCTTTCGAGGGGAAGGGGGGAGGGCGCGGGGGAGAATTTTTTTTTCGACACGGATACACAGGTGTCCAAAAAAGGGCAGTTACCCGCGTCGATTCGCTTCCCTCCTACCCAAGCCAGTTGGAAGGAAGGCATACGCGTCCGTAAGGGAGTTGGGATTTTGGGAGGACGGGGGGCGCGGGGGGGACATTTTTCCGACATGAATATACAGGGTGTCCAAAAAAGGGCAGTTACCCGCGTCGATTCGCTTCCCTCCTACCCAAACCAGTTGGAAGGAAGGCATACACGTCCGTAAGGGAGTTGGGCTTTCGAGGGGAACGGGGGGGGGGGGGGCGCGTGGGGGAGAATTTTCTCGACACGAATATACAGGGTGTCCAAAAATAGGGCAGTTACACGCGTCGATTCGCTTCCCTCCTACCCAAGCCACTTGCAAGGAAGGCATACGCGTCCGTAAGGGAGTTGGGCTTTCAGGAGGACGGGGGGGCACGCAGGGGAGATTTTTTTCGACACGAATATACAGGGTGTCCAAAAAAGGGCAGTTACCCGCGTCGATTCACTACCCTCCTACCCAAGCCAGTTGTAAGGAAAGCATACGCGTCCGTAAGGAAGTTGGGCTTTCAGGAGGAGGGGGGGCGCGCGGGGGAGAATTTTTTTTTTCGACACGAATATACAGGGTGTCCAAAAAAAGGGCAGTTACCCGCGTCGTCATTTTTAACGTTTGAAATTGTAAAAGTCTTGAATACCTGAGGGTTCTGAAAAAAAAAAAACGCTCAAAAAAAACGGCCAAGTCCCGGGAATCCGTTTTATCGTTTTTCTCGAAGATCAAGTAGGAAAAAAGAAAGAAGAAGAAAGAAAAAAAATTGTTTCTTGTAACTTTTATTTACTTTCGCGTGCCCTTTACATCCCCGAAGAAACCAAGTTTCTACCTTTGAAAACGAAAAAATTGCACGCGTTTTCTCGAAAATATAGTGGGCGTAGGAAAAATTATTCTCAGACAAAATTTACAGGGTTTCTTCAGGTTCAGGTTCTTCCGAACTCTATAAATAAAAAAGTTTTCGTTGTTTTCTGTAAAACCAAGTAGGCGGGGAAATTTTTCTTATCGTCGTTTTTCTTCCTTCCAGCCACCCATTCGATCGCCGCTAAATCGAAATTTTTATCTCGCCAAACAAAAAAGTTGTATCTGTTATGAGAAAACCGAGTGTGCCATGGAATTTTTTTTTTTTTCGATAATTTTCCTCTTGGCATATGGGGCCGATCGAAAACAACCGCAAGTCTCTATCTCTATTAATAAGAAAGTTATGCACCTAAGAAAAATCCAAGTAGGCCGCGGAAACATTTTTTTTTCGGCACAGCCTCATTTTACGTCCTCTACCTAACGCGCTTTGTCCCATCTTTCCATCTCGTCGCATAAAAAAGTTGTGTTTTCCAGCGAAATCGAGTAGGCCATGGAAATTTCTTTTTCACATTTCTCAATAATATTACCCTGGCAACCCAACAAAAGAAACCCGGATCTTCTATCTCTAAAAATAGAAAAATAGCAAAGTTGCTTACAATCAAAACAAACGGCAACCCCGTACCCCTAACGGCAGAGGAGTTAAGGTTATAATATGCATCGTAAATTTTCGCCCATCGCATTTTCCAGAAAGAGACACCCGGTACGCATTCGCAGTTTGAAAGTTCTCCGTAACTTAAAAGACGTTTTTTTTTTTGGCGTCAAGAATTCCAACCTTCCGCATCGACCGCTTTGAAAAAACGCCAGCGTTCAACAGGTGCGCCTATTCTCAGTTCCGTTACCTCGAATTCTCACCCCTGTATCGTCCAGTTCGAAATTGCAAATATTCAACAGGTGTGGGTTTCCCCGAAACGACCCGAACTTTTCCGAATCGCCTTCGGCCGGCCCAAAAATTCACATGTGGACACTCGGTATGCACCGTCAAGTCGCGGTTTGAGAGCTCGCCGTAACCTAAAAGTGCGATTTTTGGCGTACCTGACGGGAAATTCCAACCTCCGGCCCGTCAAGATTTGAAAGTCGAAGAAATCTCATACCCGGCGGTTTGGAAAAAATCTGTCCGAGAAGCCTCCCGAACCAGTCTCGGAAATTGCGTGTTTCTTCTTATTTCTCGAGCCGTCCGAACCTGACCCAAAGACATGGGGGAAGCTTTAAAAATTGCGACCTCGCGACAGCGAGCCTAAATAACGTGGCTATGGCCCGACGAAAATGGGCAATTTTTGACAATCTCGCGACATTTTCGCCGTAATTTTTGGGCGCAGCACGACACATAAAAACGATCCAATTTCTCTCGGGAAAAAAGCTTAATAACTCCCGCATTTACCCCTTTAAAAATCCGAAAAAGTGTTAAATCTCTTCTCCGGACCTTCCTCTCGCTTCCAATTGCGATTTCCTTCCCCCTACCACCCTATTTAAGAATAATTTTCGCCCCGCTCTCGGCCGAGACGGTTTTCGGTGGAACTGTCCCACCCTCGCGCCCGACCGCTGACGCCGGAGGACCGAAACTTACCCCCGCTTCTGGCGTCTTTTCGAGGCGAAGAAACGCTTTCGCGCTTCGAGAGTAGGGGCGTTCCATGAAGCGAGGACGGCCGGAGGCGTCGGTACCGCTCGGCAGCCGCTTCGCGGCCGCCTCGCCGAGAAACGAATACAGCAAGTCGACCCTTTTTCGGCCCAAAAACGATAATAGAAATGCAGTCAGCTATTAATATAGTATAATATAATTAGGCAAGAAAAAAATTGACAACGATAGAGAATTACCTGGGCGTTTGAAGCTTAATATCATATTGAAACAATGGACAGAGACAGAGCCAAATTCGGTTAATAAAAATAAATTCAGCCAAATTGTCGTTGTCTAGATGTATGCATATACATGGTGTTATTGTTATTATATGACTCTGGAAATTACCTTTTTTCACTTTTGCGGGATAAATTATACAGTATGTTCATTTTAAACTGGAAAAAGGGTAACTTCCGGTACTTCCGGTCAAACCGGATGTGTAATAATTTGACACTTGTCGCTATGTTCTTCGTCCTAGTGAACTACAAAGATATTTTTAATAACTTTTTTATCTAAAGTTAATTTTAAGCGAGTTAGCTCATTTTTTATAAATGACATTGTAGAGCAGTTATCTCAGAAACTAGTGACAGAACGAAAATAGTCCATAGAACAAAAGTTTCTCCAAATTACCCAGTCTTTCAAATGCGCTACGCTCCAACGTTCCTAGGATTGAAAAGTTTCTTTGCACCGCACCGCCATCTATATGCCAATATCAAAATGAACGCTTAGCAGTTTCGGATAAAGCCCTCTTCACGTCCTAGCAAACGGCGTTTGCACAATTAAAATATCTCTTTTTGTTCCGGAGAAGTAGAAGTATTGAATTTCAGCGGGTTAATTTTCTAGGCATTTTTCACAAAGATGTAGTCGTATTTAAAAGTTCAATCATCAGGTGATGTCAATCTTGTCAAATATGTCAAATGGTGCCCAACTTTAAATGGTAATTAATCCATTGTAGGTCACTGTGTATATAAATAAAGAACACAGTCCACTTCATAGTTTACCTGAACGATTATCGGGTGTGTGATAAATTACGTAAAAGTTGGGCCAGATGCCTTTAAAATTGCCATTTTGCTCAAATTTGACACCCTGCGAATGGAACTCCCCATATATTTTTTGTTCAAATTTGGCATATGGAGGTTTTGGGGTGTAGGTATTGATTAATGCTGTCGTGTCAAATTTTAAATAAAAAAATTGCTAAATGGTACCTTTTACTGTTATCAAACCTTAATTACTTAGTTTATTTAATTTTTTATAATATACTATGCATTAAAGTATTTGAGATATGATATATAAAAATACAAATAGGGTTTCCAATTTTCGGGATCGGGATCCCGTTTTGAGATCCCGGGATGAAAATCTAAATCCCAGGATTCCGTTTTGGATCCCGGGATCCAAAACCCAAATCTCGGGATCCCGAGATCAATCCTAATAATATCTTTATTAAAATACGTAATATTAGCAATAGCAAATAAAAATGCAGACATACGGAAAAAATTTATTAAAAAACACAAAAATAAAAACATTTTTATATATTTACCTACATAATATTGTATTAGGTAGGTATAGGTAAGTGAAATGAAAAAGTGAATCCCCGGTTGTATTATATTAAATACGTAAATAACTTGGGTAAAACTAAATAAAACGCCGATAAAATACAAAAAAAAGCATTTTACACAAAAACCGTCGAGAACAGATTAAAGTTCGATCATTTAAAAAAAATCGGGACCGCTATATCTCAACCCGGGATTTTCGAGACCTCACCGGGATCCCGGGATCCCATCTAAAAACCCCTCCGGGATCCCGGGATTTCGAGATCCCGGGATCCCGGACTGGAAACCCTAGTGACAAATTTTTTGGCTTTTCTTAAAGATTTGAATTTTTTCACATTGGAGGTATTACATGCTCGAAGACACCATACTCTAGTAAAGGTCTAATTTCATTAAATGGAAGACTTCTGTCGCAAATTACATTGAATGCTGGACTTACGAATTCCAACGGAACAAATGCTATTGCAATAAGAAGTTTGACTTAATAATAATAATAATTCTTACCCTCACAATACTCCAAACTAGGAGTACCCCAGAAGCAACCACATGCTTGTGCGGGGGAGGCAATGTTGAAAATTTTCATCCGAGTCATATTTGCCTTTTATTCCCATTTGCTGGATACATCGGTAAAGACACTGGCGAAAATGGAAATAATATCCGTTTTGTCACTGGCATTGATAATTTCCTTCTCGAAATCTGTCATTATGTATTTTACCTTTGGTTATTTTATTGATTCATGAATTTTTTCAAGCAAATGTATTTTCAGTTTTGTTTGGTAGAAGTGCGTACACTAAGGGATAATGTGAGTTATTTATTTCACCATGTAGAGTAAATAACTGGCAAAATAACTGTGGGGCTATATTGAAAGTTCCGTCCATAAACCATAAGAAACTCAATGTTCCTAACGGTTGCAAATATAATTATTCTTTGGCTATTCTGTTTTTTTGTATTCTTCTGGTATAATAAGTTCTTCCAAAGTTAGAGGAATCGATGGACTTGCATTCTCTATTTCTCTAACACGTCTAATGGTGCGGCTTATAGAGCTCATCGATGCTCTAGCTTCGGTGCTAAGGCGAGCAGCTGCATTTGATATGATCAATCATGGAGGATCATGACTTTTTCACCTGCTTTTTAATTTCGCACTTTACCATTGTTGCCTCTCTTTTTGACGGAGTACCCTCATGATTATGATCGTTCTTTGGTTGTAGTATTTTTTCTTGAATGTAGAAAAATCTACCAGAATAAAGCTTGTCTTTTCCTTTTTGTCCGCAATATATTCAAAGCGAGGTTTTTCCATTTTGAATAAAATATGAAAATATGCGTCAAATTAATTAAATAGTGAAATGGCAATGTCATAATTATTTGACATAAAACGCAGGTGAATACTTTGTATAAATAGCTAACACATATAAGCCGATTTCAAGCGAATGAAAAATAGTAACCGGCTACAATTTGTTTAAACTTTTATTATTCAAGCGAGCTTGGTTATTTCTGGTTATTGCAAGCCGATGTCATAAAAGAGCCCTTAATGACATCATTGGGGATCGCTCCTCGGGTAGCGATTGGAGTCTTGGACGAGTGGCTGCAGAGCAGATTCGTCGAGGAATGGCTCAGAGCTCCAGGGATGAGGCAGACGAGGCTCATGATCCGTGGGCCATCGCCTGCCTTGTCCCGGGAATTGCTGGGTCTGCCAAGAAAGGAGGTTGAGGGTTTGGTGAGGGTCCTCACTGGGCACTGTCGCCTGGCCCGCCACCTGCACCTCATTGGGGTGGAGGAGGAGCGGGAGTGCGGATGGTGCCTGGAAGAAGAGGAGACCCCCCACCACCTAGTAACAGAGTGCCCTGCGCTCGACAGGGTCAGATTCGAGTCCTTCAGCATGGCTAGGCTGTGCGATGAGGACGTATATGGTGTCAGGTTGGGGGGGCTGCGGGCCTTCATTAAGAAGGCCGGCATGCTGGAAGCCCTTTGATACTGGTCGTGGGGGCACAATGGGCCCATGGAGGCCTACGTGCCGGGTCGATCAGAGGCCGCCACCCCTTAAACTGATGATGATGATGATGACATTGTTCCTTTACGGTTCAACCAACAATAACCCAGCTCCTAAGGTGTGTCATTTTCGGTACATCAGAAGAAAGTAACGTCAGTTTGGCTGTTCTTTGTTCTTTTCTATAAATTAATTGTTGCAACAGAAAATTGAAAATTGCAAGAAGATAACAATACAAAAGAGATGCAATTAATATTAATTACAATGGTGTGGATTATAGAATTTGAAATGGAAACAGTGATTTTCGTAACTAAGTTATAATATTAAATTGTACTATTGTTTTTCGACCTTTTGTAGTTTCGACCTTTTGTTTTTCGACCTTTTGGAGTTTCGACCTTTTGTAGTTTTGACCATTTGTTTTTCGACCATTTGTTTTTCGACTTTATGTTTTTCGACCTTTTGTTTTTCGACCTTTTGCAGTTTCGATCGTTTGTAGTTTCGACCATTTGTTTTCGACCTTTTTTCCGGGAGCCGGTGCCAGTATGTGGTACTTGGATAATTTTTTGAGTTATTATACTTAGCTGTGTGGCTTGTAGTTCTTCCCTGGCCGCCAAAACTAAATGTTTGCGGATAATACTCCATCGGTAATTTTGTAATTTAAATTAACTTTTGAGGTCATGCACCAAAGTGGCATAGGTGTTTGTGTAAATACCTACTTCTTCATAATTGAAAAATTAAAATTAGAATTGCTATATTATGATAGATTCCTAAACTTAAAGACATAAACATAAACACACCTTATAATTTTTTGCCTGTAGTGTAGATACTTATTTCACGAAAAATGAGGATTTGTGCCGCGATTTGTTTGTCGAAACAACTCAAAGGTATAAAAACTGTAAAAATGGAAACGGCATCCCACCATATGCAGAAACTAGTCCGGCCGTGCGTAATCCCAAACATGCTCCTTCCCAGGATGCTTTATTCAAAGTTCTAAACCTTATCTGTGGGCACACGTACAGGGTGAGGAAAAAACATGTTTACACGGTATGGGAGATATTTTTCGATATTGCATTGAGGAACGAAGGAAGATAGCTGCCTGGATGGAGGTCTTGAGTTCCCAAGCATCGTACAAAAAAAATTCACGGCCTGGATCTACGAGAAGTTTGTCATTCAAGATGATTGTGAAGGGAACAGCGGTAGAAAGAGAACCTATATGTACTTAGTGAAACAACTTTGGATTTCTTAAATCTAACATGTCATAATTTGTCGCTTTTTTGTCGCTAATTTGTTATGCAAAATATAATTTTGTCGCGCCCTTCTTTTTTTTTAATATTCGCTGTTTCGCTAACTACATACCAAGTTAGCGAAACAACTTATCTGCCTCAAAAAACTAAACGGTCGAGGTTGCTCTTCCCGATTTTGTCGCTAATTTGTCATGGCAAAAAACAACTTTGTCGCACCCGTCTTTTTTTTAATATTTGCTGTTTCGCTAACTACATATCAACTTCACGAAACAACTTATCTGCCGCGAAAAACTAAAGGGTCAAGGTTGCTCGCCGATTTTGTCACTAATTTGTTATGGCAAAAAAACATTGTCGTGCCCTTATTTTTTTTAACATTTGCTGTTTCTCTAAATACTTATCAACTTAGCAAAATAACTTATCTGCCGTGGAAAACGAACTTCAAATTAATGAGATTTATGCAGAAGGTAGGTATGTAGAGATATCTAATAGAGTGTGTCCACGAGTCGAATGGGTTAATTGACTGGAATTTTAAATGAAAAGAAAGCAATATAAAACATAAGATAGGTAATCTCTTTTCATTTTTCTTGTAGGAAACGTGATCATCGTAGACATAGACACGGCCAAGTCACTTAAATTAAAAGACAGTAGGCATTTTAGATTATTATGGTTCGAACGTTGTCACAAGACGATCTAGAGACGTGGGACATTACACCGCAATATGTAAGCGTCCTAATGGCCAGTATTACTTATACGACGACCTAAAAAATTGCGAAGAGCATTTCAACACAAACACGGATATCAGACCAGAGTTGTTAATTTTTGCTAGCATAGGTACTAGTGAATATGTAGTGCTTTACAAGCTAAAAATAAATTGTGTAGCTATTTAATTGTAGGTATTTTGTTCATTATGCACCGTCCTCTTTCTCTTTTTATACAGGGTGTCCCAGTTGTAAACCACAATTTTAAAACAAACGATAGAAGATTTTATACAAAAAAGTTCATATTAACATAGATCTGGAAAAGATTAGTAAAAAAGATATAGGATTTTTTAAAAGTATTTTTATTATCTTAGAAATGAAAAAAGATGTAAGCTTGAAATTCGGTACACAGTATACGGGTATAAAGGACAATAAAACAAATCTATCTGTATTTTGTTGCCTACACTACACTCTATTCAATCAAAATGCAAGTTGGGTTACATGATGGAAACACGTGAACAATTCTGAGGACTAATACGGGGCAGGGCCGCATTAAGGACGATCTCTATGAATTTTATAATATAAAATATTAAAATAATATGCCCCAGTATTAAGAATTTTAAAAACAAACTTTTATGACACACCTAGTCATTCACTTACCTGCAAATTTCTACTATGAACACAAATCGTAGGTCCAACAATTAATAAACAGCGAAAGAATTATATTGGAAAAAATTAAAAGTCCACTTGCAACTCAATACACCTCTGTGATAAATAACGACGCGCTGAACTCGCCTGCTGGCCAATAGCAAGCCGATCACGTGCTAGCCATGCAACAACTTTTGTTTATCTTTCACTTGCGTTTAGTTTGAATAGAGTTTAGTGTTTTGTTGCCTACACCAGTGGCGTGCAAGAAGGTGGGATACTCCCCCTTTTCAAAAATAATTTCTACGATCAAGTCTTTTTTGAGAAAGTGATAGCAGATAACTTATTTCGCTATGTAGTTAGCGAAACAGCGAATATTACAAAAGAGAAGGGCGCCACAATGTTTTTTGCCATGACAAATTAGCGACAAAATCGGCAAGCAACCTTGACCGTTTAGTTTTTCACGGCAGATAAGTTGTCTCGTGAAGTTGATAGTATAGTATATTTCTTTATTTGATCCTTACAATAATGACTAATATTATAATTATTGTTCATACCCTTCAATGGAAGTAAAACCACACAAAAAATTCAGATTTTAAAAGTACGATACAATTTAAAATCTAAGTAAGTAACAATAAGATACACATTGGGACAATTATGCTGGAAAGCAATCACTTAAAGATCATGGAAGCTTTTCTCCTCAAAAAATTCATTGATGCTATAGTAGCATCTCTTAATGAGAAACTTTTTAAGTTTTGCTGTTTGTAGGGTAACATTTAATGTTTTAAAAGATGTGAGTAAAAGATTCCAGATCTTAGCTATCATGTAAACTATGTTTTTCTGTAAATAAGAGAAATTAGCTCGATTAGGATATAATAGGTTGTTAGCAAGATAATTTGCCCTGGAGCAATAAAATTATTCAGTAATGTTGAACATGACTGGCCATGTTTGTGGTTAGTGGAATAGATGAACCTAACCATTATGTAATTTGTGTGTAGATGTAAAAAAAAGGTAGGCAATGTCCACGACTGTTTTTTATTATTATAATAAACAAAGTAAATAAATAAAAGCTGTCATAAGTTCTGCATCCAGCGTTTAATTAATTGCCCTGCCTCACGAATTTACCTGACTTTTAACTGAAGCTCTCAACATAGGTCCTTATTTCTAGTATTGTATGTGTGATCATATTACAGATCCACTAAAATGAAGCTATTCTTGATTGCGAACATTACCTCATGGATATAGGCGAACATTACGCACTCATGGATATAGAGACCCTGTAAAGTCAAAATACCACCATCAATAAAAGCCCCTCTACAAGAATCGAACCGTTTTATTTTGAATATTGTTCTTACGCACCTTTTTTGAAGTTTGAAAATCCTTCCACTATTGACAGACAGACATGCTGTCAGAGCCGCAGAGACACTAATATTATTTCCTATCACAGAAATCGCATAGCAAGATCCCGCAACATCTCCAGACAATGAATTCACGTTCTCTTTCCAGTTCAGCCGTTTATCAAGCACTACACCCAAGAACGACAAACTTTCAGTTGACTCAATCTCATTATCACCAAATTTAATACTGAGCACCTGCTCTTTTCTTGCACCAAAAGTCAAAAGCTTAGTTTTTGCAACATTTAGGAGCGAATTATTCGAAGTCAACCATTCACTCAGATTGTGTAATGTCACTTCAATGTGATGTTTACACTCCTCCAGACTATCTGCACTATACAGCACCGAGGTGTCATCTGCAAATAGTACCATTTTGTTATTCGTTACACTTATAACATCATTTGTGTATAGTAAGTAAGGTAGGGGGCCTAGGATTGAACCTTGTGGCACTCCCCTTTGAATGAGTCTGCTAGTGGATAATACTTTTACTCCCCTATCATTGAAGTCAATTACTCTTTGGGTTCTGTTTGAAAGATATGATCTAAATAGCCACAGAGGGACATCCCTGACACCATATCTATTCATCTTCTCCATCAATATCTCATGGTCCACACTGTCAAAGGCCCTAGACAGATCTAAACACAAAGTTGCAGTTACTTCCTTACCATTTAATGATTGACTTATCGTCAAAGACTGCAGTCAATGTGGACTTACCCCTGCGGAAACCATTTTGTTGATCTACAAGAATGCGGTTTGCCTCAATGAAGCAGATGAGGCGATCAAATAGTATTTTCTCAAATATTTTATTGATATTCCACAACAGCGATACTGGCCTGTAATTGTTGAAGTCATCTCTTCTGCTTTTCTTGTGTACAGGCTTCACCAAAGCCTCTTTCAATAGCTCAGGATAAACCCCATCTGAAAGAACTAGGTTTACTATATGCGTAAGTGGTGCCATTATTAAAGCAGCCACACTCTTAATCAGTTTCACAGGGATCTTGTCATACCCAACTGAATTTTTATTTTTTAATTTTTTTATGTAGTTAAATACTTCCTGCCCTAGTATAGGCTCTAGGAAGATACTATTTTGACATGTTTTGATAGAGGAGAGTTGTATTGCTTTGTTGTTATTAATGACCGGACAAGCAGCAATAAAGTAGTCATTGAACTTATTCAGCAAATCAAACTCATCTTTGTCAGGGAAAGAGTTAAAAATTTGAGTATTCTGAATATTTTTCTTTGTTAAGTTTCTAATAAGAGACCATATTGCTTTAGATTTATTTTCAGAATTCGTTATTATGGAATGGTTGTGCATAATTTTTGCTTTCCTTATTACTGTCTTTTCGAATATGTTTTGTATTTTTGAGCAGAGATCACTTCCACCAAGTAACCTTCATATAGCTTTCGTTTATTTTTGCTTGATATCTTTATGCCATTAGTTATCCACGATCTTGATTGGTTGTCAGTCTTGTAATTCTTCAGAGGAAATACCACACTGATATTTGTCTTTAGCCTACCCACAAAACAGGTATATGCTTTGTTTACGTCAGCCTCCGAGAGCACACCCTGCCATGCACACTCCTGCAGACTCAGAAAAAACTGTTCACACTTTCTTTTGGAAAATATTCTTTTCTTTACTACTCTGCTGTCTTTCTCTCCTCAAGCATAATATTAAAACCAATCCGTTGGGCTTTATGGTCAGAAAGGCCTGAAAAAATGACTTTAGTATCCCCACATTGATCAAAATTGGTAAAAATATTATCAATCAGTGAGACAGTAGTTTTTGTTACTTGTGTAGGTTAAAATATACCCTGTTTAAAGTTAAAATCTTGGAGAATATCCATGAGTAGTACTTTCTCATTGCTTTCCAGCATAAAATTAACGTTAAAATCTCCACAAAGAATGGTTTTAAAATCTAGGTATTTTACACATATATGATATTAAGGATAGCTTCAAGTTGCTGAACAAAGACATCAAAAATACCTAAACAAGTTCTATACACCGATAGGACTAACAGTTTAATTTTTTTAGTCGCCACACATGATGCCTCTAACTGACCTTCAATGCTACACAGCTTGATCTCCTCCACTTCACAGAAGTCTTGTATCTCTTCCCTTATGAGTATGCATAATCCTCCATGTATGATGTTTCTCCGTGAGTAGCAGGAAATCATTATGTAATGGTTCAATACCACAGATTTAACCTCCTCTTCACGTAGCCAGTGTTCAGTAAGACACATTAAGTCAGGCAAATATGTCATCTCGCCTGAAATATCTGATAGCAAAAAACGTCTTGACGTGCTACTTGTTATGAGTCGTCATTACCAAAGCCTGTTAGGTACTTATAATGCAGAGAAGAAAAACTATCACAGATTATTGATTGAATCTCGTAAAAGGTATTGTGAATCTAGAATAGTAAATAGTGACAATAGGTCTAGGAGTGTCTGGCAGATGGTCGATGAGATTGTTGGTGGCAGGTCGGGATCTAATCATAAGGATTTTGCTGTACCCGGCGATTCTCAGGCTTTATGTGAGGACATAAACTCTTTTTTTGTAAACACTGCTTCAAATTTACGCAAAGTCCCTAAAAGCCAGCCAGGTCAAAGGTGTATCAGCATGGCTGAGAATGTTAGGTCTCCGGGAGGTAGCATGTTCCTGTCACCTGTGACGATCAGTGAGGTGACGGATATTATCAGAGCGTTAAAAAACAAATCGAGCGCAGGTTGCGATGGGGTTCCCAGTAAGTTGCTCAGATTGTGTGCTGTTGCAGTATCTATCCCCCTAGCGTATATTCTAAATAACTCTTTTAAACTTGGTTATTTTCCTGCAAGGCTAAAGCTGGCAATAGTGAAGCCTGTTTTCAAGAAGGGTGACCCCTCCAAAATTGAAAACTATAGGCCCATATCCTTACTTTCCAGTTTCTCAAGGGTTTTCGAAAAAGCAATGTGTTCACGTCTTCTAAGTTTTTTTCAATCAAAAAACCTTCTCAGTAACTGCCAACACGGTTTTTTAAGAAACAGGTCCATAGATACTGCGCTCTATGATTACATACGTGGGATCGTGAGTGCATTGGAGGACAAGCATTTTGTGTTGGGGGCCTTTTTGGATCTCACTAAGGCCTTCGACACATTGGACCATGGACTTCTTCTTGATAAGTTGGAGAGGTACGGTGTTAGGGGGCCCGCTTTGGCCTGGCTGTCGACTTTCCTGTCGGGACGATCTCAGATGGTTACAGTTGATGGCTCGGGGGGGCAGTTTACATCAAGTGCATTGGAAATTCAGGCAGGTGTTCCACAAGGAAGTAACTTGGGACCACTGCTTTTTGTAATCTACATTAATAATATCACTGAGATCGTCCCTGACGGTAATACCACAGTTATAAACTACGCAGATGACACTAACATTCTCATGAGGTCCGATTCTTTCTCTGACTTGCTGGATGTGAGTGATAAAGTGCTTGGGAATGCCAAGAAATGGTTTGATGAAAATAATCTAACTATAAACACTGACAAATCAGTGTTTATGGCTTTCAGAACTAAAGCCTGTTTTACATTGACAATTTCTTCATGAAAGAATTCATGAATAAGTTTATGAATAAATTCATGAATTAATTCACGACAAGTTCTATTTTACACTGATGAAGAAATTGATGAATTTTTTTTGTCACCTTATGTCAGATTCTAGCAAATACCAACACAAGAGAATAAATAACAAAATTATTTTTTTGTGCTGTATTTATCAGAACATATTTTCTAACCATATCCATCTTCATCCAAAGCATCTTTAACTACAGATTAAGTCTGGCTAGAAGAGTAGTTGAAAATGCATTTGGCATTTTAGCCAAACGATTTAGAGTTTTTTTGACTACGATTAATATGAATGTGGAAAAAGTGCAAACCATAACATTGGCATGTTGCACATTACATAATTTTTGAGACCCGAATGTCCTAGTTCCATCCTAGAAGAGCTTTATAAAGACTATATAATATTTCAATTTGGACTTTCTTACCAAACATGCTCACCGCAAGACATGCTTCCGTTGCTGCCCGAGAGGAGTTTTGTGATTATTTCGTGAATGAGGGAGCTGTGCCTTGGCAGAGGGATACATAAATAAAACATTATAACATTTCACACACTTTTTATTTAAGTATATTATCGTTGGGTGAGGATTATCTCTTCAGTCAACAATATTATCTTTAAAATTATGTACTCTCCTCTATTCCTCGTCTAATGCCTCAAACAAAAACCAGTATCAAAATATAACCTTCCTTGTGTTCAAATTTTCAATGTTGGTACTTCTGAAGTTCACGCAAAACTTGACGGAAAATAGAACATGCTCTAATTCGTGAAGTAACTTCATGAAGAAATTCATGAATTAATTCATGAAGAAATTGACAGTGTAATACACGATTTTTTATACTAATTTGTCCTTGAAGTGACTTCATGAATTAATTCATGAAGAAATTGTCAATGTAAAACAGGCATAAGCAATCACAAACAAACTTTCCTACACACGTTACCCTGTTTGACTCACAAGTTGTTTTGTCTGACGCAACTAAATTTCTGGGGGTACATATAGATCAGAATATCTTGGAGTCATCATGTTGAGAATCTTTGCAAGACACTCAACTCAGTACTCTATACTTTTAGAGTTTTGCATAGTTATCTAAATCTAAGCACTTTGAGGGTCATTTATCACGCAAATTTACACTCGAGGATGCGTTTTGGAATAATTTTCTGGGGAAGTTGTTCTTTGGTAAACAAGGTTTTCAAGGTACAGAAGCGGCTGATTAAGATTATGGTTGGCCTAAGGGCCAGGGAGTCTTCATCATGTTGAGAATCTTTGCAAGACACTCAACTCAGTACTCTATACGTTTAGAGTTTTGCATAGTTATCTAAATCTAAGCACTTTGAGGGTCATTTATCACGCAAATTTCCACTCGAGGATGCGTTTTGGATTAATTTTCTGGGGAAGTTGTTCTTTGGTAAACAAGGTTTTCAAGGTATAGAAGCGGCTGATTAGGATTATGGTTGGTCTAAGGGCCAGGGAGTCATGTCGGGGGGTCTTTCGGAGTTTGAACTTACTGACACTGCCTGGGACATACATTTATGAATGTCTTGTTTTCTCACACAGACAAAGCTCTAAATTTAAAATTCACCTGCAATCCAATGTTTACAACACCAGGAATCTCAACTTCATTCTGCCAAGCCATCGATTGGCTTTAACAGAAAAACAGCCAACATATACCTGTCTCAAGTTTTTTAATAAACTGCCTCAGCGCATAAAAGCTATCTCGGAACTTAAACTGTTTAAATCACAGGTACTGCGGCTCTTAATATCACTAGAACCTTATGATGTTCTGGAATACTTAAATACAAACCTATAAAGTTAGAAACCGAGACTGTTTTGTGTGCTCGGGCAGCCATTTGTATTGACGCTGATTTGATTTAATGTACACTGTCTTGTGTCTTTCTCTCAAATAAAGAGTATTATTATTGTTATTAATGTGTCAAGGGTATTTAAAAACAATTTGATGTCCAAGATTTTATTTCTTAGACACTGGATGTTTTGGTGTAGTAGTGTAAAACTTACTGGCTTGTTCGAGGAATTCTCTATTTTCTTACATCCTCGGTTGCCCTCTACTGGTTGTTTTGTCCCAGTTGGGGCACTAGTCTCCTTAAGTTTAAAAAATTATTTATTGGAGCCCCCTCAGGCCAGAAATTGGCATTTAGAACTTTGGTCTCTACTTCGGCAGGCACTCCCAGTTTGAAACAACTATATTTGAGTGATTTTCTGGTTGTAATCTTAATACATTCATATTCACGAACCTCATTTGTTTTTAAGTAGTCCCCGACATCACTGGCTTTGGTATCCTCGGACAACTGTGACAGAAACATCCAGGAAAACTTATTTGGTATGGCAATTTTCAGATTCCCAACATTTTCCTTTGTGCGTCTAATGGCAATAGGTCGTACTTTGGGATCGACTTTGGTTTTCTTTTTGCGATACTGGACCATCTTCCAAGTTTGGCCATTCTCCATATGCGGCTGCTCTGCCTGGTGAGCAGCCGCATATGCTCACCAGGCATTGCATTTTTTATAGCTTGATTCAGGGTAATATTTTGAGTTTTATCCCCATTGTTATCCTCAGTCCTTAGAGGATGATTGTTTATTTTTTCAGTAACTGTTTTTCTGGTTGAGCCACTTGGCACTGATATCGACATTTCTGTGCCGGTTGGCAGATCGTTGACCGTTGACTATTCACTTTGTCCTTTTCCGGCTATCTTCTGCTTCTTCGCATGATTATCTTGCTTTATTAGGTATCTGCTCTCAAGACTAACTTCAGAGGCTTCGATGACATTGGGATTCTTCAGGTCCTTGCTACTAGCGGCTATCTTCATGCTGGTGTTTTGCTCATATGGAATATTGGCAACACTGTTCGCAACGGCAACTTCCGAGGCCTCACAGACATTGACACTGACACCGGCGGGAAAATCAAGGATGCCTTGTTGGACTTCTCGGGGCTCCACGCCGCCCCCCCCCCAATTACACTCACTCGCCTTGTGCGACTGACTGATGACCTGTTTCTCAAGAAGACTTAATTTCTCCCTAAGTAATACGATATTTTCTTTCAATATTTTGTTTTTGTCTTGGAGCTCCATGACGAGTTTTTCTAACAATGTTTTCACCTTGTCACTTTCTTCATTGATTGGGTTTTCACTGCTTACGACTTGATGACCTTGATGTACTTCGTGTACACACACGGCCGATTTACGGGAGCCTGATTGCCTCAAACATGCCAGATTATAAATTTCTTGGCACCTTACACATTTCACTGCACTTTCCACCCTTTTGTTGCAATGATTGCAAATTGTTTCACCTTTACTTGGATCTGCAAAATCCGCTGGCAATATAGGCGGTGCCATCTATGATGTAGTTAGCGAAACAGCGAATATTAAAAAAAAGAAGGGCACCACAATGTTTTTTTTTGCCATGGCCAATTAGCGACAAAATCGGTGAGCAACCTTGATTGTTTAGTTTTTTGCGACAGATAAGTTGTTTTGTGAAGTTGATATGCAGTTAGCGAAACAGCGAATATTAAAAAAAAGAGGGGCACCACGATGTTTTTTTGCCATGCCGAATTAGCGACAAAATCGGCGAGCAACCTTGACCGTTTAGTTTTTTGCGGCAGATAAGTTGTTTCGCGAAGTTGATATGTAGTTAGCGAAACAGCGAATATTAAAAAAAGAAGGGCGCCACAATGTTTTTTTAAATTTCTTGGCACCTTACACATTTCACTGCACTTTCCACCCTTTTGTTGCAATGATTGCAAATTGTTTCACCTTTACTTGGATCTGCAAAATCCGCTGGCAATATAGGCGGTGCCATCTATGATGTAGTTAGCGAAACAGCGAATATTAAAAAAAAGAAGGGCACCACAATGTTTTTTTGCCATGGCCAATTAGCTACAAAATAGGCGAGCAACCTTGACCGTTTAGTTTTTGCGGCAGATAAGTTGTTTCGCTAAGTTGTTATGTAGTTAGCGAAACAGCGAATATTAAAAAAAGGAAGGGCGGGACAATGTTTTTTTGCCATGACAAATTAGCGACAAAATCGGCGAGCAACTTTAACCGTTTAGTTTTTCGCGGCAGATAAGTTGTTTCTCTAAGTTGATATGTACTTAGCAAAACAGCAAATAATAAAAAAAGAAGGGCGCGACAATGTTTTTTTGCCATGACAAAATTGACGAGTAACCTTGACCATTTAGTTTTTCGCAGCAGATCAGTTGTTTCGCTTAATTATTGTTCAAAATTTTCAACATTAGTTTCATTAATTTTATCACTCGACTTGTACAAACACTTTGTGTATTGTTTACCAATAAATGTCTATCTATCTAAGTTGATGTAGTGAGTGAATATTAAAAAAAGAAGGGCGCGGCAAAATTATTTTTTGCATAACAAATTAGCGACAAGAAAGCGACAAATTATGACATAGAGGGTGTCCAACTTTAAAACTGTACAAATCCGTAAAATATTCATTTTTGGAGATAATCGCCTAAACTTTTTTTTTGTTTGAAAGGACTTCAAAAACCGCTTCTTTTGACCTTCCTGCCATTTTCAAAATGCAAATCCAGGGCCGTCTGCGATTTTTTTATACCCCTGATTTTCACGAAAACCATTTAGCGATTTTTTTATCTAAAATCTGACCCCACAGAGTTAATCAGAATACCCCAAAACCCCCATATACAAAATTTGAACAAAAAATATACAGTGAGTTCCATTCTGTAGGGTGTCAAAATTGAGCAAAATAGGAATTTTAAAGACATCTGGCGAGTCAAGTGTGCCATGGAATCCCTTCAAAACAGTTGAATGGTCAACAGGACCACTCAAAATGTTGACGTGAAAATATACAGGATATTTTTCTCTTAGCCATCTCAAAATTCTGAATTTTTATTATACTTTATACTGGTCAGGAGTGCTCTGGAATCATTGGAAAAATATTAATAAACACAAAAGTAATTTATTTCTTTACAAAATGCCAACCAAGAAATAAAAACAATTTAAATTATTGGACCTTTCTCAACAAAGTCACCGTCTAAGATGATACATTTTCTGTGGGTTTCCTGTTGTGGCACACCAGCCACCTTAACTGATATGGACTTACTGACTGGCAGGCTTCTTTATTTTTTAGATTTAGTTCGTTTATAGTGTGTGGAGCGGTTTTGATATACTCGATTTTTGACCCGTATAAAGTTCCAAAAATTCAGTAATTTGAGATGGCACAAATAAGAACACTCTGTATATTTTGTATTGGACTTTTACACACCAACACCTTGAGTGGTCCTGTTAACCATTCGACTGTTTTGAGGGGATTCCATGGCACACTTGACTTGGCAGATGCCTTTAAAATTCCTATTTTGCTTAACTTTGACACCCTGCAGAATGGAACTCACTGTATATTTTTTGTTCAAATTTTGAATATGGGGGTTTTGGGGTATTCTGATTAACGCTGTGGGGTCAGATTTTAAATAAAAAAATCGCTAAATGGTTTTCGTGAAAATCAGGGGTAGAAAAAATCGCAGACGGCCCTGTATTTGCATTTTGAAAATGGCAGGAAGGTCAAAAGAAGCGGTTTTTGAAGTCCTTTCAAACAAAAAAAAGTTTAGGCGATTATCTCCAAAAATGAAGATTTTACGGATTTGTACAGTTTTAAAGTTGGACACCCTGTACGGTAGTTTTAAGAAATCCAAAGTTGTTTTGCTAAGTACACATAGGCAGAATGAGATCTGTCCAAACTGAACAGAATATCATCCTCAGCCCAACCAAGTCCACACGCAGACTTTCACTAACTAACATTTTGCAAAGATCCATGCCGTGAATTTTTCTTATGCGATGCTTGGGGACTGAAAGACCTCTATCCAGGCAGCTATCTTCCTTCATTCCTCAATGGAATATTCTACTTTCCTGATAGGGAGTCTTTTTAGAAACTTCACAAACAAGTTATAAGAAACTCCCATAACAATTAAGTGGCATTTCTCACATTTTCTTATGCAGTTAACATTTTTATTTTGTTATTAATAATTTTTATTCACTCCTTAGATTTCCGCACATCTCAACAGAAGAGAGACCACACGAATGTACATACAGGAGCAACACCCTACATTTGCTCATATTGTGGAAAAGGTTTCAAATTTCACTCGAAATTATATGTTCACACATATCGGCACAAACTTGCTTTAGGAGAAGTACACAAGAAGGAAGCGTACACGGAAAAAAGAGTACGCTTAAACTTGAAATGTGATATGTGTGGAAAAAAATTTGCAAGTCGTTCTGGCCATGCCACTCATATGTTACGGCACCAAGGAATTAAAATTGAAAATAAGAAATATACTCAAGGTGAAACAGATAAAAGTAACAAACTGTATTTGTGTAATTTTTGTGCCAAAAGCTTCTATGCTAAGGCTAACTTAGATTCACATCTAAGGGTTCATACAGGTAATTTATGCAAAAAACATTCCAGGTGTAAATGAAATCAGGTCCACCCACTGTAACTTTTGTCAATTTTGAGCTGTCAAAAAATTTCCGCTGTAATCTCCTGCTGCCTAGAGCAAGTGAAAATATTTCTGGAAATGTTTTGAGTTGCCATGTCAACGAAGCAAAAAACGAGCCTCTGATTGGTCAAAAAAGGTAGGTATGGAATTTTCGGCGAAATATGCAGTGGAGCACAAAACAGCTTATGGAGACAGAGTATAAAAACGAACGGATTTGAGTTTTAGGATTTTCGCGGATTTTCGGGCTAATTAATAACTGAACGACAGTTTTTTTTGTTTTTTAAAATCCATCATCGCCCCTAATATGGCACATACTAAATTTTTTTGAATGTCCTCAATAATTCCAAATATACAATAGAAAAAAAAACATCTTGTTTCTTAAATTGCAATACCTTGTTTATCGAAAAGGAAGCCGCTTGGCATAAGTTTATAATAACTTCTTGTCTTAGAATCAGCTTACTTTATTAGCACCATAGGTTGTGATGAAAAATGTACTAAATATTTTTATTTTCCATTCATGAAAAAATTGAGACCTCTGTCAATAATGCGCAACTGTGCATGGTCAATTTAAGAAAAACTAGGTGCTCCAGTTTTTAGCAAAGGGTAAATCGGGCACACTCTAAACACTCAATGAGTTGCAGGGGAAACACTGTACGCTGAGCATAATCAAAAATGCAAGAGTGTTCAAAGTGTTCCAACTGGAACTCAGCTTTTATATAAATTGTTTTTTATTGCAATTGTAATTTTTAAGTATATTATTCATTTAACTTGAACAATAGGTTGTAAAACTGTCAGCACTGCTAGACATTCATAGTTAATAAGAGAAAATGCACATTGCATATATTTAGAAGCACTCCCAAATGTGACTTATGAAATGGTGAACCAACATCTTGGACATTTTGGACACCTACCATTTAGTGTAATATTTTTTCTTTGTTTATTTTGTTTGGGGACTCTTTGACATTGACTTCTGATAATTGTTTTGTTCGGGTCGGTGAATCTTGAATTAAATACTGAATACCGAATTAAATAATCTATGGCCTTTGCGTAGAGGCTATATTGTAACCAATGAGGTTTATCCGAGGTGTGATTATTGACAGTTAAAAACTTAGTAGAAAAAATGTATCTCCCTGCTTCAAACTTTGAAATAAAAGTAGGAGTGAGCCTAATTTCAGATATGCCTGATGTATTCATGTTATGTAACTGCCATTTCATTTGATTTTTCATCTTAACATTAATTAATTAATTAACAAGCTCAGTGTACGATTTAACTTCCTAAACAAATATCAATTTCTGTTAAGCACGACTTATAATCATTTACATTCACGCGAACTTTGCAGATAATATTTCTTGGTGATGTTGCCATTTCTGAAATAATAATAATAATAATAATAATTCTCACCCTCACAATTAGGGTTGCCATCCGTCCCGAATTTTCCGGGATGTCCCGGATTTTGACCTCTCTCTCCCGCATCCCGCGCAGTAGTGCTGCGGGACGCTATTTTCCCGCAATTTTAAAATTTTCCGCAAACAATGAAAACATTACTTATTATGTTTTTGCTATTGTGCCTTGTGCCCCCAAACAACTTTTATTAGACACACAATTTGAAGTATATAGGGGAAATCAAGTTGAGAAAGAGGAAACCCCCAAAGTTCCCCTCTACCAACTTCTACTTTGGTGGATGTTCTCGCTCACTCACTCGCGCAGCCAACAGGTCGCGGGTTACACCTAGACTTTGGCAAAGTTTACAGAATATTTTATTCTGTAAACTTTGACTTTGGTTACACTCATGGCGACAAACGGAGTCGGGGAAGACGAGGGCGGAGGATGGTGGGGATGAGGGGAATGAAAGACAATCGATTATTAATTTATGCTTTTGCTATCCCTCCCTACTCCCACCCCCACCAGAAACCCTGCCATTGGCCGCAACAACATGAGAGGCACCAGTCTATTCGGGCACATTCGGGTAGTAAAATAAAATAATACCACAGAAAATCTACCTACTATGAATACTGAAAAAATTGAAAAAAAAGTGTCCTGATTTTTTTCGTCTGGTCCCGATTTTTTTAACACAGTATCCCGATTTGCCAAAACAGTGAGTTGGCAACCCTTCTCACAATAAACTAGGAGTACCCCACAAAGCAACCACATGCTTGTGCGGGGGATTTGATTTGATTTATATGAATTATGTTGATAACAATTTCCGACACTTGCACGAATGATATCTATTTTTAGTGATAGATGAAGCTAAATGTAACCTATAAAATATAAAAGGGAATTGCTTTTGGAATTTTACCAAGGTTCTGTCCTTGCTTATATTTGTTTTTATCCTTTGAATGAAAATATTATGTTAAACTATTTGCTTGTTTAAATCTGGTACTTATTTAGTTACCCAGTTACAAATAAAAGTCAGGATTTTAAGTTATTAATGAGGGAATAGGAAATGGTACCAACATGAAAGTCGTCGAAAGCTTTTGTTAATTGTATAAATATCTATAAGAGGTAGTATGTCCCCTGATAGGTATCAGAATTGGTGTAAATGACAAATAATTTCCAGTTGGACCATGGTATTCTGGGAATACCTCCTTTGCTTGGTCTCAATTTATGGAGAAAATATATCTAGAACACCTGTACATCTATACAATTGGAACATTTTCCATTCTTGTTTAAAGATCCTGTATCAATTTCCAAAAGCACGGGCATAACTTTTGAGCTACTGGTGATTGATATACTGACATATTCCTTTGAGAACGTATCGGAGGATCTCAACCAATTTTTTCTCTAATATGAAACATTCAATCTCTTACAATTTTTGTATTATTTAAGGAAAAAAGGTGTTTTGTGAGCTCTTTCTGGAAAGACATAATAATAATAAAACTAATAATAATAACTAGAAATTCACACACCTGCGCTGGCGCGCAGGATGGGCGTCTCCCCAGGCCTGCGGCCGGCAGTGGCTTCGCCGCCGCAACCTTTACTACAACTCACGCGGGAACCTTGGACGCTAGTCAGTGCGGCGGCTTTGCCGCCGCTGAAGTTCGGCCGCCTCGCGGCCTCACATCCCCCTCGCGATAGATACCCCTCGGCTTATTGCCTCACTCGGCCTTCCGCCCTTCGGCCTCGAGCGGAAGCTGGTGGTCTGCCGGCCGTTGCTCACGTCTGTGTCCTTCCTTTCCATCCCAACAGAAACGAAATTTTTATTTCGCTAAACAAAAGAGTTGTATCTGTTCTGGGAAAACTGAGGGTGTCATAATGAAAAAAATTTCTAGATAATTTTGCCCGAGGCATTTGGAGTAGAAAAAAACGTCTTTATCTCTACCAACAAAAAGTTATACACCTCCAAAAAATCGTCAAAAACCATGGAAAATTTTTCTCGCATTTAATATCGAACAAATAATCGAACTAATAAAAAAGTTATTCACCTCCGAAATGTATCGTAAAATTCCACGTTGTTTCGAACCCGTCACCTTTTCCAGAAAGAGACACCCGGTACACATTCGCAGTTTGAAAAGCCTGTAACATCAATGGCCATTTTGCTTGGCAGTAATATGAAGGCGAATTCTAACCTCCATCGTTCAGTTTCAAAGTGCAAAAAATCTCATATCGACACCAGGTACGCCTTCCCAAGCCGCATTGAGACGTCTAATCCTAATCTCTCGATCATTTCCTTTGCAGGCAACACCCTTGACATAAGCACCTAACCTGAATGTAGGTTAGCCATCATTTTGAATGTGTGAAAGTCTTCTATACCTGAGGGTTCTGAAAAAAAAAAAAAACTCTCAAAAAACTGCTAAGTCCCGGGAATATGTTTTAAGGTTTTTCTTGAAAATCAATTAGGTTGGAAAAAATGTTTCCAAGTAAATTTTATTTGCTTTCGCGTGGCATTTACATCCCCGAAGGAACCAAGTTTCTACCTTTGAAAACGAAAATGTTGCACGCGTTTTTTCGAAAATCCAGCAGGTGGACGGAAAAATTTTTCGGGTAAATATACATGGTGTTTTGAGAGAGTGATCATGCACTTTTCCGTTTATGCCAATCTCCGAAAATGAAAAAGTTGCGCGTATTCCCTCGAAAAACAAGTAGGCGGGAGCAAATTTTTTCACGTCGGTTTCCTTCCTTTCCCGTACACATTCCATCCCAACATAAACGAAATTTTTATTTCGCTAAACAAAAGGGTTGTATCTGTTCGATAATTTTCCCATCAGCATTTGGGGTAGAAAAAAACACGAAGTTTTTATCTCTACCAATAAAAAAGTTATTCACCTCTGAAATTTATCGTAAAATTCCACATCGTTTCGCCCTTCCCCCGGTACGCATTCGCAGTTTGAAATTTCTATAACCTCAAAGGACCTTTTGCTTGGCAGCAACGTGAAGGCGAATTCTAACCTCCATCGTCCAGTTTCAAAGTGCAAAAATTCTCATATCGACACCAGGTACGCATTCCCATGTCGCATAGAGACGTCTAATCCTAACCTCTGGATCATTTCCTTTGCAGGCAACACCCTTGACATAAGAACCTAACCTGAATGTAGTTTAGCCATCATTTTGAATGTGTAAAAGTCTTGTATACCTGAGGGTTCTGAAAAAAATCCTCTCAAAAAACCGCTAAGTCGCGGGAATCTGTTTTAAGGTTTTTCTTGAAAATGAATTAGGTTAGAAAAAAATTTTCTAAGTAAATTTTATTTGCTTTCGCGTGGCCTTTACATCCCCGAAGGAACAAAGTTTCTACCTTTGAAAACGAAAAAGTTGCACGCGTTTTCTCGAAAATCCGGTAGGTGTATGAAAAATTTTTTTCCGGGTAAAATATACAGGGTGACTTTAACGCCCTCTGTATCTCTTAAGAGGGGGTTGCCGACAGCGAAAGTGACGTTAGATTTCGTATTTTTTATGTTGTATAGCATAAAATCTAATAACATTTTACCTGGCAAACATTTAGTACAGACATCTCTTGTCTTCATTTTAATACTAATAATAATCTCTGTCTTCATTTTAATAATAATAATAATATAATATAGGTTATGAAAACCTTGGGAAAAATAATAATTCCAGTGCATATGCTTTTAAGATCTTATGATTAAAATGAAGATAGAGATGTTTGTACTAAATTTTTGCCAGGTAAAATGTTATTAGATTTTATGCTATACAACTTAAAAAAAAATACGAAATCTAACGTCACTTTCGCTGTCGGCAATCCCCTTTTAAGCAAACAACATTTCTATAAGGAATATTGGCCTCAATCGTCATATTTTGGCCCAAAATATATGCGGTTGCACTATGTGCCATTACATTACATGTACATTACCCCCATGAAAATTTTCATGGGGGCACGCGCCCCGATGCCCCCCCTGGAGTCAGCGCCCCTGACTTAAGGTCCTCCTTAAAAAGTTATTATCTTGTCAAGGCTTCAGTTACTAATCTGAAGTTTCTGTGTATAGAAACTAGTTGAAAGAAAAAATGCACATTCGAAAAAAAAAAGAAAAATCTTATATATTTTTACAAATTGCATCATGAATTTTCTTGTCCAACATTAAACCTGCTTCACCCTGTTTTTGGTAAAAAAGTATAATATTTAAATTAGTTGGAAAAGTTAAGATGAAAAATTACAGAAATCTGACTATGCACATAGTATACTCAGTTGTTTTTTTTTTGTATTTAGGCGAAAGACCTTTTTCCTGTATAGTCTGTGGCAATAAATTTAAGCAGAAAGGGGCATTAGATAGACATGCTCTTAGTCATTTAGACAATAGACCAAAGCCATATTCTTGCCAAGTTTGTCAGAAAACCTTTACAACTAAGGCACACATGGAAATACATAAAAGACTACACAATGGCGAAAAGCCATACTCTTGTGATTTCTGTTCGAAAACTTTTAATTATAAATCTTACTGGAGGGTAAGTTACTAAGTTAAGGCGCAGAAAATACAGTTTCAGAGGTCCTAAAATTATCCAATATTGTTTTAATTAAGAATTCAATTGCATCCATCATTTCCACGAAGGAGCTTTCTGTGCTTGTATTTTCTGAGGTTAGACTCTAATTTATAAATTCTAGATACTAACCACAGGAAATTTATTTTTAGATACATCTTCGAATGCATACTGGTGAAAGTCCATATTACTGCCCAGTGTGCAATAATAGATATCACGATAGAGGTAGTATGAGAAAACACCAGAAAAAGAAAGGACACTTTATTGAGACTGAAGTTACAAAGGAGATTGTGACAAATAAAATGTAAAATTTTTTAAAGAAGCGAGTTAACCTTGAACACAAATTCCGAAGGACTTATTTTGTGTTTCTCATTAGTCTTAAGGGAAATATTGAGGGTAGTCCAAGCTATTTTGAAAAAAAAAAACAACGAATTTGGTTGCTGGATGATAGAAATGGGTATACCTAGCTTTATAAAAATGCCCTTACTTTCGATTTTCAGTTTTGCCAGAGCTTTATTTATGTGCCTGGACTATTTTTCTGAGTTTATTGCCATCAAAATAAAGTTCTGGTAGGAGAAAACGTTTTTCGTAAAAGAAATAAAAACATTTTATTGGAAAAAGTTGTAATTAAAAATAATTCCTAACCCTTCCAGTGATTTTTGCAAAAAGAAATCAAATTTGAAGAAGAAAAAACCTACATGTTGTAACAACTAGGTGTTACTTAAAAAAAAACTACAAAGAAAAATGTATTGAGATAGCGAGATGCGGAGAGCAAGTTTTTCTTTTGGAGCTAGTTATGAGGCGATCAAATAAAACACTATATTCTAAAAACAAGTTTATTACAATAATTGGAAGTAGGTAACTTGCATTAAATTGCCTCACAATTTAAAAATAATTTTGAAAGCTTTAACATTTGAAATTTAAACCGAAGTAATATAAAAGTTGAGATTAAGCTATCGCCTTAAGTTACACACCGACTGAGATTTTCACTGCGGCTCGATTTTGTCCTTTCGACTTGGGTAAAAGTGATATAGTCCAACACAATACCTCAACTCCACATTCATATAAGCCTGTGCCTAATATGCGAGAACCAAACCAGACCACTTTTAGCTGCACGCTGCAGTGCCGACTAGCTGGGACGTGGGTGTTTGTTGTGGCTGGTGGGTCTGTCGCTTAGCTGCACGTGACCAAACCAGAGCTTGTGATGCCGTAGGAGGAGGTGTGTTGTAACAGCTTTGAAGTATCTGTGAAGTCGAAAACCAAGCAGTACCCAATCTCTTAAGTTGAGAAAATATTCAGACAACTAATAGGCGATGTTGTTTATGTTACTTATAATTTTAAACTTTTAGTCAGTAAAACTATCTTAATTACAACAATGTATGACTAATTTAATTAGGCTATCTTTATAATTATTTAAAAAAACACTGTGCACAGAGATAGCGAAAATAATGCAAAATATTTACTAGTAAAAATGAGATATACAATTTGAAACTTGATATTTAAAAGAAATCTGAACCTCAGACTAGGACGAGAGAATGATTTTTGTCTTTGATTAAAAGTTATATTAACACACGCTTATATGTTCTCTGGGTAGGTAAAACAAATTTAGTTCGTAAAAGAGAAAATTCAATGATATAATGATAATAGCATAAAAAATAAACTGAGGTAACTCTGCGTTACATTCCTTCGGGATCAGACCTAGAGAGGTATCGTTGAAAATTAATAAGGTTAAAAAAGTTTAAGATACGGCAATATAATCAGGTGCAGAACACAGGCCGAAATCCAGAGGACAGCTCGAGTTCGTAGAACCTAGGTGAGTAGATATCTCGAGAAAACGGTAAAAAAAATACGATAAGAAAAAGATAAATGAGATAAAATCTACTCACCAGGGTTTCCACGGACTTCCACGGCGCTCGAGCCCCTGTGGACCCCTTCTGTGCTGGCTGAAATAATAATAATAATAATTCTCACCCACACAATACACAATACTCCTTTTGTAAAGTCAAATTGGGAGTCATGCATAAGACTATTTCAAAATATTTCATGAGTCGGTTTTTAAGAATGATCTCGATTACCTTAGCGAAAACAGGTATTATAGATATAAGAAGATAATTGTCCAGATCATTAGGGCCCCCCTTTCAAACTAGGAGTACCCCAGAAGCAACCACATGCTTGTGCGGGGGAGGGGGGCAATTACTATTATTTTGTCTTCGTTGCCATTTGCGGCTAGGGCCGACTTTTTTCCCGATTGAACTAGGATAGCATTCGCTCAAGTACTAAGGAAAACCCTAGAAAACCGTAGTAATCCCAGTGAGTATAGGACAATTAGTGAATCACACGGGTAAAGCTATTTGGGAGCAATACCGTGAAGCCACATTTGCCCAGCGCTCTTGGCCATAGCGGTGTTTTTCTTTAAAGACATATGCATGCGCCTGACTCGAACCAAGGTCGATCGAAGGCAGAAAAACATGCAGTCTAAATAGTCAGCGCCGGTACGAGCGACGCCACCGCGGCGAAGTTGAACTCTTGGGGTAGTACACGTGGTTGACTACACCAGAAAACCAGGGCTCCAGTAGATAAGTTTCACATGAAATTGAAAGATAACAAATATTAATTAATGAATAGTAAAATTTCAACGATACACTCTTGATCACACCGCTAAATTAGGGATGAAAAATTGAAAAAAGTGGCCAAGCCAAAAATACGATGCGAGCACCTCGAGAACGCAACAGAAAGTGTCTTCGGAACGAGAACTTAATCAGAACCTTTTGTGGTACGATATCCGGTTTCGAGATTATGGAATGTTCTATCGAATTCTATAGATAACCCGCAAAAATTCTTTCCGTTTGTGTTTGTGATTCGTACCACAAAAAAGGTTAGGTAGATGAACGACAAAATTGACACTTGACCGGGGAATCGACTAATCACAAATCACTTTAGTTAGATAAATTTGATACGATCGGACTAATATCAGGTATTTATTGCCAAAAGTAAGCACAACGAATTAAAAGGTATTTTACTTTAATAAGCAATCTAAGGGAATTATTTAGTTACATACCTGAACTTTGGAATCTGGCTCGCCGACCAATATTCACACAACCACAAAATACAAATCCACGTCAGAAGAAGAAGAGTCTGATCGTCTGCGCGATAGGCGTAGCATTATCTTTCGGTTACAGGGGTGGTTCAATAATGAATTGATAAATTTAAAGAAATTAAAATGCTGTAACGGAATGAGACAAAATTTCCGTTACACACCATTACCACCCGAAAAAGAAAAATGTGAAACGTCAGTGAAACATTTTTCTTACTCTGCTTCTTCTGATGACATGAAACTGCATTCTGCTTATGAAATTTGACTAAAACGGTAGGATATGGTTGTGCCAAGATGGTGAGAGAACAAATTGAAACTTAACCGTAGGTCGTATGTAGTATGTGCACTTCGTGGCCTGCGCGAAAAGTGGTACTTAACCGCAGGTCACATACTAGATACGCACTCCAGAGCCTACGCGAGAAGTTGAAAGAAAAGCGATAAAAAGCTAGTTCGGTATTTACGGTAAAAATAAAAATTGGTCAAATAGTCAATTTTGAAATTCAAGTACGACAGGGATATTCACAAATAATCTGAAAGGTACTGATTTACTTAAAATTTGTAAGTTAAGAAAAGCAAAAGAAAAATTGGGCGCCAGCATACAAAAGTGCATGCAATTTAACTTACCAAGAGAACATTATTTTTGTTAAAACCCGATAATAAAAAAACCAAAACCCAAACTACAAACTAAATGGAGGGGGGGGGGGGAAAGAATGAGAAAGAAACCTCCAGAAGCATGGAAGTCACATGACAGTCTGAAACGCACCCGTCAAGAGCTACAGATCACCTAGTGCTGGGCACAAATGAGTTCCGACGTCGCAGATAAACAAGCATGCACCATCCCAACACCCAGTACCCGCCACCTATACAGGTAGGCTCACCGGTTATCCAACTGGAAAATCACCTGAATTAGCGGAAAAGAAACTAACAAGAAGAAAAACTGATAATATAACCTATTGCGAAAATAGAAAAGAGAAAAAAAAATGATTACCAGAAATAGGTCAACTCTGAGTCGTATGATTTAACATTGTCAAAATTAACCTATACATACATCAAAATTAACCTATACATACATCTAGGTTCTATCTAAACCGAATCAAAATATTCTCTGTATATTCCAAATAAGATAATGTTATTTTGACAACGTTAACCCAAAAAATTTAACCTATAAAAGGTACAACTAATTACTATACGAAAAAATTCAACTAGTGACGCTAGGAACTCAGAGAGACTCATGTGGAAAAAAAAATGAAGAGAAGTACTATATACTACGATACTATGATTAACCAAAAATGTATGTAAGAGGGTTTCATCCTGTCACATACGTCAGATGTGTAGAGAGTGGGTCTGGATCCACGAAGAAATGGAACTCCAGAAGGGATTTTACGAACACTATGAAAATTAAACTGAGACTTATTGTTTCCATTTTAACAGATTTTAAGGATGGGAATAAAAGGGAAAAAGGAAGTTATAACCCCACTAACCTGAAGGGATTCCTTGTTTGGGCTACGGCCGATCACCCGGAGGCTCGTGTGCTCTATTATCATCTCCCAGAGATACAAAGATCAATCAAAGAACCGTTCAGATTAGCTTCGAAATCAAAGATAAAAACTAAAAAGATATGGGATAAAAGGATAATCTGCGCCAACTTTGCAAAAGCCTCAGGAGGAAAAAAAATCACAAGCTATAATTGACTAATATTTAACTTTAAGCTCAAAATAGAAAAATTTGACATTAAAAAAATTCAAAGGTAATTAATATTATTATCCAAAAAATGATTATTTGCGATACAAACCAAATGGTAAGCTGACAAGAGATCAAACTATTGACCAAACATCTCTACAATATTTTTAAGCAAAACCTGATAAGCGAAATTTACAGACCCAACAAGATACAAATATCTAATACAAAAACCCAAAGATACGATAAAGATAATAAGATAACTTTGTATTAGATAACCAAAAAACAAAAACGTCATGTCTGCAAAATTACTAGATATTCGATATATGGTCCACACCAAAACAGTAAAAAATATACTTAAGATAAAAGGTAAAAATGCAAGATCTTAATTGCTTGAGATGTGTAATGAAAGCTCGAACTCAAAAATATAGCTTGTTTTGTTAGACTTGATGTTTGACTAACCTCACTCGATAGACAATTGGCTAAAGTGCGTATGCCAAAAATCTAGAGCGGAAAAAAAATAGAACCCACCACTTCGCTTGATGCCGTAATCTGAATAGATGAAAAGTCCAGCATTACGTCACCACCAAAAAAAAACAAGTTTGAACGCAAATATAACGAGAGAGATACAAGAGAGATACGAAATGAGATAACCTAGAGTATAACCAGATAACCAAATGCAACCAAGTCTAATTCAGTTGTACATTCTGCTGTGCCAAAAAAAAAGTTAAGTAAATTGAACAAAGATCTTGCGCGATAAGATACGATAAAATTCACTGGTCATGTTTTCCCCAGCATTAAGATAAGATGCATCAAGATAAGATAAAGATAACTAGTCACGTGCCAAAAAAAAAAGTTCGATTTATCATTTAGAGATGCCAAACAGGCCTTGATCATACGATCACAAATCTAAATTGAACAAAGATAGCTACAGAAGGTTTTTTTTTGTTGCCAACATTTTGCGCGATAAGATACGATAAAATTCACTGGTCATGTTTTCCCCAGCATTAAGATAAGATGCATCAAGATAAGATAAAGATAACTAGTCACGTGCCAAAAAAAAATGTTCAATTTATCATTTAGAGATGCCCAACAGGCCTTGATCATACGATCACAAATCTAAATTGAACAAAGATAGCTACAGAAGGTTTTTTTTTTATTGCCAACATCTTGCGCGATAAGATACGATAAAATTCACTGGTCATGTTTTCCCCAGCATTAAGATAAGATGCATCAAGATAAGATAAAATAACTAGTCACGTTTTCCCTAGCATTAAGATAAGATGCATCAAGATAAGATAAAGATAACTAGTCACGTTTTCCCTAGCATTAAGATACGATATATACAGACTGGTAAAGTTTTCCCCATTCTGTTGATAAGATACGATAAAGATAAAAAGATAATTGGCAACTTGTACAAAAGAGATAATAAATTAGACTTAGCAAAGAGAAAGAAACTAAGGTTCGGAACACTGGTCATCGTTTTCCGAGCGAATGGTCATTCAAAGAACAGTCAGCTTTCAAATCTTTGATATGGAAATTTCCAAGCTTATTATCAACAACACAAGGGATGTATTTTGGGCTTAGCTTCGCTGAAAGACTGAAATTGCGGCGCCATACTAGATAGGAATTTTTTAGTTCATAGGTTAGCTCAAAATCTTTCAGATTATTTGGTTCCATCTTCAGCGACATGTTACGGTATTAGATATGATAAATTACGATAATAACCAGACAACAAATAAGATAGCAAAAAAAAGTTAAAGAAAATTTAAAGTTAAATTCCAAGTCCAAAGTTCCAAAAGAAAAATCGAGGCAACACGTTGGGTTACGCCAATTTGTAACAACTAGGTGTTACTTAAAAAAAAACTACAAAGAAAAATGTATTGAGATAGCGAGATGCGGAGAGCAAGTTTTTCTTTTGGAGCTAGTTATGAGGCGATCAAATAAAACACTATATTCTAAAAACAAGTTTATTACAATAATTGGAAGTAGGTAACTTGCATTAAATTGCCTCACAATTTGAAAATAATTTTGAAAGCTTTAACAGAAGTAAATTTGAAATTTAAACCGAAGTAATATAAAAGTTGAGATTAAGCTATCGCCTTAAGTTACACACTGACTGAGATTTTCACTGCGGCTCGATTTTGTCCTTTCGACTTGGGTAAAAAGTGATATAGTCCAACACAATACCTCAACTCCACATTCATATAAGCCTGTGCCTAATATGCGAGAACCAAACCAGACCACTTTTAGCTGCACGCTGCAGTGCCGACTAGCTGGGACGTGGGTGTTTGTTGTGGCTGGTGGGTCTGTCGCTTAGCTGCACGTGACCAAACCAGAGCTTGTGATGCCGTAGGATGAGGTGTGTTGTAACAGCTTTGAAGTATCTGTGAAGTCGAAAACCAAGCAGTACCCAATCTCTTAAGTCGAGAAAATATTCAGACAACTAATAGGCGATGTTGTTTATGTTACTTATAATTTTAAACTTTTAGTCAGTAAAACTATCTTAATTACAACAATGTATGACTAATTTAATTAGGCTATCTTTATAATTATTTAAAAAAACACTGCACAGAGATAGCGAAAACAATGCAAAATATTTACTAGTAAAAATGAGATATACAATTTGAAACTTGATATTTAAAAGAAATCTGAACCTCAGACTAGGACGAGAGAATGATTTTTGTCTTTGATTAAAAGTTATATTAACACACGCTTATATGTTCTCTGGGTAGGTAAAACAAATTTAGTTCGTAAAAGAGAAAATTCAATGATATAATGATAATAGCATAAAAATAAACTGAGGTGACCCTGTGTTACGTTCCTTCAGGATCAGACCTAGAGAGGTATCATTGAAAATTAATAAGGTTAAAAAAGTTTAAGATACGGCAATATAATCAGGTGCAGAACACAGGCCGAAATCCAGAGGACAGCTCGAGTTCGTAGAACCTAGGTGAGTAGATATCTCGAGAAAACGGTAAAAAAAATACGATAAGAAAAAGATAAATGAGATAAAATCTACTCACCAGGGTTTCCACGGACTTCCACGGCGCTCGAGCGCCTGTGGACCCCTTCTGTGCTGGCTGAAATGAAGTTGAACTCTTGGGGTAGTACACGTGGTTGACTACACCAGAAAACCAGGGCTCCAGTAGATAAGTTTCACATGAAATTGAAAGATAACAAATATTAATTAATTAATAGTAAAATTTCAACGATACACTCTTGATCACACCGCTAAATTAGGGATGAAAAATTGAAAAAAGTGGCCAAGCCAAAAATACGATGCGAGCACCTCGAGAACGCAACGGAAAGTGTCTTCGGAACGAGAACTTAATCAGAACCTTTTGTGGTACGATATCCGGTTTCGAGATTATGGAATGTTCTATCGAATTCTATAGATAACCCGCGAAAATTCTTAATAGAAAGGCACTATGAACAACTAACATTTTTTGAATATAATTTCCGTTTGTGTTTGTGATTCGTACCACAAAAAAGGTTAGGCACAAAATATATAGGTTAAGGTTAGGTAGATGAACGACAAAATTGACACTTGACCGGGGAATCGACTAATCACAAATCACTTTAGTTAGATAAATTTGATACGATCGGAATAATATCAGGTATTTATTGCCAAAAGTAAGCACAACGAATTAAAAGGTATTTTACTTTAACAAGCAATCTAAGGGAATTATTTAGTTACATACCTGAACTTTGGAAACTGGCTTGCCGACCAATATTCACACAACCAAAAAATACAAATCCACGTCAGAAGAAGAAGAGTCTGATCGTATGCGCGATAGGCGTAGCATTATCTTTCGGTTACAGGGGTGGTTCAATAATGAATTGATAAATTTAAAGAAATTAAAATGCTGTAACGGAATGAGACGAAATTTCCGTTACAATGTATAGTTGTGCTCATATGTTATGCAGACAGACCCTTAGCGTTTTCATTTTTCCCGAAAACAATAAGTGGCAACGAGCTGCAATTGGGACTTATATGAGGGTTATAAGTACAAGTACCTACTTAAATTCTTTAAATAAAATATTCTGGTAAGAAATTCAGTAAAGCTTAAAGAGGTTCTTAACATTTTTAGATTTTAGTGTCATATTTCAGTGCTTCCTTCCTTCCTCGGTTAAGGTAAGTATGTAATTTTATCAGAGTATGATAATTTGATAAAAATAATAGTTATTTATGTACCAAGGCACTGAAGTTCAACTTTTTATGACTCATGTGGAGTTTAGTTGCTGAGGCCTCTGGCCGAGGCAAATAAACCACATGAGTCATAAAAAGAACTTCAGTGCCGAGGTACATATTATATTTTTCTTGAAATCGGAAAAAAAAAGTTTTATTAGGCAAGAAAATAATAATAAGGGATCACCCGTCCACGAACCGACTACGCGCGGCGTTGCTTGACTTTACCAATCGCTCTATCTAGGACAAGTATAATGATGTACGGCACCTTTTGACAGAAAAACCAAACTGCTGCTTCTTGTGCAGCCTACACAACAAATCTATTGATTTTCAAATTTACTAAAATATGTATACTGAAGGATTGCGCTTCTATAGGAAACAATTTCGCAATGTGTACGAAAAGTTAAATGAGCCTTTATCGGCCGGGTTTTGAATATTTGGTCACTTTTAACGGGCGATTTCTCCGCTTCTGACGTTTGATGTTTACATCTCGCCAAGGCCTACTTATTGAAAAAATCGTACAATAATGGGCTACATTATTGTACGATTTCTGTGCTTTTAATGACGATTTTGGGACATTTTAATGCCGATTTCAAGAAAAAATATTTTTCTACAACCGTCATAAAAAGCAGATATTAAAGAATTGTTTTCAACGTACAAACTACATGATTTTGTCATTGTTTCAAAATAATGAGCAAAATAGGTACTTTGCATGCAATGATTTTGAGCGCTTCGCTAATAAGAATAAAACGTCATGCAACCAACAACTGTCAGCTAGCCGAGAGGGTAATTTATTATTATTCGTCACATAGTTTAGTATGATTTCAGCATGTTTTTTCTATATCCAAAGCACACCCAAATGATATTTCAAGATTTAAAAATACTATCATTGTGGTTGATTTCTTGGTTTGGTGGTAAGTAGAAAGGGAGATTTCCAAGCAGCCTCCAAAAGTAAACTTCCCCTTAGTACAATAATGGAGCCTGGAATCAAATACACAATTTGAAACATTTATTACAAATTAAGAGTAATGGCAGTAATAATTGACAGTTGTTGGAAAATAGTTTTAAAATCACTACAACTTTATCCTGTCAATAGATGTTTGCTACTTGGATCTTTTGATGTACCACACTAAATGGTACTATTTCACCTTTGCCGTATTTTCGGCCTTTTCTCGATTAGGAGTTTGCCTTACAACAGAAGTTTGAATAAAATAAATTATTTGAATTCAGAAGCTAGTTCCCTTTTATACAGCCTAATAAAAATCAGCTAGAACGAATGTGTGGAAGTTTTGGTCGGCTCATGGGTGGGGACAGCAGAGGCGGCGATGGCTGGAGAATTCTGGGGACGGAACTGGGTAGTGGGAAATAGACTGGAGGATCAACCATTTAAAATATAATTTCAACAGGAGTGGAACGAAATTGATACTTGTAAACAATTATTAGTTCTAACGTCTCAATGCCTGGCCCCCTAAAGTGCCAAAGAAAGGAAGCTGTAAGTGACAATGAGCAATGAGTTTAATTGGTTAGGACCTTTATCTACCTTGTGTTTTGTTTCATTGAAATTCGGCTATTTTTAAATATTGATTGGATATTCGTTTACCCGAAATTTAGTAAACTGCTACAAACACTTTTTCATTGATCCTTTTATTTATATTTAAGTAGCCGGTTGCTACAGCAATAAAATTCTTACTGGTCCATTTTCTCTTTCTGTCGCCTGGCCTCTGAGGTAGGGACGTAAATAAAACTAGAGGAGTATGTTGCATAATTAATCGTCTATCTATTAATTATGTGTGGCAAGGATCCGACTTTAGATACAGTAGTGTTGGTACAGCGCTAGCTCTGCTACGGCGGGTGAAAACCCTACATATAGGGATGATTTATTTAGATATACCACTGCGATTTTCTCGTTTATTTTGCGCCCTACATAAAAAAAACAAAAACAAGAATGTGGATTTTTGATAGCTAGATGGTGCAAAAAAAATCAGCATCCATAGTCAACTTGTCCCGCAATATAAAAACTCACAATTGAGTAAAACTATTAATATCCGTAGCTTGTTGTTAAAATATCAAAAAGTTTTACTTGAAAAAGTTGTTTGTTTTTCAATTTTACGTAAGTGTGCCACATTTGAACGCTCTACTAAAATATTTAGTTTTTTGCCAATGTTTAATATTTATGAAATTTCTGAAAATTTTAAAAACTCGAAACTTCGTAAAAACTATTTTATATCACTAGGTTTATAATTCTATTAATTTTTATTACTAATTACCGATAAGAATAGGTATTTTTCAAAAGAAAATGATATTTACGCTTTAAAATTCTGTTGTTTGTTGCAAAGTTGATGTACCGTCTAGCATCTGGGGTATAAATTTAGTTACATTACGTTTCGAAGTTCTAAATTGATGCCAAAATAATAATAAATTAAAATATCATCAAACTATTTTACGTATCTAAGCAAAATTCTTGACTTTTATGGAACAAATAATTATTACCTTTAAGTTTAATTTCACATTAATCGATATTGATGAGTAGGCCATGGAGAGAATAGAAGCAATTGTTTTTATTTGACAGTTGTCAACTGTCAAATAAAAACAGTTGTCAACTGTCAAATAAAAACAGTTGTCTTTGCGTTTTCTGCATCCAAGAAAGTTGGCAACATCGCGCATGGTTTTTTCACGTATAGTTTTATTATTATGATATATTCGCCTCCCGGATTTGTTGCTTGTGCGTCCACGAGGACAAAACTGATGCATCGATTTATGTTCTATTAGTAGAGTCCATGAATCTTCAAATTGTGATTTTCGTTTGCACTTTCATATCAAAAGTTATAATTAATTTTAGATGATTCCCCACCATTAGAGCTATAAAATACCCCAAGGCGTCAAAAGTGTTTCTGTACGGGAGTGAAATGTGAAAATTTCCCTAAAAGTTATTTTTGGATATTTGAATAAAAAGAAAGCAGAATAGTTGTAGATAACAACAATTTGCCTCAGACCACAGGGTGAGTTTTTTTTGATGACCAATATGGATATGTCGGAAACTAGCAGAGTAGAACAAAAGTTAAACGGGGAAAGAATTGCGGTTTTGAATACTCAATCTAATGTCCCTTTTGGATTTTTAAAAAAGTTCATGGCTCACTAGATATTTAAAAAAAAGTGATTTTTTGCTATTTCATCAGATCTCTGTAGCTCCGTTATTTCTGATTATACAGAAAAACTGTAGATTTGTCTGTTTTGGATTTCTTTTTCTGGGGAACAGTACAAAATAAAGTATGAGACAATATTGTTGAATTAAGAGCAGCTGTTTTAGAAGCAAGAAAGGCGACAAATTCAGTTTTAAAAAGATGCAATATTTGCATAAATAATAATGGTGGATTGTTGGAACACCTTTTAAAGTAATAATAATTTGAATTTAAGTTTTTTAATTTTTGTTTTATTTTGTTACATTTTGTTACCAACTAAAAATAAAATATTTGAAAGTTTGAAGTATGTCTTATTATAAAATGGAACGTAATTATAAAAATATTCCATGGCTGACTGTGAAAATAAAAAAAAATAAGAAAAATAAAGAAAATTAGCCATAGCTCTTTTATTTTTTATAATAACTATGCCAAGTATTATATAAAAAACACAAGTTTATGTCATATCTCAAAAATAGCAAACAACATAAAAAATTTGATTAGATTATCTTATTAAGCCCAAAATTATCTACAATTTTTGTCTGCAGTTTTTCTGTATAATCACAAATAACGGAGCTACAGAGATCTGATGAAATAGCAAAAAATCACTCTTTTCAAAATTTCTAGTGAGCCATGAACTTTGTTAAAAATCCAAAAGGAGCATTAGATTGAGCATTCAAAACTGCAATTCTTTCCCCATTTAACCTTTGTTCTAGCTCTGCTGTACCACTGTAGAAACTCCTCTCGTTTTTTATCCTTCATAGTATCCGGACTGTAGAATTCTACAGCTGGTAAAGGACCCACATGCGACTGGTTCCCGGGTGTGTTGAACAAGTGCGGGAAGTAGCCCTTTTTCTGCTCCTTCAGACCGAATGTTTTTGGAAATTCGGCCAGCGGTCCAGCTACAAAATTTGAACTATCTATAATTTTCAATTTAATATGGGGTATTTCTAGCAACATTAGCTTTGAGCCATTGTAAATGGTAAAAGGTTTGATAGTGTTTTCCACACAATACTTTAAAATAAAGTAAGAGTCGTAGCCTTTGGCATTGTGTGCGATAGCCGTATAGCCGCGGTACTGTTTGGAAACCAACCATTGGCAGAATTCCTTGTTGTCATGAAAAATAAATTTTCCACCTTCGAAGTTCTGTGCCACGACCAAATTGGGGACGTGTATGCCAGTATCCTGCATCGCCTCATAATCAAACTATATATATTTTTCTGTGTACGTGCATCTTGGTATTTTCTTTGTCTCTTGGCCGTTGCAGCGGCACGGATTTTTGCATACTGGAGAACCTTTAAAGTGATTACAGCACCCCTTATTTATGCTATTGCTATATCCGTTGCATGTACATGGTACGCCGCAGATATCGCCTCTGTTGCATGTAACACTCATGGTCCACAACAGTAAACTCTTCGCAGTTACGGCACATACACTCACCGTTGTAACAAAATCAATTGCAACGCTCACAAAAACGTTAGCCCTCGTTACTAGGTCGTGTTCGGGCTTTTTGCACAGGCTGCAAAGAAGTGCCTTTTGCACCTGCACCTTTATGTTCATAGAGGGTGTCGCATTTACGGCAATAAAAGTGACTGTCATACAGGCCAGTCAAACTGTTTACTACATCATAGTGGTTGCCTTGCTTGTACAAATATAGCTCTGTCTCTCGATCCGGGCCTGCGTAAATAACGGAGTTGAAGCTCTCAGCACAGATAATTTTAATTTGTACGTGAAGTAACTTCCGTCTGCCTGAAATCCTCCAGGGTAAATCCCGTGTCGTAAGACCCCCCCCCCCAGGCGCTCACACAGCCTTTTGGCCAAAAGACCCTGTATATCTCTACCTAGTCTGATATTTTTTATGTCACAAGAGGTCAAGCGCATTCTCAAGATATTGTCACGACTGTAGGTCAGGGCCACAATAACGGCCCTTGCTCCACAAAGATTATCATTGATATTATTAATACGGGTGATACTCTTTTTACTTACCCGATTTGTTGATAGATTTAATATTTTTGATCGACCCGAACCACGTGGTATTTTAAAAATTTGGAAACATCCGCACTAGTTGGCGTCGACAAAGGGTGATTAAAACCTTCGTTGGGGATAATAACCCTTAGCTTGTCGCTCCTCTGGTAACCGGCATTCTTCTTAGCTACCTCTAGTCCTTCTTCTAGTATCCGTCAAACCTCCTCTTTCGGGAAATTCAACCAACCACCGCCTATTTTTGCGATACCCACCCGACTAGTAGTCAGGTAAGTGTTAAATTTTTTCAAAAATTTTGTTGTAGCGTTAACGGTCCACATTATTTTTAAAATGAACTTTGATAACTCAAGAGAGAGCAACCACCTCTGTCCACGACAACAGTCAGAGCACAAATGACTTTTATCCAGTCGTAACCTCTATATAAGCTAATAGCCTGTAGGCGGAGAGCTGTAACAGTAGGTCACATGATCAATTATAGAAGGAGCAAGCACGTCTGATCACTATGACAACCAAAGCACAAATAAAGTTTTAGTAGCCGTAACTTAGTTATATTCTAAAAGGACGGACTGTGTACTGGACACCCTACGTTATTATACCAAAAAGCCCCTCTGATAGTGAAAACCAGTTTAACGTTTCTATTCTGGGAAAAACAATATGTGGGTAGATCTGCCAATAGATTTTGTATTAAAACTATTTTTTTATTTCATGATTTTAACTCTTAATTTTGTTTTGTATGTTTACATACAAAAGTATCCTCTCTATTAGCAACTACAATGAAGTGATAAACCCATCACCACCTTGATAGACCCTTTGGAGGGCATATGATGTCAGGGGAACTGTGCCATTAGGGCACCCACTCAGATAAAATCTAAGCGTCAAAATGAGGAGGGTTTAATACTTCTGGTTGCTAGAGAAAATTTGAGAATTAAATGACATTAGATAACTTGCGAGAAACTTCATAAAAGGGTCCATGTCTAGCCAGTGAGATTATGTGAACTTTAACATGAAACAACAGCAAGGGCCCTACCTGTTAGTACCACGCTTTGCACACAAGAATCATAAGGAGTAGATTCCTGTTAGCTAGAGAGGAACATCAATGCAACAACGAGTGTCAACTAACCAGCGAATCTGGGGGAAGGACGTTGTGTGAATGCAACCCCCGTTGTAGAGAGGTATTACAAAAGTTCACCGACTTTCCCGAAGGCGATTAGCTGAGACATTAGAAAACGTCGCTTGTTTTTTGTGACAACATCTGTAATGTACTAGGAAACTACCCCCCAAAAACATGGGTCTAAGGAGTGTATTAAATGTTCCCCAACCCATTCTACAGATTGCTGAAATCTTGGCATTGATGCATCTAATCTACGCTTTGAGGAAAATTGTATCCTTTTAATAAAAAATATTAAATTTGAATAACATCTTTAAAAATTATTCCTAATAATAACACACAAAACCAATAATGTGCAAGGAAAAAGCTGAATATTAAATTACCTAAACAATTCTACAAACTATCTTGACCGTAAAGAGTATAAATGCTAATTTTGTGAGCCGATGAGACAGTTTTCTAAAGGTCATATATTAGTGAAAAAGCACTCAACATCAAAGGTAACCAAGAAACCAACACCCTAAAATATAACGTATAGAATTGATCGAATCAAAACAGAACTTACTTTAAATAAAAAATACCTGTTGCCTTAAAATTACCCAAGACGAAAATATAGCTATATAGTTATTAGTTGCTTTTACCTGAAATAGGTACAGGAAATATAACCCCTTAGTGAAACACTGATCCCCTTGACCTGTTATGAACTGATTAAATAAAAGTATTCATACTAATATATTACAAAGTAAAGGGTTTTTCATTTTTAATACAATACAAGTTGTATTTGTGATATCTGCTTAATGTTTGTTTATGGTGAAGTACATACACGCGTATGTGAAAATCTAATATATACTAAAATCGAGCAATCCGTACGCCTGGCGTAAATAAAACCACGTGTTCAATGACGATCCGCGATTGGTCGGTAGGCTATAAAATTTCACCCGACTCGGCCACAGGGACGTACTCGATCGCAAAAGTGTAGATATTCGGTTTTATCTTGTTGTTTTCAGCTATTTAGACACTGCCACAAATAATTTTATCGATGTTTTGAATCATTTTAATTGAGCCAATAATTTTTGCCGAAATATTTTGATGTACACAATTGTAAAACTAAAATTAAATAAAGGTCGTACCTCAGTGCGGCTATGGCGAATATTTCGACGCACGTGCTCTTGTTTACGCCAGGCGCAAGAGTTGCTCGATTTTAGTATAGGTATAGTATTTCTAAAGTCACTTGGAACAGCATAAAAACCTGTGAATTTTATACGGGTGATTTCGGCTGATAAGTCTGGTATTTTTACCAGTAGCAAAGCGTGGTAAAAGCTATGATATAGATCGTGCCTCGTATATCACTGTGTTCCAAGTGAGTTCATTTATATTTTACCAGGGTAGCTCGAGAACAGGCTCTTCCGGCAATAAAATACGAGTCAAAACACTTTTTTAACCATATTAACCGCACCTGGTATTATAAGTAAAATGAGATGAAGGAGACAGAGACGATAGATATTGTAGTAAAAACAATTGACTGCATGCTCGCCTAATATAATATATCACCAATACTTGCATGGGCTACAATGTTCGACGGCCGGCCACTTGTACAGCGACATGCGGTGGATAGGCGTGCGATAATTTCACAGATTTTAGGATATACTTGAGTAAATAGTTGTAATCGATATGGCTTTTTAGAGACCTTTTGACAATATTGTATGGTGCATTAACCTTTACGTTGTGTTTGACGACAACCTTAAAAAACCCTTAAAAGTGAAATATTATGTTGCTTTTAGAATATGTATATCTTTAAAAAAACTGCGTGACGCTTATGTCCTATATTGAGTTTTTTTGTGCAATTAGAGTTTTTTTATGCTGTTCAAGTGACTTTAAAAATACTAAACTTTAGACACATACCTATACTGCTTTTATGTTATAACCTACACGGCCGTTTTAAAGTTTTAATGATTTTTTTAAAATATTTTCCAAACTATAATAATATAATTTGCGTAGTGATAAAAACTTACACATTTTCTAGAGGATTATTCTGGAAGGGATTTATTGTGTATAATAATATAAATTGGGGAAAAATCTAGTCAGACACAATATTTCTACGGGGTTTTCTATGCCTTGCAGAATATTACAATTAATAAAATATTCTGGTCACTATCAACTAAATATTATATACCTACCAATTAATTAGGTATTCAATAAATAATGCAGTTATAGAAATAACAAATTAAAATTTCGTCCAACCTGAATATAGTGAGAAAATCTTTTTTCTAAATGATTATTCAGGAATTTTCAGGAAGAGATTTATTGTTTATAATTATAACAATATATATTGAGGCGGTGAATCTAGACCATAGTAATATTTGTACAGACTTTTGAGTATGATTTATTAGATCTCAATACCTATCAACCAAATAATTATCATTATGTACCTACCCGTTAATTAGATGGTATTTTCTCAATTCGTCCGTCGCATTTCGGGCGTGCTCAAAAATCTACCTAAATCCGTCGCAACTCGGGCGTCTCGAAAAAGACTATACCTAATAGTTCGCAATTCGGGCGTAATATTGAAGGGTTACACTGTACCCTGAATTATGAAATAATTTTATGGTAAATGTACAGTCCTGACAATTATTGCCACCATGCACTTTTAAAATTAAATGCCAAAGATAAAAAAGAACTACTTATACCATGACGAATTAGGTGTACGGTTTTTTTTTTAACAGGACTGTATGTATGCCAACAATAGTCAGTAATCCAAAAATACCTACATGTTTTTGTATACAGGGTGGTTCACTTTTATGTGGTAGGACTTTAACATTAGATAGAAAAAGATAATCTAAAATGAAAATTTTATATCAACATATATCGGGGAAAGCTTAGTTTCCGAGATACGGGGCGTTGAAGTGTTGGAAAAAATATGAAGTATTTTTTACACTGTCCGAACCAGTGGAGATATTTAAACCAAATTTGATGTGTAGTACCACCTTTTTGACTACGATATTTAGTGATAATATGAAGGTCCTGAAATAACCAGTGGTGGAGTTATGGGTTTTCACTATCACTAAATTTAAAAAGTAATTAGTACGGACCTGTCTCACATCAACGTAAATTTTTTTTCGTAAAGTTCTTTCAATTCTCTACAAAAAGTGTATCTTGAAATTTTTTTGTATCTGCCACGGTTGTGTAGTAAATAAATTATTTCGTTTCCATCTCAGCCTTTTTTGCCTAAAAATGTGTTTTCTAAGATTATTGATAAATATCGCAAATAACAGAAATTAATTATGGAACACTTATCGGATTCATCTATTTTATTTTTAATTTTATGGAAACAATTTTAAAAATAAACTGGCACTTGGTTTGAGGTACATTACTTTATTATCATTTTAACATTTTTATCAAATCTAGTATTATTTCTTAATAATTTTTATAATTCTAAATTTGTAGAATTCTAAATTATACCACGACGAGTAAAACATGATTCTTCCGCCCATAAAATGTTATTTAAAAATTGTCTTATTTCCTTTGACTACAAAATCCATCGGCAAAATACTAATGTCCTTTCTGCATCGCCGTACTGGTGAAGATAAGTGTGCCATGGAAAAGAAAATCTTATTGACAGTTAATAATACAATAATCTGTCATCCAGTAGATGAACGTAGCAGCGCCGCAGTTTGTCTTTGTTAATAATTAAAATGCCGTTCCAATTTACAAATGAAGAGCAGGCTGACATCCATTTCTGCTATGGAGTTGCAAATGGGAACTCTGCGGAAGCAGCCAGAGAATACCGGAGGCGATTTCCAAATAGGCGCCATCCGCGTCCCTCGGTGTTTGTTAACATGCACCGGCAATTCAGAACTCGCGGTCTGAGAACTAGAATCGTCGAACGAGGAAATGAAAACAATATCCAACAAGTCAGACGCAACAATGAGATTCTTCGTGAATTCGATAGGAATCCTACAACAAGTAGCAGAAGAGTGTCAGAAGAAAACCCACATGCAATCCGGCCAAGAAATTTTCAGGTCGAATTTAGTGTCAATGTTTGGATTGGACTGTACAACCATCATCTGTTTGGACCCTTTTTTTTTGTCACAGCGAGTGAATGGTGACAATTTTTTGGAGTTTTTAGTAGCTGAGCATAATAATATGTGGGAAGACATTGTGACAATGTGAGGAACTGGTTAAATAATAACTTTCCAAATAGGTGGATCGGACGAGGGGGACCGGTCGCTTGGCCACCACGTTCTCCGGACATAACACCTCTGGACTTCTTCGTATGGGGATTTTTAAAAGAACAAGTCTATGCGATTCCTGTAGAAACAAGGGAACAACTTATTGATCGTATCAGAAATGCGTGCGATGAATTGAGAAATGGCAATTTAATCGATGCTGTTCAATCCGTTAGGCGTCGAAGTGAATTATGTGTGCAACAGAATGGATCACATTTTGAACAATTGTTGAATGTTGTGCAAATTTAGAATTATAAAAATTATTAAGAAATAATACTAGATTTGATAAAAATGTTAAAATGATAATAAAGTAATGTACCTCAAACCAAGTGCCAGTTTATTTTTAAAATTGTTTCCATAAAATTAAAAATAAAATAGCTGAATCCGATATGTGTTCCATAATTAATTTCTGTTATTTGCGATATTTATCAATAATCTTAGAAAACACATTTTTAGGCAAAAAAGGCTGAAATGGAAACGAAATAATTTATTTACTACACAACCGTGGCAGATACAAAAAATTTCAAGATACACTTTTTGTAGAGAATTGAAAGAACTTTACGAAAAAAAAATTTACGTTGATGTGAGACAGGTCCGTACTAATTACTTTTTAAATTTAGTGATAGTGAAAACCCATAACTCCACCACTGGTTATTTCAGGACCTTCATATTATCACTAAATATCGTAGTCAAAAAGGTGGTACTACACATCAAATTTGGTTTAAATATCTCCACTGGTTCGGACAGTGTAAAAAATACTTCATATTTTTTCCAACACTTCAACGCCCTGTATCTCGGAAACTAAGCTTTCCCCGATATATGTTGATATAAAATTTTCATTTTAGATTATCTTTTTCTATCTAATGTTAAAGTCGTACCACATAAAAGTGAACCACCCTGTATATGTCGCAGCCAACTAGCTTAATCAGCCGTTCAGTTAACAGCCTAGCCGTTTCACTAAACGACATAAGACTGAGGAAATTCATTTTTAAAATAATTTTCAAGTAAGCCTACACATAAATACTCCCAAGAGGTCCAGAAAATATATTCTTGATCGGCAGTTAAATGATATTGTTGAAGATTTGTCAAAAGGGAAGATAAGCTTAAGAAGTACGCTAGAAAAGTTAAGGCATGTTATAAAATTTGATTAATTTAATTTAATTTTTCTGTCTTTGTATAGTAATAAATCATTTTAGTTTACAAATTGTTTATGTTGCTTATACAGGGTGATCCACTTTTTTGTAGCAGGACTTTAACAGTCGAAAGAAATAAAAAAAGACGAAAATTTCATATCAACGTAGGTCCGTAAATGCTTCGTTTTAAACGTGTTAAAAGTTAAAAAAAAAGATTATTTTTGATAGTGTCCCAACCACATTTTAACCAAAAAAAATTAATGGAATGGAAACCCGACAACTCCGCCACTGGTTGTTTGTGGGCTTTCATTGCACCTTGTTTGTTTAACACGAAGCGTTTACGGACCTATGTTGCTCGTTTAAAATATACAGGATTCCAAAGTTGAAATTTATACCATAAAAATATACACATTTTGTGTGCATCTGAGCATGGATTTGCATCTTTAATGAGGGTGGCAACAGGTACCGATCTCTCTACGCCCCAATTGCGAAAGACAAATACCTACCTGGCAACCTTACGCCCGAGATGCGAAGTGTTAAAAAAATTTGGTATATTTAAATGCGTTTATTTCGGTTTGGGTTATGTAACAACTAAAAATAATACATACCAAAGATAATATTATAATTCTTTATTGAACCATTATGAAAAATACAAGTAATATATCTACTTATGTCTATAATGTATTATACCCGATTACTGCAAGAAGTCTGGATTTTGTCAGATAACAATAATTCTTCACAAAATCCCTAGGAATTTTCTATTTGCTATGGTTATTACTTTTTGTATTATGCAAATGGGATCGTTTCTGACCTGAACTTATGACCGGATTGCATTTTGCTGGATTGATGACCACTTAGGATGTAAAAATTACCAATAGACAGTCCCGGTAACAACAAAGGCAATTCGATTTTCAGTATAGACTTATTTTAATTGTCTAATATCAGATTTAGAAAATAAACATATTATGAAAAGACGAAGTTTTGCTTAGGTACGCAGGAATGGATGTCAAGAATTTAAAATAAGGAAACAGTGTATACATATAATATAACAGAAATGATAACTAACTAGTAAGTGTCTATGTTATATTTGAATACAATTTAATATTTTGGTAAATGGTACTAAGACTAGTAATGTCTAACACTGAATTAGAAACTCATTCAAAAACCTCGGTATAATAGGTATGTATAGTAAATAGAACTAGGATAGCAATTGTTCAAATTAATATAAGTATAGAAAAACATAGAATACCATAATAATTCTAGGTAAATTTAACCACAAGTGTTTAATTATAAAAATATGGGAAATCAATATTTTTTATATCAATTAACCCATTAGGTACTAGCGTTCCATGTATGGAACACAAAACATAATCTGCTATAAAGCGCTCTCTAATATATTCGAAGTAAAAAATCCCTTTTGGACACCATTTTTAGGTTGTATAGTCATCAGTCTGCTGTATTATATTTTTTCATTGAGTTTGTGAACGTGCAAAAATGTCGAGGAGTAAAGGGAAAGTGCATATTTTTTACATTTTAGATCGTTAGTACTGTAAATAACCAGTGTTTTGTTGAGTTCTTATCTCATTTATTTGATTGCTTGTATTGGGAAACAATAAATGTATTTTCTTATTGGTTAGATTTGATTGTGTTTCATATAGGGAACACTAGGCTTTTGGGTCACCTTTTCAATGCTATATTGGATATATTGTATTATGCAAATTTAGTGGAAAGCCATGAATTTTTGTTTGATATGAGTTCCAATCATGGTGTGCAATCAACAGATATATTATCGGATCTCCAGAAAATATGGAATTATCATACGAGAATTCTGCAGATCAAGATTCTGGTGGCTTGTTGGAACATCTGTCAGGTAGACAACTCGAGACGAAGGCCGAACTTGTTAATAGAAAGTAAGACACAAGCGGAAAATTTATGTTGCTGATTATGATGATAATGCACCTACCGTTATCAATATTTTTTCTGAGTGGTAAATGGGTAAAATAGAAGGACTTTTTGTTTAAAGATGATGCTTTGTTTTCGCAACCTGACACATCTCATTACAGAAGTATGTCTCGAGTTGACTTATTTGAATGTTTTATTGCGGAAGATATTGTCGATTTTTGTCAAAAGAGAGTAATAATTCCGCTATATTCGAGAATTGTTGGAACCCTGATATAACTCATCACAAGAGTAGATCAGTATTTAGGTAGGTTAGGTTAGGTTATTCGACTATGATTAGATGCTTTTTGGCTATACTCGTATCGTAGTGTCAAGGTACGATTAAAAAACTATTGGAAAATAACTACTTGGATACTGAAGAAGATCTTAGAAATATTGCCATGTATAAAGCTGAGACGTGAGAGATTCATCGAAATAATGAAATGTATGCATTGTGAGTAAACACCATACGATGCGTATAGGACATACACACACAACATACAACAACAACACACAACAACACTACATCAAAAGTTATGAGCATATGTTGTGTGTTGTTGAGTGTTGTATGTCGTACAACATATGCTCATAACTTATGATGTAGTGTTGTTGTGTGTGTTGTATGCTGTGTGTGTATGTCCTATACGCATTGTATGGTGTTTATTCACAATGCATACATTTCATTATTTCGATGAATCTCACGTCTCAGCTTTATACATGGCAATATTTCTAAGATCTTCTCCAGAATCCAAGTAGTTATTTTCCAATAGTTTTTTAATCGTACCTTGGCACTACGATACGAGTATAGCCAAAAAGCATCTTCATCTGCAGAATTCTCGTATGATAATTCCATATTTTCTGGAGATCCGATAATATACCTATTAATTGCACACCATGATTGGAACTGATATCAAACCAAAATTCATAGCTTTTCACCAAATTTGCATAATACAATATATCCAATATAGCATTGAAAAGGTGACCCAAAAGCCCAGTGTTCCCTATGTGAATCACAATCAAATCTAACCAATAAGAAAATACATTTATTGTTTCCCAATACAAGCAATCAAATAAATGAGATAAGAACTCAACAAAACACTGGTTATTTACAGTACTAACGATCTAAAATGTAAAAAATATGCACTTTACCTTTACTCCTCGACATTTTTGCACGTTCACAAACTCAATGATAAAAATAGAATACAGCGGAGATTGTGTTCAAACTATCAATAGGCACTGCATGAAACATCTACAGGCGGTGACTATACAACCTAAAAATGGTGTCCAAAAGGGATTTTTTTACTTCGAATATATTAGAGAGCGCTTTGTAGCAGATGCCGTTTTGTGTTTCATACATGGAACGCTAGTACCTAATGGGTTAATTGATATAAAAAATGTTGATTTCCCATATTTTTATAATTAAACACTTGTGGTTAAATTTACCTAGAATTATTATGGTATTCTATGTTTTTCTATACTTATAATAATTTGAACAATTGCTATCCTAGTTCTATTTACTATACATACCTATTAAACCGATGTTTTTGAATGAGTTTGGTATCTATCTAATTCAGTGTTAGACATTACTAGCCTTAGTATCATTTACCAAAATATTAAATTGTATTCAAATATAACATAGACACTTACTAGTTAGTTAACATTTCTGTTATATTATATGTATACACTGTTTCCTCATTTTAAATTCTTGACATCCATTCCTGCGTACCTAAGCAAAACTTCGTCTTTTCATAATATGTTTATTTTCTAAATCTGATATTAGACAATTAAAATAAGTCTATACTGAAAATCTAATTGCCTTTGTTGTTACCGGGACTTTCTATTGGTAATTTTTACATCCTAAGTTGGCATCAATGCAGCAAAATGCAATCGGTCATAAGTTCAGGTCAGAAACGATCCCATTTGCATAACACAAAAAGTAATAACGATAGCAAATAGAAAATTCCTAGGGATTTTGTGAAGAATTATTGTCATCTGACAAAATCCAGACTTCTTGCAGTAGTCGGGTATAATACCTTATAGACATAAGTAGATATATTACTTGTAATTTTCATAATTGATCAATAAAGAATTATTATCTTTGGTAGGTATTATTTTTTAGTTGTTACATAACCCAAAACGAAATAAAAAACGCATTTAAATATACCAAAATTTTTTTAACACTTCCCTGCATTTGTGTTCGTTTGTTGCACCCTGTATATAACACCTACCCATAGTCTTAAATTGTGTTTTCACGGTTCTTTGGTGCTCTCTGTATAGTCAAGTGCTTTCCACATTGCGCACGTGCATTCTGTAGAAGCGTGATATTTTTTGATCGGGAACACGTTGTGTAAAAATACACCTAGAAATATCGACCATTTTGTTTGTTGAAGTCAATCTAATATTTTATATGACATCTCGTTGTGCTTATCTATTTAAGTATAATGTATTCGAAAAGTATTATTAGATATTTTTTTACAAGGTTTCATTTCTGCTTAATTGATTTAAAATAGACAAAATGTAATTTTAATTAACATTAACAAGTTAGAATAAACCATACAGAGGCGGATATCGATTTTTATCGCAAAGGGGGATAATTGCATCAGAATTATACGAAAATATGGTGGCAGGGTATTTCTTCCATATAATATGTTAATTTTACTCTGTCTACGTGAATTTTTAATGGTTTTTACTATGTGTGGCCTCCCTCCGCAAGGGGGTACATCTAGTAAAAGTATCTTTTTTTTATTATGGTAGGGGTAGGGATAAATCTGTTAATGTTATTCTTTAATATAAGCTTTTAATTTGTTTTTAATTTATACTACGTCACTGCCTCTGCATACCCAGATTTGTTGTGCATGCGTCTTCTGAGAAACGAGAGAAACTCAATATCAGCCTATATACAGTTGGCAGAACAGGTGTTAAAACCTGTTTTGGCTTTAAAGCAATGTTGCCAACTCACTGACTTGACTCTTAGATTAAACTATAAATAGAGAGGCACGTGTCATGGTAGGTATGAGGGAGCCGTGTGGTCATTTGAATTTTTTGGGAAAGTACGTGGCAACGTCCTAGAACGACCAACTTGTTCGAAGATGTGACGGGTCCATGCCTAATAATGTTAAATAGAAAACAAGTAATCGGTTTGTGCTCGTCTTATATGTATAATTACCCGAAAAATATTAGATATAGGGCGCTGGCTATGTGACACCGCAGGCTAATTGCATATGTGGATAGATTTTGGTATTCTTACGGGGAAAGTGTACCTATGTGGGTACCTATTTTTTTAAGAATTCTATAGTTTTTATAGTTCTATAGGTTTTTTTATAGTTCTATAGTTTTTTTTATAGTTCTGTAGGTATAAAGAGGAGAATAATTGATATTTTGTTTATTAAATAAATAATAATGGGAATAATGATGTGGGGAAAAGCTTGCATTGTATTTTTTATTGTATAGGGATAAATAAGTAGCAAATCGGCTTTTATCTGTTAAAATATATAGTATTACAACATAGCTTGAGTTTAATAATAGTTGCTAAAATATTTGGGTGTATGTCTATGAATTACGTCATTGGTTTTCCGTAAATTACCTTATCAGCTATCTTTAATTCCACTAGTACACGTACCTATACGTATATTCTTAAATAATATCAAAGCAGTGCAATATATCCGCTTTTAATTTATTTCATTTCAAATTATACTGTTAAATATTTTTTACTCTGGGCCTCCGCCCTGGGCAGAGTACGGTCGGCCGGCGGCTATAGGTACCTACTCTGGGGGTGGTCGGTCCCTAGACATCGTCTTGTTAGTACCGCCATGCGATGCCTAAGGGGGGCGCCACAGGTACCTTTCATGGAATTGGCGTCGGGTACCGTAGAGGGCAGGTGCCGAGGCGTCGGATGGGATGAGGAGGGAAAAAATCCATACTATTTTTGCGTTGCCGGATCCGCTGAAATCAGCCGAGATCTACGGATATTTTCATGGTATAGGTATAAAGGAGCCGTTCGGTTATTTGGCTTTTTTTGGGAAAGTACGTGGCAACGTTGTCCAACTTGAGAATTTGCGACCCGGTAAGGGCGTAATGGCCGCCGCGAGTCCGTTTTGTTTGTTTCGTGTGCATATTTTGGTATAATTAAATAATGTCGTGATTGCTTTGATAAATCGCGCGTGTTCTATAGACTGTATTCGGACAAGACAAGTGATTTTGGAATGTGGATCTGGCTGAACGAATGCTGCTGTATGTTTGGAATGTTCGAGGGCACTCATGCTTTGAAATTGTTTTCCTTTGATTGAGTGCTTTCTGACATCCTTACATTATTCTTCTTAGGAGTATCTATTCAGTTTAAAGTAAGTACACTGTATTTTTTTCTTTGTTTGGGAATTTCTAAGGCGTTGGCTATGATTTTACAAGCTAATTACGTGAAGGGGGCTAAGTACAAAGCGTTGTAGGTTTGTAATTTTAGTAGATGTAGGACGAAATAGAAGTTAATTTTTGTTTATTACATGAATATAAGGCATAAAATACGCTATACAGTGCAGTACACTGTATTTTTTCATTGCAAAGGGGTAAATTATTGTGTAATTAGTTGAAAATGTAGGAAATGACAGTAAAAGCTTATTTTTTATTAGATCTGAGGTAAATAGAAGTTAATTATGCGTAAATAGAACCTAATGCGCTATACAGTTTAGTACATGTAATGTTTTTTCATAGCAAGGGGGATAAATATTGCTAATTAAACAAAAAAGCGCGGGAAATGAGAGTACTTGTACCTATTTAAAATAGTTATGTAAACGGTACCTACTTAACCAATAAATTGATATTGACAGTCCATATAATGTTTTTTTTTTCATTGCAAAGGGTGTAAATAGAGTAATTAGACAAAAAGCGCGGGGAATGAGAGTGATTGTATCTATTTTAAATATTTCTTCACGTACATACGGTACTTTCGCAGAAATATGGACCCGCGGCATTGTAATTACTCATTACGCCACAATTACACGGTATGATAGCTGCGGGGTGCGGGGGAGAGGTCATGCGCTCGTCGCGCATGCGCGGGGGAAAAGTGGGCGGGGCCTACCAGGGGCGTAGGAGTGGGGGGTAATGTACGAAAAAGGAGTGGGGGGATCAAAAAGGGGTGGGGATTATTTACAACTCTCTTTCGTTAAATACTTATAATTTATAATTTAAAATAAATGCCTATTTAGATTTAGTTCAATTGCCCTGTATGTAGAAAATTTAAAATAAAATATTGTTACTTTACTATGTATAAATGCATTTAGAAATTTGTATGTACATTATATATGTTTATTTGTAAATGAAACAATAAATTTATATTTTTAAAGTATTTCTTAATTTGCATATTTTCAACATTTTCCTGCATCTTTTGACTAAATTATTTACATATTTATGCGCATATTTTTAGGGTTTTGACTTGTATATTTGGGTTACTCTAGTTATAATTATAAACAATAAATCTCTTCCTGAAAATTCATGAATAATCATCAAATATTGTGTCTGACTAGATTTTTCCCCAATTTGTATTATTATAGACAATAAATCCCTTCCAGAATAATCCTCTAGAAAATGTGTAAGTTTTTGTCGCTACGCAAATTATATTATTATAGTTTGGAAAATATTTTAAAAAATCATTAAAACTTTAAAACTGCCGTGTAGGTTATAACATAAAAGCAACATAGGTATGTGTCTAAAGTACCTATATTAGATTTTCACATTCGCGTGTATGTACTTCACAATAAACAAATATTAAGCATATATCACAAATACAACTTGTTGTATTGTATTAAAAATGAAAAACCCTTTACTTTGTAATATATTAGTATGAATACTTTTATTTAATCAGTTAATAACAGGTCAAGGGGATCAGTGTTTCACTAAGCGGTTATATTTCCTGTACCTATTTCAGGTAAAAGCAACTAATAACTATATAGCTATATTTTCGTTTTGGGTAATTTTAAGGCAACAGGTATTTTTTATTTAAAGTAAGTTCTGTTTTGATTCGATCAATTCTAGACGTTATATTTTAGGGTGCTGGTTTCTTGGTTACCTTTGATGTTGAGCGCTTTTTCGCTAATATACGACCTTTAGAAAACTGTCTCATCAGCTCACAAAATTAGCATTTATACTCTTTACAGTCAAGATAGTTTGTAGAATTGTTTAGGTAATTTAATATTCAGCTTTTTCCTTGCACATTATTGGTTTTGTGTGTTATTATTAGGAATAATTTTTAAAGATGTTATTCAAATTTAATATTTTTTATTAAAAGGATACAATTTTCCTCAAAGCGTAGATTAGATGCATCAATGCCAAGATTTCAGCAATGTGTAGAATGGGTTGGGGAACATTTAATACACTCCTTAGACGCATGTTTTTGGGGGTAGTTTCCTAGTACATTACTGATGTTGTTACAAAAAACAAGCGACGTTTTCTAATGTCTCAGCCAATCGCCTTCAGGAAAGTCGGTGAACTTTTGTAATACCTCTCTACAACGGGGGTTGGGTTCACACAACGTCCTTCCCCCAGATCCGCTGGTTAGTTGACGCTCGTTGTTGCATTGATGTTCCTCTCTAGTTAACAGGAATCTACTCCTTATGATTCTTGTGTGCAAAGCGTGGTACTAACAGGTAGGGCCCTTGCTGTTGTTTCATGTTAAAGTTCACATAATCTCACTGGCTATACATGGACCCTTTTATGAAGTTTCTCGCCAGTTATCTAATGTCATTTAATTCTCAAATTTCCTCTAGCAACCAGAAGTATTAAACCCTCCTCATTTTGACGCTTAGATTTTATCTGAGTGGGTGCTCTAATAGCACACTTCCCCTGACACCATATACCCTCCGAAGGGTCTATCAAGGTGGTGATGGGTTTATCACTTCATTGTAGTTGCTAATAGAGAGGATACTTTTGTATGTAAACATACAAAACAAAATTAAGAGTTAAAAATCATGAAATAAAAAACATAGTTTTAATACAAAATCTATTGGTAGAAACGTTAAACTGGTTGGTAGAAACGTTAAACTGGTTGGTAGAAACGTTAAACTGGTTTTCACTAGCAGAGGGGCTTCTTGGTATAATTACGTAGGGTGTCCAGTACGCCGTCCGTCCTTTTTGAATATAACTAAGTTACGACTACTAAAACTTTATTTGTGCTCTTTGTCGACGCCAACTAGTGCGAATGTTTCTGTTGACGGTCTGCTTGAGCAGGTCGAGAACATCGTGACGTCAGACTAAAAAGTAAATTTTTCCGGGACCTCCTTGGAGGTCCAAATTTTTGAAATACCACGTGGTTAGTGTAGCGACAACCGTGTAACTCCGGTTTCCAAGTAACGGGGATATTTGGATCATGGTTTTCACTTTTCACATTTGTCAATATTATGTTATAATATTATGTTATAATATTATGTTATTATAAAAGAACTGTTGTTCCCATAGAGAAGAAGCTTTTGAAGCATGCAAGAAGAACCTCGCTGACGCTACTCTGCTGACTCGTCCTGATCCAAACGCCAAGATCGGACTTTTTACAGACGCCTCCAGCATTGCCGTTGGAGCCAGCCTACAACAGTACGTCGACGGAACTATGGGAACAACAGTTCTTTTATAAGAATCTTCATTATCTCAACTAACAAAATATTGACCAATGTCTAAAAGTAAACAATGATCCAAATATCTCCGTTCCTTGGAAACCGGAGTTACACGGTTGTCGCTACAAGTTACTTCACGTACAAATTAAAATTATCTGTGCTGAGAGCTTCAACTCCGTTATTTACGCAGGCCCGGATCGAGAGACAGCGCTTTGTTTGTACAAGCAAGGCAACCACTATGATGTGGTAAACAGTTTGACTGGCCTGTATGGCAGTCACTTTTATTGCCGTAAATGTGACACCCCCTACTAACATAAAGATGTTCAGAGGTGCAAAAAGGCACTTCTTTGCAGCCTGTGCAAAAAGCCCGAACACGACCTAGTAACGAGGGCTAACGTTTTTGTGAGCGTTGCAATAGATTTTGTTACAACGGTGAGTGTATGTGCCGTAACTGCGAAGAGTTTACTGTTGTGGACCATGAGTGTTACATGCAACAGAGGCGATATCTGCGGGGTACCATGTACATGCAACGGATATAGCAATAGCATAAATAAGGGGTGCTGTAATCACTTTAAAGGTTCTCCAGTATGCAAAAATCCGTGCCGCTGCAACGGCCAAGAAACAAAGAAAATACCAAGATGCACGTACACAGAAAAATATATGTGGTTTGATTATGAGGCGATGCAGGATACTGGCATACACGTCCCCAATTTGGTCGTAGCACAGAACTTCGAAGGTGAAAAATTTATTGTGTATTGTGTGGAAAACACCATCAAACCTTTTACCATTTACAATGGCTCAAAGCTAATGTTGCTAGAAATACCCCATATTAAATTGAAAATTATAGATAGTTCAAATTTTGTAGCTGGACCGCTGGCCGAATTTCCAAAAACATTCGGTCTGAAGGAGCAGAAAAAGGGCTACTTCCTGCACTTGTTCAACACAGCCGGGAACCAGTCGTATGTGGGTCCTTTACCAGCTGTAGAATTCTACAGTCCGGATAATATGAAGGATAAAAAACGAGAGGAGTTTCTACAGTGGTACGAAGACCATAAAAACGATATGTTCGATTCCCAAAAGGAAATTTTGGCCTACTGTACCTCGGATATGGACATATTGAGGAGGGGTTGCCTTTCGTTACGAAATGAGTTTTTGGTAATAGCCAACCCTTTCCGATACTTGACAATTGCGAGTGTTTGCATGGCTGTGTACAGATCAAAATACTTACCTAAAAATACTGTTGCCGTGGTACAGACGGATTGTAAAGACACCTACAGTAAGTCCTCGATTACGCGGCTAAGCCAGTTTACCAATGTTCGTCACGCCCTCAATGGGGGCGAGGTACATATTTTGGGGGTTAAAGCGGATGGCTTTGACTCTAGTACTAAAACAGTCTACCAACACCATGGGTGTGTGTGGCACGGGTGTAGGACTTGTTACACCCCCTCAACCATCAACCAGGTCAATCACGAAACCATGGACGACCTGTATGAGAATACAAGTCGCAGAAGTCGACAACTTAAAGAGGCCGGCTATAGATTAGTCGAAATTTGGGAGTGTGACTGGTTAAAATCTGAAGCCTACAAAGCCTCAACATATACCTTTGAGGAGGAGCCCCCAAAGCCTAGGGAATCTTTCTTCAGTGGTCGCACGAATGCTGCCAAGTTGGAGATAAAGGACAAGAAAATGAAATATATCGATTGGTTTCCTTGTATCGAACCGTCCAGTATTATACGATCCTTATCCGGTGGGCCATCCGATAAAAATTTAACAGCCCTCTGCTTATGATTCCAACTGGTTCGGTTTGGTCAAATGTACAGTTTTGCCGCTACGCCGTCTTTACCACCCGGTGTTGCCCGTGAAAGCGCACGACGAACTAACATTCGGTCTTATTGGTACTTGGACTACACTGGAAATAAATAAGGCAATAGAGAAAGGCTATAAAATAGTAAAGATCAAAGAGGTGTGGCTTTTTAACGAGGTGTCCACGGATTTGTTTAAGGAGTATGTGAGAGACTTCATGAAAATGAAACTTGAGACAAGCCCCCACACCTACGAAACAAATGAAGACTACGCACCCCAGAAAAGGACGAATCAGAAGTGGCACTTGGCTAATTTAAGAGGGCAGAGGGGTATTTTTATGAGGTGGTGGGGATGGAGAGTATTGCTAGGCCGCCAGATCCTCAGAAAGGTTAAAACATGTCAACATATTTTTCACTATCATTTATTCATTTTGGGTAGGTATACCAATAAAATTAATATGAAAGCAATTAATATTATCTAATGTGTGCCGGTAGTAAAATTATTATGTTTTACGAACCATTTATTCTATTTATCTGAGCCCAGAAAACCCACAACCTGACCCCTGTTTTCTGGGACTTGATTATGAAAGCGGAATGCTTGACAACAGCGCGGCGCGGCGCCACAGATTCCGTTCTTGCGGTACTGCCAGATCGTCCAGTCGGGAGCCGGTAACCAAGGCAACCCACAAAAATATAATGCAAATTAATTTAGTATAAAATGAAATCGATGATAATTTACTTATAAAAATGTTAGTCCTTGATAGTATTTTGGTTGATATTAAATTGAAGGCGATAAAAATAGCTAAATGAATTTAAGGAAATTGTCAGGCATAAAAGCTGACGAAGTCCGGCAACGTCGTTCGTGGCCTACGGCTGACGCGCCACCTAACGCCAGACAGCGTCAGTATGTTCAATTGAGGTTAAACTCCTTATAAAACGTAAACAATAAAACGAAAAACGATTACCAATTTCAAAGTAAAAAAGCCCAGTATTATTATCATGACTGTGATAAAAGTATCCAAAACAGGGACCAGATAAGGTGTACAATATGTATTCAGCTCAACTTGACTGCTTGTGTTGTTACTTGGAATACTTCGTTGCTGTATTTACACTAGTGCATTGTGCCCCAGAAAACCCACTTTGTGCTTAGGTTTTGTGACGAAATGGCCCCGCAATTATTGCTGTGTTCGTGGATGTTCTAACAACACGAGGAATGTTGGGATAAGTTTTTTCAAAATACCTGCTGATGAAAACAGGTAGGTACCTATGTGTAGTTTGTCCCTACCTTGTTACCACATTATTATATCCTTAGGTATTATAAATTTTATGTCCTACGTAGGTACTACACCTTTTACTGGAGTATTACCTACCCCAGAAAACCCACAAATGGTTTCCTACTGATAATACCTACCTAACTATGGTTTTTAATTTTTTTTAAGGTGTTATGCATGGACGAGAAAGTGTGGAAGGCAGGATTTGTTAGAAAAAACACCCACACAGCTTTTTATTAATTATAAAGTTTGTTCAATGCACTTTGAAAATAGTATGTTTGCAAACCAGTCGAAGTCTGGGTTAAAGAAAACAGCAATACCAACTGTGTACTCATCATGTAAGTACCTTCATTGGTAATTATGGAAATTAGAGTATGCACCGCCCGATTTTCTTGACATTTTGACCCCATAATTACCCCTTCATTATTAGATAATAATATGTATTTTTTGCTGATACTTGTAATTTTGCTGCATTTATTTTTTTTTACTAGGTTATATCGATGAGGCTTCTTCACAGAGTCCTTCTGTGTCTGTATGCAGCAATTTGACTTTGTTAGAACCTCAACGAGAACTTGATCAACCAGTCTCGATCGCTCAACCTTTGGATCAACCAAGTACACCCCATCTGTCACAGTCACCTATAGGCGATCTCCACAGCATTACCGAATTTTCAGTTGCATCAAAAGGTAATGATATATATTCACAAACTGTTATTATAGTATACACACCCAAACTTATATGACATCACGCATTATTTGCGATAATTTTTTTTGTCAAAAAAATTATATGTCATGGAAAGTCAAAAGTGTTTACTAACAAAAACAGTTAAATGTGAAAAACCCGACAATATAAATTGTAATAAATATTAAGTGATTAACACGAAATAATTTTTTCAATTACACATTCGAAACCTCTGAAGGATGTACAAATAAAACGTATAGGTATTGACCAAATTTATAATAAACAAAAACATAAGCCTTTGGCTCTTCGGCTGTGTCCAAAATTTACAGATGAACACATTAATTCGAATCCTTTTAAAAAACTGAAGGTTAGTTTAGCCGTCCAAGTTTTCAGCGCAATGGTAGCTGCGGCACTTAATTCCTTTATTGAATTCGGACAATTCCCCCCTTCGGCAAACGCTACAGTGTCATTTGTAGAAAAAATTGATAAGTTATTTGATATCTTAAATTCCTCAAAAATATCAGGCAGTAATACAAGTACAATAGACCTTTCAAAGGAGCAGATTACCAAGTCGATTTTTTAAAGGAAATGTTTACATATTTTGAGAATATTAAAATTTTAAAACAAAATATAGAGGTTACCAATAAAGTTAAATTTTTGAAAGGGTGGCAAATCACAATAAATTCATTTTTAGGTCTTTGGGAAAAATTTCATTGTTTAGAGTTTAGTTCCTTATACACTCGACGCTTAAATCAAGATTGTCTCGAAAATTTTTTCGGCACTATTAGGCAGCAAGGGGGAAATTGCTTGAATCCAACCCTCATCCAATGCGAAAGGGCTTTCAAAAAATCATTTTGTTTAAATTATTTCCAACACGCGGATGGGGCTAATTGTATTGAGGATTTTGATTCATTATTGTCATACGTAACCACCGAACATACACAAATTTACAACAAAGTTGTTGTGGGAAATGCAAGATCTATTTTTTCTGATTTAAGTTCGGTGGCACCAGATTATATTGATTTCGAACTACATGAATCAAATAGTATATCATATGTTTGTAGATATTTATTAAGAAAGTGCTTGGAACAACATTCATGTGAAGTTTGTATTAAATATTGTAAACGTCATACATTCGGGGATACTGATTTGTTTACTTATTTTAAAGCATACAAATCAAGTGGTAACGAAACCTTTGGACATTTATTTTCACCTCCTGATAATTTCCTAAATTATATTAAAACTCTCGAAGTTAATTTTTGTACCCTCTTTCCAAAGTTTGCTTTAGAAGAAAATGTTGGTGTGAAATTAAAAAATAAGCTGCAAAACATTTCATATCAACATCCATGCCCTAGTTTTAATCATGCCTATTTATTATCCCTTTATGTAAGATTTAGAATCTATTCTTCTTTAAAATTTTTAAATCGTGATGTTGTTTCTAATAAAACTAATAAAAATTATAAACTTCGAAATTTACATTTATAAGTGCTGCTAGGGGTCATTATTTTTAAAAATTAGGCTAAGTTGATAATGTATAGTGTGCATGTGCATAATATGTACGTAAGTAGTTTATAATATCTTTTGTATTTATAGGTATTATATTTTATATGTGCTATTGTTTTTGAATTTTTTTTATAGATTTTAGTAATAAACATTTTTGATAAATAACGTTTTTTACTACCAGTGATACGAAGGTCAACCAATTTTGCAAATAATAATTGTTATGGATCTATATAAAAAAACAAATTAATTGCCAAGCTATGAGTTTGGACGCAAGTCGATTGAAATATTGTAATATTTCAACCACCCAAGTAGAATAGTTCACCTGAACCTAAATCATAGTTGTTTCTAATTAATATAGGTAAGTATAAAATAATAAAGAGGAAATATTGTGTAATTTCCATGTACAATAAAAAAATTTATTTTTCTCTTTAGTAAAATATTAATATTTATATTTTTTTCGTCGGTAAAATACCTACTTAAAATCACTTCTGGAGATTCAAATTTAACTAGATCTAATTCCAGAAAAAAACTTTACTATTCTAAAAATTAATTTTGCTATATAAAACACAAAATTTTCTATAGCCCGGACCTGATCGTGCCAACGCAATGGGCAAGTTCTACTCTGTCCAAAATACGGTGGGCGTGGCCAATGCGCAGGTGTCAACGGCGGAGAGTTCATTTCCTATGCGCGAGAGGGGAAATTGGAACCGCGACATCAAAGGCGCCGAAAGCAAGTGCCACTTCTGATTCGTCCTTTTCTGGGCTACGCACATGCTAATAAAGAACAAATGGGTAAGAGGGCTGTCGCAAAGATATGCTTGAACTCGCTATGGGGAAAATTCGGCCAGAGGGTATACATGTGCCAGACGGAATACATTACGGACATCAAGCGGTGGTACGAAGTACTGTTGGATGATAAAATCGATATATCCAGTTGCATTTTTATTAATAAGGATGTGGTACAAGTGACATACAAATTTAAAGACATTTATAGAGGACTATATCTACAAACGTATTTATTGTCTCTTTTACGACTTCCAATGCCCGTTTGCGTTTATACAATATGTTAGACAGATTAGTGTATTACGACGCAGATAGCGTTGTTTACATTGATAATAACCAGAATATAACAACTGGTTCTACGCTGGGCGAGTGGGCCAATGAGTTGGCAGATGGTGATTACATCATCGAGTGGCTGTCAACGGGCCCTAAAAGCTATTATTTTAAAACCTTAAAAGGTGTCGAAGTTACCAAGGTTAAGGGCTTCACTCTTAATTTTGAGAACACACAAAAATTAAACGCTACTGCCATGCGTATTTTGCTCGAAGACCCCTCTCAGTGTCTCGAGCTAACGTTTGATCAGTTAGCTCGAGATACCAAAACTTAAGATATTGTCACACGAAAAAGGGTATCCAAGACTTTCAGGATGGACTACAAAAAACGCAAAGTTGATTATACATCTGATGTTTTGGATACCTTCCTTTGGGGTTAGTAGGTAACTTCCCGAACCACAAAACTTTTTAAAATAGGAATTTCGAATTTTCTCATGGACTTTCTGTTTAATATCAATATTTTCCTTTTAATAATATTTCATAAGTGATGGCTTTGACATCGTGATCGTCTCATTTGCTTTGAGTATGACCTACTTAATTTACGCCCATCTGATCAACAAGATGAATGGTGAAATCAGTATTGGGAAAAGTATTCTCCGCGAGTTTGGGTCATCCTGCAGAAGAATTTAGAAGCCTTGAAATATGAAATTATTTTGTATGAAGTTAAAATGAAAATAAAAACATTAACTTGTATCACTGATTTTTTTAATAAACGTTAAAAACATCTCTTTTGTTTATGTTTAAGTTAAGTGCCCTGTGTTCGTAAAAAAAACGCGAATTAAAGAACCTTTCCATTAAGTTAAGGATCATTGTTCGTGTTGTCTAAACAAATTCTCTATCCCCATCCTTCCCTTCCTCTCCTGGCGAAGTTGTGTTTTAACCTTCCCACGGTCTTCGCTGAACAATAAAAATATTTAATAATATTTTAATTTTTTAAATTTTAATATTTTTATTTAATATTATTTAATAATATTTTTATTGGCTAATAAAAACTCGCCCTGTATCCTTAAATGTTTAAATTTTACGCAAATTGGCGAGCGGTTCTAACAGCGTATAATACGTAATATGCGATTTATACCTAATACATTAATTTGATGACTTCATCGATTCGCTTCTTTATTTATACCCACTGCGCAAATAGCTCACGTAGTCGAGCCCCAAAACCTTTTTTTACAGCATTTTCCCTAAAATCGACAGCCTGAAATTTTCTAGATTTGACTCCTAAAATTCGTTAGATTTGAAGAAATTCCTTAGTTTAACCGTCTGAAATTCGGGTAGGGGATAGCGGAAAGGGGGCGGGGCTTAGAGGTCAAATTACAAAGGTCAAAGGTCAAATTGCTCTGAAGTGGCTCGCCTTCTACTTAGGGAGATATGGCAAATAGTAAGTGCGTCGGTGGCCCACTCGAATAATAACTTTACCTGATATATTATATTTAGTAGATAAAATAACGAGTTTTGCAGCCAGAAAGGTATATATTAACTTCTTTTTATAATACCAAGCTTTCGGTCTACTTCGTGACCTTCATCAGGGCTAGAAATTTTTTTTAAATTATTAGAAAATATTGAGAAAAGGTTGAAATTTTACTTACAATTATGTTGAAGTTTTTTACCAATATTAAAACCAGATAGATTTTAGGTTTAAAAGGGCCAGAAAAAGGTTTTTACATAATTTCGTGTGAAAATTTATACCGTCAATTTTGTTTGTAATTGTTTTTTGTTAATAAGGTAATTTAGTTTCAAAAAACAAAAGATAAATTTATAATAAGAAAAAATGTTTTTTAGGTTATCATCAAAAAGTGTCAGAAAACTTGGTGTGATACCTTGTATCACACCAATATGATAACCTAAAAAACATTTTTTCTTATTATAAATTTATCTTTTGTTTTTTGAAACTAAATTACCTTATTAACAAAAAACAATTACAAACAAAATTGACGGTATAAATTTTCACACGAAATTATGTAAAAACCTTTTTCTGGCCCTTTTAAACCTAAAATCTATCTGGTTTTAATATTGGTAAAAAACTTCAACATAATTGTGAGTAAAATTTCAACCTTTTCTCAATATTTTCTAATAATTTAAAAAAAATTCTAGCCCTGATGAAGGTCACGAAGTAGACCGAAAGCTTGGTATTATAAAAAGAAGTTAATATATACCTTTCTGGCTGCAAAACTCGTTATTTTATCTACTAAGTAAAACTACACAGCCGTAAACTAGCTATTTATTGATATATTATATTTTATTTCATCAAGTACACTTTTGGCAATTTGTCAGCATGTTTTACGATAATTCAGTACCTACACTATTTGTCAATTGCCAGAAGTCAATTATAAAATATAACCTTTTTTGAGGTTATATAGAAACTTTTAATTTTTTATTTTATTTTTATAACGTGTGTGATGACTCTATACTATTGTTAATCTTATTCTGCTGTTGCCTGATGATGTGACTAATGTTAAAATTACGAAACCGGTAGCCAATATTAAATATAGAAATTACGAGATAATGGTCGTATTTACTTGACGACTAGTGCTGTTTGATATACACGCCTGACTACCCTCAATTCGAGACTAACTAGCTTTGTTCCGTTCTCTTCGGAGCTGAGGCCCTCAGCGCGTCCCTTTACAAGTGCAAACATATACTAACTCGTAGAAAGTAAAACTATAAATTATACCTAAATATCTTCCTTATCCCTAAACCAGAGGCGTGGGCGCGTTATTCCAAACGGCTCAGACACGGCCATTCTGACATAGTGCACGTCCCGGTCACTTGTCAGCTGAAATACAAAAAAAACAAATAAACAGCAATCATTTTTAGTATCGCTTAACGCTCGTCTATCGTGACACAATAAGCAGCGGATTAAATTCAGCATATCTCTAACTACAAATCTTACAATTCAAAGTCTTACTTTAATCGATAACTACAGTGCGAAACCTATCACACATATAGGTACCTCATCTGGCCCAGGAATTCACTTTCCTGCCAGGATCGACACAATCTTGGTAATCACATACCCCATCTGACCAGGAACTCACTTTCCTGCCAGGATCGACGCATGCACAGTCCGGTGTAATCACACATTACCTCACATCAATTACATTAGCAATAATTCATCTGACACTATCCTACTGTTACTCTGTCAGGTTCGACAGTAATCAACAAAATTATCTAATATCACAGAAGTTATCTAGTTCTATTAAATTACTATTTCGCCGACACAGGCTCATTCTGACTCTCACTTTCAGAATCTGATTCACTTCAAATTCGACTTTTACCTTCATCTGGTGGTTTAATAACTTCATATCTATCATTTTCTAGAACTTGAATAACTTTAAAACGACCTTTAAATTTTGGGTCAAGTTTAGATATCATTCTTTCATTGTTATTACTAAACACAAAGTCACCAACTGCAAAGGCTTCACGACAGCTTTTCCAACATTTACTCTTTTTCTGTCATTAGAATTGCAATATTTTTGCTAGCAATTTCGCGAATTTTTGACAAAGAAATATTTGTAGGGTCTGTAGTGCCTTCTTATAATTATCATTATCCATATTGATATTTTATTTATTAGTTTAAACATAAATATAGCTAGGCAGCAGTTTAGAATGTAGGACACTAAAGTAGGAAACTATAACAATTGTATATTGGAACAGACGAATTGAAGCATTCATAGAATAAAGATGTGACATCGACAACCAACCTGTTTGATTCAACTGTACTAGCAAGAATCCAAAAAAATTGAGCAGACAACGACATGAAATGGGGAAAAATCAATCAAAAGAAGAAACTGTTGTAATACAGTCAGGGAACAGCGGCGGCACCTCGGCAACAACAGAATCTTTGACCAAATTCACCACAAAGGACATATTGAGCCTCCTAGTATTGCTATTGGCAATTATAATAATTGGCTTATATATTTGGAAGAAGTGCGTGAAAGCTATAGAGGTAAAGATTCGAAGAGAGGTCGGAAGAAGTATGGAGCAAGTCTAAAAGAAAACAAGAGAGAGCAGTCAACAACTGGCCGTCCCAAAACCGGGAACCAACAACGCGGGAACGGTCTCTAGTGTGGCGCAAGGCCGCTAGTCCGCAACGTGGGAGCTACTTTGCATGGCCACAACTGAATTCCGACTCCTAGAGGAAATCAGAGTTTTTCACCGCAATTTAATCAAGGACCCAGTTTCCAGGCGAGGAGCAGCAGCTACGCAAAGAAGACAAAACAAGGTAGATTCATTCAAAGACGAGTTAATAAAAATTAAAAGTAGATTTAATTTAGTTAAAGTTGAGGAAAAGGATATTGTAGAAGCTAAGGGTTATATTGAATCTATAAACAAGTACCTATTTTAATATCTTAGATAAGCTTTTGCAAGAAAGAATTATAATAATTAGTCAACAAGCAAGCAAAGTCCAGCAGGACGACAATTTAGATAGTTTCAGTAGTTCAGATTCAGAAAATTGTCACAACATACCTTTAAGTCACTAAAATGGATTTTGATTTGAACAGCAACTCAACTCTTAACAGAATTTTCGGGGGAAGCTGACAAAGTTATTGATTTTTTAGACACTGCAGAATATTATCATGATTCCCCTAAGGACGAAACTAACAAAAATTCATTACTCCAATTTATTTTGACAACCAAACTAAAAGGTAAAGCAAAAAATTCTATTATAACTACACTTAAAAATTTCACAGAACTTAAGACCTACCTCACTGATCGATTTAAGCCACGAAAAACTTTATCATCAATTCAATCCGAACTAAGTAAAACCAAACCAGCAGAAAAATGTATCTCAATTTATGCCTCCGAAATAGGATCTCTCATTAGTGATTTAAACATAGTTAGTCCGAACTCTCAAAGTAGCAGTGCCCGAGAGCCAATAATTCAACTAAACGATCAACATGCTCATAATTATTTCAAAGCAGGTCTATATAGGGAAATAAAAAGAGTCGTGTTGGCCTCTAGACCCCAAACTTTCACTGAAGCTGTGGAAATCGTCCTAGATGCAGAATGTTCTCAAAGTCCTTCGCAAAATAACGTTTACCATATAAATCGACAATATAACATAAGGGGAAGAAATAATAGGTACTCAGGAAATTTTAGAGCAAATTATCGCGGACATGGACAGTACCAGTTTAGAGGACAAAGCAGCGTACCTAGCGGTTCGTACAATGGTAACATAGCTCGCGGCAGAAATAATTTTAGAGGTAATCTCAATCACTCTTATCGCGGAAATCGTAATTTCAGACACAATAGGTATAGGGGAAATCAAAATATTCGCTTTATTGAAAGGAACGATTCAAATCCGGGAAACGAGCTGAACCAACTTCCACTGAATCAGTCGGCAACAGTAGGAGAGTAGGTCACCCGAATCTAATTTGCATAACCACAAATAATTCAAACTATGTGAATATTTACTGTGAAATGACAGGTAAAATCACATCTTTCTTATTAGACTCAGGAGCCGATGTAAGTCTTTGCAAAGTTGGCATAGTAAACAAAGCACAAAAATATTTCCCTGGAGAAAAATGCGAAATAGGTGGTATAACTCCTCACAAACTTTACACTTCAGGTCTCACTGCAACAAATTTAGTCGTAAGAAACAAAGTTTTCTCACAAGAATTTCATTTGATAGACGATAACTTTCCTATTCTTACAGATGGCATAAGAGGTAGAGATTTTTTAATAAATTATACTTGTTTTATTGACTATCTTACTTGGTCATTCACTATACATACGAATCATACTCAAATAACACTCCCCATGAAAACAAAATTACCGCTCGTCGACAAAATAACTATCCCAGCGCGAACTAAATCAATCCAAGCCTTAAATAAACACATTAGCGAAGATAGTATAATTCTTAATAAAGAAATAACCCCAGGTGTATTTTTAAGTAACACTCTAGTACCTAGTAAGGGCATCCCTCATGTTTTCTTGGTAAACACAACCAGTGAAGATGTAATTATCGATAATAATTTTAGCGTAGATATGGAACCCATTGCAAATTATGAAATATGTGTTATTACTGACACAAGTAGTGCGCAAGACGTCGCGCACAGATCAGCAAAATTGCTTAATAACATACGATTACAAGGTGAGGACAATAAGGCTAACAAAACTATTCTAGATATTTGCATGAATTATAACGACATATTTTATTTGGAAGGTGATAAACTTCCGGCAAAAAATTTCTACAAACAAAAAATGTCATTGCTTGACGAAAATCCAGTTTTTATAAAAAATTACAGATTGCCAGATTCCCAGAAGGAAGAAATAAAAAAATCAAGTTTCACAGTTATTACGCGATGATATTATCGAACCCTCCATAAGTTCATATAATTCACCATTGTTAATAGTAAAAAAGAAATCGGAGGACGAAAATAAAAAATAGAGATTGGTGGTAGATTTTAGATAACTAAACAAAAAAAATAGTAACAGATAAATTTCCATTGCCCCGTATAGAAGATATTCTTGATCAACTAGGTAGAGCGAAATATTTCGGTACTTTAGATTTGGCAACTTTATTCCACCAGATAGAGTTAAAAAAAATCTCGCCCTCTCACAGCCTTCTCATCTGACTCAGGTCATTATCATTTTAAAAGACTTCCTTTTGGTCTTAATATTTCAACAAATAGTTTCTCCAGAATGATTAGCTTAGCTATGGCCGGACTGGACGCAGACGCTTTCTTATATGTAGATGACATCATCGTTTTCGGATGCAGCCTAATGCATCACAACAATAATTTGACAAAGGTTTTTGAACGATGTCGAAAATACAATTTGAAACTTAATCCGTTAAAATGTCATTTTTTACAGAAAGAAGTAATATATCTAGGTCATTTAATCTCTGATAAAGGCATTTTGCCTGACCCAAAAAAATACGAAGCCATAAACCGACACCGCAAAACGCCGATGATGTAAGACGCTTTATTGCATTCATGAACTGTTACCGTAGGTTCATCCAAGAATTTGCAAGCATAGCATACCCACTGAACCAGTTATTAAAGAAAAACAAACCATTTGTTTGGTCATCTGATTGCAACAATTCTTTTATAAATTTGAAACAAAAACTTATTGAGCCTCCTATTTTACAGTATCCGGATTTTCAAAAAACTTGTATTCTAACTACTGATGCCTCAAATTTCGCTTTAGGTTGCGTTTTATCCCAAGGCATGATTGCCGATGATAGACCCATCGCATATGCTAGCAGATCCTTAACGAAACACGAATTAAATAAACCTGTGATAGAAAAAGAAATTTTAACAATTTACTGGGGAATCACTTATTTCCGCCCTTATCTTTTTGGAAGAAAATTCATTGTGATAACAGATCACAGACCTTTAGTCGGTTTATTCGGCCACAAAAATCCTTCAAAATTGACGCGAATACGCTTAGAATTACAGGATTATGATTTTGAAATACAGTACAAACCAGGCTCAGCCAATACTAATGCAGATGCTTTATCAAGAATTCGAGTAGATTCAGATATGTTAAAAGCACTAACACCAACAACTGTAGCAGTGATAACTCGCTTTATGGCAAAAAACGATATTATCGGTCCAAATGACGATCAAAAGTCACTAAACATACCAAGCCAACAGCCTGATCAACTGGGGACTTGGAAAGTGACGTCATTAACCGAAATTACAAAATTAGGGAAACTAAAATTCAATATTATTGACTAGCGCGCTAACTATCAAAATAAATTTAAAAATAATATTGAAATAGAAGAGAAAAATGTTAAAATTACACTACTGAGCGATAATCTGGAACAAAACTTAGGTACTGTTCTGGAGAAACTTGTAGCGATGAATTTTAAAAAGCTAGCACTTTCGTTAAATGACAATGTATTTGCTTATTTAGAAGTCATGACTTTCAAAGAAATGTATAATGAAATATATAAAAAATACGATTCCGGAATAATTATTTTGTTATATGAACCCCCAATTAAGGTAGAATAAAAAAATTACAAAATGAGCTCATAGAAAAATACCATAATTCTTTATTGAGAGGACACACCGGTGTGAAGAGAACAATTAATAAATTAAAACAAAAATATATATGGAAGAATATGTCAAAAATGGTAAAAAAGTTCATATCTAATTGCGAGAAATGTCATAAAAATAAGGTAACTAGACAGACAATTGAACCAATGGTCATTACAGAAACTCCGTCGACAAGTTTTGAAAATATCTCAGTAGACACAGTAGGACCATTAAAAATCACAGAAAACAATAACCGTTACATCTTAACTATACAATTCAATCTAACTAAATTCATTCAAGCTATACCTTTAGAAAGTAAACACTCTAAAAGCATAGCCAAAGCGTTATTTGAAGACTATGTTAAAATTTGGAATTCCAAAAAATTTTGAAAACAGATCTAGGCACAGAATACATAAACGAAACTCAAAAATTAATTAATAAGTCACTAGATATAAAGCATAGCACTTCAACTGCTTTTCATCATGAAACTTTAGGTAGCTTGAAGAGAAATCACAGAGTTCTAAACGAATATTTAATCACATACTCAAATGGCACAAATTGGGACACATTTTTACAATACTTCGTTTTTGCCTATAACACAACCCCTCATTCGGTAACGAACTACTCTCCTTATGAACTAGTATTTGGAAAAATTCCAAACTTACCAAATGATATTTACAGTACGTCTAACCCTGTATATAACACTGATAATTGCGCAGATGAATTAAAATATAAACTAAATGAAGCACATAAGAGAATTCAGGAGCTACACAACAACGCTAAAACAAAGTCTAAGTCAAATTACGACGAAAAAGTTAATCCTTCAAACTTTCGCATTGGAGATTTGGTGTTATTAAAAAGAGGTTTTCAATATAAATTGGATAGCCCCTATAAAGGTCCATTTAAAATCATAAAACAAAATGGTGTAAATTCAACTATTCTAAACCAAAACGTAGAACAAACTGTTCACAATAACAGACTGAAATTGTACGAAAAAGGTGATTAATTGCTTGCTTGTTTAAAAAAAAAGAAGATAATTTTTTTTATATAAGTTCGTAGATAAGAAATACTGTATTATGTATTTATACTTGTAATAATAATTATATTTAATTAAGTTATATAATATTCATAACATAATATATTTATTGGGTTAAATAGGAATAGATATTAAGCAAACTTTTCGAAAGGGGAAAGGTGTAGTGCCTTCTTATAATTATCATTATCATTATCTAAGAGGAGGGGTAGTCGTGGCTTGACTAATTAAACAACAAGAACCAAATTTAGTGGGAAATAAGCCATTTTTTTAAGTGTGAAGACTCTTTTTATTGGTGAAAGCTTTCGCAGTTGTTTAACTGCTTCTTCAGTCACTCTAAAATTACATTAAAATAGTTTTTGTGATATAAATTTCAAAATTACTTACAATTAAGTGAGTTCCTAATATAATGTAGAGATGTTAATGTTTGAATTTTGCATTGGACAGGGCAAAAGTACAAAATTTTTAAATTTAGTTTTGACAAAAATCTAGTTCAATATGACACTTAAAAATAGTTTATTTTTAAAGGTATATAAATGTCACTAGTTACTATTATTATACCTTTATCTAGGTATATTTGAATTATTATTGTTGTTAGTAAAATTTGGTTTGTTTTCTAAGGAAAGTAAATTTGAAAAAATTATATTAAGGTGCTGAATATCTGTTTTTTTGTTAAGAGTATTTTCAACTTGGTTAATGTAACACATTTCAAGAAAAGATAACATAACATAATATATTTATTGGGTTAAATAGGAATATATATTAAGCAAACTTTTCGAAAGGGGAAAGGGGTAGTGCCTTCTTATAATTATCATTATCCATATCGTTATTTTATTTATTAGTTTAAACATAAATATAGCTAGGCAGCAGTTTAGAATGTAGGACACTGAAGTAGGTAACTAGCATTCATAGAATAAAGATGTGACATCGACAACCAACCTGTTTGATTCCACTACAGGTCATTACTTTCGAAACGTATTTTCTGTAACTCTAACGAATGAAGAGGTGTGCCAAATAGAAGTTCTGCAGGTCTGAAACCTGTTACTCTATGCTTACTACTAATACTACTATTTAAAGCCAGTTGTACTTCCCCTAAACAACTTTGCCAATTCTGATCGTTTTCAGTTTCAATACTAGTACCATGGACGATAACATGCAACTCAATATTGGACTTGGAACAAAAAAATGCGAAATTCGCTGCTAGTGAAACATTTACCTTGATCACTAATTATGCGCGACGGGGCGCCAAAGAGATAGGTAAACTCCTTTAAGCAATTAACAGCAGTTTCCGCAGGTAATAAACGAATACGATTTAATATCACAAATTTAGAAAAAGCATCAATAATAACAAATATGTAGGTACTCTTTACTGGCACTTTTACCGGTCAGTTTTCCCGAAATATCTACGTGAACGGTGTGCCAGAATTTTAAGGTTTTAGGGATTGGATGCATTTGATATTGCGTTTTCCCGACTTATTTTTTGAGTTTTACAAATCAAACAGTTCTCAACAAATTTTCTAACAGTTCGCGACATTTTTGAAAACAAATAAAGTTCGTAAAGTTTGTCTAAAGTTTTATCCCAACCTAAACGTTCCAAATCGGTGTGTACATGGCTTATGAATCCATAGATCTTGGGACAACAGGTAAATAAACTGAGCGGTTGTGTCTTTCAATTTTACGAAATAGAGTGTTATTACGGATATCATAGGTCTTTGCCATTTCGGGATCTAGTTCATTTAATTTGAGATTGATATTATTTTTAATAGAGAATTATCGCGCTGTTGGAGGACCGTATAAAAGAAAGCTTGCACACGACGCGGATTAGGCGCGGTAGGCCGCGTGCGGTTTTCCGTGCCGCGTATAGTTTGCACACGGTACGACACGTTTCTGAATCTATCCGATTAAGTGGCTATTGCTCAGGTACAGGGTGACCCCCCAAAGAGTACCACCCCCCCTTTATTTTCTTAATATTAGGGTATTTTAACCGAAGAAAAGGCATTTCTTTACTAATTTTATCCAAATTTTCAGAATCTGCTGTCAAAAAAACAATTGAGCATCAAACAAAAAAAGTTACATGCCTAACCTCCCTTTTTTTGAAACTGAAGCCCAACACTTTTTTACATATTTGGATAGGCAATTGAAATCTATACGACGATGTATATATATATAATATATATAGAAAATTTGGTTATATATATATATATATAATGGCAAACCGCTTCTTCTGACCTTTCTGCCATTTTCAAAATGTAATTCCAGGGCCGGCTGCGATTTTTTTATACACCCGATTTTCACGAAAACCATTTAGCGATTTTTTTTATTTAAAATCTGACCCCACAACGTTAATTAGAACACCCCAAAACCCCCATATGCCAAATTTGAACAAAAAATATACAGGGAGTTACATTATGTAGGGTGTCAAAATTGAGCAAAATAGGAATTTTAAAGACATCTGGCGATTCAAGTGTACTATAGAATCCCTTCAAACCAGTTAAATGGTCAACAGGACCACTCAAAATGTTGGTGTGAAAAGATTTACTACAAAAATATATAGGGTATTTTGCTCTGAGCCATCTCAAAATTCTGAATTTTTAGTAAACTTTACACTGGTCAGGAGTGCTTTGAAATCATTGAAAAAATATTAATAAACACAAAAGTAATTTATTTCTTTATAAAATGCCAACCAGCAAATAAAAAGAATTTAAATTATTGGACCTTTCTCAACAAAGTCACGGTCTAAGATGATACATTTTCTGTGCCTTTCCTGTCGTGGCACACCAGCCACTTTAACTGATATGGACTTACTGCCTGGCAGGCTTCTGTATTTTTTAGATTTAATTCGTTTATAGTTTGTGGGGCGGTTTTGATATACTCGATTTTTGACCCGTATAAAGTTCCAAAAATTCGGTAATTTGAGATGGCACAGATAAGAACACTCTGTATATTTTCTATTGAAGGGATTCCATGGCACACTTGACTTGGCAGATGCCTTTAAAATTCCTATTTTGCTCAACTTTGACACCCTGCAGAATAGACCTCCCTCTTTATTTTTTATTCAAATTTGGTATATAAGGGTTTTGTGGTGTTCTGATTAATGCTGTGGGGTCAGATTTTAAATAAAAAAATCGCTAAATGGTTTTCGTGAAAAAGGGGGGTCGCAGCCGGCCCTGTATTTGCAAAGAAGCGGTTTCTGAAAGCCTTTCGAACAAAAAAAAGTTTAGGCGATTATTTCGAAAAATGAAGATTTTACGGATTTGTACAGTTTTAAAGTTGGACACCCTGTATATATATATATATATATATATATATATATATATATATACATGATGACCACTATGGGGATGTCGGAAATTAGCAGGGCTAAAACAAAGGTTAAATGGGGAAATAATTGCGGTTTTGAATGCTCAATCTAATGCCCCTTTTGGATTTTTAAAAAAGTTCATGGCTCACTGTGATGTTAGGATCGCCAAGTGGTGTTACCGACTTAAAATGATACGCAGTGTTAATATACTAGCATCGAAACCGATGTGCTTTATTCGACGTCTTCATACATATTGATTTACATAGATTGATACAAGTGTTGGCATACCCATTGTATGACCTAATAAATGGTTATTTGCAAGTAGTCAGCTGGTCATCGTTCCACTTTATAATAATTATAACAGTAACTAGTGCAACTAGTTGCTTAATCTCCTAATCAGCAAAATACCTAAAGTGTGTCTTAAGTGTCCTAAATAATATAATATAATATTTTGAAATAATTGTTCACCCTGCATCACACCTTCCCCTTTTAGGAGAGTGGCCCCTGCTATGGCCACTTGCAAGAGCACCCTCGAAGAAAAGAAACGATGTGTAATGAAGCGTGTGCAATATAAATAGGAAAATAGTAGATTGAAAAGATAGATGACCTTTAATTTACATTTATAAACATTTGATAAAACTAAGTAGACATGAAACATATCAAACGTTAATTTACTATGCTTCTTTTGACATTACTACCGTAGATACAATGATAATATTCTTAGGTGTCATTACTAATAAATATACAAAGTACTTATTTTGATTAAAAATATTAAAGTTTGAAATAAAATTAGGAAATGTTTATATAGATTTACATTTTGCCCAGTATTTTCAATACCTACATTATTTAATACATATCTTAAAATATACCCGCACTGCTTATGCTAACTTATCATTATTTTACATATTTACGTACACGATTTTTGTGTACTCTTATTTGTTTACCATTCGCATCAGCGAGTAAACAATTCGGTTCTTGTACACTAATCACTGAATAAGGTCCATTGTACCATGAGTCAAATTTGTGTCTGTCCTCATTTGTTAATGAAACAAGATATGTTTTCTTGAAATGCTGTGGCGATCTCAGCCCTTTTTGTTGGTGGTAAAAGTTGGCGAGCGGATTTGTATAGGGCGAGCCACAATATTCTTTTTAGTGTGGGCCTAAGGTGTATGACGGAAACACAGGGATAGTTTAATATGTATATTAAAATTAAATACGATACCGTACATTGGATTAACAAGATACAGTACAATAGGAAGTTAAACACATGTGCAATAATTATTATTGAATAAAATTAAAAATCTATAAGTTCGCACAATGCTACACTCAAGATATCTGAAATGTGACCCCTTTCTAAGTAACAAAATCCAAACGTTTCGCAAGATACACTGATAAACAATAGAATTTAAAATAAGACACAAAACAATATGACAAAATGGTACAAATACATAACTATGGCATAAAAGAACAAACCTTCAGATTAAAATACAAAAATTGCAAAAGATTCCCCAACTAGAATAAAATTACTTGATTTCCTAAATAGAATAAAATTACTTGACTCTGTAGGATAAAATTACTTGACCTTGTATAGCTTTGCTTAATTTTCAACACAAGTTCGTATAAAAATTTAATTCAAATTACTCGAAAAATTCTGACATAAAATAGTTCTATTGAAAACAAGATTCTGATTTCAACCCCAAAATAATTGACTTTAAATAGTTTCCCAAATCCATTTCAATTTCCCAATAAAAGTTATAAAAATTATTTCTGCTTGAATAAAATAAAAACTCTGACATTTACAGTAAAATAATATGGTTCAAAATAAATTCCGAAAAATTCTAATACGGTTCACAAAAGTTATTAAATTATTTTTAATTAATTAAAAATGCACGATAAATTCACTTTCTCTAAAAGTTTCAAAAATAATTCAAAATTCAAAAATAAAAAGGCAATTCAGACACAAAGGAATCAAAACACAAATATTTGGCTTTTTGGTCAGCCCAAACTTACTGCGGTGCTAGGAGAGTATTTCTTTCTTGATTTTCTTCATTTTTACTGGGTGACTGGTTGGCTGCAGGGGTGGCCACCTGCCCTCTTCAGTCGGGCAGGGGTTCCCCTGGCATCTGGTGGAGGCTCGATTAGCACTGTCCGTAGGTCCAGTCGGGCGCTCTTTTATATCATTTGTCGCGACGCGCGCGCAGCGCAGGGTGAGGTGATCTGCTTCTGGAGTTCCGCGTGTAACCTTGACACGTGCGGTCGGGAGATCTCCATAGGAACGGATGGTTTTAAGTTTTAGGAATATGAATATTGGGGCCTCTCTAGGATATACTGTAGGAATATTATAGTTTTAAATATTCTGGCCTTATGCGCTGGTCTGGGCATTACATTCCTCCCTCCTTATTAAAGAAAATTAAAAATACTATTTTCAATTTTGTGGAATGATCGAATTTTGACTAGTTTCCTCCTCAATTCTCTCCCTTTGGACTGACCTTACAATTTGCAAAAATTTAAACTTCCTTTTTCCTTACTTACAAAACTTACCTATCGTTCTTACTCTATGATTACATAATTCCTATCTCTACTAAACTGGATTACACAATTTCTTATTCTCTAGACACAATTCTTATTCTCTATGATTACCTATTTTTAACTACTACTTTTTGTTAGTACTTTTAGCTTAATTGGTTATTATACGTGCCAATTCTTATCTCTAAACCTCTTATGCTATAACCCACACGACACACGCGTCTTTCTTTTACCGGCACTCACGACTTCTGAGTTCTTTTCACCTGTTTTTCAACTGAAAAAGTCCTGATGTTTCCCGACTCCTTTTTCAAGAAGTCTCGGCTTATTGCAATGCCGATTGCTGCTCCATTGTTCGTTGGAGCGGACCATTCATCTCCTCGGCGGCTGTACTGCTGCACGGCGGCGCGATGGCTGGCGCCTGCCGGCTAACCTAGGGAATTTCTCCCTAGTTTCGTTGGCAACACTGAAGCTGCTTCCCGATGACTAGCGGCGACTGCGGCAAGCGGTGGCCTCGCTTACGTTGTAACGTGACGCGGCGTCCCTAACCATGCCTAATCTGACGTCCCATGCTCGACTACGTATGCCGACTGGTGAAGTACTATACTGCGTACCTCACGTATACCCTTTGTCTTCAGCACTACTTCGGTTAAACTGGCCAAATTTTCTAGCAAAACTTTCTGTTTTCATACCTTATATACCTGGATTGCCTAATTTGTTCTTAATATACCTTGATTTTATTGTGATGTCTGATTACTTTTGACTTTGCAATCTTTGGACCTATTGGTTTTAGTTTCAGCCATAAGTTTATATTTTCGTGCCTACTCATTACTCATTTCTTGTGTAGCGTTTGGTTTGTTTATAATATAAAGGGTATTGATTTTCTGACCTCAAGTGCGGCATATGCAGCATATATTTCTTAAAATTGGTGTTGTTAAAATTTTGTTTGACTTGGGACTACTACTTTCCTACCGTTATTCTCGGAATAAGAGGGCGCACTTCATATAATAGCGGTTTATTAAATGTGACATTTCTAGCCGAATATAATTGCAGTTTAGTGTTAAAGTTTTTATTTGTATAAGCGCGATCTTTTTGCTTAGCTTTGCCTTCGCGACTGACTTCTAATAAAATATTGTTTTTGAAATAATAAAAGCGTGTCAACTTCTCCCGGTAACTAGAGATTATTTTATTTCTTGGGCTATGAAAATGACTCAATAAGATGTACCTATCAGTTTCCCAGTACTAAGTATATTTAGAGACTATTAGTGCTCGTAAAAGTTTCTTTACCTGCTTGACTCATTCCGAATTGTGCGTAAACGGCTTTAAGTAAATTAAGTACCCCTTTTCCAATTTTATTGGCTGTTTAGATTTTTCTATAGGCGATTTTTTTACGTGGTCATTGTCTTTCTGTATTTCTACATCTAATAGCTAACTACTTAATTAATTTTTACTTTCTTATTTTATGTCCCTATCTTACTGTCTTAATTTATAACGCATACCTACCTAAATCTAACTAATTTTTTGACACGTATGAATAATGAATTCAGTTCCCTTAATTTTTGCTTCTGCATTCTTGAAATCTTGGCATATTAGTTTATTGATTTTCTTTCTTAAATACCTGGTTGCATTTTCGAATTTTCTTACTTGTTGCTTTTTCATTCGGTATTTCTTATTTTCTTTCCCTAACTCCCCTAAGGCCTAAAATTTTAGTTATCGATTTCCCCTAGTTGTATTTTATTTTCTAATTCCCTTCGCGGTTGCAAATATGACTTTAGTTCTATATTTCTTTGGGATTTCGGTCGCGGCGCTCTGACCTCGCGTTTGATTTTGTTTCCCACGTGCGTAACCTCTGGGTGACTTCAGCGTTGAACTTGGCTTATATTAGTTGGGTGCCCTACTTCTGGCGCTTTTTGAACTAGGTAGAGAAGGAACTGCGCGTATTTCTTTGCTCTTTTGCTTTGTGCTTCTAGATTTTTCGTCTCTTTCTTAAGTAAAATGACAGTTAGTGGTTTAATTATTATTATTATTTATTTAATTACTTTCCTCGTTTTTATACGTATTAATTTATTTACCGGTCACTTTTGTTTAAATTATATTTTTAACTTCTTATTTTATTAAATTTCTCACTTTTAATTTTCACATTTCGCTAGTTTATTTTGCTGCACTAATTTTGCTATTTCTTCTGAGTCCTGCTCATTTTTCCTTGTCGACTTTCCATTTTTTGGATACCTACTCTTTTTCCTTTGCTTTATAGCTTTTTGCTCGAGTTTTCTTTTTCTTTTGTACCATCAACTTTTGATCTGCGATATTTATTAATTGATACCATCCCTTTTGCCTTATGTCATTTTTTTGTTAATTATTATACCGTGTGTCCTGGTTTTGTTCGGCGGCTAAAATTTTGCTGTTTTCTTGTCCTAATTTTTCTTTACAGCTGTTATACATGTCTTCTTGACATATTGGGGAATTACTTAGTCCTTCTTGGTTCACTTCCATCCCTTGTTGAGTTGTGTTTCATCTCTTTCCTTAGAAATACAGGTAGTTTCGGTAGACTTTCCTTAAGATGGCGTACACGCATACTCTCGGGTTTGTACTCGTAACTGTAGGCCTTTTGTATCTTCCCTCTTTTAAGGTACAACTTCCTTCCTGTCGCGTTGAGCGTTCCATTTCTCTTCTTACGAAAATTAAGAGGTAAGGCCCTTGGGCGAATATCCTCAAAAATGGCAAAAACACTCCTGGATTGGTACTTCTATCCTCTGGCTTTCAATCTTTTCTTCTTTTCTGGATCTTCCTTGCTATTTCATTCTTACCTTCCTTTTTATTTGGCTTTTCTACTTTCTGGGAAGTTCGCGCTTCCCTGAATGTTGCTAATTTTACCTGTCCCTCCGCCTGGCTGTTGTTATCCTTGCAATGCTCATTACGGGAGTCAGTCGTTTGAACACTCGCATTCCTGGCCTCTGACTCAGACCAAGAATTAATGGCGGTTTCTGACAAGCTAGTTAACTAATACATTCCCAACTTTTAACTTCATTCCGCAATCCTTCACTTTTCTAATAAAATATCACTTGGTACTACATTTCACTGGCGCATTTAGCACATCACGTATTCACTTCTATTTATTTTATTTATTTCTTTAATTTCCGACTTTATTGTCACTTGTTGCTTGTAGCACTTTTCTTTTAATCCTCTTAATTATTTTAATCATTTTACCACTAGAATTTGCGCATTATTTTTCATCCTTCTAACGACATTTTTTGTCTTATTACTTCTGTAACTCACTACTTCAGTAATTCATTACTTTAGTAACTTCACTAAGTTTTTCCTAACACGCAGATAATTCAAAAGATAAAAACAACAGAAACAACTACTCCGAGGGCAAATACCCCTTCCGGCATTGAATGACACTTTTCATTCTTCATTTTCCTTGATCTACCGTGTGGATAATTCTTTTTTTTTTCTATTAACTTTTGTTAATTTAGCATGTAGCTTATTCCTTTTTCTTTGCTATTAGCTTTTCGTTTTACTTTTTATATAATTTCTAGTCTTAGTCCCAACCTAAATTTCTGCATTCGAATTTTGTCGTTTCTTGATACTGTAGCCTATGCTTTCAATTATTTTTAAATTAATATCCCATAATTTGCTATATTACTTCCCTGCATATTACCTGCTTATGATTTTATTTTTGCTGGATTCGATAACTAAATTTCGCGTCTATTTTTGAGTTGGCTCTCGGTGCATTTCCGTACAAAATGGTCTAAATTCCTACTATTTAAGCAAACTTGATATACTTATTACTCTGCAGCGGCTTTTTTCTTCGAAATTTTGAGCAAAATCCAACTTGTATTAGCTAAAACACTTGAAGACGTTTTGCGGCGACGGTCTCTCTTATTTATGGTTCATGCAATATTGCGCAATTATTCGTGCTCTCCGCGGTAAATCAGGCTGTATATTATCACCTACTTCGCGTCGCGGCATTCCTTATTGTATTGTAGCGGCCTAATCGTAAGTTCTTTTTCCGCATAATTTAAAGCTTCTATTTTATGTTGCTGTTCTATTAGGCGGTGGTTTTCCTCGCCAGTTTTGATTTTTATCGGGGCATTCGCGAGCGAAATGCCTTGCGTTTTGACAATTGAAACTCTTGAGAGCGCTTCGCGACGGCGGCATCTCATTTCTATTCGGGCACCGGTACGATAAGTGCCCGCTTTGATGGCACTTGAAGCAGATGGTTTGCGTCCCGTTCTAGGCCGTCCCTAGCTTACTGGTACCTACTCCGCGGCATGCTCTAGTATACTGCGGCGGCCTAATCGTTCTTTCTATGGATTCCTCGCGTTCGGCGTAGTCTAGTGCTTCTGCCATATTTCTGGGCCGTAGTGATAATACTCGTTGGTTAACATGCATTAAAAGACCTAACAGCGTAGTAACGTCCCGTTCTAGTTTTGTTTTCTTGGATACCGTACATTGGATTAACAAGATACAGTACAATAGGAAGTTTAAACACATGTGCAATAATTATTATTGAATAAAATTAAAAATCTATAAGTTCGCACAATGCTACACTCAAGATATTTGAAATGTGACCCCTTTCTAAGTAACAAAATCCAAACGTTTCGCAAGATACACTGATAAACAATAGAATTTAAAATAAGACACAAAACAATATGACAAAATGGTACAAATACATAACTATGGCATAAAAGAACAAACCTTCAGATTAAAATACAAAAATTGCAAAAGATTCCCCAACTAGAATAAAATTACTTGATTTCCTAAATAGAATAAAATTACTTGACTCTGTAGGATAAAATTACTTGACCTTGTATAGCTTTGCTTAATTTTCAACACAAGTTCGTATAAAAATTTAATTCAAATTACTCGAAAAATTCTGACATAAAATAGTTCTATTGAAAACAAGATTCTGATTTCAACCCCAAAATAATTGACTTTAAATAGTTTCCCAAATCCATTTCAATTTCCCAATAAAAGTTATAAAAATTATTTCTGCTTGAATAAAATAAAAACTCTGACATTTACAGTAAAATAATATGGTTCAAAATAAATTCCGAAAAATTCTAATACGGTTCACAAAAGTTATTAAATTATTTTTAATTAATTAAAAATGCACGATAAATTCTCTAAAAGTTTCCAAAATAATTCAAAATTCAAAAATAAAAAGGCAATTCAGACAAAAAGGAATCAAAACACAAATATTTGGCTTTTTGGTCAGCCCAAACTTACTGCGGTGCTAGGAGAGTATTTCTTTCTTGATTTTCTTCATTTTTACTGGGTGACTGGTTGGCTGCAGGGGTGGCCACCTGCCCTCTTCAGTCGGGCAGGGGTTCCCCTGGCATCTGGTGGAGGCTCGATTAGCACTGTCCGTAGGTCCAGTCGGGCGCTCTTTTATATCATTTGTCGCGACGCGCGCGCAGCGCAGGGTGAGGTGATCTGCTTCTGGAGTTCCGCGTGTAACCTTGACACGTGCGGTCGGGAGATCTCCATAGGAACGGATGGTTTTAAGTTTTAGGAATATGAATATTGGGGCCTCTCTAGGATATACTGTAGGAATATTATAGTTTTAAATATTCTGGCCTTATGCCCTGGTCTGGGCATTACAATGCCGTTATATCATGAACAGTCTTACGAGTCATTTTAGCTTTTTCTAAATGTTCCTTTGCTCCTTTATGAGCATACTGTAAGCGATAGCGTAATTCTTTATCATATGCGTCGATATTATAGAGAGGGTCTATTCTTGATTTACTTAATGTATAGGGAAAAATTGCATTTCTGCCGAATACTAGCTCAAAGGGAGTGAAGTTATGATATTTGCTAGGTGTTGTGTTATAACAAAATGCATAGTATTGTGTCCAAGTAGACCAATCTGATTTTGAATCGTTTATATACATGCGTAAATATTCATTTAAAACTCGATGGTTTCTCTCTGATAAGCGGTAAATATCTGATGTTTTATGCCTAATAACTTAGTTACGTTATCAAACACTTGATTCTTATATTTTGTGCCCATATCCGTACGAACTTCCTTCATGGGTCCATAAATAAGAATAAAATGTTTTACCCTACTAAATTTGATGCTACCGTTATCGCGTCTTTATTGGGGATTGGAATAATTACTATGTATTTTGTCAATTCACACTGTATATTGAGAGCATATTGATTCCCGTCGTTTGATGTTGGTAATTTTCCAACTGTATCGATGCATACAATATCGAATGGCTTCTGTGGAGTTGGTGTTATAGTGAAAGGCTCTGGCTGTTTAATTTTGATTTTGTTAACTTGGCATTTGTCGCGAGACATTTGTTTCCAAAAATAACATGATTTCAGTTTTTTCAGTAGTCGTTTTTGACCGCAATGACCTGATAAGGGACTATTATGAAATTGTCCTATAATTTTGAGTTTTTCGTCCTTATTTGTTACTAGCTTTCTTTCATTACACAGTACAATTGTTGTTTTCCTGAGACATTTTTCTCCTACATTCTTAAATGTATTGATAGAGAAATTTTTAAACACATAATCACCTAGGTTCAACTTAACTTTTCTTATTTTACAATCACTAGCCATACTGTCTAGCTGAAATAATAATTGCTCCAGAGCTGAATTATTATCGTTAGCGATTGAAATTAATTTCCGTGCGCACATTTTTCTTTTATTTGTAATTGTTATCTGTATAAATGGATCATTATACTCAAATTTCACTAATGGTAATTTAAGTGTCTCAGTATTGTCAATTGCTTCGTAAACTTTGGGTTCTAAAAGAACTGGACTCCTGCTATTTTCGCTAGATTGCGGTTGTTGTTTTGTTGAGGTAGGTCTCGACATTGACCTTGTAATAACGAGGAATTTGTTTGCGTTATTATAAATATTTTTTAAATCATCAATATTAATTCTAGACAAAGCGTCAGCACAAACATTGTCCTCGCCTTTTACCTATTGAATTTCGAAATTATACTCTTCCAGTTCAAGACGAATTCTTGTTAGTTTGGAAGTTGGGTCCTTCATTGAAAATAAATATATTAATGGACGGTAATCAGTTTTGATAAGAAAATTAGTTCCATATATATAACAATGGAAATATTTTATCGCCCAGTGCACCGCTAATAATTCTTTTAAAATTATTGCTTTGTTAATTTCTGCTTTTGTAAATGAACGCGATGCGTATGCTATAGGTAAATCGTGTCCGTTGAAATTTTGTGAGAGAACTGCACCACAAGCAAATTGTGACGCATCTAAATGGTAAATGGTTTAGATAAGTCTGGATGTAATATCGTTCACGAATTTTGTGAGCGCATCCTGTACATTTGCAAACGTGCCGGCCTCAATTATTAGCCGTGCTCTATCAGAGTTTGAATTTTGCACCAAGGATTTTACAGCGTTTTCGGTGGAATATTTACCGGCCGTTTCCGCAGGTACACCCTCATTGATGTACGCGGCAGCATCTTTATGGTTTTGTTTGCAATTTTGCCGTTAATGATTGAGAACTTTCACCGCGAATCCAATTTTTTAATGTGTTTATAATTGCCTAAAGGGGGTTATCATTTGTGATCAGACCGCGAGCTCTGCCTACTAAACGCGTTTTGAAGTACGCAACTGCGTTATCAGCATGATTAGCTGCATTTGCGTTTAGCAAGGTGAGAGCATCCAAAAAAGCACACAATTTGGTTGGATTTCCATCAAATTCCTGGGGTATAATTCTACTTGCCAAATTAATAAAATCAACATTAGACATTGCCATATTTTCTAGTTTTACTTCAATATTTTCGTTGCCTTCAACTTTAACTTGATTTGAATTATTAGTAACAGAGGTATCGCTAACAGTGGTATTTTCCGATTCTAAAATGTTATTATCTACTTGTTCTCTAGTAATATTATCTAACCTCTCTAGGAGCTTTTGCTTGCTCGCGCTAATTATTTCGCTAATTTGATTACTACACTAGGCGAATTCTAATGGACATGCAGAAAATTCTGTAGCTTTCGTTAAAACTAAATTAACGGGGAAAGCACGTGATTTGATTAGTGATGACGATGATTTGGAAACAATTGTCACAAAATTACGAGAGGGCATAAAAAGGGAAAGCTCAAAGTTAGTCACAGCAAAATTATTAGCGCTACGGCAAAACGCCAAGGAAGCGGCAAAATATGCGGCGGAGGTAGAAGCCCTAACTTCGTCATTGAAAAGAGCATATATTGCTGAAGGAGTCCCTCCTACGGTAGCATCTGGTTATGTCACTGATACAGCAGTAAGGGCTCTAAGTAAAAATGCCAGCTCGGAAAGAGTACGCTTCATAATGGAGGCTGGTACATTTTCAACGAGCCAAGAAGCGCTCACAAAGTTTGTGAATGTTAGTACCGGAAGTGATCCACCAACAACAAATATTTTTTACACTCATACTAGAGGAAATTCTAACTACCGTGGACGTGGACGCGGTAGAGGACAAACGCCAAATTACAATTACCATAATAATGGACGGCAAAATCAAAATCGAGGATATTACCGAAATGGTACGAATGATCAGACAAGGACCTACAGTTATAATAATAGAGGTAGTAGAGGATATGGACAAAATAATTATAATCGAGGAAACCAAAGATATGTCCGAACGTACACCAATCGACAGGAGACAAAAAACGAACGTCAAAATTCGGGAAACGGACAGAACCCCCAGTCGTTGGGGGAAATGTCGTAAAAATTTTTCATTTCGATCTCACATTTTCAAATTTCGTTATTCTTAGAACAGAAATGACCGGCAGTGAAACAATAACTTTTCTGGTAGACACAGGCGCAGACGTATCAATTTTTAAAAGAAATAAGATCAATTCAAATCAGTTAGTTCATTCATATAACGCAAGCATTCTTAAAGGAATTACGAATGGAATAACCAAATCCCTTGGTTCCACATCCACAAACATTTTTATAGATGACTGTGTTATAAAACATTCTTTCCAAGTTGTAGATGGACATTTTCCTATTCCTACAGATGCAATATTAGGCAAAGACTTTATAAAAAAGTACAGATGTTTACTGGATTACGATTATTGGACTATGACACTAAAATTCAACCATGGAGAAATATCTATTCCTATTTACGACAGTCCAGAAAAAGACGTTTTAATTATTCCACCTCGATGCGAAATAGTTAGACAACTAAGCAAATTAAAAAACATTAGTCAGGACGTCGTGGTGCTAAATAAACAAATAGCACCAGGTGTGTTTATCGCAAGGTCAATAGTATCAAAACACTCTCCATTTGTGCAGATTATAAACACAAATTTCGAAACTGTGCGAATAACCGAACCACAAGTTGACACTGTAAATTTAGATATGTATAACATCTATACCATTACAAATGAAAGGATTAATAAAAAATCGAATTTATTGTCAGAATTAAATCAAAATATACCCACGTTTGTGAAAGACGATGTACTAAATCTCTGCAGTGAGTTTGAAGACATTTTTGCATTAAAAGACCAAAAAATTACAACTAACAATTTTTATTCACAAAAACTTAAACTTCTAGACAGGACTCCGGTGTATATTAAGAACTATAGAATTCCAAAAACACAGAAAGAAGAAATTGATCGTCAGGTAGATAATATGCTTCAGAACGATATCATAGAACCGTCATGTTCGGAATACAATAACCCTGTCCTATTAGTACCAAAAAAGTCGGAGAATGGCGACAAGAGATGGCGTCTAGTCATAGACTTTAGACAATTGAATAAAAAACTGGTAGCAGATAAGTTTCCACTTCCAAGAATTGACGACATATTAGACCAACTTGGAAGGGCTAAATGGTTCTCCGTGTTAGATTTAATTTCCGGTTTTCACCAGATTCCTCTGGAAAAAGATTCCAGAGATCCCACATCTTTCAGTACCGACAAGGGATCATTTCGATTCAACCGATTACCATTTGGATTAGCAGTTAGCCCCAATAGCTTTCAGAGAATGATGACAATGGCTTTTGCAGGTGTCACACCCGAACGAGCTTTTTTATACATGGACGACCTGATAGTAATAGGATGCTCAGAAAAACATCATTTAGATAATCTGCGAAAAGTTTTCGAAACATGTAGAAAATTTAATTTAAAATTAAATCCGACAAAGTGTCGTTTTTTTCACAAAGAAGTGACATATTTGGGTCATAAAATCACGGATAAAGGAATCCTTCCGGATGATTCAAAATACGACATCATAGATAGTTATCCAGTACCAGTAAATGCTGACGCTGTGAAACGTTTTGTAGCTTTTTGTAATTATTACAGGAGATTTATACCTAATTTTGCTGAGATCAGCGCTCCACTTAATAGATTAACTAGGAAAAAATCTACATTTTCATGGACAGATGAATGTCAAATGTCATTTGAAATACTAAAAAGATCACTGATAAGTCCAAAGATCCTTCAATACCCGGATTTTAGCAAGCAGTTCATCCTAACAACAGACGCGTCTAAGGAAGCGTGCGGAGCAATTTTATCGCAAGATTTTGACGGTAATGACCTACCAATTGCATATGCATCCCGCTCATTCACTAAAGGAGAAAGCCACAAATCTATCATAGAAAAAGAATTGGCGGCAATTCATTGGGCGATTACCTACTTTCGGCCATACCTATATGGGACAACATTTTTAGTAAGATCAGATCACAAGCCGTTAGTATATTTATTTGCTATGAAAAACCCAGCATCTAAGCTAACAAGAATGCGTTTAGACCTTGAAGAATTTTCTTTTGAGGTAGAGTACATAAAAGGTAAACAAAATGTCGGCGCAGATGCATTATCACGAATAAGTATAAACGAATTAAAGGATATTCATAGAAACGCTGCTCAAATTTTGGCAGTAACGCGTTCTATGACTCGAAAAGTCGAAAATAAAACAGAAAATGGTGAAAATATTACATCACCACCCAGTTGCAAAGTTTATGAATCTCTAAGCAAAGGAAGTGAATTACTTAAAATTCCTACATTAATTATTCAAATAAAACCAGCAAGTCTAAGGATAATGTTGGTATATAAAAAAAGAGTGAGCGCTCAAAAGACAATCACAATCATTAATGGCATTATTCCATTAGAGGACATAATGTCTCAGCTTCAAACTATAGCGAATGATAGTGGTTTTAAGTCTGTAAAATTAAGAATGGATAGTGAAATATTTCAATGGTGCACCAAAGAAGAATTCAAAGAAAAAGGGCAAAATATATTAAAATCGCTAAATATTATTATATATGATGAACCGACATTAGTCACCCAACAGGAGGAGAAAAAGAAACTAGTTTCAAAATTTCATGATGATCCAATAACTGGCGGACATTGCGGACAAAAGCGTCTTCTGAAAAGATTAAGAATGTACTACAAATGGAAAAATATGTCCCGTGACGTAGCTAATTATGTAAAGAACTGTCAACAATGTCAACTAAATAAGATAAAAATAAGAACTAAAGAACCTATGGTAATTACCCCAACACCACAGGTATCGTTTGACATCGTTTCAATCGATACTATCGGACCGTTCATGAAAAGTAATAATGGCAACACATACGCTGTAACAATTCAGTGTGAGCTGACCAAATATGTTGTTATAATTCCTATACCAGATAAATCGGCGGCAACAGTAGCAAAGGCTATAGTAGAAAATTTTATTCTGATATATGGTCCTATGGCTGAAATAAGAACCGACATGGGAACGGAATATAAAAATCAACTATTCGAAAATATGTGTAAGTTGCTGAAGATTACTCATAAAACGTCCACACCGTACCACAGTCAAACAATAGGTGGTTGCGAGAGAAATCATCGAGTATTCAATGAGTATATCAGAATGTATATAAATGATTCACCAGGAGATTGGGAAAATTGGGTAAAATATTATACATTTTGTTACAATACTACTCCCAGCTCATACCATAACTACACTCCTTTCGAATTGATATTTGGCAAGAAGGTAAAACTGCCTGAGACTCTACTTGGGTCAAGGGTTGAACCTTTATATAACCTCGAAGCGTACGATCAGGAATTACGCTATAGACTACAACTAGCCCACAACCAAACAGCAAAATATTTACAACAAGCCAAATTAAAACGAAAGCAAAGGTACGACGAAAAGACTGAGGAATCAAGATTAAAACCGGGAGATAAAGTAACAATCTCTAATGAAAACAGAACTAAGTTTGATCCTTGGTATCGTGGACCTTTTGTTGTTGTAACTACCGAGGGAGTTAATTGTAAATTGTTAGACAAAGATGGTAAACAAATTATCATTCATAAAAATAGAATTCAACCATATAATTCTGCTTAATTTGTTACCTACTTTCTACTTATTTGTTTACTGTTATGTTTATTATTATCTCATAGTATTACGAATACGAATAATGTGCTTAGGTATTAAATAACTCTAGAGCGCGCGCTTTACTAGGTATCAGGTATCACTAGGTTAAGGTCATGATAGTATAGCGTAGGTTAGTCTTTATACAATAGGTTTTGTGTTTTGTCTATTTGGCAAATTATAAATTATTTAAATTGCTGCTGCATCTTGAATTTGTTTTAAGTTTTAATATTACATTTCTGGTTAGATTTACAGAATGTTCCCCATTACTGGCCAGAATGGGGTCCATTCTTTCCAAAGGGAGAGGTGTAGCAGTAGTTTGTTATGATTTGTAAGTAAGTAGAATAGTGTATACTTAAATACTGCTGACCCATCATATTGGGGTCATGGGGCTTATTAGCTAGGCATATGGAGCATTATAGTTATATCAGTCAACATGTACACATATAAGAATATACGAGAGTAATTTGGGAAATATGGAGTGATTATTCGACAACCAACCAATCCATAGCTACACAAACTTCGTTTCTGTGGTTTGGCCTCCACTATTGCCGGATTGTGTTATAATCACCTCTTCTTTACTTCGTGTTTTCCCATTATTAAATTTCCATATCCCTTGCTGTATCCATTAGTCGTTTTAATTTATGAGACGCTTTTCACAAGCTCCTCAGTACTCCATTGTGCCACATCTCTCGATTCGATAGGCAGGATCGCCATGTGATGTTAGGATCGCCATGTGTTGTTACCGACTTAAAATGATACGCAGTGTTAATATACTAGCATCGAAACCGATGTGCTTTATTCGACGTCTTCATACAGATTGATTTACATAGATTGATACAAGTGTTCATCACATCACTAGATATTTTGAAAAGAGTGATTTTTGCTATTTCATCTCTGTAGCTCCGTTATTTCTGATTATATAGAAAAACTGTAGACACAAAAATTGTAGATAATTTTGGGCTTAATAAGATAATCTAATCTATTTTTTATGTTGTTTGTGATTTTTGAGATATGACATAAACTTGTGTTTTTTAAATGTAAATCATGGTTGGCTGTGGCCTTATCAAATCGGCCACTTTTTTAGCTTTCCAAAGATATAATACTCGGCATAGTTATTATAAAAAATAAAAGAGCTATGGCTAATTTTCTGATTTTTTTTTTAATTTTCACATAGTCAACCATGGAATATTTTCATAATTACGTTCTATTTTATAATTAGACATACTTCAAACTTTCTAATATTTTGTTGTTAGCTGGTAACAAAATGTAACAAAATAAAACAAAAATTAAAAAACTCAAATTCAAATTATTATTATTTTAAAAGCTATTTATGCAAATATTGCATCTTTTTAAAACTGAGTTTGTCGCCTTTTTTAGAGAGCGCCTGTCAATACTGGCAATTGCTTCTAAAACAGCTGCTCTTAATTCAACAATTGTCTCATATTTTATTTTTTACTGTTCCCCACAAAAAGAAATCCAAAACAGACAAATCGGGGGATCGGGGCGGCCAGGAAATAGGTCTATTTCTCCCTATCCAACTATTTGGATAGAGCTGATCTAGGTAATTTCTTACGGGCAAATAATTATGTGGTGGAGCTCCATCATGGCAATTTTTGTTTTATTTTGTTACATTTTGTTACCAGCTAAAAATAAAATATTTGAAAGTATACATAACATCTTTCCACGGGACTTTACGCTTTCTTCATGGGGATTAATCTTAATAGATAATCTTTTGAAATGAAATGAAATTTAACAAGAATATTAGTTGAGATAAAGGGTCAAGAAAAGTTAGCCTAGAATTTATATTAAAAAACGATTGATATATTTTATTGACCCTTGTCCCAATTAATACACCTAGAACAGTCTATATACTGGATATTTCCCAACTTCACACAGGTTTTATTTTACCCTAAGCGATTTTCTTAACTTTTATTATATGTATATTTTTAACAAATCAGCATGTCTGGATAACATGTTTTGGATAAGTCGTGAAACTTTATTGATACATTTTATTCATCCTTGTGACTTGTCTCAACTAATACACTTGTTAATTTTAAGTTTGAATTATCAAAATAATTTTTGTAAAAAATTTAATATAGCATCACAGAAAATATAGTTCCACAAAAGTATATGCTATATTTTCTGCGATAATATTGGAACTTACTTCTTTGTGGATTGTCTATTCTTGAAGTTTGTCACCAAGGAAGTGTCAGTTAATTCTGTGGATGAACTGTTTCGTACTTCAGGCAATCCTTATAGGTACATACTTCAGATGCTGTGAAAGTTGCTGACAGAGCCAATTCTAAAGAGTTACACTTGCCGAATCTCCGATAACAGAGTCAGCAGATTCTTTCAACCTGCATTACAATTAAAATTAATTTCAGTTTTTCCAAATCAAATGAATATTGTCTAGTAATTTCGCCATATAAAAATATCATATTTTAATATAAATTAGTGCAGGTACTACTGAAATGATGGTATTTAGGAATTTAACTAAAATTATACTGCGTGTCTTCTTTTTAAGTCGCGAAATTATAAGCATTTGGTAGAAGACGTCATCCTAAGAAAAAAGTTCATATGAACATGAGGCCATAGAAGCTTTTATAAGTAACATATAGGCTGAATTCTAAATTATGTTTTTTCTTACCATTCAAACATATTCATTATTATTATGGCAAGCATTACAACAATAAAACAACTTTTTTTATTTTGTATTTTCCTCAAAAATTAAAGAAATCGAGGTACTTTAGTGTTGGACCTTTTTCAGACTTACATTTTCTGGCAATTCTGTACCTACATCTAAGAATAAGCCACTCTATGCCAACCTTATTTATTTTGCAAGCAAAAGTTTTTAGGAAGAATACCTATATTTTTCGCGAAGTCAAAAATGAAAAAGTTTCTCCTCTTGTCAACAATAACTTCCCTCTAATATTTTGTGGACTTACATTTTGGGTGGTAAAAACTCATTATGCATCTGAAAGCTCGGTTCAAAAGGAATCAGTATTATCTTTTTAACTCTTTAAGAGGATGAGGATAATGATATTTTTCAATATAAGCATTTTTAGGAGTTCAAAATTATAACGTACGATTTCTTTAACTATGAACAATTAATTATTCCAATAAAATAAACACTTACCTTTTTGGGGCAGGGGGATATCTGAGTGGGGTTCTTGAATGATTGATCCAGTATGTTTTTCATACAGTACATCACAGCAAATTAATAAGTAATGCGTTGTTATAATATGGGTAGGTTGTAGGTTCATGGGGGTTCAAATCTCACATGATGACCAAATTGATCGGAAAGATGTTGGTATACTATTTTTATTGGGGAATAAAAAATAACTAAGTTTTCAATATTAAAAACCACCTAAATATTGTTTTTGTAATACTTACATCAGAATAAGTTTTGGCACTGTCCCTTTTCTTAATATGTAATCCCACTTGTTTTTTTTTATCAAGTCTTCACTAGGAAAATGATATCTATATTCTGTATTCTATGTTCGGGTCAATTTTTTCATTTTCTATGATAGGACTGGGTTCTTAAATTTGTGTCTTTTGGAAATCTAAAAATCAAAATATAAAAATAATAATAAAAGCTGAATAGATACCGATATACGAAATACTTTGTCCATTTATTTCTTTGTCTGAGACTTTCATGGAAAAAAGATGAGTACGAGAAATATGACGAACCCCAAAGTCTACGTTCATGTAATGATTTACTTACCTGTGCCAACTCCGCTGCTTTCCGGATCAGCGAGATTTTCGCATAGGACACACCTTTTGAACATACTGGCAGGATTTAGTTGAAATAAAACTAACACTTTCCACCACCACTAAATACACGCGTTTTTACAAGAAAAAATTTTTAGCTGCCAAACGTAATGACAGCGTCAGCCATTAAACTGTCCTGTATTGCTTGGGTCGGCCTTGAGCCCGTAGGGATGCCGATTTCACGGGGGGAGCGGGGCTCATGCCCTCATCAGAAATTTCAAAAGAGGGCGACGTCTTCCTTGGAAAACCCGAGTGTGGCAATGCCCGCCTTTGATAAACCCTACTTTGACATCGCGCATTGCATTGACAATTTAGTTTTTTACAAATTCAAGAAATAACATTATTTCTTCTTGATTATTTACCCCCTTCAGAATTTTGACAACCCAACGCCTCTTCGTCTTAATAGTAAACAGATACCTGTTGATTTCTTATAATGTTGGCCACTGTTTATTTATTGTATGCTTTATCTGTAGATATTTGATCGGAGGTGCCAACGGTATGTAAATGAAACAGATATTTTTGTGATCTTCTCATTTTTATGATGAGTAGATAGATTAAGGTTTTTTAAGGTTGTCGTCAAACACACTGTAAAGGTTAAGCACCATATAATATTGCCAAAAGATCTCTAAAAAGCCAAATCGATTATAACTATTTACGCAAGTAGGTATATCCTAAGATCCGTGAAATTATGGCACGGCTATGCACCGCATTTCTCTACACAAGTGGCCAGCTGTCGAACAGTGTAACCCATGCAAGCATTGGTGATATTTTATTAGGCGAGCATGCAGTCACTTGTCTTTACTACAATATCTATCTTCTCTGTCTCCTTCATCTCTTTTTTCTGCTAATACCAGATGCGGTTGAATATGGTTAAATAAGTGTTTTGACTAGTATTTTATTGCCCAGGCGCCTCGAGCTACCCTGGTAAAATATAAATCGAATGGAACCATCGAATTGATAAGTACAATGGAAGTCGCACAGGTACCACTTTCATTGTTGTTTGGGGCAGCCAACTCTAGAAAGAGATAGGTTTCAAATGGCAATAAGTAAGACAAGGACGCCTAATGAACGTGTCAGCTGATTCAGGCAAAGGAACTATACAGGGATGTTGCATATTAATGGGCGAATTTAATGGGCATGTTCCGTAATTCTCTTTATTGTATGATCTGTATTCCGAAATTCGGGGCTTGTTTGTAGGAATGAGAATTTTTCTATATAACCACAATTATGTAAATATTGCACAGAAAAAAGTAGTGAATTGATTTAAAAAATTACCTACATGGCAATTTTATGTACCTGGAAGTAAATTGAGACAAAAAAAATACAAATTACAAAATAAAAGTTTATTTTAAAATAAAGGCAACAAAATATCTAGGATAATGGTATACATTTTCAACTTTCATTACTTATCTTAATTGATTTATTAATTTTAAAATTCAATTTATAAAACGAAAAACATGTAAGACAGGTAGCTTTTACATATTTTTATGTATATTTTATATTGTTTAGGCATCTAACAAAAAGAATTACAAATAATTACCTTATTAAAGGGACCAGAACCTCAATATTAATTACATCTTTGACTACGAAGAGCAGGGTTCATTAGCACAATATTTTGCCAGTTTTCCCCTTGATATTGATAGTTTCTATCATGACTCGGAAAATAAAAAACTGTAGTAATTACATACTTTTTAAGTTTGCGCTGCCCAAAATTCTCTATGAAATTGCTCTCAATAAATTGTTGATTACAAATGCAAGTAAATACTTGTAGACAGTACAAAATTTTTCCTTTTTATTGCTGCAATCCACTTGTCTCTAATATCACCTTATCTCTTGGAAAACTGCAAAGTTATTAGCAAAGATTTTTAAGACATTGGTACATCCAAATACACAACAGGAGTTGACCCTCTTTTTTGTAATTTACAACAAACAGAAAGAATATAGCCACAGCTAAATTAAATTTTCTCTTCGATCTAAAAATATAATATTAAACCAAACACCAACTAAGAAAACTCAACGCCGTTTTATACGAAACTGCCGCCACGACACGAACTCAAATCAAATATAAATAATACAATAATTAGGTACTCCGTACTCCTATTCGTATTGGGACTTGGGACAGAAGGAAAATTAAAATGACGTTTGACAACGGAACTCGTTTGAAGCACAGGACACAAAAATAGAAAGTTAGGACAAACACCTCTTTTGTGTTATGTGGTTTTTGCCGGAATCAGCTGATTTATTTACTATTTCACTTGCTCAAGTTTGGCTGCCAGTTTCTCTCTCTACACTCCTTCCATCTACTTGTCAATTCAATGAATGGAACACAGTGATATACGGGGCGCGATCTATTTAATAGCATTTTACCACGCTCTGTTACTGGTAAAAATACCGGACTTATTAGCAGAAATCACTCGTATAAAATTAAAAGGTTTTTATGCTGTTCCAAGTCAAGAACGGTAGACGCACAGGATTGCTCGATCTCGTAAGCGTAATGTTCGCCAGTCGGCAGATGGGTGTGACGTCAGCGCTAGACTAACGGTGTTATTTGTACATCAGCGGTGCGGGTTTTGACGCGGGTTTTGACTGTGTTTTCTTTATTTTATGTAACCTGTTTTTAGTTTTCAATCTATTATTGAATATTTATACTAAATTAGTACCGTCTTGCTTAGTATTAAAAACGTAAGAACTAATATATTTTGTCAAATTATCTCTCTAATATCGAATGTTTTGTGCCATTATAGGTACTTATATTTTATCATTTTATCATTTTAAATACACTTTACTATTTATTTAGAATACATTATGACAGGAAGGAGGTGTGCTGTTTATGGTTGTAATACAACTTACGCTTTAAAAAAAGCAGGCGAAAATATTATGTTCCATACCTTCCCCAAGTCGAAAGATATGGTTTCACTAACGATTAGGAGAGCATGGGTGGCAAGATGCAAAAGAATGGACAGTTTCAACCCTAACAACAGTCATATTTGTTCTCGTCATTTTACGGAAAATGACCATGAAAGAGATTTACAGAGTGAAGTGCTAGGTAAAAGAGTTTAAGAGGGGGTTGCCGACAGCGAAAGTGACGTTAGATTTCGTATTTTTTTAAGTTGTATAGCATAAAATCTAATAACATTTTACCTGGCAAAAATTTAGTACAAACATCTCTGGATTATTTTGAATCATAAGATCTTATAAGCATCGTTTTGATTTATAAGTTATGAAAACCTTGGGAAAAATAATAATTCCAGTGCATATGCTTTTAAGATCTTATGATCAAAATGAAAACATAGATGCTTGTACTAAATTTTTGCCAGGTAAAATGTTATTAGATTTTATGCTATACAACTTAAAAAAATACGAAATCTAACGTCACTTTCGCTGTCGGCAACCCCCTCTTAACCTTTCCATCTTCATCCAAAGCTTCTTTAACTACAGATTAAATCTGGCAAGAAGAGTAGTTGAAAATGCATTTGGCATTTTAGCCAAACGATTTAGAGTTTTTTGACTAAAATTAATTTGAATGTGGAAAAAGTGCAAACCATAACATTGGCATGTTGCACATTACATAATTTTTGAGACCCAAATGTCCTACTTCCATCCTAGAAGAGCTTGATAAAGACTATATATTTCAATTTGGACTTTCTTACCAAACATGCTCACCAAGACATGCTTGCGTTGCTGCCCAAGAGGAGTTTTGTGATTATTTCGTGAATGAGGGAGCTGTGCCTTGGCAGCGGAATACATAAATAAAACATATTGTAACATTTCACACACTTTTTATCTAAGTATATTATCTTTAAAACTATGTACTCTCCTCTTTCTCGTCTAATGCCTCAAACAAAACTAGTATCAAAATATAACCTTCCTTGTGTTCAAATTTTCAATGTTAGTACTCCTGAAGTTCACGCAAAACTTGACGGAAAATAGGACATGCTCTAAATTCGTGAAGTAACTTCATGAAGAAATTCATGAATTAATTCATGAAGAAATTGTCAATGTAAAACAGGCATCACAGAGTGTGTACCAGTACAGGTGCAATAAAACCAAATGTCAAGTCCTATAAGCGCCTTTTATCGAACCTTTTGTGAAACATAATAATTTTCATAGTGTTTATTAAGAGTATTATACTCGTAATAAATTGAAACTAAAATTTGACATACATTATTTTTAATATTAATTTATAAAATAATATCGCAAAAGATTAGTATCATACTTACCGTCTTTCAAACGTTCAAAATACTTTGTATAATAATAATATTTTATATTTGCCTCAGCCAGAGGCCTCGGCAACTAAATTCCACATGAGTCATAAAAAGTTGAACTTCAGTGCCTTGGTACATAAATAACTATTTTCGAAATTTTCTTCTATGCAATTATTCCATATATTGTCAATTTTATAAATTAATCTCTTAGTCTTGATACATTCTAAGTAAAAAATAAAAGTTCTCTGTACTCTTAATAGTGTATAAAAATCAAAGGATTGGCAAAAGTAGCTCAAAAACACAGAACATCCACAGAAAACCCACCCTTTCTATATTTTAAACGGTAGCTCCCGGCGCGCTTAGCAGATAGCAGTCTAGCGGTGACGTCACGCCGGCGGAGAGATTTGCCCGATCGAGCAATCCTGTGCGTCTACCGTTCTTGGTTCCAAGTAACTTCATTTGTACCATACTTAATGCTTACGTAAACAGTGAACACCGATACTACCCGAGCACACACTTTCCCGAACCGTGTTTCTAGGGTAAGCCGTCCATATTTCGGCGGCAATCTGATCTCTTTCTGAAACAAAAACAATACTATTAGTCGACATTCCTGGGGGTAGTCGCTTTAAACTCACCATGCGTTTTGCTTAGGTCGCTTCGAACACCAGTGGGGATAGCACTCCCCTATGAGACCGGTTTAATATTAGGTACTTCGAATTTTTTTAACCTTTCCTTCCGATCTTTCTATTCTTCTGTACTTCTTTTCTCCTTAGGTATGTTACCGGGTTTATCTGTCGAGTAACCTATAGAGTCTTGGTATAATTACTGGGCGACTGGGCGAGTTAGTAGTGATCGGCAAATCGTCTGGGTGTTCACATATTAGGTACACCCCTGTCAATTAAAGGGTGTAGTGAGTGAGACACATATACCTGTATATTAACATAGGTATATGGTGAGACATGGGCAATAATATTGGGTGCATCTAACGTTACCAGGGCACATGCATGCCCATCTGGTCTGTTCATACATGGGAGTTTTTACATGGGAGCAACAAAGACATGTATAATAACGTCGCTTGCATACGCTCGAAAAGCTTGGTAACAATTTCTACCAATAATTTGTACGATTTATTGAGGGATTTGTTGGGCTAAAATTGTTATTTGTAAAACAGACTTTAATAAATAGACTATTGCGCGTAGGCGTTTGTAACCTGCCGTGGTTTAAGCACGGCTCCAACTGGGCACTCCTCAAGTTGGTGGCGCTCCGAGGTCGGACCTTGTTTTCTAAGCAACATTTGTTTAACATTTAATAAAACACTTGTACAATTTTAGTTTCAGCCACAACAATTTTTGTTAATACATTAAAATATAAATACGTACGATTATTTTAGTTGAAGCAAATAATTTGTTAGAGATGAATACTTATGACAGGAATATGAGTATTTTTTCCTATAAAAAATTAAAGGATAAAAGTTGTTTATACTATTACAGTAAGACGTAATTAGAACAGTAAGAAAAAATTGTATAGCCGAAAATATATAGCAAAGAATTTTTTGCTTGCAGAATACTCAATGTGCTGACAATTAAATTTTCTATCGTTTATTTCAAAATCGCCGTTCGCAACTGGAACGCTCTGTATGCACAGAGCACCCAGTGAACTTTTTTGTACTATTTGACCTATTACTTATAAAAACAGTTTATAATAATAGTTTGTCAGTGTCACCTGAGTAGAAATAAACACTAAAAATAGGAACTGGCTTATAATGAATGTGTGTTTGCAAAGACATTCTGCAAAATACATTTACGTGGTACCCGATGGTCTTAAGGAATTGATGTCAGACATAACTAGAGAGGTATTTTCTTTAATAGGTATATATTCTGAAATAGAAAAAAATTCCAACGTATTTATTCAAGGTTCTTCGAAGTCAGCCCGAGAGTATCTACACTTTTGTTGCAGATTATCTTGATGCTTTAATAATAACAAGAGAAAATGCGAGAGGTAAGAAAAAGTATTGCAGTAGGTGTCAGTACGAATTTCATGGGTTTATTCCTGTTTTGTGCCGTGGCCTTTCACACCGTCCATAAAATATTTCGTAAACAAAACCAAAATTTGAAATCATACTGAAATATTCAGTCAGTATCACAGAACATCACATAAAAGAATGGAATCTCTATAATATGTATTAAAGTTGGTCCGTGATACATGCTTGCTATCTATGAGCGGAGGAAAATACTAAATAAATGGCAGGTTATTTGAAAAAGTCCTCCCATTCATATAATTACTATTATTTTTATAATTACTAAATCGTATTTGTTGGCAAATTTCACAGAACCAAACCATTACAGAACCATGACCACGACTACTATTTCTTATATAAAAAAGTTTAACGAAAAACTGATATCTATATCTTAAGAAGTCATCACTTCTGCCGAGTGTCCCGCGACGCTCACTCTTTTTTGAATAACCCAGTATACATGCACCGATAGAAGGATTTATTTGTATTCAATAAGATTTGTTAATACTTAAGAAATGGGTTATTAACGAATATTCTCTAATAAATATTTATTAACAGTTAACAAATTATCATTTACTAGAAAGCATTTTTTTCACCAAAAACATATTTATTAATATATGAAATAGTATAAAAAATGATTTATTAATATTTAATAAATCTAAAGTCATATTAATATTTAATGAATCATTTCTTTGTCGTATTATACACTCAGGTGCAAAAAAACCCGGCCACCTATATATTTTCGTATCCTCGTTTTAAATGAACAACAATATATTTTCCTTTATTTATGTTATTGTTTATTAAGACCAATCCGACGCTCTGGCCAACCATCGACGCAAAATATTAAGCTAGAATCTAGTAGAATGCCAGCCAGTCAGCCCCTAACCTCGGGACAAATCGTTGCTGACGTCATGGCAAACATCGCGGATTCGAACCTAAGACCATCGCCAACCATCGACGCGTCTCGAGACTAAATATCTCCGGCCCCGAGGTCACCTGGCCGCGGCAATTTCCAATTTCTTTCGTTATAATTTAAAATTCGACGGATTTTTGTCCTTTTGCAGCCGATACCTACATAGCGATGACACCGCTAAATTGACCCGTTTTGCTGGCAAATAAAGTAAACAAATATAGGTACCTATCGCGATTCTAAGAAATCAGGCAGCCCGAGGGGTTCACCTCGACAAAAATCGTAGCAGGATTCGAACATCTTACCCATTTAAGTCCGAATAAAAACTAGGTGCCAAATCTTCTATTGTTTACAAAATAACGCCCATGCTACTACAGACGTTAATAGATTACTAATAAAAAAATATAGCAGACAACATAGCGATGACACCGATTGACCCGTTTTGCTGGTAAAAAGTAAACAAATATAGGTACCTATTGTGATTCTAAGAAATCAGGCATTTCCAACGGAGATGCCTTCAACACGCCCACGTGGTGTTTCGTCACATGCAAATCGCCGCTCGAGATGGAAGCATCTCGGCCTTTCGACGCATTGCGCGCCACTTCGTTTGTTGAAATCTGGCCGCCGCGCCGCCGTCAACTTGCCCGGAGATGCCTCGCTACGTGGGGCGTCGCATACTCGCCATCGTGGTGTATGGGCGCCAGCTTTTGGCCAATTTCTAGGGAACCGTTTTTCATATTTTCGACGGATTTTCGTCCTTTTTGCAGACGTTACACTCAGGGCCGCGCCGTCCACGTGTGCAATGTGTGCGGCGCACACAGGCGCCAGATGCGAAGGGGCGCCAAACAACGCCAAAATTCGTTGGGCGCCATAAGGCGCCAAAATTCGATTTATAAGCGCCTGAATGCGGCCTTAAACCGTATTAGGCATAACATATTTTTTAGCTCAAACCTTAAAAACAACAATCCATTAATTATTAATTATTATTGCGGCAAGAGAAACATCAGAAAAGTTACATGGTCAACCTAATTTTCAAACAGACACATCGTTACGGCGTCGGCGTCGACAAAAAACTAAACACTTCGATTACGAACATAAAGATGAACCAATTTCTGATCCTCAAATATTTTACAAAATTAATATTGTTCACTGCATTATTTTATTTTGTGACATTAGGTATTAGCGTTGATTGATCCATCGACGGTATTAGGTATTAGCAGTGCGCATATAGATAGTCACTGGTATTAGGCAGATACCGAACAGAAAAAAAAATATTATTTATTTTTATTGATAGTTAGACCTTGCCCAGAGTACCTATTTTTTTTTGAACCAAAGAGATTTTTTAATTTTATAATTATTTGTTTTGTATTCTATTTTATGTTTTTTATATTATATACAGGGTGTAACTGAAATGTTGGTCAAAAATGAGACCACGTATTCGTCAAAATAAGGGCACTTCTTCATATATTTTTTTCTCCTACGGTGTAACGGGTTCACAAGCGCAGAACCGCCGTCACAATTTTCTCCCAGATTTAACTAACTAGAGAGCATGAGTTCTGTACTTTTAGGGGAGGTATTATTTCAAACTAATAGATTTCAATAACGATCTTGGACCCCCTTCCTTAATTATCTATTTACACAGCTTTTTTTTTACAATATATTACAAAATTTGGGTATAAAGCTCAAGAAGCTTTAATAAACCTTATCAGTAAAAAAAAATTAATCTAACAGCTACTGAGTGCTCTTTTAACACCTATTTGTATTCTTAAATTTTATCAGGATACTTAGCGGTACCGGTATGTAAGTACAAAAGCGAAGGTTGCCAGCGGTCTCAGCTGACAAAGGCAAGTACCTAGGTACACCTCTGGTATTATATCAGGCAACCTCTAGGTAGGTAGGCAAGCCCAAAATTACTATTATCCACATTCAAAAACCCTAAAATAGTTCCTTCATTTTAGGAAAAATAAATAAACCATTTAAAAGATTACCTTTCCACAATAACAATCCAAGTTTTATTCGAGACACCCTGTTTCACCAGGCAACGGTACTCACGATCTTTATTCTGAAATTAGTACTTATATTGAAAGGAAAAATCTAACCTATTTATTACTCACTTGACGGAAAGGGTTTCCAAATAGACAAGGGAGTTGTCGCGCTAACAATAATTATTATTGATACTGAAAATGAAAGCAATTAAGTGCTATTGGTTGGTAGAAGCACTTCGCCAGTCTAGAAAAAAAACAACAACAACAACGTCAACTTGAAGAAGTCGTCATTTGAAGGTCAAACTCACCGATACGTAGTTCGTGAAGTCACATCCCAATTAAGGCGGTTAAACACAACATACGATCGCACTTTACTAGTGCATTTCACTGTGCTATCCGGAAACGTTGTTTAAAAAAAATCCTCAAAACGAGTGGAGCCCCAAAATTTCTTCAAACTCCATTAAATTCGAAACAACCACTTCACGAACCAAACGTGCTAGCCGGCGGATTTGGAGAGAGAGAGCGCAAGCGCCCCAAGAGAGAAGACCTCTGTCGATCGCCAATCAGAACCCATAACTTCCTTGGCCAATCAGCAGAGATATCTAAGTGATGGATAAATGACATTTGACAACCCTTCGACATTGACGTTTGACTGTGTCAAAGAACTGACATTTCAAATGCCCACGACAATAACAATTATTTACAACAATAATTATTGTGCCAGAGAAATAACACAAATAACCGAAATTCGCTAATTAAATAGCCCTAAAAAGCCAACAAGGTAAGTACCTATTTATTCGATGTTTTAAATTCCGATATACCATCCACATATAACCCCGTTGTGATAGTGTTTTCTGGAGTCTTTCCCAATCAAAATTTCTATTATCAACAAGTACAAATCGAAAGAAAATGAGTGTTAATTTTCTTACAGGAATACTGAACCGGTTACAACAAAAGGATTTCCGAAATTATCAATATAAACTTAGCTATATAAACGTAAATAAACAACCATGAAGAGGACGAATACTGCAAGGTAACTCCCAGAACGAAATAAATAATGAACAACCTCGACAAAACTAAGGTAAGTTTAAATTCGGCAATAAATACACCTACGATAACATTATCATTTTATTTCAGGAATTTTTTTTTGAACATATTTCTACCGAATTATGCGAGGCAGCAGATAACCCGGCGGATTCACCAAAAATCAAATTAAAAATACCATGAATTTATTAAAGAGTATTAATGAAATAAAACCTTTTATTGGAAATTTAAGGTGCTTAAATTCACACGTAACAGCTCCACCAAAACTCCCCAAAAAAAAAAACGAAGTTTTTTTTTTTTTTTCCTTTTCCCCCTTCTTAATCATCTGAAACCGGATGTGGCTTCAAATCCTTTACGTGCCAATTCCCAATTGACACTCCTTGGTCATTATCCAACTCATATATACAATATCCCACTTTCTTTTTAATGCGAAATGGTCCGCAAAACTTCCCTGCTAATTTAGCTGTAAAATAATTCGCTTTATCCGATTGAACATAATTTCTTTTCCATACAACATCACCTATGTCATACGAAACATTGCGTCTACGCAAATTGTAGACTTTGCGTGAACGTTCCAAACCTTTTTCAAGTTTCTTCCTAACCCAGTTTCTTAGTTTCTCCAACTCTCGACTTCGCTCTAAAGAATTTTGCTTAGAGTCATCTAGATCTTCCTGAGGTGATAAAGAATATTCTCGTCCGTCTGTAACCATCTCAAACCCGAAGTTCACGAAATATGGCGTTTGATTAGTCACTTCGTGTTTAGCACTCCGGAGCGCACATCCGATCTCTGCAATGTGCTCATCCCATCGGCGATGATTTTCGGCGACATATGCCGTTAACATTGTTTTAATAACCCGGTTAACACGTTCTGTGGGGTTGCATTGAGGCGAATAATTGGCAGTGAAAACAATCCTAACTCCAAATTGTTGACATAGAGACTGAAAGTGTTTACTCTTGTACTGCACTCCGTTGTCGCACTTTAAAATCTTCGGAACACCGAATAACATAAAGATATGATCTTTCAAAATTTTTGAGATTGCAGGCGCAGTCGGATGGCGTAATGGAAAAATGAGAGTGAACTTACTGAAGGTATCAGTCACGACTAGAATATGCATGTTGCCGGATACACTTTTTGGAAATGGACCACAGAGGTCCGTTGAAATAACTTGCCATGGGCGAGTCGGAATGACAGGTTTACCCATAAAACCACCTGGTTTCTTCTGTTCAGGTTTAATTCGTAAACAAGTGATACATTTAGAGACATATCTGCTGATATCACTTCGCATGAAAGGCCAGAAATAACGTTCCGCGACTCTATGATATGTCTTATACGTGCCTAAATGACCCGCAGTCGTTGAGTCATGACACTTATTTAAAACAGATTTACGAAAATCCTTTGGTACAACCATTTTCCAGAAGTCCAAGTTAGTGCGCAAATTCGGAAAATCTGGTTCGACGTATTTATAAATTTTGTTACCTTCGATACGCCATTTAGCATACTTAAGAGGGTTTGAAGCAATTTTCGACCGTAGATTAGTAAACCATTTATCTTTTACATGGGAGAAATTAAAAGTTTCATCGCCCTCGGACTCGATATTATTAGCAACAATTTCTCCACTAAGGTCTAAAGCTCGCGACAGGGTATCTGGTACAACATTATCTTTGCCCTTTCTGTGGATTACTTCATAATTAAACTGCTGCAGGCGCAAAGCCCATCGACCCAACCGACCTTGAGGGTCTTTTAAATTTTCCAACCACAATAGCGAGTGGCAATCCGTAATCACAAAAAATTTATACCCATCTAAGTAACACTTTAAGGCTTCTACACTCCATAAAACTGCAAGACATTCACGCTCGACGCTAGAATAATTCCTCTCGGCTTTGTTGAGCACCCGCGAAAGATAGCAAATTACGTGTTCTTTGTCACCGTATCGTTGTGTTAGGACCGCTCCAAGTCCATATGCAGAAGCGTCGGTTTGAAGGTAGAAAGGGTATTCAAAATTAGGAGAAGACAATATGGGAGCGCTAACTAAAGCATCCTTAATTTTTTGAAACGAATTCTCGCATTGCTCACTCCAAAGGTTTTCCTTTACGAAGTAACACGCAAAGTGGAGCGATCAAATCAGAATAGTTTTCCATGAAACGTCGGTACCAACCTATCATACCCAATACTCGTCGAACTTCAGTGACAGTCTTTGGTCTGGGCAAGTTAACAATAGCCTCTATTTTCCCAGGATCTACTGAAAGACCGTTGCTATTAACAACATAACCTAAATATTTGAGCTCTGGTACACAAAAGGAACATTTTTCACGGTTAAGTGACAAATTTGCGGCTTCCAACCTTTTGAAAATTTCTGTCAGCAACTCCAAATGCTTCTCGAAAGTGGGCGTTGCCAACACAATATCGTCAAGATAGACGAATACGTATGGTTCAAGTTCCGGACCGAAAACATTATCCACAAGCCTCTGAAAAGTGGCAGGAGCATTATGCAAGCCAAACGGCATTCTGGTGTACTGAAACAAACCGCGACCCGGAACAGTAAACGCGGTATACGGCTTACTACTATCTTCCAAAGCCACTTGCCAATAAGCACTGCGAATGTCCATCGTGGACAAGTACTTTGCCCCGCCTAACCTTCTAAGAATATTCGAAATGTAAGGCAGAGGGTACGCATCGCGTTCTGTCACTCTGTTCACTTTACGAAAATCAACGCAAAATCTCCATTCTCCATTTTTCTTTGGCACCATAAGTATCGGCGATGACCACCCACTACTTGATTTCTCAATTATTCCTAATGCAAGCATACGATCTAATTCTTTGTCAATAAGGCCCTGTTTGAAAGGAGATACCGGATAATAACGTTGCTTAATCGGTTCTTTCTGAGTAACAACAATTTTATGCTGAACAGCATTAGTACACCCAAGTTTTGTGTCGTCAATCCTATCGAAATAAGCCTGAACAATTTCTTCAAGCCGTGTTTGTTGGTCTTGTTTTAGATCCGTCACAGCCTGTATCACAGAAACCTCTACCGCGTCTATGACTCCCGAAGAGAAATACCATTCGCCCTTACGGACATCTGGGACTAGACCTACACGTTTCCAAAATTCGATGCCTAACACTAATGTATGTCTCAGATACGGAACAACATACACATCCATGACCGTCACAACATCTTTCAAACGTATCGGTATAGTAACTATCCCTAAACATGGTCTATCCTCCCCATCAGCCATTAAACAGCAAATAGGTTGCGACACATCCAGCCTTACGCCCAAATTTCGTAAAATTTCCCAACCTTCGGTATTTATAAACACTTTATTGGCTCCACTGTCCAGCAAACCATATAGTTCCCGACCCAAAATCTCGACTCGAACATAAGGACATTCCCCGTCATCCAATTGAGCCAGTATATAATCGAGTATCGGCCTACCCGGAAAAATTCCGATCGCTTTACAATTACAAGTCCGCGGAACAGCGCGATCGATTACTGTTCCCGGTGAGAGTTTTCCGAATTTTTACCATTGTTACTGGATCGTTTTCCTTTACACTGAGGACAAGTTGTCTTTGTAAAACCGATCTTACCACAACCATAACATTTAAACTCCTTCTTGGGACGTGGACAATCCTTCACTACATGCCCTACGCCGCTACATCTCCAACAACGAGCTTCGCGAGCAACGACTTCCCTAATAACTGGCTTTGTACCCCCAGAATAAGACAAGTCTGGCTCCAATGTCAAATCTCGGTTGCGCGGTGGCTTAAAAGAATGAATATTCTCTCGAGTTTTTTCTAACTTGCGCCCTAACTCAATTAGTTCAAAAGGTGTCTTCACTTCAAGTAAAGTAAGTCGTTCCTGGTAAAAAGGTTGAATATTTTTCAATAACACCTGCATTCTAAGCGCTTCAGGTACCGAAGTTGGCATCCTATCAAATAAGCCAGTCATGACTGCCACATATAAACCAATTGACTCTGTATCACCCTGAGTGCGTGCCAAAATTTGACCCCATAACACATCGGCCGGAGGGACATATTCTTCCTTCATTAACCGAATCAAACTATCCCAGTCTGACGCATAATTTGTAAATAAATTAAAAATTCTCAACGCATCATCGGTAAACAAGTCCCGTGCAGAAGTAAACAGCTGAGATTTTGACACATTTCGACTTACGCAATAAGCATTAACCTGTTCCAAAAAGGCATTAAAACTTTCGTTGGGCTTTCCGCCAAATTTCAAACCCCATTTATAGACAGGTACTGACTTTATCGCAAATGTAGAACTCGAAGTATCAGCGCCACTATCAATATTCGGATTAACAGCCGTAGCTGAAACCCTATGAGCAGTATTGGGACTAGAGCTGCCCTGAATTGATAGATTAGTTATGTCAATATCCGCGTGAAAATTAGGATCCGGTGGAACTTCGTCTGAGCTTGGTGGAACCGTCAACGCCTGAATTTTAGTGGTATACTCTGTTACGCATTTCATTAATGACATAAGCAAATATGATCGTTTAGAAGTATGCTCCTCCTCCTTACTATCAATGTTCTCAATCCTACCAACAACATGCGCGAATTTTGTTTCTATTTTCCTAACTTGATTAGCAGAACCCGAAAAAACAGCTAAAAGTTCTTTTATCTCAGTTAATTTACTCTCACAAATGCTAAGTTCTTCCTTAGGATCTAATTCTACCGTCGCATGAACTGATTTTCCCGCTTTTTCTAAAGCCATATAACTACGCAAACATTTTCGTAAATCATCGACCTTCAAAGTAGGATCTGAAATTCCTCGAATTTTTAATTCAAATTCTAACTCATCTTTGACCAGACGGTCAACATCTAATTTAAACGACATCTCGACAAAAGAATACAAAATACACGATTATTACTCCAGATAAATCAAGAAAGACATACACAACACAAAGTTTTGACTCACCCAGTAGATGGTTTTGCCTTTACCTGCGGTTCAATAGCCTTTCCGTATAAAAATACAAAAAATCCAGTACCTAATAAGTATCCTATACCTATGTACTATCTACTAAATTCACAATCTACGTCTTACGTTTTGTTTTTTTTTTTTCGCAAAAGGAAATATTCACGTATACAATCCAAAGTTTAAGCAAATAGCCTGTGATATTTTTGTTGGTTTGTTTTTTTTTTATTTCATCGATAAGAAGTTCCAAGATATTCATGAAATCGAGGCCTTACACGTTGGTCGCCAAAAATCTGTAACGGGTTCACAAGCGCAGAACCGCCGTCACAATTTTCTCCCAGATTTAACTAACTAGAGAGCATGAGTTCTGTACTTTTAGGGGAGGTATTATTTCAAACTAATAGATTTCAATAACGATCTTGGACCCCCTTCCTTAATTATCTATTTACACAGCTTTTTTTTACAATATATTACAAAATTTGGGTATAAAGCTCAAGAAGCTTTAATAAACCTTATCAGTAAAAAAAATTAATCTAGCAGCTACTGAGTGCTCTTTTAACACCTATTTGTATTCTTAAATTTTATCAGGATACTTAGCGGTACCGGTATGTAAGTACAAAAGCGAAGGTTGCCAGCGGTCTCAGCTGACAAAGGCAAGTACCTAGGTACACCTCTGGTATTATATCAGGCAACCTCTAGGTAGGTAGGCAAGCCCAAAATTACTATTATCCACATTCAAAAACCCTAAAATAGTTCCTTCATTTTAGGAAAAATAAATAAACCATTTAAAAGATTACCTTTCCACAATAACAATCCAAGTTTTATTCGAGACACCCTGTTTCACCAGGCAACGGTACTCACGATCTTAATTCTGAAATTAGTACTTATATTGAAAGGAAAAATCTAACCTATTTATTACTCACTTGACGGAAAGGGTTTCCAAATAGACAAGGGAGTTGTCGCGCTAACAATAATTATTATTGATACTGAAAATGAAAGCAATTAAGTGCTATTGGTTGGTAGAAGCACTTCGCCAGTCTAGAAAAAAAACAACAACAACAACGTCAACTTGAAGAAGTCGTCATTTGAAGGTCAAACTCACCGATACGTAGTTCGTGAAGTCACATCCCAATTAAGGCGGTTAAATACAACATACGATCGCACTTTACTAGTGCATTTCACTGTGCTATCCGGAAACGTTGTTTAAAAAAAATCCTCAAAACGAGTGGAGCCCCAAAATTTCTTCAAACTCCATTAAATTCGAAACAACCACTTCACGAACCAAACGTGCTAGCCGGCGGATTTGGAGAGAGAGAGCGCAAGCGCCCCAAGAGAGAAGACCTCTGTCGATCGCCAATCAGAACCCATAACTTCCTTGGCCAATCAGCAGAGATATCTAAGTGATGGATAAATGACATTTGACAACCCTTCGACATTGACGTTTGACTGTGTCAAAGAACTGACATTTCAAATGCCCACGACAATAACAATTATTTACAACAATAATTATTGTGCCAGAGAAATAACACAAATAACCGAAATTCGCTAATTAAATAGCCCTAAAAAGCCAACAAGGTAAGTACCTATTTATTCGATGTTTTAAATTCCGATATACCATTCACATATAACCCCGTTGTGATAGTGTTTTCTGGAGTCTTTCCCAATCAAAATTTCTATTATCAACAAGTACAAATCGAAAGAAAATGAGTGTTAATTTTCTTACAGGAATACTGAACCGGTTACAACAAAAGGATTTCCGAAATTATCAATATAAACTTAGCTATATAAACGTAAATAAACAACCATGAAGAGGACGAATACTGCAAGGTAACTCCCAGAACGAAATAAATAATGAACAACCTCGACAAAACTAAGGTAAGTTTAAATTCGGCAATAAATACACCTACGATAACATTATCATTTTATTTCAGGAATTTTTTTTTGAACATATTTCTACCGAATTATGCGAGGCAGCAGATAACCCGGCGGATTCACCAAAAATCAAATTAAAAATACCATGAATTTATTAAAGAGTATTAATGAAATAAAACCTTTTATTGGAAATTTAAGGTGCTTAAATTCACACGTAACAACGGGCCATAGTTTTTTTATACAGAGCGTAGAAATTTAGAGAAAATTACACATATATAGTATCTCTAGAAGTATACGAGATATTTTCTTCAAACTTGGCGTGTCACATGAGCGAACGAGCTGTCAAATTTAAGCTTAATATCAAGCTTCTGAGGTCCCTAGTTGGCGGAGATACAGGGTGTTATTAAAATTAATTAGTTCAGAAAAATATGAGTACCCTGTATAATCGCATTTTTTTAGTTTGTTTTGAATGGTAAATTCAATGGTTAACAAAAAGTATCTCTTAGTATTTTTTTCATATTTTTAGCCGTTTCTTAATTATTTTCAAAAAACTGCAATGCTGCAATAAACAAGGAATAAATCTAACAATCTGTGGAAGTCAATTAAACTTGGCATTATTTGAATCATTTGGCTGCCAACTTTGCACTAGTATCAATATTTTGAAAAATTATATTTTCATTCGAAGAATTGACTGATATGCACTTTTGCTATGGACTTGCCAATGGCGATAATAGACATGCGGACTGGCATAGTTGCGTGTATTGAAAGAGACGGCCGCGGCGGTCATTTCGAACATTTAATAATTTAATTTTCTAGTAGCATTAGGTACGTTTCTTTTATTATCGATTTTGCTTTTGTATTTTGTTAAATAAAGTTTAATTGACATCCACAGATTGCTAGATTTATTCTTAAAGTGACTATTGTTCATTGCAGCGTTGCAGTTCTTTGAAAATAATTAAGAAACGGCTGCGAATATGCAAAAATACTAAGAGATACTTTTTGTTAACCATTGAAGTTTCCATTCAAGACAAATTTAAAAAATGCGATTATACAGGGTATTCATATTTTTCTGAACTAATAACACCCTGTATCTCCGCAACTGGGAGCCTCAGAAGCTTCATGTCAACCTTAAGTTTGACGGCTCATTTGCTCATGTGACACGCCAAGTTTGAGGAAAATATCTCGTATACTTCTATTCTAGAGATACTAAGAAATATGTGTATTTTTCTCCAAACTACGCTCTGTATAAAAAAAACTATGGCCCGTAGAAGAAAAAATATATGAAGAAGTGCCCTTATTTTGACTCCAAGAATACGTGGTTTCATTTTTGACCATTAGTTCAGTTACACCCTGTATATTATACTTAATAAATTTTTGTTTGTTTCTACTCATCTACTTTTTTATTTAACAGAACCATAACCAAATATGTTTTTGAAAACTAAATTTTTATGGGCGCCACGAAAATTTGTACACACAGGCGCCACCGAGTGTTGGCGCGGCCCTGGTTACACTGCTAAATTGATCCGCTTTGCTGGCAAAAAATATTTCTATCGCCATGACTAAGTCACGACGCTTGACCTTATGCAATTTGCTGCTGGCGCAACTTCCAAACGCTTCCCCAAATATCTTAACATCTCAAATGAGTCAAGGTTTCGGCTAGTTTAAAATTTATAAAAGTGGTGGGGGTAACGTCTTAAAAAGTGTATGGAAAAATATAAAAGTGGTGGGGGTAATGTCTTAAAAGTGTGTGACCGATGATTTTTCATTCAAACGTCTGTGCAACATGGAGGAGATCAGATTCTTTTTTGGTCGACAAGCAGTAAACAAAATAAGACAAGAAGTCGTGAGAGATGGTATTGCAAGAAATATGTTCGATCAGTGGTGCCTAGATAAAAAAATATCGTGCTATATATTATACGTTGATGCTAAACCGGTTTCACTTGTCCTAATGTCAAAAATGGATTTCGACCCTTTAAACAAACACTCCAACCCGAAAAATCTCAATTTTATTTTTACCCATGAAGAATATCGTCGAAGAGGATATGCGTCAAGACTAGTGAATCATATTAAGAAAATTAATCAATTTATGGCTTTCTGTTCTAATACCAATTCAGAAAAACTTTTTGAAAAATGTATTAATTACGGAGAAATAAATTATAACACCATGTATAGATACCCCTAATAAAATGTTTGTGTCAATTTTTCTTTTTTTTCCCACAAAACACCACAAAATCGGGTCCATTGCCGAAATCCTCCAACATTGATGATTCAGCAAGAAATTAGACGACACCCTGATGTACGCCTCTGAAATCCGGGTGTCATCAAACATCTGTGCTCCCACGATCCAGGTACGAGCGCGGCTGAGATATTTTGCATCGGAACCCTAGACGCAGCGGCGCTCCGTGGCGCCCGGCGTTTGCTGTGCAAGTCTCGATAAAAAATTTGGTCGACGAGCGTGGCCGAGAAATTGAAGAACCACGTCGCATTCAACTGACAATCATCATGCGTTCGTTTCCTACTTCGAGGTAGAATGCAGGACGCAATAAAAAAAAATCGAAAATGTTTCACACCTTCAACAAAAAATTTTAATCGCAAATTAGACGTACAGTTTCATATGGATATTAGTTATAAATAGGTTGAATTGTTCTTTTATATATTTTTTTTAAATTGTAACAAAACTATATGCATTCGTTTTCCCACCACCTTTAAGGTAGAATGCAGGGCGCAGGAGGTCTAATCCATGTTTGATCAAACATATTAGAGAGATACAAAGAATAGTGTAATTTAAAAAATATGGGATATTACCTTATAAGCTTATATTATGAAAGTATGGAATCACAAACAACCGTTTCGAGCTGCAGGGAGAGTGGCAAACTTGATAATACAAAATTCATTTTTTCATACAAATCCTAAACAATATAGACTAGAAAAGATTAGAGTAAAAACTAGATAATGCAAGTTGGGGGCTTCCTACTTTCGCCACTGGGGTTGAAACCCAATCTTGAGAGAAACAAAACCATATGAAGGGTACACGGGAAAAACAGGCCAAGTCAATTTTTGTTGAAATTGGGATTACAGTGCCATCTTGTGGTAAATTGTGTGCTCTTTCAAACCAACGTAATAGTCAGGGGAAAACAGGCTAGGTCACAATATACGTATTACTTTAAAATACCCATACACGAGAAGAATAGGCTAAGTCAGCGCGGAACAGGGGAACAACAAGCTAAGTCATAATAAAAATCGCATAAAATCGTCAGCTATTTTGTTTAAGGTTAGCAGTTAATTATCGTGATCGTGTTTGCGCTGGCGTCTTTGTACAATCATTACATCACAATAAAATCATTCTTCTCAAAAGTGAAGTTTGCGAAAATTTAACTAACAATAATCAAGACCAAAACGAGCTATTTTTCATTATATTTAAACAAAATTGCCAAATCCCACTGGTTAATAAACTTCACTATAAAATGTGCTATTTATTCACGATTAGTAGGTAACATATTGTGGCGTCGGGTAGATGAATCGAGATTAAAATGGTGGAAGAAGATAACAGAAAGAAGTTGGGCTAACAAAAGCTGACTCCTATACAAAAGCACAAAATATATAGGTTATACAAAAGTATGCAATACCTATCATAATGACAGGTGAAGACTTGGTGGGGTGTGTTCAAAACAGGCTCTGGAAAAACGGCGGCCTTTTTACTACCCTATCATCCACTAGATCGTTTCTGACCCAACACCGCTCTTAAAAACTGAGAAATTTCTGTGTGAAATATCTCTGAAACGTTGTTTTTCATAGATATATGCGATACAAACACCGTACAATATATTGGAGAGGAAACAAAATTAATATTATAAAAAGTACTATTTAGGCATTGGAAAAGAAACAGAACCAAGCCGTAGAAAAATATTTAATTATGGCAGCGTAGGTAATGGAAGATTTTAACGATAAATACCACAGAAACTTCCTTCCAAATTTTCCGGGATTTCCTCCCTAGAGAAAGTATTTAAACATTAGATTTTATTAAAATGGTAGCATGGTAGCGTAGGTAATAGAAGATTTTAACGATGATTACCACAGACTTCCTTCCAAATTTCGATAAGTGGAACCGTTTATCAATGACTCCACCGTGACTTTCTACCCCCTGCGATTTTCGCTACCTAAAGCAAGCACTCTAACAATTTTTCTAGAAAACACATAGCCTAAAAGTCTGTCTAATATCCTTACAGAGGTGTCTTTTAATTAAAAATATTATACTATTTTAGAAGAGTGCCTTTTCTGTAGCTCACACGTTAAAATGTTATTAATGAAACTTGTTCAAGATGACGAATTAGGTAGGTGTAAAAAAAAATTTCAAAACCTTAGGCCCATTTTGACCTTCTAGCCGAGACGCCGCGATCAACGATTTTTAACCTGGATTCTGAACCTCATTCGTACCCCAAAATGTAAATTTTCAACATACACCCCAAAAGCTCAGCTTTTACCTTGGAAATATTTTTCGACTAAAAGAAAACACAGATATGAAATTTGAATGCGCCCGGATAAAAATATCGACTTTTTTGTTTGTTTATGAAAGAATATTATGTCGCCTACAGAAATGCAAGCTGTTTAAATAAGCGATCAACAATGTATGCGGAGAAAGGTGCTTTTTTCATGTCAATAAAATTCCTCGGACAATGCTGAAATAAGAACTGACTGTTTTTTAAGAATGCAATGTATGTATGCTCTAGAACGAAATGCACACCGAGCTACGGTGTAGAGGAGAAAGTAATGTAAGAAAGTTAGAAAAAATATACTTACCGATTTATATCTTTTTCATAGGATTCACTTTAATATTTCAGTTCTGACGTTAAAATATCATTAAGGAAACTTGTTCAAGATGAAGAATTAGGTAGGTGTAAAAAAAATCAAAACCTTAGGCCCATTTTGTTTTTTTAAACTAATTTTTCACACTTAAAAAGTGACTTTTTTATAGGTTTTACGATAAAGCGGGATCTTATACTAACAGTATTTTGAACTAGCGACACTTACTATAGTTTAGGATCCCACAACTGAGGGAAATACCGTGAGGGAAACACCATTTTGTAATTTTTTCTTTTAAAATCTTAGATCATACTGAGACTTAGTTTTAGCGAAAGCGTTATTCTCAACGATAGATTGAATTATTGTGTGAGAACCACCTTCTAGTGGTAATGTGAAAGCATTATTGTAAACCATGTAAAATGACTGCTAGCCTTGTTTATGGAATCCCTAGTTAGCCAATGTGTGACAGAGTCATAAGGATACGAGAGCAATATTGGATACAAGCAACAGATGGTGCCAAAAATTAAAGTGGCCCAGTCAATGTCTACTAATTTTCTACTATTAAAATCTACCAAAAAACAGCTGGCAAACTTTATTTTTTTGCAAAATCTGTCCCCTGTATCTACTTTATTTCTGTCATGTCCTTATGTCAGTGTCCTAGAGTATCCATAAACAAGGCTGCTAGTCTTTAAAAACGAGAAGCATAGTAAAACATACGTAAATTCAAACAAAACACTTGATTATGTTTGTAACTTGAAAAATAATTAATATCGAATACGTTCCTAAGCTGAATAAAGCTATGAAAATATGATATCACTTGAAAATTGGCAATTTGCATTGACAAACGGAAAAACTACTACAGGTATTTGAATGCCCCTGCTCTGAAGTAATTTGAACCAATATTTAGTTACATTTGTTTTGAATAAACGAGTCTGTGTGTGTGTGTGGGTGGAAAAACGAGGAGAGAAAGCCATACATAATCGCCTCAGTGAGTCAATGAACAATGAGAAGAATTTCAGACCGGCATAAAAAATTGCTGGGGAGACGCTAACTAAAAATAACCATTTGTACAGACTGGCTCAAATAAGATAGAACTAAAGATTTTTTTTCAGTAAAATATCTGAGTGATTTTTAAACTAATTTTTGTTCATTTTCGAAGTATAGTTTGAGAAAAAAAAACTTTTTGAACGGATAATGTTGTTCATTAAGAATATGACTTATTTACAGGTTTACACAAATTTTTACTTTAAAAATGAGCTAAGAACTAAATTTACAGATTTTTTGGTAAATAGTAGCTTAGTCTAACACATGTCAAATAACGAAATAACGATTACATCAATTTTATTTTTTTATAGCCATAGGGTACAGAATCGTAGTCTTCCACACGACACCTTTTTCTAAAGTTAACGCGAAAGATTTTCTTTTCTTGTACGGTAACTACTTCGTGTTCTTTTGTGCGTCTTATGTTTGTCCCTGTTATATACACCGGCGGGTTTTCCCGCAAAATCATGTCTCAGTTTGGTGAAGTTTACCAGCTTTGAAGAGTCATACGTGATCCTAATACCCTTCGCCTTGCACACTTCATGGTATTTATTAGTGGAAGGTGTGTAGGCGAGGTAGGCGTACAGTTTAGGCCCACCAGACGTAAATTCCGTAATATAAGTACCGGGGCCGAATTCCTCTAGTTCGTCGGTCATTTCACCCAAACTGCTTCCCCTGGTTATGTCATTTTCGCCCGGTTTTGATACGTAGATAACGCTATCCGTATCGTAGTAAAGGACCCTCTCGCCCAGTTGCTCCAGGTAGCTGTACAGTTTGAGACGAGCTTGGGTTGTTGTGTAAGAAGCGATAGCTACATTTACGGTGGAAAGAGACCAATTTACTATCAGCGTGGTTTCATTAATAGCGGTCGCTGTATTGACATCTATTGCGGGATCCTGAAGCATGTTGAAAAATTCGTCAGGTTTGTTGATTATGCTAGTTTTTGTTTGGTTCTCTCTTTGTCCAAATTTGCCCCAAAAACTGTTAAGAATAAGCTTTGCCAAACATCTCAGTCCGGGGTTTTTGACAATTTTCGCAAACTCCAGCTGAATACCTTCGCTACTTAGGAATGCTTCTATGTACGCTTGCTTTTCCGCTTTGTTGGAGCATATAGAAGGCCAACCGGACGCTTCCTGTTTGGTCTTTATAAATTTGTTCATCATCTCGGCAAACAGACCTCCGGTATTTGATTCTTTGTGGTACTGATTAATGTTGTATTGCCAAATTTTCGTTTATTTCTATAAGTCTGTACCCTTTTTTCTATGGCCTTGAGGACTTCATCTATAACCCATGTTCCCTTTAATGCCCTCTCTTCATCGCTATGATTACAATTTCCTTCATTTTGCTCCTCGCAACAAGCGCAACATAGGGCAAACATTAATTTTTTGTTCATTTTTATGGGTAGCACGGGATGATACAAGTTTGTTGGTGGAAGAATTTTGCATTTAACCAAACCGTCTGTCTTAGTTAAATCTAACAGGTCACACTCCTCTCCTACGTGTACTTGTGGGTGCCCAACAGGGTACTTTCCATATTTACACACCCAGGGATAGAGAGACCACACGTCGACATACTTGATTTTCTCTCCTGGTTTTACTTTATAATAAAGTTTTGCGGCACCAGTTCTGCCACCATAGAATGTGTCTCGAGGGTTTAAAGGAAGATTGGCGAGTAGGGCGTGGTTCTCTAGCAATTTTGCCAGCTCAGGAGTCAGTTCTTTGCGAAAGTCGCATTCCCATTTCTCGACAACTTCGTAACCTAGACATCGCAGATGTTCTGTTTTGGCAACTGTCGCCTCGTATCTATTCTCCATTGTGGCTGTGGGGTCGTCGTAGGTAGATTTTTCCCTATTGTATTTAAAACAACGTGGGCAACCGTGAAAATAGCAACCGTGAAACTCAAAGACTTGATTTATCGACTCGCAATAACCGTCGACTTTCACTCCAGCTAAAGTAACTTCTCTCCCTTTAGCTGCGTGCATTATTTCTACGCCTCTATTATTTTCCTCACTAATGAGCCACATTGTTGCCATTTTTGACTGATTATCTCGCCATCTGTATCCGTTCTTAGGAATAACGCCTATAGTTTGAGGTTTCAGAAAATTACGCCTGAAAATTTTGTTACAGGCGGAGGGTATGGTGCACGCTTCCGTGAAAGGGCACACGTTCCCAACTCCCATCAGTTGAGTCCTGAATACAAGGCAAGCTTGCGTCAGAATTTCTACGTCCGATACGCAGTAATCTACAATTTCTTTTTGAAAGTCAAATACGTCGTCTTTATGATTCTTATGCCAATTCAAAAATGTGTCTCTGTCCTCCGGTTTCATGGTATCGGGGCTATAGAATTCAACGGCCGGTAAGGGACCTACGTAGTTTTGATTTTCAGTCGTGTTAAAAAAGTGTGGAAAATTAACCCTTTTTGAGCTCTGTAAGACCGAATGCTTTAGGTAATTTGGACAGGGCCATTGGAAAGTAGTTTATCGAGTCCAGAAAATTGACGTTGCCCAGAGTCATTGTAATTAATTTTGCACCTCTAGTAATCAGTTCAGGAGTTAGATTTGTCTCAGTAAATATATAGTTCAATAGAAATTGATGGTCAAAGGCTGTTATGGGCTATGACAACAACGTTCTTGAAAATCTTTCTTTGATTTAAAACAAACTCTACAAATCTACCCACTGCATTCATGCCTTTAAGTTTCTGTAATCTTAACCCGCACGTTGAGCAAAGTTGTTCGTCACTGCAGGTGTTTATGCACACGGAGCAGCGTTGGGCAAACACGCATAAATTCGGTTCATGTAATTTTTGGTTCTCATTTATAAATTTTTCCTGCATTGTCTCAAGATTTTCCGTTTTTGGACGTCCCTTATCCACCTGCATATAACATAGATGTTGTCCAGGCTGGTGTTTTTTGCAAACCACGCAGTAAACTTCTCCACAAACGTGGTCTCTGTTTTTCTTTACCGTTTTTAAGGGGGGGTTGCCCGCAGAAAAAGTGAGGTTAGATTTCGTATTTTTTTAAGTTGTATGGAATAAAATCTAATAACATTTTATCTTGGCAAAAATTTAGTACAAACATGTATGTCTTAATATGAATCATAAGATCTTAAAAGCACTGGAATTATTATTTTCCCCAAGGTTTTCATAACCTATAAAACAAAACACTGCTTATAAGATCTTATGATTCAAATTAAGACAGAAATGTTTGTACTAAATTTTTGCCAGGTAAAATGTTATTAGATTTTATGCTATACAACTTAAAAAAATACGAAATCTAACCTCACTTTCTCTGTTGGCAACCCCCTCTTAAGCAAAGGCTGCAGCGATGGCGAATGCTGGCACGCATAGCAAGTTCCCCCGCAGCGATGTTCGTCTTTGTGATCGTAAGGTGTGTTACAGCTGTCACAAAAATAGCTACAAACAAAGGCCGCTGTCAGTGACGTAATGCCGTTATAGTGATTGGCATGATACAATAAATTTAGATTTTTGTCCCCTCCAGTTCCTTTAAAAATTAGGTCACGTCCTTTCACTCCGTATTTGTATACAACAATATTAAAATCCTTCAAATGTTGCTGAAACTTTTGCAATTCGGGAATTCCCGCACCCTCTACAGGTATATTAACGTTTGTTTCCTCTAGTAATTGATGGGCGCGTTGTGTTTGTAATTTTCCTGTATCCTTGCGGACTTTAATATAATCTGGATCTTTGTTTACGTGAGCGATAGCCACCACTAAGGCCCGGGGCAGATAGAGGTTGTCTTTATTATTAATTACAACAATACCTCTTCGCATACCACATTCTTCTGTAAAATTGTTGTATTTTGACCCTCTACCTTTCCCTGCGGGTAAACGAATCGTCGTGACTCCCAGCACGAAGGTCTGGTGACCTCGGGTGCGACGGAGATATTTAGTGGAGACGCGTCGATGGTCGGCGATGGTTTTAGGTTCGAATCCTGGCGCGATGTTTGCCAGGTACGATACCTATATTTTTTTTGCCAGCAAAACTGGTCAATTTAGCGGTGTCATCGTTATGTATCGGTTGCAAAACTGAATCCGTTGAATTTTTAATTATAACGAAAGATTTACTGGAAATTGCGGCGGCCAGGTGACTTCGGGACGGGAGATATTTAGGCTCTCTCACGTGGTGCTTTTCTGGGAAGGCATCTCCGTTGTAAATGCCCGATTTCTTAGAATCGTGATAGGTACGATACCTATATTTGCAATGTTTACTTTTTGCCAGCAGAACGGGTCAATCGGTGTCATCGCTATGTATCGGCTGCAAAAAGGAATCCGTTATAACGAAAGATTTCCTGGAAATTGCCGCGGCCAGGTGGCCTCGGGACCAAAATGGAGTGGAACAAACGAGACGCGTCGATGATGGTACTAGGTTCGAATCCGCGATGTTTGCCATGACGTCAGCAACGATTTGCCCAGAGGCTACTGGCGACTGGTCGCAGCCTGTCGGAAGGCATAAATAACTCAGAGGATTGGTCTTAGGTTCGATTCCTAGTGCGACTTTTTTTGGCCCCATGACGGGTCAGCGACTGGCCCAGAGGTTAGGACAGCGGTTAGTCGGGCGGGGGGTTAGTCGGGGGTCAAGCGTGTCGCGACAGGTCAGGTGGCCAGCACACTGCCGGCGAAGGTCAGGCGGCTTTGCGGGCGTCGGCGGCCTGTCTGGCTCAAGTGCCGGTATACCTACTACTAAAAATAATATTTACAGGTTGTAGAACACATATTTTTATATTTTACGTCGCACAAATTCAGCGAAGAACATTAACTCCACTCGCGGGCAATGAACTGGTTTTCCACAACTCACGATGTGTCTTTCGCATTGGTTCACTTTCACACTTTCGTAGAACTTCTTTTGTTTTTGAACCAGGACGTCAAATTTGGGGCAGCCCAGAAGTTCTATATTGTAATGTTTTGAAGTACTGCTATCACGTTTTCCTGAGGTTCATCAGTGTCACAGTCGGAGAATCTTAAGCCATGCAAATTTCTCATAACCCAACGAGCACTGCAGGCGTCCTTAGAGGAGAGTGAGTTATATGACCCCCACACGGAAGTAGCGAGAACTGACTTGGCGCGATTTCAAGTCGTAGATACCCAACTTTTTGGTAACAAACTTTCCGTTCACTTGAAACCCGTCAGCGTCAATAATGTATCGTATACCCGACATGTTATAGAAAATATGAAATCTTAATTTGGAACTAACAGTGAAAGCGCCCGGATCCCGCTTTTATATTCTTGATCCAGTATGAGATAGTGGGAGCACCATCCCTAACATTTAAAAAACGTCGTCGATCTGGCAACGTTGCGCTTAGATATCTTGGTCTGCGGCGGCAGATGCTGGATGTTTATTGGATACAATTATGAAGGGGATCTCACCCTTTACTTTATTTCTTTAAATTTGACTCTTTGACTGGTTCGGAAAAATCATGATACAACAAAAGAGAGATATGATATTTAGCCGCCTCAATTTGGTTCCCTTCTGCGCAATTACGTCACGCGGTAAGTTCCCGCCCACTTATGACATGCAAAGTATTACAGTATGTCCACTGATTGAGTTTACAAAGGGACAAATGGACCAAAGAGTAATTAACAGTAATTTTACAACGCAAACTTCCGCAAATTGGCTGAAAATGCAGAGAACACACTACAATGACACTCAGACGTTTCTGACGTTTCGGTTGTTTATAACCAGATGATACAACTTGTACCATTGTTTATAACCGCGTGACGCGCCAATATGGTGTCCAACCTGCGCAATATCATATCTCTCTTTTGTTGTATCATGCGGAAAAATCGTGGTGGGAGACTAGTTGGGGAATATCTAAGACAAACAGACTGTTGATTTGGCAACGCAGATGGTCTCATTGCAGGTTAATGGTAGCTCGGTGCAGTGGAAAGGGTTATGCATATATACAGGGATCGTCATTTGGTTATCAATTTGAACCTACAGTTTGATCAGTTTTTGTGTTGTGTGCTTCAGCATGAAAACTAACACGTCAAGTCTACACCTGACAGCTGTAAGTAGAATTTTTTTTACAAAACTTTCTTATTTTTAATAAATTGAAACTATTGAATTTAACTTTTGTATCGCCTTTGCAATTTATTACAGTACCTTCATACTTTCTATAAAAATTACATAATAACTTTTATTACAAACACTAGATCTTATTTACAGCGTCTTACAAACTCCGCGAAAACCATAGTTTTTCCATTTTCGATTATTTTTTACAATAGAAACTGATTTTTAAAGGAATTATTTTTCTGACAAATGTGATAGTTTTAATGTTATCACTAAATTATTACTAAAACAAGCTGTATAAATCGATCTGAACTGTTTTACTTGTCAGATGAAGTGAATAGTTTTTAATAAAATATATCGCTTTGTTTTTATTATACAGTGTTAAATTAATTTTAACAAACTTAGAAAACGATTCTGTTTGACATGGGTCTCATACTCTTTGACGAGATTATAGTTTTAAGGTCTTAGCTTTTTGTTTTAGGAAAAATGTATTTACAGAGAGTTACTTTGCAAATTTACTTAAAAAATTAACAGGTGTAGTTCTGGAATTACTACGGTTTTCTAGGGTTTTCAGTAGTACTTGAGCGAATGCTATCCTAGTTCTATCGGGAAAAAAGTCGCAAATGGTAACGAAGACAAAATAATAGTAATTGTTCCCCGCACAAGCATGTGCTTCTGCGGTACTCCTAGTTTGGAGCATTGCGAGGGAGAGAATTATTATTATTTATATTTTAAAACTGAATCTATTACTCTCACACTGATTTTAAAATTAACTGATGAGACCTCAAATTGAGACAGGAAACGTTCTCAGACCGTGGGACCCATGAGTATATGTCTAGACACATTTTTTTGTTCACTGTTGTTTATAGGTTGCGATCCGTGGGAAGTCGCATCTCCCCCAAAATATTATATGTGTCCGACAAAAGCTGGATTCATATGGGATTGTTTTTTATTTTTGGGCTAAGATGAAACTACTCTGGGGTGATCATCTCCGCTTCAAAAAGATTTGAAATGAGATCATTACACGTTGTGACGTTAACATACCTGTCAAAAACGACATTTAATTAAATAAATGATCAAAACAGGCTTTATTTGTGATTTTATCGAAAAAAGTTATTTGAAAATGTTGAAATTTTATTTTACCCCTATGTGCAGACAAAAATTCTGACAATGATAAATTTTTAAAAAAATATAGTGATCGGCAGAAAGTTGGAAAACTTTTTTATTATTAATTTCTCAGAAAATTTTATTCTCGATAAAAGTTGAGGCAACATTTCAAACTCAAAACGCCCATATCAAAATTTAAATATTTCTTTGGATACGAGGTAGATTCAAAATGTCAAAATAAGTCAAGAGTACCCTTATTTTTTAAAATACGGTCAAAAGTTACTTACAAAAGTTGTTTGGAATCAAAGGTTGATGTCAGATTTAAAGTCATAGCCACCTAGTCAAAAAAAGAAACTTTTTGTATTTTTTCAACCACCCTGTGCATTACAAAATACTGGAAATGTAACTTATCACCGGATAACAAATTTAAATTAATCTAAATCAGAGTTTAAAAATATTAAATTTTTGAAACTTTCTGCCGGTCCCTGTATAAAACTAATAATTTTTTGTGTGTGCCATATTTGACTTTAGAACTCAACTAACATGGTTCCAACTTTTTGACTGTCACTGTACGCTGTTGGTTCACGTCTGGAGCCGACTCTGTTGTATAAAATTTGCAAAGGAACTTTTTAAAATATATTAGATTGGTTAAAAATATAGTATTATAAATTATTTTTTAATTTCAGCCAACTGACGCTGAAATTGAAGAAGCTGTTTCCACAATAATGAATCCTGTAAGTTTGTATTAATAAATAATATTGTATATATAATATTCCCCTTGCTTTTATAGCTAATAGATATCGAAAGATTGTTTGAGCCATATGTCACGATGCCCCTGGTGAGAGCTGAGCCGACGCCGCAAGCACAAGTATCAGTACACTCCAAAAGCGATTCTGTAAGTTAATACTACAACAATGAATCACTGTTCTTCAAATTGTTTCATTCTTACAGTTAGATGTATCGTCAGCATCACCACGCCCTTCCAGCTCACGAGTGGTATCACAAACAATGAAACATGAACCAGCGAAAAGACCCGGGGGCGTAAAAAATTTAAATTTATTAAATGTCCTACGATCTAAGCCCACTTCTACGAAGGATGATGTTCGCGGTAGTAGTCTTAGAGAATTAATTGGAGAGATGAACGCCCTGGTGGATGGACGACTTTCAAGCGTGAAAGAGGATGTGAGAAATTCAGATCGGAAGATGAGACGATTAAGAAAAGAAATATCAGTCTGGGAAAAAAAACTGGTAGCAACAAGAGAGAGCTATCAACGAGAAAAGAAAAAAACGAAACCTATAAGAAAGAGGCTATGGAGATGGAGAACATAAAAATAAAACTCGCATAATAATTATATAATGTACATATTTTAGATGTAAGTGTATTCTTTTAATTTGAAATGTTTATTTTTTATTTTAAAATTAAGTTTTTCTTAGCATTAAGTGTATGATAGATATATTTTAGTTTATTTAGTATAATATACAATAGATACATTTCTTTCGTTTTTGGGGATGGGAAAAGAAAAATCACACATCATATTTTCAGATTTTTATTTCTACATTACAGTTTCTCATTTTTTAAGAAATTTAAACACAATTTTCCAGTTTATTTCGTTATAGTTTTGATAAGAATTATTGTTATAAAATACTTCTATATCACTCCCTAAATATCGAATGAGTTCCTTTGGGGGTTTCAAATTGCCAAAGCTGTCAAAATATTGACACCTTTTCCCTCTTTTGCGATACGCCACCCAATGAGATCCGGAATTTTTCTGCACATTCAAATTTAAAATGGCCGACTAATTTTTTCTTGGTTTTTTAGGTAGTGTATCTCTCATATACACACCTCTAAAATAAGGAATTCCGTGGGCAAACCTAATTAAATCCAAGTTGGATAAAGGTCTGTTGGGTGGCTTCATTAGTTTTTTTGTTTCTTTAAAAAAAGACCGAAACCACGCCTACTTTTCCGCAAATAGAGTCCAGAACCGATGATCTTCGTAGCTGGCTTTCCATTCCCCATCAGCTTTTTTGTATTATTTACGTCAATTATAGTTTTAGCTATACGGCTAGCACTTCCGGCTATTGATCCAAGGGCACTCAGACCAGCTAGTATAGGCAAAAGCGGGAGAAAACCTCCTTTCTTTTCTTCGAGGGAAATAATTCTAGGTATTTTTAATTTATCTTTTCCGCCAATTTTTTTAATTTGAACTCGTGCAACCCTCACTGCCGCTAAAGACGATTTTTTTAATTTTTTTAGATCATTCAACTCATTGGTAGTATAAGATTTTTTTAGGGCTTTTTTCAACCTTCTTTACAATGTCTCTTCTAAATGAAAATGGACGTTTCATACCCATGCCCAATTTCCTTTTAACCTTCATTGCAGTCGTAATAAGCCAAGCGGCTGTCTTTTCACCAAATTTAGCGTCTCTCGATTTGACTCTGTCCCAAGCACGATTTTCTAGTTCCCAATCAGCCTTGTGTCGTTCTTCTAGAGATTTGCTTTTACTGTAAGCAATATCATGAATTCTACAGGCTGAATCAACTTTATTTATACCAGAATCACCTCTAGAAAGACGTTTTTCTAACTTTGTACCGGGACCACAATACTGGTAACCAGGAAGATGTAACTCAACCGGTAATTTGTCAATTAATGTGTTTACCAACCCGCTCCCTTTGACAAGCAGCATTAGATTGACTCAAGTTTATTCAATCACTCCCTCTTATATAGGTTTAAAAAAAACAACATACAAACAAATAATATTTTTATTTTCACAATTTTACATTTCTAAACTTTTTATTTATCTCGTACATAGTAACCATCGTTTTCAGCTTTTTCAATTCCTCCATATGACTTCGCAGTCTCTAGTTCATTTTTCAGAAAAAATAATATTAGTCGATTTGCCGACAGGGCCCAAGCTGGTTAAAAAGTACCTTTTGTTGTCACCATTCAAACTGTCAATTCGTTCTTGAGTTAGTTCATCCGTAAACCGCTGGGGCAGAATGGTCTTGAAGTCTGCAAACTCCACAACCACCTTCTCTCCATACTTAGTACTTATTCTCTTAAAACTCTGAATCTCAAATTTTTCATTTACTTCCAAATCTCGAACGTTCACCAGATTTTTTAACAACAAATTCTTGTTTAAATTATTTAAGAAGGACATGTTTAGTTTGCTGCAAACACTGATGCTCTTAGTTGAACCACACGCACCTATATAGCTATTCTTGGAGTGGGGGAGCTCTCCCACCACCAAAACCCTATGAGAGTTCTAAGCCAGACAAGTCTGACAGGTTTGACTTAGAACTCTCTTTGTCTTACTACTGCCACTGCTTCCAATTTTTCGAAGCACCGGGCATACTATTGAGGGCGGTGGCTGCCCCTTCCCACGCTTGTTGCTTTTTTTCGCTGTTAAATCAGGCGTTTGTTGTAACGGATTTTTTTGTAAACTCCAAGAAACCCGTTACAACGTTTTTATTTCAATCCAGACAGGCATAAACTAAGAATGCACACATATTATAGGATGGTACAGCTTACATTTTCTTCTTAAATTGTTGATATTTCAAATTATAAATGAATTAATTTCGCGAGCGTACCGCTAGCGACCTCCTGTGGTAGATAGCGAACCCGCAAAAACTATTGATTTGTTTCCATTATTTGTTAAAACAGACTGAAATTTATTGTGTGGGTATTTACGAACAGATTGAAGTAGAAGTATGTTAAATTGCTTTAAATATAATAGCATTCGTTTTAGTATTATTTAATATACAAGTAAAGAGAATCATTTGAAATAGACCGTCAATTGACTCCGGCAGCTCGATTCTTATTGGCTGCACTTTTTTATGTACCCCGGTTGTATGGAATGAATCGAACGGTGTCACGATTCTCTTCCCTTTTTTAATTTCGCTCTCGAATTGATCGGTACTGTCACTGTCGCATTAATTTTAGAGAGCTCCACTTAACAAAAATATTAATATTCAAGGCATAATTTTATTAATAATTTCCAAGTTTCAATAAATAATTTTAAATCAAATTTCATAGTTTAACTAAAGTTAAACGACTAGCAATTTATTGCAAGTTTTAAATTCAGCTAAATTTTTATATTTCTAATAATTAAGTCATAAACTAAGTAGTTGTAGTTTAAGTTGAATTTTGTATACCTACCTACCTACTTTATAAACCATTGGGTACCCTACGCATTTTATATCACAAATATTAGCATCCTTGGACTAAACTGCTGCTCTTGTTGTGTTTGTTATATATATGTACACCATTGACACGGAGGCGTGGACACTGTGACAGCAAAGGACGCCTACAGTCGACCAGTACGCTGCTGAGCTAGGCACTGAACGGTACGGCAACATCTGCACCAAAACCTGAGATTGGCTCTGCTCTGGCTAGTCACCACATGCGCCTACTGCAAGCCACCCGTTGAGGCCAGTTCGTAGCAGGAAAGTCGCCACCTCGAACAATCAGAATAGGAAAGTCGTCACATCGAACAATCAGAATATTCTCCTGTCAAGTGTCTCAATCGCAAGTACATATAAACTTTCACTCAAACCTCAAGTGCTAGTAGTTCCAAGAGACTTTCAAAAACACAGGACGTTCTAAATTCTATCTTTTAAAAATTCATTAAAATTTAACTTCTTTAGTTTTTTATAAAAAACTTAACTTTTAACTATAATTTTACAACAACTAAAGTAAGTTCTAAATTGTCATAAACTTATAACAGTTATTCACATATTCACATGTACACGATATAGGTAATAAATATTGTATGATTTTTTACGAGGTGTGTTTGATTTAGGAGGAGAGAATAGTTTGTCGGGGCAACGAATTCAGGTCACAAAAGAATCCGAACCCACCTAAATAAAAAACGAAAAAGCAGCTATACACATTTAGCACCTTCCAACTTTCTTTTTCGGTTATATTGTTTCCAGGAAATTATGTCGGGATTTTTCTTGGCAAATTCTACGAGCCACCGCTTCTGATTCTGCGAAGTATTACATCCGCGGCCCTGCGTATTTAAATTTTCTTTTTCCATCACCAATCTGCCAGAGAATGTAAGACTCACCGAGAACTGTCACAAAAACGTACCTAAACAAAACGACAATATAACCTCACTTTCTCATAAATTAATTAAAATTAGATCAAATGTAACAAACAATGCGACGTTGCCATCGATTTTCCAAGTTTGCATTTGCGAATAATCGTTGTTGGTTCGGTCGTGTACGAACGCTTGTCAAAAATTTCGTTAGGGAAACGTATACGTTTTTAACAGTTCGTATTTATGCGTATACCTACGTATAAAAGCGAACGATTTCAATAATCGACCCCCAGAGCCAGAGCTTTTAATGACGATTTTGGGACACTTCACTGCCGATTTCAAGAAAACAATATTATTTGACAAAAAATTATACCTATTTAGTTACCTATGGAATGCAATTTCATAATCTTGATGTAAAAGTCTATTCGTATTTTTATAATGCTTGACCAAGTAATTTTTTAAAAGGATGATAAAATTTCACGTCCCCAATAGATTTTTACAAAAAGAAAGTTAGCGGCTTTATGGGACTATAAATTTTGGCAACTGGTAATATCATACCAACATCCAAGTTCTACACTGAACCAAAAAGAATTCTGTTTATGGATTTTCGTCCGATGAACGAGTTTATTGAATATTTGTACATTGGTCGATGTTTATAATTTTATCACTCAAGGAACTTCTTTAATTGATTCAATAAACGGGTTTATTGATCTATAAACACATTCATAAACTCAATCATTTTTGTTCATAAAACCAACGAACGTATTCATTGATCCAATAAAAGGATTTATTGATCTAATAAACGCATTCATTAGCTCAATTGTTTTTGTTCGTAACACCAACACATATTCATTGATCCAATAAAAAGGTTTATTAATCCAATAAACACATTAATTGGTTTAATCATATATGTTCGTTAAAACAATAAATGTGTTTATCAATTCAATAAAGATTATTGTTGATTCAATCAATGCGTTCATTAACCTAACGAAAGTATTCGATAAACAGAGTTCGTTGAGCCAATGATTTTAATTCATTTATACAGGGTCCGGCACTGAAACTGTCTTTTTTTAAAGGTAAAAAAAATATATAAATTGTATATTTTATTTTTTTTATTATTAGTATTAAGCAATAGCATGGGAAGTTTGAAATTAAGATGTCTTAAAAAGAATATTTGACAAGTGTCTACCGTTGCTGTCGATGCACTGTTGTAGCCAATTTCTGAAGTTGATGTTGACCCTCCCCCGCACAAGCATGATTGCCTCAGGGATACTCCTAATTTGGAGTATTGTGAGGGTGAGAATTATTATTATTATTATTATACTCTTTCGAGCATTGCAGCCGGTATATTGGCTATTCGTGACGAATATTGTTTTTCAATTCTTCCACAGTTGCAGGACGGTTGTTATGGACTTTAGATTTAAGGTAGCCCCATAGAAAAAAATCACATTTGGCTAAATCTGGCGATCGTGCGGGCCACGGTTTGTCGTCACCCCTGTTGGAAACAAGTCACCCTGGAAAGTTTTCGTGGCCCGCACGCTCGCCAAATTTAGCTCCATGTGATTTTTTTCTATGGGGCTACCTTAAATCTAAAGGCCATAAGAATCGTCCTGCAACTGTGGAAGAACCGAAAAACAATATTCGTCACGAATAGCCAATATACCGGTTGCAATGCTCGAAAGAGTCCACATCAACTTCAGAAATCGGCTACAACAATGCATCGACAGCAACGGTAGACACTTGTCAAATATTCTTTTTAAGACCTCTTAATTTCAAACTTCCCATGTTATTGCTTAATACTACTAATAAAAAAAATAAAATGTACAATTTATACTTTTATTTTTTACCTTTAAAAAAGGCAGATTCAGTGCCGGACCCTGCGTACAACCACTATAACGATGAAGTAAAATAACAGGTATTTCAGCCAAACTTTTGAGTTATGAGTTATTTATTCTTTACAATGAACCAAGCTTTCGGCCATATTCTTGGCCTTCGTCAGGGCTAAAATAGTCTTAGGTAAAATATATTATTGAGTAAGAATTATTTATATAGGTACTTACTATTGAAATGAATATTGAAAAGTTATGATCCTAATGGATATAAACTTCCAAAAATGGAATAAATTGTTTTGTTAATATTTTTGTTGTTTTCTACTGAAAATTTTTTAATAAATATTTATGGTTGTTATAGAAATTTGAAATAAAAGAAAATCTACATATTATGAAGCAAGTCGTGAAAAAAACAAATGATGGCAGACAGTAATATTGTTTTAAGGTTATAAAAATTTTTAGGTTATCAAAAAGTTTGACAATAAACAAAAGAAATCTAAATTTTAGGTTATTTGTCAAAAAGGTTAGAAAATATTTGCCAATAAAAATTGTTTGATTGAAAACCGAAAACTTGGTAGGGTAGTATCCTTGTTTATGGATAGGTACCACAGAAAATATAGTTCCACAACAGAGAGCTCCTTAACAATAACTGTCAAATGGACTCCAACTTTAGACTCCTAAAACAAGGACATTGCATTTCTTATGAAATGATATTTTCCTAAAATATAATCTTCCCACTTTATAGATTAGCGATCATCTAATAGTGGACCTCAATCTTGCATTTGGAAAATATTAAGCTTAAAAGTTGGAGTCCATTTGACAGCTGTCATTAAGGAACCTTCTGTACTGGATATATTTTCTGTGATAGGTACTCAGTTAGCCAATATTTGACACTGACATACGGACATGACAGAAATACAGTAGATGCAGGGGAAAGATTTTGCAAAAAATAAAGTTGTCCAGCTGTTTTTTTTTTGGTAGATTTTAATAGTGGAAAATTAGTAGGCAATGACTGAGCCACTTTAATTTTTGGCGCCATCTGTTGCTTGTTGCTTGTATCCAATATTGCTCTCGTATTCACATGACTGTCACACATTGGCTAACTAGGGATTCCATAAACAAGGGTAGTATAAAATAATGCTAATAATTTTACAGATACTACCCTACCAAGTTTTCGGTTTTCAAACAAAAAATTTTTATTGGCAAATAGTTTCTAATCTTTTTGACAAATAACCTAAAATTTACATTGTCAAACTTTTTGATAACCTAAAAATTTTTACAACCTTAAAACAATATTACTGTCTGCTATCATTTGTTTTTTCACTACTTGCTTCATAATATATAGATTTTCTTTTATTTCAAATTTCTATAACAACCATAAATTTATTACCAACATCCAAGTTCTAATGGATGTGCCGGTGCTTTTGATCTCGTAAATATGAAAACTAAAAGCTATTAACCGTATAAAATATAAAGAAAAAATCGCGATTAAAAACTAAAAACGCATCTCTCAAAAAAGCATGTCACGGTGACTTTTATGATTTTTACCGGCGCCTTCAAAAAGTATAATGCAATTTCATTCATACAGTATACAAAAATTTAAAAAAGAAATAAAGTAGCCACCATTCAAACTGCCAATATAGGGTTAAAAATGGCGGCGAATTTCATCTCTTTTGGTTCCCTGCTCCTTGTCGTGCGCAATAGAGCCAAAAACGGTATATGTTAATATACAGGTATATGATCTTAACTTTTCAAGGGCTACCTAATGGTGCTGGTACCAACTGGTACCATAATGGTGCCAAAATGGGTACCAACAGTTTGGTACCTTGGCACCAACCATCATTTACACCGACGGATAGCTCTTGACAAGATAAGACAGGAATGTGAAATTCATTTTGTTTTATCTCAACCAGTTTTGTCGCTACAACGGTGCAAAGTAGTCAAAATGCCTATTTTCAACTATTTATAGCTCAGAATCTGAGAATTTTTAAAAAATGATATTCTTTTGATGTGTTTAGAATTTTCCGAAGAATTCTAATTTGTTTATCTACTGCGTTTCGTTACTGTTCACTTAATTAATGTTATTGAATAAAGTATAAATAGGTACATAGTTGGTCATAGTTTCTATTGTTTTTGTTACTTTTATTCCCATGGGACTATAAAAATTTTTACACCCTTAGGACTAAAATATTTTAGTCCCAAGGGAGTAAATGCCGCTCTTTTAAACTTTTGTTGTTATCTCGCAAAGTCGATATTCAAATGTGGCTTTGACACCAAAACTAAAAGCTTTGGGGTCAATTTAGTTAGAAAAAGTGGAATGAGCCAAAAAATTGACACCGTAGAACTTGGTAAACCTGAATTTTTTTCGCTGAACAAATTTTGGAGTCGATTTTATGAGAAAAATGTGACAAGCCAAAAGGATTTGGTGTACTGTTGATTTAGGCGTTTTCACAACATATATAAAAATATCAAATATTTACAGTGGCCGCTAGACTTGTGCAAAGTTTGACTGAAATCGCAGAAACTACAACTGATTTGCTACAAAGAACAGGCATGAATCGAGAAGAAGCAGATAAGGTGGTTGGTGTTATTCAGCGAGCATTTAGAAGACACCTCGAAGATAAGAAACTATCAGAAGACACTGGCACTGGTATGAGTAATGTGAATATTATACGAACGGCATGATTACGATCCCAGAATATATTCCAATCTGGGCGAATCAAACTTTGACTATATGCCTTTAGTATTCGATAAAAAATTATTTCATAAACTAATAGGGCCGTAATGGGGAATTTTTGTAATATTATTATTCCTCAAATCCTTAGAACGCTTCAACCTCAGCTTCAAATAACTGCAATCAAATCTGGTACACTAAATCAGAAATCCCCATTGGTGCTTTCGGGGACACTTGGCGGTTGTGAGGACTGTCCTCTTAAGCACGTTATGTGTATAAGGGTAGATTTGGGGACAGTCCTCATAACAGCCTCTTCTATGTTGTGGCAGTTTTGAGAACACTGTTCCTTTTAGAAGCTACTAGAGGGGAAGCTAAGTTACCCCCACCACTGAAAAATAATTCGGACTATTAAGATGTCCTCAAATCTGCCATTAGATCAATTCCAATAAAATCTATGGGCAAGGGGAAAAAATCGCTTGAACACGTCAACCTTAATTATGTAATGCGTAAATTTTGGCATAAATGCATCATGTGGCGTCAGTGGTGTCATTGGACGTCATCGTATCCGAATACCTTATTCAATGATAATATCCTAAACCTCTTTACCAAGTAATTATTAAATTGTAACAGTTAAATACGACCACATGATGTTTTATACTACCACCTAAATTTTTTAATGATTTAGTGTAAGCATTACATTATTAAATTATTTCTTATTACAAAGGTAACTGAAAGTGTCCTCAGAACTGCCATTGCTCTTGTAAATTGCAAAATATAAGTATATTCCACGCAAAATCGTTCAAGTTTTTTTTCCAATGACTTCATAATAGAAAATAGTGCGCCCTCAAAAACCACTGCTAAACTGTACTACAGTGGTGCATACTTTTATTGTTACTTTTTTTAACAAGTACTTACCTAATTTTAATTTGTAAAATTAACTACGACTACAAATGTAATTTTATATTAATATCTCAATTTTTTTAATGATTTATTAGTGTACCTAAGAATTAGACTTGTGAATTATTTTTTTAAAATCGGCATTAAAGAGCAACATTTCAAACCAGTTTGAAACTGCCAGAAGCATGCGAAGTTTCATTTTGACATTCCAAAAACTATACTGCGCATGCTTCCCACAGTTCCAAACTGATTTCAAACGGTTTGAAATTCTGCTGAAACAGACCTACGATTTTTTTTAATAAGTAGGCCTTGGCAAGATGTCGAACCAAACGTCAGATGGGCCCGTAGCTCGTCAAACGTGACCAGATATTCAAAACCCGGTCAATAAAATATCATTTAACTTTTCAACCCCATTGCGGAATTGGTATCTATAATATAATACTTTAGAAAGTAAAAAAAAAAACAATTCTAAGCTAAACATTGTCAGATTTATACAGTTACAAGTTCTCTGGCACTTTTTGTTTGGAATGAAATGCTCCATCCAAAAATAAATGTTAGAGTTCCATTTTAAAATCTGTACCAGTGTACCTAGTAGTATTTTCTTAGTTTATTAATCCTGAACTGCTCCTCGCTGCGCTCTTGATATGAAGTAACGTATTAAGATTTTTAAACTGATTTTCTCATACAACCCGAACTCTCAAAAAGACTGGGCAACCCTTAAAGCGACAGGACCCTTTAGAATGTGTCCTCAAAACTGCCATTGCTCCCGCAATAGTGATTTACGTTGCAATATGCGTAAGTACACTCTTTTGGCTGAAGAGGTTGTTTGTTGTGTGTTGTATGTGCCTCTTTTATTTCACACTGGGGAAATAATAACTATTAATTTTTCTTTCGTATAATTTAGGAAATTGATCACTGTGTAAAACATAAAATTTGACGTAGGTTTCGTGTTACTACATAATATACAGGGTGAGTCACATCTAAAGGCAGAGCTGAAAACACAAGGTAGAATTCGCTAAAATAAGCACATATGCTTAATAAACATTAGCTCAAAAACGCTTGGTTCTCCATATACAGCGTGTTGAAACTTTTAACATATATTTTTTAATTTTTTCGAGCCCGTTTAGGAATTACAACAAAATTTGATATATATTATGGGTTGTCATTTTGTGCAATAATTTTGCCCTGTTCAGATGAGCAGCGGCGTAGATACAAATAATTTTATTTTAAATGCCAGCATAATCACCTTGGCACTAATTTAAAAAATCCGAAATTACGAGGAAACTGTACCAGAAATAAAAAAATACCAAGAGGCGCTTTTTGTTCCAAATTGAATGGGCTATCCAAAAAAAGGCAAAATTTTTGGTTTTGCACAGGATCGTATTCCTTTTTTTACAATTATTTAGAGTAACTATTTGTATCTACGCCGCTGCTCATCTGTATGGGGCCAAATTATTGCACAAAATGGCAACCTACCGATGCATAATGTGTACCAAATTTGGTTGAAATTCTTAAACGGGTTCGAGAAAAATTCAAAAATATGTTATTTTTGGAAAATTTTCAACACGCTGTATGTGGAGAACCAAGAGGTTTTGAGCTAATGTTTATTAAGGATATGTGCTTATTTTAGCGAGTTCTACCTTGTGTTTTCGGCCCTGCCTTTAGATGTGACTTACCCTGTGTATATACAGGATGATTTTTTTAGGTCTACCACCGCGATTTTCTCGCTCATTTTGCGGCCTACAAAAAAAACCTAAGAAACAAAAATGTGGAAATTGTGGACAGCTAAGTGGTGCTGCAAAAGAAATCGGCATCCATGGCCAACTTGTCGCGCAATATTAAAAAAAAACTCAAATTGAACAAAACTATTAATGGCCGTGGAATGTTTATTTTAAGAGACAGAGGAAAACTTTTATATTGAAAATTGATGGCACTGAGAGGCTTTATCCACCCAGGTGCTCAGATAGTTTCAGCAAATTACACAGGGTCTTCGGCTCTCTTGAGACCATGAAAATTTTTGTCAATTTTAGGTTTTTTTAGTACACCGCGAAAAGTTGGGTATGGAGGCCCATTCATTTTTAATGTCGCCTCGCTGACCAAAATTGCCATATTTTGTTTTCTTACATATTTTCTGTGCGGCCCAAAATAAGCGAGAAAATCGCTTAATAAGAAATAAACAAAAAAAATGCATAGCCTCAAGAGAGCCGAAGACCCTGTGTAATTTGCTGAAACTATCTGAGCACCTGGGTGGATAAAGCCGCTCAGTGCCATCAATTTTCAATATAAAAGTTTTCCTCTGTCTCTTAAAATAAACATTCCACGGCCATTAATAGTTTTGCTCAATTTGAGGTTTTTTTAATATTGCGCGACAAGTTGGCCATGGATGCCGATTTCTTTTGCAGCACCACTTAGCTGTCCAAAATTGCCACATTTTTGTTTCTTACGTTTTTTTTTGTAGACCTCAAAATGAGCGAGAAAATCGCGGTGGTAGACCTAAAAAAATCATCCTGTATATATATGTATATATACAGGAGATGATAACCTACGGATTTGTCAGATACAAAAAGGAAGGGATTATTTACTGGTTTTCTATTGAAATCAACAGAGATGATGAAGTGATTATGTATTCATCATTAAACAATGCCTATAAAAGGATGTATCTACCATATTCCCTCATTGGTCTAAGTAATTATTCAAATACGCAAGATATTGTATTGTGTAATTTTGTGACTAGGTACTCCGCAAATAGGTAGGAAGACAAGGAAAGAAACCATGAGAGCATAATTGTATTAATTATGTATTTATAAGTGTACTCTACACCAAATTTTCAAAATGTCTCCCTCTATGTCGTAAGCACAAACGAACCCGTTTTCGTACTTCGGACTTTGTAATTCTTATTGAAAAAGTTTCTCGCATTTTTACTACCGCCTCTTCTATTTTACCTATTAATTGTTCCCTTGTAGTTATTTTTCCTTGTCTTCCTACCTACTTGCGAAGTACCTAGTCACAATAGTACATAATAAAGTATCTTGTGTATTTGAATAATTACTTAGGCCAATGAGGGAATATGGTAGATACATCCTTTTATAGGCATTGTTTAATGATGAATACATAACCACTTCATCATCTCAGTTGATTTCAATAGAAAACCGGGAAATAATCTCTTCCTTTTTGTACCTGGCAAATCCGTAGGTTATCTACCTGTTCAACAACAATTGTGTTATTTTACGTCCATACATGAAATATCTTACAACCTCATATCTCCTTGGAAAGCCAACAATCCAGGTAAGTTTTTGCAAGAACTTGCACGTTTCATGTATTGTAAAATTTTCGGATAAAACAGCCACGTATGTGCAACTGAATATATTTTTTTTGCGATTAACCTTCGGTTTTAGAGGTCCCATTTTTTTCTGAGCGAATTTTTTCCAATCGTTTTCCTACATAATGTGTACTATTAGTGTAATCTAAGTGGAGGAATAGACATAATTTGGAAAACTTGCTAGGCTTTTCAAAAATCTCTACAGTTAGTGGGACGGGACAGTGAAATTTTGAAAAACGGAAAAACTTAAATAACTCAAAAACCATTGCCTTTCGTATACTGCATTATAGGGGTCAATGAACTTCAAATGAGGTCCCCTATCACTCCTTAAAAGGAATACCTTTCATTACCAGTCACCCTGTGTATACAGGGTGTCCCGAAATTAGCCTGCCATAATTTACCAGCGTGTTCTACGACCTAAAAAAATAAAAAAGTTCCTATAAACATGGCCTCAAAAATGCCCCCTAATGGGGCTATAGCCACTGAAAGGGCAGTTTCACAAACGGGTTTCTATAAATATTTCCAGAACGAACAAAGATAAAATTCGGAAATTTGGTATGTGATGTACCTGTAAGATTTGACATTTACCGAGGTAGCGATACTTAGACATTCTTAATCATAGGCGTCCCAAATGGGGAGGTTCGGGAGTTAAAATTACCCCAAAATTTTTTTGTATACTTTTTTCCAGATTTCTTGCGAAATTATGAAAGTTGAAGGTATTCTACGAAGAAAAGGTGCTCTTGTTGAAGTTCGATAGCATGCATGGTTTTCGAGTAAACTCGTTTTGAAATTTTTTTGCAAAGCCATGAAAATGACCATTAGAAACTAGCCTGCCATAATATACCACCACCTTTTTTGGTACAAAAAAATGAAAAAAGTTCCTATAAACATGGCCTCAAAAAAGTCCCTTAAGGGGGCTATAGCCCCGGAAATGGACACTTTAGCAAACGGTTTTTTCTAAATATTTCCAGAACGAACAACGATAAAATTATGAAATTTGGTGTGAGATATACCTGTGAGATTTCACGTTTACCGAGGTAGAGATAATTTGACATTCTTCAACATAGGCGTCCCAAATAAGGGGGGTCAAGGGGCTAAAAATATCCAAAAAAATTTTTGTGTGGTTTTTTCATGATTTATTCTCCCAGGTACGTCACATACCAAATTTAAGAATTTTATCTTTGCTCTTTCTGGAAATATTTAGAAAAAACCGTTTGCCAAAGTGTCCATTTCGAGAGCTATAGCCCTCTTAGGGAGCATTTTTGAGGCCATGTTTATGGGAACTTTTCGTTTTTTTGGGTCGCAGAAAACGCTGGTAAAATATCGCAGGCTAATTTCTAATACACATTTTCATGGCTCTCTGCAAAAAAATTTCAATACGATTTTACTCGAAAACGGTGCACGCTATCAAGGTTCAACAAGAGCGCAATTTTTTCGTAGAATACCCTGAAATTTTATAATTTCGCAATAAATTTGGGGAAAAAGCACACACAAAAAATTTAGGGCATTTTTAACCCCTTAACCCCCACATACCAAATTTCAGAATTTTATCTTTGTTCGTTCTGGAAATATTTATAAAAAACCGTTTGTGAAACTGCCCCTTTCGGGTGCTATAGCCCCATAGGGGGAATTTTGAGGCCATGTTTATAGGAACTTTTTTCATTTTTTTAGGTCGTAGAATACGCTGGTAAATTCTGGCAGGCTAATTTCGGGACACCCTGTATATATATATATATACAATGTGTTTCACTTTAAAACGGACAATTCCGTATTTTTCGAAATTTTGGTCGATCTTCAAATTTTTTTTTTAACATATCGTATTCAAAGAGTTCTATCCTTTGGGCTACAGTTTTTTGATATACGATCATTCCATGGCCTACTGCAATCAAACGAAGACCCCAAAAATCACAAAATTGTGTTAGGCATTTTTTGTTTGAAAAGATCGAATTCAGCTTACCTCATATCCCTATTTCCGCAGTTTCAATATTCTAGCACTTACAGGGTGTTCAGAAAATAGAGCAAAATTTCGAAAAAATTACACCTTTAGGAGTGCCCTGTATGAAACACGGGCCTTATTTTGCGAATGTTTTTTCACAAATCGAAAAGGTCTTGCCCAAGGTACTATTACAAATGATTTCGTGGGTCTACCTCATACAGGGTGTTCGGAAAGAAAAAGCCAATTTGCCCATTTCTTTCTTAAATTCTTGTCATAAATTAAAAACTTTTTTTAAATTTTGGTAGCTTCTACTAATGCTCCTCACAACCTGTATACATTTCTCCAACCTTTTTTGCAATTAGCAGTAAGCCTCTGCAGCTGTTCTTCTGAAATCGGACGACACACATTCCAATCAATTTTTAAAGGAAAGAACAGCAAGCTGCAGAGGGTTACTGCTAATTGCAAAAAAAAAATGTTGGACGAGTTATAACGAGGATTAGTAGAAGCTACAAAATTTAAAAAAGGTTTGAATTTACGACAAGAAATTAAAAAAATTTTAGGCAAATTCGCTTTTTCTTTCAGAACACCCTGTATGAGATAGACATACCAAATCATTTGTAATAGTACCTTGGGCAAGACCTTTTCGATTTGTGAAAAAACATTCACAAAATAAGGCCCGTGTTTCATACAGGGCACTCCTAAATGTGCCATTTTTTTTCGAAATTTGGCCATATTTTCTGAAGTGCTAGAATATTCAAACTGCGGAAATAGGGATCTGAGCTAAGCTGAATTCGATGGCATTAATAATTTTTTAAAACAAAAAAATGCCTAACACGATTTCGTGATTTTTGGGGTCTTCGTTTAATTGCAGTAGGCCATGGAATGATCGTATATAAAGAAACTGTAGCCCAAAGGATAGAGCTCTTTGAATACAATATGTTAAAAAAAATAATTTTGAAAATCGACCAAAATTTCGAAAAATACTTAATTGTCCGTTTTAAAGTGAAACACACTGTATATACAGGGTGTTCCTTAATGACATGCTAATACTTAAGGGGGTTATTCTTGGGCCCATTTTAAGAAAAAAACTTCATATGAACGTATGTCGTAAACCTCCTAACTTTTAAGATACAGGGCGTTAAAGTTCATTTTTTTAAATTGAATTTTGGCTACATCTCCTGAAATAATCAAGCTGCTGAACTGAAATTTGGCACTGCTATGTTTTTGGGGATGGAGAATAAGCTGAAAATGTCATTTTCACCGTATCTCATAGAGGGCGCCACTTGCGCTGGTTTTGGATCACGCTTTTACACGTAACTTTTTTGAGGTTATCTTTTTGGTCCTGCAGGTCCATCATTATAGTGCATGTTTTCATTCTGCAAGAAAAAGGTACTCTTGTTTCATAACGATTAAATCAACCGTTTGCGTTGAAATTACCAAAACTTGCCCCAAAACACCTGTTGATTCCAATATTCGAAACATAAAATTTTCACCTACTGCTTTCAAATGTTACAGATCAACTGTACATTCAAAATGATGAAAAAAATGCCAAATGGGCATTGGTCAAAACACCATTGGTTTTCCTGAAATAGAGTGTCAAAATTTTGTCAAATTCAATCCTTTTCATTTTGAAAGCGAATAATTTTTGGTACGTTGTTCATAGGGATTTTTTTCTCAGTTTAAATGGTACAGTTGATCTGTAACACTTGAAGGTGGTAGGTGAAAATTTTATGTTTCGAATATTGAAGTCAACAGGTGTTTTGGAGAACGTTTTGGCAATTTCAAAGCAAACGGTTGATTTAATCGTTATGAAACAAGAATACCTTTTTATTGCAGAATGAAAAGATGCACTAAAATAATGGACCTGCAGGACCAAAAAGATAACCTCAAAAGAGTTACGCGTAAAAGCGTGATCAAATAACAGCGCAAGTGGCGCCCTCTGTGAGATACGGTGAAATTTGACATTTTCAGCTTATTCTCCATCCCCAAAAACATGGCAGTGTCAAATTTCAGTTCAGCAGCTTGATTATTTTGGGAGATGTAGCCAAAATTCAATTTAAAAAAATTAACTTTAACGCCCTGTATCTCAAAAGTTAGGATGTTTACGGCATACGTTCATATGAAGTTTTTTTCTTAAAATGGGCCCAAGAATAACCCCCTTAAGTATTAGCATGTCATTAAGGAACACCCTGTATATACAGGGTGGTTCACTTTTATGTGGTAGGAAAGCTTAGTTACCGAGATACAGGGCGTTGAAGTGTTGGAAAAAATATGAAGTATTTTTTACACTGTCCGAACCAGTGGAGATATTTAAACCAAATTTGATGTGTAGTACCACCTTTTTGACTACGATATTTAGTGATAATATGAAGGTCCTGAAATAACCAGTGGTGGAGTTATGGGTTTTCACTATCACTAAATTTAAAAAGTAATTAGTACGGACCTGTCTCACATCAACGTAATTTTTTTTTTCGTAAAGTTCTTTCAATTCTCTACAAAAAGTGTATCTTGACATTTTTTTGTATCTGCCACGGTTGTGTAGTAAATAAATTATTTCGTTTCCATCTCAGCCTTTTTTGCCTAAAAATGTGTTTTCTAAGATTATTGATAAATATCGCAAATAACAGAAATTAATTATGGAACACTTATCGGATTCAGCTATTTTATTTTTAATTTTATGGAAACAATTTTAAAAATAAACTGGCACTTGGTTTGAGGTACATTACTTTATTATCATTTTAACATTTTTATCAAATCTAGTATTATTTCTTAATAATTTTTATAATTCTAAATTTGTAGAATTCTAAATTATACCACGACGAGTAAAACATGATTCTTCCGCCCATAAAATGTTATTTAAAAATTGTCTTATTTCCTTTGACTACAAAATCCATCGGCAAAATACTAATGTCCTTTCTGCATCGCCGTACTGGTGAAGATAAGTGTGCCATGGAAAAGAAAATCTTATTGACAGTTAATAATACAATAATCTGTCATCCAGTAGATGAACGTAGCAGCGCCGCAGTTTGTCTTTGTTAATAATTAAAATGCCGTTCCAATTTACAAATGAAGAGCAGGCTGACATCCATTTCTGCTATGGAGTTGCAAATGGGAACTCTGCGGAAGCAGCCAGAGAATACCGGAGGCGATTTCCAAATAGGCGCCATCCGCGTCCCTCGGTGTTTGTTATCATGCACCGGCAATTCAGAACTCGCGGTCTGAGAACTAGAATCGTCGAACGAGGAAATGAAAACAATATCCAACAAGTCAGACGCAACAATGAGATTCTTCGTGAATTCGATAGGAATCCTACAACAAGTAGCAGAAGAGTGTCAGTGGCCCTACGTGTTTCAAAGTCTGCAATTTTGCGAGCTTTAAAAAGAGATCACAGGCATGCATATCATCTACAACCCGTACAAGGTTTAAGGCCCGGCGATGCAGAAAGAAGATTAGTGTTTTGCCGATGGATTTTGGAGTCAATTGAAGGAAATAGACAATTTTTAAATAACATTTTATGGACGGACGAGTCGTGTTTTACTCGTCGTGGAGTAGTAAACTTTCATAATCAGCATATTTGGGCACAAGAAAACCCACATGCAATCCGGCCAAGAAATTTTCAGGTCGAATTTAGTGTCAATGTTTGGATTGGACTGTACAACCATCATCTGTTTGGACCCTTTTTTTTGCCACAGCGAGTGAATGGTGACAATTTTTTGGAGTTTTTAGTAGCTGAGCATAATAATATGGGGGAAGACATTCCTTTAAACTTAAGATTGTTGGCTTGGTTCCAACTTGACGGCTGTCCTGCACATTTTCACCGAAATGTGAGGAACTGGTTAAATATTAACTTTCCAAATAGGTGGATCGGACGAGGGGGACCGGTCGCTTGGCCACCACGTTCTCCGGACATAACACCTCTGGACTTCTTCGTATGGGGATTTTTAAAAGAACAAGTCTATGCGACTCCTGTAGAAACAAGGGAACAACTTATTGATCGTATCAGAAATGCGTGCGATGAATTGAGAAATGGCAATTTAATCGATGCTGTTCAATCCGTTAGGCGTCGAAGTGAATTATGTGTGCAACAGAATGAATCACATTTTGAACAATTGTTGAATGTTGTACAAATTTAGAATTATAAAAATTATTAAGAAAGAATACTAGATTTGATAAAAATGTTAAAATGATAATAAAGTAATGTACCTCAAACCAAGTGCCAGTTTATTTTTAAAATTGTTTCCATAAATTTAAAAATAAAATAGCTGAATCCGATAAGTGTTCCATAATTAATTTCTGTTATTTGCGATATTTATCAATAATCTTAGAAAACACATTTTTAGGCAAAAAAGGCTGAGATGGAAACGAAATAATTTATTTACTACACAACCGTGGCAGACACAAAAAAATGTCAAGATACACTTTTTGTAGAGAATTGAAAGAACTTTACGAAAAAAAAATTTACGTTGATGTGAGACAGGTCCGTACTAATTACTTTTTAAATTTAGTGATAGTGAAAACCCATAACTCCACCACTGGTTATTTCAGGACCTTCATATTATCACTAAATATCGTAGTCAAAAAGGTGGTACTACACATCAAATTTGGTTTAAATATCTCCACTGGTTCGGACAGTGCAAAAAATACTTCATATTTTTTCCAACACTTCAACGCCCTGTATCTCGGAAACTAAGCTTTCCCCGATATATGTTGATATAAAATTTTCATTTTAGATTATCTTTTTCTATCTAATGTTAAAGTCCTACCACATAAAAGTGAACCACCCTGTATATATATATATATATATATATATATATATATATAAGAAAAAGTGATAATGGGCAAACACTCAAAGTTAACAAAAAGAAAAAACTAGTAACCGCATAACACGTGTTTCATGCTATTTGGCAATCATCAGTACGGTGTAACATTAACCAAATCAAAAGATAGGCATGATTAATTAATAATTAATGTTACACCGTACTGATGATTGCCAAATAGCATGAAACACGTGTATGCGGTTACTAGTTTTTTCTTTTTGTTAACTTTGAGTGTTTGCCCATTATCACTTTTTCTTGTAATTATTACATTTACACTCGCTAATCTTACATCATTATTGTCATTGTATCTTGGGTTATGAAGATTTCCACGCAGGTCGCTTTAGCAGCCTCCGTGGCGATGTTAGTACAAGCCCCAAAATAGGGGATGTGCTGGCTGAAGCTGCAAATGTGCTGTTGGCTCCTGCCTGGACTTCATTTGTTGCTTCCCAAATCATGCCTATCTTTTGATTTGGTTAATGTTACACCGTACTGATGATTGCCAAATAGCATGAAACACGTGTATGCGGTTACTAGTTTTTTCTTTTTGTTAACTTTGAGTGTTTGCCCATTATCACTTTTTCTTGTAATTATTACATTTACACTCGCTAATCTTACATCATTATATATATATATATATATATATATATATATATATATATATATACATATATATATATATATATATATATAAAAGAAAAGGTGATAATGGGCAAACACTCAAAGTTACCAAAAAGAAAAAACTAGTAACCGCATACACCGCATACACGTGTTTTTTGCTATTTGGCAATCATCAGTACGGTGTAACATTAACCAAATCAAAAGATAGGCATGATTTGGGAAGCAACAAATGAAGTCCAGGCAGGAGCCAACAGCACATTTGCAGCTTCAGTCAGCACATCCCCTATTTTGGGGCTTGTAATAACATGGAGCCACGGAGGCTGCTAAAGCGACCTGCGTGGAAATCTTCATAACCTAAGATACAATGACAATAAGGATGTAAGATTAGCGAGTGTAAATGTAATAATTACAAGAAAAGGTGATAATGGGCAAACACTCAAAGTTAACAAAAAGAAAAAACTAGTAACCGCATACACGTGTTACTAGTTTTTTCTCGGGTTTTTTCTTGTATCTCTTTTTTTTATTGCTAGTTAAAGCATCTATAATCAAAAGAGCGCCGGCAGCCACTACCACGTTATCATCTGCGTCCATCTCTCTGAAGAACGCGAGGACCATCACAATTACTACTACAATGACTATCGGGAACGCGGCGAACACTCCAAACAGCACGAACTTTGCGCATTCTGCGCAGCGCGCGAGGCCTGTTCTGCGCGTTTGGAGCATTTTGTTGCAAGTGAATACGCGCCTTAAGAAATCTTATGCGCCATGTAGAATTGTCAAGCAAGTGGCGACATCTGTTAACAACCGCAATCAGTACCAGACCGCAGACACCTTCCCAACGGTTTCCTTCCTTCCTCTCAGCTCTCATCCTTCTCAGTACAGCTATTTGCTCATAGGGGGCGCACTTGCCCAAGTTTGGTAAGTTATTTAAATGACCCGGAAAGAATATTCTGCCACACTGTATACCTAGACCAATAAATTATTATAATACAGGATGATTCAGTGTGAAAGATCGAAACTCATACAATCAGTAGAATATAGAAAAGTATTCCTAGTTTGTTCTATAAACCTTTTTAATTGGAGGCCTTATCAGAAAACTAAAAATAAAAAAAATGTGTTGGGTTTACTGAATATTTACCAAAAAAGTTGAGATATTTAAGTACCTAATATTATTTAGTACACGATATAGTGGCATGGGTTGGCATAAAACCTGTTAAATACCGTTGAAACCAGTACAATATCAGACACCTTAAACAGCCAGTGGCGGAGAAGTATGTATATATTTAATATTAAAAAATGAACCACCTTGTACAGTAATACAATTTATTAGTTTTTTTTAATGTGGACTTAAATTGTGCACAAAAATATCGTCTCAGCATTTTTTCGTATGTGTTAGGGCATCGTGACAAATTTGATTTTTCAAATTATTTCAAGGTATTTCTGAAATCAAGTAGGTATATTTGCTCTTTGCTCCATAAGTAAGACTCAAAGAAGAAAAAATGTGTTTCTTCCCTTTAAACAAAGTACATTTTTCCAATTCACGTATAGGTAGCCATTCAATGATATACTTTTCAAGATACAGAGCGTTTAATGGAAAAAGTTACTTTGTTTAAACTAAGAAACACATCCTTTCTAGTTTGACTCTTACTTATAGAGCAAATACCTACCTACTTTAGTTGTTTATAATTAAAATCTACATAAAGAAAACATATAGGTACCTTTTATTACCGTATAAGGAAATTAATTTTTTTAAATAATACATAGGTACCTATATATTTTTATACCCACTTCCCACTTCTCCGTCACTGAAGGTGTTTATATTAACAGGTTTTATGACAACCCTTGTCGTTATGACGCGTATGTACCAAATATCACTTAAATATCTCAACTAGTTTGGTAAATATTCAATAAACCAAGTATACCTATATTTTTAAAATTTTAACAACCTGTATCTTTCTTAGTACGAGAGATGGCAACCAAAATTTTTGACTCATAGCGTCCCGGCTAAAACCGCACGGAATCGATAGAATATATAAGCCCGTATCCAGAAATCCGATTTTCAGACATTTTGCGCGTAGTGTCTGATCTGAGCCCATTTTCAAAAACATCAACAAATCTGACCTAAGTGACTCAGCGGCCCGTCTGATTTCCGGAATGTAGTTAGATAATAGCCCTGAGACATCAATAACACAGTTTTCAGACACCCAGATTGTAGCGCGTACCCAGGAGACCAATTCAAAAAATAAAAAATGAGACAAAAAACAAACTTACAGCAGCCCGTCTGAAAATCATTTTTATAGGTAAAGTCGGGTCAATTGATGCGGAAAAATCAATTTTCAGACAAAAAACATGTCGCCTTAAATTTTTGTAGCATTTCGAACATGTCAACAAATCTGACCTAAGTGATTAATAGCAATATGTCTGAAATTCGTCGTCAATGATTGAATGCATCGCCCAGATGTGGAAAAAAATGATTTCAGACAAATTGAATGTAGCATATGACTAATCAGACAACTTTTCAATTTGTATAGTTTACTTCAAATTCAAAGTAGGAAGCTGTACTCGATTCTTGCACAGCCATCTTGCGCAGCAGCTGTGGTGAAGCGAGAGACAGGGACGGAACACGCAAATGGCAGTTCTTGACACAGGAGCGTAACAAGAGCCGGAGTGTTTGCCGGGCATTTTTTCGTCATAGGGACACTCAAAATGTCTGAAAACAGTATTTTTCTATTCTGGGCAACCATACGAATGATCTAAAACAACAATGAACCGAGCTGCTATGTGTCACTTAGGTCAGATTTGTTGACATTTTTGAAAATACACTCAGGTCAAACGCAACGCGCAAAATTTCTGAAAACGCAAATTTTAGTAATGAAATAACGAAATCTATGTACATTTTCAATATCAGACGGGCTGCTATACGACAGTCGACCAATTTTTTTTTACAGAGCAGAAACGGCCCCCCGCGAAGATGCTACACTTCTGAGAGTTACTACTCAACAGTCGGCTCTAGGGTCATCTAATCTATCGATTTTACACGGTTTTAGTCGGGCTGCTATGAGTCATGGTATTGGTTGCCATCTCTCGTACTATCTTATACGGCTCCGAAATAAAAAAGTTTATAGAACAAACTGGCAATATTTTTCGATATTTTACTGAGCCTAGGAGTTTCGGTATTAAAACTGAATCATTCTGTATACAGGTACTACTACTATACTACTACTTTTTATCTTCCACCAGACCGCTAGCAGATGTTACAGCAGCCTATTTACATGGAAGTGATTATGATTCCAGGATAGGAATTGCTATACTTGAAGAAATAAACAAAACGTCCCTTGATATAATGTCTCTGTCCAAGTCGCAGCTATTCTAGGAACAACAACAAGAAAATGACACTACCTAATACCTTTGGTGATAAAATATTGATGTAGTACTTTAAGCAATCAATATACATAAGTATTTCTGGTAAAGTATTTGCGTTGACTGACATATTAATAAAGACTGCTCACGGCTGTCATGTTTAACAGTTCTCTGGCTCACCATGCGCTTTCCGGAGACAAAATACAATTTAAAATACATTGTTGACCATAGGCGCCATCTACTTTCCAGGATATGAAACTATAGCCGTGAGAAGTCTTATTAATATGTCAGTCAACGATATTTGCATTTTTGAAATTTCTTGGAGAAAATATTTAAATACAGACATACAGATATCTCAGATATGAATTACAATTAGTGGGGATGTAGTCAGTATTTAATGAAAAGATTCTTTTCTCTTATGAGAGCTGTCTCAATTATTTATTACTAGATTAAATAAAAAAACAGATATTTAGGGCCTGAACCTCAATATTATTATTTATAGACAAAAAACAACTATTATCACCTTTCATATACAAAATTTAAAAAAATCAACCTTCCACACCTGAGGCCAAAACCTCTTTTTAAAAATTAAATTAGTATAGACTAAAAACTAATTGAAGTTTTGCAGTTTCAACTAGCACAAGGGCATTTTGGATATAAGGCCTTTGTATTCCATACAAATTTTCATTGAGAATAAAACCATTGCAAACACCCTAGTGTGGTATTCCATTATTATTTATCATTATTAGTACAATAAACAAGGGTTTTTTCCAGGAAAAAAATGTAGAAGTTTTTTCTCAACAGTTCTTAGTTCTTGGTAATACGGTATTTTATCTCATTCACCAATAAATGGGCTATTATAGATCTATAGCATATTTTATTTAAAAACTAAGAAAAATTGATATAAGAAGAAATAAAGCTATTTTTCCTCTCTTCTACTAGGGCGTTTACCTAGACTTGTGTTTTAAGAATGGAACACTATGTATATTATTGGAATTTTGGAATCTTACCAGCGGTAACTCGAAAGTAAGCGTCCATCGATGGTACAAATTTCCTTTAAAATGCATATAACAACTCTGAAGTTTGGACAAAAAACATAAAAAACCCAAAGGGTACATGTTCACAGTAGTGTTTGCTTTTAAGTATTTTACTGGTGTTGGATTGAAGCCTTTTGTTTTTGGTTTCTCAAATTTGGGTTTTTATAGATGTCACTAAACTCCATTTTACCTTTGGTTTTCATGTTGAAGTTTACTACAATTATTTTAATATCCTCAAAGTTACTTGGAAGCCTTGTCATTTATCTTACTAAAAGAATTTTTTACTGCTGATGATGAACCATTAGCGATTCGAAACATGTACAGTTTTCATTAAAAAACTGATTGTGGAGTTTTGACTGAAAGAATTCTACTTTGTTTTGATTTTATCCTCTTGCTCCACTGAAAGAAAATGGACTATTTTTTCAATTTAAAATTATTTTATGACTTTAAGGAACTTCAGTGGGGTCCATGGTCGACGGGTCCCCTAATTCAAATGAAATTTTGCTACTCATAATGTATACGGGGAATTAGGTCTTTATGAAGGAAACTATTCACGCATCAATTATCTCTTGCATACACCCCATGTTTTTCATTTTAAATCTCACAAGTATTTTCATAGCTATTGAAAATTCACAATCACAAATTCTCAGAACTATCTTAATGAGGTTAGGAATCTGTATAGGGCCAAGAGAAATTATTTTATACTTTTTAGTCCGTTATTTTAGTTATATATTTAATAATAATAATAATTTTATGTTAAACGGAGACCTGAAAGCCTGGCTATCCTTTTGGTAGCATATACTGCTATTTTGCACTAGAGCCTCTATTTTTCGAGTTAGAAAAAAATTACTTAAATGAAAGTTGTAGGGGACCAAGGTGTATTGTCCCAAAAATAATGGATTGACAGGAATGCCCTTGCCTAAGTTAAAATGTTTTTCCATGGCAACCTTGATTAAATATAAAGATCGTATTTATCTGCCATTTGGAATATCATGCGAATGCTTAGAGCAAACATATAACATATTTATATTGTTGGAATCGGAAAAATGCGTGCAATTAAAAAATCCACAAATATACAAGGTGTTCCATTAAAAAAATTAAGTTTATATTTTTTCATAAATTTGCGATGCTCATTTGTTTTATCTAGTAACAGATCCTAGCGGTTCAGAAAAAAACCTACAACTTTCATTTAAGTAATTTTTTTCTAACTCGAAAAATATAGCCTCTAGGGGTGGGTCAAAATATACGGGAACACCCTGTACATACAGGCTATTTATAATAATACCAATTTGGATATTGGTCGTGTCTAATGTTTCCAAGCGGAAGTGAACGCATGCAAGCCGCTTTCCGCTTGCACTTCTTAGACGGTTGAGCCGAAATTCGGTGACTTGCAAGCGGTGCGAGAACAAATAATTTCCGCTCGGTCGCTTGAGCTTATCAGTATAAGCGGTGAGTTGGGCTTGCGCAATATTAAACCAGCATTTACAGCTGATAACAAGGTGTCATTACTTTCACTGCAAATCCCGAAAACAAAGTATGCCGTTGAAAAACACCATACTTTTAATTATTTGTATATCTGACTTTTTCAAACCAAAACAACCGCCTTCGTACATTGTACCTATGAACGCAATCTTGAGCCTTATGCAGGTATTGACTTCTTCTACATCTTACTTTCAAACTGAGTGTTTTCTCCCTTTTTTAATATTAATATACTATATTGTGCAAAGATATAATAAATTTTGTCCAAAAACACACATAAACCAGATGGATTCAATTTTGTAGGTATAGTTATCTAATACATCGATTCTCAGTACCAGGTGATATTTATGAAGATGAGGAAGACCATGATGAGGACGACAAATGAACATTGCAACCGTTAAATAACGATGTGCTTTTATCCTTTTTCTTGTGTTAATGCAATTTCGTTTCAAATATGTTTTCCTTCATAAAGACCTATACTTCCCTGTAAATTAACAGTAGCACAATTTCGTTTGAATTAGGGGAGCCATCGACCATGGACCCCACTGAAATTCTTTAAAGTCATAAAATAATTGGTTTTTAGGTGTATAAGGTTGATAGTAGCGCACAAGCGCAAAGTTAGAATAGCGTTTTCGGCTTTCTTAGCGAAGAGTTAAGAAATGGCTTCTTTTTAACAAGCGCTAGTGGCGTTAAGGATTGTCCAAACTTCAGAGTTGTTATATGCATTTTAAAGGAAATTTAGTCTACTTTAATTTGCTATACGATTTGTACCATCGATGGATGCTTACTTTTCGAGTTATAGTCAAAAAACTCAAAATAGTGCCGAAAAATTGAGGTTATGTGCAATTTTCGTTGTGAAGCCGACGCCTGGCGAGGTGGCAAACCTCAGATTTGAATTCAGCGCCCCCAGGAGCATATAGAATCGTTGAGAAAAAACTTCTACATTTTTTTCCTGGAAAAAACGTTTCTGAACCTTGGATGATTGAACTAAATCAAGAGAGTTAATTACATGTTATTATTTTTCTTATAATTGTGTTAAAAAATGAGAGCTAAAATTGTTTTTAGCATATTAGCCAATTTTTCCCCACAAAAATTCTAAAAAAAAAAATGCAAAAAATCCATCTATGCCATTTGTTATGCCATTGCCAATATTTTTTGACCAAATATGAAATATACAGTAGGTCCATGGTTAGGGTACTTATTCAATAGGAAAAACTTCTTTATTGTTCATTTTATTGAAAAAAATTAGTCTAGGTAAAAAGTTTTGCTTGTCATGAAAATAAGAGTGGCATAAAAATAATTTACATTTCTTGTACCGGGTGTTCAAAAAAATTAAAAAAAAAAAACGTACACACTGTCACCATATTCAGCACATGAATTCTTCAGTTGAACTAATTCAGATAAACTTCTTCTAATATCATCTAAAGATATTGAAAAATGGCGTCTCTAATCTTGTCCTTTAATCAAAGTAAGCCAATTCTTTCGAAAATTGCCATTTTGGACTGTTTTTTAATTTTGAATAAATCTTCCTGTCAGGCCATTATTTACCTCGCATATTATATCCTTCGGCGCTACGCGCCTCAGGATATACAAATGCTCGAATAATGGCTCACTTCTCAACCTAAGTGTATAATATACTATTTTCTAACTCGAAAAATAAAGACTCTAGGGGTGGGTCAAAATAGACGGGAACACTCTGTACATTGCCTGATACAAATATTATTATTTATCTATGTATTGTTATATCTGTTATTTCTAATGTAAATTTTAAATAAAATTATCATTATTATTATGTCAACTTAAATGTGTGTTCTAGAATATAATTTTATATCAAAATGAACTACCTACCTACCTACTACGTGTTATTATTTAAGTACTTTTGAAATTCATTGCCCAAAGCAAAGATATATGTATATATCTTTGACCAAAGGTATGGATTTTTTTATTGTATATTGTTATACCTCAAAAGAGATTGTGATAACTCACCCCTTATATGATGGTAGTTGGCGAGCGGTATTGAAAAGGAGTGAGCCACAGGTTACTTACTTTTGGTGTGAGTCAAAGGAATTAACGGAAACACAGAGTTTCGTGTGACACGTATATTGATAAAAGGAGTACGCCTATGGAATATAAAAGAAAAATTAAAAAAAAAAATGAACAAATGATTTTGACTAGAGGTACACTCGTCCGTTTAAATATAAGATCATTAGATTAGGCCTAGCTAGTTTCCTAGATAAGCTACTTAACACAATAAGGCAATTTCTTATTCAAAAGATGTTGGACAAAGACATAATTTAATTTACTACTAAAATTGGCAAAATGAACAATACAATTTCCTTAGGCGAAAAAACAGCTTAAAACAAGACAATGTTATTCATTATTTTCACTCTCAAAAATATTTCTTAAGTCTCTGATATTTTGTAAAAATTATTAAATCAACTTCAATAAAACCCAACAATAATTTCAACTTAAAAAGGGGGCAACTCAAACTTCAAGAAACTTACAAAACTTGGATCGCTTACTTTTCTCTTTCTTTGGTCAGCCCAGCAGTAATCGGTGTTTTTCTAGTTTTCTCGAGGGGATTTCACGCAGTTTCCCCTGGCAGCTGTGGCTGGAGTTGAATTTCTGGCCGCCTGTTGTGGGTCTGGACACTGCTGCTTCTTACTATCTGGCCGCAGACTTATCTGATTCGACTGGTATATATATAATATAGGTACCGAATTTTACCCAATTTAATTCAGGGAGCCTCAACACCTGGGATCTCGGCGGCATCGGAATCAAAGGAAACGAACCTTGAAAAGCACTTAGGGGCATGTTTTTGGTTACTCAAAGGAGTACCGCCGGCAGCGGCTTTTTCCAGGCCTACAGTAGATTCACGTATAAGAGTGATATTTCTATAACTTTGCCTGGGGCGAGGCACACGGGATAGAAGGCCTGCAGCCATCCCCTCCTCTCCGCTGCAACGTCACACTGTCAGGCTCATGCCAAATGCCTCGTTCACGCTCTCAGTTCTAAGCGAAGGCGCACCGAGGCACGCGGCTTTACGGCACGGTGTTCGTGCATATACAGCTACAAATCCTCATATTCAGTTATCCTTTCTTATATAGTGTTTAGCGCAATTCAGGTATTTAAGCCCTATATTATCATTTAATTGAAAAAAACAGAGGCAGTACGTCGAGCAGTACGTAGATGTGTTAAACTACTGGAAATATGTCTCAAAATTCTGCAAAATATGTCGTTGTAACAGAAGGAAATAATTATTGTTTTTGCGATGTATCCTATCATCAGCTAATTGCACAATGTTTGGCTACACTGGCAAACATATTATCTCGATAATTATCGAAAGATTCAAAATGATAGAATAATGGCGCAAAAGGCTGAGAGAAAACTAAATAAATTAGCGAGTAAAGTGATTTTTCTTATTTTCATTCATTATATTATATTTATTTCTACCTATACTTAATCGCTAAAGCAATTTGCGTGTAAGGGTTTTTTATTTTCATTGAGCTTATTACGTTTGTTTCCTCCATATTATCACTTCAGTGCTGCTTTATTATCATTAATAAAAAGATAAAGGTTCATAATGTTGCTTCAAAAGATAGAACCAACAGAAACAACTACTCCGAGGGCTAATACCCCTACCGGCATTGAACTACACCATTGGTTCTTGATTTTTGTTGGGAATAAACATTACAGATCAAAGTTCCTTCCTTCACCAACGTAACATCAAAGATATTGCTATCTTTGTTGGGACATGTCCTGACAATCATCTGCAGGCACAATGATCCCAGCCAGCCCATTACCGGTTTCATCCTCTTTGGGAATCATCAGATGGACGTAGGCAAAATCCAGAGTGGATAGATTCAAAAGATAGAACCAACAGAAACAACTACTCTGAGGGCTAATACCCCTACCGGCATTGAACTACACCATTGGTTTTTGATTTTCGTTGGGAATAAACATTGCAGATCAAAGTTCCCTCCTTCCTAACATCAAAGATTGATGGTTACGTTGGTGAAATAGGGAATCTTTGATGTTGGGGATTACTACGGTTTTCTAGGGTTTTCCGTAGTACCTGAGCGAATGCTATCCTAGTTCTATCTGGAAAAAAGTCGGCCCTAGCCGCAAATGGCAACGAAGACAAAATAATAGTAATTGCCCCCCTCCCCCGCACAAGCATTTAGTTGCTTCTGGGGTACTCCTAGTTTGGAGTATTGTGAGGGTGAGAATTATTATTATTATTATTATTATTATTGTATAGCAATAAAATGTATTCAAATTCTTATGTAAATTTTTATTGTAAACAAAAACATTCTCTTAGCATTTTTTCATATGTGTCATGGTTTCATAGCAGATTTGATTTACGCTAACCCATGCCGTTATAACGTGTACCAAATATGACTTAAATATCTCAACTAGTTTGTAAAATATTCAATAAATTCCACATATTTCTTGCAACTTTAACACCCTGTAACTTTTTTATAAGGCCTTAAAATGATATAGTTTATAGAAGTGCGGTTATTTTTTGGTTTTCTATCACCTGTTGAAGTGTTGCAGATTAAAACTGAATCACCCAGTATATTATACTCTCTTAAGGTAACCACAGAAAACAAGTAAAAATAATGTAACGTAGATATTTATTATTTATATTTTATTTTTTTTATTTGTTGTTGAGTATCGAGATACCTAAACTCATTACTTTCCATTTCCATAATATTATCAAACACCTTTTTTATTTTAGTACCTAGTTAGATTCCAATTGGATTTAATTAATCCGGCAAACCTGTGTTAAATTGTGGGTTAGGTCGGACCGGGTCGGATGGTAGCGCCATCTTTTCAAAAAGGGCTCAACTAAAAACTCCCATGTTATGCAACCATCAATACTTGTGTGTGTGTGTGTGTGCATGGTTGTGTTTTGAATATTTTCTTGTAGGTACATTTTTTTGGAAATCCGCTCAAGTTCTTGTTGTTGTAGTGTTGGATTGAGGAAACTTTCTTTAACTACCTGGCTAAGCTTGTGTTTTCACATTAATGGGGTATATTAGGAGAAATTGTATTTTAATCTTTCTTGTCAAAGTGACGCCAAACCTGTGCATAAAAATGATTATTTATATAAAATCGGGATACTTTCAGAAATTATCAAGTGTCTACGTCGGTAAATGAATATTTGTTGCTGCTACCCATTCGTTTGTCTAGTCAAAAATGTATTTAGATGCGGAGAAAACTGTACCGGAAAATCGCTAATTTTAGTTTAATTCTTGGTGGGCAAGCCGACCTTTCTAAAGCCCTTTTATGTCCAACTTTTAAACACTTTTTTCTCAACATTTAGAGAAATACTACTAATACTAGGGGTGTCGGAGTTTTCACGTGAAGACTACTAATACGGAGATGGGACATGTCATGATGCATAAAAACCTTCTCTATCTACAATAAAAACTACAGTGCTAACCTTTGTGTTCTGTGGTTGGGCTAATAAAAACGTTGTTTTGGAGGCTACATTTTTTTGATAATAAAAATTTTAATTTTCGGCAAAAGCAAAATGCCTATCCCCATTTAAATTTTTATATAAATTTAGACGTTTGCCATGTAAATTTTCTATAATTTGGGGTCATTTTTTTCATTTTCACTTACTTTTCTGTCTTTACCATTTTATTCAGTGGACAATTCATCATTTTAGTGGAAGTCCAAGAGGTCAACATAGAATCAGATGTTATGGATGAAGTCAAAATAGATCCAGAGAAAGCCGAACTTGCAGCCATTATTATTCAAGAGGCGTACAAGTGAGTATTTAAGATTTGGCTCATTTATTTATAAACTAAGCCAGTACAAAGACAAGTGTGGCAAATCATACGCTTTACTGCTCTATAAAAATAAGATGAGAAAAAGTGTAGTGTAATGAAGTTACAAGATTTCCAATACTTTATTTTTATTTGAACCAAACTGATTATTTGACTGAGTTATTTTGGCAGCCTCCACCATATTCTAAAATTCATTTTGGGGAGATTTTCTCTTTTTGAATTCGTGAAATATTCTTCCAAAATACCACCTGCGCTTCAAACTTAACCAGATAATTTTTAATCCTTATAGTTATTACCCCCGAAAATGTTTGTTTTAGTTCACTAAGGAAGTTTATCTCCATGCCTTATGTCAGAAGCGTCTCCGAACATATTGCAAAAATTTTTAAAGATCACAATGTCCAGATTGCCCACAAAAACCAAAATAATACTAAAAAATTCTTTTCTAACCTTAAACCAAAAATCACCAATGAATTTCAAACAAATATCATCTATAAAATTAAATGTTTAAATTGACCATCATCTTATATTGGCCAGACTAGACAATACTTAAAAAAAAAAGAATATACAAACAATATGATATAAAAAATAAAAATTAAAATGCTACTGCCCTCTGTAAACATGCAGTTGATAACACCCAAAATTTTGATTTTAAAAATGCTGAAATAGGTAGGTATTATGCAAAGAAAAAGACTATCTCAAACTAAATATTTTTGAAATGATACATATTAAAAAAACATCAAAATACTATAAATTTCAGAACTGACACGGATGGCCTCTCTCACATTTATTCTTACATTTTACATACTGGTTTCCTCCTTTATATGTATATACCTTTTGCTTACATTGTATAATAGCTATTTATGTACCAAGGCATTGAAGTTAAACTTTTATGACTCATGTGGAATTTAGTTGCCGAGGCCTCTGGAAAAAAAATGTTTTATTGGGCAAGAAAATAATCATACGGGATCACCCGCCCATGAACCAACTACGCGCGGCGTTGCTTGACTTTGACGATCGCTTTACCTAGGTCAAGTCAAGGCCAACGATAAAGACAGGCCACGGCGCTAACGCATAATCGCGTAGTCACGTGACCAACTTAGGTCTATATAATGAAAGGCATTTTTGGAGATAAGTAGAAAAAACAAATTTCGTAACAATTTGGCAAGTTTTCTTTCATCTATTACATTATTGGATTTGTGCATCCAAGCTTTCTCTAATTGTTTTTTCAAAATTTTCAACCTGCCTCAGCTGTTTTAGGCTGAGAGTTAAACGGCACCGCACTCACAATATTTTGGCACATTCACAAAAATTGTTGGGACATCACCTTCCTTTAGCTTAGGTGATATTCTCTAGAGGTATTTTCATCCCACAACACATTTGTCCACTTTAATTATTGTTTCACTTTCTTGAAAATGTTTTAGCCACACATACTTAAGGGTTTTTTAGAAATTGGTATTTAGGTTATTTTTTTACGAAATAAAAATGAAAAGTAACCTTATAGTAGGTATACTGTAAATATTGACGAGGTCTCAGTTGATCGGCAGCGTGAAAGACCATATCAGGGCGTAGGTCGACAACGAAAATCCTCGAGTACGTTACAACACTGATTTATTTCGCACAAGGTGAATGGTGAATATAATAAATACGCAAACCCGAACGTGGTCAACGGGAACGGCTTCCAGCCACCCGGACCGTCTGAACTCGCGGATCTCCCGTAAGCAGATCACCCCTCTGTGTCTCAGGCTCCACTGTCCAATACTATACTAATATACTAATACTGTCCCATGTCCATAATGGTTCATTCCGGGTTCCCTATTCTGTGGTTCGGGGGAGAATTCCCCTTACAGCGCTCACGCGTCGCGTCGCGCCAATACTCTTGGACGGCACGACTCCCATCCAGACACCCAGAGGCCATAATAACACCTGGGCGGTTCCCCTCCGCCAGGACACACGCGCACTAGGCAAACTTGTTTCTAAAATATAAACTAAGACGTTTAAAAACACTTTAAACATTGAAAACTTCTCAAAACCCAAGCTGCCGCTTTCAGTTATGTGACAAATGACATGTAACGTCTGACTAAGATGGTCACGTAATTTTTGTGCGCCAGGGCCTGTCTTTATAGTAGGCCTTGAGGTCAAGTATAATGACGTATGGCGCCTTCGAACAGAAAAACCAAACTGCTGCTTGTTATGCCAGCCTCCATAACAAATCTATTGATATTTAAACTTACTAAAATATGTATACTGAAGAATTACGCTGCTATAGGTAACAATTTCGCAATGTGTACGAAAAGTTAAATGGACCTTTTGTGGCCGGATTTTGAATATTTGGTTACTTTTAACGGGCGATGGCTCCGCGTCAGACGTTTGATGTTTACATCTCGCCAAGGCCTACTTATTGAAAAAATCGTACAATAATGGGCTACTTCAGTGCGGATTTCTGAGCTTTTAATGACGATTTTCTGAGCTTTGTATAATAGTTATTTAATGCTGATTTCAACAAAAAGATGTTTACCGTATTCTAAAAATTGCGTTTCTCCTACTATACTGATAAAAAAAATACTTAACCAGCTGTTTTTGTACCAAAAGTGGAACTGCCTGCCGCATTCCCAAATATGTTTTCGCCAAAAGAACACTAATTTTATATTTTTAGATCCTACAAAATGTAAATAAATTCGTAAAAATCCGTCATTACGGCTTTTTCAACTAGTTGACAAGACTAAATTGAAGATTTGACTAGATCTGTGAGTATCATAATATAGAAAACCTTTTATATATTTATATGAAGGGAAAATGTAAGAAAACTTTTTTAAATGTTTTATGTTTCTCTTTTAGATAAATATTTTAAATTATTTTTAACATGTGGTTATGTAACCTGATGATGGCTATATAAAGCCGAAACGCTCGTAATTGCGAATCTAATAATAATAATAATAATAAACAAATTTATTTAGCAACAAATTGCTATCCAACTACATCATTAATAAATAAAACCTACTGTGTATTAATATCCTATTCTACTTATTTAAATAATTACACTTTAAATTAAACTTGAACTGTTTTAATGAAGAATTTTTTAATGATGGGGCTAAATTATTGTAACAAATTAATCCTTTGAAAAAAATCGAATTTTGAGCAAATTTAGAATTTTTTTGGTCCAGAACAAAATTTGAATTTCCTCTTGTTTGATAATTATGTACTTCTTGAAATTTTGTTAACATGTTGCTAAAATACGGCGCTACTAAATTTAATTTAATTTTATGAATAAATATTAAAGTTTTATATTCTAAATAATTTTCTATGTTAAGCCATTCTAATTTATTTAACATATCTAAAATTTTGCTATACTTATTCCACCCTAAAATAATTCTCATTGATTTATTTTGTAAAATTTGCAAACGATCTTTGTCAACTTTTTTAAATAAATATAAAATAGTACTACAAAAATTTAGATGTGGAAAAATTATAGTATTATAAACGATTTTTAGTGTCCATTGACTTACATATAAACTTAATCTATAAAGTACACCAATTTTTGTTCCCATTTTTTTACATACGTAATCTACATGTTCGTTAAATTTTAATTTTCTGTCTATAATTATTCCTAAATATTTATATATTTCAACTATTTCAATTTTACAGCTATTAATTTCAAATGAATAATTATTATAAATAAATTCATTATACATCTTGTCTTCACCTAATATCATTGATTTAGTCTTAGAAATATTAACTTTTAATTTATTAGTATTCATCCATTTATTTATTTTGTTTAATTCTAAATTAATTGTATCCATTAAAACCTTAGAATTTTGCTCTTTTACGTATAAAACTGCGTCGTCGGCGAACAGATGATATTGACATGTAAGAATTTTTGGTAGATCATTTATATAAATAACAAGAAGTAATGGACCCAAAACACTTCCTTGTGGAACTCCTACGTTCACATCTTCAAGACAAGAAACATTTTTTCTACATCTAACCTTTTGTTTTCTACGTGTTAAATAATTTTGAAACCACTTTAATGCTAAATTTTCAATGCCATAAAATTTTAATTTTTCTAACAATTTTGATCTATCGATGGTTTCAAAAGCCCTTTTTAAATCTAAAAAAACTATTCCCACCAATTTTCTTTCATCCAAGGCATTTTTCCATTCATTAAGTACATATTGAACTGCACATTCACAACTATAATTTTGTCGAAAACCTGACTGAAACTCACATAATATATTATTATCTTCTATAAATTGTGCAAATTGAATATATACAACTTTTTCTAGAATTTTTTCTATTGCTGGAAGCATATTTATTGGCCTAAAATCATTAGCACATTTTGAATTTTGAATTTTTCTTATAGGAATTATGGTTGAAATTTTTAAATCATCTGGAACAACACCATTCTCCAAACTGAAATTGATTATAATTAATAATTGCTCACATACCTCGAAAAAATATATTTTTAATAAAATAATATCAATTTCATCCGAGCTTCCCTTGTTTGGTAGACTAAATAAAATATTTCTTAATTCTTCACATGATATTTTCTCAAATTTTACAAATTTTAATGAATTTTTAGTATTCTTTAAAACAAATGATTCACTAGTTACCGGTATAGAACTAACAATTTCATTAATGATATCAATATAAAATTTGTTAAATTTTTCAGATATTTCTTCACCATCTGATATGCATTCATTACCAAAGGTTATTTCCATAAAATTTTCATTTGACTTTTTTGAAATTAACGAAGTTTTCCACATTTCTTTTGAATTATACTTACAATTATCAATTTTGTTTTCAAAAAATTTCCTTTTTTCAATCCTTATTTTAGCAACAACTACATTTCGTGAACGTTTATATTCCAACCAATCGTCAATTTTGTTAGTGAATTTAAAAATTTTAAAACAAGATTCTCTATATTTTATTGCTTTTAGAATATCCAAAGTAAACCAATCACTATTTGTTCTCATCTTAATTGTAATGTTTGGAATATTTTTGTTTAAAATCGTAAGAAAATGATCACGAAATGTGTCATATAGATCATTTATGTTGCTGTAATTTCTAATATCAATGGAACTTAGTTCATTCTTAAGAGACATTTCATCTTTTAATTTCAGTCTTACTTCACCATAATTTTTATTTTTATTCAAGAGTAAGCAAATTTTCAAAATGAAATGATCAGATATTCTGGGACTTTGTAAAACTTCACAGTTATAAAAATTATTGTTGCAAATAACCAAATCAATTATGCTATTGGTATCTTGTTGAATTCTGGTAAAATCTTTGACTATTTGAATTAATCCATTATCACTAAAATTTTTTTTTAATTTTTTGGTATAAAAACCATTTTTATTATCCCAGTTAATGTTAAAATCCCCAAGTAAGAAAAAATTTTGTTTTAAAAATTTGACATTATCATCCAACCAACTTCCTAAAAAATTTAGAAAAATCGAATGCGGCTGATTTGGAGAATGATAAGTTCCAGCAATAGTAACCATTTTATTGTTCATATACGATACGAGTAAAATATCCTATCAGTAATAGTTGTTTATGGGCCCGCGCTAGAAAACCTCTAGCCTAATGGGATTCTCGGGACATCAGAACCTGTACTATCTCACCAGGTTTGTAACCTTGAGATAGCTTCCCCGGTTCCGAACCGCCCTACTCTTAACTAAGAGCACTACCGGGACATCGGAACCTTACACTGTTGCACCGGGTACTTACAACCCTGCTTTAGCTTCCCGGTTCCGAACCGCCCTGCTCTGGAAACGGGAGCACCGGGACATCAGAACCTGCACTATCTCACCGGGTACTTACAACCCTGACATAGTCTCCCGCAGGCCCGAACCGCCCTGCTACCAATGCGAACCGGGCTGGGGACGCCACATCGCCGTTTCCACACCTTAACCTTACTTAGTTTACCTGGTCTACCTCTGTTGTTAAAACTGAATCCAAGCCTTGATGTTTTCCAACCATGCTACGCTCAGGTATGGAGTCGTTGCCCTCGTCATTCCCGGGATGTCTCTGACCTCGTACCGGTCATTTCCCAAAATCCGAGATATCCTAAAGGGCCCCCGCCATGTCGGTAGCAGTTTTCGGCTGGAACCTGTCGCCTGTACCGTTGTGACCCTGAGTAGTACCAGGTCACCTACTTGAAACACTTTGGCCGCGCATCGCCTCGCGTCAAAATGTTCTTTTTGTCGCGCTTGATAGTCCGGGTAGTTGTCGCACACTTTTTGCCTCAACGCGGTTATGTCTATGTTGTCCTTGACGTCCGTAGGAACAAATGCCACCTGTCCGGAGACTCGGTAACCCATTAACACCACACTCGGTGTCGCCCGTTTCCCCGTGGCAGTCCCACCGCATTCAGGTAGTGAGTTATACCGCGACTTTCGCAGAACCTCTTGAATTTGCCCGAGGTAAATGACCTTCCCCTATCGCTTATGATTCGGTGGGGTGCCCCAAAGTACTTGATCATTTCATTTAAGGTATCTGTTACATGGCATGTCTTTGTATTTTTGACCGGGTAAAGTAAGACATACTTGGTAAAAGCATCAACGACAACTATAAGTTGGGTGTTGCCCCTTTTTGTTCTAACGAACGGTCCTAAGTGGTCGATATGAATGGTATGGAACAGCCTCGGGAGTTTTGGTATCGGGTTTAGACACCCCGGTTTCTTGTTCTTGGTGGATTTATGATATAAACAGTTTGGGCAATTGTTTACATATTTTTTACGAACCGCCTCATACGTGGGAACCAATAAAAGCGAGATACCGCCTCGTAGGTCTTATCACAGGCGAAATGACCTATATCGTCGTGATTTAACTTGAAAATCTGAAATCGCGCGTCTTCTGGAACCATCCAACGCGGACCATACGCCGTTAATTTATACACCTTTCCCCCTTTCAGTTCGTACTGATTGAATATATTTTTATTGTTTTGGATATCTCCGGACATCAATGTCTCTTTTATTTCCCTAATCGTTGGGTTACCCTCTTGAGCCGCGAAAAGCCAATCACCCTCTGTAATATTTATGACGTTGACGAAAACGTCGGTCCCAGTGCCAGGAACATCGTTTTCAGGTACCGGGTTTCGACTTAAAGCGTCCGCATGTCGCGTGTACCCAAGCAGCATTTTTAGTCGCCGTTACGTTCCGGCGACTTTTGTTTGCAACTTTAAAGTTGTGATTACTACTGATGGGAACGTAATTACTACGTTCCTATTACGTCCCTGCGACTAAAATGGGGAACATTTTGAGGGTGATAGATACGTAACGGCGACCACCTAGCAACTTACACCGCTACGACGCGCTTACGTTCCGGCAACGTGGTGGAGACGTAGCGGCGTGGTCACCGCTACTTTGTTGGATTTGTTTGCTTCTTTACATTCGCGTCCTCGCTTTGTCTTTGTCTAAATAATTAAAAAGTATTCTAGCCCAGCATCTTCCGTCATTTTTCAATAACCGTGGAAAATGGAAGTACCTAATATTTAATTAGAACTCATATCTATGAATAATGGTAGGTATAAGAAAGGTATTAATTTGCTGATTTATTTCTCGTTGCTAGATTCAAGAAACTAAAACTATTGAAAATTTTTTGTCAAATATGACGTTGATAGATTGAAAAGTAACAACGCGCCCTCTCAAAATGCATGTTTTAACACTTTTTTATCGGGAGGATAAATTACGAAAATGTGCGAAATTATCTAAAAATGCCGAAAAATGCTTTTTTAATATTTCTATAAGTTATACCTACGAGTTCATTTTTGCTCAATTTTATCTTTTTTGGGACAATTTTGAAGAAATAACTATTTCAGTACCAGAGGAAATTGACATTTGATATTAATGGCGTCTATCAAATATGGCGTAATTTTCAGTAATTACTTCTAAGTATTATTTACCTTAAAATGGGTGTTTGAAGGCTTTGCCACTTAACTGGTAGTAACGGCAACTAGACTTTTTTCACTTTAATGTAATTCCTACCTTTAAGACGAAAATTAGTTTTAGATATTTTAAACTCTAAAGTCCCAATTACTACAAGAGAACTTCAATGTTCCAGAAGCCTCGTTTAAGTTCCGAATGCTACTACTAGGTCTCATTTGGAACTTTAACCTATAATTTTTATATGAGAGTGTTATTTTCAGCCGGTATGTTTTGTGCTATATTTTGAAAAGTTGATATTTAAAATTTTAGCCACTCAAGAGAAGCGTTTTGTAATTTTGTATTGAAGACAAGTGCTCCTGTTTCGATTCGTTTCATCCAACTGCTACTTTAATTTTCTATAAAATGTGAATGTGTGTCTATAATTTTTCTTCTTTCTAATGGCTGACATTTTCATCACTTCGCAAAAACGACTCAATCCTTCAAACGATTGTAAGGAACTAAATGTAGTTTCCATTTTGGTGCCTATAGAAGTGACAGTTACTACTAAACTATTTTTTTGTAGTAATTGGAACTTTCTAGTAATTTTAAAATGGAGTGGGAAGTAAAACTTACCATACAGTAGTTTGCTCGAGTAGCGGGAAAGTTAATTTCACTTTTAATATGACTATATAGTTCCGAAACTTTGGAGGTATTTCTAAAGTCGCTAAGATGTAGAAGTTACTTTCACCGTTACCATAAAGTAATAAAAACTTTAAAGTGATAAACAAGTAACACGACAAAGTAATTGTGACCATTGAATATAACTTTAGAGTTAATGTGACTTTAACGTAATTTTGCATAGTAACAATTCCGTTCCAGATACTTCAAAAACTACTTAGAAGTACTGAAACCATAAAGTTCCAACTTGTAGTAATAATTACTACGTAATTACTCATACTTTCTCAATATAAGTAATAAAAACTAATAAGTCGATTTTTAAGTAATAATTACGTAATAACTACTTATTCAAAGTTCCCATCTCAGTTACCGCAACTTTAATGCTGCTTGGGTATAGGCTATTTCTATGCTTTATTTGGTAGTCGTATTCGTTTAATTCCATAACCCAACGCCCTATCCTAGGATTTATTTCTGCCTTCTTAAAAGTGCTTACAACAGCCGAACAGTCCGTAATTATAATAAATTTCCTACCAAATAAATATTGGCGGAACTTCTGGACCGACATAAACACCGCTAGCGCCTCTAATTCAAAAGAATGGTACTTTTGTTGGTCCCCTGTGGTTTGCTTACTGTAAAACGCCACGGGGTGCTCGTTTCTGTCCTTTACCTGCACTAACACCCCTCCGATGCCTATTCGGCTTGCGTCCATATATAGACGCGTTTCTAAATTATTATCAAAAATTTGTAAAACCGGCTTTGTTGTCAACGCTACCTTTAGCCCCTCAAATGCATCTTGTTGTGATTTTTCCCACTTCCACTCACTGTTTTTATGTAGTAATTCACTCAAGGGTTTAGATCTTTCTCCATAACGTGGTATGAATTTGCGGAAGTAACTGGTTAAGCCTAAATATTGTCTTACATGATATATGTTTTGTGGAATTGGGAATTTCTCAACAGCGCATATCTTGTCGTTCGTATAGGGTGAATGCTAGAATTTGAAATTTCGTACCCTAGAAATTCTATTTTTGTTTGCAAAAAGCTGCACTTTTTTAAATGGAAGGTAAGGCCATATTGTTGAAAGAGTTGTAAGACTTCTTCCAGTGTAGTTAAAACGTCCGTAATTCTTTGTCCCGGTATTAGAAGATCGTCTAAATAAACCAAAACTTTAGAAAATCGTAAATTTCCCAAAATTCTGTTTATTATTTTCTGAAAGATTGAAGGTGCATTTGTGAGGCCGAAGGGCATTTTTAAGAACTCGTATAAGCCGTCCTGGGTAACAAAAGCGGTTTTAGATATCGACATTCTTATCTGATAATATCTGGAAGCCAAATCAAGGTTGCAAAAATAATTATATCCGGATAATCGATCAATTTGTTCCTCGATTAGCGGAAGAGGATTTCTGTTCGGGACAGTGACTTTATTTAGCGCCCTATAGTCCACACATAGCCTCTTCTCGCCATTTTTCTTGGAAACCAACAAAACTTGACTCGCGTATGGTGAATCTGACTCTCGGATAATACCATGTTTTAACAGCTCCTCTACGATGTTTCTAATTAACTCCCGCTCTTTTTCGGGATATCTTCGGGGCCTATGCGTAACCGGAGTGGTTGTTGTTAACTCTATCCGCATTTCCTCCGTACATGTCCCCACATCGAAACTGTTTCCCGCAAAAGATCGTTTGTACCTATTTAAGAGACTTAGCAGAGAGTTCACCGCGCCTATGTCGTCAACCCCGATGTTAACATTGGCTTTGTTCAATAACAACCCAACCGGACGTACACTAACATGTAACGCTGACCCTATTTTAAAATATGTGATGTCTTCTAGATCCGTAAAGTTTTGACCTATGAGTACGTCGACGTTCATAATCTGTTTTGTTATAACATATAAGGAAATTTGTTTTGTTATGGCGTCAATTGTCACTGTAGCAGTTACACTGTACGAGATTTTTAAATCTGAATCGGATGCTGTCGTAATGACGACGGGATCATTCAGTTTTTGAAGTTGTAAATTTAAAGGTGAGATGAGAGCCTTATTTATTATATTATAATTTATTGATGCCATACATACATAGTAGTATTTTCACAAGTCAGATTCATAAAATAATGAGAATAAAATAAGATAAAAGCAGTAAATGACACATACACACTAAAACCTAGTTAATTATATAAATATGATCCAACAAAAAAAAATGAATAGGATATAAACTAGTGGAGATTACACATTAAAAGGAGACCAACATACAGATGCCTCACACATCACATTTTAGCCTGCCATGACTGACAACGACAAATCACTGAAGTCTGCAACAAGGAATTCGTCCATGCTAAAGAAAGCTTTAGACTTTAAGTAACTTTTCAGTTTAGATTTAAATAATTTTGTGGGTAGCTCTTTGACAACTTCGGGGAGCACATTATAGAATTTAATGGCATGATAATTATGACCACTTCTAGCTTTATTGACCCTGTGGTATTGAATGCACAGGTGTTCACCTCCTCTAGTGTTATAATGATGAAAATGTGAGTTTGTTTTGAAGTCATCAATGTTGCTTTTTAGGTAGAGAAGGCATTCGAGTATGAACACACTAGGTAGAATAAGAATACCAAAAGAGATAAACTTGTCTCTACAAGGTTCACGAAATGCAATACCCGCCATCAATCTGATACATCTTCTTTGCACACCAAACGCTCTTGTGGCATGTGGGCAATGGCCCCACAGCAGTATGCCATACATTATGTGAGAATGAAAATGTCCATAGTAGGTGTCCATAAGTACTTTGGTTGAGACATTGTTTAGGAGATTACGAATCAGGTACATGTTTCTATTCAGCCTCTTAATAAGTTGATTAACTTGCTCTTCCCACGACAATCTGCTGTCCAGCTACAATCCAAGAAAGCTAACAGGGCTGAAGTTAGTGATTGCAGGTTTCAAGGAAAAATCTAGAATTTGTGTTTTACCAGCATTCATGCAGAGGCGATTTGAAAGAAACCACTGCTCAATACGAAAGCCAGAATCATCAACGTTTTGGTTGACAGTATTGGGAGCATCCGATATGTTTATGGAAGTTGTGTCATCTGCATACAAGACGAGATTGAGGTTATCTATAAATGTGATATCATTTATGTAAATTAAAAACAGTGTTGGGCCCAGGATAGAGCCCTGGGGAACTCCATATTTTAAACCTACCAATTCAGACTTACTACCATTGGCCGAGACATATTGCTTTCTACCCCCAAGATAGGATCCAATCAAGTGAGAACTGTCTCTGCTAAAGCTATACCTGGTCAGTTTTTCAATCAAGAGTTGATGGTCAATACAATCAAAGGCCTTAGTCAGGTCGTAAAAGCATACCCGTACAAACTTATTGTCATCATATGATCGCTGAACCTGCTGTACCAAACTTAGAACAGCCCTCGAAGTCGACTTTCCTGTTCGGAAACCAAACTGGTTTGGAGCAAAGAGGTTGTTATTCTCAAAATACTTTACCAGTTGTGTGTTCAATAGATGCTCAAAGATTTTACCAAAAATGGGCACAATCAAGATTGGGCGATAATTGTTAACTTCGCAGACATTCCCCTTTTTGAAGATGGGCACAACCCTAGCAATCTTAAGACAGTCAGGGAAAACATTTCCAGCAATGCATTGATAAATCAATCTGCACAGAGGAGAGACAATTAAGTTTTTTAACGCTTTCACAATTTTAATGTTGAAATTATACACATCCCTGCTAGGGCTATTACTGAGCCCAGCCATAGCATTTCTTACATCGTTAATACTAACAGAATCAAAAGAAAAGGTCAAGCCCGCACTTGAAACGGCTCCATCAATTCCATGGAGGTAGGTGAGTGGATCTCTGACATTATTAGGTAGAGTCTCTCTAACAGTATCAGCAATAGTAGCAAAGTGTGTATTAAAATCTTGGGCAGAAAGAGATGGCGACGATTGTTCCTTTGACCTAGGATTGTTATTCCTGATAACATCCCACACTGCCTTATTTTTGTTTCTAGAATTGGATATATGCATGTCATTTGCGTTTTTCTTAGCTTTATGTACTTGAGACCTATAAAAACGCCTATATTTCCTCAATGCACCACTACTCACTATTTCAGAATTACGATGGTGAATAGTTGTTAAGAGCTTAAGACTCTCCCTGTTTTGTCGTATTTCATCAGTGAACCAATGTATCTTAAATGAGTTGTCAGAATTAATATTGACAGTTTTGCTCTTTTCGGGAAATGCTATATCACAAGCGTTCTGTAGAATGCTTATAAACTTATCAAACTGCGTAATAGGACTAACTGTTATATCATTCAAGAACTCCCAATCGTAGCCATCAAATAAATCATACAAAGCCATTAAACCCTGATCGGTTATAGGCCGATAAATTATGTTTGTCTTCTCAACAGGCACAGACTCAGACTAGAGCTCGAAAGACAGAGGTTTGTGGTCAGAGATGGAAAAATCTATTACTTCTGCTTTATAGTTATTGGTATCAATATTAGAGAAAATATTATCCAGACAGGAAGCTTTTCTAGTGGTGTCAAAGATAGTGCGTGACAAACCAAATGAGTTAAAAATACCTTCTACTGCAATTGCCTCATACTCATTTGTACCAAAATGTACATTAAAGTCGCCAGCGAATATTATGTTTTGTCTGTAATTTAAGTTACTTAATACCTGGGCCAGCCCCTCGCAGAAAATATCAAAATTGCCATGAGGTGATGGTGACCTATAGACACTTATTATTTGTGACTTGTCGAAACATGCACCTGAGATCTCAAAGTGTCTCTCAATTGAGAAAGTCTCAAGGTTAAGTGATTTACAAGAGTGTTTGGTGTTTGCAAAGACAGCACAGCCACCATGGATATAGGTAGACCTACAAAAGGCGCTAATCAGAGAAAAACCACCCATGTTTATAGCCCTTAAGTGATCACAATCAGTCATCCAATGCTCAGAAATACATAGGAAATCATAATCCTTGTCAATCATGTATGACTCAAGTATAGATGCTTTTCCGGGATTCAGGCACTGTGAGTTTAGCGCGAGAACTCTAAGATTGTTTTTCTGAGGTAAGTTGCCTACACCTTCACGGTTTTGTCTGGTTCTAGAGTCTATTATAAAAAATCAGCATCTCTGTTCAGTTCTCTGTATCGGATGAAACTAAAACGCTTCACACCCACACCACGTGGCCAGAAGTCGGATTGGTACATCGCGTCCTTCTGTTCGAAAGGTGCGGAGATGCAGAAAGATTTGAGGTTTTCAGAACTCTTCCCAGGTAGTTCCCTAACTGTAACCTCAGTATCCACAAATCCAGGTTTCTTCTTAATGTATCCTTGTATCATGTCAGAAGTGACATGATTCTTGACCCTGAAGATGTAAAGCCATACCATTTTCTCTTTACCCTCGAAACCATTTTCACTTGCAGCACTACTGGTACCGATTATCCTCATCGAGCTATTTCTATTGTAGGTATTTCTTTTATTTGCAGGATTTACTTGACTTGAGGTCTTCGTTTGACTAAGTAATTCATTTTTTCGTGCGTTGTGATGTTTTGTTGGTTGAGATGTAGTATCCATTGGGGGTTCATTAGTTAGATTGATTACTTTGTTCATAACTGCTGATTGTTTGATTGTTAATTCAGAGGTTTGGTTTTGTTTGGTCCACTGTGTAGCATCAGTTGTCGTCGCGTGTTTATATTTTTATTTTGGTCCTTTGTTTTTTTGCTGGTAGATTCTCGAGTTTTTTCTTCTTTGTTTGTTTTTTCTGAGTAAAGTTTTTCTTCTAATAGACTGATTGTCTTTTTAAGTAAAACTTCTTTTTCCTTAAGTTCTTCAATAATTATGTCCTTGGAGTTCATCCCACAACTTTGTGTGCTCACTGTTATTAATAAACTCTGCCTTACCCATTTGGGAGGCCTTGTGTTCTTCTTGTTTACCCAGACAGCATCTTACCAGGTTACTTTTACCAACAGCCCGTAAACCAGGTATTCTTAGTGCACATGATGTGTGATAGACACCTTTACATTCAACACATTCTGCTTGAGCATTTGTTACACTTTTGGCACAATATTTACAGATGTTTTTGGGACCACTTTCTACTTGCTGTTTGTCCCTGTCAGCCATCTTGGCTGGTATTAGAGAACACTCGCTCCCGAAATCGATAAAACATTTGATTGGGGTGGTTTCTAGTAAAATGGTTTTAAAATATCTCTGCATGGAACTATTGAAACATCCGATTGAGCGAGGGACGGGTCATAAATTATTACGATAGGGCACAATTTCTTTGCCTGTGAACGACGCTTTGGGACATTGACCTATTTGTTGACAGCGGTAACATTTTTTTGCACTACTTGGTACCACCTATTGGCTTTTATTACGGATTGCGCTCGAAGTTGCGCCCTCGGTATTGGTAATGGCTCGCGGCTGGTTGTTGAAAGTCGGCGGTAGCTATTATTGGGAGTGTCAAAAATTTTAAGATAGCGCGCTAGCTTAGCCGGATTTGTGATTTCCGCGGTTTCTACAGAAAATCTAATTTGTTCGTCTGTTATGCCGCCCATTATTAAATTTACCTTGTCTCCGTCGCTGAGGGGGATTTTCATTTTATTTATTAGCGACAGTTTTTGAAACGAGTACTCATATAGACTCCTTTGGTTTTGGAAGGCAATTTAACATGTTAGACATGTCTGAGTGCCAATCTCGCCTAGGTATGAACTGTTCCAGCAACAGCTGTTTCCACTCTTGCCATGTAAAAAGACGCGTAGGCAATGCCCGATACCAAATCTCCGCAGGACCGGGTAGTGTACCTAGTGCTAGATGGCACGTAATTTGATCAGACTATTCATTGATATATGCGAACTCGTCTACTGACCAGAGCCACTCTTTTATATTGTTATGAAGCGGATTAAATTCGCTTATAATATTCTTATCAATCATACCTGCTGCACCAGATGGCCTATTATTTGCAATTCGGTTAATTCCCTCAAGCAAAGCCTGGCTTAGCGAATGAACCTCACTACCTTTCTGCCGTTGAGAGGACGCCGCCAACGGGGGTGTAAAACTCCTTTCCGGCGTCTCATCCCTGCGTCGCCGCACTGGCCGCTCCCTCTCTCGTTCCCCATTGAATCCGTCATCCTGTCTAATCGGCGAACGACTACGGGCACTAGGGACATCTACAGAGCGTCCACTCCTATCCCTGAATCTCTGTTGGCGATTCATTTTCCCGTACCGCGACGCGAGACCCGATTCACTATTTTTTTCGTACGACGCTCCGCGGGGTTATTATCCCACTTCTGATGTTGTATGACGTAATAAAACCCGACCGGTTAAATATAAACATATAATGCTAAATGGTTACAACAGCGAAAAATACACAAGTGAACCAGAAAGCGACCAGCGAGAGAATGTGTCACTCCTCCGGGTTCACCGGCGCCAAGCCCTTGGCCCTCCACTTGAACCCATCTGGAGTCCATCAAGTTCTCGGCATAGGTGGTCCTCCTCAGACACCCCTGGCGCCTGGCATCGATATTTTGTGTAATATCGACAACATATTTTTGCGCTATTTTTTTAAAAAATAGTTGTCCGACTAAAACCGTACTAAAACTTAGAATAGGTACTTCTTTTGTTTTCTGACTGGTTTAGAGTTTATTTTAAGTTTTAGTGCCCCCCGTGCAACATACCTAATTACGGTAATGTTTTGTTTGCTATATAATGTATATACAGGGTGTTACTTAATGATAGGCCATAATTTCAAGGGCGAATTCCTGAACCAATTTTAAGTATAAAAGTTAATATAAACATGTGTCCTAAAAAGTCTGGTTTTCAAGATACAGGGTGTCAAACTTTTTTAAAAAAATCTTTTTTTTAACAATATTTTAATAATCCTTTAGCCGATTTTGTTTAAATCTGGCAATGTTATTTACGGCAGAGAGGAGTTAATTTAACCCTAAGTAGATTGAAATTATTAAGTCCAGTGGCGTCCCTAGGGGCACCGTGACCAATATTTTTGAAAGAAAAAATTTTTCTCGCATTAAGCAACTAAGAATACAACTTTTTGGTCACTTTAATTTTTTTTGTATCTGGCTTCGTTTTCGAGAGACAAAATAAAAACCACTTTATTCCATGTCATTGCTTTGTTGTTGCATTGCTGCTTTCTCGAAAACGAAGCAAGATACAAACGATATTCAAGAGACCAAACAGTTGTATTTTTAGTTGCTTAATGCGAAAAAAATATAAAAGTTTTAAAATAGTCAGCGGCGCACATTTTCTTTTTCTCAAAAATATTGGTTAAGGGACGCCACTGGACTTGATAATAATTGTAATCTACTTTTATATATTTTTTTAGCATTAAGCAACTAAAAATACAACTTTTTGGTCTCTTGAATCTTGTTCGTATCTTGCTTCGTTTTCGAGAAAGCAGCATTGCAACAACAAAGCGATGACTTGCAATAAAGTGGTTTTTATTTTTTCTTTCGAAAACGAAGCCAGATAGGAAAAAAAATAAAGAGACCAAAAAGTTGTACTCTTAGTTGCTTAATGCGAGAAAAATATAAAAGTTTTAAAAAAGTCAGTGGCGCACATTTTTTTTTTCAAAAATATTGGTCACGGTGCCCCCAAGGACGCCACTGGACTTAATAATTTGAATCTACTTAGGGCTAAATTAACCCCTCTGCCGTAAATAACATTGCCAGATTTAAACAAAATCGGCTAAAGGATTATTAAAATGTTGTTGAAAAAAAAGATTTTTTTTTAAGTTTGACACCCTCTATCTTGAAAACTAGACTTTTTACGACACATGTTTATATGAACTAATTGGTTCAGGAATTCGCCCTTGAAATTACGGCCTATCATTAAGTAACTTTTTTGATTTCTTACAAACAATCCCGGGATTCCGGGATTGAAAAAAATTAATCCCGAAATCCCGGGATTAGAAATATATTCCGAAATTGGATGCCCTAGTAAGGACGGTCTTGGTCTTAGAAAATGTGGGGGGAAGGGAGGAGCCGAGGGAAAGTGGAAAGGGAGAGGAGAGGGTGAATTCTAGAATAAAAGTTGTTTCAAAAAATTATAAAAATATATACAGGGTGTAACTAAACTGATGGTCAAAAATGAAACCACAGAAGTTTGGAGAAAAAAACACATATTTCTTAGTATTTCTAGAAGTATACGAGATATTTTCTTCAAACTTGGCGTGTCACATGAGCAGATGAGCCATCAAACTTAAGGTTGACTTGAAGCTTCTGAGGCTCCCAGTTGCGGAGGTACAGGGTGTTAGTAAAATTAATTAGTTCAGAAAAATATGAATACCCTGTATAATCGCATTTTTTTAATTTGTTTTGAGTGGTGAATAGAATGGTTAACAAAAATAGTATTTTTTCATATTCGCAGCCGTTTCTTAATTATTTTTAAAGAACGGCAACGCTGCAATGAACAATAGTCACTTTAAGAATAAATCTAGCAATCTGTGGATGTCAATTAAACTTTATTTAACAAAATACAAAAGCAAAAACAATAATAAGAGAAACGTATTGCTATTAGAAAATTAAATTATTAAATGTTCGAAATGACCGCCTTCTCTTTCAATACATGCAACTATGCGTTTCCGCATGTTTATTATTGCCATTCGCAAGTCCATAGCAAAAGTGCATATCAGTCAATTCTTCAAATGAAAATATAATTTTTCAAAATATTGATACTAAGGTGCAAAGTTGACAGCCAAATGATTCAAATAATGCCAAGTTTAATTGACATTCACAGATTGTTAGATTTATTCTTAAAGTGACTTTTTTATTGCAGCATTGCCGTTCTTTGAAAATAATTAAAAAACGGCTGAGAATATGAAAAAATACTAAGAGATACTTTTTGTTAACCATGGAATTTACCATTTAAAACAAATTTAAAAAATGCGATTATACAGGGTATTCATATTTTTCTGAACTAATTAATTTTAATAACACCCTGTATCTCCGCAACTGGGGGGCCTCACAAGCTTCATATTAAACTTAAATTTGACAACTCATCCACTCATGTGATACGCCAAGTTTGAAGAAAATATCTCGTATACTTCTAGAGATACTAAGAAATATGTGTATTTTTCTCTAAATTTCTAGGCTCTGTATAAAAAAAACTATGGCCCGTAGGAGAAAAAAATATATGAAGAAGTGCCCTTATTTTGACTCCAAGAATACGTGGTTTCATTTTTGACCATCAGTTTAGTTACACCCTGTATGCAGGGTGGCCCATTTGAAGTACCCCCGTAAAATTTTTATTTTTCATCTGATTTTAGCCGGGTTTTTTCAGGTCTTAATCTCAATTTTCAAGGCCTACTACATTTTTTTTTTCTAGTAAAAAAATGAAGAAAATCAATCAACCACAGAGTTAATCAGGCACCCCAAAACCCTCACATACCAAATTTAAACAAAAAAAATACAGGGAGTTCCATTCTACAGGGCTCCAAAAATGAGCAAAAAAACAGTTGAATGATCAACAGTACTACTCAAAGTATTGGTGTGCAAAGATTCAATATAAAAATGCCCAGGGTATTTTTCTCTGGGCCATCTCAAAATGCAGAGTTTTGATGAAACTTTATATGGGTAAAAAATGCTCTGGAATTATTGAAAAAAAAAACATGAACAAACACGAAAGTAAATGATTTGTTTACAAATTGCCAACCAACAAATAAAAAACAATTTAAATTGTTGGACCTTTATAACTAAAGTCGCTGTCTAACGATGATATATTTTCTGTGCGTTTCCAGTTGTTGTTGAACTTCAGCCACCTTAACTCATATGAGTCATATAATAATAATAATAATATGTTTATTTACCATAAATTACAATAAATTTGTACAACAACAATATATAATTGCAAGAATTCACAATAAATAAACAAGAAATTCCCATGAGACAATTTATGTTGTCTGTTTGGGGAGGTCTACATCAAGGTTTTCTTTACATGGTCACAATCAAAAAGGTCAAAAATCGGGAGCATAACAATATCGAGTAGGATAACATTTTCCGGTTAATTACAAATTCGGTTGACATACATATTTAAAGGCTTATGAAGATCAAGTGTAATTCTGGTTTATAGTTTTGTGAATAACGTGTCTGTCGGTGCCTTTTAGAAAATTTTTGACACTATTTTTAAAAGATTTATAGGTAGCACTGAAAACCAGAGTGTCAGGCACTAAAGCAATGAGTTTAGAAGCCAAATAGCATGAACTTCTCTGGCCAATGCTCTTTTCACATTTAGGTGCTAAGAATGTTTTTTCTTTATATCGCGTAGAATACTCGTGTTGATTTTTTTGTAGGTTAATTTTTCTTTTATATACGAATAAAAGTATTTTGAGACAAATAGTTGTCTAATATCTAAAGTTTTAGATTCCGCAAATAGCAATTCACTTGGAAAAATAAATGGTTTTTGAAATATTACTTTAAGAACCCATTTTTGTACAACATTTAAACATTCCAAGTGTCGATCATATACTCCTCCCCATCCCAATAACCCATAGGTTAGTTGGGACTGGACTAGAGCATAATATATCACTTGCAGCTGCTCTCTCGTTAGAAAATCTTTTAAATATTTAAACCTATAGGTCAGACTTCTAATTTTGTTTGTTACATATTTGACGTGCAAGTCCCATCTCAGGTGTCTGTCAACGAGTACTCCCAAATATTTTATCGATTCTGATTCTGGAATGTTTATCTTTGAGTCAATTATTAGTGGACCCATGTTTGGAAGAAAACTTAAAAACGTGAAAGGCAAGTATGTCGTTTTAGTAGTATTTAATGTCAGCCTGCAGGATTGGAACCAGTTCTTGATGACTTTGAAATCCCTTTCAGCTTTTAACTTTACAGTTTCCCATGTGCTTCCAGAGTATATTATTGTGGTGTCGTCGGTGAAACATAAAATCCTGCCCTCACTGGAAAGGCCTAGGAGGCCATTTACATAAATGTTAAAAAGTAGTGGACCCAGAACCGTGCCCTGCGGAACACCACAAGTCACAGGTCTGAGCCCACTATATACTCCATCAATATTTACCATTTGCTGTCGCTTAGATAAATAGCTTTTTAGTAATTTCAAAGCATTTCCTCTAATGCCACATTGCTCTAATTTTCCAATGAGTATGCCATGATCAACTGTGTCGAAGGCTTTTGTTAGGTCAACAAAAATACCTATCGTAGGAATTTTCTTATCAAGTTTTTCGTACAAAACTCAGTTAGTTCATGTATGGCGTCCTCGGTTGACCGTCCACGTCAAAAACCAAATTGGTTATTTGAAATAACTCGAAATTTTTCTAGGAAGTTGGTCATGCGTTCTTTTAAAACTCTTTCTAGAATCTTTGCAAAAATAGACATAAGCGTTATAGGTCTGTTCAGTTTTGTTTCCATTTTTGTGAAGTGGTTGGACTTACTGACTGGCAGGCTTCTGTACTTTTAGTTTTAGTTTAGTTCATTTTTAGTCTGGGGCGGTTTTGATATAATCAATTTTTGACCCGTATAAAGTTGCAAAAATTGCAGTATTTTGAGATGGCACACACTGAGAGAATTCAGCCAAGTGAGTTGCTTTGCTAAGATTTTTTTGTTGCGGTAAATAGATATTATGCTGTCATAGCAAAAAAATTGCTGTGACAAGTAAACCTGTTTTGCTAAAACTTCTTTGCTACCACAGCAAAATTTTTACTTGCGGTTAAAGGATAGGACAGTAGAAATTCCTTTTAGTGAGCCCACTTACTTACATGAAGCCAGTCGTTTTGTTAATACAGGTGAGTGCAGTCTGCTGCAATGCACTCAGCTGTGGTAATTCAACTGCTCATTTGTGGCTAGCGAGCCCTCACTTACAACAAGTGAGTTGCTTTGCTAAAATTAACGGTGAGTTCCAAATGCGCTTGCGCCAGCTGGCAAGCCTAAGCCCGCCAGGCGGCCCCGCCGCAGTCGTCGCGCAGTTGTTGGTCCGTGATGATCGTACTGATCGTCTAGACTTAGACAGCTCTGGCATCATTGTTTTCCGGGAACATTGCCGTCTTTGAAGGTACGTAAAAATTAATATTTTCATACTTAATGTCCGCTTGGTAGCACATTATCATTATATTATACACAATCTGGCATCCTGTCAAAAGTATAAAACATAGAGCGCAGCCAGATTTTTTGTGTTTCCTGTAGTTTTCCCATTTCATGTTTTCTTTATAACATGTTGAGTCATTCACTACAAATCCCTAATATAAGTATTCTTATTACCTGGCCGTCTCAATCTCAAAGATATTTTTTGGGGACACGTAGGGTGTGTAAGGCTAGGTGTAGAAGAAACCTGTAGGGTTGCCGCGTGAACAACATGTTATTAAAACGACATGAAATGGGAAAACTACAGGAAAAACAAAAAATCTGGCTGCGCTATGTTTTACACTTTTGACAGGATGCAGATTATGTATAATATAATGATAATGTGCTACCAAGCGGACATTACGTCTGAAGATATTAATTTTTGCGTACCTTTAAAGACGCCGGCAACAAATAATTTTTTTTGCTATGGTAGTTAAGCAACTCACTTGTGGCTAGTGGGCAGCTTAATTTTGTCATTAATGAGCTGATTCAAATACAGCAACAAAACCTACATAACCACAATCAAATTATTTGCTATGGTAGCTAAGCAACTCACTTGTGGTTAGTGAGCTGACTCACTTAATACAAGGGTTGAATTATCACAGCATAGTGATTTTCAACAAATGTGCTTACTTACTGCAATTGAGTTGTCTTTAGCAAAGCGTGCTTTGCTGCGGTAGCAAAGTAGCTCACTCGGCGCCTATTTAATGTAGATATTTTGCTGTGGTAATTGAGTTCTTACTAACCTTAGCAAAGTAATTCTTTCAGTGCAGAGAAAGACACTCTCTATATTTTTGTATGAGATCTTTGTACACCAACAGTTTGAGTGGTCCTGTTGGCAATTCAACTATTTTTCGACTTTTTGCTGATGCATAGTGGGTTTTGTTCCGGGTTCCGTATTGCGTTTGGGCAAAATTCAAAACTGCGCGAACGATTCATTGACTTAGAAATTTGATTTTGACTGATAGTCCAGGAATATAAGGAATAATTAAATTTACTGGTCGGTCCACCAGATTTATTTCTCTAATTCTATTAGCATTGTTATTTTGTTGGCAATCCTGAAAAACTTGCTCAACAAATTCAATAGGATAACTATTCTGATAACATTCTTTTAATAACAATCATAGGATATTGTGGGTAGGTCCAAACCAATTCTCAAAGAAGAAGTAGGAAATAGCCGAAAAATTAAAGAATCTGCATTTATTCTAGGAAATATGGACAACTGTGTTGCTGAAAGTTCAGTGGAATTCAGTAAAATATTATTGCCACTTATTCAAAGAGAAGTTAGTATAGATAATTAGATAGAACACAGGGTACAATATCAGACAGGTGGCTAGGCTATTGTTTCTGTTGTCATGACATTTTAACCTGAAATTTATTAATCTGTCACTTCACTTTGACGTGGCATGATCTTTGAGAAAGGAGGAAGATTTATTCTCCGAAAGCTCAGAAAACCAATTTGTTGAAGTTATTTTTTGAGTTACACGTTTAAAGTTTCGTTCATTCACTGTTAAGAATTTATGAATTTTCCAGGCAACTTGAAAAAGTTGTCTTTCGATCAGTTTGGTGGCGAAAAACCCAATTAAAAATTAAATGGATCAGTTTGCGCCACAAATAAATTTTAAAAAAAGTAGTTGGGTTTGAGCAAAAGTAAAGAGGATAGGCAGAAACACATACATGTGTAAGGTCGTGAGCAAAACAGTAAAGGGGCATGCAAACCAAATGCAGAGGTATTTAGAAGGGAAAAAGGAGGATACAGAGAAGCTATTGGTAAAAGAAAAATCCAACATTACGTCGAAGGCACCAGAAGGTGACTATTTCATCAATATATGCCAGTCAGAAGAGCGCTAAACAGTCCTCCAACCAACATACAAGCCGAAGGCAGTGGTATCATTATCCGAAACTTTGACAAACCTATGTTTCAGATAATAGAAGTTTTAATTCTCTCAGTGATGCAAACATTTTAGTTGCAGATTTAGACTTAAGTCGTTGACTGACATATTATTAAAGACTGCTCACGGCTGTCACGTCTGACACATTTTTGGCTCACCATGCGCTTTCCGGAGATAAAATACAATGCAGAATACATTGTTAGCCATTAGAGCCATCTGTTTTCCAAGAACTAAAGCTATAGCCGTGAGAAGCCTTTATAAATATGTCAGTCAACGCTTAAGTGTTATAAGGCCAGATGACAGTGCGAACTGTAGGTGATAATACTGTGAGAATGTCAGCAAAAGTTGATCAAACCTGGACCAACACTATATTAAAGCCCTGTGCATAGCGCTGTTTCAAGCACCACTGGCGCCACACGACGAAAAAATCGACAGGGTAGTTTCATGTTAAAACACCATTGTTGCAGAATCTTTTAGAAAATAAAAACATGCAAATATGTCTGTTATAAGGAATTTAATATGCAAAATAACATAAAATGATTCTTTGTTATGTCCCTTTAATTTGACAAGTTTAAATGACACGTTTCCTTAGATTTTTTAAGAAAAGCAAGTCTAAAAAGTAAGGAAGATATTTGGGTACCTTTTCGTTTGAAATGAAGTCCATGGCTAGCTGTAGTGTAAGTAGGTATAGAACGCATTAGATTTTCCAGTTGCTTTATATAGTGGGCCCATTGGTTCACTTCGGGGCTATAGACCAAATTTTCTACTTTACTTCTTGCATACGTTACAAAATACTCTTCTAAAACATAATATCCAGAATTCTCGCGTCTTCAACTGGTTGGACAGATCATCACGTAATTCCAAAATAGTGTTTATTCTTCTGCAATTCACGTAATGGTATGTGCATACAATTTTCTTCATGAGCATGGAAATTTCATGTTATTACAAACAAATCTACCTATACTTATAAGCTCTGTTAATATGACAAAACTGTGAAATATTTACTGCAAAGGGAATTCGCTACCGTAAAAAGAAAATAAATGGTACTAAAACAGGATATTTAAAATATGGTACATTCTAAATGTCAGAAACTGACATACCTATAACCATAGGATATCCCTCTATAACCTATAATAAGCCGCCATTTTTTCGTCGAGGAGCACCACCCCAGTCCGCAAACAACAATGAAATATGACGTCATGCTCGGGTCTTTAATATAGTGTCGGCCCAGATCAAACACATAGTGCTAGTAGGAAACATGTAAGGAAGGATCACATTGCAGCTATAGGTGCTACTAAGAAGGCACAATCTAGTGGATTGGACGAGCGACCAACCAGATCTGTAAAGAAACCAGCATGGTTGTCATCTTACAAAATAGTTAGTATAATAGCAGTAATCAGGAATGAGACAGACCTAGTTGATTGCACGTCAACTTACCACCACAAGGTGAAAAAAAAAACTATCAAGTGAGTGGTGTCAATATCCAAAGTTTTAGGTTAACATGAAGGAATAATGTAGTATATACCTAAGTTGGATCACAAGGGATTAGCTTAAAGATGCAGACATCCTCAATTGTTAATGGTAAGCTGATTGCAAAAAGCTTAAGTGTGGGGGTTTGATGACGAGCTTTCCCGGCAGAATTCAAAAAGGTAAATTGTCGCACATGCGCAATTCTTAAGCAAAATATTCCAGAGAGGTTTCAGGGAGTCCGACACAAGTCCTCGGTTAGCAAGAAGCGCATCCATGGTAGATGTAATTTATAACATAAGAATATTATGTGAACCTGTGATACCAATACACTCAAGTAAGCAAGACTGTAGTCTCAATAACCACTCAGCTCAGAACACCTCCAATATAACAATAGTAAAGCGTGGTCATCCACAACGTAACAATAATAATAATAATATAATAATTCTCACCCTCGCAATACTCCAAACTAGGAGTACTTCAAAAGCAACTAAATGCTTGTGTGGGGGAGGAGGACAATTGCTATTATTTCGTCTTTGTTGCAATTTAGTTTGAATACTTTTGACACTTTTGAAATAAAAACATATTTTGTTATAAAACTTCGTATCTTTGTAATTAATCGTTTAAACATCTATGTTTATGTAAACTCATCTTAAAATATATTAAAAGTAAATTATTAATGTTTGTTTAGAATCGTGAATCATTTCCTTTTCAGATCTTTCAAAGGACGCAAAGAACGAGAAAAGGAACTCTTGAAAGATATGGTTGATTGGAGGGTTGCTGCCAGAAGCGCTATCCACCTTTACAGAAGAACTGGTGTGACACACGAGGAGGCGAGCAGAGCAGCTACACTTATCAAAGTCGGTAAAAGTGAAAAAAAATTGTGTTGATTGCTATCACTCAGGTCAACTACTCTGAATATTTTAGGCAGCGTACAAAGGATACTACACTAGGCGTCTAATGAAAAAAATCGTAGACGACGAGAAACGTTTGGCTGAAGAATTGGTAGCTGAAGACGAAGTTCTTATCACAGAAAGTGATAGAAGATTATCAGAGAGAATTTCAAAAGGGGAGCTGGAGGAGTAATAATTCTAAAATATAATAATAAAATTAAATTAATATTTTTTAATATTCATTATTTTTTCAGGAAATTTGTGAGAATTGACTATGACTCGGTAAAGCCACATGTAGACTTTGCTGAAGCAGAAATTATAGATGCCCAAGAACAGCTTACTAGTGCACTAGATCAGTCACCAAGACAAACTGCTGATGAATCAACAACCAGTGTAATTATAAAATATAGTTTGAATGTGATTTTGGAGAGAGCCACCGCAGATGTTGAATCCCAAATTAGTAATACTCATAAATTTTTTGTAGCAATGGATGATATAGTTTTGAAAATTCCAAAAATTTTAATGTTTTAGATGCCGGTCATCTTGAAACAAATTTGGCAGAGAATGTAGATCCAACTGTTCAAACAGATGTTGAATCTTCAGTTGGAAAATCTACTGACAAACTAGAAGCAGCGGCAGATCTACAAGAGGTAAACGAATCCGTTCGAATCGAAAAGTTTGCGGAGTCTTTGGATGATGAATCCGAAGGACTTTTGACTAAAGTTGCTGGCCAATCTGAAGAAAAAACCTCAGAAGGTATTTTACAGAATGAACATTGCCGTTGATAATCCATATAGCCCTTATAGGCCAACCAGAGCAGTTCAAGAATCTCGAAACTAATGACAAAGCTCTGGATATGTCAATGGAATCCCCAGAAGAAACTTCACCTATAAAAATCGCCGATGGGGAAATGAATACTTACCCAGAAGATTTTTAGATCAAACTATAATAGGAATTTTTATATATTTTATTTATTCAAACACATTTTAGTATACTTACAAAAATTACGGCGCTAAAAGTCCATTGATGAATAAATTTTGGGATTCCATAAGTTCGTTTCTGGTTTCATTCGATACATTCCTTTGGAGATTTATTTAAAACATTGTCCCCATTTTACAAAATATCAATAATAACCATAACTAAAGAACATTGTCTAAGTACCAAAGTGTGGGTTATATGCCATGAGTTATATTATACTGGGTGGCTGATATTTTTTGACAGAAAAAATCGGTGGCAGGTGAGATCGACAGCTCTTTTGAGCGGCCTTCTTTTGTCATGATGAAAGTTGCTGTCCATGGCCACGTGGGAAAACTATGGCCAAAAATAAATAAAAATCAAAATTTTTAAACCGCTGTAACTCTTTTATTTTTAGAGGTAAAGAAAAAAAGTTTAATATGAAAATTGTATACAACACCTGTGGAAATACAACTATTGTATCAGTTTTGAAATATTAGATATGACTAACTTTGGGCTCTCTTGGGATCAAAATTCATATTATCTGGAAAACAAATATTGACAAAATATCACATATAATTTGCCAGTTTGTTCTATATTCACTGTAAGAAATTAAGAAAAATTATTTGTAATCTTAGACAAGGAAAGAGGGAGGACACCGTGCTTGCCTACCCTGCCGTGTACAGATTTTGTTACGTCATTTTGAACGGCGGACATTTTATATGTGGCAGACAAAGCGAGTACGTTGTACGTTGTGATTAAGGGGAAAATATAATCTTACAATGGTGAATTGTTCAGCGTTTGCATTATTTATTTTATTTTGATTGATTCGAAATCGCCAATATATTTCAGCACTTGATACTAGCTTTACATTACATACAAGTCAAAATTAACTACCTTTTTATTTTTAACATTTTTGTGCTATTGGCTAAGAACATGTTTCATGCTATGCCACTGGCCTGTCATGCGATGTGGCAGTCTGTATCACGGCATCACGGCCGTGAACGCTGTTAGGTGTCTTCTCTCTTTCCTTGTCTAAGTTTGTAATATTTGTGATTGGCAGAAGGTCTAGTTACCCATGAAAATGAATAATCAATTATGACGCTAAATTAAAATAAGCACAGTAGGCTTTCAAATTTTGAATAAAAAGCGGTTTTTATGCACTTCATCGAATGTCGAATAGCTAATATAGGATTGTTATTTTAAATAATAATAAAAATGTGAAACTCGTAGACATTATTGTCTGCTATGAAAATAAATTAAAAATACTTAATATTTTCAATTTAACGTTACACTTAACAGGTAGGTAATGCAATAGCAATTATCCTAAAAATAAAATAATAAAACGTATTTACACCCACTTTTCACAACAAACGACACCGCACATTCTTCAACATTTAACCTTTTCAGCATCTGCATGTAAACTGCTGCATATTTCAAGTATTCTAGCTTTTAGTATAACACATTTTGCGGAGATGTTGAATAAACTCACCTGTTTAGGTAACCCCATTTGCAAAATTCCAATAGAGATGTAAGAATTACTAATGTCATAACACTATGATTGCATATTTATTTTCATGGGAAACTAGCTCTTATGTCAACCACAAATATGACCAATATTTTTTTAAGTAAATACAGAACGTACAGGCAAGTGCGACACTTGTTACCGGACACGCTATATTGCAGCGGTGTCCGTAGCCTTAGAGCGGGGCTGCTGGCTGAGTCTGGACGTCGTGGTTGTATGGGCCAACTTCGGCACTTCTCAAGGGTGCCATCGTTATGACATCATAACGTCATAACACTATCATTGCATATTTATTTTCATGGGAAACTAGCTCTTATGTTAACCACAAATATGACCAATATTTTTTCTTATTTTTTAAAGTAAATACAGAATGAACAGGCAAGTGTGACACTTGTTACCGGGCACGCCATATTGTAGCAGTGTCCGTAGCCTTGGTGTGGGGCTGCTGACTGAGTCTGGACGTCGTGGTTGTATGGGCCAACTTCGTCACTTCTCAAGGGTGCCATCGCTATGACATATTCAACGATGAGGTGGGACATGAGAGTTTGAAATGCAGGTGGTGCCTTTAGGTTCTGTGCAGTGGGCCATCATCTTATCTCTGGTATATGATACATAAAAAAATAAAAGTATTGCTTAATATCTACATATTTTAATTCTATATATTAATATGTACTATTTTCTGGAATTAAAATGACTACTAAAAATAAAAAATATGCCTGTACCTAATGTTTTGTTAAAGAAAATATACCTACTTCTAAAAGGATCTAGTGCTTGAATATCGTCAAAATTAATTCTTAATTTCTAATAATTCAGATAACAAATAAATATGAAATTACTAGGTTTGATAGAAAAATTGTTTAGAATATTACAGTGTTGCATATTTGGTTGTCTTAAATTATGGTTTTAGTGTTGCTTTTTAAAAAGAAAATAGTGGAAAATATTTCTTAATAGTACAAAATTATCCTTTAAATTTTACCTATTATTCTCACAATGTTTTTTCTCTTATTAACTCATGTCTATTTTTTTGACTTTGGCTTTGCTTTCAACAAATATATTTTTTTCAATTACATTTGAATTGTTGGATGACCTTTGCACCGAATTTTATAAAGGAATCTAGCAGAATGACCATTTGGGAAGATATTCCACCAAGTATCTATTTTATAGTGCAAGGCTTGGTCGAAATAACAAGACAAACATTGCACTAGATGAGCTTCAAAGGGTGAAAACACAATGGTACTAACTTCTGATCATTTTTTTCATTTCAAACTTTTAGCAGCCATTTAATAATTATTTTTTCCGCTTTTGTATTTTTTAAAACTCATCAACTTTAATTTTTACTTTTTAATTTTGTGCGAATGTGCTTAGTTCAGTGCCTTCAAAATCTTGATTTCTGCTGGGACCATTAGAGTTATTATTTTTATGTTTTTGGCAACACTTATTTGCTATAATATGGTAGCTTATAATATGTATAAAATCAAAATAGTTATGCAAATACAGAATTAAAATGAATAGGGTATCATGTCCTGGCACGTGGCTGAAACTTTGGCTATTAATGGCAGTTATAGGGGCTGATGCAATTATCATTATAGTTAAAGTTATTTGAAGAGAAAGAATGCTACTAAAATTGATAATATTATAGTCCATACTAAGTGCAGGGCCATGCATAACGCGGACCGGAGAGCAGGGCGAAAAGCGGAGAGTAGTGCGGGTAGTGTCCACACAGTCAGCGGATTGTGACAGTTTTGAAAGGCGTATTGCGCAGAGAGATTGGAAGTAAAGTGTAAACATTGAAAAGTCGAACTTCATAGAAACAGCTATAAAAATGTCGATTTCTACATTATTTTTGTGTGAAAATTCACAACTCAAATTTCGGATTTGCAAAATAAACATGCAGTGTGGGTACTTAAAATAAACCTAAGCAGAGAAACACTTGGTGAATTCCATCATCTGTACAAAAATAATTTTGGAAATCTCGACCCAAAGTTTGTCTAAAACACCTCGGTTGTGGTCATGTGCATGAGTTATGTCCCATAGGGGTTTGTGACTAAAGACATCACTAATTAGCATTTGGCAATCTATATTGTTTATTATTAAGTAGGTATATAAGAATGCAACGCTCTATTTTCGAAATTAAATATGCGCTAATACACCGGAAAATGTCAAACTGACTTGAATGCTCCGCTACCAGCAAGCAAACACGCATACTCTCCACTCCCCTCTCCGCGGTATGTGTGGACACGATAGTAGGCTTCCTATTGTTTTGAACGCTCCGCTACCATCTCCGCTTTGCTCTCCGGTCTGCTGTCCGCCTTATGTGTGGCCGTGCAGTAAGAAAACGGAGTTACTATGCACTCCATAATTGTAATTAAGTGTTAAGTTTTGGAAACACTGTAATTATGCCACATAAAATGTTTTTAATTGTGTCTTAATTGGAAGTTAAATTTGACTGGGGAATGTGTAAAGTCCAATTCATATTTATTGCTTCCATGAAGATGTGAAAAATTGGAGCAATCATTTTTAAGGTAAGGTTTAGGACAAAGGATTTCAGGTTTGACCAAGATGCTGGGATTGGTGATTGCTGATAAAGGGTGGTTATTGGGGCAAGGAAATCTTAAAAGAATTACCTCATCATTTTGTATTGTAAGTTTGCAATCACATGGCAAATATATTTTATGAATAATTTTTCAAAATTTTCTTAACGCTTAAGGGATCGGCGGAAGTTGACACTTTGCTTGTTACCGTTACCAGTGTTACCACCAATATAATATCTTTGCTACACAGATGAACTTATCAAATGCACAATTTTTATCACTTTAGAAGATATTTCATCTAAAAGTGAGTCTCCTCTTGGCACATTGTCACTAATAAGGAATTATCTGCATTAGTTTTAGTCGTTAGCCTGTGCTGTCTGTGCTGTTACCCACCCTCCGCCCGTCGGTTTTCTATGTATAATAAATACAGATTAAGGAAAAAAATTCATAATTCTCGCTATTTTCAAATGAACCCGTTTTCACCCCTTTTTACAATAATGTCAAAAATGCTCTCTACTCTGTATAGTAACAATTATGTACTAATTTCATTGGCAACAAACTATTATATTTGAGAAAAACTAAATACTTACTTATATGTTTTATGTCTCCCCCGTTTTCAACCCTTGGCGTAGAGATTTTCCCCAAAACCAATCAGAACCATCCTATTTGTAGGCAAGATTAACTACATGTACCAAATTTGAAGCTGATATCTTAATCCCTTCGAAAGTTATCATGGACACACACATACACTTGCTCATATTTTGGTTTTCGGCGATTAAACCGATTTAGCAAATATATATTTTTTTAAATTTTTTTGTTGAACACTACTTCCACTCACCATATGTGGTGATCTGAAAGTAAAATATTACGCAAATGCGTGGCAAAGGCAAAACAAAGTTTTATTTTTTTAACAGTGGTACCCTTTAACCCTACATATTATGTGTGCTTGAATATGAATTCTACGGGTATTTTTTGTATATCGCTGTATATCATTTTTCAAAGCCACTGTCTATTATTAAATGTCAATAATTGAAACTATTAGTCCCTGGCTAATTCATTATAAGTTAACAAGTGAATTTTATAATGCACAAAAGGTCAGTGATCAAGGTTATTTTTGTTAACACTTTCAAAACTGTAAAACTGTATACCTATTGCATGATATTCCTGAAATTACAAAAAAGTTGAATTCAAAATTAAAAGAAGGACGCATTACTATTTAAAAAATTCAACTTTGTTTTGCCACGCATTTGCAAAACACCCTGTAGGTATAACATTTCTTACTATTCCAGAAAACTGCATAAAACTCCGTAGGACATTTATATCTAAAACTTTTATTTTTATCACAAAAAATTTAAAAATTATAGTGGTGGTGGGACACTTCGCATGGGCACCCTGTCTGTACCAACCCCTAACCCTAACCCTACATAAATAATGTTCATGTCCATTGTCCAGGTCATGTCAGAATCTACAAACAGAAGCAATATAAGCTAGAAGCATCAATAAGCTTAATACTAAATAATTAAAATAATAATAACACCTATGCTATGTGGAAAGAAAATGCAACTACTATTACTATAATAATTATAATATAAATATAATAGTTAAATAGACTTTACAAATATGGACTTACCACCACCCTTTTTTTGTCTAAAACCAATCCACTTAATGCTGGGGTTCGTTTCATCTGAATGATTTCTCTTTGCTGGTGTTCTGGCCGACGAGCAAACGGCACTGATTTTAAGCCCACAATAATATCGTGAATGGGATACTGATGTAGTTCCATTGTAATAACAAAAACCGAAAAACCCCAATAACGTCAATAAATAATAGGTAAATGATTGTATATTATCCAACAAGCAGCTTTGATGCCCCCGAAAAAACGTAGCTAATCATCGTAAACAATACGGACGGGAGACGAGCACGGACACGTGCCTGGTTCCTTCGTTCCGAGAACGAAGATGGTCGATTATTGCCGATTGCAGATGAAGGCGCCCGTGTTTGGAGCTTCAAAAGGAAACATTTTGCAACGGGTTTCTCGTTGACTACGCGCGCGCGCGCGGGTAATCTGGCTGGCAAACCTGTGCGCTAGGAGGCTACCAAATATTAAAAGAAATTCCGCCTCAAGGAGTTTGATTTTAGCTATTTTTATGCCTGCGCTTATCGAATATGTATTCTAGGTGATGTATTAAGAAGCCAGAAGGCCTATAAATGATAAATAATAGTTCTTTGATGATTGTAAAGACAGTGGGGGACTTATTGATAATTTCAATATAAATAAAAATTATGATTGTTGGTAAGCTTTTTACTTGAGAACAGCCGGAACGATTTGGTTAATTTAAAAAAAAAATGTACGTAATGGGTAATAATAATAATAATAAGGTTTTTAGGGAAAGGAAAATGTGTTTTTTTTAGTGCAGACTGGTCCTTGTAGTGAGTTTGCTGGGAATCTTGGCAAAAAAACAAAGTTTGTCCTCATATGGACGACAATGTCGAAGACTTTTTCCAGAAATTTGTCTTATTTGGACTGGTTGAGATTGAATGGTATCTGATACAGCAAGAAAAAGTGTGTCATGTTGTATTTTACATGTATGATTATACAAAGAAAATGGAACAGTTATTAATGATATAGTTTCCAGTAGCTGAGTTTTTGCTTAATAGGAATTCTAAATATGTATGATTATATCTTTATCAGTAAATGTACGATCGGAAATTGGAAGTTGGTAATATTTAGGAAGTTGTGGAATAGGAATTGACAATTCTTAAATAAACATTATTCATTCATTGGAAAGCTTTTTTAAGTCTTGTTAATGTTAATGGTTCAAAAATAATGCTTGGTATATGGTGTTGCTTACATGATGCTATTATACAGGGCGAGTCAGAATGTTTAGTAAATACTTTAAAGGGGTGTTCAGCAGGTGGTTTTAAGGGGGTCTTTCATATAAAAATTTTCGATTTGGACTTCCCTTGCCAAGTTATTCGGGTCTACAGGGTGACCCAAAATTATTATTTTTTATTTACATCTCAATAACAGCGCTACTTAAAAATTTAAAATTTGGTATGTGTTATCTACTTACTGGAAGACGCCTTAGGGTAGTTTATTCATTTACACACTGCCCTAAACAAGGGTAAAAACTAACAATCCCTATTAATTTTTTTGTTCGAATTTTTTTGGGGTCATTTTTACGTATAACAAAAATATGATTTGCGTAGCCCTTTTATTTAGGAAACTTTTTTCCCTTTACATTTTTTCTCGAAAACACAATATTTTTCCTACAAATAAATAATTTCATGCCAAATACCATACTGTTCCAGAAAATCAAGTAAAAATTCAAAAATCATAGTAGGCGGCAGGCCCGTATCCAGGTTCGATATTTAGGGGGGAGCAACAATATTTTTTGAGGGGGCGGGGCGAGATTTGACCATAATTTCAAAATACAAAAAAGAAAAAAAGGAAATTAGCAATTTTTATGTTTATTTAAAAGAAACAAATTGATAACAAAAAAATGTTTTTTCTTCTTCATAACAAAAAAAAATCTAATGCGCGAATACTAAAAAAATTATTCGTAGGTATCACAAACTTAACTCAGCCTCAGCACCAGTTATAATATAAAAAATACAAAAAATAAACAAAGTATTAAGTAGGTATGTATACTACTACCACATATCTACTTATTTTAAACAAAAAACCTACTACCATACAAGATAAATCATATAAGAACACCCTATACAGTGTGGTCATTTAAGTGTGCAACATATGGGATTTTTTTTATTAATTACACAACGAAAATACAAATATTCCCGAAAGTTGGTGCATGGTCGATAATCATATTAGGCGCACTTAGAATAGTTGCAAGTCAAACAGCATACAGGGTAGGTCAAAAACTATAAAATTTGTAGAAGAGTAAAGTACCCTTATTTCAAAAAATTCAGCAACATATTATTAAGAAAAGTTGTCTAGAATTAAAAGTTATGCCTAAATACCGAGACATAGCCTCCTAAGAAAACAAAATATTTTTTTGAAAAACATTAATCATCTCCAAAAAAAAATTTGTTTTAATATTCACCCTAAACAATTCCATAAATCAATCAAAATTAAACCAATTTTGCATAACTTTGTTCGAATTCAAGCATATTTGTAAAATTAACTTAGATTTTTAATTTTTTAGGGAATCACAAACTTCATGTTTGTTGCAACGATATTAAGGGGAGGGCTCGCGATTGTATGTTTGGTTGCCTGTATCAATGTATTTTTATTTACAACTAGCTGGAAAAAGTAGCGAATTTCAAAGAATTACAAAAAATACGGGTATTTTTAAAATATCCATAGATACTAATGACACTAGTTTAAAAGTTATGGGCGAGAATTTTATTTCTATATCTATTTTATCTCTCGAGCCGGAATTTTACCTTCGTTAAGATGGGCACAGGTTTTGGAATATGATCGGAACGAAAACACGGTAATAAACATTGTAATTATCCAGTCTTGTTGTAAATAAAAAACATAGGCAAAATAGCCCTTAAATTATGCAGCGGGAATACAAAAGTGTGTCAATTATTTATCAGATGGGGCGAAAAACAGACGATCGATGAACGGTTGACGCTGTTGTTATAGGTGCAGTTTAAAAATTACATATATTATGTTCATATGATCAATTTTACATTTTGGCGATATAATATTTACTGAACTAAGCTGTCGGATTACTTTTTTATGTCTTTGCATTACTTCCATATTATTATATAATATGAATTGTGAATTTTAAATATAAAAATAATATAAAACTTCAAAAGGTATATTTGGGAGACCCTCGTAGCTCAAAGACTCCGATCTGTGATTTTAACCCCTCTTTTTAGCAATGGTTTATTGATTTTTGGCTTGAAAGGTACACGGCGGCACTAAAAACTGCTTTAGTTGACTTTGCATTATTTATACGTGTGGGTTGGGTACTGTTAACTGTTATGTTCTTATAGTTATGTCGCCAGAGTATTATATTTGTATTTTTCGTGAGGAAAACACAATCGTTAGCATATAAACTGACATTAGGGGAGGATTCATATGTCTATGTCTCTATATGTCGAAAATTATCTATACCGGGTGTTCCATTTTAAGAAATGCAGCTACTATAAATGTCTCAAAAACGAAAAACGCAAAAAAAAACACATACAAGTTGAAGCATATGAGGTGCAATGTAAGACGCACGTTTCTACTTGTAGGCAGACGACGTTTTCAAGGTTACTTGAATGTCAACTGTGTTTTTTACTTGTTAAAGGCATATCTTTAGTTCTTTAGTTAAAGAATGTGATTCGGCACGTTTTCTGTAGGTATATTATTGCTGGCTTAAGACTTAAGAGTTCTATACAAAATTGTGTTTAGTTTTTGTAATGAAATGAAACATGGTCTTTTATGTGTACATAAGGTGTTTCTTCGTTGGCATTAACACTACATTCAAACACACATTTTAAGTAAAGCAATAATTAAGATAAATAAATATCTCGAAAATAAAAAATGAAAAAAGAAAACGATATATTGATGCGAAAGAACATCTTCTGTGCCTATATGTTGAACATCTACAGTGTGGCCCCCGTTAAGGAGTTACCACCCTTGTAAAATCTATATTTATTTACCGATTTTGATAAACTTTTTTTGTTAGCTTCAAAAAGCACATTAAACAATGTGTGTAACTTTACTTTTTAATAATATTTTTATTAGGTACAGGGTGTCCGCCTGAAAGTGATACGAACATTCGATTTAACTATTCCGTATTTTTTGAGACAAATTAATGATTTAAAAACCAGTTTGTTGCAGTTTTGTCCAAACAATGTAATGTCGTTTGGAAAAAACATTCGAACGTCAAACAAAAGTTATAACCAAAAAACCTTTTTGGAAAATTGAAGATGGTGCAAAAGGTATCTTTTTATTAATTTAAATATATTTCTTTATTAACGGATAAAAATAGGACACATATATGCAGTTAACTTTGGGGTCACCTTTCGATTAAAAACAAGGAAAAATAACCGACTCAAACGTGGTCACGTGTGACTTTCGCTATCTGTCAAAAATTATATTTAAAAAATAAAATCGCTAAAAATTGGCTTATTTGTTACAATTTAAAAACGTTTAACATGAAACAGTCGTTTCTATTTTAATGTTAAATAAGCGCCTATTTCCTATTTATAAAATTTCTTAAAATTTGAAAAAGTTGTTACTTCGTAAAAATTATTTTATATGACTAGCTATACAACATAATATATATTTATCATTCTATAATTTTATTAACTTTTTATTATTACTAAAAAATATCGATAAGAATATGTCTTTTTCAAAAGAAAATTATATTAACGCTTTAAAATTCTATTATGTTTGACACAAAGTTGATGTACCGGCCAGCATTTAGTACCTATATAAATTTATTTACATTACATTTTCCATTACTCTAAATGTATGCCAAAATAATACATATATTAAGATATCAGCAAATAGTAGCTATTTCACGTATCTAACAAAATTCACAACTTTACGTCAACTTTGGATCAATATACAACAGAATTTTAATTTCTTTCAGTTTATCTTTATTAATATTAAGTACTTAATGAAAATTTTATAGAATGATAAAACTATAGTGACATAAAATTCTAAATGTCGATGTCGGTTAGGGAAAGTATTGTGATCATTCATGCGGTTTTGAGGGATTCAGGGAGAATTATTATGTCATGACAATAGATTTGACAGCCGGTAGGTAGTCCTCTTACTTAATATTTCACTCAACAATATTCTTAACAACTATGAAAAAATATATAAAAATAAAGGAGCGTAAATATTCATATTATTATTTTGTGTTTAACAATTCAGTTTGAATCCCAAAATACGCCAGGATGGGAGCGATGTGCTGCTATTTGTATAAAAAAGGGGGTCGGTTCGCCTGCGTCCCTCTAGACCCCTTCTTCCGACCAACGACCTCGCCAGGCAACAAAACAAGGTCAAGACTCACTCTTATGAGGAACGGAAACTTATTTTAGCAAGGCGAAACATTACTTTTCATTCTCGCTCTGTACCAATGACCACTTTCCAACTCCAGCGCCATCTTACAGACACTTGCGCAATTTTTGCACTCCAGTACCCAATTTCTGTTTTAGCAACATTTATCCTAGTTAGGAACACGGTCAAATGAAGGTCGTTGTGAGGTGATGACATTTTATTTCCGTCCTTAAACAAAACTTAAAAATTTCGCAAAAATTTTTCTAAACAAGGTAAAACATTTGCAATAATAATATGTATATTAAAAAAACTCTCATTTAGGGTGCAAAAATTGTTATTTTAAATGTTTATTAAGAAACTGAGGAAATTAATTGACGAAAAATTGTTTTTTTCTTAGCAGGCTATTTTTTGGTATTTAGGCATACCTTTTAATTCTAAACAATTTTTGCTGAATTTTTGATTATAAGGGTACTTTACTATTGTACAATTTTTATATTTTTTTACCTACCCTGTATGCTGTTTAACTTGCAAACATTCTAAGTGCACCTAATATAATTATTGAACATGCTTCAACTTTCTGCAATATCTGTATTTTGTTATGCAATTAACAAAAAAAAGTCCCATATGTTGCACACTTAAATGACCACACTGTATGTATCTTAAAAGTGAATTAAAATAAATGTATTTTCTATTTTCTTATTGTTACATTTTTGTACAAATAAATCAAAATTAATTTGAGGGGCTTGCTACTTACCTAGGTACAGTGGAAAGCACGAATGTAAAACCCTGCGTCATCGGTACCGAAAATCTTTAAATTTCATTTATGGGCGACTATCGTCGGTTGCCATATTTTCTTTATTACGGGAAACATGCGTAATAAGTAGTCTTTTGTCTACTGCCAGATATTGATACCCTAGAAAAGAACAATTTGCGCCATTTGCAGGGTAGTGGGTAGCGCAAGCGCTAGAGGGGGCAACAATTTTTCCCAGAGGGGGCATTGCCCCCTCTGGCCCCCCCCTAGCTACGGGCCCGGAGGGAGCAAATTGTGCGTCAAAACAATTGGTGCCTAAACTGCCTTCATTCCGCTCATACTCTGGAGCAATGCGGTTCTAAATCTGTTTGTAGAGTTTGTCAAGCTAGACATCATAGTCTTCTACATTCAAATATCATTCCTAGAAGCAATTCTACTCCTCAACCAGCGCCTACTCAGTACTCTGCTCGTTCACCCTCAACTTCAACTTCAACTTCGCAGGTTCACAATGCTGCAACTTCTCGTCAGTACTCAAACTGTCTCAAAATCTAAGTCGATATACGTCGTTATATCCACGGCTGTAGTCGACGTTCTCGATATTCATGGAGAATTTCAGAAAGTTCGATTTCTTGTTGATGCCTGCAGTCAAGTTAATTTATTTACGAATGATTGTCTAAAACGGCTTGGTCTCTCTATGATTCAATGTCTCTCTGCTGTGTGCGGTCTCGGTCAGCACTCTATATCTGCTCTAGGTGTTGTAAATTGCACACTTCGTTCTCTTGAAATTTATAACACTCTAGTAGATTTCCAAGCTGTAGTTGTATCTCACATTTCATCTGACATGCCCTCTATTCCTGTCACCGTTCCAAATTGGGATGAAATTCGTTCTCTAGATCTAGCAGATCCTCATTTTCATCTGCCTGGACCTGTAGATGCACTCATTGGAGCAGGCTTGTTGCGTCTAGATTGCTCTTAGATGGTCAAATCAAAGGTACAGCCACATCTCCTACTCTGTTAAATACAGTTCTTGGATGGATCGTTTTTGGAAATATTCCTTGCAAATTTCCTTTTCAGATTCATTCTTTCCTCATTGCTAGTGAATCCGAATTAAATTCGAATATTAAGAGATTTTGGGAAATCCAGGTGGTTCCATGAAATTCTTCAAACTCGCCAGAGGAAGATTTATGTGAAGAAATGTACGTCCAGTCTGTTGCTCGTGGTAAATCTGGTAGGTACACTGTCTCCCTGCCATTCAGAAACCCGAACCCTTCTTTTTATGACACCAGGTTAATTGCACTGAAGCGTTTTTTAATGCAATCGCAATCCCGTCCTTTATGATGAATACTCTGCGGTTATGAAGGAATATTTGGAATTAAAATATATGGAAGATGCTCCTCAAAGTGAATCACCTGACGTGTACTATATACCACACCACAAAGGTTCGTGTAGTGTTTGATGCCAGTTGCAAGGATTCTAAAGGCTTCTCTCTCAATTCTAGTTTACTAATAGGTCCTAAACTTCAGAGTGATATTACATATATTCTCTTACGTTTTAGAATTCATAGCTACGTGTTTACAGCTGACATTAAGCAAATGTACCGTCAAATTTCACTTAGATCCCACGATAGAGATTATCAAAGACTTCTATGGCGTTTTTCTCCTGATCAAGATATTCACGATTTTCGTTTAACAACAGTGGCATTTGGGGTTTCATCCTCCCCATATCTGGCTCTAAGAACGCTTAAACAGTTAGGGATAGATGAAAAGCTTCACTTTCCTGAGGCTAGTGATATCCTGATGTCAGTTGTTTATGTCGACGATATTGTTACAGGTCATTCTTCTTTGTCAGAAGCTTTAGATTTGCAAAGACAACTTATTCAGCTCTTATCCAGAGGTGGTTTTGAACTTCGCAAATGGAGAAGCAACCATCTTGCACTTTTAGAAAATATTCCGGAATCTCATCGGCATGGCAATTCTATAAATTTCTCTCAGAGAGTTCTAGTGACATTAAAATTCTCAGTCTTCAGTGGAACTCTACTTCTGACCTGTTCTCTTATTCTGTGGAAAAGTCTAGCCGGCCCTGTACTAAGAGGAATAGACTTTCAAGTATTGCTCGAATTTACGACCCCCTGGGTTTTTGGCTCCAATTCTGTTTCTTGTCAAATTTATGATTCAACATTTATGGAGTTTAGGAGTTGAATGGGATGAAAATCCACGTACAGACATTCAGATAAAATGGAAACAAGTTCAAAACGAATTACCCCTCTTGACCGAAGCGCACATTCCAAGAATACTCTGTTCTTTCGATTTTCGAAGCTGCGAATTACATGGATTTTCAGATAGCTCAGAAAAGGGTTATGCTGGAGTCGTATATTTCAGATTTGTTTGTCACGATTGTATTCATGTATCTCTCATAATGGCAAAAAGTAAGGTCAGTCCTTAAAAGCGAATTTCTTTGCCGCGTCTTGAACTCTGTGGAGCTCTGGTTCTTTCACGCCTCATGGTTCATGTCATTGAAATGACAAGTAGATGGAAGGAGTGTAGAGAGAGAAACTGGCAGCCAAACTTGAGTAAGTGAAATAGTAAATAAATCAGCTGATTCCGGCAAAAGCCACATAACACAAAAGAGGTGTTTGTCCTAACTTTCTATTTTTGTGTCCTGTGCTTCAAACGAGTTCCGTTGTCAAACGTCATTTTAATTTTCCTTCTGTCCCAAGTCCCAATACGAATAGGTGTAATTATTGTATTATTTATATTTGATTTGAGTTCGTGTCGTCGTGGCAGTTTCGTATAAAACGGCGTTGAGTTTTCTTAGTTGGTGTTTGGTTTAATATTATATTTTTAGATCGGAGAGAAAATTTAATTTAGCTATGTGGCTATATTAATTACAAAAAAGAGGGTCAACTCCTGTTGTGTATTTGGATGTACCAAACGGGGCGGAAAGAATAAGAATAGTGGGGTTTCTTTTCATTCGTAGGTAAGTCTTAAAAATCTTTGCTAATAACTTTGCAGTTTTCCAAGAGATAAGGTGATATTAGAGACAAGTGGATTGCAGCAATAAAAAGGAAAAATTTTGTACTGTCTACAAGTATTTACTTGCATTTGTAGTCAACAATTTATTAAGAGCAATTTCATAGAGAATTTTGGGCAGCGCAAACTTAAAAAGTATGTAATTGCTACAGTTTTTTATTTTCCAAGTCAAGGGAAAAACTGGCAAAATATTGTGCTAGCTCTTCGTAGTCAAAGATGGAATTAATCTTGAGGTTCTGGTCCCTTTAATAAGGTAATTATTTGTAATTCTTTTTGTTAGATGCCTAAACATTAAAAACTATAAAAATATGTAAAAGCTACCTGTCTTACATGCTTTTCCTATTAAATTGAATTTTAAAATTAATAAATCAGTTAAGATAAGTAATTAAAGTTGAAAATGTATACCTTACCTAGATATTTTGTGGCCTTTATTTTAAAATAAACTTTTATTTTGGAATTTGTATTTTATTTGTCTCAATTTACTTCCAGGTACATAAAATTGCCATGTAGGTATTTTTTTAATCAATTCACTATTTTTTTCTGTGCAATATTTACATAATTGTGGTTACATATAGAAAAATTCTCATTCCTACAAACAAGCCCCGAATTTCGGAATACAGATCATACAATAAAGAGAATTACGGAACATGCTCATTAAATTCGCCCATTAATATGCAACATCCCTATATACCTCCTTTGCCTGAATCAGCTGACACGTTCATTAGGCGTCCTTGTCTTACTTATTTCCATTTGAAACCTATCTCTCTCTAGAGTTGGCTGCCCCAAACAACAATGAAAGTGGTACCTGTGCGACTTCCATTGTACTTATCAATTCGATGGTTCATGTAATCAATACTTTTTCTGGTGGATACATTCTTCACCACACAGATGGCAAACTTTTGTTAGTAATCGCGTAAGTGCCATACAGGAGAACATTCCTTCTTCCTGTTGGAGGCATATTCGCACGGACATCAATCCCGCCGATTGTGCATCTCGTGGGCTACTTCCCAGTAGTTTTCTTAATTATTCCTTGTGGTGGAATGGGCCTGAATTTCTACGGCTTTCGCCAGAGGAATGGCCAACAAGTCCTATTGTTCTTAGCTCTTCAGAGGACTTGTTGAAAGAGGAATAGAAAATGTCTCTTTTAACCTTTTCGAATAGTGACGATTTTGATCAACTTCTCAACAAATATTCTTCCTTATCAAAAATAAAACGGATTGTTGCATACATTCAAAGGTTTATATACAGTGTGACCCATTTGTTTTGGGGTCAGTCTGTAAAAAGTGTATCAATCGTGCGATTTGGCTGATTTTTTTTTTAAATTGTAGAGCTCGATGAACTGCACATTTTGAACAAAAATTGCCTGGTTCGCATAAAATCCAAAGCCTATTATGACCGTTTTTATGAGCAAAATTTTAAGAAACCATATTAGCGTTTTTTTTTGAAAAAATCTGTGTGCGCCAATGGATTGAGCACCCCTCGAAATGGGTATGTACAAAATTTTATCAAAATATTTCAAGTAATAACGATTTTGTAGAAAAATTAAAAATGCAGCCAAGGTACGTCTTTATTTTCAAAAATTCAAAGTTGGCCATGGAAAATAATTGAATTGTTTACTTTTATTAAGTGTCAAACTGTCTAAATTGAGTTCAGAAATTGTTTGTGCTCAATACAATTAATTATCATAATTATGGAATATTTAAGCATAAGAGACAAAATAGAAATTGTTCGACTCGTGGGCGACAACGAGCGCTCGACAGCAGAAGCTGCGGCCGAATTTGACAATAGACACCCAGGTAGATCAGTGAGTCGAAGTACTGTACAACGTATAAACAATATTTTTGATGAAACTGGATCGATTTCTAAAAATTTATTAAAAACTAGGCAAAATGGACGCCGTGGACTTGTTAAAAATAACAATCAAATTCTGCAATACTTTAGTGACAATCCTCGAAATAGTGTTCGAACGGCTAGTTTAGACCTTCATATACCCAGAGAGAGTATAAGGAGATGTTTGAGACAAAACAAAATAAAACCGTTTAAGCCAAAATTTTTGCACACCCTGGAACCAGGAGATGAGGAGAGAAGATTAGAATTTTGCTATTGGCTGCAAGGTGAATATCTCCATAATGGCAACTTTTTAAATGAAATTTTATTCACCGACGAAGCCACGTTTACTACAAATGGTGTAGTATCAAGTCAAAACTGCCGTCACTGGTCAGCTGAAAATCCAGAGTTTATAATAAATGCAAGGAGACAATATTCACAAAAAATTAACGTTTGGTGTGGAATACTACGCGACAGAATAATTGGCCCATTTTTCTTTGAAGGGAATTTGAATGCGGCTGGCTTCTTGAATTTTCTAGAAATTGAATTTAGAAATGCTTTAGATGAGTTACCATTAAGATACCGTTTAAATTTAAAGTTACAGTTAGATGGCAGTCCTATTCATAATGCTCGTTTAATCAGAAACTGGCTAGATAATAATTTTGAAAACTGTTGGATAGGGCGAAATAGTCCTTTCTGTGAGTGGCCACCGAGATCTCCGGACTTAACTCCTTTAGATTTTTTTCTTTGGGGTACACTTAAGCAAAATGTTTATAAGTCAAGACCCCATAATTTACAAGAACTGCAAGCTAGGATAAACCGTAGTTGTGAGGAAATTACTCCACAGCAAATACGAAATGTAATTTTCAATGTACGCAAGAGGAACGACAAATGCATTGTAGAAAATGGAGGCTTGGTAGAAGTTACAAAAATTTTATAATTTTAATTGTTTTTATGTTTTGTGTTTATAAGCATAAGGTTGTATTATTACAATTCAATTATTTTCCATGGCCAACTTTGAATTTTTGAAAATAAAGACGTACCTTGGCTGCATTTTTAATTTTTCTAAAAAATCGTTATTACTTGAAATATTTTGATGAAATTTTGTACATACCCATTTCGAGGGGTGCTCAATCCATTGGCGCACACAGATTTTTTCAAAAAAAAAACGCTAATATGGTTTCTTAAAATTTTGCTCATAAAAACGGTCATAGTAGGCTTTGGATTTTATGCGAACCAGGCAATTTTTGTTCAAAATGTGCAGTTCATCGAGCTCTACAATTTAAAAAAAAAATCAGCCAAATCGCACGATTGATACACTTTTTACAGACTGACCCCAAAACAAATGGGTCACACTGTAGAACTGTAGAACTTTTAATAGTACCGACCTTCATTCCGTTTTGTTGCTTCTTGTAAAACACGTGCAACAAATCTCCTTTCTCGAGGACATTCAGAATATTCTTACAGGAAAAGTTATTTCTAAACCCTTTCGGAAACTAAATGCCTCCTTTCCCTTCTACCGTCTACCGCCCACCCTTGAAGGGTGGGCGGTAGACTCTCATTTTCTGGTCTTTCTTACGATAAAAAACATCCCTCACTATTGCCAAGAGATCACCGGCTAACGACCTTACTCATTGAAGAAGTTCATAAAGATAACTTCCATCCGGGCGCTCAAACGCTTCATTTTTTATTAGCTCAAAATTTCTGGATTTTGTCTGCACGTCGTGCCATCAGGCATTGCTTGAAAAATTGTTTCAAGTGCTTTCGATTATCTCCTCTACCTTTCCAGCCAAAAATGGGTGATCTTCCCGCCTATCGAATAAATAAAATTAAACCTTTTTCCGTTGTTGGCGTGGATTACGGAGGCCCATTCTACATTACTTATGCCTTTTTATTTGTGCTGCTACAAAAGCAATCCCTTTAGAGTTGGCATCCTACCTTACTTCTGAATGTTTTTTGGCTGCTCTTCGGCGTTTTGTGGCTCGACGTGGTCGTTGTAGCCATATATTTAGTGACCAGGGCACAAACTTCATAGGCGCCTCTCGGGAACTCAATGATCTCATGTCACAAGCGTCCTATCAGGAAAAATTAGATTCGTCCTTTAATCCTCCGTCCTCTCCTCACTTTGGCGGCTTATTCAAAGCTACGAAGAGTTTTACACAATTCTTTGTCGGTGAATTAACTCCTCCCCTTTCTTGGAAGATGGGTAGAATTGTCAAATTACATCCAGGTAGAGATGGTATTTGTAGAGTAGCAACTGTAAAGACAGCTCACGGAATTATGCAAGCTATGTCCCCTACCGTCACATCAAACTTAAAATACGTATATTCTAGGTGGGCGCAATGTTCCGTATACACCATATATACTGTAATTATAATAATTTTTCTAGTTTTCCGTAGTTACGAAATTATTATTCAACAATATACGCAATTTGTGTTCTGTTCTGTCATTAAAAAAATCATATTTTTCATTCAAAAGGAAATACCTAATTCTAATAAAAGTTCGATTATCGGGTAATTATATTTTGCTTAGCATAGTTGGACTTGGATAACCATCGTGTGGCGACACTAAGAAGAAGTTGGGTGCACCCTAGGAGCTGAACCGGCACGACCAGGTAACCATATCCAACTCCAGCTTATTTGACCAAATTTCACGCTATTTTCATTATTAGCTCTCGTTTACAAATTTCTCATTAGCTCACTGTTCAATTCTCGAACAACAGCTGTATTTTTAATTTTACCTAAAAAATAGCTGACACCATTTTCGAAGGAAAAAAGGTGCTCTGCAAATATGTTCTCTTGACATTTTCTTGAATTTTGCATATGTAACAAGTTATAAGAAAATAATCGAGAAAAAAGGGGTTGCAATATTTTTCACATCTAATATATTTTTTTGCTAACGACAGCGCGAAATTTTCTTAACAAAAGTTGTTCACTACAAAATCACCTATGATATTTCTCTGAAAAACTGTTCTCTATCAGCAATAGTTTATTTCTGGTAACATCTCAAAGTTGGGCGCAACGTCTGGCACCTCGTAGTGCCCAAGTACACGCGCTATACCTACCTTGCCTGTACCTTGCAAAATTTCCAAGGTTTTTTTTATACCTGACTGTACTTTGACATACACTCACCCAAACTTATATGGAATCACGCATTGTTTAATTTATTTAATTTATTTAATTCTTGCTGTAATAAAATTAGGTTCATAGATTTTAAATTATTTTTCTAAACTGTATTTTTCATTCCCAGCAACTAATTTTTTACTAAAAAATTCTTCAGTGAAAATAGCAAGTGATTCCATATAAGTTTGGGTGTGTATATATTAATATGTAGAGCCTGGACCAACACTATATTAATGTGTCGGTCCAGGTAGAGCATAATAATTACTAGTGTCCGCGCGTCGTAGTTTATGGTAGGTACAAGTCAAGTTATTCGGACGGATGCAGACTTCACCGGCCGAGGCGCAGTCGAGGCTGGCGAACCGGAGGAGTACGAAAAACAACTTTTCGTCCGTGTATCACACAATATTTTTTATTCGAATGTGCTTAGATATACAGGGTGGCCCATTTGAAATGGAAGCACCCCGTAAAATTTTTATTTTCCATCCGATTTTAGCAGTTTTTTTTTTCTAAAGATAGGTAACAAAAACTATACTTTGGTGCAAAATTTCAGGTCTTAATTTCAATTTTCAAGGCCTACTACGAATTTTTTTTCTAGTAAAAAATGACGAAAACCATTTAGCGATTTTGATTTAAAATCTGACAGCTCAGTGTTAATCAGGACACCGTAAAACCCCCATATACCAAATTTGAACAAAAAATATACAGGGAGTGTCTTTCTGTGGGTTGTCAAAGTTAAGCAAAATAGGAATTTTAAAGACATCATCTGGAAGGAGTGGATGGCGGAGAACATCAGTACCCAGAAAGGACTAGTCTGGTACACAGACGGGTCCAAGATGGGGAAAGGAACGGGGGCCGGAGCCTATTGTAAGGAACTGGCCTGTAAACTTACAGTCTCCCTAGGAGAACACACTACGGTGTTCCAGGCGGAGCTGTTTGCCATTATGCTGGGGGCGGAGGAATCACTCAAACTCCAGGTCGAGAGGAGCGAGGTGACCTTCTACTCCGACAGCAAAGCAGCCCTTCTAGCGCTGCGAGCAAACCGCACCACATCTCCTCTGGTGGAGGAATGTCGAGCGAGTTTGCTTAAACTGGTGGCCGCAGGGAATAAGGTGACTCTGTCCTGGGTGCCTGGGCATTCGGGCATCGAGGGAAATGAGACCGCCGACCTCTTGGCCAGGGAGGGATCCATGAGCAGGCCGATGGGACCGGAACCCCTTTTGGGGATCGCCCCTCGGGTAGCGATTGGAGTCTTGGACGAGTGGCTGCAGGGCAGATTCGTCGAGGAATGGCTCAGAGCTCCAGGGATGAGGCGGGCGAGGCTCATGATCCGTGGGCCATCGCCTGCCTTGTCCCGGGAATTGCTGGGTCTGCCAAGAAAGGAGGTTAAGGGTTTGGTGAGGGTCCTCACTGGGCACTGTCGCCTAGCCCGCCACCTACACCTCATTGGGGTGGAGGAGGAGAGGGAATGCAGATGGTGCCTAGAAGAAGAGGAGACCCCCCCACCACCTAGTAACAGAGTGCCCTGCGCTCGACAGGGTCAGATTCGAGTCCTTCGCCATGGCTAGGCTGTGCGTTGAGGACGTGTATGGTGTCAGGTTGGGGGGGCTGCGGGCCTTCATCAAGAAGGCCGGCATGCTGGAAGCCCTGTGATACCGGCCGTGGGGGCACAATGGGCCCATGGAGGCCTACGTGCTGGGCCGATCAGAGGCGGCCACCCCTTAATTTGATGATGATGATGACATCATCTGGCAAGTCAATAAGTATGTGCCATGGAATCCCCTTAAAACAGTTGAATGGTCGACAGCACCACTCAAAATGTTGGTGTAAAAGATCCAATAGAAAATATGTGTCTTTCTCTGTGCCATCTCAAAATGCTAAATTTGTGGGGCCAAAAATCGAGTATTCAAAACCGCCGCAGATACTATAAACGAACTAAGTCTAAAAATAATATAAAGCCTGAGAGTTAGTAAATCCATATGATTCAAGGTGGCTGGTGTGCCATAACAGGAAACGTATAGAAAATGTACTTATCATCTTAGACAGAGACTTTATTAATAAAGCTGGAACAATTTAAATTATTTTTATTTGTTGGTTGGCATTTTGTAAAGAAATAAATAACTTTTGTGTTTATTAATATTTTTTCAATGATTCCAGGGCACTCTTGATCCTTATAAAGTTTCATAAAAAAATCAGCATTTTGAGATGGCCTAGAGAAAAATACCCTGTACATTTTGGATTGAATCTTTGCACACCAACACTTTGAGTAGTCCTGTTCACTATCCCACTGTTTTGACGGGATTCCATGGCACACTTGACTCTCCAGATACCTTTAAAATTAATATTTTGCTCAACTTTGACACCCTGCAGAATGGAACACCCTGTATATTTTTTGTTCAAATTAGGTATAGGGGCGTTTTAGGGCGTCCTGAATAACGCTGTGGTATCAGATTTTAAATAAAAAAAAAATCGCTAGAAAAAAATTCGTAGAGGCCTTGAAAATTGAGATTAAGGCCTGAAATTTTGCACCAAAGTAGAGTTTTTGTGACCTATCTTTAGAAAAAAAAAACGGCTAAAATGGGATGAAAAATAAAAATTTTACGAGGCTGCTTCCATTTCAAATGGGCCACCCTGTATATACTTATTTCAAAAAGTAAAAAATTAAGGTCAGAAATGATACTGTTTATTTTTCATTACAATAAATCTTAGTTAACTTTTAAGTTCTAATCATGGAACAGAGTAAACTATCGAACTGTCAATGTGTCTGAACAGAAATTCAGTATATACTTGAACGTTCGTTGGCACACAAAATAATCGCTCATGGTTTGCCGCAAGCACAATTTAAGGAACTTTTAAGTATAAACCTGAATTTCTGCTCAGGCACATTGACAGTTCAATAGTTTGCTTTGTTCCATGGCCGAAGTTCATAGGTAACTAGGATTTATTGTAATCAAATCTAAACAGTATAATTTCTGATCTTGTATGATACAGGGACGAAAAGTAGTTAAAAACCCAGGAGTAACTCCTGGGTTTCGTCAGCCTCGACTGCGCCTCGGCTGGTAAAGTCTGCATTCTGCATCCCTCTAAAAACTAAATTTTTCGTCCTTGGACGATAAACTACGACGCGCGAACACAATTAATTATTATGCTCTACATAACTATATGTTAAAGTACAGTCAGGTATAAAAGACTTCGGAAATTTTGGAAGGTACAGGGTACAGGCAAGGAATAGCACGCGTACTTGGGCGCTACGAGGTGCTAGGAGACGTTGCGCGTAACTTTGAGACGCTATTGGAAATAAACTATTGCTGATAGAAAAAAGTTGTTCAGACAAATATCATAGATGATTTCGTAGTGAACAACTTTTGTTAAGAAAATTTTGCACTGTCGTTATAAAAAAAATATATATTAGATGTGAAAAAATTGCAACCTCTTTTTTCTCGATTATTTTATTATAATTTGTTATATATGCAAAATTCAAGAAAATGTCAGGAGAACAAATTTGTAGAGCACCTTTTTTCTTTCAAAAATAGCGTCGGCTATTTTTTAGCTAAAATTAAAATTATTAGACCTGTTATTGGCGAAAAACTAATTAATCCTTAAATTCAAGATGGCGGAAAACCTGCATGTGGTTGATGGTCGAAAACTCGGATTTAAGCTTTCACTATGGTGTACTATCGATGGATAGAAAAAAATTTTCTTACCCAATGAATTGCATTATTACCCATATAAATCTGATTAAATTTACTGGGTTAAATGCAAAAAGTTATAAATTATTACTTACCAGATATCGAAGCAGGGCCTCCACCATATGTCACAACTACAATCGTGACTGGGGGTGTGCATCAGAGATAGATAAATAAAATTCAATTAAATTTAAAAAATATAAAAATTATTTATTTATTCTGAAAAAACGATAACTAATTCTTATTCAGCATGGTCTCAAACCCAAGTGTACCAAATTTTTTAGAGTGAAATACAAGGTCTTCAAATAAATTAAAATTGACTATTGACTACAGTTACTGGCCAGTCTGAAGAAGAAACCCCAGAAACTATTTTAACAGAATTAACATTGCCATTGATAATCTATATAGCCGTTATAGACCAAACAGAGCAGTTCAAGAATCTCAAAACTAATGACAAGCTCTGGATATGTCGATGGAATCTCCAGAAGAAATTTTACCTATAAAAATCACCGAAGGGGAAATTAATACTTACCCAGAAGATTTTTAGATCAAACTATAATAGGCATTTTTATATATTTTATTTATTTCAAACACATTTTAATATACCCACAAAAATTATGGCGCTAAAAGTCCATTGATGAATAAATTTTGGGATTCCATAAGTTTGCTTCTGGTTTCATTAGCAATTTTTTCAAGATCTTCGTCACTCATATTTTTTATATCCAACCCTTTAAAATGTTCCAGTGTCGAATTTATAATACTGTCTCCATTCTACAAATAATATCAATAATAACCATAACTAAGGAATATTGTCTAAGTACCAAAGCGCGGATTATAGGCCATATTATATTATATTCAGTGTAATATTTTTTTTGTTAAAGAGATATTATAAAGAGGTATCGGACGCACATACTAGATTTTTTTAAATCTTAGTTAAGGCCTACCGCGACCTGAAGTTTAGGAAAAGTCGAGAAGTAATATTAGCTACTTTTTGAGATAAGAACCAATAACTAATTCTTATTTAGCATGGTCTTAAACACAATGTACCAATTTTTTTAGAGTGGAATACAGGCTGTTCAAATAAATTAAAATTGACTCTTGAAAATGCCATTAATATTGTAAAGTGTAAAAGTACCAATAAAATTTCCAACAATAAAAATTGCTACTTTCTACAATCTGAGATTTGTTCAGTTTTTGTTTAAAGCAGTATTATCACCAAAATGAAACAGATAAAAAAATGGTTATCTTAGGTTTGAGACAGTGCTGAATAATAATTCGTCACCGGTTTTTCTCTAAAAAAACCGCTAGTTACTACGTCTCGACTTTTCGACACAAACTTTAGGTCGCGGTAGGCATTGATTTAGGTTTTTAAAAATTTACATATTATGTGCCTCCTATACCTACTTGGATAATCTATTTTTGTTACAGTGTTCGTTAGTTAGTGACAGTGGCCACATGTGCTGTCTATGCTTGTGAGTGCAAACCACCAGGTCTTTTGCCAGACCAGCCATTATTTTTTTATGGAACTGTTTATTTGTTTCAATAAGTTTCCTCAATAAAATTTTTACGTGAGGAGTTCAGTATCAAATCAGGTATAATATATAATAATAGTATAATAATAAAATAAAATTATATAATAATAATACATTGTCATCTGTTTTCCAGGACATGAAGCTATAGTCGTGAGAGGCCTTTATAAATACATCAGTCAACGCTACTACCACACAATATATAGCCTACGGCAAGAGAACGCTCTTTACCTGCATTAAATTGTAGGACTGAAATGGACACCCAAGTAATTTCATTTTCCCACCGGATAACGGAGATGTCGCCTTGAAAGCCTCTACCATTCTGCGGGGCATTGCCAACTGTTACGAAATCTCTCTATATCTTCTCAAACTTTTATAACGATCTTTACCACAAAATAAATTTGCATATTTGTTTATTATTTTTGTTCATGAAGTAAATATAGTTATCTACTAAATCTATAAGAATTCACACTGTAATAAAAGTGACAGTTTTGAGTCATTATTAATTAAAAATTTGGGAAACAAATTGGATAATAGGTATGCTTTTCAGCCGGGATATCATGTCAGTGTGGCGGAAGCAGATTATAGTCACTTGTATATATTATATATATTTCTTATCTTAGTCACAATGAGTACACACCGACTGTTAAAGTTTTATGAAAAAATAAAAATTACATATAATTATGTACAATAACCGTAAATAAAAAAATTAAGTTGGGTCAGATAGTGACAACACCATAGTATGCTTGAACCAAATGTCAACTCAATCCTTTCACTATTAGTTTTAATAATGACCTTTCTGTGGAGAAGTACGAAATTTCCTGTGAAGTCCCTTCTTTACAGGCTTCGTTTGGACTACTGGACTTATAATCGGGCAAGTCGCATCTTTAGGCCATTAAGCTGGATTTATAGATTAACATAATGTAACCGTAACACAACCATAAGAAGTTGAAACATACAAAAATAGACCGGGCAATTTATAGATTTACGTAACGTATGCTGTAACGTAACTTTTCCGTAAGAAGTTCGTCAACTTTTAACTTCTTACGTTCGACTAATAAAAACATTGGATAAAAGTGTTTTTTTTAGGCACATTAACTATGCATATTATTTAATAAAAAGAAGCAAGAGTTAGCATTTAGTAAAACACATAATTTTTAAAATTTTTATTGCTACATGAAATATTAATACAAACAAGTTTAGTCCAATTCGCTGCAATTGGAACACAAAAATCTTAAAAAAATATATACAAGGTTTTTCAGAAATACCTGGCATAACTTCTGGAGCATACAGAACTTTAAAAAATTAAATTCTTATTGACCATATGTCGATCGTCTTTAGTTTCTTAGGTTTACTGTTTAAAATTGAATATTGACCGTAACTTCTACTTTATACTAGGTACACACACGGCCTCATAAATGTTTCCACTAAGCACGAGAAATGAGCAAGAAATCAAGAATTTCGGGTAAGTGCGGCAACGTTGTGCCAATTTCACAGCTTCTCAAATCAACAACTTCTACATTCCCTCATGCCACCCCACTTCTCCTCGTAGAAAATAAAAATTGGGTTGGCTGCCGTATTAATACACCAGTCAACGAAAATAGGTTAAATCGCTGCTTTATTATTATAATAATGTATAAATGGATTTAAAGTTTTACACTGTTCCTTGGTGTTTCGAGATTCACGTAACGTGAAATTACGCGGATTTCTTTGATTGTCAAAGTGGTATTAGTTAAATAAGGTATATCTAAGTATGATTGTGTTATTATAGAAGAATCTCATAGAGGTTTTTTACATTGGTTTATTACACTTCTTTATCTTAACCGCGAACCAAAACTTTGATTTATTTGAATTTTTAAAGCTTCCCCGGAGTCCTCGGGTGATGTTCTGATGCTTGCCGGGCCCCCGAAAAATCGAGAAATAAGAAAAAACACGCAATTTCCAAGAGTGGTTTCAGAGGAATTTCCGTCAATTTTGTTGATTCTACAGATGTCCCGTTTCTCGAAAGTGGTTAATCGTGAATTGGGAAATTCTTTTAGGTATCGGAGGTTCTTTTTGGTACCCAATTAAGAGATTTACCACCTCCTACGATTTTTAGAACGGCTCTATTCGAAAGACTTTTGCGTAAATGTCGCCAATATCCGTGGGCAGGTTTGTAAGATTTTCCACTATTATTCAGGCAATCTAAGGCCAACCTAACAGCACAGAATTTATTGTTTTTCACACTGTAACTGGCAATGTCGCGTAATAAGATGTTAAATTTGCCTTCACTTACGCCTTTGAGGTTATGGCTGGCTTTCAAACTGGGAGATAGGGGAGGGGCAATTGCAACGTTGTCAGGTGAATGCCTTTGCGACTGCATGTATTGGAACGATTTCAAGGGTAGCGCCTGTACATTATTGCAATTTGGTACAGTTGTATTTTTGGAGATGAGAAATCAGTAAAAACAGCTGATATCCACAGCGTAAAGAGCATGCGCCATTATCATATCGTGCATGCGTCAAACGTGACGTAATGCATCTACAGGGTGGTAGGTGTAAAAGACAAAAAAAAATTGAGTTGGACTTTTAGCTTTGGGGGATCAGCCTGTTTGACTAAAAAGTAATTTGCATCGTATTGATATCTTAAAAATCAAGCAGGCCTTGACAAGGGCAATTTATTCATTTTCAGTTCAGGTATACTCCCTTTTCCTTAAGAGATATCGAAAAATTTTATTAGAAAAAGTTATTCAGAATGCAAATCCAAGTCCCCGTACCAAATTTTGAAATAATCGGCATACTTGGATTTTTTCTTTTTTTTTCATTTTGCCGTTTTTGCGCAAATCAAGTACATTTAACAAAAAATTTTATCAGAAAATTTTTTTCAGGGTGCAAATTTGGGGCCCTGTACTAAATTTTTGTAGTGCCTTCTTATAATTATCATTATCATTATCCATATCGTTATTTTATTTATTAGTTTAAACATAAATATAGTTATTCAGCAGTTTAGAATGTAGGACACTAAAGTAGGTAACTATAACAATTATTGTATATGTGGAGACGAATTGAAGCATTCATAGAATAAAGATGTGACATCGATAACCAACCTGTTGATTCCACAACATGGCGACCCTGCCTTTTCAACTGTACTAGCAAGAATCCAAAAAATTGAGCAGACAACGACATGAAATGGAAAAAAATCAATCAAAAGAAGAAACTGAAGTATGGAGCAAGTCTAAAAGAAAAACAAGAGAGAGCAGTCAACAACTGGCCGTCCCAAAACCGGGAACCAGCAACGCGGGAACGGTCTCTAGTGTGGCGCAAGGCCGCTAGTCCGCAACGTGGGAGCTACTTTGCATGGCCACAACTGAATTCCGACACCTCCTAGAGGAAATCAGAGTTTTTCACCGCAATTTAAGCAAGGACCCAGTTTCCAGGCGAGGAGCAGCAGCTACGCAAAGAAGACAAAACAAGGTAGATTCATTCAAAGAGGAGTTAATAAAAATTAAAAGTAGATTTAACTTAGTTAAAGTTGAGGAAAAGGATATTGTAGAAGCTAAGGGTTATATTGAATCTATAAACAAGTATCTTAATATCTTAGATAAGCTTTTGCAAGAAAGAATTATAATAATTAGTCAACAAGCAAGCAAAGTCCAGCAGGACGACAATTTAGATAGTTTCAGTAGTTCAGATTCAGAAAATTGTCACAACATACCTTTAAGAGTCACTAAAATGGATTTTGATTTTAAAACAGCAACTCAACTCTTTAACAGAATTTTCAGGGGAAGCTGACAAAGTTATTGATTTTTTAGACACTGCAGAATATTATCATGATTCCCTTAAGGACGAAACTAACAAAAATTCATTACTCCAATTTATTTTGAAAACCAAACTAAAAGGTAAAGCAAAAAATTCTATTATAACTACAGCTAAAAATTTCACAGAACTTAAGACCTACCTCACTGATCGATTTAAGCCACGAAAAACTTTAGCATCAATTCAATCCGAACTAAGTAAAACCAAACAAGCAGAAAAATGTATCTCAATTTATGCCTCCGAAATAGAATCTCTCATTAGTGATTTAAACATAGTTAGTCTGAACTCTCAAAGTAGCAGTGCCCGAGAGCCAATAATTCAACTAAACGATCAACATGCTCTTAATTGTTTCAAAGCAGGTTTGAATAGGGAAATAAAAACAGTCGTGTTGGCCTCCAGACCCCAAAGTTTCACTGAAGCTGTGGAAATCGCCCTAGATGCAGAATGTTCTCAAAGTCCTTCGCAAAATAACGTTTACCATATAAATCAACAATATAACATAAGGGGAAGAAATAATAGGTACTCAGGAAATTTTAGAGGAAATTATCGCGGACATGGACAGAACCAGTTTAGAGGACAAAGCAGCGTACCTAGCGGTTCGTACAATGGTAACATAGGTCGCGGCAGAAGTAATTTTAGAGGTAATTTCAATCACTCTTATCGCGGAAATCGTAATTTCAGATACAACAGGTATAGGGGAAATCAAAATATTCGCTTTATTGAAAGGAACGATTCAAATCCGGGAAACGAGCTGAGCCAACTTCCACTGAATCAGTCGGCAACAGTAGGAGAGTTGGTCACCCGAAACTAATTTGCATAACCACAAATAATTCAAACTATGTGAATATTTACTGTGAAATGACAGGTAAAATCACATCTTTCTTAATAGACTCAGGAGCCGATGTAAGTCTTTGCAAAGTTGGCATAGTAAACAAATCACAAAAATATTTCCCTGGAGAAAAATGCGAAATAGGTGGTATAACTCCTCACAAACTTTACACTTTAGGTCTCACTGCAACAAATTTAGTCGTAAGAAACAAAGTTTTCTCACAAGAATTTCATTTGATAGACGATAACTTTCCTATTCTTACAGATGGCATAATAGGTAGAGATTTTTTGATAAATTATACGTGTTTTTGACTATCTTACTTGGTCATTCACTATACATACGAATCATACTCAAATAACACTCCCCGTGAAAACAAAATTACCGCTCGTCGACAAAATAACTATCCCAGCGCGAACCAAATTAATCCAAGCCGTAAATAAACACATTAGCGAAGATAGTATAATTCTTAATAAAGAAATAACCCCAGGTGTATTTTTAAGTAACACTCTAGTACCTAGTAAGGGCATCCCTCATGTTTTCTTGGTAAACACAACCAGTGAAGATGTAATTATCGATAATAATTTTAGCGTAGATATGGAACCCATTGCAAATTATGAATTATGTGTTATTACTGACACAAGTAGTGCGCAAGACGTTGCGCACAGATCAGCAAAACTGCTTAATAACATACGATTACAAGGTGAGGACAATAAGGCTAACAAAACTATTCTAGATATTTGCATGAATTATAACGACATATTTTATTTGGAAGGTGATAAACTTCCGGCAAACAATTTCTACAAACAAAAAATTTCATTGCTTGATGAAAATCCAGTTTTTATAAAAAATTACAGATTGCCCCATTCCCAGAAGGAAGAAATAAAAAATCAAGTTTCACAGTTATTACGCGATGATATTATCGAACCCTCCATAAGTTCATATAATTCACCATTGTTAATAGTAAAAAAGAAATCGGAGGACGAAAATAAAAAATGGAGATTGGTGGTAGATTTTAGACAACTAAACAAAAAAATAGTAACAGATAAATTTCCATTGCCCCGTATAGAAGATATTCTTGATCAATTAGGTAGAGCGAAATATTTCAGTACTTTAGATTTGGCAAGTTCATTCCACCAGATAGAGTTAGAAAAAAAATCTCGCCCTCTCACAGCCTTCTCATCTGACTCAGGTCATTATCATTGACTGGACGCAGACGCTTTCTTATATGTAGATGACATCATCGTTTTCGGATGCAGCCTAATGCATCACAACAATAATTTGACAAAGGTTTTTAAACGATGTCGAAAATACAATTTAAAACTTAATCCGTTAAAATGTAATTTTTTACAGAAAGAAGTAATATATCTAGGTCATTTAATCTCTGATAAAGGCATTTTGCCTGACCCAAAAAAATACGAAGCCATAAACAATTACCCGACACCGCAAAACGCCGATGATGTAAGACGCTTTATTGCATTCATGAACTATTACCGTAGGTTCATCCAAGAATTTGCAAGCATAGCAAACCCACTGAACCAGTTATTAAAGAAAAACAAACCGTTTGTTTGGTCATCAACAATTCTTTTATAAATTTGAAACAAAAACTTATTGAACCTCCTATTTTACAGTATCCGGATTTTCAAAAAACTTTTATTCTAACTACTGATGCCTCAAATTTCGCTTTAGGTTGCGTTTTATCCCAAGGCATGATTGGCGATGATAGACCCATCGCATATGCTAGCAGATCCTTAACGAAACACAAATTAAATAAACCTGTGATAGAAAAAGAAATTTTAGCAATTTACTGGGGAATCACTTATTTCCGCCCTTATCTTTTTGGAAGAAAATTCATTGTGATAACAGATCACAGACCTTTAGTCGGTTTATTCAGCCACAAAAATCCTTCTTCAAAATTGACGCGAATACGCTTAGAATTACAGGATTATGATTTTGAAATACAGTACAAACCAGGCTCAGCCAATACTAATGCAGATGCTTTATCAAGAATTCGAGTAGATTCAGATATGTTAAAAGCACTAATACCAACAACTGTAGCAGTGACAACTCGCTCTATGGCAAAAAACGATATTATCGGTCCAAATGACAATCAAAAGTCACTAAACATACCAAGCCAACAGCCTGATCAACTGGGGACTTGGGAAGTGACGTCATTAACCGAAATTACAAAATTAGGGAAACTAAAATTCAATATTATTGACAAGCGCGCTAACTATCAAAATAAATTTACAAATAATATTGAAATAGAAGAGAAAAATGTTAAAATTACACTACTGAGCGATAATCTGGAACAAAACTTAGGTACTGTTCTGGAGAAACTTGTAGCGATGAATTTTAAAAAGCTAGCACTTTCGTTAAAAGATTATATATTTGCTTATTTAGAAGTCATGACTTTCAAAGAAATGTATAATGAAATATATAAAAAATACGACTCCGGAATAATTATTTTGTTATATGAACCCCCAATTAAGGTAGAATCAAAAAGATTACAAAATGAGCTCATAGAAAAATACCATAATTCTTTATTGGGAGGACACACCGGTGTGAAGAGAACAATTAATAAATTAAAACAAAAATATATATGGAAGAATATGTCAAAAATGGTAAAAAAGTTCATATCTAATTGCGAGAAATGTCATAAAAATAAGGTAACTAGACACACAATTGAACCAATGGTCATTACAGAAACTCCGTCGACTAGTTTTGAGAATATCTCAGTAGACACAGTAGGACCATTAAAAATCACAGAAAACAATAACCGTTACATCTTAACTATACAATGCAATCTAACTAAATTCATTCAAGCTATACCTTTAGAAAGTAAACACTCTAAAAGCATAGCAAAAGCGTTATTTGAAGACTTTATGTTAAAATTTGGAATTCCAAAAATTTTGAAAACAGATCTAGGCACAGAATACATAAACGAAACTCAAAAATTAATTAATAAGTCACTAGATATAAAGCATAGCACTTCAACTGCTTTTCATCATGAAACATTAGGTAGCTTAGAGAGAAATCACAGAGTTCTAAACGAATATTTAATCACATACTCAAATGGCTCAAATTGGGACACATTTTTGCAATACTTCGTTTTTGCCTATAACACAACCCCTCATTCGGTAACGAACTACTCTCCTTATGAATTAGTATTTGGAAAAATTCCAAACTTACCAATTGATATTTAGAGTACGTCTAACCCTGTATATAACACTGATAATTACGCAGATGAATTAAAATATAAACTAAATGAAGCACATAAGAGAATTCAGGAGCTACACAACAACGCTAAAACAAAGTCTAAGTCAGAGTACGACGAAAAAGTTAATCCTTCAAACTTTCGCATTGGAGATTTGGTGTTATTAAAAAGAGGTTTTCAATATAAATTAGATAGCCCCTATAAAGGTCCATTTAAAATCATAAAACAAAATGGTGTAAATTCAACTATTCTAAACCAAAACGTAGAACAAACTGTTCACAATAACAGACTGAAATTGTACAAAAAAGGTGATTAATTGCTTGCTTCTTTAAAAAAAAAAATAAGATAATTTTTTTTATATAAGTTCGTAGATAAGAAATACTGTATTATGTATTTATACTTGTAATAATAATTATATTTAATTAAGTTATATAATATTCATAACATAATATATTTATTGGGTTAAATAGGAATAGATATTAAGCAAACTTTTCGAAAGGGGAAAGGTGTAGTGCCTTCTTATAATTATCATTATCATTATCTAAGAGGAGGGGTAGTCGTGGCTTGACTAATTAAACAACAAGAACCAAATTTAGTGGGAAATAAGCCATTTTTTTAAGTGTGAAGACTCTTTTTATTGGTGAAAGCTTTCGCAGTTGTTTAACTGCTTCTTCAGTCACTCTAAAATTACATTAAAATAGTTTTTGTGATATAAATTTCAAAATTACTTACAATTAAGTGAGTTCCTAATATAATGTAGAGATGTTAATGTTTAAATTTTGCATTGGACAGGGCAAAAGTACAAAATTTTTAAATTTAGTTTTGACAAAAATCTAGTTCAATATGACACTTAAAAATAGTTTATTTTTAAAGGTATATAAATGTCACTAGTTACTATTATTATACCTTTATCTAGGTATATTTGAATTATTATTGTTGTTAGTAAAATTTGGTTTGTTTTCTAAGAAAAGTAAATTTGAAAAAATTATATTAAGGTGCTGAATATCTGTTTTTTTGTTAAGAGTATTTTCAACTTGGTTAATGTAACACATTTCAAGAAAAGAACGCTTAAAATAATTTCTTTCAGTTGCCAAAACTTTAGTATTATCAAAATCCATTTTATGTCCTGTTGAATTAACATGTTGAGATAAAGCACATGATTCGGGCCTTAGACGAATATCACTTTTATGCGAAATATTTCTAGATTTAATGCTTCTGCATGTTTGACCAATGTAAGTTTTATTACAATTAGTGCAATTAATCTGATAAACTACATTAGACCTATCTTGAGTATTTACCTTGTCCTTAAGATTCGTAAAGAGATTTCCTACAATTTTTATTGTTTTATTAGCAATTATGACATTGGTTTCTTTTTTTAATAAATTTGAAATTTTTGGTGTTAGGTCTTTAATATAAGGAAAAGATCTGTATATTTTAAGATTTAAATTAATATTATTACTCGAAATTGTACTAGGTTGTTGATCTAAAGGTTGCTGATCTGATATATTATTAGATGTTCTTGTTGAAAACAATAATTTGTTTAAAAGTTTTTCAGGATAAGAATTATCAATAAAAAGTTTTTTTAATTTAACTAAATTAAGTATTATTAATAAGTATGAAAAATAGAATCTCAAAATTATGTCACCCATCACTTATAAAAAAGAATTTAGTTAAATTAAAAAAACTTTTTATTGATAATTCTTATCCTGAAAAACTTTTAAACAAATTATTGTTTTCAACAAGAACATCTAATAATATATCAGATCAGCAACCTTTAGATCAACAACCTAGTACAATTTCGAGTAATAATATTAATTTAAATCTTAAAATATACAGATCTTTTCCTTATATTAAAGACCTAACACCAAAAATTTCAAATTTATTAAAAAAAGAAACCAATGTCATAATTGCTAATAAAACAATAAAAATTGTAGGAAATCTCTTTACGAATCTTAAGGACAAGGTAAATACTCAAGATAGGTCTAATGTAGTTTATCAGATTAATTGCACTAATTGTAATAAAACTTACATTGGTCAAACATGCAGAAGCATTAAATCTAGAAATATTTCGCATAAAAGTGATATTCGTCTAAGGCCCGAATCATGTGCTTTATCTCAACATGTTAATTCAACAGGACATAAAATGGATTTTGATAATACTAAAGTTTTGGCAACTGAAAGAAATTATTTTAAGCGTTCTTTTCTTGAAATGTGTTACATTAACCAAGTTGAAAATACTCTTAACAAAAAAACAGATATTCAGCACCTTAATATAATTTTTTCAAATTTACTTTTCTTAGAAAACAAACCAAATTTTACTAACAACAATAATAATTCAAATATACCTAGATAAAGGTATAATAATAGTAACTAGTGACATTTATATACCTTTAAAAATAAACTATTTTTAAGTGTCATATTGAACTAGATTTTTGTCAAAACTAAATTTAAAAATTTTGTACTTTTGCCCTGTCCAATGCAAAATTTAAACATTAACATCTCTACATTATATTAGGAACTCACTTAATTGTAAGTAATTTTGAAATTTATATCACAAAAACTATTTTAATGTAATTTTAGAGTGACTGAAGAAGCAGTTAAACAACTGCGAAAGCTTTCACCAATAAAAAGAGTCTTCACACTTAAAAAAATGGCTTATTTCCCACTAAATTTGGTTCTTGTTATTATCATTATCCATATCGTTATTTTATTTATTAGTTTAAACATAAATATAGCTATTCAGCAGTTTAGAATGTAGGACACTAAAGTAGGTAACTATAACAATTATTGTATATGTGGAGACGAATTGAAGCATTCATAGACTAAAGATGTGACATCAACAACCAACCTGTTTGATTCCACAACATAGCGACCCTGCCTTTTCAACTGTACTAGCAAGAATCCAAAAAATTGAGCAGACAACGACATGAAATGGAAAAAAATCAATCAAAAGAAGAAACTGAAGTATGGAGCAAGTCTAAAAGAAAAACAAGAGAGAGCAGTCAACAACTGGCCGTCCCAAAACCGGGAACCAGCAACGCGGGAACGGTCTCTAGTGTGGCGCAAGGCCGCTAGTCCGCAACGTGGGAGCTACTTTGCATGGCCACAACTGAATTCCGGGTGCAAATTTCCGGGTGCAAATTTGGGGCCCTGTACTAAATTTTAAAACAATCAGCATACTTTGATTTTTTCCAAAAAATCATGTTTAAATTTAAAAAAAAAATCTGTCTGCTGATTGTTTTAAAATTTGGTACGAAGACTTAGATTTGCATTCTAGACAACTTTTTTTAATAAAATTTTTCGATATCTCTTAAGGAAAAGGTATTTTACCTCAACTGAAAACGAATAAATTGCTCCTGTCAAGGCCTGCTTGATTTTTAAAATATAAAAATATGATGCAAATTAGCTTCTAATCAAGCAAGGCTGATTCCCCAAAAGTTCAAGATTCAACTCGAATTTTTTTGTCTTTTACACCTATCGTATAGTCGATCTGGGTCCACCCTGTATAAATTGAAAATCCTGTTCTTTACGTTAACACTACGATACGGTTGCGTTACGATTACATTACGTCAATCTATAAAGCCTGCTTAACCTTTTAGCTTTTAGGGTAAGCGCGTTGGTGTCAAAAGATTATGTATAGTGAATGGGTAATGCGTTTTGTTATACAGGGTGTCCCAGAATATATGGGCAATCTCTCCGATTTATACAGGGGATGTTACAAAAACATGACAAGTTCCTATAAAAATTTTCTCCAGAGGGTCCACCTTCGAAGTTACAAGCCCCCAAAAGGTCGCCCCTGAAAATCAATTTTTTTTAAATAACTTTTAAAATACTTGTAATTTAATTATTTTTTAATGCGATGGACAATAGCTAAGACTTATTAAAAAGGGCCTAGGAAAACAATTTTGGCTTATTTGGTTTGCCAGGGATGGTCTAGCTGTAGCACAATAATGTAATTTTTTTACACCCTTTTCAATAAAGGCCCAAAAATAATATTGAACCTTAAATTTAAAAAAAAGACACTCTGTTGATATTGATAAAATGAATTGTTTTCGAGAAAAAAAATATTTTTGTTTTTATTACATTCGTAAAGAGACCTAAACCGATGAAATTTACATTCTTTCTGAGCCTATTTAAAAAAAATGCCACTTTTATTTACATTTGCTTTTTGTTGCTATGGTTGTTTTCGTGACATGTACCGATTTAACAATTTTCAATTCGTAGAGCTAGGGAATGCATAACATTAGAAGGAGCTCATGTTGAACCGACATACCAAAATTATGTAATAAAATCGTATTAAACGAACATAGCTTTTTCTCGTAAACAGTTCATTTTATCGATATCAACTAAGAGTGTCTTTTTTTAGTTTATGGTTCAAGCTCTCTAAAAATATTTTTTTGTGGCTTTATCTTAAAGGGTGTAAAAAAAAAATTAACATTATTGTGCTAGAGCTAGTCGGTCCCTGGCAAACCAAATAAGCCAAAATTGTTTTCACGGGCCCCTTTTAAGGAGTGTTATCTATCGTCCAACGTATTAAAAAATAATTAAATTACACAAAGTATTTTAAAAGTTATTTTAAAAAAATCGATTTTCAGAGGCATCCTTTAGGGGCTTGTATCTCCGTAGGTGGGCCCTATAGGGAAAATTTTTATAGGAACTTGTCATGTTATTTTAACGTCCCTTGTATAAATCCGGGAGATTGCCCACATATTCTGGGACACCCTGTATATCTGGTAACTATTGAGATTTGACTGGTAATTGTCAAGCACACTCGTAATATTTTGGCCCAAAATATATGCAGTTGCTCTATGGCCCATTAATTTTGAAACAAGCTATATAATAATGTCACACCGGGCTGGGAATGCCCTGTGTGTACCACGAGAGAACCCTGTTGTCCCTCACGGCTTGCCGGGGATCTTTGAGGGGGACGACTGGCAGTGGATGCTGGACGTAGGTAATCCCAGGAGAAATCACACGTCACTAATGACAAGAGTTATTTAAAAAAAACTTGGATTTATTCAGACGACTCACAGTATGGTTTTTAAGACACGCATCCTGGCGACCAGGGCGGCGACTCGGACAGGCGAGGGAGGCAGGCTTTACGCGACCGTTCGGACCTACGGCAAGCAGGCCCCGGATCCGGGAACCGGACTTCTCAGAACACGTCTTCAACCTTTGACTACCCAGCGCTCCAAGGATGGCGAAAACACGCCAATGTCAACTTGGGGGCACTCCACCTGTTTCGACCATGGTGACGACAACGCCGATGCCTTGGTTTCCATAGGGGAGCAGTCGAGGATCGAATGGTGACTAAAAAGCCGATGCCACTGATGCCCAGCTCTTGGCTGGCGCCGAATTTATACCCGTCGATTCTGCTGAATCGGCGGTGGACTTTGGGTTGTTACTGTTAATTACTTATTAATTAATTAATTATTAATTATTAATTGTTCCTTGTATTTACATTATCGACTCTCCCTTGTATATTTTGGTGAGGATGTTTTCTAGTAGTGGAGCAAAATCGGGCTAAAGAGTCGCTCCGTTCTCGAAAAAAAATTTTTGAGGGTAGAACTAGATCAGACTCCATAGGTGTTGTTAAGTACATCACTCTGCATACGAAATGGCGATTTACAACATTTTTTTGTGGTCGAGATCTTTTTTATTTCGAAAAAACTGTCGAAATTGGCAATTTACGGAAATTGTGTTTTTTGAGAGTAGTGGAGCTATCGACTCAATTTTTTTTTAAATTTAAGCTAACATATGAGCGCTTATAACGAACGCCATTGTTGTTGTCCAATATTGTTTATTAACCACTTTAAATAGTAACAAAATTGCAAGGTTATAAAAAGTGTAGTGAAATTTTCACTAAGCGAGAAACTTTTCTATTTGTGGAAATTTTTATATACATGCTGCGAGGGAAATGTGCCCAAAACATGAAAGAAGTTTTTGGTAAAAAAATTTACCTATGGCGCCTATAGTTTTTGAAGTGTGAGTTTTTTTGTGCAGGCATGCCTCAACAGACTCATCTTCATCTTCGGTATTTTCTACATTACTATCACCATTGAGTGAAGGAATAACAAGAGGCGCATCTAATGCGGAGATTTCGAGCCAGATTTCTACGCCCGGCCAACTGCTTTAGGGCGACTTAATCGACGAGAAACCGCATCAAGTCGTCCTAAAGCAGTTGACCGGGATCTATCGAAATTGAGATTGTGGACTCGCTATTATACGTGACGGTAGCGCCTCTTATTATTCTTCACTCAACGCTATCACTATTGTTACCTTCAAAGCATAACGCGATGGTAAGAAAAATAAATCCAAGATAAATTCAAATTACCTACCTCAATTCTTGGTTGGTGAGTATCGAGTGGCCGCCAGCTAACAGTGGAGACGGGCGTGGGAAATAAAAGATTTTTTTAATAATAGGCGCCACCTAGTTTGTGCGCTCTACACCTCACACAATTTCTTTTAAGTCCAAACTAGGAAAATCCTTCGTAGGTAAATAAAAACTGAATTCAAAAATATCAATAAGATTTACTCAAATGGCACTAAATATTCTCAGTTATAAACAATTATTTCTAGTTGTAACTTTAAAGCTATGCCTTTCAGATTCACCAGCTATATTAATAATTAAAATGGTACGTGCTGTATAGTAAAACAAGCGTATAGTATCATAAACCCCCGAGCGTGTACACGTTCAGTTCACAAAAAAAAAACAATAATAATAGTCAGGACGTTGCAATAGCTAATCACAACCCCGCAAGAGTTGACACGACATAATATACGCAATAATAATCAAGACGTACGCAGAAATAACACAACGTACGCTATAATAAAAGGAAGGTAAGCAGTAGCAGCCTACGCTTTCGATTGTACACGTAAATCAAATTAGTTTTACTAGCCAGGCACGATAAATGTAAAAAAAGTAAACATTCAAAACTTAGCTGCAAGTTGAGTCTTCAAAACTGCGATGTTTCTGGGCGAAGGTTCTCCAAACCCCTCTTAGAACAGTCAAGGACAATGTGCGCTCCAAGAAGAAAATCGCCAGGTCTTCGCTGTTAGTGAATCATCAAGGCCACGCTCCAAACTCAAATCCAAAACAAGAAAAATTCGTATTCCGTAATTAAGAACTTATAGGCCGGAAAATAAAAAAACCCTAAAATAGAAAACCTATTTTAGTTACACTCATAGGCTAAACCTATAAATTAATTTGGGAATTAAAACCAAAATGGGGACTTGAAAAACAAAAATAAATCTTACCTCGAGATATGAGGGTTTTTTATCAACAAGTGTCCTTGAATTATCGTGAAATTCCGGCACCAAAACCGTTGGAGTAGGTGCTCTATAAAGAAAACACTGTGTAAAAAAACAGCTCCAAGAATAAAATATTCACAGTTGAACTTACCCAAAATGTAATCTCGGGATGGAATGAGATGTATTAAATAGTGGATCCCTATGTATCAGATATTTACGGCTGGTTACGGCAAATTATATATCCCACAAAAAGGCGGCTAGAAGTCCGTGAAACAACAAAGCCAGGTCCCGGCACTTCTGGTATGCTCAGCAGGCGAATTACTTCCGGAAAACAAGCCGGACGAGTTACACAACACTCGGAATCGGTCCTACTGGCGTTTGGAAATATTTTTCCCAAAATATATGCCGAACCACTGTAATCTCGGAAACTTAGAATCTCAACTGGCGACGTAGGTATTCGAAAATCCCCAAGCACGCAAAAAAAAATGGTATAAGAACAATTTAATTCGATAGACTGGGTCCGAAGGACATCTGTGATTAATAGCGAGAAAACCAGGAAGCACACATAGTAGCCTCAGGCGCTGCTCAATAGGTGGCGATGCAGTTGCCTTAGGAAATAACTAATTAGAGATTACATCAGAAACAAATATCGAACTAAAATCACATTTGGTTGTAACACTATTATTGCACCTGCCACATTTACATTGATCACGGCATTTCAGTCTTTCCTTGATACAGTTGCACTTTTTCGAATTACACTTTTTGTCGGAACAAAAAGGCTTAACCTTTGGCGTACAATGTTTGGTATGGATTCTTGAGATGAAAATATGCTAATTCAATTGTCGTTTACTGAAGTCTATATCCATAAGATCCAGGATCTTCAAGTTGCAACTTTGCAATGTTACTTGAATACCATCTTTTTAACTGCTGCGTGCACCTGCAACTGCCAATAATGAAACAATCCAATATATAATTTCAAACTTGTAATACCTCAAAAAATGTTGATCAAAAGCAGTCAGTAGGGGTAAGTTCGTAAGAAGGTTTATTAGATTTGGTGGCCATTGCTAGGCGTAAATCATTTAGTGACTTGGCCACATTTTTGTATTTAAATAATAGGAGAACATATTGTGTACCTTCTGTGACAATTTTTCAAGCACATTTATATTTATTTAAAAAATATATATTTATTTATTTTATAGATTTTAACGTGCATGGTAGTAGAAAGGTGCATAAGTTTCATGACTTTTTAAAATCATGCAAAAACAAAGAGCTGTAAACATAAAAATTTGGCCATAGTCACTAAACGCAATGGCCACCAAATCTAATAAACCTTTTTCTGATCTTCCAACAACTGACTGTGCTTTGTATCAACATTTTTTGAGGTATTACTAGTTTGAAATTATATATTGGATTGGTTAATTATACGTAGTTGCAGGTGCCCGTAGCAGTTAAAAATATGTTATTCACAACTTAAAGATTCTAGATATTATGGATGGACTTCAGTAAACAACAACCGGCTTCCCATATATTTTCATCTCAAGAATCCATACCACACATTGTAGGCCAAAGCTTAAGCGTTTTTGTTTCGACAAAAACTGTAATACGAAAAATTGCAACTGTATCTGTATGATACTGTTTGTTCGTCTGCGGCAACTGTAATTACTGCTCAAAAATTGCCAAAAATCAACCATTTGGTTATTTTATTTTATTGGTCTGCTTGAACCCACATTATTTGGTCTAAAATTATTAATTTATTTTACCAGTGATCTGTTATAGAATAATCTACGTGGACAGGTAAAACTATCACAAATCACAAGTCATATTGAGAGTACTTCCAAATAGTTTATGTAAACGCTCCCAGAGATGTACCTACTCTTTTATGGCAGAGAGTTCTCCCTGAGAGGGTTTACATTGGCAAACTATTAGGAAATACTCTAAGATATTTATACTTGTGATAGTTTCACTTGCGCATGTAAACTACGCATTAGTTGTTGAGACAATTCTGCCATGTGAGGATATTCTCACGCAAGGGATTAATTTTGCGTTCCACATGAGTAGCGCGCACCACAAAAAAAAAATTACAGTTCAAAAACTATCGGCGCCATAAGTAATTTTTCTTCCAAAAACTTTTTTCATGTTTTGGGCACATTTCCCTCACAGCATGTATATAAAAATTTGCACAAATAAAAAAGTTTCTCGCTTAGTGAAAATTTCATTACACTTTTTATAACCTTGCAATTTTGTTGCTATTTAAAGTGGTTAATAAACAATATTGGACAACAACGATGCCATTTGTTGTAAGCGCTCATCTGTTAGCGTCAATTTAAAAAAAAATCGAGTCAATAGCTCCATCACTCTCAAAGATATGACGATAGAAACGTAAAAAACACAATTTCCGTAAATTGCCAATTTCAACAGTTTTTTCGAAATAAAAAAGTCCTCGACCACAAAAAAATGTCGTAAATCACCATTTCGTTTGCAGAGTGATGTATTTAACAAAACCTATGTGCTCCGATCTAGTTCTACTTTCAAAAAAAATTTTGACGACTTTTTAGCGCGATTTCGCTCCACTATAAACATTTTAGTAATTAGGGTCACCCGCCTCCAGGTGTGAAAATAATTAGTTTGACTATTAGAACATAGATGGTTCCCTGTGTCACTTTTGTGACAATATTGTTTCACTAGGATCAACCACTATGGCGATATAAGCACAGAACATATAGCCTAAATAGGAACCTGTTTTCTAGTGTTCCCTCCTCGCTTTTCTCCGTAGGGCAGAGATGTCGCCTCGGAAGCCGCTACCATTCTGTGTGCCATTGCCAAACATTGCGAAATTTCTCAGTATCTTCCCAAACCTTTACAGCATTCTTTACCACAAAATATAATACATGAAGTAAATAGGTAGGTATGTAGGTATTGAGTGATTGAATCTCATAAAACTATAAGAGAAATGCATACTGTAATGTAATAAGACGGACAGTTTTGTGTCATCGTTAATTAAAGATTGAGGGAACAAATTGCATATTACGTATGCTTTTCAGCCTAAGAAAAGTTTTCTCGGTAATTTTAAAGATAAATCGATGGTTCAAAAACTAAACTTGTGTAGAATTTTCCAAGGAATTCGAATATCACGTAAGACTTAATATACAGAGCACTATTAAAAAGTTTTTCTCGGTAATTTTTAATCCAAATCCTAGGTGAGCTAGAGACTTGAAACTGTAAAAATAACACAGAACTGGATGACAATGCAGTATAACATATACAGGGTGAGTTTTTTTATGATTAGTATGGAGATCTCATAAACTAGCGGAGATAGAAGGAAGGTTAAATGGGGAAAGAATTGCAGTTTTGTGGGCCCAATTTAACGCGCCTTGTGGATTTTTGAAAAAAGGCATGGCTTACTAGATATTTTGAAAAAACGAAATTTTGGCGGTTTATTCTAATCTGTCTAGCTTCGTTGTATATGATTTTAGGTAAAACGTGCAAATAACAAAGTTGGAGGGATTTATGTCCCCATTTATGTCCGTGACAGCTGTCATTTTCGAGATATGACACAAACTTTCCAATGCTATAATGCTCGATATGGTTATTCAGAAAAATAACGGAAATAACTATGGTTTCCATTTAAAAAACACAAGTTTGTGTCATAACTCGAAAATAGCAGTTGTCCCGGACAATTGGACATGATAACCACCTTGGTGACACAAATCCCTCTATCATTGGTATTAACACTTTTTATCTAAAATCAGAATCAACGAAGCTAGATGGATTAGAATAAATCGCCCAAATTTCGTTTTTTCTTCTTCTAAATATCTAGTAAGCCATGACTTTTTTTTCAAAAATCCACAAGGTGCGTTAAATTGGAAAGAACTGCAGTTTTGTGGGCCCAATTTAATGAAAAAAGTCACGGCACACTAGATATTTTGAAAAACTAAATTTTGGCGATTTATTCTAATCCGCCTAGCTTTGTTGTTTCGGATTTCAGATAAAAAGTGTAAATACTAAAGTTGAAGGGATTTGTGTCCCCAATGCGGTTAGCATGTCCTACTTTTCATGACAGCTGCCATTTTCGAGATATGACACAAACTTGTGTTTTTTTTTAATGCAAACCATAGTTATTTCCGTTATTTTTCTGAATAACCATATTGAGTATTATATCGTTGGAAAGCTCTAAAAATGCCTGAATTTTTGAGACCATGGTCAACTAAGGTTTCCATTTAAAAAACACAAGTTTGTGTCATATCTCGAAAATGACAGCTGTGATGAAAAGTAGGAAATCATAGCCGCATTGTGGAAACAAATCCCTCCAACTTTGGTTTTTACACTTTTTATCTAAAATCAGAAACAAAGAAGCTAGACGGATTAGAATAAATAGCCAAAATTTCGTTTTTTTCAAAATATCTAGTAAGCCATGCCTTTTTTCAAAAATCCACAAGGCGCGTTAAATTGGGCTCACAAAACTGCAATTCTTTCCCCCATTCAACCTTCCTTCTATTTCCGCTAGTTTCCGAGATCCCCCATATTGATCATCATAAAAAAAAACACCCTGTATACATGCACATGCACATCACGTTTATCGGATAGGAAAATTTTTCTCGGTAATTTTAAACACAAATTGATGGTTCAAAAACTAAAGTTGTGTAGAACTTTCCAAGGAATTCGAATATCACGTAAGACTTAATGTACAGGGCGCCATTAAAAAGTTTTTCTCAGTTATTTTTAAACTAATTTCTCGATGAGCTATAGACTTGAAACTTTAAAAATGTAGATGGCGAGGTCTATTCATTGCACTTTACTGCATCCCTGATAAGATAAAATAAATAAACCGTTTTTCACACTCTCTATTTAGAAAGCCCACGAATTGTTCTGTGTATTTTACGACAGTACAATGTTTAAATATTCCTATTTTCTAATCCTCTATACAGGGTGTTCCAGAGTCAGTAGTCCAATTGCTCATGGATAGAAATCACTAGGATGACCTTGAACCCTATATAGAGTTATTTGAAGTTTTGCTTCGGTTTTGAAGTTAATTGAACTGTTATGATTTTCGAGAAACTTCATACTACCCCGTAGAAATATCTTTGTTAAAAATTAAAACTAGTGAAGGGTTTGAGTTTAAATTTGGTCCAAGCATACTCTGGTGTAGTAGCTACCTGCAGTTAGGTATTGCAATGAAGATATGTAATTTATATTTTTATTTTTGATAAAAGTGCAATTATTGCTTTGCAGATTTTAATAACTTTCATAGCAACTGTGGAATTGATTCAAATGGTTTGATCGAATTTTTCGTAACTCTTAAATGGGAGAAGGCCCCTTGTCGGGCCTTTGCAATGTTGCTAACCTCCAATTTTTGGCAGTGACAATTTTTCAAAATTGTTTATGCGCCTTAGATTTACGATATATTTTGTGAGGACAAGGACCTACTCTTGTTGGAATTCGAAAAACCCAACCTTTTTTAGAAAAATAATTCCAAAATGATTTTAGAACGGAATCAACTGAAAAAAAATTAGCCAAAGGAGTGTACGAAATAGGAATGAATAACTTAGAATTAAAGTTTTTTCTTTTTTAAAGAATATACGGGGTGTCCCACGACGAACTGCCACGATTGATTTCTTGGAAAATATACTTTAGAAAATTTTGAAAGTTTGGCAGTTATACTAAAGTCCATGGGGGCAATTCGGTTAAAATATTTTCAAGATGGTGGCATTTGCGGTTATACCGGAAGTTAATGCCAACTTGGTTATTTTAAATAAGACACCCAATACATTATTTAATTTTTAGATTCTATGCAGAATTCTAGACACATTTTATGTATTATATCCTATACCTAAATCTAACCATATTTTACATTTTATGTCAAAAATTAAGTTTGCAGGCCTAAACATAACTATCAATTTCTCCTAGATGAAAGACTTTATAATTACTTGGTGTTGGTTTCCTTATAGAGGGGGGTCTACTTTAGTGGACTGTGTTGACATTTTGATAATAAATGTAAATAGAGGGTGATAAAATGACAAAAAGTTGCAAATTTTCTGTTTATACTGGATTTTTGAAAAAACTGCTAGAGATAGAGGTACTGTATTAGGTATCAAATTAAAGCTGAATGAATGCTCTATCCAATAGAAATGTTAGATATAGGGTGTTCTATTTGAAAAAAAATATATTAAATTAAGTTTGAAAATGTCGGAGTTTTGGCGGAAAAAAGTGAAACATCCTGTACAAACATTTTCAACTTTGTTCTTAGTCATTAATAAAATAGTTAAGTGTAAATCCACAACCAAAGTTTCAAGAGCAAAAATCAAGCTGCAAGAAAAATATAGCAATATTAATGAAGGGTTGGTATTTAGCAAAAAATACTTTAAAAAAATTATAACTTGGCAACGCCGCAGATGGAAGCGGAAATAATTTAGGGATGTATACTATACTTAGATAGGCTTCATTTGCGATAAAAAAAATCGGGTCGTTCCATTTAAAAAAAATTATTTTTTTGTCGCCACACTTTTTTGGAACACCCTGTATATACCAAACTAATTTTAAAATGTGCTCCATCTTCCCTTATTTGGATCCCCCAAACGGTTTTTTTTTATCCTTAAAAGTATAGCCACAATCGAAGAAGGGAATAGTAAATGGACACGCTGTATACTCACTATTGTCACATATGGACTTAATTGTTCTCGCTTCTTAGCACTCCGCACAATACTTCAACTTGCTCAAGATTACAAAAAGGAATACCCCGAGGCATCGAATATCCTCGAACATGATGTTTATGTGGATGATGTTATTTCTGGGTGTAATTCGATCTCTCATGCTCTTGAACTTCAGAGCGAACTCATATCGCTTCTCAAACTCGCAGGCATTTCCTTACGCAAATGGACCAGTAATTGTCCAGAACTCGTTTCTCACCTACCCCCTGAAGATGTTCTCTCGTTTGACAAAGATATTAATCCAGTGGTCAAGGTGTTAGGTCTTCGATGGCACGCTTCCTTGGATGTTTTCTTCTATGATGTCTCTCCTCGCAGTACTGAATGTACCAAACGGGCCATCCTGTCTGAGGCCGCTCGTATTTTTGACCCCATTGGGTTTCTCGCTCCGGCAACTCTTTCGCTCAAAGTAATGATCCAATTCTTATGGGTTTCTGGTGTGGACTGGGATGATGTCCCTCCGCAAAAGATCGTTGCTGCTTACAATCGCTTTAGAGAAGAACTCCCTCTTCTTTCCCAATTGAAATTGCCTCGAATGGTTGTGTCTAGTGATTGGAAATCCGGGGAACTTCACGGTTTCTGTGACGCCTCGGAAAAGGGGTATGCATGTGTCATTTATGCTAGGTTCGGCACTTTTGTGTCCAACAGAGTAACCAAAATACAGGAAAGAATCGCTCCGTCCAAATGGCGACATATCTCATCTTCTCTCAACCTGCCTCATAAAATTCTGCAGTTCCTGTGCACTCTCTCTCCTTGTCTCAAAAGGTGATGTTCATTTCATAAATTCTCTTTTAGACAAATACTCTCATATTCATAAAATACAACGAATCATTTGCTATATTCGACGCTTTATCATTAATACTCAAAACCCCAAATTTCCATGTATTGGTGTTATCACACTCTCTGAGTATTCAGAAGCACTTTTCTTAATTGTAAAATTAATACAACACGAAGTTTTTTTCGGAAGAAATTTCGCGTCTCCAACAACAAAAACCCCTACTGAAATCCTTAAGGAAATTGACGCCTTTCTTGGATGAGCAACAAATCTTGCGCGGCTCACCAGGCTCAATGTTGAGCACACTCACTCGGATTTCACACTCTTCATTATTTGCTGGCACAACAGTTTTGGATACTATCCGCTAAACGTTGTATTCGCAAAATACTTAGCGCTTGCTATACGTGTTTTTGGGTAAATCGACTCAACCTTTGATGGGCGACTTACCTCCTGTACGTATATCCCAATTCAAGCCTTTTTGTGAGGTAGGAGTCGTCTATGGAGGTCCCTTTCTGATAACTTTAAGTAAATCTAGGGGTTGCAAATCTCAAAAGGCGTATATCGCTCTGTTCATTTGTATGGCTACAAAAGCTATTCACCTTGAATTGGTGTCCGACTTGACCACTGACGCCTTTCTCGTGGCATTACGGAGATTCATCTCTCACCGAGGTCGGTGTTTGCGGATCTTCAGCGATTGTGGCACCAACTTCGTAGAAGCTGCACAGGAACTGCAGAATTTTATGAGCCAAGCAGCCGAATCGTTGATGGTAGAATGGCACTTCAATCCCCCACACGCTCCCCACTTTGGAGGGCTGTGGGAGGCTGGCATAAAATCTGTTAAGTCTCATTTAGTGCGCACCGTCGGGGAACAGGTGCTCACGTTTGAGGAGTTCTCCACGGTTCTGGCCCAAGTTGAGGCCATCTTAAATTCCAGACCCTTATGCCCTCAAAGCTCCGACCCTAACAATTTACTGGCTCTCACACCTGGACACTTTCTCTGTCTTGATACTCTCAACTCATTTCCCGAATCTAATTTGCTCGATTTGAACGTTAATCGTTTGTCAAGGTGGCAACTCATCCAAAGTCTTCATCAACATCTGTGGCGGCGCTGGCACCGTGAATACTTAAATAGTCTTATGTAGCATGCCAAATGGACTGATCCCTCCATACCCATAGTTGTCGGGACTATGGTCCTCCTCAAGGAAGAAAATTCCCCACTACTGAAGTGGCGTTTAGCTCCTGTCCTGGAGGTCCACCCGGGAAGGGACGGGATCACAAGAGTTGTCAAGGTGCGCACTGCGAGGGGTACTTTGATGCGAGCCGTGAACAAAGTGTGCCCACTGCCTAACTGCGATTAATTTCAGACCACTCATTTTCCTTTTTTTAATTTAGTTTATTTTTCTCATGTTCGTTAGCTTAATTTTTATTAGTTTTAAGTATTATCAATTATTACTATTTACTCAATTAGAGTGCGCTCAGTAACTTTCGGTTCCACAGTAAGTGTATTTTAAAATGTTCCATTTTGGTGGGCCGTCTTGCCATATTAAAATTGCTATCCATATCTACCTTTCCATTTCCCACCATGTGTCTAATCAGCATGAAGCAAGAACCCACGCCGCCTGCGCATTGAACCGGACGAAGAAGTCTCTTGCCTTCGTGACAGTGACCGAAGATTGTCTATTCCAAAATTATGTAAATTTCTATTTTTTCTGAGAAAGTGATCATGGCAGTTCGTCGTGAAACATCCTGTATAATGATCCCTTTGCTTTTCTAAAGGAGGGGGGGTAAATCACATTTATTTTATTCACTTGTTTTACTACAAATTTAAAATAATGTATCCACTAATACTAGTTTTTGGATATTATTTCTGGATACCTTAAACATAGTAACACAAAAAAAGTTGACTAAATCATTACATACTACATACCTACTTCCCTTTTGATAGCCCATAGGTACGTCGAATTGTTGGATATTGTTGAGTCAATTTGGCTACAAAATCATTTCATTTTATACCCATGTCGAGGAAGAAATAGGTAATCCTCCATTTTGGAGCGACGGCCATTTTGAAAAACCTCAATACTGAGTTTACTAGATTGCATTGTCACCAGATCCAAAAGTGTGCACACACACACAGAGCAAGTTAAATAAAAGCTTGAAAAAAACCTTTTTAAAAACAAACTTTTATTTAGGCCATGTACTAAAACGAATAAAATGAGTTGAGGTTTTCGTTGAGATAATTCACTTTAGAGTTGCGAAAAGTTTTTGCAAATAAAAGAGCTTGTCTCGTGAAATTTTGATGAAAGTAGGTACCAATTAATGTTATTTGACAGTGATTGGTTGATAAGCAAGTACTTACTTGACAAAGTATGTATTTTTTCTTTACAATTCACTTTTCGATTTGCAAAATTCTTTACAATTCGCTTTCCGATTTGCAAAAACTTGTCGCAATTTGGAATTGAATTATCTTAACGAAAACCTAAACTTATTTTATTCGTTTTAGTACATGGCTTAAATAAAAGCTTGTTTTTCAAAAGGTTTTTTATTTTTATTTTATTTTGTGCTTTTTAGCATTTATTTGATTCCCATGTCAGGAGGGCGGTAAAGAAATTTAGTCCGCCGTCTTGGGGCGGCCGTTATATTTTGGATTTAGTATGAAGTCATTCACCTTATTGTTTTCTACCCGTTGAGCCCTTTCATTTAATACCCATATTAAGAGGGGGTTGCCGACAGCGAAAATGACGTTAGATTTTGCATTTTTTTTAAGTAGTATAGCATAAAATCTAATAACATTTTACCTGGCAAAAATTTAGTACAAACATCTCTGTCTTCATTTTAATCATAAGATCTTAAAAGCACATGCACTGGAATTATTATTTTTCCCAAGGTTTTCATAACCTATAAAACAAAACACTGCTTGTAATATCTTATGATTAAAATGAAGACAGAGATGTTTGTACTAAATTTTTGCCAGGTAAAATGTTATTAGATTTTATGCTATACAACTTAAAAAATACGAAATCTACTGTCACTTTCGCTGTCGGCAACCACCTCTTAAGGGGGTTGACAAAAAAAAATACATCATCTGTCATCTTGTGGCGATGCCCATTTTGAAAGTATTACAATATTGAGTCCTGCATATTGTATTGTCACCAGAACTCAAGGTGTATGCAAAATTTCAGCTCAATCGGATGTCAAGTAGTGGTTCTAATTCAACTTGCAAAATTCGACCCTACATACATACTAACAGGGCGAGTCAAATAAAAGCTTGTAAAAACACTTAAAAAAATAATTTTAACACCCCATATCTTTTTTATTAATCATTTCCGGACCCATGACGCCTATGTTCAAATGAATTATTTGCTCAAAATCAAATTTTCTTACACCTTAAAAATTGTATATGACATTTCTTAAAATATAAAAAAAGCTTGTAATTTCGTAAAAACTATTTTATATGACTAGCTTTATCATTACATTAACTTTTTGCGAGTAAATATCGATGAGAATATATTCACTTCAAATGAAAATGCTTTTAAGTCTGTTATGTTTTATGCAAAGTTTGTCAAATAGGGACATACATTTGTTTCCATTAAATTTTCCAGTTCTAAATTGACGCCAAAATAATAATAAATTAAAATCTATACAAACTATTTCACATATTAAACCAAAATTCGCCAACTACCGGCTCGATTATGGTATAAATAATATATGCATGTTTGGTACTTATGATTTTTGCACTGACAGGAGGAAAGGATGAAGGCACGGCGCCTGCTGTCCCCTGTGAACGCTTTTTCATCTATACCTACTACTACAATCTCTCGTCGATCGCAGTTTGGCCCATCTGGCTCAGACGATTCGGCAACAGCGTTAGCAAGAGACGGTTGCGTGTCGTTGCCCTTGGGAGGCGGGAGTCTGCTCCGTTTAAAATAATACTTATATAACATCCGCGCGCCATAGACAAATACATATTTTACAAGCGCAATGCTAACAAGCATTCTGTAGCCCCTAGCGCTATTCATTCTGTGATATAAGCGAAAACCCAAAAGAGAGACCCATTTTGGGAACTCTTGGAGTTAGCTCCCCTCACAGACCCTGGGCTTTTCGATATATTCATCTCCAACATTCAGCTACACATAGATAAAATGTAAGCCACTTTCATTTTCAAATTTCCACAATATTTATTACAAACTTGATGAGCATTTTGCTATACAACAGCTTCATCAGAAGTGAAGATACAAACTTAATGCAATATAATTTTATAATTGAACAAATAAATAAAGGGTAGGTATAAACTATAAATCTAAACTAATATAACAGGTAGGAAATCTGTAAAACCATACATTATTTATGAATTTAGAAAAAACATAGATTATTTATGCATGCAAGAGGTTTAGCAAGGAGAAGGTTATTTGTAAATATTAATCTATTAATTTCAAAAGTTTCAAGTACGTTTGGTTCTTTGCCTTTATTTTTAATGTGTAAAATGTAAAAACTACCATTAAATGTATGTTTTTCTTGTAATATACCTTTGGTTAGCGAATGCATAGGCCCATTTACATTTCGTATAACTGCTTTTGTGCTTAGAAACAGTTATACGCCATAGTTATACACCACATATATGCTAACCATATATTACAAAAAAAACATACATTTAATGACATTTTTTATATTTTGCACGTTGGAAATAAGGTAAAAAAACTAAACGTACTTGCCACTTTTTGAAATTATTAGATTATAATATACAAATAACTTCCTCAATGATCAGTAGTGAGCTAAGTCACTCCCCATTGTTAAACCTCTTTTGTACATAAATAATCTTTCTTTTTTTCTAAATTCATACATAATATCTGGTTTTACAGATTACCTACCTTTTACATTAGTTTAGATTTATAGTTTATATCTTCCCTTTGGTGATTTGTTCAATCATAAGATTCTATTGCAGAGTTCGTAGTTATTAGTAGCGTAGTAGTAAGTTATTGTTTAGCGAAACATGCGTTAAGTTTGTAATAAAATATTGTGGACATTTCAAAACAAAAGTGTTTTATATTTTATCTATTTATAATGAATTTCCATCAAGTAATGGCCAAAACCATTTATAAAGCTACACATAGACTCTCAGAACCATTAGTGGAAATTTCCGCAAGGCACACCAAGTATTTTGCATACAATTTTATATAAAAACTAAATACCTATACCTCAATTTAGTATCAAGACCTAAGAATTCTAAGACATTACAATTAATCTGTTTTAATTTGTTTTTATTAAAAAAGTCAATTTTGAAATTTGGTGTGCCGGGATTTTTTGCAGACGGTTTCAACAATGATTCTGCCTATCTATGTCTGCTTTAATGAAAAAGTGCACAAAAGTCCGTCTACAACTCATTCCTTGACTGGGCTACTAGGATTCGGTGGACTTTGAGTTTTCGTGTTTTTTGCTAAACACTGTGTATGTAAATACATTTTATGAAATGATGGTATATATATTATACAGGGTGGTTCAAACTATATCAGCAATACTTTAAAAACTGCTAGAAAATTTCAACAAAGGAGATTTTTTCATATGAACATGTATCAAAATCTTAGCGCTTTTCCCTTCAAAGTTCAATTTTTTTCAAGTTTTCTTTTTTTTTCCCTAAAGGACGACAGCTATGGCAGACATATTTGGTACAGTTTAGACACAAATTAAACACTATAAACTAAAAATAATTTGGCTTGTCTAATTCCACCAGTGCCAGAGAGGCAATAAAAAATAAAAAATTGGTAGGACACTGGAAAAGTAATATTGTTCTGCCTTAATTTTTAGTTAATTAATTAATTCTAAGAAAAAAAGTATATTGACTTTTTTCAAAAAATGTACTTTTTGAAAAATTAATTTTTCTGTGTATTAAATTTTTTAGCAGACGAAAATCAAAGTAGGTGTAGGCTTTTGAAAATTTGCACACCTACATAGTTTTTAATCCTGAACAACTTTCCTTAATAACATTTTGTCATAAAACCTACATAAAGGGCACTTTACTGGTGCAAAAAAATTAGATTTTTAAAAATTTTTAAGACACATCATTTTTCGAAACTAGAAACCCTTTTTGTAGGTTTTATGACAAAATGTTAATAAGGAAAGTTGTTCAGAATTAAAAACTGAGTAGGTGTGCAAAATTTTAAAAACCGAGACCTACTTTGATTTTCTTCTGCTAAAAAAAAATTAAAACGCTCGAAAATGAATTTTTCAAAAACAGTACATTTTTCGATAGAGTCAAGAATACTTTTTTTCTTAGGATTGGTTGTGAAATTTAGTGGAAGAAAAAAAGATTACTTTTCCAGTGGCGTACAATTTTTTTTTATTAAAAAATATTGTGGTTAACTCCCGTGTCTGCGGCACTGGTGGAAGTAGAGAGGTCTAATTATTTTTAATTTATAGCACTAAATGTGTGTCTAAACTGTGCCAAATATGTCTGCCATAGCTGTCGTCCTTTAGAAAAAATAAAAGAAAACTTAAAAAAAAATGAACTTTGACATCCTGTAAACGAAAACTGCCAAGATTCCGATACATGTTTATATGAAAGTAATCTCCTTTTTTGATATTTTCTAGCAGTTTTTAAAGTATTGCTGATAAAGTTGGGACTACCCTGTCCCTGTATGTACGTATAATGATTTCTTGTGCTTATAATCCGCGCTTTACGAGTACTAAATAATAATATTCTTACATCAATAATGCGTCTTTTAAGAGGAGGCTCAAAATTTGAAATCAACTTCATGCCTTGCTGATGTTCCAATACCTTCTGATGTTCATTCGCCCACTGAAAATTAAAAGTCATGTGAATGATGTGTTTAGTATCTTCAAAACAATTATTTTTAAGAGATCAAATCAGAACAACGATCAATATAAATATAAAATATACAGAATGATTCTGTTTTAAATACTGAAAGTCTTAGGATCAGTATAATATCAAAAAACATTGGCAGTTTGTCCTATACACTTTGTTATTTAAAATCGTCTTCAAAAAAGGAGGAGGTTATCAATTCGGTTGTATTTTTTTTTATGTTTGTTACCTCAGAACTCCGTCATTTATAAACCGATTTGGAAAAATTCTTTTTTTATTTGAAAGGATATACCTACAGAATGGTCCCATTTAAATTGGAAGAAAAAATTCCACCCCTAAGGGTGGACAAATAGGTGATGAAATTTCATATTGAACCGATTTCGATGATTCTTTTTTTATTTGAAAGGGTATACCTACAGAATGGTCCCATTTAATTTTGAAGAAAAAATTCCACCCCTAAGGGTGGAAAATAGGGAAAGAAATTTCATATATGTGTAGATAAGTAGGGGATGAAAGTTCATATTAGACCGATTTGGATGATTTGGGGTGGTCACATTTAAATTTGAAGAGAAATATTTCAATCCTAAGGGTAGACAAATAGGGGTTGGAATTTAATATTGGACCGATTTCGATAATTCTTAATAATTCACTAAAAAATAAGAAATAAAAAAAAATTTAACAAAAAAATTAAAACCTACTTCAAAAATTTGCCTGTATGCACACTCCATTAAAAATTAAAAAAAAAAAATTAACAAAAATGACACCGACTTCACAAATTCGCCCGTATGCATATTTCAACTAAAATTTTAGAAATATTTTTCTCTTTCTAAATTGAGTTATCTTTGGAGTCGGTGACAGTAAGTTTTGATGTATCTAGGATATGATGTATTCAAATCTAAATAGATTTAAATTCCTTGCCTTGACTGTCACCAAATCCAAAGATAACTCAATTTAGAAAGAGAAAAATATTTCTAAAATTTTAGTTGAAATGTGCATATGGGCAAATTTGTGAAGTTGGTGTTATTTTTTTTGTTATTTTTTTTTTAATTTTTAGTGGAGTGTGGATACGGGCAAATTTTTGAAGTCGGTTTTAATTTTTTTGTTAAAATTTATTTATTTGGAGGCCAAACTTCTTTAGATATTTAAGTCATATTTGTTACACGATATAACGGCATAGGTTGGCATAAAACTTGTTCATATCAAACACCTTAAGCGACCAGTGGTGGAGAATTAGGTAATTAGTACATTATTATTATTATTAGAAAAAAATTAACACCTTGTATATTAATAAAATTTGTTGGGTTTTCTTTTTAGATTTTAATTATTGTAAACAAAAATGACTTCTCAGTATTGTGTTATGGTTTCATGGAAAATTTGTATTATTTCAAGGTTGTAAGATAAAATTCAGTCTTGAACCACTTTGAATTTTATCTTACTACCTATTAACGGGGGTTAAAATTAACACCTTGTATATTAATAAAATTTGTTGGGTTTTCTTTTTAGATTTTAATTATTTTAAACAAAAATGACTTCTCAGTATTGTGTTATGGTTTCATGGAAAATTTGTATTATTTCAAGGTTGTAAGATAAAATTCAGTCTTGAACCACTTTGAATTTTATCTTACTACCTATTAATGGGGTTCTCCACAACCTTTTTGGTAATTATTTCAAGGTTTCATATTTCTAATGTATATGTACTCCATAAGTGAGATTCAAAGTAGAAAAGATATGTTTCTTATTTTAAACAAAGTAACTTTTTTCAATAAACTTACTCATATAAGGCTATACTTTTGCGGATACAGTATCTCAAACATTTAGTAAAGTCACCATTTATGTTACGCTCTGGTATCTTCAAAAGTAATGTTTTTAGGAAAAAGTTTATTGGAACAAATTAGTTTGTTTAAATTAAGAAATTCACTTTTTCTACTTTGAATCTTACTTATAGAAAATATTTTTGTTGATTTTTCACCAATTCCTTGAAAGACTAAGAAAATCCAATTTGTCATAAAACTGTAACAAATACACAAAAAGTATAGAGAGGACATTTTTGTTTACAATTAAAATCTACATAGAAAAACCCAATAAATTTTATTACTATACAAGGTGATTAATTTTTTCCTAATAATAAATGTACTAATTACCCACTTCTCCGCCGCTGGTTTTTTAAAAGGTTTAGACATTAATAGGTTTTATGCCAATCCATGCCATTATATCGTGGACCAAATGTGACTTAAATATTTCAACTAGTTTGGTAAATATTCAGTAAATACAACATATTTTCTAACACTTTATCTTTATTATAAGGACTCCAAAGTCTATAGAACAAACTGGCAATATTTTTCGATATTCTACTGATCCTAGGAGTTTCGGTATTTAAAAGTGAACCACTCTATATCCTCCAATTGACTGCTATTCGCTGCTCCCTACACTTCATTTTTAGACCGGGAGACAGTGACAGATTTTTTGGATGTAATTTTACTCAGTTAAGGTGGATTTATAAACTCGACGTTTGCGTTGGCGCTCGAAGTTGACGGTGACCTTCGCAGTTTAAGTCCAGAAATGTGAACGATGGAACGTGAAAAAGATGAAATTAGTTTATCTCGGACGGCATCGGACGCAGACGGCAGCATTCGACGGCATTTTATAAACGGTTACACGTAAAATATTGGGATTGATTTGTCGGCGCAAACGGCAACGGCGAGCGCCAACGCAAACGTCGAGTTTATAAATCCACCTTAAGCCTTTCAAAGGATATTATGTTGCGTTGAAGTTCAAAATAGAAAATTCCTCGGAAAACCATAGGCATACCGTTAGCGTGGGCCCAAAGGGCTATTATTGTCACGTGAACTTGTATTTTAATAATTAATTTTTCCACGTTTCTGAACAGGCTGCCAATGATAAGTATGTAAGTTCTTGTCATAAAACTTCTGAAGAAAAGATGGCATACCGTTTGCGCATGTCCAAGTACACTTTACAACGAATGAATCGTTCAAATGATTAAATATCATTCAATTTAAACTGTACTTGGACATGCGCCATCCTTTTTTCTGCAGTTTCATAACAAGAACTTGCACCTTTTCATTGGCACCCTGTTCAGAAACGTGGAAAAATCAATAATTAAAATACAATTTCACATGAGAATAATAGCCCTTTAGGCCCACATTAACGATATAAAACACATGGCAGCCTGACTAAAATCGTATCAAAACGCATATTTTTCGAATAAATGAAAAAACTCAGTCTTCCATATGAAGAACCCCGAATGACTCTCTGATTCATACCTTATTATTGTGAGAATATACGCAACATAATGCCCTTTGAAAGGCATACTGAGTAAAATCACGTCCAAAAATCTGTCACATCTCTATTTCTTCATGTTTGAGCAAGCCGTAGTAGGATGGTATAACACTGTTTACTGGAAAATAAACATTACAGTAAAATTGCATGAAAAACAAATATGTATATAGTGTGTTCATTTGAAAACAAGTCACCCTTAACTTTAAAATCTTAAATGGGACTACCATGCTTGTGATACTTCATTTTAGTACTTATTTACATTGCAAGATGCATAAGAGCACTTTATTGGCCGAGGAGGTTGTTGAAGGACCGAGGCCCTTAAAAATACCTCCGAGGCCAAGAAAGAGCTTACACATTGTGAAATGTATTAAATTTTTCGTGCTACCGACAATTTCATATAGGTACTTTGAATTAAACTTTAAATACACCATGGAGTAGATTGTGGGTAAGAATCTTCATAAAAACCATGGTTCAATTTCTAAAAGTGATAATCAGTGATAAATATAAGAGGCAGAATGCAGCAATAATAAAAAATAAATAAAAGGGCTAGGCTTTGTGTGGGATTTGAACCCATAGGACCGTTTCATTTTCAGAAATCAGTTGAAAAATAAAAATATGCAGCATACAGATCAGTTTCAGTACTTGGTCCTAAAAGCTAAATGTGTTCTTGGTAATTGAAAAACAAACCAAATTATTATTGCAACTTCTTTTTATCTAACAAGATTCGAAGTGGGTGCCATTATCCCAAAGACAATAATAAAGTTTATTTTCAGATTCTGTTCTTTCACTTTTGTAAAAGTTTGCCTCATTAATCTTCTATATTCTTGAGTTATTCTATTCCTTTACTATGTCTTTTTTTTGTAACACCATTATAATAAGTTATACAGAGTGTTCCCAAATGGGGTCAAATTTCTAAAAAATTTGGTTTTCCGGAGTACATTGTATAAACTACAGAGAATATTTTAGTCATATTTTTTCGCGGATCAATTAAGCCTTTCCCAAGGTATTATTTTACTATCTATAGCCAGCCTAGCTCATACAGGGTATTTCGCAAAAAAAATAAGTTTTGATAATAAAATCATTTACTTTAAAAATATATTCTTGGAAAAGTATACTTCATTTTAACATTGCCTTACAATTATTCAAATCAAATCAAATCAAAGTTTATTAATGTCATAATTATAAAATTTTACACAAGTCAGGACACATGATTATATGTTTACATGCTTACTTTATAAGTTATCAACTAAAACTATCGTCTAAATTATCAACTAACAACAGTATAGTATCCCTATATACAAATCCAAAGTCCAGAAACTCAGTATTATTAAAAAAACACAAAACAAAGAAAAAACAAGAGTTATACATGTGAAAAGGAAATGAGACGATTCAAAACATACAAGGAGCGCATCAGGCAGACATGACCACCATTAATTTATTTGCCCACAGCGATGTTAGGCAACTATAGGGCTGACAGTCCCGTCTGTATTTCCTCTAGACAAAAAAAAGCTTTGCAGACAAAAAAACGCTTTAATTTTTTTTTGAAAAGAACGGGCGGTAGTTGTTTCATCTCATTTGGCAGAGAATTAAAAAACTTTATTCCATAATACCTTGCCCCAGTTTGAGCCCTAGAAAGCCGAGTATACTCGGTCTGGATGTCACCACAGCCCCTCGTACTATACGAATGGCGGGCTCTATGAAAGTGATCTGGATGACTCCGAACATACAAGAGGGACTCCAGCGCAAACATACATGGGAAAGTTAGGATTTTTAAATTTACAAATAGATGTTTAGTCTCCTCTCGATAACCCACCCCCGCCAATATTCTAATTGCTTTGCGTTGGAGACCAAATATTCTATGTCGAGCAGCAGAATGACCCCACACCAACACCGCATATGACAATCCGGAATGGCACATTGCAAAGTAAGCCATACGGAGGACATCGCGAGAGACCGAATCAGACAACCGTCTAAGAACAAAAACACTCCCGGATAAGGCCGCCGCCAGCTTTTCACCTTGGACATCCCAAAGTTGTCCAGGGTCGATATGAATCCCGAGAAATTTGACCGCAACGGGATTTTCAATTGTGCTCAGACTCCGAGTTGACGAGACCATTATTGTCGTCTTTGCCCTATTTAACATTAGACTGTTGCTAGCGAACCAAGCCTCCACCCTCGACTGCGCATCCCCACACTTCAACCGTAACGACTCCAGATCCGGTGATGATATCAACAGTGTGGTGTCGTCTGCAAAACAGATGCTCAGTACATCATCCACCACATTTGGTAGCTCATTGATATAGATCAAGAATAACATAGGTCCCAGAATTGAGCCCTGAGGTACCCCCGCCCCCACATCAAGGCGATCCGATACCCTGCCACTCAAACGAACAGACTGGCTTCGGCCCGCCAGATACGAACCCACCAATCTGACACTGGAGTCATGAAAGCCATACCTATACAACTTCTGAAGCAAGGCAGCATGGGACACGCAATCGAAAGCCTTACTAAGGTCGCAAAAAATAGCCCCGCAGTATTCACCATCCTCAAAACATTCCAAAGTGCGCTCCACTAGCCTCAAAACAGCATCCGCTGTTGAGACACCGTCCCTGAAACCATACTGTGTGTTGCTCAAGAAGCCGTTTGCCTCCAGGAATCCAGTAATAATTTGATCCTTCATTACCCTTTCAACTATTTTGGACAGGACTGGTAAAATTGAGACTGGGCGGTAATTGGACACATCTTTGGGGTTCCCTTTTTTGAAGACCGGTACCACAGAAGCTACCTTCAAGGCCCGAGGGAACTCGCCCTCACTGAGGATCCTGTTCACAAACTTAGTCAAAGGCACCACCAGATGGTTTTTAATAATTTTTAGTACAAGAACACTGAGTCCATATACAGGGTGAGTCACATCTAAAGGCAGAGCCGAAAACACAAGGTAGAATTCGCTAAAATAAGCACATATGCTTAATAAACATTAGCTCAAAAACGCTTGGTTCTCCATATACAGAGTGTTGAAACATTTCCAAATATTTTTTAATTTTTTTCTAGCCCGTTTAGGAATTATTTTATACATATTATGGGTTGTCATTTTGTGCAATAATTTGGCCCTGTTCAGATGAGCAGCGGCGTAGATACAAATAATTTTATTTAAAATGCCAGCATAATCACCTTGACACTAGTTTAAAAAATCCGAAATTACGAAGAAACTGTACCAGAAATAAAAAAAAATACCAAGAGGCAGTTTTTGTTCCAAATTAAATGGGCTATCCAAAAAAGGCAAAATTTTTGGTTTTGCACAGGGCCGTACTACTTTTTTTCTACAATTATTTACAGTAACTATTTGTACCTACGCCGCTGGTGATCGGAACGGGGTTAAATTATTCCACAAAATGGCAACCGTCCAGTGTATAATGTGTACCAAATTTGGTTGAAATTCCTAAATGGGATCGAAAGAAATTAAAAAAATGTTATTTTTAGAAAATTTTCAACACGCTGTATATGGAGAACCAAGCTTTTTTGGGCTAATGTTTATTAAGCATATGTGCTTATTTTAGCGAGTTCTACCTTGTGTTTTTGGCTCTGACTTTAGATGTGACTCACCCTGTATATCTTTACTGGATTTATTTTTTATTTTATCTATAATTTCCCTCACTTGATTAAAAGATACATGTTGGAACTCAAATTTTTTGTCAACAATATGGTCTTGAAGGAATTTCAGAGGGGAGTTCACAACATGGGGTTGTTCAATGATTTTCTCCGCAACGTTAACAAAAAAGGTATTAAATTCATTTGGGTCATGTATTTCTGTCACAGTTGTTTTCTTTTTCGTGTTCTTATTTATGATTTCCCACATCTTTTTACATGGGTTGTCCGCTGCTCTGATCAGACTGTCATTTGCCTTTTTTTTAGCTTCTCGCAGGGCCATTTTATACTGGGATCGAAATATATTTGTAAGCATCATCCTCCACCCTTAATTAGTTCTGCTTTATTCAACAAGTTGAAGCAAATCAATCAAATCAGACGTGCCATGAATGCCATGAAAACAAAAACAGTAAGTTCTACATATTCGACAGTTACTTAGGTACTACAGGCGTACCCCTTGAAATTGTTCCAATACGTGCGGTCGCAAAGGAGTTCAAATGACAACGTTGCAATCAGCTCTCCCCTCTCGTGCGGTATGAAAGCCAGCCATAACCCAAAAGGCGTAAGTGACGGCAAATCTAACATCTTATTACGCGACATTGTCTTATGCGATATTGCCGGTTACAGTGCGAAGAACAGTAAATTCGGCACTGTTAGGTTGGCCTTAGATTGCCTGACTAATAGTGGAAAATCTTACAACCTTGCCCATGGATATTGGCAGCTTTGTTTACGAAAGTCTTTCGACAATCTCGAATAGAGCCGTTCTAATAATCGAAGGAGGTGGTAAATCTCTTATTTGCGTGTCGTACTTTTCTCCGGTACCAAAAAGAACCTCGAAAACCCGATATCTAAGAGAATTTTCCAATTCACGATTAACCATTTTTCAGAAACGGGATGGCTGTAGAATCAACGAAACCGACGGAAAATCCTTTAAAACCACTCTTGGAAATTGCGTGTTTTTTCTTATTTCTCGATTTTTCGGGGGCCCGGGAAGCATCAGAACCTTACCCGAAAACTCCGGGGAAGCTTTAAAAATCCAATTAAATAAAAGTTTTGGTTCGCGGTTAAGATAAAGAAATGTAATAAACTAATGTATAATACCACTATGAGATTCTTCTATAATAACACAATCATACTTAGATATGTAACTAATACCACTTTGACAATCAAATAAATCCGCGTTATTTCACGTTACATGAATCTCAAAATACCAAGGAACAGTGTAAAACTTTATATCCACTTATAAATTATGGTAATAATGCAGCGATTTAACCTATTATCGTTGACTGGCGTATTAATACGTCAGTCAACGCAACTTTTATTTTCAACAGGGAGGAGCGGGATGGTACAAGGGAATGTAGGGGAAGTTGTTGATTTGAGAAACGGTAGAATTGGCACAACGTTGCCGCACTAACCCGAAATTCTTGATTTATTGCTCATTTGTCATGCCTAGCGGAAACATTTATGAGGCTGCTCCTGTGCCTAGCTCATACTGTAAAACCCCTATTTGTGTCTTTTAATAATTTTTAAGAAAACGATTTTTTCGTAAAATTTGGATTTTTTACAAACACTCTGTATGAGCCACATTGGCTAAACTATGTATAATAATACCCTAGGCAAAGCTTAATTGATTCTCAAAAAAGATCACCAAAATATGTCCGGTGGTTTATACAGGGTACTTTGGAAAATCAAATTTTTCGATTTTTGGCTTATAACTTATATTACTGAAATTTTGTACCAAATGTCACAAACAGTTAATGACGTGACCTATTATAATGGTGTTACAAAAAAGGACCCAATAAAATGAAAACCTTACCATAATCACATCTATGCAATTGCAAATAACAATAATCAGAGATAAACACCATTTTAATTAATAATTTAAAATGATATCTGAACACTTCCCATTTTGATACTTCAAAATACATTTCTCCACATTACCGAGAAAATCTGGTTTATCACGGTATCTGGGACACCCTGTACTTCATAGTTTAATAACAGTAAGCTTTTGAAAAGCAACAAGCAACATTTCCAACACATGGAGGACCATTGGGAACATTATTATTATTATTATCTCAATAGACAAGAGTAAATAAATGTATTGTAAATTAAGTAATAGTATATACCAATATACCATTGGTAGAGTTAAAAGAGTTAAAGTAAGTTTTTTGACACTTGTCCCAAATCCTCTTCTTGAAATAATCACCACATTACCTACAGTTTTTCAATAAATATATTACCTACTATAATAACAGACATTTTTAAGCATGGCCCAACTCCAGTTGGAGACTTCCAAGCCACCATGCCTCAACAGAAAAATACCATTTTCAACCTTTGTGAGTCTCCAGTCACCATCCAAAGACTTCACTTCTACCTAAGTGGTTTATTAACCGTTTTGAATAGTTTGAGTGTCTATTAGGTTAAAATGTATAGATAATAAAAATATATTTTTGTTTTTCCTTCTTTGTTAGATATTTTAGATAGCTTTTACTAAAAATTTTACATATCTTTCCAATGAATTTATTTATTTTATATGCAGTGTTCACAACAGTCATTAGTAAGTTCTGAATTAAAAATAACAAAAATCTAAACTTTGCCTAAAGTATTTTCTAAAGTTATTTCAATTACAATTTGCAACTATTTAAAAATATTAATGATTTATTCTTTATTTTTACCAATTTTTGTGTAATGTAATACTTCAATGTAAGTTGAAATTTACACCCAAATGATATTATGTCCTGTAATATAAATTAATAAGTCTGATAGCAATCTACCCATTTAAGAAAATTCTCAAAATACTTGGCGTGTGTAAATGGGCATATTGCTGACCTGAATTTAGGACCCGGTTAAATTTTTCCTTGCATTGATGACAACTTAGAACGCTGAAATTACCAGTTGACACTACTAGTAAGGACTTTTTAAAAATAGGGTAATTTTCTGTTATATACACATAGGACTGATTTTAACGAAATTTACTACACACTTATATATGGGTCAAAATCATGATAAAGCATGTCCAAAGTACATCCTTTGATCAAATTGTACATTTTTCTTAGCAACAAATATTTTCTCCTTCGTAAAAATACACTTAACGATTTCATATTTTTATATTTAATACAGCTATCTAAAGTGGAAAATTGTCTGGTCGGTAACGTGTCCGCGGTAATAAATTCAAGTTTCATATAAAATTTATAGGCACTTAAATGTTCCTTAATGGGGACTTTTTGGCTAAATTGTAATCAAGCTATTACAAAATTTAAATCTGATTAATAGAATTTTTAAAAAATATTAAAAATAAAAAACTATTGTACAATGGAATCGTTGTAGTACCAAGAACTATTTTTTTAATCAAACAAATGTACGTGTCCGGGTGGTGCGAGTCTTGTGCAATATATTTGTCATAGGTGGTACTAGTGGTACTAGCATAGCCTCTAACAGACCATTAGTGTGTTTATCCCGGCAAGTGAAACAGTAAGTTTGTTAATTTTTCCTCACAAATTTACAACTATTACTTCTTTATAAAAAAACATGGCCGTAATATTTATCGGTGTGTTTTTGGTAACGTCCACAAAAACTCACGCATTGTGTTAAATATTGATATCGCAATTTATGAATAATTTGTGGATATTTACCTGCAGGCATCCCACTTGTGTTCTAATTTACGATCTGTAAGCGATTATATTAAATATTGTCTTGTCGGTAACTAAATGTTTTGTTACTGACAAAACATTTGCAGTTACTGACAAGACAGTGTGTTTTGTGAAGTGCGGTACATAACATAAAAAAATGGACATTAAAGAAAAATACAATTATTGAGAAAAAGTTACGTAAGTTGATAAAAGAAAAATATGAGGCATTTCATAGGAACTTACAAAGAAAAACTGCCAAGAAACAAAAACGGGTGTCTACAAAAAGTAATGAAACTGAAAGTAAGTGAATATTAATAATAATAGAGTATAATTTTAACTTGTTTTTCGTGTTACACGTAGGTATTCCATAAGGAACGTTGGTTACATCTAAAAACATTAAAAAAACATGCGATCTACAAAAATTGGTTAAGGACGATTTTGTTAATACTCAACATTTAAAACCGAAAAAGGAATCAATAAAGCAGAATAAAGGGGAAAAGCAAATTAAAGCTAATAAAATTCAAAAAAGAGTGTACTTGAAAGAGTTAGGCAACATAGGGCCAAAATGTCGGTAGAAGATTTAGAGAAAAAGAGAGAGAAAGATAGGGAATATCAAAGACAAAAAAGAATGAATGGTAAACCATTAACGCAATTAACCGAAATAAGAAAAAAATATTGAGGAAGAAATGGAGAGTAGAAATGAGAAAATACAGAGCGAAAAAAAAAGGAAAGATTACTTAGAGCAAAATACTCCACCAGATTCACCTCAATTACAAAATACATAGAAAAAGACTGTTTGGAAAAATCTATACCAACGTCAAATTCCCCTTTAACTAATATGAATTCCATATTAGGAAAAACAGCTGTGCCAGAAAAAGTTAAGAAACGGCTATTACTGGGAGAAGTAATTTTGGCAGAGCTTCAGAATAAAAAAAATTAAAGTGGTAAAAAAAGAAGCAAGAAATTGTCAGCCTAATTTCCACCCATCACTTTAAAAAGTATCATATTATTGCCACCCATTACTCTAAAAAGTATCGAAATATTGCAAGTGGTAAACTTTTTTATTTTCAGTGGAAAAGAATATTCGAAAAGAGAACGATTAAATGTGCAGAGAAAAAGAAAAGCATGAATCTCAATGACAGTAGGTGAAATTATGTCAGAGTTCCACAAGCAGGCAAATGCTTTCCTGAAGCACTATTTTAATATGTGTCAGCAATATGCAAGCATCAGAAATAAAATTGACTCCAGGCACAGAAGCCCAATATATGCATTTCAGCTGTCCTTGCACACTGGTGTTCAATATACTAAGAATATTAATGAAATTATGACTACAACGTTTGCCACTGTTTCAGAGGGTCTTGAACATGCAGCGCATGCTGTATGGGCTCATATGTATCAAGTTTTAACGGATTTAACAGAATCTTCAAATATAAAGGTCTTACATTTTGTCTTCGATGTTCCAACAGCACAATACAGAAATAGATTTAATTTCTATTTTTGTTATTGACTCTTATTCCCGATGTCTGTCCCAATGTTGAAGTATGTACTTGGAATATTACAGAAGTGGGACATGGTAAGGTCCCAGGGATGGGGTAGGTAGCGTACTAAAGTGAACAGCTGATCAGTCTGTAGCTAGAGGAAATGACATTTTTTCTGGGAGAGAGTTTATTGAGTTACTTCAAAAAAGTGCAAAGGCATATCTCTGTCTGAAATGAGCAAAACAGAAATTGACACTATTAAAGATTAATATAAAATTACAAATAAAATGCCGAAATATATATATTGTCGGCGATCTGACAATATCTGCTAACTGCGTTTTTTTAGGAAATCCAGTTTTAGATGCGGTTAGCAGGATTTACTTATTGCGCATGCATCAAAGTGTCTGCTAACTACAGGAAAAAAATATTTACGTTATTCAATTAAAACAATATCTGTTACTAAGTACTAATAACACATTTGCTAACAAGCTGATATAATTATTTCGATGCAATATAAATAAATACTCTCAGAAATCACAATTATTGGTTTGAAGTAGATAGCAGCTATTGCAAGTCTAGTTTTAGCACCGTTTTGAGAATAATTATGTAGTTAGCACATTATGTTATTAATGGAAAGTGTATCTTCTGCTGCAAATTACAGATTTCTCGTTTGTTTTTAGATACAATGACTTCACGAGCACAAAAAATTCTAAGCCTTGCTATGCAGGCAGCTGAAATGGCAATTTCATCTTCAGAGAGCATCAGCAATGTGATCATTGACAAAGTTATTCGGGCCCCAAATATTATCAATCAGCATAGCGATGGACTGGATGATCTCGATATTCAAAACATTCCAATAGTAGTACTAAATGAAAGCATAGTTACCAATGTTACCGAACAGTTGGATGATTATGGAATAGAATATTTTAATTTCAACATTACTTCACCATTCCCTGAAGAACAAATTGGCTTAAAAGAAGACACTGACAATGATTTCAGCTCACTAGTTCCTGACCAAAATGACAAAAAAGACAGGCATACCGACAATCACTTATAGTTATTCTGATGACAATAATTATGGCCCTAGCAGTGAAATTGAAGGCAAAAATGATGAGCACTTGACTAACGACACTAACCAGGAAATACTGACAAATACTGACAATACTGACAATCACAGTACTACTACTGAGTAGTACTGTAATCAATAACTGTATTCTGATGATGATTATGACCCTAGCAGTGAAATTGAAAGCGAAAATGATAAGCCATCGACTAACGATACTGACCAGGAAAACTCGGGCGAGCATAATACAACTATAGATATAAAAGAAAACAATAAAGTAGCTGATTGGGGAGATATGAACAAAGGGCGAAAAAAACGAAAAATAGCAGATAAAACCCAATGGAAAAGAAATAAAAAGCAACGTTTACGAATGAAGGGAGAGCAATATTTGGGTTTTTCTCGGGACAAAACTAGGGGTTTTTCTCGGGACAAAACTAGGAATTTCCAACATAATGTTCCTCGAGGGGAAAGAGAAATTGGACCGCAGTGCTCATCAAAAATGTGTTGGAGTTCCAAGAAAAGATTTTGCAATACTTTTAGTGAAAACATTAGAAGAGACCAACTTTTGGAAAAATATGACATGGGACCAAAGAAAAGTTTTTGTCACTGCACATGTCAGTCTCCAGGCTCCATCTAGAAAAAACATAAAGTAATTAAGAATATAGACGGGGAAATACTTTGGTTTACAGACTGCATAATGGCAAAGAATTGGTGCAAGTGTTCCGAAATACATTTCTCAATACTACTGGATAGGGACGCTTTACAGTAGAAAGTTGGGTGAAAAATAGTACTTATGGAATGAATGACATAAAATCCGAACTAAATGAAGCGCGAATAATTAAAAACTACAGAGCTAACTGTTTTGAAAACAACATTATGCTAGAAAAAATACCAATAAATTGTATTTGGAACAACATTTTACGACTCCAAAGCAGTTGTACCATGTATATAAAGAAGTGTGTGAAGAGAGTAATAAAGAAGTTTGAAGAGTTTTTCAAAGGAAAGAATCTAAGCCTGTTCTCCCCCAAAAAAGACCCTTCTGACTTATGCATTGAGTATGAAAAGAAAAACGTTGACGAAACTATATGGAAGAAACCCATGGAAGATAGGAATAGTGTCAGGAAGGAACAACCTGACGACAAGTCTAAAGTGATGAATATCATGCTATGTATGAATCTTCAAGCTGTGAAAGTGGCCCCATCATTGAATGCAACAGAAATATATTTCAAAACAAAATTAGGATGCCACAATTTTACAATATATAATCCTGCTAGTCATCAAGCCACATGTTACTGGTCCACTGAAATTGATTGTGGACTATCAGCTTCAACTTTTGTTTCATGTTCGATAAATTATCTTGAGACACATTGTCTACAGGGTTGCTACTTTGGCTGATCGATAAAATTATAAAATTCCCTGACATTTCCAGGTATTCCATGACATTTTACAGTTTTTTCTAGAAAATTTTAAGTGATTTTTGTAAAGTAGGTAATGAATGGCCAATATTTTTTGAAAACAAAAAACAAAGGTCATAATATATTACTTGTATTATAAGTACTTGTAACAAAAACAAAATAAAAAAATAATGGGAAAAATTTTGGGAATAGATTCTGTCAAATGGATGCAGTGTCGGGGCGATTGGGCAGTTCTTTTTTGGCTGTATGAGAGATATTACAGTGCCGTGGAGTGAGTTTTTTTTGTAAATTGTGCTTTGTGCTAGTATCTTTAAATAAAGAATCCCAGGAAGGAGTCAAAGCTGCTTGTGCTTTCCACATATACTTTACGAATACTACTCTGTATTTCTTAATTGATTTTCCTGACTACACCTCTGACTTCTATTCCCCCAATATGGTTGAAGGTCATTGAATTTGCGGGTGATTTCTCTCAAGAGTAAGTTATACTGCTGGTTGTTTTATATTCTCTGACATAAGTCTATATTTCTGCAAAAATAGAATCTGTATCCGCGATCTACCGGTGCGCACGTGGTCTTTGAGCACCTGCCCTCTGATAAGCAGACGCAGGCGCATAGTCTTGGAACACTTGGCCTACTATATAGAAGACCGGATTAAATATTTTCTATAGCGTTTTGCAGGCCGGAAACCGAGAAACATTCCCTGACAGTTAGGAACTTTCACAAAATTCCCTGACAATTCCATGACAATTTTGATCACTTTGAAATTCCCTGACATTTCCCGGTTTTCCAGTTCAGTAGCAACCCTGGTCTAGAAAAAAACCTTCCAATAATATTCTATTCGGGTGGATGTACATTCCAAAATAGGAATAACATTATGTCCAACACTCTGTTGAATTGTGCAATTTTACAGAAACATTTCTATTACACAAAAATATCTCACAAAGGGCATACACAGGAATCTGATTCGGTTCACAGCTGTATCGAACAAAAGCTAAATAATAGAGTAATCGAATTACCCAGTGATTATATTAAGGCATCCAAGGAAGCCAGATCACAACCTGAGCCATATGAAGTCATTCAGTTGAATTTAGACTTCTTCAAACATTATACCAAATGTGAATCCCTGTGTTACTTTACCATTTAGACCTGGTAGAGATGTTCTTGTTACAGACATAAAAGCCTTATATCATGATCCTAATGGAAGGATAAAAGTAAAACTTGACTCTAGCAAACATTTTTAGGATCTTCCATCTAGACTCTGGAGGGTAGAGGTAAGGAGAAATATCTTATATGGTTGCGTTTGTAGTAGAGATGGGTAATTCGTTCGTTTTACTACGACCGAATCTATCGGTGACAGATTTCAAAAAAGATTCAATCATTTCAATCATAGTAGTCAGGAGCATGCCTGTAAACTCGTATGGTATTGTCTTAATTCAATCTTGAGGTTTTAAATCAGCCGTTTCTGTTTTACAATTCACAAGACGAAACGTTCGTTCGGTCTTAGTTCGTTAGATCGTCGATCGTTCGATGTGTGAACTATGGAGTGTCGGTAATAACCAACTGCTTCATGTTCATGATTGGATCGTTTCAATATGTTGAGATTCAATTAATAAATCCTTTAAAGTGATCAAATCACAGTGACTGAATAATTCACTGTTGACACTATCTCTAGCAGAGTGGAAAGTATCATAGTTCGGATTGTACATTTGGTACCAGGGGGCAACAGCAGTGCCATCTTAATTTAATGGTTTTGACGGACAACACAGAGATGGTCCTCGTTACCTCTACCCTCCATAATCTAGACAAAGGAATGTCACACCAACTTTGAATTTCCCTGATATGTACAAAAATCGCCTGTCGATCACGCAGAAAAATGGAAGCATCTGCAAGAACTAAAAAGTGTAATATCCCAAGACTGCCACTTATTTTATTATTTACTTACTTCCATACACCCAAGAACAATCGGCAATTAAAAATGATCGCAATGGAATAAACACTAGTATACTAGCTCCAGATTTGGAACCTCCTTCAAAAAAAAAAAAGAAAAATGATAACCAAAGCTAAACTAAAGAAATAATTTTATCATAGTTACATGTTTTTTATGTTTAATAAAGGCACAGCTTTTCCCTATGAAAGTGTATATTTTATTTCTAGACTAACAATTTTTTTTATTTCTAGAAGTAAATTCAACATATCTATACATTAATAACAGTATTCTAAGTGTACTCAAATCCAAAGGCAATATCTGCTATCTGCATTTATTATGGGAGTAAAATAAAGTTTTGTGGAAAGTAAATTAATAGATTTTCATTTAACACAAATTAGTCAATAAAATTAAATAATAACTTTAAAGTTGCCTTCTAAGTTTATTTATTATATCAGTTGGGGCAAGTACACATTTGGGGCAAGTGCGACTCTGTATTTTCTTTGTTGAATGAAGTGAATTGATACTCAAATTCAGGGACGGACTGGCCCGGCGGGCTGGCAGGCGGAGCCCGCCGCGCCACCCTTTCTTTTAATAACAGCGCCGCAACGCAATGGCTGTGATAAAATACAGAATAACAAAAATCGAAAAATTAAGACGTTTTTTGAGGAATCCACACCAGAAGTTCCTTTGACTCAAGAAGACAAATTTCGTATCGAAGTATTCAAATAAAAAGAACTTCAGTGCTGTACAGCGTGTTCCCGTATATTTTGACCCCCCTAGAGCCTTTATTTTTCAAGTTAGAAAAAAATTACTTAAAAGAAATGCTCTTGCCTAAGTTGAAATGTTTTTCCATGGCAACCTTGATTAAATATAAAGATCGTATTTATCCACAATTTGGAATATCATGCGAGTGATTAGAGCAAACATATAACATATTTATATTGTTGGAATCGGAAAAATGCGTGCAATTCAAAAATCCACAAATATACAATTTTAAGAAGAGTTATCTATGTACCAACGCACTGAAGTTCAACTTTTTGACTCATGTGGAATTTAGTTGCAGAGGCCTCTGGCCGAGGCAAATAAACCACATGAGTCAGAAAAAGAACTTCAGTGCCGAGGTACATATTATATATTTTTTTGAAATCGGAAAAAAACTGTTTTATTAGGCGAAAAATGACAATAGGGGATCACCCATCCATGAACCGACTACGCGCAGCATTGCTTGACTTTGACCACTGCTCTATCTAGGTCAAGTATGACCAAACACGGCACTTACTGACAGAAAATCCAAACTGCTGCCTGTTGTGCAGCCTCCATGTAAAATAGATTAATATTTAAACCTACTAAAATATTTATACTGAAAGATTGCGCTGTTATAGGTAACAATTTCGCAATGTGTACGAAAAGTTAAATGGGATTTATTGGCCGGGTGTTGAATATTTGGTCGCCTTTGACGGGCGATGGGCGTCTGACGTTTGATGTCTACATCTCTTCAAGGCCTACTTATTGAAAAAAATCGTCAATAATGGGCTACTTTAGTGCCGATTTCTAAGCTTTTAAGACGATTTTGAGACATTTCACTGCCGATTTCAAGGAAAAGTGTTTTTTTTATTTATTTTTAGACATATTTTTTAAAGATATATTTATTTTTTATATTTTTTGTATTTTTATAGTAATATAAGACGAACTGATATAGGTATTTGCCTTTTTAAAGTGGGCGCCAGGCGCTGGCGCCGCTGGTTTCATCAGCCTGCCAACATTTTCGTACCCAGTCCGTCCCTGCTCAAATTCAAATTTTCTACTAACACACGTCTAAAGCCATTCACTAAAATAGGTTTGGCAACATTGCATCCTTATTTCTGTCATTTGTTGTTGCCGACTTCAAAGCATACAAACCTAAAAATCGAGTTCGTAGGAAAACTTTGGAAGTCAGGTAATTATTATTAAATTTGGTATTATTCTGTGTTTTGGTGGTTCTCTAAAGAATATAAGAGTAAAATTATGATGTGTATTATAGTAAAGACAGAATGAAATTTAATTTGTTTAGAGAATAACCAGGGGTTGCACTTGCCCCGGAAAAAGCATCAAAGAGGCAAGTGCGCACCCATAGGGGGTGCTAAATAGGTTTTTTTTTGTTTTAGCAAAACAAGATGGTGAGAAACTATATATGGAAGACGAATAAAGCGGCAGCATATGCAAAGAACAATTGAATCCTGTTGTTAACGATGTTGCAACGAGAAAAATGAGTCTTAAGAAAGTCAGTAGTTTGTATAAAAAGCCAAGAATAAGTAATTAAAGAGACCTCATTAAAGGCAGAAGGGGTATAAAAAGTAGCACATTGGGAAGAGATGCCGATATTGGTTTCGAAGAAGAAAAGAAAATAGCTGAGGGTATTAAGATAATGGAAAATGGGGTTTCTGGTTATCAAGATCAGAAGTTCTAGAAAACGTAGTATATTTTGTTAAGCAGAATAAGCTTAAAACTCAATTTAAAGATGGATATCCAGGTGCAGATTGGTTTATAAACTTTTGTAAAAGACATAAGCTCTCTATTAAGAAGCCACAAATGATCGAGGTTGCTAGAAAAAAGAGCTTAGATCCCTTTGTTATCTATGAATATTTTTACTTATTAAAGAAGACAATAGATCAACTAGATTTAGCAGACAAATCAAGACACATCTGGAATCTACATGAAAGTAGTTTTTGCAGTGATCCTACTAAAACAAAAATAGTGGGTCAAATAGGATTTCCGTGCATTCGTACGACAAGTGGTCCAGGTAGAGAAAATACCCCCATTTTATTAGCTTGCAGTGCAGCTGGCGACAAAGGTACACCATTAGTGGTTTTCAAAGGAAAATATGTGTATGATCAATGGACAGTTCCAGAAGTTCCTGATGGGCCAAAACTTGTATATGTAGCAACAAAAGAAAAGGATGGATGGAGAGAGAAATGTTTGAAAATTATTTTAAAAAAGCTTTGATAAAAGACTTTGGGGAAACAAGACCAATACATTTAATTTATGGCGGACATTCAACCCACCTCGGAATAAATTTAATACAGGAAGCAATAAAAGAAAATATTACGATATTAAAACTACCTCCTCACTCAAGCCACCTTTTGCAACCTTTGGATTTGGCTGTTTTCAAATCCTTAAAGGATAAATGGGATTCAAAGCAGGTCCATTGGCAAAGACAACATCCCGGTAAAAAAATTATTACAAAACCGTTTGCTACACTAATTCAATGTTATCCAGCTTCACAGTTTTGATCCATTATCCTTTAGGAGATGGGAAGAACATAAAAGCATTAGCACCCATATAACTGGTGACAATACTACCATTACTGATCCTTCCACAACTGCAAAAGAGCCAGATATATTCCAGCAATCTACGAGCACTGCACAAAACAAGGCTTTATCCCAACCATCTACAAGCACAGTCCAAGAAAAGCTCAAGGTTCCCTTTCAGGAAATTCTACTGTCTACTTTAAAACTTAAGGCATCACCACAAGATCTAGAAAAGAAACAAAAAAAAGAGTAGCTGGAGGAGCAGAAATCATTATGAGAGACGAGGTTCTACAGCGCTTAAAAGAAAGTGGCACCAAAAAAATAAAAAAGAAAACATAGAAAAACCTGTTGTTTCTTCAGAAAGTGAAGATGATGATGACATTATATATCATGAAAGTGATGAATATGAAACGTTTGAACAGTTTGCAGAGAATGAGGAGCAATTACAAAAAACACAATTTTATTGTGACAGACAAGTTTCAGAACAAACTGTGGGTGGTTGGATTCTTGTTAAATTTCCTGGAAAGAAATCCATTAAGTACTATGTAGGTCAAGTCCTAGATGAAAATAACATGGTAAAATTTGCCTGGAAAAACCTTTTAGACAAAAAATCTGTGTTCAAGTTTCCAATCAGAGATGACATTTCAGAGGTTGATGACCATGACATCACAATACTGCTGCCTACTCCTGTCATTGAAAGAAGAGGCGAAATATCTTTGCAAGTATCGTTTTCCAGTTATGACATACAATAAAATATATTTTTTTAATATTGTGTTCACTTACATTACAAATAAATGTAAAAACATATTTGCCGTCTTGTTTCATTTTCACGTTTGGGTTTATTCTCTGCAATTAATAAAGATAACCCCGTTCTGCAAAGTGCAAAAGAAGGTAAAATTTAGGTTTAGGCGCAGTTGCCCCAGTTTGACGCAGACTTTCACTTACTGCCGCATTGCCACAAGATAAAAAATCTCTTGAAGAAGTTTCTTCGGAAGAATTTGACGAAGTAAACGGTAAGAAAGAAGATGCAGAAAAGATAATGGAAGTTTCCGCTAGACGTCAGGAAGAACAAATTGAGGCTGATGAAAACAAATAAAATAGAATAGAATTTAATTGTTCTATCTTACAAGATCCCGTTGGGATGTAGAATGTGTCCAAATTTTTTTACATGTAAAAGAAACAGTACACAACTACAACTTCCCAGAGGACCAGACAATCATATCATGCTTAACAACTATGCACACATTTAACAGGTTATCACTCAAAGTTACTATTATTAACACTTTAAAATCGCATACATAAGAACTTCTATCATAACATTGTTCCTTCCTTTCATATTTACTTGCGTAGATTACTGAGACATATCGTACCCCATATATTTGAGATATTTCTATCATCAAAAAATTCATTTATGTTATAGTATGGCCTTTCCAACAGATAATGTCTCAGCTTCTGTTTTAAAATTTTACTTATCAAGCCTTGAATATGTGGTGAGATGTGATTCAAAATCTTTTTTAGATGGATTGGAGCATTTTTTTGTATACAAGTTAGCTTAGTATCATCAGCACTTAGATTATTGTTTTTTCTAGTTGGATAATTATGGTCAGGAAGTGACTCTGTGAAGAATACGAAGTTGTTTTTAACAAACATTACTGATTCCAATACATACAGTGTGGCCCGTTTGGAATGGAGAGACCTCTGTAAAATTGTTATTTTTGCTCCGATTTTGAAAACCTTTCTTTTGTTAGATAGGTCTCTGAAAATAACATTCGACACACCTTCCAATTGTTTTGGAAACCAAACACCTGGCTAACTGCGACATTTTTTATGCCCCCAAAATTCAAGAAATCATATTAGGCATTTTTTTATCAAAAAAATTTACTAAAAAAGTTGTTTAGAATGAACCAAAAATCCCAAATCCAAAGTTTTATCAAAATCAAAAAATAAAAAATTTCCGAAAAAATTAATTGAAGGTCCAAAAATCACATTTTAATGAATTTCTACGGATAGCAAAGTGTGCCATGGAAATTTAAAGTTGAAAAATTAACTTTGCTAACCGTAAAAATTGATTAAAATGTGATTTTTGGACCTTCAATTTATTTTTTTTTCAGAAATTTTTTATTTTTTGATTTTGATAAAACTTTGGGTTTGGGATTTTTGGTTCATTCTAAACAACTTTTTGTAGTAAATTTTTTTGATAAAAAAATGCCTAATATGATTTCTTGAATTTTGGGGGTATAAAAAATGTCGCAGTTAGCCAGGTGTTTGGTTTTCAAAACAATTGGAAGGTGTGTCGAATGGTATTTTCAGAGACCAATCTAACAAAAAAAAAGTTTTTTAAAATCGGAGCAAAAATAACAATTTTACAGAGGTGTCTCCATTCCAAACGGGCCACACTGTATACAGGGTGTATCGGTCATCAGTACATTAATTTTAAGCACGTAATCGAGGAGCCACATAAAGTCGAAAAACACAAAAAAAAATTTTTACTCCATGTTTAGAAAATGGGGCAAATCAATGTTTGTCCGCTGGAGTCTCGCTGAAAGCGCTTAGCGGGGAGGTATTGCCTCTCTCTAGGCGATGGAGGGGAAATACGTTGGATTGGGAGAGGGGACAGCGCGATGCCTCATTTCAGAGTGGAACAAAAATTATGTAGATACCTTTAAAAATTATTCCTGTTGGTAGGTTTGCTAGGTATCGCAGGAACTGGTTGCTTTCTTCAAGTGCGCACAGAAATAATTTAAAAAACACAATCACTTTGCCGATATTTTTAGTACCAGCGGAAATTTAAAAAATGCTAGTAAAAAGAATTTTTGCCAAGAAAATAAGAACAAACCCGTACAGGATTGTTTTATTTGGGCAGCTATGCCCCGATAGGCTTCATTAGCAAATAATAAGTCACAGGCTTTGTTCATTTGCTGATAGAAAGACAGACATAAGTACGCGTGGTATACCTAAGTCATGTTTCATCTTTGAATTATTTAAAACAAGCCGTCATGGAAGAATTACCCCTACATTGTGAAACATCTTCTAATCAAACGTATACTCTTGACCGAGTATTTTCTTATTTTGAATAATTAGGCTTCCATAAATTATTAGAAAAAATATTCTTACAATAGTGCGATTTGTTCAAACACAGGACATTTATTAGTAATAACACTGGTGAAAACGGCCGATGTCTTCAAAATAACGCACTTTTAGGAATAACACTTTTAGTCTTAAAACGAATTGTGGTATTTCGAAATACTACGATTACGATAATTAAATACAATATACTTGGAACCTAATCGCACCATGTGGCCGGGACCGACGGGTAGAAGGAGACTAGGGAGGGAGAGGGGAGTGCCGCCCGACTAATCGCAGGACGTCTGCGTCGCCCCGGGAGCAGTGTTGCCGTAGCCACCCTAGGATAACTAAGACTGCCCCAGCGCACAGGCATAAAATATTCCATAAATACCTATTTTCGTTAAAAATCCGCCCAACTTTAAATTATATTCCAATCCAATTAGTTTTAATATTCCATAAATACCTATTTTCGTTAAAAATCTGCCCAACTTTAAATTATATTCCAATCCAATTAGTTTTAATTAAAATAAATTACATTTTTACAGCTTTTTTAATTTTTTTACAGATTTTCACCTATTGTGTTTATCAAAGTCCCCCTAGAAATCGATGGATCCAAATTGTTTTTTGTAGATCATTTCTGTTTTACACTGACAATTTATTCATGTCATGAAGTCATTCATGACGAAATTCATACAGTGTGGCCCGTTTGGAATGGAGACACCTCTGTAAAATTTTTAATTTTTATCCGAATTTAGCCGGTTCACCTACGTACCTCGGCACTGAAGTTATTTTTATGACTCATGTGGTTTATTTGCCTCGGCCAGAGGCTTCGGCTACGGCAACTAAATTCCACATGAGTCATAAAAAGTTGAACTTCAGTGCCTTGATACATAAATAACTATTTAAAAATAAGCTTTTATTTAAGCCATGTAGGTACTGAAATGAATAAAATAAGTTTAGGTTTTCGTTGAGATAATTCAATGCCAAATTTTTATATAAAAAAGCTTGCCGCGCAAATTGTAAAGAAAATACATACCTACTTCGGTATGTAAGTACTTGTTTATCAACCAACCACAGTCCAATAAAATTAATTTGGTACCTACTTTTATGACAATTTCGAGCGACAAGCTTTTTGATTTCATTGCGAAATTTCGCAATTTGACATTGAATTAGGTACCTACTTACCTTAACGAAAACCTAAACTTATTTAAAACTTATTTTATTAGTTTTAGTATATGGCTTAAATAAAAACCTGTTCTTTATAAAAGATTTTTTATTTTTTATTTTCATTATGCTTTAATAAAGTGAAAAAACCCTCAGTTTGGCCACATGTCGCCAAAAACGGCAACACCGAGGACAGTGACAGTGGGGGGGAATTGCGCGGACGTGAGGCGCGCGGGATTAGACGAACAGGACAGGTGATCACGGCACGGCGACGGCAGTCGCCAGATCAGATGACTTGAGATGACGCGATGACGCCTTCGGCCGCCTCGAATTTTTGTTCGGAGCGCCTATTAACTTCTAGGTAATTCTGTTTCCAAAACGTGAACGCGTAGGTGTAATACGAACATCGTTCTAATTCTAAACCGATATTGTTCTACTGTTTTGCTGTGTTTGACGATTTGTCGGCGGCGGCTCCTTAAAATGTGCAACCTGTTGGCTATTTTTTGGATTATCAATAATGTCCAAACTTGTTGGAACAGCCGCTGCAAGTTTGCAGTGAAATAACAAGTGATTTATTCGTATTTCCATTAAAAAAGCAATTTAAACGTTAGCTGCCTTCGTGTAAACACAGTACTTAGAGGACCTGCCGTATTTCTGGCGGTGGGGATCCACTAAACTTGTCGTGATCGTCGGGCTGGGAGCCCTGTTGGAATGAAATTTATCCCCCAGTTGGGGAAAACCAAGAGCTTCTTCCTACTGTTTGGGATCGCGCCACTTCAAGTGTGCGGTGAGTGTTTTGTTCGTATTTCTGTAAAAAAATACAACGATGTGTAAACGTGTTCGCGGCCATCGTGTAAAAACAGTGCGACTAGTTACCTAGTGCTTCTTGTGGTTTTCGAGAGGATTTTTGGATAATAAACACAAGAAACGAGTGCGACACCCACAAGGAAAATCATCGAGGCATCTGAAAGGTAGTTTTTTGCATGCTATTCGCTAAAAGAACCATTAAAGATTTGTGCAAAAATTAGTTTAAAGACTATTCCTGAAATACTGTAAAAGAGCTACACATCTGACAACGCCGCACAAGGGAATTGAGGGGGAACCGGCCCGGGTCTCAGCTGGTTCCGGCAAGGCCAAGGACGAATGGCTGTGGCGTCGGAAATAGGGGTTTTAATAGCGTTTAAAAAAATATATTTCTGACGTTAATATGCACTTTAGAAAAATTTTAATTGCAGATTCGTAACAAGGGCATTTTTCCCTACCTGCCCTTAAAATTAATGTACTGATGACCGATACACCCTGTATACATATTACTGCAAAAAAACCCTATTGCGGGGTTCGTAACACTATTTCGATGGTGATTTTTTGGGGTTATACTCAGGACGCTATCCACAACCAACCCTGAAAATATCTACCTGATGAAAATTTTTTTCTACCTCGATAAAAAAATTACGATTTTCTTGGACTATAAGGGAAGTTCATGTCAAGTAAAAGGTTGTCACCTCGATGTTCTAGTGGAAATGGAAAAGGTTAGGTTTATCTTCGGACTCTGTCACAGCCGTCGACCTAGACAATCGACTACGGTGGATATTTTACTTATGTAAGTAGGTTATTATTACTTTGGTAGTTTATTTAAGTGAAATAATATAGGACCAGGCTTAGTTCATAATAAAATTACCGAGATAAGATTTAATATTATAAAATTAGCCTTACTGATAACAGAACAATTTTTTAAGGGAAGTTCATGTCAAGTAAAAGGTTGTCACCTCGATGTTCTAGTGGAAATGGAAAAAGGTTAGGTTTTTCTTCAACTCTGAAAATGGTATTTTTCAGAATTTTAATTTATATCGGTGTGAGGTTGTCTATCTCAAATTAAATATTTTAGTAGAATAGGATTGAAAGTAATAATAATTTTTTTGAGATATACGTGCCTTAAATGCAATTTATAGTTTTAGTAATTTATATAAGATAGTGTTTAAACTTTATGACAAAATTAGGATTTTTTTTACTTTAACATTTCAGTGGGATTATTAATTTTTGAAAAAAAAAATATTTTTATACCTAGGTCGAAATTTTTATAAGTAATTAGGCAAACCCGAGCATTAGATCGCTAGGGGCTGCCTCTTGCAAGTCAATGACAAATAAAAGTTTCTTCTTCTCTTTTCCAGACTGCTACTGCTGGTTACTAATAGGTAAACTAAGTAGAAATTATGTCATTAAGTAGTACTTCCCGCAAGAGTACATTTTTTCAAGAATGTAAGTATATGGATCACCTATCGCATGGCACAGAAAAAAAATAACATAGGATAGGAAATAGGATTGAAATCAATACTCGAGACTGCCTCCTACAAGTCAATAATAGTTAAAGATATCATATGTATATTATGGGTTGGCTTGGCTGATCTTTTAAATACATTATGCAAGCCAAATGTAGAACCTCTACATCATTCTAAAGCAAGTAAAATTAGTAATATAGATTATTATAAATAAGTATAAAAAGAAAGATATTACCAGGCGATAACCTGGATACATTTTCCGAAAAATACGGAGAATAAGGCGCTGAAATATCAAAAGTTCTAGAAAAAATTAGTACTAAAAAAGAAACGTGCCAGTAGAGAAATACTAAACATACGATTCATGATGTTCACTGTCACAAAACAATTACATTTTTGTTTTAGACTCTTTCTTTTTTTAGACTCTTTCTTTTTATATGCCAAAATTAATGTAGACTAAACACAATTTTTATTTTTTTTCATGCATGTAAACAACCAACTACACGAGGAACGTCAGCCCAAAACAATGTACCTATACCAGAGATGTACCAGGTGAACCAGAAAAATGACCAGTAGCATGGATGAAATGGAAAAATGATTAGGAACTATATACCAGTGGGCTGATGAACTCCAAAAATCGTGGTAGTGTAAGGTTGGTGTTATAATTTTAGTTTTTTTCTCTTTATAGTAACAAATTGTTCAGTATTAACTTCAGAAATTTCAAATTGTATTTTTTTTGGAAAATTTAATTTTGTAATTTTTATATAAAACAGCATCTTGACCTTGAGGACCAAGGCTTTCGAGAGGGGGAGGGGTATGTGTCACCAAAGTGACATCTGTGGACCAGTCCGAATTATTCAAACCTACTTCTACCAAACGAAAGTAAAGATAACAATAACAATGTAATGAATACGAGGGACAGTCAATAATGTAAATACGAGGATTAATCAATAAGTTAAACAAGAATTAGATTAAAGTCCACCCGCCAATTCAGCAGAATCTGTGGGTATAAGTACACCTCAGTTTCTAAGCTGGGCATCAGTGGATCCCACTTTTCAGCAGCCACTAGATCGTCAACCACTTGTATTCTGACTAGACTGTGAGGGGGTTGATGGTGGATTCCTCCGGGGGTCCTGCTGGAGTGTTGGTGATCACCTGGTTGTTAAAGATCGGTCTCTGCGGTCGTGAGCCAGGGAACCTTTACTCCTAGGTTCCCCACGCGTCGGTCAGTCACGGTTTCGCTGGTCCACAGCTCCGCCCCGTGTCTTCCAAGCAGCCAAGATGCTTTTACAAACATCTGTGTGAGTTCTGGATAATACAAGTTGTTTTCGTGTATACCTGTGTCTCTTTGGATTACGCTTCATCAGTGGCAGCGACCCCTCCCAGTGATCCCGGCAAGCCGTGGGGGTCAGTCCAAACCTGCGGCACACATGACAAGTGTGACAGTATAATTAAGCTAGGTGGCACTTTCTCAAATGTAGTTGAACATGTTGAATTTTTAACAAGAGAATATAATGAGCATGATTATGTGATTGTCTTTGCAGGTCCCAATGATTTCGAAAGTAACAAAGTTCCAGAAATAAAAAAATATGGAATAAGTTAAAATTGTGTTCAAATACAAATATCATTTTTTTATCTTGTCCATTAGATTATAGGGGTCAGGTTGACACTATATATAATTTTAACTTTAAGTTTCGAGAATTTTTTAATAGAGTAGACAATTGCTCCGAGAGATTCATATCTTTCTTAAACGTGAATGACTATAAAGGCTTTAAAGTTCTTAAAAAAGTAAAATTGCTGAACTAATTGAATGTGAAATCCAATCTGATGTGTCAAAACATAAATGTTTGATATTTATAAAGACTGCATTTGCCATATTCTGTGGAACTAGATAACTCCAATATTGTAAGCGAGGAGGAATCAACAACCGGAGTTACTTTTTTGGACTTGCACTGTCGAGGTGAAATATGCACATAGTACTGCCAAACATACAATCACTACGGAATAAGTGTGACGAGCTTGCCATATTCTTGGAGGGCCTTGATTTTCCGGAAGATGTACTATTGACTGAGCATTGGCTGAGGGATGAGAAACCTATTCATGTAACTAATTATGTCTAAATTTTGTAGAAAGGGTTTTACACATGAGGGTACTCTGGCTCTTGTCCGGGAGGGTGGGGTGATTTGGAATTTGTTACTGTAAGTAGGTTTGACCACATACTATCTGAAAAAGAATTTGAATTTTCCATAATGTTTAGTAAGCAATTTAATATGTATTTAATTTATGTATATCGCTCTCCTCTGACAAACGTAAATATTTTTCTTGAGCGACTTCAACTTCTCTCATCTAAGATTTAGTGGAGTCAACTAGGAAAATAACTTCGAAGAAGTTCCGGGAGTTTTAGATTTTGTTGGAATGTGTTTGTTTTGATGTCTTGAAACAAAATCCGAAGAGTCCGCAGCGCAAAATAGTGTGCGATTTTTTTTATTTGACAATACCTGTCAAAAATATAGGTTTTTGTTAATAACTTATTTAATAAGCGTTTTTATAGAATTTAAGTAAGACCATTCGAAAGAGCAGGCAATTTCTCAAAAAAAATGTATTTACATATTTTTTGTAAAATAATTAAGTAATGAATGAGATTTTTTTTAAGATCATACGTTTTCAAGCTTCCTCGTATTTAAGAGGCAGCCGAAATTGAGAGCGGCGCGTGGAGCGTGAGACAGTTAAACAGTAGTAACTTTTTACACACACAACTAATTCATATGCAACAAAGTTTATTGGAAAGTGACACCGTAAAGCAATTAAAAAATCTTGTAGCATTAATTTCCATGAAGGGATACGCCTGTCATATTATTGTAAAGTTGACCTTGATCAAAATTTCATGCATTTTCAAAATAATCGACGTTACATGGTCAATTTATAATATTTTTGAGCAATATTACAGAATGTTTCTACTAATGTATGTAGTTTTGAATGAGCAATATAAGATTACGATGGCAAACCTCGTTTGTTTTTTTTTTTTTCACTTTGAACATAGAGATTTTTCATAAATCCTTGCTATCGTATATTTTATATTTATTTAAAACGCTCATAATATCCGCATAAAAATAGATATTGGAACTCAATACGTGACTTTTTTGAAGCTTAAAACGTTTGCTTTTTGATAGCATAAGTTATTTTAATGTATTTCTCTTTTTTCTCGTTTATTTTTGCAGTAAACCCCGTTATAATTAATTTCCCAAATCGCAGAACTCAATTTTTCTTATTTTTAAATCCAAGAATCAAGCTGAAGGAGGTTTCTTACTGGGATGAGACCAATCGTAAGTGAAAGTACACGTTTTAAACTTCCGATTTCCTAGTCAAAAGATTTTTTCTACATAATTTCCGCTCGTGATTATCAGCTTTTGGAAAAAAAAACTCTCTTCATGTGTTGTCAGCTTTCATACAATAATATGAATTCAATAATAAATATAATAATTTCCGCTTTCTTTCTCGTAAATACTTCATACATGTTTGTATACTACTATAGTCCCCATTTTCGATCCACTGAGAACATGCGTTTGTATGTGTGTATGTATGTGCGTATGTTTGTGAGGCGTGTTAGTCGGCAGGTAGTCGCCAGATGTCATTCTGTTCCCTTGGAGCACAGCTTGTATTGACGTGGGGACGAATGGCACAGCCTAAATATATATATCCCCCCCCCGAAAATCCAAGCTATATACAGGGTGTTTCATTAAGGGTGAAGAGGTAGCATATCTCAGGAATTAATAGTTCTGGAGCTTTGGAGAAAAATCTTCTTAAGTAATATGGACACGAAAAATCGCGGGAAATTATATTTAAGTTTGTAGGTCGGCCGCTAGGGGGCGTATTCGCAACAGTAAATTTGAAAAATGAGTTTTCTCAAAAAAATATCTAATAAAATGCTGCTAACTCCGGTTTGGTTTAACCGAATTGGTTGAATTTGGGCTTGTTGAAGAGAGATTTCCTTCTTCTATCAAATGATTGACCAGTAAAATCATTTCGAATTTCGTGGTCACCGCTAGAGGGCGCAATTCAAAAAATTTCCCTTTTATTACAATTTTCTCCGAAATTTTAAATTAAGTGACATTTATTCTGTTATAATCGAAAAGTAGATTACATTTACAACAAAAAATACTTTGGTATTTTGATATCTTCATTAGTTTCGGAGCTATCGCCAAAAGAATAATTATTAACATGTTATTTGAAAGAAGGTAGGTATTTGTTTTCAAAGATTTTCGTGGTCAAGCATACCATGAAGATTTTCGTGGTCAAGCATACCATGAAATAAATAAAAATCTGCTTGAGCTTTTCGTAAATAGTTAGATTTTCACTTTTTATTCCCTTAAACGTATTTCTAATTTACTTACCTTACCTGTCGTATTGATATGAGATTATCTCGGAAAAAAAAATTTAAAATTTAAAATTCGATTATTCTTGCATTCAACTTCATTTTTACTAGGCGTCATTTTATTTTTCATTTTTTTTTACTTCATCTTCATAATCAGCATCTCAAAAAACATAAAAATATACATTTTCATTGAAAAATAATGATTATACAATTAATTGTAGACGATTCTTGAGAAATTTCGGTGAAAGATGGATTTTTTTATTTTTAAAATAAAAAGCGCACTTTTTCAACCTGCGGACTTTTAAATAAAAGTATGTTTGAAGGTGTTTCAAAAGGACTCCACTAATTCCTATAAATTCTAGTATTGTATTGTCAGGGGACTTCAATATAAATTTTGCAAATGACAATGATTCACATAAGCTTGATGCAAAACATTTACTTGACTCCTTTAATTTAACTATGCATGTAGACCGCCCCACCAGAGTTTCATGGTACTTTTCCTCAATTATAGATTATGTTTGTTCCAATATATGTTGTGACTCTACTACTGTTGTCCCAGCTGGCCTCTCTGATCATTAGGCCATTGTGTCTAGTTTTCGTATTAACTTGAAAGAAATTTGTGAAAGAAAATGCTATGGGCATGTTTATTCTAGGAAAAACTTTGTTAAATTTGAACAGCTCTGTGAGATATTCTGGCTTCTAATGACCTCCTTGTATGTAGATATGACAAATTATCACGGGAGCAATACATTTTTCCTTGCTCCAACAGATGCCCTTTAGGTGAAAAGAGTTTTTATTGAGATAAAAAACAAGAATGCTTCGGGCTGGAAAGTAGTCTCCCTCTCCTTGTCCTTGAGGTGCTGGCAGAGGTTATTAATCAGTCTTTTGTTGTTGGTGTATTCCCAGCTTGTTTTAAATCAGGTGTCATTGTCCCTATTCATAAGGGGGGCAATCACAGGGATCCAGCTAACTTTCGGCCTATATCATTATTGCATACTCTTTCAAAAAATTGTTGTAAAGCTAGTCAAAGTAAGAGTTTCTTCTTCTCTAGCTGATAATAACATAATAGATGCATCTCAGTTTGGCTTTCAAAGTGATAAGTGCATGGGGGATGCAATATACTCATTGATTGATTGAGCACCTTTATTTGGGGATTAATGAAGGGAAGGATGCTGCAGCGGTCTTCTGTCTTATCTAAAGCATTCGACTGTGTCCACAGCGTGTTATTGAGGAAGTTGGAGCATTATGGTTTTAGGGGAGTATCAAAGGAGTGGTTCCAGTCTTATCTGACGGGGCGTAGCCAGGTTGTTTCCATTGATGGGAGGAAGTCGAGGGGAAGTGTCAGGTGTGGTGTCTCGCAGGGTTCGGTCTTGGGACCGTTATTGCTCTTGTTATATGTGAATGACTTAGCCTCTCTTGATATTCAAGGCAAACTTACTTTATTTACGGATGATACCACAATCCTGTGGCTGAATAAAGATCCAGATAGGTTGGGTAAGACATTTGATAATGACATTCATAAGGTAAAAAAGTGGGTGTGATTCGAATTTGTGGTCATTTATCAGAAAAAAGACTAACATGCTAATATTTAAATGTACAATTGGACAGGTAGCAATTGAACAGCAAATTTTTAACCAGACATTTTGTTCAAAATTCTTAGGTCTGTATACAGGGTGAATCAGTTTTTTGTAGCAGGACTTTAACAGGTCATAGATTTTCAAAAAATAACCGCATTTTCTTCTATAAACTATATCATTTCAGGGCCTTATGAAAAAGTTACAGAGTGTTAAAATTGTAAGAAACATGTGGACTTTATTGAATATTTACCAAACTAGTTGAGATATTTAAGTCATATTTCATATTTGGTATACGCTATAAAGGCACGGGTTAGCATAAAACCTGTTAATATCGAACATCTTGCACAACCAGTGGCGGAGAAGTGGGTAATTGGTAAAATTATTTTTAGAAAAAAAAAATGAATCACCTTGTATTGAAAAAATGTATTGATTTTTTTATGTATATTTTAATTGCCTACAAAAATGTCCTCTTGGTTGCATGTTCGCATGTGTTCTAGTTTAAAGGCAAATTTCATTTTTTTGTATTATTTCAGGGTATTTCTGAAAATTATCTCTAAAAATTGCTCCATAAGTAACACTTAAAGTAGAAATAATGTGTTTGCTACTTTATATAAAGTAACTTTTTCCAATAAACTTACCTATTTAAGGGTATACTTTTGAAGTTACAGGGTCTAAAACATTTAAGGAAGATATTATTAAGGTTACGCTCTGGTATCTTGAAAAGTAAAACCTTAAATGGGTTAGTTTATTGGAAAAAGTTACCTTATTTAAAGTAGTAAACACGTTTTTTCTACTTTAAGTGTTATTTATGGAGCAAATTTTTTAAATATATTTTCAGAAATACCCCAAAATAATACAAAAAAAAACGAAATTTGCCATTAAACTATAACACATGCAAACAGATACCAAGAGGACATTTTTGTGTGCAATTAAAATATACATAAAAGTTCAATACCTTTTGTTAAAATACAAGGTGACTAATTTTTTTTTTCTAAAAATAATTTTACCAATTACCCACTTCTCCGCCACTGGTTGTGCAAGATATTCGACATTAACATGCTAACCCATACTGTTTTAACGTATACCAAATATGACTTAAATATCTCAACTAGTTTGGTAAATATTCATTACGTCAGCATATTTTTTCCAACTTTAACACCCTGTAAATTATTTCTAATGCCTTAAAAAGATATAGTTTATAAGAAAAAGTGCAGTTATTTTTTTGAAGATCTATCACCTGTTAAAGTCCTTTTGCAAAAAACTGATTCACCCTGTATAGATGAGAAACTGAACTTTAAAGACCACATTCTAAAACTGTGCAATAAACTAGCTCGAGATGGCTATGCTTTAAGAATTAATTCGGCGAATTTGGATATGACTGCCAGAAAAGCGGCATATTTTGCACTTATAGAGTCACAACTAAGGTACAGCATTTGTTTTTGGGGAAATTGCTCTCCAGAAGAGAGCTCCGTGTTGTATTTTGAGAGTTGGACACCGTGATTCGTGTCATCCTTTATTTAAATCCCACAAAGTCCTAACTTACCTGTATATTTATACTTGAAACAGTGAGCCTCATGTTCAAGAAATACCGAAATGCTTTACCCAGGAACCCCAGTTATTGAGAGAAACTAATTATATTGCCATGCCAATTCCTTCATCTAGCCAAATAAAAAACCAGTAGTATATAGGTACTTCCAGGAAGATGTTTAATCTTTTGCCTCTTGATATAAGAATGCAGACTTGAGTAAGAGAGCATTCAAGGGAATGGTGAAAAATTTGTTGGTGGTCAAGGCATATTATGGCCTGGACGAGTATTTGTCCGGTACAATTTAACTTTATCGACTGATTTTATAGGCCAATTTATATTTTACTATTGTTAACTTTTACTCGGATCTTTTAACTGTATACTTATGATGTTCTTATTTGTGGACAATACTTGATCTATATGTTGTCTTTTGTGTACGTTGTACCGTATTGCATTATACTGATCATACTTAGTTATCACCTGGTGCTGTCACTTTATCGCATTATTTATTTATAGTTATATACTATGTTTAACCAGCTTTGTCAACAAGAATATTCTTATGACAATAAAGCATACTTACTCACTTACTAAAAATTTTGAAAGCCCTGTAGAACTGCGGTAATGTAAATTGGTATGTTTGGGTTTCCAACAACGCTGAATAAGAATCCGGCATTAATTTTCCTCTAAAAATCCCTAATAGTACTTCTCGAAATTTCAGAACTAAAACACCATCTCAGTGGGCCATGAATTTAAAGCACAAGGCACCTGAATTATGCATTTAATGCCATTTTTGAAGCTCTATCCAACAAAAAAGTTTATGTTAATTACCAAACTTGAGCTAAAAATTGAAATTTTTACAAGGGTGGTCAGTTCTTAAGTGGGACACACTGTATATAAGGGTATATGTATTACGCCTGTGTTGTGAAACCACAACAGCGATTTTACAAAGGTGTAGTTCAAAAACTAAGCCTGAGCCCCAAATTTCATTTTGATTTTCGTAATCTATGCCTCAATACACTTATAAGTGTACAAAATTTCATTAAAATCATATGTGAGTATAACAGAAAATCAATAATAGACTATACGTCCAATAAAAACCAACGGGCCTTGGCAACTTTTCCGAAATATCAAGGGTGACTAGTTTTCAAATTAAAACACCATATACAAAACGGAAATGAAGGTTAGTAAAAGGTCATCCCAAATTCATATTCTTCCAAGAAAACTGAAAAGACCGTTACCCTCGATATCTCCCTAATATCGGTTGAATTTTATTTTGTTTTGCATCATATATGTATGTTCAGCCTTGAGTTCTACCTACATTACGATATTTCTACCTACTTCTCTCTGGAGGTGTACCAATACTTAATGCATCCTTCAGGAGAATCTTTATCAGTGTTCATTAATAAGGGGAGTGGTGTCTTTGATGTATTTATTTTATTAAAACCCATAATAAATATTTGACTGTATGTGTCAAGTAAAAGATAAATCAGATTAATAAATATTTGACCTGATTGTCACAAACACATTGACAGTTCAATAGTTTTCTGTTCCATGGCCGACTAGAAATTCTTAGGTAACTGAGATCCTAATAAGAGTATATTACAAAAAAAGGACAAAATATTGTATGATATATAGATGAAAAGTAGTTCTTCCTATCATAAACTATCGATTGTGGAAAGGCATGTGGAGGAGTCATGCATAAACATTCCACAGCAAATACTCGAAGATAAAGACAACTGCGATGACACTGAATTCCCTCCCATTTATGTTAACGAAGACGTTTTCTATGATTCTGAAATTGAGAAAGTCTACATCGAACAGACCTATGATCTCATAATTAAATGAATGTGCCTGGGCAATAGACAAAAAATCAGAAATCAGGATAATTTGTCATTAGAGGTTCAGGAGCAAAAGAAGTTAAACTGGATGGCTTGATTCAATAATAAAATTTTCGAAGCAAGCCTAAAACGTGATGGAGTTCAGGAGTCAGGTGCAACGAAAGCCATCTTCCCTAACATGTGGATTAGGCACTTAGATATAACGTAAAAAATGTGCCTGCCTGACATTGATGCTCTCTATATAAACTAATATTTTCATATTCAGTTTCATTTAATTCATAGTCGTTGGTTCTATTGTTTTACCTCAACAGCTTTTAAAAAATATTTAAACAAAAGTTGTAAGGAATATTTTTTCATAAAAAAGTAACAAAATTCCACCAATATTAGGCGAGATATCAACGGTAACGGTTTTTCAAGATGGCCGCCATTCCACAAGGAAATTTACTATCTTACTAAGACGTTCCCAAATGTTTATTTATTTATCGAGAAATGATGTGTAGTGTAGATTTATATTAAAATGATTGCTGAAAATGAGCCTATGTACCTGAATAATATCTTCCGGAAATTCTGCCAATCGCGCACAATGAATACCATAACTCTTATCACATTCTCCAAGTCTAACTTGATACAGGGGAGTTATGGTATTGCTAGTAGTAATTGCAGTAACATGAAGATTTCCCGCAGATTGGAATCTCTCAGTCAGTTGCGTTATTTCGTGAAAATGTGTTGCAAACAGAGTAAAAGAGTTTGTTTTTTCAACTAAGTACCTAGGAGGAAAATAATATATTGTGTAGAAGTTAATAATATGTTACCAACAAAAAAGGATATCTTACTCTGCAATAGCCCAAGCTATACCGCACCCATCATATGTGGAAGTACCTCTACCTAACTCGTCGATAATTACCAATGAATTTTGAGTTGCTGCCTGCAATATTTAATTACAAGTTGCTTGATTACAGTAAGCCTTTTGTTACCTTGATAATAGTTGAAGTTTCAATCATTTCCAACATGAAAGTGGAGAGTCCTTTTAGATGACAATCATCTGCCCCTACTCTTGCTAAAATAGCATCTACCAAAGAAATTTCAGCCTCTTCGCAAGGCACCCAGCAACCTATGTGGGCCATTAGCACACACAATCCAACAGATCTAAAATATATTAAAATAAGTTAAATATGAGAATTAGGAATATAATTTGGCAGTGGATTTTTCCATGCAAAAATGATTATTATCCCTAAAACATGTTTTACTAACCTTATGAATGTACTCTTTCCACACATATTTGGACCAGTTACAACAAATAAAGTTTTATCATTTTGATCAAATTCAATATCATTTGGAATAAAATTTATGTGATCTTGCTGTTCTAAGCAAATATGTCTAGCTTTCTTCAACTTCAACACACCATGATTAGAAGGATGCAATTTAGGACGAATGCAAGGTGATTTTCCGTTAACAGCAACATTGGCAAATGTAGCCAAGACATCTATGGTCGCTAGAAGCACATTTAAGCTTCTAAGTGACTCGGCGTATCCTTGAGCAACATCGACAATTTCTTTTACTATGTGTTTCTGTTTGTCTTCATAATCAGATTTAACATTAATGTACAATTCGTTTATCGATTGCAATTTGGAGTTAGTGAATTTTACTCCACCTTTTACGGCTTCAATTATTTTGTAATCTTTTCTTGTGCGTAATGCTCTTTCATCCTTAAGTGTTACTCTGAAATAATATCCATGCTGGTCATTGCATTCGAGTTTTAGAGATTTGGCATCGTCGAAACCGAGGTCATTTGATGCTTGCTTGAGTACTTTCTGCATTTTTTCTTCGAGGGATTCTTTCTTATTTGCCAATTCTGAAAAATAAGTTTTCGGTTACTTTCGGTTAATAATAATAACAAAAATACCATAATGTAAGATCTTCACGACCTATTTTTTTTTTAATTTTCCAGAGATCAACTTCTTCAAGGCTACATAAACCATCGTTATAGTGTAACGATTATAATCATTATTCGGAAAACAGTTTGAACAACTATTATGTATACTCGGCAGAAATGGTGCACTTGCACTAGCACTATCTAAAGTCAGTGCTGGCATGACATCAAGGGGGATATTGGTGCCATGCATTTGTTTTCAAGATACAGGACTTATAACAATTAGGGAAAACAAAAATTTTAGCTGATATTTCTTAGTAGTTAATTTAAAAAAATGAAAATAAATTAATATATCAGAAAATTCCATACCTACCTTTTTTGACCAATCAGAGGCTCGTTTTTTGCTTCGTTGTCATGGCAACTCAAAAAATTTCCGGAAATATTCTCACTTGCTCTAGGCAGCAGGAGGTGATTACAGCGGAAATTTTTTGACAGATCTCATTATTATAATGTGACATTGTAACATATACTCAACAAAAATTTTGATAATAATTTACATGTAGGTATGAAATTTTCTTACCGAATCCCTCACGTTCTTGAATTATTGCCGGAAATCTTCATGTTTAAGAAAATTCGTGTACTTGAAAAATTTCCGGCAATAATTCAAGCACTAGGGCGATTACTAGTGAAAACTAGCCGATTTTTAGACTGTACAGGGCAGCACTCTTTTTATTTATGGTATTGAGAACTCACACCTGCACCAGTGGTTAATTGCGGACCTTAATGTTATCACATTCTGAGACTCCGTCGTTCTACATTGTGTACCAAGTTTGGAATGATCAGTTGTCGTTTTATATGATTTTGATTTTTTATTCTAATTTATATTTTTTAAAGAATTCAAAAATTATTGTATGCACAGTTAAAATCTGGAGCTGGATGTGTTGTTTGTTGGATGGTATTTTGGGGATTGTTAATCCAAAAGTCTCAAGAAAATACCTCTAACAGTGACGCAAAACAGTACAGGTAGATCATTAGAAATTACTCAAAATTTACGTGTCAACATCCATTCGAAAAACGAATTTTTACCATCAACCAAGCAAGTATGTATTGGACAAAATTACTGGTTAGCGTCCTTTATGGCCTTTTCCCATCTAGCAAAATTAGGAACAATAAATAATGGAAACGTACAGAATGTACCTATAGATTATACTTAAACATGAGGTGCTAAAAAAATTTTGGAACCAAGGTAAGATGATGTTCGTTAATGAGATGGGGAGAAAAATATCTATTGCAGTTGCATATACAGTGTAAACACACCTTCACAAAAATTCAGCGGTTGAAGGGATTTACTACCCACAGATATTTATAGGCTAAAAAAATTCGAAGAGCTTTTTACATGAAGTGTTTATCTACGTCGCCTAAACTGTGAAAATACAGCTTCGCGAAAATTCAAAAATTATAATATGTTCAAGTGATGAAATAAATTCTTACAGGAGTCACCTTACAATATGTAAAGAATAAGGTAATATTCTGCTTAAAGGCATACTTGTAGGAAATGTATGTTACAAAATATAAAGATTAATTTCTGTAGGCTCCATTGTTATTGATCCTAGAATAACTATTAATTTTTCCATAGAAAATTCTTCATACCATGTAAGCAAAAATTACTTATAAAAAAGTCTACAAGTGTTTCTTTTTCTGAGGAACGAGAAATTAGTTTGAAAAAAAAAAAGGTTTTTATTTTTATATCCAATCGACAACTCATATTAACACCATATTTTGTATATAATATGCATGGTCTTATAACATGTAATAATATCAAGGCCCACAGATAACTAGTTGTGTAAAGGTGGGTAATTATTACCATAAAGTCATGTCCTGTCCAAGTGAAAAATCTACTAATTTTTTACATATCTTTCCTTACGAACAAACTTACGAACAAACAATTAACTCTTGGTGTTTTTTGTATCTGTCACTGTTTCTTTGCAAATTTGATATTTGTATTTATTTCAATGTTTGTATTTAATATTTACTCCATAAAAGTTCTCAATAGAAAAATGCGTCTTTTGATCAAGATGAAAAGTAATAAACCATGTCATAAAAAGAGTCCTACAAAACGGAGACTGGACAAAATTGCTAATGTATGAACTCATTCTTAAAGTCCATGCGTACATATTGTTTTATAGAAGATCTGATACATTATAATGTAAGTAGTACTTGTATCTATATATTTTTGATATAAATTATGGTTACATGGAAGAACATGATTTATTACTGTCGCCATATTTCTGTAAATTGTTTAAAAATTGTTATTAGGAATCAACAAAGTCCTTATTATTATCATTATTATTATTTTGAGATGCAAGCATGTTTTAACTTTAATGCCGTTTCATGCATGCAATTTTTGTCTAATTTTCAGGTAATATTTTATTTGTCAGTAGGTACCCAATGGTTGAAAATTATTTCGCCCTTTATTATTTTTCTACCATGTGGAAATTTTTTTTTCGCAAGTCGATTTAATTGTCTTTCATTAGTTCGCTGTTTTGTCACTCCTTCTTTTCTCCACTCGCTATTTTGTCCAGTTGTGTTTATATCCAGTCGCTGTTTTGTAGGTCGAGTTTTTTGAAGTAGCTCTTTTGTTACAGAACCGTTTGTTTCTAATGAAAATCTACAGGACTATGGCTTATCAATTTATGGGACTGATTATACATGCCTACACCAGTGGTTAATTGGAGACCTTCATATTGCCATTTATGAGAGAAAAATCACATAATGAAATCACATTAGTATTTATTTTTATCTAGCCACTCTAATATCATGATTTTGATTTTTTTTATATGAACTTTATGAACACATTTTTTGTGAGGGTTCACAACCTGATTCTAATTTTGCTTACCTGCTAACTCTTCGTCATAAGAACTCTTAACAAGGAATTCTCCACGTTCAACAAAATCCATATCAATTGTGTGTTCTATCATATCTTGATATTTTTCCATATCGCTAACAATTTCGCTGATTGGATCTATCAGTACCGCCTGAACACAATTATTTTCAACTTTTCTTAGCATTCTGATCAAGCTGGGAATGGCACAAATTGCTTGATAAACTTTGTACAAATCCTGAAGGTTTGCTTTTTTAGCAGAAAGTTTTTTGGATAAAAACATGAAGTCTGGCATTCGTGTTAAGCTATCTTTACGTATGCCTTCTCTTGCTTCGGTATCATTGACCAGATATTCAACGATATCTAACCTTTCGTTAATAAGATTGTAATCTTTCAAAGGTTGTTTGATCCAACGTTCAAGCAATCGTTTGCCTTGTGATGTGACACACGAATTCAAAATTCCCAATAAACAATAACTTTTGGATGCAGTAGGCAGTAATACTGAGCTTTCAAATGGATTTTCCCCACCTTCCGGTAAAACACTAAGAGCATATAAAGCTGCGCTATCCAATCTGACAAACCGATGAGTGCCAAACTGGCTAATCTTGTACTGATTAAAGTTTTGTTCGTCGGCAGTTAAATTCAAAAATCGAATAAGTGCCTGAAGACTTCCCATAGCATCTTGAAATTTTGTTTCTGGTATTGCGTCTGCGCTTCTCTGTTGACCTTCGTGGAAAAATAAAAGGTGGTTTAAATCTTGTACAATGTCGTCGGGGGAAAAGTCAGACTTTTTGGCCTTTGCAACCAAAATGCCATTTCTTTCGAGGACCTTTTGCAAAGACCTTAGATCCAAGGAGTCTCCAGATGGGATGACACATTCCTTTGGTCCTACTTGTGCGATTATTGCTTCGAGTTCGGTAAAACATTCGTTGTCGCTTATTTCGCATACTTCTATTTTAACTTCAGTAATGTTCACACAAGCGATTGCTGTCACTTTAGCACCGAATTGTACACCCATTACCACATTATTGAATGGAATGTTAGCGTTTTCAAAGAGCAAATCTTCGAATTGGGATAAATTTCCAGGTGATCCTTTAAATTGCAAAAGCCAATCATTGTTTTTACTTTCAGATGACTTGATGTAAACCTGTGTGACAATGAAATATATTTATATTATACCAAGGACATTATGATGAACTTATGAGGGAACACTGGACTTCGTATTGTTGTAAATGTTATAAATAAACCTGATGGTAGAAAATATCATTTGAAGCAAAAAAGTTCATGACGCTTATGGCATGAAAATTTATTTAAAAAACTGGTTTTCCTGGTAATTTGGTACGGTTTATAAGAGTGTGGAAGGCAATAGACTGGAGCCATTAGATCCACTAGAGTTCGCTTAACTGCACCAGTGGCGAGCGGGCGAGTTAGTTTTACCCTTTTTTCACGAAAAATTCCATGGCATATTTGAAATACTGAAGGCCGAGTCAGAAAGGTAAAAGTTAGGTTAGAATTAATTCAAATTTCAAAGCTACAAGAAAAATCGAAATCCAAACTTTATTGGATAATATTTCACACAGTGGTTACCGATGGTAATGAGAATTTGAACATTGCTATCTTTTTGGTAAAAAATGGTTATTTATTGTGCAGATTTCCCGGCCTTTTTTGTTGGCAATTTCAAAGCTAAAGAGTATAAAATTTGCATGATGTAGCTCATTTAAAATGCAATGTCAACATGGCAAATAAGTTGAAGTCTGTTCTTATTTCTGTATTTTTTTATAAAAGTACAAATATTTTAAATGTTGTAGCTTTAAAGCAAATAAGTATAGTCTTCTTTGCCAGCAAGTTAGACCACTTTAGGATAGATGGCGCTGAATAAAGCTCAGTTTAAAATATGGCCGGAAAACAATAAATTGAAATTCATTGAATTTGGGAGCTGTATGGGTATTTTCTGGTGTCACAACATTGGTCAGAGTAAATAAAAGTGATATTCAATGAATTTTGAAGCTCTGTGAGTATTTTCTGGCATCATAATATCGGTCAGGTTAAATAAAAGTGATATTTTAATACTTCAAAGAGTTTTTATTTAGGTACACTGTAGTGTATATTAGCCCGGAATATTAGGAATTATGCATAACATTACATAAAAAATGCTTTTGTTAAAAAAATATGGAATTTACGAATAATAATCATTATAATTAACACAATAATAATAGTACATGTAATACTACTTCTTTAATAACGGCTGTATTTATATATCAATGAAGTAAAATAACGAGTATTTCAACCAAAATTATGTTTTATTTAATCTTTACAATAAACCAAGCTTTCGGCCATACTTTAGCCCTGACAAAGGCCAAAAGTATGGCCGAAAGCTTGGTTTATTGTAAAGAATAAATAAAACATAATTTTGGCTGAAATACCCGTTATTTTACTTCATTAGTATATGTAATAATAATAAAGTAGAAGCTGTTTTTTTAATAGCAAATTTTGTCTAAATAGGGCACAAAGTGCAAATTGCCACTTTGTAGTTTTAAGATATTATTTAACTTATCGAATGAGAGGCAACATTGTAAACATTTTCCAAGGGTTTTGGATTTTTTGTTTTCAATTTTTAAGTACAGTTCCTAAGTTATGCTTATCACAAAAAAATCAACTTGCACTAGAACTTGCGACAGAAAAGTAGAATTGAAAAAAGTGCAAGACATGCCTCACCAGATTTCTCTACTTAAATTTAACCCTTTTGGGACATATCTGCGAATTATTTCCAGTAAAACATAGGTTTTGGTACCATTTCTATCATTCAAAAATCTTCGACTCTGTAATATATTTTTCCAATGAATATCTCGGATCAGAAAAAGCAAATCATAATAGAAAATAAAAACAAAAAGAACATTTTTAAGACAATTACACTCATGATATAATGTTCTCCAGTAGACAAAAAATAAGTAATTTTTTTATCTTTTGATAAGGAAATAAATTATGCACCCATAACCACAAATGTTCTCCAGAGCTTGCAACAAACAAAAAAATAAGTGAATTTTTATATTTTTGTAAATAAATAAATTATGCATCCAAGATCACCCAACTAATCCTAGAAATAATATACACATAAGTATAAGTATCTACTTATAAGTACGATTCCTGGTGTGGATAAAATACATTTTCGACAACCAATATGGTAAATTTGGGCAAATAGAGGGGACTACATTAGTTGTTAAAAGTCAAATTTTTGTTAGAATTTTTCGCAAAGTGGTCAAATGGTAATTATCTTTACTTATGGTCAAATTTTCATAAAAATACAAACAAGCAAACAGAGAACTGCATGTTGTGAAGGAGAGTAACCTCGTCTGATTGAAATGGCAGTTAGGGTCAATTTCATAACACATTCAACGAAAGTACCTTTTGCCTTTAAAATTAGGTAAAGAAACTTTTGCAACAATACTAAACAATGCTTGGATTGTTAACAACGCTCCTTTAATTTAAAGGGTACTTTAGTTTGTCTATGCAGTTGACCCTTAATCATTTTATTCTTAAATTTTCGTCCTTTGGAAAGCCCAAAATGAATACAAGTTGACCGCCTTCCGTCAAGCAAAGAAAATCTAGCTACTTCAAGTTATTATTACGATTTGACTTACAGCCAGGTATATAACTAAGTTCTAGCTTCCCTCGATGGTTCTAGGCACCTTGAGGCTTGAAATTGTAAAGGAATGATTCTTCACTTCGAACTTTTATACAAACAAAACAAATTTATAAAAAAGCTGTCTGTTTCCACCCAGAGACACACTGACTCGTTGTAGCAATCTGGCGACAAATTTCTTGTAAAATACACTGACAAAGAGTGACAGGCCACGAGGCGCCGACCCGCAAGCCGCTTTCTCAATTTCAGGGCTTTCCTAGAGTCGGCAGTGGTTTAGAGCTATCTTTGCTTTGAAGCGGTAATTGATTAATGCAATATTTTCACAAAAAATATGTTTCCTTGTAGTGGCATACAAAATTAAAGGATTATGATTTACAAGTTGTCCCTTTGTTTCACATAGCCTTGCTTTGCTCAATGTAAGTCCAAAAGGCACAACCTTCACAGAGACAATAAAGCAGACAAAGAATATTGGAATCTTTAGTGTTTCTGTAAAAAAATACAAAAACGATCTTGCTTCGTATTTTTGGATGATGGAGGACATTTCAGTTTTGGGGTTTTGATGTTTTAAAAGGTTCTTTCTTCTTGGTTTTGAGCGTAATTGCCAGATTTATTAGCGATGAAAATCCGAATATACAGGGTGTTTATAACCTATGGTGCCAACGTAATATGACAAGTAGAAAATCTCATTTTCTCATTTTGAACAAAAAGTTACCTATAAACATGGGTCCAAAAATACGTAATAAGAAAGTTATAGGGTGATAAAGGTAGACTTTGAAAACATATTTTTGGCAATAACTTCTACGGAAGTTATGCAATTTAAATGAAACTTCATGTATACTGTGTAGTGCCCAGGCAAACGCCTAAAGCCAGAATATTTAAATTCACAATATTCCTACAGTATCCTAGAGAGGCCCCAGCATTTCATATTCCTAAAAAACCACCCGTTTCTATGAAGTTGGCCAGGCCGCACGTGTCAAGGCTAAATCGCGAGATTCCAGGAAGACCTCACGCCACCGGCGCTGCGCGCGCCGCGAAATCTCAGCTGAAGCCCGCGAGAAATGATATAAAAGGGACTCCTGACAGGAGCTCCAACAGTAGTACACCAGCTACCAGCAGATGCCAGGGGAACCCCTGCGCGACTGAAGAGGACAGGCTGCCACCCCTGCAGCTAGCCAGCCGCAGAACATCACCCAGTTTAAAATAAATCAAGAAAGAAATACTCTCCTAAGCACCGCAGTAAGTTTGGGCTCACCAAAAAGCCAAATATTTGTGTTTTGACTCCTTTGTGTCTGAATTGCCTTTTATTTTTGAATTTTGAATTATTTTGGAAACTTTTAGAGATTGAATTTATTGTTCATTTTTAATTAATTAGAAATAATTTCGTAACTTTTGTGAACCATATTATGATTTTTGGGAATTTATTTTGAACCATATTATTTTACTGTAGATGTCAGAGTTTTAATTTATTCAAACAGAAATAATCTTGTGACTTTTATTGGGAAATTTGAAAGGGTTTTGGGAAACTATTTAGAGTCAAATATTTTGCCGTTGAAATCAGAATTTTGTTTTTTAATTGAACTATTTTATGTCAGAATTTTCGAGTAATTTGAATTAAATCCTTATACAAACTTGTGCTGGAAATTAAGCAAAGCTATACAGAGTCAAGTAATTTTATTCTATTTAGGAAATTAAGTAAATTTATTCTATTTGGGAATCTTTTGCAATTTTGTACCTTTAATCTGAAGGTTTGTCATTTCATGGCATAGTTTATGTATTTGTGCCATTTTATCATATTGTTTTGTGTCTTATTTTAAATTCTATTATTTATCAGTGTATCTTTTGAAACGTTTGGATTTTGTTACATAGAAAATGGTCATATTTCATATATCTTGAGTGTAGCATTGTGCGAATTTATAGATTTTTAATTTTATTCAATAATAATTATTGCACATGCTTTTAAACTTCCTACTCAACTGTATTTTGTTAACTCAATGTACGGTATCATATTTAATTTTAATATACATATTAAACTATCCCTGTGTTTCCGTCATACACCCTTAGGCCCACACTAAAAGAAAGTATATTGTGGCTCACCCTGTATATATACCGCTCGCCAACTACCACCAACAAGGGCTGAGATCTCCACAACTGCTTATTGCCTAAACAGATGAGATCAATTAACAATTTAGACTTGTTTAAACAAAAAACAAAAATATGGCTACAAGAAATTGATAAACAGATAGTCAGAAATATAATTAAAATAATTTAACCTACAATCTATTTATTCGATAAGTTACTTACCTCACTTAAACTGCATTCTTACCTGAACCAAAACATATAGTGTCTGCCAGAAAGTTGGATACAAATGGGAATTTTCTTTATTTCAAGTTTCTCAAAAAAAATTATTCTTGATAAAAGTTAAATAATGATTTTTGTATAGCAGTGCTAATTCCCCAATACAAGAGTGATATAAAAGTTATTAAAAATTACCTGGATTTTCTGATATAAAATAGTTCAATAAAAAAAAAATTTCTAATTTTAACGACAAATAATTGATTCTAAATAGTTTCCCCAAACCCTAATCAATTTATTATACAAGTTACAAAATTATTTTAGTTTGAATAAATGAAACTTGAAACTCACAGCGAAATAATATGATTCCAAAATAATCTCCAAAAATTCATTCTTAGTTCATAAAAATTACTACAATTATTTCCCAATAACCAAAATGCACAATAAACTCGATCTTCACAAAAGTTTTTGGAATAATTCCAAAATTCGAATAAAAGGCAAATCAAACACAGAAACTCAAAAATAAGGCACAAAATTTCTTACATGGTTAGTCCAATTCAGCTAGCGGTGTTCAGATGTCTAGTAATTATTTTTTATACATTTTTGCACATTTTTCTGCACTAAAATTCAACTAACTTTCGGGCAGGGCTTCCAGCGGCAGTTGCTGTCTGGATGGAGATTACTAGAGATTCGTGGATATATCATTTCTCAAGGAGATTCAGCTGGGATTTCGCGGCGCGCGCAGGTGGTTTGATACGTTCCTGGAGTCTCGCGTTTAACCTTGACACGTGTGGCCTGGCCAGCTTCATAGAAACGGATGGTTTTAAGTTTTAGGAATATGAAATGCTGGACCTCTCTAGGATACTGTAGGAATATTGTGAATTTAAATATTCTGGCTTTAGACGTTTGCCTGGGCACTACATTCCTCCCTCCTTATTAAAAGAAAATTAAAAATACTATTTTTAATTTTCTGGAATGATCGAATGTCAATTTGTTTTCCTGAAATGTTCCCTTTGGACTGACCACACATTTTTTTTCTTGTTTGTTACTTGATTTAAACTTCCTTCTTATTCTAGGGGTGAGTTGCCCCCCCGTAGCTTGTAGCTCGGTGGGAGCGGCCTCGCTCACCACCGTTGCAGTCGTAGGGGCCCGCGGCTGTGGCCTTACCACCAAGGTAGGCTTGGAACCGCCGGGACCCTGCTGTCCTGCTCCCGGAGTTGTTATGACCAGGGCACCATTGCAACAGTGCCGCCTGGTCCATCTTCTGTGGTGGTCCCTCCAGCCCTGTCGTGGCCCATTCCGCGAGGAATTGGCACCACAGACAGGTGCAGGCTTCCAGGTCTTCGTTCATAATTATCAGATACCACGTGTGATACTGAGTGGCCCATCCACGCAGCGCTTCCCTGACCATAGCTGCTTCCGGAGTTTCTTCCTGGGAGCATACCATCCTGGTGAACCAGGACAGTAGCCCCAACAGAAGTTTTGCCCGTCTCCCGGGGGAGACACAAGAGGGAGCCCATCGGAAGGTCCATAGCTCTTGGCCCGTCACGCACTACTGAGTGGACTCCCACTCGCATTTTGCCCTTCTTCAAGAGTATCATTTGTCTAACCTGCCTTTACCTCTCATTCTAACGCATGGGAATTACTGATCTTATGCATGTTTATTATTTTTCACTCTCTGTCCGATTAGTTGGGCTATATTTCTGCCATTAGTGCCTATCTTATATGTGACCCTTTTTTAAACGCTTGAGCTGTCTATAATTGAGTGTTTAGCTTTGAAAAGAAAAAACAAGTGTGAAGTGTCCTCTTGGCTTTGTTTTAAATTTGCGTAGGGTTTAAGTTTTTTTTCTGTGTAACTTTCAAGTTAATAGGCGCACTTGAGATAATTGTTGCAACCTTTTTCTGCGCCTAATGTAGTTGAGTGACGAGGTATTAACTAACTGCGATATCTGGTTTTTCTTTCCCTTCAAAATTCCTTTACTTTCTTAATTTTACTCTAGCGAGGATAAAAATGTGTTAAGATGGTCCGGCAATTTGTCACTTGATACTCCTATGCTGGTGACCTGGTAGGGTGCTAATTTTTTAACCTGGTCGAACATCTGTTTCTACTACTCGGGATAATATAACGACCGTAAAACCTTCTTTCGTACTTGACCTATATTTGGGGGCTATCTATTCCTTTCTACCGTTATTGACTATAAGCCTAACCTTGCGGTTTTCAAGGCAACTACCTGCGTACTATTATAAAATGAAGCGACTTATCTTTTCCCCAAAAGTATGGTTTATCTAGCTTATGACTAAATTATTATTCATTTATTATTTTATAAGTTTGCTTACTCTAATGATTAATAACTACTTTCCTATTCCCCGATATCTTACGAACTACTTTATTCAGTATACCTTAATTAATTTATTATTTTCCACTTTTTCTGCCCTATTAGTTTGCATTCAGAACAAATCCCGAAATTAAATGGCTTTTCTCAAGACCCACGGATGTGGTCCTGCTTCTCCTCTTGATCTGGTATTATACGGATACACTTGAGGCTGGCCTGGGTTTTCAATGTCAACCTCTGGCGCGTGCCTTGCGTTCTCAGGTGCGTCATCCCGTAGCGCCACGTGCGGTCTAGGCTGTTGTGCGCCGGCCGGAATATTTGCTGGATTTTCCGCTTCGTCCGAATCACTTTCGTTATGTTCGCTTTCACTCAAGCTACTATCCCTAGTCTCTGGAGGTGGTGCTGGTGGTATGTCATCGTCACTTTCTTCTCGGTTTTCATCACTTTCTTCGTCGTTTATAATTTGTCCGGAGTTATTTCCGTCTATTTCCGCCTTCGCTGGTAGCTTACCATAGCAATGCTTCAATCTATTGGCGTGTACTATTTGTTCTTTTCTACCCCCTATCTCTGTTATTTTTAGTGTTACGGGACCTTTCTTTTCTATAATGCGATATGGACCAGTCCATTTTGGCTGAAATTTTTTCGCTAGTTTACTTCCGCTTATTACTGGTGTTCGTAGATATACTCTGTCGCCTATTTCAAATTATTTCTTTGTTCTTTTCGAATTGAATTTATTACAGCGAGATTCTATAGTTTTTTTGATATTTTCTTTGGCAAACTGGTGTGCGACTTGCATTCGTGTTAGCATTTCTGCTGCATAATTTTCGTCGACATCGTACCTGGCTCTTCGGTCTCTTATAGCAAGGTGCTGTGGTAATTCCATATCACGTCCGTACATTAAGAAAAATGGGGTCTCTTTGGTTGCACTATGTATACTATTTCGATAAGCCATAAGTGAAAATGGTACCCATTCGTCCCAGCTGTCTTTATTTTTATTTATTTGATTTTATTTGATTTACATTTACATCTTACATTTGGTAACTTACATGTACATATCTCCTTTTATAAATTAACAAAAAATAATAATAATAATACATGAACCCATAAATAAACAAATTCCACCAGTGAACACAATAGAAAAATTGTGTACTAAGGTAGGAATTATTTAGAAAAGTGGACAAGATTAACAAAATTGCATAAACAAAGTATGACGATACCGTCATTAATGTTTCTTTAAACATAGTCATTCATCTACACCTAAGCTAAAAAAGCTTGTGTGTGATAGATAAATAACAATGAAAGACCAATAATTATAATTATTTATATTCATTTTAAAACACCTAAATGAATTATTAGTCCCTGTGGATCAAAGAAAGGGCATTGTATTTCACTTTTGTTTCCCATCTGGTTAAGAAGGGCAGGACACGAAAGAAGCCACTAAACAAGCTTCTATTGACCCATTGTTACAGCAATAAAGTTGAGAAACTTCTGAATTGCTCCTTATGTTGCTTTATAAAAATGGTAACCCTTTTATTAAAAAGACTTGTATTATTTAGTAATTTAAATTCTGGAGGCAACTCGTTATAGAATTTAGGAGCGAAATATAAAATAAATCTTAGCGTGGTCGTCTTTGTCATAATCGGAATGCTTACGTGCAGGTTCATTATGCTTCTGGTAGCATAAGCATTGTGTGCAAGTATTCTCAGGTCCTTACATTTGTATGTGAACATAATTACTGATTTTATATACAGCAAATTCAGATCTAAAATATCACATTCATCAAAAAGTAGTTCCGTAGGGTATCGCCTATAACTCTTACAGATAACTTTTAATAGAAAACGATGACTTACATTAAGTTCATCTAGCGTAGAAGGATATGCAGCACCCCACACGATCACTCCGTATCGCAGAATTGATTCCGCTAAAGCAATATACAGCATCCTTAAAACGTTTGGAGTAAAAAAGTCACGAATCTCATAAAACTTCCAGATTACTTTTCTAATTTTTTTCGACAGTGCATTCAGATGTGGCGTCCATTTTAGGTTTCTGTCAATGATTATTCCAAGATATTTTATATTGTTAGTCACTGATACACATCCTATACAACTATAGTTAGCATTATTTTGTATATTCGGACATTGATAGGAGTGAGAATAAATTGTGTCATACCATGGTTGCGCGTTGTTGTATATGCTATAACAAGTAAATTTGGTTTTTTCGACGTTCAGTGTTAACAAATTTTGGGCCAACCATTGACGAATCATTGCAAAATCCCTGGTAGCGAGCCTCCTAGATTCTTCCCATTCCCTGCTCTCTATCAGATACACCGTGTCATCAGCATATGACACAAGTTTTCCTTTTAAGTCCAAGAACAGTAGCTCGTTTATATAGATTGAAAACAAGAGAGGGCCCAACACAGAGCCCTGCGGTACTCCAAACTCTATGATTTTAAAACTGCTCATCGTATTATCACATTGTAGTCTGTTTTGTAGATAATCACTTAGAAGTTGATAAGGAATTCCCCTAATTCCATAGCTTTGCAATCTAGCTAAGAGTAGTTCATGGGACACACTATCGAAGGCTTTTGCCAAGTCTAGAAAAATAGCTAATGGTTTTCTGTTTCCATTAACAGCTCGATGCAAATATCTGGTCACTTCAAACATAGCAATAGCATAAGTGATCATTTAACCATGCCTTAATAGACATTTCTAACATTTTTGCAAAATTATTGAGAATCGAGATAGGCCTGTAGTTACCCCTCTCTTGGATGGCATGACCCTTGTGTATCGGGATAATCACCGAAATTTTTAATGGCTTTGGGAAAACTCCGCTTTCTAAACATAAATTATAAATATATACGAGATGATGAGATTTGTGAAGCTACTTCTTTTATAGTTTTTGCTGTAATTTTATCAGTACCTGGTGCAGAGTTATTTTTCAGTTTATTAATATTTCTTAGTACTTCCAAATCCGTAACTGGAGCCATAAATAAATTAGAACAATTTATTTTCCTATCATGGATTAATTCATCAGCTTTAATCACAGAATATATACGCTACGCGGACAGAAGTTCCACACAATGTAATTATTTGGCAGCCCGAAAGGAAGCCGGCTCTCAAAAGCCGGCTTCCCCTGGCATTCAGCAGTGTCTATAGAAGAAATCTTCCATAGTTCTGCCTTCACGGCCTTGGTACTTTATTTACTCAATACCAGGCGGCAGCACGCTAGGGAAAAGAATCGGAAGGCGGCGTTGCCGGATTGTGCAATTAGTCAGTGGTTTCACCGAACTATAAAAATATAGAGAAGATCTCTAATAAAATGAGCTTGCCCATTTAGAATTTAATGTTAACAGTGAGGCTGTCAGCAGTAACTATTTGGAATTCTTCCTTCGAGAGATTTATTTTTATCGTCGTTTTTAGAAATGACATCCAATATTTTACGAATCCGTGGCTGAAAAAATTACGGCGCAAAAACACCCCTCAAGGAAAAAAAATTATAACGACATTGTTGTTGGTCCGATTATCTGCCCCGTTTTTAGTAACGACGTTGCAAATTATTCCAGATGCTTGAACCCGTGGTAGAAAAAATTTACAGGCAAAAATCCCTTCCAACCCTCAGATAGATTTGCTTTTGGTCCGACTATCGTAGTTTTTGGAAAGCGTAGCCACTATAACTCTTATTTCACGAATCCGTGGTAGAAAAAATTTACACGACAAAAACTACCCTATACGCCCTCTGAAAAAATTGATAATTCCATTGTTCTTAGTTCGATCTTCACCGTTTTAGCAAGGACGTTACAAGTGATACCAAATTCACGAATTAGTGGTTGAAAAAAATTGTTAGGAAAAAACTACACCCTCCCCCAGATATTGCTTTTGAGACGATTAGGTATTTAGTCGTTTTTTGAAAGGGCATTTATTATTTACTATAACCGTATTTCACCAATAGGTGGTTGAAAACATTTGCGGGCAAAAACTACCCCTTCCCACCCCCGGAAGTTTGTTTTTAATTTGATTATTGTCGTTTTTCGAAAATGCAATCACTATATTCCTTATTTTACGAATGCGTGGTTGAAAACATTTGCGGGGCAAAAACTACCCCTTCCCACCCCCGAAAGTTTGTTTTTAATTTTATTATTGTCTTTTTTGAAAACCCATTCACTACATCCCTTATTTCACGAATCTGGGGGTTGAAAACATTTACGGGGCAAAAACTACCCCTTCCAACCCCCGGAAGTTCGTTTATAATTTGATTATTGCCGTTTTTTGAAAATGCAATCACTATATACCTTATACCACGAATGCGTGGTTGAAAACATTTGGGGGGGAAAAAACTACCCCTTCCCACCCCGAAAGTTTGTTTTTAATTTGATTATTGTCATTTTTTGAAAATGCAATCACTATATTCCTTGTATCGCGAATGCGTGGTTGAAAACATTTGGGGGCAAAAACTACCCCTTCCCACCCCCGAAAGTTTGTTTTTAATTTTATTATTGTCGTTTTTTGAAAACACATTCACTACATCCCTTATTTCACGAATCTGGGGTTGAAAACATTTACGGGGCAAAAACTACCCCTTCCCACCCCCGGAAGTTCGTTTTTAATTTGATTATTGCCGTTTTATGAAGATGCAATCACTATATTCCTTATTTCACGAATCCGTGGTTGAAAACATTTTCGGGGCAAAAACTACCCCTTCCCACGCCAGAAAGTTTGTTTTTAATTGTTAGTTGTTTTTAATTTGATTTTTAATTTGATTATTGTCGTTTTTTGAAACCACATTCGCTACATCCTTTATTTCACGAATCCGTGGTTGAAAACATTTGCGGGGCAAAAACTACCCCTTCCCACCCCCGGAAGTTCGTTTTTAATTTGATTATTGTCGTTTTTTGAAGGGGTGCTGAGGGTAGTTTTCGACCAACAATTTTTTTAACCACGAATTGGAATCATTGCAAACATCCTTGCTAAAATTGGCGAGGATCCGACAATGAAGTTATAATTTTTTTAAAGGGGTGCTGGGGGTAGTTTTCGATCAACAAGTTTTTTAAAGTACAAATTTGTACATTATCTGGAATCATTAGGAACGTCCTTGCTAAAACGGTGGGAATCGTACCATGAAAGTTATATTTTTTTCTTTAATACGGGGTAGTGGGGGTAGTTTTCGCACAACACATTTTTTCAACTACGAATTCGCGCATCTGGAATCATTAGGAACGTTTCTTGCTAAAATTGGAGAGGATTCGACAATGAAGTTATCATTTTTGTTCTTAAGAGTCATGACCGCGCAGACAAGATCTAAAATTAACGGTCGCGACGACCGGCTCCAATCTCAGGAATATTCTCCTCTCGTCACCCCTCACCACGCACTCTCGTCCCTTCCCCTCTCACCGGCAGCGCGTTTAGCGCGAGGAACGGTATCGGGCGACGGACGACGTTTTTTTGGACCCGAGCGAGTCCGGAGTCGGACCATATAAAAATGAGTCGGACCGCCAGGCAGCCGAGAGCTGAATCGGTCGGAAGGGCGCCGGTGTACAGGGTGATTCCGCGAAATTAGGCCACTTCATAACTTTTTTATTTATCAACTTAGAAAAAAAATATCAAATACAAAAGTTGTAGGGCTGCAACCTGACTACTTCATGGCGTTTTGTTGTTGACTCGGTTTGTGTATTTGTTGGGCTATTGTTGAAAAAATATAAATATTAAACACATATGTAAATATTAAACACATACCTACCCCTATTTGTACGAATTCCGAAAGTATCTTTTCGGGTCTTTTTTGTTATTTACTAACCCTGTTTTTTTCTTCAGTGCCTTGCGGAAAATTGGGTTATAGAAATTAATAAAAAAAAAACATAAGTTTTGTCTGTATATTTCGAAATTTTCTATGCAATAATTGTTTTTCTGATAAGTGCACTGAATTGGAAAGAAATTTTTTTATAACTTTTTACAATTTTTTCTGACATGAAATTATTATTCCTATCAATCAAACAGCCAAAGTAGAACAGTGTTTCAATAAATTATTATTTCCACAGTAGGTAGGTAGGTTATGCTATATCTATGTGGTATTTTGGATTTCTATTACTTTTTTCTTTTACTACTTTGTGCCTCTTTAGATGTGTTGTGGTCGGATCTACCAATTCCGGGAGCAAACGTTTTAAATATAACTTCGTCAATTTTGGCTCCATCTGTTTTTCCAAAAAATCGCGACGTCTATATTTAGGTATAAAATTTTCATTTTAAAATTTTTCCCAGTCCAAATGCCAAAAAGGCACCCCACTTTTATTGGCTACTCTTAGTTTCCCTTGTACAGGGTGGTTCATTATAAATTGACACGCCCCTTAACTTGTTAGATTTTGACGTTAGAAAAAGTTTTAGATAAATACAAAGTTTTTTGTGACGCTATTGGACCGTGTACAGTTCTTTCTTTCGAGAATATAATCAGTAAAATTTGAAAAGGCTCCTAAACATTTTGGAGTTTCACTGTATTACTATCTTGTTTAAAACAAATATTTTTTGTTATTACATCGATCATCTATCTTTATCGCGAGATCCACAAATTCGAGTTAAATAAATTTAGTATAAAATTTGAAAACGGAATTTTTCAAAAACGGAAAAAGATAATGCCACAAAGTTTAATATCATTTTAATTGCCTTGATGAGCAGATTTCAAAAATGCAAAAATATATAGGGTGTTCCATTTAAAAAAACATAAGTTATGTCTGCCACGGCTTTCTAGAACACACTGTACACGGTCCAATAGCGTCACAAAAAACTTTGTATTAGTATCTAAAACTTTTGTAAAAAACTTTTTTTTCTAACCTCAAAAGTCAATTTATAATGAACCACCCTGTACTTGAAAATACCATTTATAAAAATTTTAAAAGTTTGATTTTTCCTACAAAAAAAAAGTACAGGGTGATCATTTTTAGAGGCCCAGCCTCTCTTGGTGGAACACGGTCAAAGATATGGAGATATTATACAGGGTGAGTCAGAATGTATAGTAAATACTTTAAAGGGGTGTTCGGCAGGTGGTTTTAAGGGGTCTTTCATATAAAATTTTTCGATTTGGGCTTTCCTTGCCAAGTTATTCGGGTCTACAGGGTGACCCAAATATTTTTTATTTTTATCTCAATACCGGCGCTACTTAAAAATTTGAAATTTGGTATGTGTTATCTACTTACGGGAAGACGCCTTAGGGTAGTTTATTGATTTACACACTGCCCTAAAAAGGGTAAAAACTAACAACCCCTATTAATTTTTTTGCTCGAATTTTTTTGTGGGTCATTTTTACGTATAACAAAAATATGATTTGCGTAGCCCTTTTATTTAAGAAACTTTTTTCCCTGTACATTTTTTCTCGAAAACACAATATTTTTCCTACAAAAAAATTATTTCATGATAAATGCCATTCCCCTGGCTACAGAAAATCAAGTAAAAATTCATAGTAGACGGGCGTCAACAATTTAATTATTTTTTTTACTACTAACCTGAGAAATCAATGAGAAGTAATATTTCTCTCCCTAGGTAAATAATGATAATAAAAAAATACCTAGGTAAATAATGAACAATTTTCTATATGACATTTAAAAATTATTTTCATTTTATCAGCTTGACAACTGAACTCCCAGGCTTTCGAAGTATTTGAAAAAAGCGAGAAATGACTAAAATATCAAAATCTAATCAAATATGTAAAATGTGGCAATATTTCAATGTTAGTAGTAAAAAAAAACTATAGACACTTCGGTTGAGAAGGCCATTATTTAATGGCTCACTTCTCAACCTAAGTGTATAATGTACTATTATTGAACATTAAAAAAACAAAAATATAATGTTACAGTAGGTGCCCAAAATGATATGTCCATAATAAAAGGGCTACACAAATCATATTTTTGTTATATGTAAAAATGAACCACAAAAAAGTTTGAGGAAAAAAAATAATAGGGGTTGTTAGTTTTTACCCTTTTTTAGGGCAGTGTGTAAATGAATCTACCCTAAGGGATTTTGAATGATGTAACAAAAATGGTATGTTGGTGGGAAAAAATATTTCTTGGCGCCGCAACGCGACGCCTAGCGTCGTATTAGCAGAGAGTCGCTACATGAGGCCAATTTATTCCTTTATACACCCTATATCATCTCCCATATAATATAATATCTCCATATCTTCGACCGTTTTCCACTAAGAGAGGCTGGGCGTATAAAAATGATCTCCTTGTACATTGGGAAGAATTTCAGAAACATCAAATTCAGCCTATAGAAGCCTTCAATCAAGATTAGGCTAGATAACTATTGTAGATAATAAAAAATAAAAGATAAAAACCTTTTTAAAAACAAACTTTTATTTAAGTCATGTACTAAAACGAATAAAATAAAATACCTACGTCTTGTATCTACTAAAAGGAATAAAATAAAATAAATCTAGGTTTTCGTTAAGATAATTCAATGCCAAATTGCGACAAATTTTTGTAAATCAAAAAGCTAGTCTCGCGAATTCTAAAGAAAATACATACTTTGGCACGTAGGTACTTGCTTATTAACCAATCACTGTATATTAAAATTAATTGGTACCTACTTTCTATGAACATTTCTTGCGACAAGCTTTTTAAATTACAAAAACGACTTGGCACTGAATTATTCTAACAAAAACCTAGGCTTATTTTATTTTATTTTATTCGATGTAGTACATGATTTATTTCATTTTATTCGTTTTAGTACATGGCTTAAATAAAAGCTTGTTTTTAAAAAGGTTTTTATCTTTTATTTTATTTTGTGCTTTTAGTACATATTTGATTCCCATATCAGGAGAGTGGTAAAGAAATTTAGTCCGCCATATTGGATTTAGTATGACGTCACTTATCTTATTATTTTGTACTCGTCAACCCCTTTCATTTGATACCCATATTAAGTATTAGAAAGTAGAAAGTATTACAATATTGAGTATTGCATATTGCATTGTCACCGGAACTAAAGGTGTATGCAAAATTTTAGCTCAATCGGATGTCATCAAGTGGTTCTAATTCAGCTTGCAAGATTCGACCCACACAATAACAGTAGTATTCTCTGGACGCTGCTAACAGGTGAAATTAAATAAAAAAGCTTGTAAAATACGATAAGCGGAAACAAGAGTGCGACGGCTAACGGGCGAACATATTGTACCTATCTTTGTCTATTTAGTGTCCCCTCTACGGAAACTCGCTTGAGGAGAAGGCAGGAGTGGGGGCACGGTGTATTCATATTGATTTCGGCTTTGCAGTGTTTTTCTAGAAGTCGATCTACTTTTTTATTTTCAGTTCCAGAAATTCGATTTTTTTTACCAAAATGTAACTAAAAGATGGAGGAACAATTCGTATGGACAATTTTTTTAAAAAACATTGTTGGTACTTGTAAAATTTACAAAAATACTACCGTTTCATTTTCTCGGGAGTATTTGAAGGAGTATTTTTGTTACCATTAAAAAACTACAATTAAAAACAAAAAAATTGTCCATATGAATCGTAGACCTATATTTTCGCCACAGTTTGAGACAGGTTTGACAGAAATCAGTTTACGTATAACAGAGGAGATAGATTTTGAAGTTTCTAATTTTGTTTTGCATTTTTGGTGGACGTCCTGGGACTAATTCCATGTAAAGTATACGGTAGAAAGCTAGCGGAATTCCGTGCGTTTATCTGTACTATTTGCAGTGCCATTGCTCTTAAAGGGGCGTTGAGGGTAGTTTTCGCACAAGAAATTTTTTCAGCCACGATTTAGTGCATCTGGAATCATTACGAACGTCCTTGCTAAAATCAGCGAGGATCCGACAATAAAGTTATCATTTTTTTTCCTAAAGGGGTGCTGGGGTAGTATCAACAATTTTTTTAAAGCACGAATTTGAGCATCTGGGATCGTTAGCTAAAAATCGTGGTGGTAGTCGGGGTAACTTTCGCCCAACAAATTTTTTCAACCACGAATTCGTGCATTTGGAATGATTAGGAACGTCCTTGCGGGGATCATGATATTCATGATATCAAATGAATATTTCAATAATACAACAATACTTATAGGTAGAAAAAACATTTGGAAACAGAGATTTGAATGATAAATTTAATATGCAACAAGTATTATTCATGATTTATGATTTTATTCTGTAAACTTTGGTTAGGCCCAAAATTAAATAGTAAAAACCCAGAAAATTGGTATCATTGACATCCTGTACATATTTTCTACATTGTAGAACAAATATTTTACCGTATACTAAGTGTATAATTAGTAAATAAGATACGAATAAACTATATTATTTGTAACATCTTCCTATATTTGGCTCTGAAGCACTCTGTATAGCTTAGATTCTACAAAGACGAAGCAAATAATAAAATAGCTATGCTCCCACTAGGTTATATTTCGTATAGTTCAAGGCCTCTGCCCGTCTGCCCGGAAATAGATTTTGATGACTGAAAGCCGCCGCCAGCATAGACGCGTTTATGAAACCTTTATTCATAAACCACCGGCAACACGGTTAGGCTCTTCAGCTGACTGCTGGCGCCTCTAGCGGTGACTTTTATCGGAGGGTATTTTACGGTTTTAAAAATAGAACGATTCTGCATCCGAGCGCCATCTGTTAGGCCAAGGCAAAACCAACTTTCAGTGTGCTATACATATTTTACGAGCCCAATGCTACTGGCACTTCTGTCCGCGTAGCGTATATTTTCTGTGGCTTTAATGTCATTAGCCATACCCCTTCCTACACTGGAGAAATATTCACAGAATAAGTCCGCAACTTCTTTCCTGTTATCAGTTAATTCATTTTTGTTATTTTTTATAGCTATCTTCACCTTGCATCTGCTTTTGTTAAGTCCTTCACAAATTATCTTCCAAGTTTTTTTAGTATTATGTTTATTTTCATTTATCAAATTTTCAAAATAAGAACGTTTAGTTAATTTCAATTTTTTATTTAAGTTGTTTAGATATTGTTTGTAGTATTGAACTAATTGCTGATCATGTTTATTTTTTAATGTCTGAAACTTTAATTTATCCCTAATTCTAATTTCTATCACAAGTTCTTATGATATCCACGGTTTTATTTTTTTTTTGGATGGGTTTAATTTTAATTGTTTTAGAGGATAGTTCAATACAGGGTGATTTATTCATAAATACATTAATTTTAACCACGTCATCAGGGAGGTAAATATATGCCGAAAACGCAAAAAAATTTTTTACTGCATGTTTAAATAACGGGGCAATTTATCCCAAATCCCACGTAACGAGGCGCACCTGAACGCACATAACTGCGACGTTATGGTGGAGCATATGGCACCGGCCGCGAAGTTGCCGTTGCGTTATACGAAAAAATAAATTAGTTTATGAATTTACCTGGTTGCTGGGACAATAACAGGGTGTTAGCACACCTTTCCGCGTTCATCATCTAACTGACACATATTCGCGTTCATCACCTAACTGACACATATTCCTCGAGAGAACCTTTTCATTACACTTTTCACAGCACGCGCCCTGGTATAACTAATAACAATACCTACTTTCCGAGCACCACGCGGATTTCACAAAAAATCGTAAATAACTATTTTCGATGGCGCTATACGCGAATCTTAAAAAAGTTTAGGTAGGTAGTAATCATCTATTTTATAAATTATACTGATTTGAAATTTTCCAAAGAGAGCCCTATTCGCCTTCAGGAATGTTTACCGCGTTGTTGGGATTTTCGTGATTTCTTAGTAACTTTTGATTAGGTTGGCAATTAACTAGCTGTCAATTTGGTTGCCTACATTTTCGCGGCTAACTACGACTTGAAATTTAAATTTACCGCGCTGGGATGTTCGTGATTTCTTAGTAAGTTTTGATTAGATTGGCAATGAACTTCCTGTAAATTTGGTTGCCTACCTTTTCGCGGCTAACTAAGATTTAAAATTCAAATAATAATAATTGAAGCTAAGTGTTTGAGGATTATGATAATTATTTATTTTCACTACTTCTTCCTTATTTTGGTGATTTTGTGTATACCTGTGTCTTTATGAAATTCAGCATGATCTTTTAGGTAATTATGTAATTTTGGTAAAATTTTACTTTGCAATCCTTGCACTCCCCTTTTTTTCTTTTAAATTTTTGGCTGCATATGAAAATCTGATGTATCTTTTTTTCTATTAGAACGGCAGCACCCATCGTCCCGAGTTGACGATGATAAGGGCTGTTATGTGCACCTGAGGCTGTACATTCGTTTGTTGGGAGGCAGTGCCCGTCATTACGATAAGTGGCATAATATGCCCCATTGTTCCCGACTGCCACAATAAAGGGCGTATGCCCCCTTCGTTCGTTCTTTCTTCATACGGCAGTGCTCACCGTTGCTAAGTGCCACCATAAGGGGTGTATGCTCCCTTCATTCTTCAAATGACAACGCCTATCATTGCATTGCAGACTGGCACATTAAGAGGCATATGCCCACTTCTTGTTTTTGGTGATGGGCTCCACCTTATGAAAAAAGAAGGAAGCATACTCCTTTATAATGGCAGACAGGAACGATGGATGGGGCATACATCAGACTCGGGTGAACATACCAGTCCTTGTCGTAACCTACTCGGGGCGACGGGTGCTGCCGAAAGTACAAAGAAGGGTGAACCGACTTGAAGATAGAGAACCTATAGGAAAGATGATACACCAGATTTTCGTATGCAGCTAAAAATTGAAAAGAAAAAAATGGGAAGTGCAAAGACCGCAAAGTAAAATTTTACCAAAATTACTTAAAAGATTATGCTACATTTTTATACAAAAAAAATCTCCAAAATCAGGGAGATGTAGTGAAAGTCAACAATTACCATAATCCTCAAAAACACTTAGGTACCTTGGATTATTATTATTTAAATTTCAAATCTTAGTTAGCCGCGAAAAGGTAGGCTACCAAACTTACAAGCGCGATAAACGTTCCTAGGCATCACTATCGAAAATTTGGAATAGATGTTTGCTACTTAAAACTTTTTTCAGAATCGTGTTTAGGGCCCTCGAAATCAGTTATTTATGAATTTTTGTGAAAATCGGTGTGGTGCCCGGAAAGTAGATAATTACCGCTTACATCACAATTACACACACGACGCACATGTGTTAACAAACAGCACTGGAGTAGTGGAGAATACTGAGAATCACAGTTCAGGGAATTGCGAAATTCAATGAGGCTTTTTTTTAAACAACGCTTGCGTCGCTTCCGCAGCTACTATTATTACATACTGTCAAACGTGTCACTTGTCAAGTGTATCGCCTAAAAGCGCTGCCGGTTTCTCTCCTGGCGCCATCTCTCATAATAATTATTATTAACGTGGCAAAATTTTCGTTATTACAGGGTGGACCCAGATCGACTATACGATAGGTGTACAAGACAAAACATTTGGAACTTTAAATTTCATCTATTGGGGATCACCCCTGCTTGTTTTAAGAACAATTTCTGCCAATTTTCTTTCCCGAAAATTAAGTAGGTGTTGACAGGAGCATAAATACTATTTTCTATGTTGGTAAACATCATTTTCTGAAAGGGATATCGAAAAATTTCATTAAAAGAAGTTGTTCAAAATCAAGAATTATACCCGTATGTGCGAAGTTTGAAAACAATCGGCATACTTTGGGCAAAGATAATAATATTCAAGAATATTATCATGATCTTTGCTTTGGGTTTTTAATTTGATTACACTACCTAAACCATAACATTTAACTAAATAGATTCTTTGTTCAAGGGTTAACATGTTTTCACAAAGTTCACAAACTTGAAGCACTGCATAGCCAAACTGACAAGACAGAACAAGTATCACTCAAGGGGTACTAGATACAAAATTTAAAAACCCAAAGTAGGCCGATTGTTTTCAAACTTGACATACGGTGATAAATCTTGATTTTCTTTCAGAAAATGTTGTCTACCTACATAGAAAATAATATTATTTATGCTCCTGTCAACGCCTACTTAATTTTTCGGAAATAAAAATTTGGCAGAAATCGTTCTTAAATCAAGCAGGGGCGATCCCTAATAGATAAAATTTGAACTTCCAATTTTTTTGTCTTTTACACCTATCGAATAGTCGATCTGGGTCCGCCCTGTATAATAAAGATCTCTGTATCTCTCAGCCACTTCATTTCCAAAAGCGAACATTTACAGCGCCCTTTAAGACACAATAACTAGCTTGCTTTTCCAACAGATGGCACAACCAATACTACAAAATCGCGAATTCCAATTTGATCTGCGGCCAGTTCTCCATTGTGTTTATTCGGTACTGTTTAGTGGAACATTTTTGTTTTTTTTTTCAAAATGGTTCGCTACACAAATGTGGAATTAGTAGATATTATGCTGCTTTATGGGGAATGCCTGCAGAATGCCAATCAAGCTGCCGCGGAATATCGCCGAAGATTTCCGAACAAGCAGAATATTCCTAATCCACGGACTTTTGTTGGAATAGTCCAACGGGCTAGGGATACCGGAATCTTGAAGGTTCAACGGGATAACGCAGGCAATTACGATGCAGATCGGCTGGACACAGTTGAGGATGTACTAGACATACTGGAAGAATCTCCACAGACAAGTACAAGGACAATTGCCAGGAGATTAGGAATATCCCAGAATAAAGTAAATAAAAGAAGTTTGTTAGTAAAACAGTAATAAGTAATACAAATGTTCTCTAGGCATGGAGGATTGCAAAGGAAAACGGTCTGCACCCCTACCATTTTCAAAAGGTCCAAGCACTAGAACCAGATGATTTTCCGGCAAGAATATTAATTTTTTGAAGAATATTCTTTGGACTGACGAATGCTGTTTTACGCGTTCTGGCGTTTTTAACAGGTATGTAAATTTTAAAATTAAAATAAAAGAAATTGCTGTTACCGGCGCATTCACCAAAAATGTAATATTTTACAGTTTATTTTACTAACAAAATTACTTAATAGTTTTGACAACAGTTTCTACTATATCTTCTCCTACAAACTTGTATAGGAATTGAATTTGTTTTTAGTTTTTATCCGTATAAAATTAATATGGTAGTGTTTATTAACTAAATAAAAATAAAATTTTAAATGTAGGCCAAATTAATTTTCTTTCATTTTTTTACAGCCACAACAGTCACAAGTAGATAGGCTATGTGCGTACGAGCCCACTTTCTCCATGTATTTCTTATGGGGGCTAAAACGTGGTCAAAACGTGACCAAATTTCTCCGGCCCGACTTTCTTTGACGCGACCGAAGGTGCCCGAGCTCGCCGACCGTTGACCTTCGCTCTCAACCCCAGGGTGCCCGTCATTATCCCTCAGACCGTTGACCTTCGCTCCAGCCGCGACATGTCACGACTCGCAACTAATAAAAACCCTAAATCATAATTAAGCCATGACGTCCCCCTGTCGACTTTTAGCCGCAGCCATGCATGGATTTTTGCTACCACCTCTGCCTGCGTATTTTTGCGTCCGCGACGCCGAGACACGTCGAGACTCGCAACTAATAAAAACCTAACACCTATAGAAAAAATATCAGCTTGCAATATGTACGTGATGTAATTCCGCTGAAAAAAAGTACTTTCTCTTTGTCGGAATAAGCGCCTATGAAACGAGCACGCTGATCTCATCGGTACTGGCGATAAACAATTTGTAGGAAAAGTGTAATAAAGAATAGATATGAGATACATATGAGTGTATACATTTTCTTGACTACATTACCTAAGGATGTATCAAAAATCTATCTTCCTATATTTAGAGACTGCTTCTCAAAGGAAAGTGGACATTACATTTGGGGCATAAATTAACCATTTTTAGTTGAGTTTATAACCATCTAGGTAAGTAAATTTCTTTAATTCCGAGAAAGCCAGGCCCTGTTTTAAATTACTTGACTAAAATATAATAGGTGCAAAGTTCACCAGTTTTTAAAAATATCCCGTCACACGATTATCAAGTTGAAAGACTAGCTGCAAAATCGGATTTTGTACAACGCGTTTCCTGTTTAAAATTTCACCCAGAAAAAAAAAGGTACTAATTCTTACTTATGCCATGTTCACCGTATGATTTTTATACTATTCCGACTTCGAAAACCCAAAGGTATAAGTGTAGCGTGTGGAAAAAGGTGGAATTAAGGGTTTAAAACCCTTAAACGGTCTATATATGGAATAAAATGAGGGCATGCAACATGTTCTTCAATAATGAAAATTAAAACAATGTTCATTTTTGACTGTCCATTATCCTACCAAGAAAAAGCTTATAGCGTCTAAGCGACTATAAAAACGACTCTAAAAACGTCTAAACGACTCTAAAAAACGACTAGACGACTCGTAAAAACGACTAGACGATTCGAAAAACGACTAGACGATTCGGAAAAAACGACTAAACGACTCTGAAAACGACTAAACGATTCTGGAAAACGACTAGACGATTCGAAAAACGACTAGACGATTCGGAAAAAACGACTAAACGACTCTGAAAACGACTAAACGATTCTGGAAAACGACTAGACGATTCTGAAAAACGACTAGACGACTTGAAAAAGCGATATACCATGGAATACCATCGAATACCATGAAATACCATCAAAGACCATGGAATACTATCGAAAACCACGGAATACCATAAATGGTCTTGGATATCCCTGTGAAAAAATTTGCCTCGGGGAGAGCATAAAAGGAAATTATCCGTGATCGATGCTCTGTGATCGAAAGATATATAAGCCTTTGATAATACAATCACTCTCAGTTAAAGACATGTTTTTGTCACTTGAGATTGAACCTAGGAGTTATGGTATCCAACACACCAATGACGGATTAGTCATGGGACAAATACCAGTAACTGTTGAAGATAACGTATTATGTATTGGAGATCAAAATTACCCTTACACCAGGTCTGTCTCAACTGCTTTTGAAGAACAAACCACAAGGTATTAATGAGAGTGACCTAAAAATATACAAACAATTGTTGATTACTAATTTTCGATAGGTTCAACAAATCAGGTTTTAAAAGTGTGTTTAGGTGCCTATGGTTTCATCTGGTATATGTTCCATACAGGATTCGAACATTAGCCCACATTCCAAAGCCAAACACTCGGCATTTATGTAAAATTCTAGGAAATGCTTGGCAGTGTGGTAATAATCTCGACGCGCTGTTGTAGCAGGGCTCCGCTGGCTCCCGCAGGCCTCGCCGGTCTCTGTAGACTCAGCAGGTCCCTTTAATGATGTGTACCGCAGGCTCCGATTAAATTAAAAAATTACTATTAACACTAAAATACCCGGACAATAACCATCATTCCAACGCCAAAACACTCAACAGTAGTATTTCTGCGAATGCATCGCAGCCGGGCGCGGATGACTCACATCCGCTAGCCGGAACTTGTCAGGACAGGTTGACGACCTAAAAACAATTCTCTCTACTTAGATAAAAATAGAATGTCCAATAAGATTTTTTTCACACACCTTTATATATAAGCACAGATAACGTAACCATATAAGTATATATTAGAATATTATAAAATATTTAAGCCCCATATAGTTCGAATTTGAATGGGATATTATGTTACATGGGTAATATATCTCAACACTTCGTACACAAACAAAACTCGCTCGTTCTTTACAGTTTTATTACTGTGAATTCGGTACCTACTAAAGCGGCAGACTTGGGATGCAGCAGTAGCAAATACAATATGAAGCGCAGCTCTGATGTATACTAAAAATGTTATTATCAAACTTGAGACGCACACATATTTAAAAATATAAATACCGCCGGATGAATGCAAGGCCAATTTACGGAATATATAGCAAAACAATTAGATTATGGACATGGATATTAATTTCTTTAGGTAAAGGTAATAAACATTTGATACTATCGACAGGAGTCTACGCAAAATAATTGTATCCGTATTCAGCAAATAAAAAAGTTATGGGTACCCGTCACCGATGAAAAAGTATACAAAACTGATAAAATGTTCGTGGCATCTTGTATATTAAAATATTTAATCGCGTATCTAAGTTGTTATTTTATTCATTGCCTATCCCACAAATTTGGATTTTAGCTCTTGTAATCGCTCGATCACGATTGAAACTACACTCATAAAATGTTTAAAAAATGTCCATCCCACGTGATCGCTCGACAAAATCAAAACGTGCAAAGTGGCTACTGCTCGAGGTTTGACCTTTGTCCTTAGGGACACGTGTGACCCAGTTGATGTAGAATCTAAAAAAAACCTGTAAATCATACTTCCATAGCATAGAATCTAAAATCCCCCGGTACAGTACGGATGAAAATTTCAAACCAGGCATAATCAACATGTACGTTCAAAGTAAAAAAACTTGTCGGTCAACTGTTTAACCCCGAAATTTTGTTGATTTCTAGGAATAAAAAAGAAATACTGCGATTGTAAGTCCAAAGCTATTTACGCTATCAAATTCGTTTAAAATGCGAATGATAATTTGCCGCATTAAAACCAGGTGTGAAAAATTCAACATACGTCCCTAAGAAGTTCAACCAATTTTACCCTGGAAATACAATATTTTTAATGAATAAAATATCGAACATACAACAACACCCTTCTAAATATAGTATAAATCATGGTTTTTTTTTTTGATAATGTGGAAAGCTAAACTGAAAATTGTTGCTAGAGGTTCTACCGGGGTGCCAAAAATCAACTATTATTAGAAAATACGCTGATGTCATAATATAGCCATCGATGTCACCGTTAGCGGTGTCCTATCAAAAATGCGTTCTGCTTAATAAGGTGTAAAAAATCCATGACGGGGCTTAGATGAATAAATAAAGTTTGATGTATGTGAAAGTATAGACTAAATTTTCGTATAGCCCGCGTGATCGCTCGAGGTGGCGGTATCCTCTGGACTAGAAAATATCATATCGGCTCAATCTCCAAACATTTTCATTTTGAATTATACGTTTTCATTGATATAGCAAGAAAATTTGACTGGACTCGATATGAGAGACATTAATCTAACTTTCACTAAACTGCACGTACTACTTAGAGGGTTGTAAGCCGTTTTAATAAAAGCACCAGACTTGCTTAAAATTCATGGCTAACGTTAACATAATGTCATACAAACATGCGGCACGCAAAATATTAAGAATAGATATATGAGCTCAAACATGTTGATCAAAAAATATATTAATTTCTGGCGATTTAGTTTAGCAGTTATCATTTAAAAACAAAACCTGGTCCCAATATTCAGTGAAAATAATAATTGAAAACTTTGAACCTTATAAACCACCACGAAATAGCGAGTCGGAAAAAGTAAAAAAATATATATAAATATATTATTTTGATATTATAACCGAAACTGAATTTATTGGGGTGAAGATGTAAGGAAATATTTTTAGCTAGGAAAAAGTAATACAATTATCATAGGTACTGGTTGCAGAACCCGTTGTCAGTTTTGCAAGGATTTTTGATACAAATATAATTGCTAACGTTTAATTTGTTTACCCCATTTACGAAAATGATAACAAAATTGGATCAGACAAGATGTTTTTTCGAAGTATAGTTTTTAAACACAGGGTGCCACCACCGGTTTTACGATATAGGTTTAAAAATGCGACGCAAATACATAAAAAAATACCCTAGAGATAAGAAAAAGAAAGATTCTTGGTGATGTATAAAAAGAAATCAGGTTACATCTAATGCCCCAGACAGTAGAATAAACATCCCCGAGCGATGAGATATAACCAAACATCATTTTTCCAACGGCACAGTCATTTTCACGGGAAAAACAACCAGTAACCGTTCAAATTCCATAGATAGATACTGCCGTAATCCAAAAAAACACGAAACTCAGACTTTTCATATATTACAACGCCTCGAGTCTTTGTGGCCACGACCGAGAATCTACTGAAGCAAGTGCGACCGACGCATAGGACGTGAAAAGTGCCGAGTTGGTTTTATTAAACAATGAAACTTATACCTACGTATATATATAAAATAAATGAGAAATATGCCAGAGATTTGAAACCTAATTGTGTTGCAAGTTTGAGGTCCAAAAAAATATTGGTTTTAATTTTTTAAGGTGAGAAACACATCTAACAACCAGTTTGGAAATATACAAGGCAAAAAAAGTAGTGATGTGGCTGCCCCATTTTATGTTTTATACAGGTTGGATTATTTTAGAATAGTTGTTCAATATACCGAGACAACATCATAAACGCTTCCCGTTAGAACAGAATCTGATGAAAAGAAAAATTCAATCTGGGTCAAGCTACTAGATAACCAAAATAAAAAATACTGAACGTTATAAAATTTAAAAAAATCATATTTTCAACGGATTTTTATCCTCTGAAAATGGCGTAAAATTCAGTTTCACTGGGTCAAGCTAGGTGGTAACTATATAACCAAAATAAAAAAAATACTGAACGTTATAAAATTAAAAAAAATCATATTTTCATGGGATTTTTGTCCTCTGAAAATGACGCAAAATTCAGTTTCAATAAGTTACTAATTGAGGTAATAGGGGGAAAATCTTAAATAGGAATTCTGAGACAACGAGGCTGAGAGTAAATAACATACAAAAATCTTGTGCGTTGACTTTCAACTGAATTTAATAATTAGGTTTAATAACGACAATTTTCTCGATTATCTAGAATCAAAAATATTGCAAGTGACAATTCACTATTTTCTCGACGTTATGTAAAGCCTTATTATTGCGTCGTAAATTAAAAGATCCAAAAATATTGGCATCAATTGTTTAGTAAATGTGATTAAAATATGTCTACTTTATCAACAGTTATTTGTAACAGCTTATTATCTTGGAAGCGTAAACTCTTTGAATTTTTTAGACAAAAAGTTGTAGTTTAATAATGGTCAGTTGGATTCCTTTTTGAATCATGTTTGCGTATTACCTACAAGGATTTACAACCTCCAAACATAGAAATCGCTCATTTTAACCCGATTTAATAAAAATTTCACCAAAAACAATACTTTCAGTCATATACACTTCTGATTAATAAAAAAAGGCACTATAGTAATAATGAGATTTCCAATGGAATTTTTATAGACTGTTTGCACATTTTGAGAGTCTGTTTGCTAGCTTTTGGGGGTATTCCTTGATATTTTAGACAGATAAAAATGAATAACATTGGGTTTCCTAGCTAAAATACAAAACGCACTGTTGACTTTACTTCCGTGGATAGTAAGCCTATAATACATATCGAAAACAGAGAAATATTCAGGTCAAGAAAAAAGTAGCCTAATTTACAAGTTTGGGAATCAAAAACTACCTTTTGTCTTTTAATTTTGATGAGAAAATACGTCTAATTCGTAAGTCAAATAAATGGGACATCATGAAAGATATACTAATAATTGAACAAATGCTATCTCAGTTCTATAGACACAAAGGTACTATGGGTAGTAATAGTTTTGGGATCAAAAGACAAGCTTTTAAATTTGTTAAGAAAATACGTCTAATGAAATTGAAAGTAGTAACTAGATTTTGGTTAACATTTCGTTAACGCGTTGATGAATGTTTGATGCAAGTGAAAAGTAGATCGAATTTCCAAAAAACGGTGACTGACCAAACAAGTTATTATAAAAAGTTGCTCAGGAGACCGATGTAACCTAGAAAACGCCTTTCCTTCGAATAGAAAGTGGCATAAATAGTTACAAAATGGGACTTAGACGGATATTCGATGCAAGTGAAAAGTAGGCAGAATTTTCGAAAATCGGACGGACCAAAAATTATTAAGTTGATCGGGAGGTTGAGATAACCTATGAAACGCCTTTCATTCGAATAGAATCTGACAAAAAAAATCCAAGAAAATTTTAGACGACTGTTTGCAAGTGAAAAGTATACAGATTTTTGTCGAAAACCGGCGACTGACAAAAAAAAAATACTTATTAGAAAATTTTGCTCGGAGACCGAGGTAACCTAGAAAACGCCTCTCGTCCGAATATAATCTGAAATAAAATTCCATGATGGAGACTTAGGCGAATGTTTGATGCAAGTGAATAGTATAGACCGAATTCCCGAAAAAAAAACGCCATTCGTTTTGAATATAATAAAAAAATCGAATAAGGAACGGGACTTATTAGACGAATATTTGATGCAAGTGGAAAAGTATAGATAGATTTTTTCGAGTGACTGATAAAAATAGTTAGTCAGAAGGCCCCCAGATAACTAACATTGATATTTTGTTTGAACAAAATCTGTAAAAAAAAAATGCCAAGACGTGACTTAGACGAATGTTTGCAAGTGAAAAAAAATGACTGATAAAAATAGTTAGTCGGAAGGCCCCCCAGATAACATTGATATTTTGTTTGAACAAAATCTGTAAAAAAAATGCCAAGACGTGACTTAGACGAATGTTTGCAAGTGAAAAAAAAAACAAAAAAAAATTATTAGAAAAGTTGACCGGAAGGTTTAACCTAGGAAACGCCTTTCATTCGAATAGAATATGACAAAAAAAAATCCGAGACGTGACTTAGACGAATGTTTGCAAGTGGAAAAAAAAACAAAAGAATTATTAGAAAAGTTGATCGGAAGGTTTAACCTAGGAAACGCCTTTCATTCGAATAGAATATGACAAAAAAAAAATCCGAGACGTGACTTAGACGAATGTTTGCAAGTGAAAAAGAAACAAAAAATTATTAGAAAAGTTGATTGGGAGGCCGAGGTAACCTAGGAAACACCTTTCATTCGAATAGAATGTAACAAAAAAAAAATTCCAAGACGTGACTTAGACGAATGTTTGCAAGTGAAAAGCATACAGATTTTTTTTTTTTCGAAAAACGACGGCTGATCAAAAGTTATTAGAAAAGTTGTGCGGGGCCGTGGTACCTAGGAAACGCCTTTCATTCAAACAAAATGCGACAAAAAAAAATTTAGACATAGATGAATAAGAATGCAAGGACGATTGGAGTGATCTATAACCCTAAACAGAAGGGAGAAAATGCCCCTCAATAAGTCGAAATTTGTGTGTTTTCTATATGATTCAATGAGATTTTTACAAATTATTGGAAACTTAATGACGTGAGAAAAATAAAACGTCCATTGTCTGCTCACATTTTAGGAAATTTATCACAATTTATTCTAATTAATAATACCCTTTGTTTATGGAATCCCTAGTTAGCCAATGTGTCATGAGTAAGTATATGACAGGTCAAATACGTATATAATGTAAAGTAAAAATATAGTTAACAAGGCGTTAACGAGCATTGACAACATGTTAACGAACGAGGTGCTAACAACGCGATAACTTAACTTTGACAACTCGTTAACGAAGCGTTGACGAGTGTGGACCCTCCAAATCTTAGGAGATACATTCGCAACCTTACACCGGATCACGCGTCACAAAGATGCTACCTTAAATTAATGCGTTGACAACTCGTTAATCCCAGGAGATACAATCGCAACTTACACCAGATCAAACTCAACTGTGGAATCCTGTGACGTCACAGAGATGCTACCTTACATTTCTTTTAGGTAGATAACCTAACCTAACATTATTGTCGTGGTGTCCAAGAGGTTAGCGACTGGTGAACCGATTGCCATTGGATTTGTGGGAGGTGTATCAGAGGCGGATTAAGTCAGTTTTGATCAATGGCAATCGGTTCACCAGTCGCTAACCTCTTGGACACCACGACAATAATGTTAGGTTAGGTTATCTACCTAAAAGAAATGTAAGGTAGCATCTCTGTGACGTCACAGGATTCCACAGTTGAGTTTGATCTGGTGTAAGTTGCGATTGTATCTCCTGGGATTAACGAGTTGTCAACGCATTAATTTAAGGTAGCATCTTTGTGACGCGTGATCCGGTGTAAGGTTGCGAATGTATCTCCTAAGATTTGGAGGGTCCACACTCGTCAACGCTTCGTTAACGAGTTGTCAAAGTTAAGTTATCGCGTTGTTAGCACCTCGTTCGTTAACATGTTGTCAATGCTCGTTAACGCCTTGTTAACTATATTTTTACTTTACATTATATACGTATTTGACCTGTCATATACTTACTCATGACACATTGGCTAACTAGGGATTCCATAAACAAAGGGTATTATTAATTAGAATAAATTGTGATAAATTTCCTAAAATGTGAGCAGACAATGGACGTTTTATTTTTCTCACGTCATTAAGTTTCCAATAATTTGTAAAAATCTCATTGAATCATATGGAAAACACACAAATTTCGACTTATTGAGGGGCATTTTCTCCCTTCTGTTTAGGGTTATAGATCACTCCAATCGTCCTTGCATTCTTATTCATCTATGTCTAAATTTTTTTTGTCGCATTTTGTTTGAATGAAAGGCGTTTCCTAGGTACCACGGCCCCGCACAACTTTTCTAATAACTTTTGATCAGCCGTCGTTTTTCGAAAAAAAAAAATCTGTATGCTTTTCACTTGCAAACATTCGTCTAAGTCACGTCTTGGAATTTTTTTTTTGTTACATTCTATTCGAATGAAAGGTGTTTCCTAGGTTACCTCGGCCTCCCAATCAACTTTTCTAATAATTTTTTGTTTCTTTTTCACTTGCAAACATTCGTCTAAGTCACGTCTCGGATTTTTTTTTTGTCATATTCTATTCGAATGAAAGGCGTTTCCTAGGTTAAACCTTCCGATCAACTTTTCTAATAATTCTTTTGTTTTTTTTCCACTTGCAAACATTCGTCTAAGTCACGTCTCGGATTTTTTTTTGTCATATTCTATTCGAATGAAAGGCGTTTCCTAGGTTAAACCTTCCGGTCAACTTTTCTAATAATTTTTTTTGTTTTTTTTTCACTTGCAAACATTCGTCTAAGTCACGTCTTGGCATTTTTTTTTACAGATTTTGTTCAAACAAAATATCAATGTTATCTGGGGGGCCTTCCGACTAACTATTTTTATCAGTCATTTTTTTTCACTTGCAAACATTCGTCTAAGTCACGTCTTGGCATTTTTTTTTACAGATTTTGTTCAAACAAAATATCAATGTTAGTTATCTGGGGGCCTTCTGACTAACTATTTTTATCAGTCACTCGAAAAAATCTATCTATACTTTTCCACTTGCATCAAATATTCGTCTAATAAGTCCCGTTCCTTATTCGATTTTTTTATTATATTCAAAACGAATGGCGTTTTTTTTTCGGGAATTCGGTCTATACTATTCACTTGCATCAAACATTCGCCTAAGTCTCCATCATGGAATTTTATTTCAGATTATATTCGGACGAGAGGCGTTTTCTAGGTTACCTCGGTCTCCGAGCAAAATTTTCTAATAAGTATTTTTTTTTGTCAGTCGCCGGTTTTCGACAAAAATCTGTATACTTTTCACTTGCAAACAGTCGTCTAAAATTTTCTTGGATTTTTTTTGTCAGATTCTATTCGAATGAAAGGCGTTTCATAGGTTATCTCAACCTCCCGATCAACTTAATAATTTTTGGTCCGTCCGATTTTCGAAAATTCTGCCTACTTTTCACTTGCATCGAATATCCGTCTAAGTCCCATTTTGTAACTATTTATGCCACTTTCTATTCGAAGGAAAGGCGTTTTCTAGGTTACATCGGTCTCCTGAGCAACTTTTTATAATAACTTGTTTGGTCAGTCACCGTTTTTTGGAAATTCGATCTACTTTTCACTTGCATCAAACATTCATCAACGCGTTAACGAAATGTTAACCAAAATCTAGTTACTACTTTCAATTTCATTAGACGTATTTTCTTAACAAATTTAAAAGCTTGTCTTTTGATCCCAAAACTATTACTACCCATAGTACCTTTGTGTCTATAGAACTGAGATAGCATTTGTTCAATTATTAGTATATCTTTCATGATGTCCCATTTATTTGACTTACGAATTAGACGTATTTTCTCATCAAAATTAAAAGACAAAAGGTAGTTTTTGATTCCCAAACTTGTAAATTAGGCTACTTTTTTCTTGACCTGAATATTTCTCTGTTTTCGATATGTATTATAGGCTTACTATCCACGGAAGTAAAGTCAACAGTGCGTTTTGTATTTTAGCTAGGAAACCCAATGTTATTCATTTTTATCTGTCTAAAATATCAAGGAATACCCCCAAAAGCTAGCAAACAGACTCTCAAAATGTGCAAACAGTCTATAAAAATTCCATTGGAAATCTCATTATTACTATAGTGCCTTTTTTTATTAATCAGAAGTGTATATGACTGAAAGTATTGTTTTTGGTGAAATTTTTATTAAATCGGGTTAAAATGAGCGATTTCTATGTTTGGAGGTTGTAAATCCTTGTAGGTAATACGCAAACATGATTCAAAAAGGAATCCAACTGACCATTATTAAACTACAACTTTTTGTCTAAAAAATTCAAAGAGTTTACGCTTCCAAGATAATAAGCTGTTACAAATAACTGTTGATAAAGTAGACATATTTTAATCACATTTACTAAACAATTGATGCCAATATTTTTGGATCTTTTAATTTACGACGCAATAATAAGGCTTTACATAACGTCGAGAAAATAGTGAATTGTCACTTGCAATATTTTTGATTCTAGATAATCGAGAAAATTGTCGTTATTAAACCTAATTATTAAATTCAGTTGAAAGTCAACGCACAAGATTTTTGTATGTTATTTACTCTCAGCCTCGTTGTCTCAGAATTCCTATTTAAGATTTTCCCCCTATTACCTCAATTAGTAACTTATTGAAACTGAATTTTGCGTCATTTTCAGAGGACAAAAATCCCATGAAAATATGATTTTTTTTAATTTTATAACGTTCAGTATTTTTTTTATTTTGGTTATATAGTTACCACCTAGCTTGACCCAGTGAAACTGAATTTTACGCCATTTTCAGAGGATAAAAATCCGTTGAAAATATGATTTTTTTAAATTTTATAACGTTCAGTATTTTTTATTTTGGTTATCTAGTAGCTTGACCCAGATTGAATTTTTCTTTTCATCAGATTCTGTTCTAACGGGAAGCGTTTATGATGTTGTCTCGGTATATTGAACAACTATTCTAAAATAATCCAACCTGTATAAAACATAAAATGGGGCAGCCACATCACTACTTTTTTTGCCTTGTATATTTCCAAACTGGTTGTTAGATGTGTTTCTCACCTTAAAAAATTAAAACCAATATTTTTTTGGACCTCAAACTTGCAACACAATTAGGTTTCAAATCTCTGGCATATTTCTCATTTATTTTATATATATACGTAGGTATAAGTTTCATTGTTTAATAAAACCAACTCGGCACTTTTCACGTCCTATGCGTCGGTCGCACTTGCTTCAGTAGATTCTCGGTCGTGGCCACAAAGACTCGAGGCGTTGTAATATATGAAAAGTCTGAGTTTCGTGTTTGTTTTTCTTTGGAAAGATGGAAGTGTATCAGTACCTACTTCAGTATAATAGATACGCGTAGTTCAGTGAAATTTTGGATTACGGCAGTATCTATCTATGGAATTTGAACGGTTACTGGTTGTTTTTCCCGTGAAAATGACTGTGCCGTTGGAAAAACGATGTTTGGTTATATCTCATCGCTCGGGGATGTTTATTCTACTGTCTGGGGCATTAGATGTAACCTGATTTCTTTTTATACATCACCAAGAATCTTTCTTTTTCTTATCTCTAGGGTATTTTTTTTATGTATTTGCGTCGCATTTTTAAACCTATATCGTAAAACCGGTGGTGGCACCCTGTGTTTAAAAACTATACTTCGAAAAAACATCTTGTCTGATCCAATTTTGTTATCATTTTCGTAAATGGGGTAAACAAATTAAACGTTAGCAATTATATTTGTATCAAAAATCCTTGCAAAACTGACAACGGGTTCTGCAACCAGTACCTATGATAATTGTATTACTTTTTCCTAGCTAAAAATATTTCCTTACATCTTCACCCCAATAAATTCAGTTTCGGTTATATCAAAATAATATATTTATATATATTTTTTTACTTTTTCCGACTCGCTATTTAGTGGTGGTTTATAAGGTTCAAAGTTTTCAATTATTATTTTCACTGAATATTGGGACCAGGTTTTGTTTTTAAATGATAACTGCTAAACTAAATCGCCAGAAATTAATATATTTTTTGATCAACATGTTTGAGCTCATATATCTATTCTTAATATTTTGCGTGCCGCATGTTTGTATGACATTATGTTAACGTTAGCCATGAATTTTAAGCAAGTCTGGTGCTTTTATTAAAACGGCTTACAACCCTCTAAGTAGTACGTGCAGTTTAGTGAAAGTTAGATTAATGTCTCTCATATCGAGTCCAGTCCAATTTTCTTGCTATATCAATGAAAACGTATAATTCAAAATGAAAATGTTTGGAGATTGAGCCGATATGATATTTTCTAGTCCAGAGGATACCGCCACCTCGAGCGATCACGCGGGCTATACGAAAATTTAGTCTATACTTTCACATACATCAAACTTTATTTATTCATCTAAGCCCCGTCATGGATTTTTTACACCTTATTAAGCAGAACGCATTTTTCATAGGACACCGCTAACGGTGACATCGATGGCTATATTATGACATCAGGGTATTTTCTAATAATAGTTGATTTTTGGCACCCCGGTAGAACCTCTAGCAACAATTTTCAGTTTAGCTTTCCACATTATCAAAAAAAAAACCATGATTTATACTATATTTAGAAGGGTGTTGTTGTATGTTCGATATTTTATTCATTAAAAATATTGTATTTCCAGGGTAAAATTGGTTGAACTTCTTAGGGACGTATGTTGAATTTTTCACACCTGGTTTTAATGCGGCAAATTATCATTCGCATTTTAAACGAATTTGATAGCGTAAATAGCTTTGGACTTACAATCGCAGTATTTCTTTTTTATTCCTAGAAATCAACAAAATTTCGGGGTTAAACAGTTGACCGACAAGTTTTTTTACTTTGAACGTACATGTTGATTATGCCTGGTTTGAAATTTTCATCCGTACTGTACCGGGGGATTTTAGATTCTATGCTATGGAAGTATGATTTACAGGGTTTTTTTAGATTCTACATCAACTGGGTCACACGTGTCCCTAAGGACAAAGGTCAAACCTCGAGCAGTAGCCACTTTGCACGTTTTGATTTTGTCGAGCGATCACGTGGGATGGACATTTTTTAAACATTTTATGAGTGTAGTTTCAATCGTGATCGAGCGATTACAAGAGCTAAAATCCAAATTTGTGGGATAGGCAATGAATAAAATAACAACTTAGATACGCGATTAAATATTTTAATATACAAGATGCCACGAACATTTTATCAGTTTTGTATACTTTTTCATCGGTGACGGGTACCCATAACTTTTTTATTTGCTGAATACGGATACAATTATTTTGCGTAGACTCCTGTCGATAGTATCAAATGTTTATTACCTTTACCTAAAGAAATTAATATCCATGTCCATAATCTAATTGTTTTGCTATATATTCCGTAAATTGGCCTTGCATTCATCCGGCGGTATTTATATTTTTAAATATGTGTGCGTCTCAAGTTTGATAATAACATTTTTAGTATACATCAGAGCTGCGCTTCATATTGTATTTGCTACTGCTGCATCCCAAGTCTGCCGCTTTAGTAGGTACCGAATTCACAGTAATAAAACTGTAAAGAACGAGCGAGTTTTGTTTGTGTACGAAGTGTTGAGATATATTACCCATGTAACATAATATCCCATTCAAATTCGAACTATATGGGGCTTAAATATTTTATAATATTCTAATATATACTTATATGGTTACGTTATCTGTGCTTATATATAAAGGTGTGTGAAAAAAATCTTATTGGACATTCTATTTTTATCTAAGTAGAGAGAATTGTTTTTAGGTCGTCAACCTGTCCTGACAAGTTCCGGCTAGCGGATGTGAGTCATCCGCGCCCGGCTGCGATGCATTCGCAGAAATACTACTGTTGAGTGTTTTGGCGTTGGAATGATGGTTATTGTCCGGGTATTTTAGTGTTAATAGTAATTTTTTAATTTAATCGGAGCCTGCGGTACACATCATTAAAGGGACCTGCTGAGTCTACAGAGACCGGCGAGGCCTGCGGGAGCCAGCGGAGCCCTGCTACAACAGCGCGTCGAGATTATTACCACACTGCCAAGCATTTCCTAGAATTTTACATAAATGCCGAGTGTTTGGCTTTGGAATGTGGGCTAATGTTCGAATCCTGTATGGAACATATACCAGATGAAACCATAGGCACCTAAACACACTTTTAAAACCTGATTTGTTGAACCTATCGAAAATTAGTAATCAACAATTGTTTGTATATTTTTAGGTCACTCTCATTAATACCTTGTGGTTTGTTCTTTAAAAGCAGTTGAGACAGACCTGGTGTAAGGGTAATTTTGATCTCCAATACATAATACGTTATCTTCAACAGTTACTGGTATTTGTCCCATGACTAATCCGTCATTGGTGTGTTGGATACCATAACTCCTAGGTTCAATCTCAAGTGACAAAAACATGTCTTTAACTGAGAGTGATTGTATTATCAAAGGCTTATATATCTTTCGATCACAGAGCATCGATCACGGATAATTTCCTTTTATGCTCTCCCCGAGGCAAATTTTTTCACAGGGATATCCAAGACCATTTATGGTATTCCGTGGTTTTCGATAGTATTCCATGGTCTTTGATGGTATTTCATGGTATTCGATGGTATTCCATGGTATATCGCTTTTTCAAGTCGTCTAGTCGTTTTTCAGAATCGTCTAGTCGTTTTCCAGAATCGTTTAGTCGTTTTCAGAGTCGTTTAGTCGTTTTTTCCGAATCGTCTAGTCGTTTTTCGAATCGTCTAGTCGTTTTCCAGAATCGTTTAGTCGTTTTCAGAGTCGTTTAGTCGTTTTTTCCGAATCGTCTAGTCGTTTTTCGAATCGTCTAGTCGTTTTTACGAGTCGTCTAGTCGTTTTTTAGAGTCGTTTAGACGTTTTTAGAGTCGTTTTTATAGTCGCTTAGACGCTATAAGCTTTTTCTTGGTAGGATAATGGACAGTCAAAAATGAACATTGTTTTAATTTTCATTATTGAAGAACATGTTGCATGCCCTCATTTTATTCCATATATAGACCGTTTAAGGGTTTTAAACCCTTAATTCCACCTTTTTCCACACGCTACACTTATACCTTTGGGTTTTCGAAGTCGGAATAGTATAAAAATCATACGGTGAACATGGCATAAGTAAGAATTAGTACCTTTTTTTTTCTGGGTGAAATTTTAAACAGGAAACGCGTTGTACAAAATCCGATTTTGCAGCTAGTCTTTCAACTTGATAATCGTGTGACGGGATATTTTTAAAAACTGGTGAACTTTGCACCTATTATATTTTAGTCAAGTAATTTAAAACAGGGCCTGGCTTTCTCGGAATTAAAGAAATTTACTTACCTAGATGGTTATAAACTCAACTAAAAATGGTTAATTTATGCCCCAAATGTAATGTCCACTTTCCTTTGAGAAGCAGTCTCTAAATATAGGAAGATAGATTTTTGATACATCCTTAGGTAATGTAGTCAAGAAAATGTATACACTCATATGTATCTCATATCTATTCTTTATTACACTTTTCCTACAAATTGTTTATCGCCAGTACCGATGAGATCAGCGTGCTCGTTTCATAGGCGCTTATTCCGACAAAGAGAAAGTACTTTTTTTCAGCGGAATTACATCACGTACATATTGCAAGCTGATATTTTTTCTATAGGTGTTAGGTTTTTATTAGTTGCGAGTCTCGACGTGTCTCGGCGTCGCGGACGCAAAAATACGCAGGCAGAGGTGGTAGCAAAAATCCATGCATGGCCGCGGCTAAAGGTCGACAGGGGGACGTCATGGCTTAATTATGATTTAGGGTTTTTATTAGTTGCGAGTCGTGACATGTCGCGGCTGGAGCGAAGGTCAACGGTCTGAGGGATAATGACGGGCACCCTGGGGTTGAGAGCGAAGGTCAACGGTCGGCGAGCTCGGGCACCTTCGGTCGCGTCGGAGAAAGTCGGGCCGGAGAAATTTGGTCACGTTTTGACCACGTTTTAGCCCCCATAAGAAATACATGGAGAAAGTGGGCTCGTACGCACATAGCCTATCTACTGTCACATCTGGTCAGATGAAAACCCCCATGCTATTCGTCGGTTTAACTTCCAGAGAAGGTTTTCGATAAATGTTTGGGCAGGAATTTACCAGGATCGACTTGTCGGGCCTTACATTCTGCCAGAACGTTTAAATGGGCATAGTTACTTGGACTTTTTGAATCAATTATTTGACAATCTGCCACTTCAAGCCCTGCATGAAATGTGGTTCATGCATGATGGTGCTCCAGCTCATTTTGCCAGGCCTGTCCGAGAATTCTTAGACGCCCAGTGTCCTAATCGATGGATTGGAAGGGGAGGCCCAGTGCGATGGCCAGCTCGGTCCCCAGATCTTAATCCCTTGGATTTTTGTATCTGGGGCTACATGAAGGCAATCGTATACGAAACGGATCCTGAGGATCTGCAACAGCTACGTGCCCGAATCGACAATGCAGCTGAACAAATCCGCAACAAGCCCGGGCTATTTCCACGCATCCGTCGGTCGGCAATTAACCGAGTGAACTTGTGCATCGAGAATAATGGTGGCATATTCGAACAGCTGTTGTAAATTCATGGCAGTGATCGTGTTTTTGTGTTTGGTTACTTCGTTAAATTGGAGTTTTCCCGGCGTAAGTTCAGCATTTATCAAATCCGAGATAAAATCATTCACATATCAAGCACATCAGAGAGGTAAGCGTTAACATTTGTCCGTAATCGCATGCATTTTGGAAAACATTCTCCTACAATACAAATAATAGTGTACATTCCCTTAATTTTATGAAAGTTTCGTACATCTGGCAACGCGCACGATGGTAAGATTCGTCACGCGTCGGCTGATGCATCATATGGGCTGGAATAAATCCAGTGGCAGTCGGAAATAGGGGGGCAAATGCGTAAAAATGCGATTTCGAAAATAAATAATTGCGGCTTTAAAAAAGTTGGAATTTTTTTAATTGCGATTTCGCGTTCTGAGTATTTTTCCCTACCCACTGTTAAAATTAATGTAGTTATGAATAAATCATCCTGTATATTGCGTAAATCACTCAATGAACACTTCTTATGCTAAAGTGGGATCTTTTTGAGTATATAAATCTAGCCATTTTTCGTCACTTAAATATTTCCTCAACATTTTATAATCAATTCTACGATAATTCGAATCATCCACATAGTTTAATTTATCATTATCAGCACCGCTATTGAACTTTATTTTTACAAGAGTCGCAAAATGATCTGTGACATCAGTTATAAGTACCATGGGAGTCAGTCTAATTTCTTTATTACTTGTAATTAATCTCGCAAAAATATGGTCAATAATACTAGATGTCTCAGCTGTTCTTCTAGTTGGCGTATTAATAAGACTTAGAAAACCATTTGAAGCCATTACGTTTAAATATAAGTTTGTATGAGCCTCATTTTTAGACAAGTCAATATTAATATCCCCAAAAAAATATAATTTTTATCTTTAGAAGCTAACCGAAAATAGTTACTTAGTTCATTTATAAATTGGTCAGTATTTGAAGAAAAAACTATATGTGGAAATTATACTAAACAACTTTCTACGATATTCAAATTCCAGTATTACAAATGAATTTTCTGTATATTTAACTACTTCAAAATTTGCTTGAAACTTGTCCGTAACAAAAACAACCACGCCATCATTCTGATTAAATTTCCTTCAGAGTAATAACTATTATAACCGTCAATATCATAGAGATGAACATCAGAAATCTGCCAAGTCTCAGATAAGATAATTAAATCGAATTTATGCTTTATGCTTTCTAACAAAACCAAGAAACTATTGAAATTTTTATTCAGGCTTCTAATGTTCATATGAAACACTGTAAGATCATTCTTCGATTTGACAATGCGTGGATCGGTATGTTCCGCTATTATATAAGTCTCAGTTTCTGCAAAACTACTTAAATCTGATTCATACTGTAATACATTCATCTTTTTCTATAATAATGATAGGGGGTATACCTAAAGAATTGGCAAATGATAGACAAAGTGTTTACGAACCTTAACTAATTACAAAACATTAACAATATAGAGGTTTAGCTTATTTACTAAAATGCAATCTGCAAACTTACTTTAGTCTACCTGCATTATGTCTAGTTTTAACCGGGCTGTACGAAATTCGCTTTTTGTTCTTCTTTATTAGAGTTGATGTTTTCGCCTTTTCCACCATCGGTTGAGGTTGACTTGTGTTTGCGTTGGTCCTGTCAACTTCTGTGTTTTGCTGTTGTTCTTGTTGCTTACGAGTTGTATCTTTTACTGGAATTTCTGCCTCGGATATTTCCTGGTTTTCCTCGTCAGATGTGATATCCTCGCTATTTGTTTCTAAGTGTTGTAGTTCTTCTGCTGTAAAGTATTTGTTGTCTATTTTGAGTTTCTTGCCAACAAGTTTTGCCTCATGGCCTTGTTGTTTTGCGGTTTGTAGGTGATATCTTAAGATTTTAGATTCTTTTCTTTCTTCCCTTGTTTGATCATTTGCAATCCTTATTCCATGATTTTTGAGTGCTTTTAGTCTGTCGATGTTAGCGAATAACGTTGCTTTCTTTATATATGATATAAATTCTATAAGTATGGGGGCATCTTCCGTTTTTCCAACCTTATATATATTGTTAATATCTTGAGATGACAGGTTTATGCTCAACAGCTCATTCAATAATGTTAGTGTGTTGGTTAATATTTCTTGACGAGAATTTTCGTGTTGTTTTATGCCAAATACTATCAAATTGTTTTTCTTTTCTGTTGTTCTAAATTGTTGCAGAGTAGCTTCAATTCGTCATTTTCTTTTTCCAGATAGTCAATTTTTAATTGTAGGGTGGCAATTACGTCCTCAAATTTTCCTGTAATCTCAGATGCTTGCTTCTCATTAGCTTTAGTAATTAAGTTGTATAACTGTTGTTGATCTTGTGTTAGGACACTATTTGCCATTCTTTGTGACAGTTATATTAATCATTGGAGACAATTGGTGCCAATGTTTTACACAAATCCACGTGTATTATTATTTTAAATAATATTAGTACAGAAATCTATGCTAATTCCAGCGTACCTTTGTTTTAGTTAGAGTCTTATTTTCCATATAGTACCAAACACTTTATTATATTATGTCTTAGCACACTGGTTGATTATGAAAGTATTCATCCAGTATAACAAACAAAAATCGCAGCACCCAAAATTCTGCCGACAGGAGACTTCGACTCGACCCGACCATGAAAGGATAGACATATTTGTTTACATAATGAGAAATGTGTGTTTTTAAAGTTTTGTGAAATCTTTCTATTATAGCATTTCCTTGTGGATGATACGGTGTGGTTTGTAATTTTGTAATATTTAATAATCCGCAAATTTCTTTAAATAGCTTTGACAGAAATTGTGTATTTCTCGTGGAACGCCATATTGTGTGATGACATTTATCACAAAAGCCTTGGCTACAGTTTTAGCGTTTATATCTGGTAATGGTACGCAAATTGGGAATCTCGTCAAGTTGTCTATACAGGTTAGAATGTAATTATTACCATTTCTTGTCTTGTTCAATGGCCCGACGAGATCGACTGAGACTCGTCCGAAAACTATAGCTGGTACAGGTATTTTCTGTAATTCTGCTGGCGGTATATAATTGCTTTTTCTGACATTACACGAATGACAGTCCAAACAGTATCTTTTTACATCTGTTGACATTCTTCCCCAGTAAAAATCCCTTTTTATTAATTCTATCGTGTCGTTCGTTTTCCGTCCTGGTTACATATAGTAGTCCTTCGTTGTTGACGTAAGATTCTGGCTGATAACGGTTTAAATTTTGGATTATGTAAGATATATCCTCGTCGTTTTCTTGCATTTTTAAGAGTTCGTCTCGGGTCCAGATGGTAGCTGTACTCGGCGTAATTTCGACGTCGCTCTCGACTTGATTTATGACCATTACCTTATTAGGTTCCTCTCGTAGACGCGTTAGGCTGTCTACGTTGGTATTTATTTTACCAGGCCTATACTCGATGCTGAAGGAATATTCCATTAAAAACATTGCCCATTTTGCCAATCTTGAACTTGGATCTTTTATAGTCAATAAATACTTTAATGGTCGGTGATCTGTCACTATTAAGAAATGATTACCTTTCAAATACTCTCGCCACTTACGGACAGCGTAGATGACCGCGAGGCATTCTCTCTCTATCGTGGAATACCTGCGTTCTGCGTCATTTAGACTTCGGCTAGCATAGCATATAGGGTGTTCTAGTTTGTCGTATTGTTGGCACAATATAGCACCCAGCGCGGTTCCACTGGCGTCCGTTACCACTATAAAAGGCTTACTAAAATCTGGAAACTTTAGAATAGGACTTGTAATTAACGCGTTCTTTAAGGTTTCGAAGGCTTCTTGCTGTTTTTCTGTCCACTTAAATGGTACGTACGTCTTTCTTGGTTAGTTCTGTTAACGGTTGCGCTATTCTTGAAAATTCTTTTACCATTGTTCGGTAATACGAGGCTAAGCCAATAAATGCTCGGATTTCTCTTACGGTTTTTGGTATAGGATAATTTTTTACGACTTATATTTTTTCTGGGTGCGCCCTGCAACCTTTTGAACTGATTATATGTCCTAAATACTCGATTTCTTCTTACATAAAATGGCATTTGGTAATTACCTTCCCTCATTTTTTCAAATACATGTCTTAGGCGTTTAAGGTGTTCTTCGACGTTTCCTGCACTAAAGACGATTATATCATCAAGATATATTATACATTCTTTGTATGTAAGGGTGGCACACTGATTATGCATCAACCTTTGCCAAGTTGCTGGCGCATTTTTCAAGCCCATGCTCATTCGATTAAATCCATAATGGTTGTCTGGAGTACAAAAGGCGCTTTTCTCCCTGTCCTGCTCTTCTAACTCGACTTGGAAGTATCCACTTGCCAAATCCATTGTAGAAAATAAACTACAGCCATGTAGCAAATCAATAGTTTCCTGCAAGCGTGGTAGTGGAAAAAAATCTATTTTTGTAATTGCATTTAGTTCCCTGTAGTCTATACATAACCTAAATTGCGGTTCTTCTCCTGGATGCAAGCGTTTTTCCACTAGAAGTGCGGGAAAGCTCCATAGGGACTGACTTTCCACTATTATTCCATTATCTAGTAGTTCTTGTATTTCTTTTCTTAAAATTTCCTATCTGTAGTGTGGAACTCTATACGGCCTTTTGGAGATTGGTGGTACGTCTTCTGTAATTATCCGATGCTTTACCTTATTCGTACATGTTAATTTTTCACTAGGTGCTCGAAAAATATATATAAATTCCGATATTATCTCTTTCAATTTTTCCTCGTCGCTATTTTTTACTTGATCCAAATGTAGTGATTTAAAATGTCTTCTGAATTCTGGATATTTACCTTTCTTACTGAATTTCCATCTTGTGGACGTTTATTTTCTTCTGCCTCGTATGCCTTAGCTATCACGTGCCTTCTTTGTATCATTATGCTTTGGTCCGTAATATTCATTAAGCGGATTGGTATCTCTCTGTTAGTCTTACTTATGCTCCTTGCCACTATTATTCCGTGGGTAAGGTCCTGTTGCGGTTCGACAATAACTGGCGTTTCGATTTTTCCAACTTTCCTTATGGCAGCCATGCTTACGGCCTAAGTCCTAAGTCCTAAGTCTTGTTGGAGGTACACTCTCAATCCTCTTAAGTTCGATGTTCCATTTATTTCTTTACAGAAATTAGAGATAGTGGGATTTACCAGACTATTCTCAAAATGGTTATCGCTCTCCAGGGTTGGTACTTGTACCTGTCGGACCTTCTTACCTTCCGGTTTTACCTGTTTTTCTTCCTTTTCTTTAATTTCTTCAATTTTTTTCTTATTTCTTATTCCTCTTTCTATTTTTCTTTCCTACTTTCTGGGAGTCTGCAGCTTCCCTGAATGTTGTTAATTTTGCTTGTTCGTCCACCTGGCTGCTGTTATCTTTGGAATATCCAAAACGAGTACCAATCGTTTGAACACTCCCATCCCTGGCCTTTGGTACAGACCAAGAATGATTGGCGGTTTTTGACAAGCTAGTTAACACCATTCCCATCTTTCTAACCTCATTCCTTAATTTTTTAACTTCTTCAAATAAAGTATCATTCATATCACTCAGTCTACCATTTTATGGTTCATTTTTATTTTCATCGGCGCTTCGCTCGTTATTTACGTGTTTTTCTTTAATTTCACTTGCTAATTCACGCATTTCTTTTTTCAATTCCTGCATTTCGCGGTATATTATGTCACGTAGTTCACTATCTTTATTATTATTTGTCGAACTTCCATGTGAATTTACGCATATTTTTCTTTTCACAACATGATGATTAAGTCTAATGAAGATGAAGTCTAATAATGATCTCCTGATGATGTTAACATGGTTAGCGAAACTCGCCTGCAAAAACAAAGTTTTCGTGTGTGGAATTAAGAAAAAGAAGTATTACCTACATTTACCTAGTTTATTTTACCATTTTATTTGGTATAGGCATAATCAAAAATCATAATTTAAAATAGTAAAAAAACTATATTAATATATTAGACTTTTGATGAAGGCGACGGTAATCATTTTAATCTGTAAAAACTTGAATACCCTATATTCTCTCCCACACCTCCACCCATGTTCATTTTTTGAATATCGTGATGCCAGCTGATGACTTTGACTATCTTTATAACCTAAAATATGCTCTCGATTTACGTTGCCACAGAAAAAATCCAAACATTTCTTCCCCAAAGGATGGAAGATATATATCTTATTTGCAAATTACATTTATGTAACTTACGAATAAGATATATATCTTCTGTCCTTTGGGGGAGAAATGTTGGGATTATTTCTGTAGCAACGTAAATCAAGAGCATATTTCAGGTTATAAAGATAGTCAAAGTCATCAGCTGGCAACATGATACTTCAAAAACTGAACATGGCTGGAGGTGTGGGAAGGGAATGGTGGGTATTCAAGTTTTAGACATTAAAATTAATACCCGCGCCTTCACCAAAAGTCTAAAATATTTATTAAACAACCACTTATTATTTTAAACCATGATTTATTTGCCTATGCAGGTAACAAATAAAATAAATGCTAAAATAAACTTCTTATAGGTGATCACAAGTTTTATTTCATAATTTGGTAAGTAACTTTCGTACATTCTTTCAGGAGGATAAATGAAAATTTTATTTAACAGCAATGCATTATTTCAATAATCTATAAGAGCTCTTTAACTTAGAAAATATATCCGAACAATGGCAAAGTCTTCTATGTACGTCCACTCTGATTTTAATCTGTCCAATTCTAATAATGTTTTCAGCGTTAACTGGTCTGCGTAAATTGCTGTAATGGAATATTTTGCTTTTTACATATCATCCAAAATCCAAAATAGTTCCTGATGGCTGTGCACCATAGGATATGAGTTAATTTTTTAGTCAAAAATATGATCTATAAGTATATAAGTATGTAGTTACTTATAGTGGTTATGTACCTACCTTATGGTAGGTAGGATATATTATGTATATCATTCCCGCAGATGTTAGTTTATTGATTTAGCTTCCATTTATTCTATAGGGTCTCTTCATTGCCATTTTCTATAATTTCTACTAATTTTGCGGAACATTTTGTGATACTGGAATCATTTTAAACAATCATTCTCTGAGTTACTCTTTTCCTAAATGCGTACTGCGACCACATACTAGTTTTGCAAAAGGCACTCTTTGGTGAGCTGCAACGGATACAAGTATAATGCACAGATTTTCTTGAATTATTTTGTAGTTAAAATGACAATGTCGTTATGGTGTCAAATTTTCATACTGCTTTGATTACTCACTCAAAAATGTACTTGCAAGCCTATGAGGCAACATCCCACATGGTTTTTGCTTTACCTCAGAGTCACTACTTTTATGCAAAACCAATTGAAATTTGATGATGACAGTTGATTGCAACAACTCTCCTAATAAAGGAACCCTAGATGCGGCTCCCCTTTTATATCATTTCTCAAGGAGATTCAGCTGGGATTTCGCGGCGCGCGCAGGTGGTGTGATACGTTCCTGGAGTCTCGCCTTTAACCTTGACACGTGTGGCCTGGCCAGCTTCATAGAAACTGATGGTTTTAAGTTTTAGGAATATGAAATGCTGGACTTCTCTAGGATACTGTAGGAATATTGTGAATTTAAATATTCTGGCTTTAGGCGTTTGCCTGGGCACTACATTCCTCCCTCCTTATTAAAAGAAAATTAAAAATACTATTTTTAATTTTCTGGAATGATCGAATGCCAATTTGTTTTCCTGAAATTTTCCCTTTGGACTGACCTCACATTTTTTTTCTTGTTTGTTACTTGATTTAAACTTCCTTCTTCTTAGTCTACGCTAACCTAATTACCTACATTACCTTACTTCACTAAATCCCGTCTTTTCTTAATTCTAGACACTCACATCTTCCCAAACTCACAATTGTTCTCACACACACGCACACACCAATCTTCTCTGTGGATCCGATGCAGCCGCACCCTCTCACGTGAGGTGAGTTGCCCCCCGTAGCTTGTGGCTCGGTGGGAGCGGCCTCGCTCACCACCGTTGCAGTCGTAGGGGCCCGCGGCTGTGGCCTTACCACCAAGGTAGGCTTGGAACCGCTGGGACCCTGCTGTCCTGCTCCCGGAGTTGTGTTATGACCAGGGCACCATTGCAACAGTGCCCCTGGTCCATCTTCGGTGGTGGTCCCTCCAGCCCTGTCGTGGCCCATTCCGCGAGGAATTGGCACCACAGACAGGTGCAGGCTTCCAGGTCTTCGTTCATAATTCTCAGATACCACGTGTGATACTGAGTGGCCCATCCACGCAGCGCTTATCTGACCATAGCTGCTTCCGGAGTTTCTTCCTGGGAGCATACCATCCTGGTGGTCAGTCCAATTCAGCTAGCGGTGTTCAGATGTCTATGAATTATTTTTTATACATTTTTGCATATTTTTCTGCACTAAAATTCAACTAACTTTCGGGCAGAGCTTCCAGCAGCAACTGCTGTCTGGATGGAGATTACTGGAGATTCGTGGATGCGCCTCCCCTTTTATATCATTTCTCAAGGAGATTCAGCTGGGATTTCGCGGCGCGCGCAGGTGGTGTGATACGTTCCTGGAGTCTCGCGTTTAACCTTGACACGTGTGGCCTGGCCAGCTTCATAGAAACGGATGGTTTTAAGTTTTAGGAATATAAAATGCTGGGCCTCTCTAGGAATATTGTGAATTTAAATATTCTGGCTTTAGGAGTTTGCCTGGGCACTACAGACACTTCCTGTTCAAATCTCATGAACGCACATCGTAACCCCCTTCAACCCTGAATTTTTCCGTTGCTGGCCATTTTCCCTTTTCCTCGTTCCAATAACTATCTTCGGTGCGAATATCATCAAGGCACTTCCTATGCGACACGGCGCGGCGTATATTTTATTAATTGTGAGTGTCAATAATTTATTCTAAACTGTCCTTTTTAACGCCCTGTATATGTTGAACCACACTGAAATGCTTTTAATTTTTGCCGTAAAGTCGCGTGATTAGAATTGAAACGTTTCCATTTAGCGATTTTAAAACAATTCACTACTTAACTGGTCCACTGTAATTATTCGTTTTTCGTTTCCGTTTTCGTTGCTGTCTTCAGGGATGTTTCCAGCACTACGACTCGTCCATGCTAGAAAGCACCTAAACGCATCGAAAGCTACGAGGAACAATTTGACGGCGGAACAAAATTTCTTCAAAGAAGTGAGATTTGTAGCAGTTTTAATTTTTAATTTCCAAGAATCTTAATGATTTCAAAATGAGAGCGGGATTAAGAGTTTCGTTTTTGTTTTTTTTTGCGCACCACGGTATACCTATGTATGTGTGAGGAGACAAATATTTATTTAATGCGCCTTGTATATTCAGGAATGCAGTGTATTAGTGGTTGCCGACTTTCAGTCTTCAGTTCACTTTATGAGGTTTTCCATTTATAAACACCAGTATTGCTTCAAAACAATGAAAATAACTTCTCGCATTATTATTCCTTTCAGTTACTATCATTTCGTTAGTTAGATAATACTTGCCATCCCTTGGGTGATTTGCCTTAATCTGTCGTGGGATCTGTTAATTTTTAATGCATTCATCACCGGGAGTGGGCTCGACGAAATCTACGCGGCGATTTTTTTCTGAAGTTTCATGCCACGCCGACCTCAACTAGCATTTTCGTTATCTTGTTATTTTCCGATATTTCTACACGTTTCCTGAACAGCTAGTCTGTTTGCCACTGCGTAAGTAACAACTTTTCTGTATATTTTCAATTTCTAATGTTTTTCTTCTTCATAAATTCTAGCTTTCGCTGTCTGAAGTCATTCTGATGTTAGCACCACTCGTATCTGTATTTTCCTGCTTTGCTTGTCTAATTCGGGAATAAGAAACCCTCAACATCGAGGTAAGTTTCTTTTAATTTTACAATTGAACATTAAGGAAAATAAATAACATTTTAGGGTTTTTCTTTTGAGTGCCGGAGTGCCTAGCTTCGATAACGTTGGTCCTAACACTACCAATATACCTAGACATTTTACGAGTCATCTCAAGAACAACTGCTTGGATTTGTGGGTACCACCAGTTATATTCAACCACCGCTGGAGACTAAGGCCAGTTCCTTCCTTTTTATTTGGGACTTAACAATCAAAACAAAGTGATCTCATTTAAACAATTTATTTTTCAATTCAACGTCACGTTTTTCATTTAACTCAAATCATACACTGTACGTGTCATTTTATAGATTGCGCCTGTATGAAGAACATAAGTAGATTAATGGCGCTAGAAAAAGATTCATGAGCTTTCTCTTAACCCCTGCGTAAACATAAACTTGGACTACATTCTAACCCGATAAAGTGATACCCTTTTCTTAAAATAGTTAATTATTCCAATTTCGCCTTAAGAAATATTGGTACGCCATAGTGTGATACGCAAAACAGGATCTGTAAATATATTTGTACATACTTGATTGTAAAATATTTATTCCTTGTCTATGATCCTAACACCTCTACACACACACCCACACACACACCCACACACGTCTTTATTATAACCTTCTTGGTGGATGGTAAAACCAAGTGGGGGGGGGGGCGCCCATTTATACTTTTTTGTAGAAAAGTTAGGACCTTACCCCTAACCAGTATCTACACGACGAAAAGCAGCCATAAGCAGAGTGTGCATAAAAAACATTACACACTACTTTTAAAATGGTACTGTAAATAGTTTCTACCATCTTATTAACTTCGAATAAAACAAAATAGATTAAATTTATTCTCAATTTCAGCGTTCCCAGATCTTTCAACAAATTTTCAAAATCTACCAGTTTGGAAGGAAAATTAGCTTTTCGTATAAGACTGCATATTTAACGTAACAAATCCCCCTTAATCTTCAAGAAAATTGGCCATATTTGGTCAATTTTCACTAGCAGTACGGATCTTATTCATCCTTGTCCGGAGGATGACTCTTCAGGTCTTTAATGCCACGACCCAGGCATGATAGTACCATCAGGCTTGCGAAGAACATATGTCCACGGAGATACCCGTTTGTGAAAATGGAACGGTCCCAAGTATTTCAAAGCTAATTTTTGGTATAAAATTTGGCTGCATCCGACAAAACAAAATTCCTCCTCCAAACTACTTGATTTGGAAGATATTCTTCATATCTACGCCTCAGATTATTGTGATCAACGGTCTTCTTAGTAGCGACTTCCAGTCTACGTTTCACATCGTCAAACATTATCTTGAAAAACTTATTTCTGATAGTAAAATCATGTTGTGAACCATCAGAGCGATTCATCTCGTGTAAGGCATAATCTTCACCCGACAGACACATATTTTGACCGAAGTTAATGAAATCAGGGGACAGTTTGGTAGTTTCCTGTTTAGCTGTTCTCAGAGCACACGCAAGCTTCGACAATTCAGAATTCATCGTTTTCAGAGTAGCATTCTGCCTTCCTGTAGGATTAGCACGAGGATGGTAATTTGCATTGAATTTCGGCCTACACTGATATCTATCCAGAAACTTAGAATCACGACCTCGAAATTGTGGTCCGTTATCACAAATAACAATTTCAGGCACACCAAAGATAAGGCACACATCTTCTTCCATCTTCTTAATCACAGTCGACGAATTAGAATTTCTGAAAGAAAAGACCAACGAAAATTTGCTCAAATAATCCGTTACCACAAGAATGTACGAAATTTCTTTATGGGATCTCGGCAAGGGTCCCATTAAATCTGTGGATACTACTTCCCACGGTCTAGACGGTTTATGATGAGAGACCATCTTATCCTTTGAACTTCCGACGAACCGAACAATGGCGAACATAACGAGCTACACCTTATCTCATCTTTGGTCAATAAAATCGTTCCGACAACCGAGCAAACGTTTTATAAATACCCATGTGGCCGGCTAAAGGAGAGTCATGAGCAGAACGAATAACTTCCAGTCGTATACTGCTAGGGACAACTAACTTCCAACTCTCCTCTAATGTCGAAAGTTTAGGATAATCCTGTTTTACATATTTAAAAAGTCTACCATTCGTCACGCCAAGACAAAAATTTCAGGGGATTTTGAGACATCATCAATCATCTTTTTCACACATGGATCAGGCATATAGTCTTCTACAGTTTCTACCTCCATAGAACTAACATCAGGCACAATCATATCTTTGACTCGCCTATGAACTACTGTAAAATAAAATTGTTGCAGACGGACAGACCACCTAGCCAACCTTCCTGTAGGATCCTTTAAATTCTGTAACCACTTGAGGCTTTTATAGTCGGTTACTACCTCAAATTTGATTCCTTCTACATAAGGCCTACACTTCTCTATGGCCCATACCACGGCCATGCATTCTCTTTCAGTGGTGGAGTAATTCTTCTCTTGTTTCCAGAGGGAGCGACTTAGAAAACACATTACTCGGTCACCATTCGGATGAGGTTTGGTGAGCACAGCACCAATGCCATACGCGGATGCATGTTTGAATGCTGAAGGGCAAGGAATAGTCAGGGCAACTGAGAATCGGTGCTTGGACTAAGCATTCTTTGATCTTACGGAAAGATTTTTCGCATTCAGGATTCTAGAAAAACTTCTTGTCCTTTCTGGTGAGGGCAGTTAAAGGGACTACTATCGATGAAAACTGCCATAAACCTCCTATACCAAGAGAAAGTCCCAACCAAACGACGAACCTCTCTTACTGTTTGTGGCCGAGGTATCTCTAACATGGCTGCCACCTTGTCACTATCCACTCTCAGACCTCTAGAACCAACCACGTATCCCAAATACTTCATTTCTTTCCGACACAGCTGACACTTGTCCTAACTAATTGTAATATTTTGCCTCTCTCAATCTACGAAGTACTTCATTAAGAACTGATAGATGTTCATCAAATGTTTGGGTCACGATAACTACATCATTGAGGTATACAAACACATGGGGCTCTAAATCTGGTCCCAGCAATTCATCCATAAGCCGCGGCCAAGTAGCTGGAGCTTTGTGTAGACCAAACGGCATTCGACGAAATTGAAAAAGCCCACGATTTGGAGCAACAAAAGCAGTATATGGACTTGCCAATATGCAGACTTCACAACAAGGTTAGACAGATAACGTGAATCTTTCAACTTGTCTAAAATATCGGAAATCAAAGGCAGAGCGAGAGAGTTAGGTAAGTATCTCGTACACTTACGGAATTCAACTTGCGATAATCCACGCAAAATCTAAATTTATCACTACCTTTCTTCCTAACCAACAGAATTGGAGAAGCCCACGGACTATTACTCTTCTCTATGACTCCCATTCTCAACATTTCGTCAAGTTCATTATCTATAAACTTCTGCATGATCGGCGACACTCGGTAATACCGCTGCTTTATCGGCTCAGAGTCTGTCTTAACCACGTGATCTGTATGTGAAGTACATCCCAATCTTTCTCCCATAGACTGCTTATATTGGTCTATTACAGCTTGTAATCTCAACTGTTCCATTGGATTAAAAACAGTTCTGCTGTATCTGCTGCTTTTCTATTTCCAACGAAAATATTTTTTCCGATTCTCCAGAAAAGAACCACTCTCCACGTCTCAAATCAGGAACAATACCCATTTTAACAAAGAAATCCACTCCAAGTACCATAACACTAGGTAACTCTAACGCAAAAATAACCTCGATGAGAGTTACTGGAACATCCATTGTACCTAGGGTATCCATTCTAGAAGTATTTGCCATAAGAGCAGTGTGTTTCTTAGTCTGGCTCAGAGATAAAACAAATTTACTCAAAATATCGCAACCAGGAGCTCCGATAAAAGTTCTCGTAGAACCACAATCAAGCAAAGCTAACAAATCTTGTTCCAAAACGTTAACCTTAAGATATGCTCGTTCATCATTTTCAGCATGATCGAGAATATACGCTAAAAGAACTTTCACAGTTTCGACCGATAGGACCGGATCAGACTTAACTCAGTCGCTTAAGTCCGCCGCTTGGCGTTTCCCTGAGCGCATAAAGGACATGTTCTCGTGGTGTATCCCTCTCTTTTGCAACGATAGCAAAATTTTTTAGACGGAACGGAACACCCAATAGCACCATGGCCAAGCTTATTGCACCTAAAGCAAACAATTTCGCCAGCTGCTGAATGACGACTGGTCCCAGGAGAGACTATCAAGCGACTCAACAACATGTAAATAGGCCAGATCTAGCTCCAGCGCATTGCCTCTTCGATTCGGCCCAGAATAATTTTCCACGGCTTCCCTCCTTGCCTCGAGTCTTCTACAAAGAGAACGAAGGTGAGATATCGACGAAATCCCCATTGAAACCTAGTTGGTTTTGATAAAAAGGCGAAATATTTCTAAGCAAGATCTTGAACTTTGCTTCTTCAAAGATAGGGCAGGACAATCGCTGAAAGTACTTGGACATAACGGCCAAATACGTTCCAATAGTTTCTTGAGATCCCTGTGTACGTTTTTTAATCTCCTCGAAAAGCTTCTCCTTATAACCAGAAGGCAGGTACTCTTCTTTAAAAAATTTTACAAGGTCATCCCAACTATTCACCTCCAATCTGCACTCTTGATAAAACTGATAAGCTCTTCCAGTGAACAGATCAATACCAGATTCCAACAGAATATCTTTAGAAACATTTCTAGCTTTCCTCAATTCATCCACCCTTTCAAAAAAGCTGTGACAGACCAACCTTTCTTGTCGCCTGAAAACTTAATATCCCATTTATTAGGCAAAATAGGCTTCACAGAAACCATACCAGTCTGAGTTCGAAGTTCAACGTGGGAGGACGCTGATGCGTTAATAATACCATTGGTCTCATCCCCTCCATCGGCTAGACTTTCGAGCAAATGTAACTCGGGAGGAACAATAGCTTGACGCTTCTCGAATTCACGCAATTGCTGGTTGAGCCTTTCCATAAGTGACAGTGTAAGAGCAAGCAACTCAGCTTTCTTCTTCGATTTTTCTTCATCACCATTATCTATTTTCATATTATCTAACCGAGTGAGAACAAAAGACAATCTAGTCTGAAGTCCAAGAAAAACTAAACTACTTATAGTATCTTTGAAGTTTGCCACTTCAGGGGTAATAGCTGTCAACTTCTCTTGTTCCAACTGCAGAGCTAAAGCAAGACGATGACGCATTTCCTGTACCGATTCCTCGAAAGTAAGCATATAGTCAAGCTCATCCTGTCCAAGTCTGTTAACAGTAATCTTTCTGGTAGCCATCTTGAAATATTGACAATAACACCACACTCAATATTCCAACACTACTTCAAATACAACATATATACAAAAAGAAATGCACCAACAACAATTTCCACACCTTAATCAAGTTTAGTCGCACTTGAACTATCAACAAAAAAAAACTAAGTACAAACTATAACTACAACAAAATTTTACAAGTCCAAAATTCGAAGAAAATGGACCCCCTTTTCAGGCCAAGACCCACACGTTGGGCGACAGAAAATTGCTGCGTTAATATTTTACCTACCTAAATGTTGGTGAGTATCGAGCGGCCGCCAGCGAAAAGTGGACACAGGGGTGGGTAATATAGGATTTTAAATAAAGGCGTCATCTAGTTTGTGCGCTCTACACCTCACACATTCTGTTAAGTCTACACTAGAAAAATCCTTCGTAGGTTAAAAAAAGAATCCAAAAATATTTACAAAATTTACTCAAAAGGGTGATATCAAAACTTTAAATATTTTTAATTGTAAATAAATATTTAATTAAATTATAAGTCTCAAGCTATGACGTTCATGTTCACTATCAATATTGATCTTGCTACATGCTGCATAGTAAAACAAAATTATTTGTGACCTTTTTGGTCGGATTAAACCGGGCGTGTACACGTACGGTTCACATAAAATATAAAATAAATACAGGGTGAGTGACATCTAAAGGCAGAGCCGAAAACACAAGGTAGAACTCGCTAAAATAAGTACATATGCTTAATAAACATAAGCTCAAAAACGCTTGGTTCTCCATATACAGCGTGTTGAATTTTTTCCAACAATAACATATTTTTTTAATTTCTTTCTAGCCCATTTAGGAATTTCAACCAAATTTGGTACACATTATGCATTGGACGGTTACCATTTTGTGCAATAACTTGACCCCGTTCAGATGACCAGCGGCGTAGATACAAATAGTTACTCAAAATAATTGTAAAAAAGTAGTACGGTCCTGTGCAAAACCAAAAATTTTGCCTTTTTGGATAGCCCATTCAATTTGGAACAAAAAGCGAGTCTTGGTATTTTTTATTTTTGGTACAGTTTCTTCGTAATTTCGGATTTTTGAAACGAGTGCCAAGGTGATTATGCTGGCATTTAAAATAAAATTATTTGTATCTAGGCCGCTGCTCATCTGAACAGGGCCAAATTATTGCACAAAATCACAACCCACATGTATCAAATTTTGTTGTAATTCCTAAATGGGCTCGAAAGAAATTAAAAAATATTTGGAAAAGTTTCAACACGCTGTATATGGAGAATCAAGCGTTTTTGAGCTAATGTTTATTAAGCATATGTGCTTATTTTAGCGAATTCTACCTTGTATTTTCGGCTCTGCCTTTAGATGTGACTCACCCTGTATAGTCACGACGTTGGCAATAGTTAATCACAACGTCCGTATTTAGAATGAACACAACTTACGCAATAGTACACACACAACGTCCGTAAAGTAAACACAACATCCAAAAAAGGTACGCTACAACAGTATACGTTCAGAATTGTATACGTAGCTAGCTTAGTTTTACTAGTTAGGCACGATACATGCAAAAAAAATAAGCGTGCAAGACTTATCTGTCAACGGGCTTTTAAAATTTTGATGTCCCTGGGCAAAGATACTTCTGCAGCGGGCTGCAGTCCAAGGTTCAGAACGTCTAGGACAATGTAGAAGGTACCACCAAGTCTTCACTGTTAGTGAACTCTCAAAGTCACGCTCCAAAACTCAACTCCAAAACAAACAGAACTTGTTGTCCATAATTGAACACTTAAAACTCAAGAACTTTGAAACTTGTGCTTGCGTAAAAAAAAACCAGAAATAAATGACCAAAAGCAGTCGCTGCAAATAGATAAGCGACTTTGGACTAAAGTTAGTTCCAACAAAAAAACAATACAAATTCCAACCTACCTCGGAAAAAAGGTTTTTTGGTTCCTTCGAAATAACCTTGAGCTAAAGTCGGAACTTTCTGAACATATCTGTTCTAAAATAAAAACCACAATCAGGAAAATGAATTATTTACAAAGTTATCTAGCACAGCAGATTAATCAAAGTGAGCAAAAGCTACATTCAAATCAACTAAATTGACGCCGGGAAAACTTCCCGAAAATTTGCCATGCTATTCAACCGAATATCAGAACTCGAATCTAAGACAAAGGCGGGCGGCCAGAAAAAAACGAAATCCGCCGGGATCCAGAGCGACGACAAAAAATTATTGCTCGATTCTAAGGTATGAAGGACATATTACAACTTCCGACAGATGGCGCTATGCCAATCAACAGGCACCCAGTACTGCGGAACCATGCTTGCATTTTCCCCCAGCGTTAGATGACGCTGGAAAAACAGGTGGCTTGCATTAGAAAATATGCCAGTTGCCGATTCATTCTGGCCGATTGTGTTTCACAAAAAACTGGACAAAACCATGGAATATATGGAACAATAGCAGTGAGTAGAATATCAATAATTATTCGACAATCCGCGACCAAGTACTTCAAAAACCAATCCAAGTCCCAATTAAAACATAACCTATACTGCTTGTCTTGGTATTTATTGTTCTACTAATAGCTAATAATATTCCACTTTTCCAGGTCCCAGAAGAAAATAACAAACCACGAAAGCGATCACCTACAAATAACACGAGCAAAAGCAAAGCACTGGGGCACTCGACAGAACTTCGAACACAATCGCACAAGGTAAGTACCCAAAACACTTCCAGCACTACGACTCGTCCATGCTATAAAGCACCTAAACGCATCGCTTAATAATTATTTTCCAGGAAACAAACACTACAAAGCCAAGAAAAATCCTTACAGAATCAGCTAACCAAATCTCGAAAGCTACGAGGAACAATTTGACGACAGAACAAAATTTCTTCAAAGTGAGACTACTTATAAAATGGTACTGTAAATAAACTACATGAACTATATAAAGTTTCTACCATCTTATTAACTTCGACTGCAACAAAATAAATAGATTAAATTTATTCCCAATTAGAGCGTTCCCAGATCTTTCACCAAATTTTCAAAATCTACCAATTTGGAAGGAAAATTAGCTTTTCGTATAAGACTGCATTTTCAAAAATTCATTTACCCCTAAATTCAAGATGGCGGAAAACCTGAAAGGGGTTGATGGTCGAAAACTCGGATTTAAGCTTTCTATAAATATGGTGTACTATGGATGGAAAAAATTTTTTTCCTATCCAATGAATTGCATTATTACCCATATAAATCCGATTAAATTTACTGGATTATGTCGGTATTCTGATCTTCTGTGTTAGAAGTCAAGGAGTGAGGTTGGCGTTCTTCAGGGCTCGGCAGCGTGGGTTAACTATCGCGGGTTATATTTTAGGACTGCCACCGCGATTTTTTCGCTTGTTACGCCGTACAAAAAAGCGTAAGAAACAAAAATGTACAATGAACAATGTACCACAGTCGACTCTAGGAGAAGCCCTGAAGTAGAGAAAACTGGCAACAAGGGATGCGGGTCCACGTCGCGCGCCCTAACACTGCCTGTCAGTTGATTTTAAAAAAATGCAGGCGGTAAACTTGTGTCAGCTTTTGGTTTCCCAAAGGACGAAAATTTAAGACTCAAATGGTTAAATGCGATTCCAATCAGAAGAAATTGGTCTCCTTCAGAACATTCCGTTGTCTGTTGCTTACATTTTCCGGAGAATTATATGATTTGTCAAGACACTCATCGTTTGCCAGACGGCACTGCGCGAAAGATTCCCACAAAAATTCGACTTGCAACAAATGCAGTGTCCTGTATTTTCCCAAATTTGCCCCATTATTTATCGAAAAATATAATAACGCCAAGAAAAACCCCAGAAGAGAGAAGAAAAGCGTATCAAGAGCAAGCTAATAAATTAAATGAAGCTTTTGAGAGATCAGATATCATGAAAATTTCGAAGATTTGGTTTTAAATTATAAAAACAAAATTAATATATTTGACTCTTGGACAATCAAAGTTACCAGTTACAAAATATACTTTTATGTTCTAGATTTAAGTAAAGACTCTATCAGCATCATTAATCAGGTAACAGTAGATAGTAATAGGATAGTGAAAATTTTTACGAACGGAAATGAACTAACATTTAGTGACTTAAAATGGATTTTACCTTTTGACATGAAACTTTCCAGGTGGTCCCAACTAGAAAATCTTCTAAGCCGTTTTAAAAACTCATGTTTCGGAGTTAATCACTCGGTTAATTATTACATGGGAAAGGCATTACATTTAATAAAGATTTCGACGGCAGTTCAGAGGACAATAGTTTTTGCAACATTTTACTCATGTCAAAAAGGAAGGGATATTCTTCCGGGACTATAATTATGACTTTTATGTTATATACTTTTTCGCCTTGTGCCTATGACTTAATGCGGGATTACCTAAACTTACCAAGTAAAAGATACCTACAATACCTTTCCTCTAGCCTGGATGTAGCTCCTAATACATGCCCGAATACTACCGATATTGACAGAAATACACATAATTACCTACAGTATGTATCCAGTTCCTTGAAGGATATCGAAAAAGTAGTTGTTCTTTTAATTGATGAAGTATATATATCCAAAAGATTAGATTACAGAGGTAACGTAATTGGAATATCTGCTAGTGAAAATTCCGTTGCTACAACTATATCAACGTATATGATTTGTTCGGCTTTTGGAAATTTTTGCGAAGTGGTAAAATTATTACCGGTACATAATATCAAAGGTTGTGAAACGTAATTAGCATGGTACAAAAATGTGGGTTTCAGGTTTTAGATATAATAACAGACAATCATAGAATTAATAGAACAATGTTTGCATCTTTGACTAATCAAATCAAATATAATCAATAATTGGAGAAATCTAAAAATTGTGGACAACACATTTGTATATCCGGATTTCGAAAATCCTACGATATTAAGAAATGCAAAGTTACAGGATGTAAAAAATGTTTATAATAAAGAAAAATATTTAGTAATAAAAAAAGCCTTCAAACTCAATCACAAAACACTTTATCCCAATAACCTTGAACGAGAAAAAGGACCATCTTGCAGACAACATATGTCACTTCTTTAAACAAATTTGGCTTTTACGACACTTCCAAATCTAGAAGTAATAAAACATTGGTGGGATATTGTAAACAATACGAGTGTCATCAAAGGAGATATCAAAAGAAATGAATGGTGTAAACCTATTTCAGGACCCGACGATTTTAGAGTTAATTTCGTAAAGAAATTATTTTATGGCTAAATACGTGGCACAACCTCGACAATAACAACGGTCGGCTAACTAATAGTAGCGGAGCCCAAGCCGGGATTTTGGGATTTACTCCAGCGCGACAGATTAACATATGGGGGGATACCTTGCACCCTGTTGAGTACCTCCACCATATCTAAGCCTTCTAACCAGGGCCGTGCGTGTAAGACAGCCGATCAGAATAGTAAAAAAAATCGATAGGTGGATATACTCGAGCGCGTCAGATTAAGATATGATGGGTTAATTACATGCTGAAAAGGGTGAAAAGTGTGCATTTCAATAATCTGACGATTTGAGCGTGACGTAAGGGGGCGGGAGGGTCACAAACTTGCAAAAAAACGTTACCTCGACTTTCTCGAGCGCGGTCGAATATTTTTTTATTTTTAAGGAAATATGTGGTGCCTCAGCACTATTGTGCTATGACAACGACTGATATCTAGGTCGTGACGCAAGCACACACCTTTCCTCGTCGATACCAATGTATAATTAATCGAATTAATAAACCGACACTCTAACTGGTAACATGTGTCTTATTGAAGAGAACATCAAATACTCCTAACGACCACATGGCGACCCTGCAAACTTAGTGCTAACCACTGAGAACACTGAGAAGATTATGGGAACGAAACAGTCAAAACAAGAGGAAATAGTTATCCAAACAGGAAACAACGGCGAAACTTCGGCAACTGCTTCGGCTACGACGACAAGAGAAGTAATGAGCGCTACAGTGCTGGTATTGGCTTCAGTAATTATACTTTGGTTCATATGGAAGCAATGGCAAAAATCTCTGGAAAGAAAAATCAGGAGGGAGATAGCGCGTAGCGTGGAAACAGTTAAAAAAAAATAAAAAAAACGCCCCGACGATTCCCAAGACCGAGGTCCGAAGAGCGGTCACACCTTGCGAACTTCAACAGGTTGTTCCACACCGGGACCTGCATCGAGGGAACGGCCTTAGCGTGGCGCAATGCCGCTAGGCTGCAACGCGGGACTAGGACAACGATATGGCTACAGCTGACTTTAAAAAATTGTATGAAGACGTCAAGACGTTCCACGCAAACCTAACGAAGGACACAGGTTAGTAGATATTATTAGTATTATTAATTTAGGTTATTTTGGGGTTAAACTTATAAACGAAGCTAAAGAATACATAGTCGCAATAACAAAATATTTAGGAATCTGTGAAAAAATTTTTGAAAATAGACTGAATATTGATTGTAGTAATACTAATAGTAACGAAAAGATGGAATTTGATTTCAAAACAGCTTCTCACCTAATTTCCGAATTTAGCAGAGAACCAGGTAAAATTGTAGACTTTCTAGACACCGTAGAGTACTACTATGATTCACTTAAAGATGACGTTAATAAAAAGTTATTAATAAAATTTTTTATAAAAACTAAAATTAAAGGTAAAGCCAAAAACGTAATTCACACAGAACCTACTACTTTTTCAGAATTAAAATCTCCTTTAGTTAAAAAAAAATTTTAGCCTCTGTTCAATATAATCTGAGCAAATGTAGACAATTTGACAAAGACGTCTCATTTTACGCATCCCAAATCGAAACTTTAATAAACGACTTGAACGAAATATGTCTAGAAACACAAGACCCTGATGCACGAGAAACAATTGAAAAATTAAACGACCAACAAGCTTTACATATTTTCAAAAATGGATTAAAACAGGAGATCCAAACTATTGTTTTAGCTTCTAGGGTAGATTCTTTCTCTAAAGCAGTCGAAATCGCATTGGAAGCTGAAAGCTCACAAAATACTCAACTTCCACATGGCAGCGTTTTTCACATTAATAGAGGGTTTAGAGGAAACAGAAGTAGAGGACAGTTTCGTAACACCCGCACAAATTATCACGGATTCTACCGTGGAAACACCAGCCGCGGAAATTCTCGAAATAACTATCGTGGTTATACTCGTAATACTTATTATACGCCAGAAAGAAGAAACTTTAATTTTAATGCAAGAAGAGATAATTATAGGCAACAAAATTTCAGATCTAGAGGTTATGCACACCTTCAAAATGTCAACATGGTACAAAGAAATGCGGAACCGAATAATTTTTTAGACCAACCACCGGCGAATCATTCGCCAATAACGAGAAATTCAGAACAAAATTAATTCTAATAACAAGCAACAATGCAGATTACGTCGATATATTTTGTGAAATGACAGGTAGGATCACGTCTTTCTTGATAGACACAGGGGCTGATATTAGTTGATGCAAAACAGGTGTAATACATGGTCCAAAAAACATACTCTATGGAGAAAAATGCCAAATAGGCGGAATAACAGCACACTATCTTTACTCAAGGAACTATTAATACAAAATTATCTATAGGTAACCACAAAAATTTCATATAGTCGACGATTCCTTTCCGATTCTTACCGACGGAATTATAGGAAAAGACTTTATAAAAAAATTTTTTTGCTTCTAGATTATACAAATTGGTCTATGACAATCAATAACTCAAAATATAAAACATCTGTTACAATTCCCATAAAAACAAAAATACCAGACACTAATGTAATATTAATTCCGGCGCGCAGTTAAATAATACACCCAATTAATAAACTATTTTCAGAAGACAACATAATACTAAATAAGGAAATTGCTGAAGGTGTATTTTTGAGTAACTCTATAGTTCCTAGTAATGGAATTCCCCATATAAAGCTATTAAACACTACTGACACAGATATTTTAGTAAAAGATTTAAAAATCGTAGGTGAACCAATTTCACAATACGATATATGCACTTTTAATATAAACGGTAACATAACGCACGACGACACCAGGCCAACAAGATTACTCGACGAAATTCGCTTAACCGACAATGACACCGCAGCAAATAAAACAATTTTGGAGTTATGTACACAATACAACGACATATTTTACTTAAAAAATGACGAATTATCTGCATGTAATTTTTACAGACAAAAAATAACCTTATCAGACAAGACTCCTACTTACATAAAAAATTACAGAACACCTCATTCGCAAAAACAAGAAATTGATAGACAAGTTTCAGAACTATTAAAAAACGACATAATAGAACCTTCCATTAGTCCCTATAACTCTCCTCTCTTACTAGTAAAAAAGAAATCCAGTGGCGGACAAGAACAATTTAGACTGGTCGTTGATTACAGGCAACTAAACAAAAAAAATTGTTATTGATAGATTTCCATTAACTCGAATTGATGATATTCTCGATCAACTCGGCAGAGCAAAGTATTTTTCCACCATTGATTTGGCAAGTTCTTTCCACCAAATCGAACTTGAAAAAGCGTCTCGCCCTCTTACTGCCTTTTCGACACCTACAGGACATTTTCAATACAAAAGATTACCTTTTGGACTAAATATTTCCACAAATAGCTCTTCTCGTATGATTAATATAGCCATGGCTGGTTTAGACGCGGATGCCTTTCAATACGTAGATGATATAATTGTATTTGGTTGCAGCCTGCAACATCATAATAGAAATCTAAAAAAAGTTTTTGAAAGATGTCGAAAATACAACTTAAAAATCAATCCTTCCAAATGTTCATTTTTACAAAACGAAGTCACTTATTTAGGTCATTTAATTTCCGACGAAGGCATTCTGCCTGACCCAAAGAAATATGAAGTAATAAAAAATTACCCAACACCGCAAAATTGCGACGAAGTACGAAGGTTTATCGCCTTTACTAATTACTATAGGCGATTCATACCAAAATTTGCTGATATAGTATACCCATTAAATAGATTATTAAAGAAAAACACACGATTTCTATGGTCAGCTGAGTGCGAAAATTCATTCATGACTTTAAAACAAAGACTTATGGAACCACCAATCCTTCAGTATCCTGACCACTCACAAACATACATTTTGACGTGCGACGCATCAAATTTCGCATTAGGATGTGTCTTATCTCAAGGTGAATTAGGAACCGACAGACCTATAGCATATGCTAGTAGAACACTAACTAAACATGAATTAAATAAAGCTATTATAGAAAAAGAACTCTTAGCGATTTATTGGGGTATCACGTATTTTAGACCATATCTTTTTGGAAAAAAATTTACCGTAATAACCGACCACAAACCCCTTGTAGCACTCTACACTCACAAAAACCTACCCCTTGTAGCACTCTACACTCACAAAAACCTATCTTCTAAATTAACACGAATACGACTAGAGCTACAAGACTACGAATTTGACATAAGATATAGAACCGGAAAAGAAAATAATGCGGACGCCCTGTCAAGAATAAGAATAGATTCAAACCAGTTAAAATCACTCATTCCTAACGTCGCTATTATGACTCGTGCCATGACAAAACAGAACAATGAAAACAAGAATATTTCTTCTCCACCAAGTCACCAGCCTGATCAACTGGGGACCTGGCAAGTAACATCATTATCCGACATTAAAAACTTAAAAAAACTAAAATTTGATATTAAATATGACATAAATAAAAGGCATGCTTACGACCGAAATAAATATAATATATCAGAGAAAAGGCAATACATTATATGTACGTTATTAAGTGATAATCTAATCCAAAACTTAGGTTTGGCATTGGAGAAACTTATAACACAATACGACAAGATAGCGCTATCAAAAGAAGATGATTTATTTAAAAATATAAATGTAGCCCAATTTAAAGTAAAGTATAATATAATATATAATAAATATAAATCCGGATTAAAAATTCTCTTGTACGACCCCCCAGTAAGAATCGAATCAGAAAAAACACAAAATGAGCTCATAAAAAGTTATCACGATTCCTTACTAGGAGGACACACCGGTGTGAAACGTACGATAAATAAACTAAAGCAAAAATATGTGTGGAAAAATATGGCGAAAATGGCTAAAAAGTATATCTCAAACTGTATCGAATGTCATAAATCAAAAATAATTGAACATACAAAAGAAAATTTAATAATAACTGAAACTCCTGAGACGAGTTTTGAATCAATCTCGGTGGACACAGTTGGTCCTCTTAAAATAACAGAAAGTAATATGCGTTACATAATTACTGTCCAGTGTGATCTGACAAAATTTATAGTCGCGATACCCATAGAAAATAAAGATGTTAAAACAATAGCTAGGACACTCGTAGAAGACTTCATGTTACTATTCGGAATACCAAAAATTCTGAAGACAGACTTAGGGACAGAATACATAAATAATATTCAAAATTCAGTCAATAAATTACTTAGTATAAACAATGTAACATCGACAGCTTTTCATCATGAATCACTAGGTTCGATAGAAAGGAACCACAGAGTTTTAAATGAATATTTAACTACTTTCTCGACTGATTCCAACTGGGACAAACTACTTCATTTTTATACCTTTTCTTACAATACCACCCCTAATACAGACTCACTATATTCACACTATGAACTCGTCTTTGGAAAACTCCCAAATTTACCAAATGACGTACAAAGACAGACAGACCCAATATACAACATAGACGACTATGCAAATGAACTGAAATATAGACTCAGAGAAGCCCATAAACAAGCACAAAACTCATTAAACCTATAAAAAATAAATCGAAAGAAACAATATGACAAAAAAACAAACCCCTCTAACTTCAACGTAAATGATCTAGTAATGTTACGAAGAGGACTACAATATAAGTTGGACACCCCATACACTGGTCCTTATAAAATAACAAGTCAAGGCGGCGTAAATTCAACTATACTTATCGATAATAAAGCTAAAACAGTTCACAACAATAGACTAATTTTACATAAAAAAAGCCAGAGACTAATATTCTTCGTTTCAAAAAAAAACATGTATTATTAATAAAGTTTCATAGAATTATATCGAAACCTTTTATTTTAATATCATATTTATAATTATATATACCTCCATACCTATATACATATGTTGTAAATTTTATATTGAGGATATTTTGAAATATTTTAAATAAAACAATAAAATATTCTAAGATGTACATAATATGTAAACTTATCTTAGTATTTGTAATTGTACCTATCTTTTGTAAAGGGGGAAGGTGTGGTGCATCAGCACTATTGTGCTATGACAACGACTGATATCTAGGTCGTGACGCAAGCACACACCTTTCCTCGTCGATACCAATGTATAATTAATCGAATTAATAAACCGACACTCTAACTGGTAACATGTGCCTTATTGAAGAGAACATCAAATACTCCTAACCACCACAAATAATATAATCTGCCGATTTCCACAAGCCGAAGTAACAAAAATCGTCGATAAAGTTTAGCGCGTGCAACTAGCTGCTGTCAAGCATGTATTCCGCACTCCGCGCCTCTCTCTCCCTTTCACTCTTTCTCTCGCATCGTCCCCACACGCCAGCCATCACGCCATCACGCCATCACAGCTAATCACAGCACTCGTGGTATTATACAGGGTGTAACTAAACTGATGGTCAAAAATGAAACCACGTATTCTTGGAGTCAAAATAAGGGCACTTCTTCATATATTTTTTTCTCCTACGGGCCATAGTTTTTTTTATACAGAGTGTAGAAGTTTGGAGAAAAATACACATATTTCTTAGTATTTCTAGAAGTATACGAGATATTTTCTTCAAACTTGGCGTGTCACATGAGCAGATGAGCTGTCAAACTTAAGGTTGACATGAAGCTTCTGAGGCTCCCAGTTGCGGAGATACAGGGTGTTAGTAAAATTAATTAGTTCAGAAAAATATGAATACCCTGTATAATCGCATTTTTTTTGAATGGTAAATTCGATGGTTAACAAAAAGTATCTCTTAGTATTTTTTCATATTCGCAGCCGTTTCTTAATTATTTTTAAAGAACGGCAACGCTGCAATGAACAATAGTCACTTTAAGAATAAATCTAGCAATCTGTGGATGTCAATTAAACTTTATTTAACAAAATACAAAAGCAAAAACAATAATAAAAGAAACGTATTGCTATTAGAAAATAAAATTATTAAATGTTCGAAATGTTCAATACACGCAACTATGCGTTTCCGCATGTTTATTATTGCCATTCGCAAGTCCATAGCAAAAGTGCATATCAGTCAATTCTTCAAATGAAAATATAATTTTTCAAAATATTGATACTAAGGTGCAAAGTTGGCAGCCAAATGATTCAAATAATGCCAAGTTTAATTGACATCCACAGATTGTTAGATTTATTCTTAAAGTGCGATTATACAGGGTATTCATATTTTTCTGAACTAATTAATTTTAATAACACCCTGTATCTTCCTAACTGGGGGCCTCACAAGCTTCATATTAACCTTAAATTTGACAACTCATCCGCTCATGTGACATGTCAAGTTTAAAGAAAATATCTCGTATACTTCTAGAGATACTAAGAAATATGTGTATTTTTCTCTAAATTTCTACGCCCTGTATAAAAAAAAATATGGCCCGTAGGAGAAAAAAATATATGAAGATGTGCCCTTATCTTGACTCCAAGAATACGTGGTTTCATTTTTGACCATCAGTTTAGTTACACCCTGAATGTACAGGGTTATTCAAACTCGATGTCCCTGGCCTCTTGTGGGCAAACGAAAAGAGAAAAAATATATCTGCTTCCGGGGTCTTAAATGGGACCAAACGAAGACTAAATTAAGATAAAATTGAGAATATTCGACAAACGACGCTTTGCGTCGCGGCGCCCTTCGAATTTTTTTGTAACGAACGTACATTTTTTATTTGATATTCGGATAGACCTGCTTTTTATCTATAAGTTTTATTTTAGACGTTTTGTCAAATTTTGTTTAGTTTAAGAAATATAGGTAACACAATATTTGAAAAGTCCACGTTCAACACCCTGTATTAGAGAAAATAAATTATTAAAAGCATATGTTTAAAGACAAAAATTCTTTAATTTTTAACAGACTACATATTTTTCTAAAAAAAAAACGCAAATATTCATTAAAAAAAAATCATGAAAACATTTTTTTCAAACCGTCAGATTATAAAAATCCCTCCAAATAATCGTCAGATTATGGATCAGCACGACCAGGACATCAAGCAGAACCATCTATAGGAAAATCTGACGCGCTCGAGTATTTCAAAATGGCGATTTTTTTGCATTTTCAAAAAGCCGCCACAAGCTGGCGTCACATCCGAATCGTCAGTCTATAGATTGGGAGCTTCTTTCGGGTTCACTTAACATCCCTTCTGAATATCTGACGCGCTCGAGTAAATTTTTTTCTTCCCATTTTTAACCCTTCCGTACGGCCGCCCCCACCATGCAAACCGGCAGATTAACATACCTACGTCATCGGAGACACGTGGGGCATATACACTTTCAATATCAATATATAATGACACATTTTCTGCAAAAAGCACTTCTGTTTTATTAGAAATAGTTGATTATTCGTTTAAGAAGTTTTCGATATCATACATACTGCCAGGTAAATTTACTACGGAAAAATTGGAAAAATGTTTTCGTAAATATAGGCTTTTAGGTGGGTGCAATTATAACGTCAGTTTTGATGAAATAATCAATTCCAAGAGAAAAATGCGAATCAAACATATATTTAGAAACGCATCGGGTAATACATTTTAATTTTCCGAAATACAAAAACAAATAATAGAAAATAGTTTCCAAGAATCTGATCTTGACTGGGTGATGCCCCAAAATGCTGAGAATAATAATTATAATAACGACAAATTTTTATATACAGGGTGTCGCGAAATTAGCCTGCCATAATTTACCAGCGTGTTCTACGATCTAAAAAAATTAAAAAAGTTCCTATAAACATGGCCTCAAGAATGCCCCCTAATGGGGCTATAGCCCCCGAAAGGGCAGTTTCACAAACGGGTTTCTATAAATATTTCCAGAACGAAGAAAGATAAAATTCTGAAATTTGGTATGTGTTGTACTTGTGAGATTTGACATTTACCGAGGTAGCGATAGTTAGACATTCTTAATCATAGGCGTCCCAAATGGGGGGTTCAGGAGTTAAAATTACCCCAATTTTTTTGTATACTTTTTTCTAGATTTCTTACGAAATTATAAAAGTTGAAGGTATTCTACGAAGAAAAGGTGCTCTTGTTGAACTTCGATAGCATGCATCGTTTTCGAGTAAACTCGTTTTGAAACTTTTGCCTATTAAAAATTAGCCTGCCATAATTTACCACCACGTTTTTTGATACAAAAAAAATAGAAAAGTTCCCATAAACATGGTTTCAAAAAAGTCCCCTAAGGGGGCTATACCCCCCAAAATGGACACTTTGGCAAACGGTTTTTTGTAAATATTTCCAGAACGAACAAAGGTAAAATTCTGAAATTTGGTATGTGATATACCTGTGAGATTTGACGTTTACCGCGGTAGACAGTTTGACATTCTTCATCATAAGCTTTCCAAATAAGGGGGGGTCAAGAGGTTAAAAATATCCCAAAATTTTTTTATGCACTTTTTTCATGATTTATTCTCCCAGGTATGTCACATACCAAATTTCAGAATTTTATCTTAGTTCGTTCTGGAAATATTTAGAAAAAAAAAACGTTTGCCAAAGTGTCCATTTCGGGAGCTATAGCCTTCTTAGGGGGCATTTTTGAGGCCATGTTTATAAGAACTTTTTCATTTTTTTTTTGGTCGCAGAACACGCTGGTAAAATATGGCAGGCTAATTTATAATAGGCATTTTGATGGCCCTCTGCAAAAAAATTTCAATACGATTTTACTCGAAAACGGTGCACGCTATCAAAGTTCAACAAGAGCACCATTTTTTCGTAGAATATCCTGAAATTTTAGAATGTCGCAATAAATTTGGTGGAAATGCACACACACAAAATTTAGGGTATTTTAACCCTTTAAGCCCCCTATTTAGGACGCCTATGGTTAAGAATGTCTAACTATCGCTACCTTGGCAAATGTCAAATCTCACAGGTACATCACATACCAAATTTCAGAATTTTATCTTTGTTCGTCCTGGAAATATTTAGAAAAAAACGTTTCTGAAACTGCCCCTTTCGGGGGCTATAGCCCCATTAGGGGGCATTTTTGAGGCCATGTTTACAAGAATTTTTTTCATTTTTTTAGGTCGTAGAACACGCTGGTAAATTATGGCAGGCTAATTTCGGGACACCCTGTATTTTGGCGACAGAGTATTTAGACGATTTCAAGGTAGACGAGTCGGCAGAAATATACATTTCTAGCTATGCTGCACATAAAATTACAAAAAAAAAATGAAATGTAATGTATGCACGTCTCTGGTGATTGAAGGTAAAGGTAATTTTGTATGCAATGAATATTAATTTCAAGTATTTGCAACGTGGAGGCTTGTCAGTTCCCACAGATCTAGTTAAATCAGTATTGCTTCATATGTGTGCCATATATCTACCGAGCATAATTTTCTATTTTTTCAAACATCTTGCTTAAGAATTATGTAAAAAAAAAGAAATAACCAAGTAGCGGACAGTAAGCGAAAAAGCAGGGAAAACATTGACTCTAAAAACAAAAAGAGAAAACTTAATACCTTTAAGTAGATGTGCATTCAGTTTTGTCTGATAATAATAATTGTACCTGACATGTGTTTGAATTTTAATAACTATGAACATTTTAGCACATATTAATTATTTTATTTAATTAACTTTGTATTATTCCTGTATATTCAATAAAATATGTTCTTAGATTTACGAAAATAAAGTATTGTTATTATTATTATCGACTTAGCCAAAATGCATTCGCATTCCCTCTACGGGGAACATTCACTCAGTTCCCGGGCATCCCGGATACCATAAGGATCTGGCTCGGAGGAGACCCTTGCCATGTTATCGGGCCTTAGGTGACATTGATGTTGTTGGATGATCCTGCATTCCCCATGTATTTCCTGACGGTTCGGGCTGTTGCGAGTAGTACCGCTTTCTGCATGGACCTGTAAAGATTGTCAGTTAGATCCAGCTCTTTGATGTATCTCAGCAGAGTTTTTGGTATAACACCAGTAGTTGACACGATGATTAGAACCATCTGAACGTTCTCCATTTCCCATTGCCTTCTAATTCGTTCTTCTAAGTCTCTGTACTTCGCGATATTCTCGGCCTGCTTCACACGCAAGTTGTTGTTTGGGATGGCCACATCAATCAGAGTTGTCTTCCTAGAAACTTTATCAATTATTATTATAAGGTCCGGCCTGTTATGGGCAACTCGTTGATCTGTCAGAACTGTACGATCCCAGTACATCTTGTAGTTGCTGTTTTCAAGAACAGGCTCCGGTGTGTTACTGTAATATGGGACCCTCTCTGCCTGCACAAGCAGCAGTTTTTCCGCCAGTTAATGGTACAAGATCTTGTCAACCGAATCGTGTTATTCCTTATATTCCGTTGATGCGAATATCTGACATCCCCCTGTTATGTGCTGGATTGTTTCTGAAGTTTGGCACCCGTATCTGCATCTGTCATCCACTACCGCTGCATCTCCTACAATGAATTTTAGGTAGTTGCGAGTTGGTATAACCTGATCTTGTATGGCCAGTAAGAAGCCTTCCGTCTCGGGGAACATTCGTCCTGAGGTCAGCCAACAGTTCGACGCTAACTTGTCGACATGTTCCTGGTTAACCCCATTAGGATGCCTCCCGTGCAGCGGCTTCTCCATCCACATCTGTAGTTTATCATTCTCGGTTCGGTGGTGATTTTGACGCTCCTGTTCCCTCAGACGTAGCGGTGTTGATACGTCTGCTCCGCATATAGCCTTATGGAGCTGTTGGCCTGCCTGTGGAAATAATTACGCAGATTTAATACTTGTTGGTCCCATTGCTTGCTGAGGTCTGCCAATCTTCTTCCTCCTAGTTGACGTGGCAGAGTGGTTCTTTCTACGGCGTTACTAGGATGATGTTTATGAGCTTTTGTCAGTAGTGTCCTAACTTTTCGCTGCAGGTGGTTGATGTCCGTGTTGGTCCAATTCACTATTCCGAACGAATAGCTGAGTACAGAGCACGCATACGTGTTCAGGGCCTTAAACAAATTCCGGCTGTTAAGATCAGTTCGCACTACTTGTCTCACTCTCTTGATGAATTCATTCGATAAAGCGGTCTTCATTCTTCGATGGTCTATCCTTTGATCTTGTTTCATCCCGAGATACTTGTATGTATCTCCCATGCTCATTGCTTCGACCTCCTGGTCGTCCTGCATCTCGTGTGCGCGTGTTCGAGTCTTCCTCCGACTATGTTAAGGGTGCGGCACTTGTCCAGTCCAAACTGCATTCCGACGTCCCTGGAGAACTCCTCTACAATTTTAAGCATTTGCGTTAGTTGGTTCCTGGTTGCGGCCATCAGCTTCAAGTCATCCATATATAATAGGTGATTCAACTTGATCACTTCTGCGTTGTTGTACTTGATAGTGAAGCCGTATTTCGTAGAGTTCAACCGATGTGATAGCGAGTTCATCGCCATGCAGAACCATAGTGGACTGAGTGAATCTCCTTGGAAAATCCCTCTTCCAATGTTGATTGTGTCGGTCTCGATGTTATCGCTTGCGGTTCTGAGTTGTATCTTAGTGCGCCAGGTTGTCATGACGTGTTCTAAATAGGAAACTATATGGTGATCTATTTTATAAAGTTTTAAGATACCTGTGAGCCAGTTGTGAGGTACGGAATCAAATGCTTTTTTGTAGTCCACACAAGCCATGTAGAGGTTTCGTTGCTTGGAATGACCCTCGTTGCAGATGACAGAGTCCATGATGAGTTGCTCTTTGCATCCCATTGCGCCCTTCTGCTGCATTGTCATGATGTTGTTCCGCTCGCAGTGAGCATATATTCGCTGCGTAAAGCAAGATGTGATTATTTTGAACAGCGTAGGAAGGCAGGATATTGGGCGGTACTTGGCAGGGTTATCTGTATTCCGCTGGTCTTTTGGTATCAGGTACGTTGCGCCTTGCGTAAGAAACAATGGCATTTTCAGAGGATCGAGCAAGACTTCATTAATTAAGGTAGTTAGTTGTTCATGCGTGCACCACAATTTCTTAATCCAATAATTTTGGAGATGATCTGGACCTGGTGCCTTCCAGTTGTGGGAATTCTTGATGACTTTGGAGACCTCATAGGTTGTGAATTGCTTATGTTGCATCTGGCTATAGTTCCGGCCTATCTCGCGTTCTTCACTGATCCAGCTTGCACTGACATTGCACGGACCTTGTGTGGCAAGTTGATTTCTCCAGAAACCATCAACCTGTTCTCTGCTAGGGTAACTCATATTTGTGGCATCGGCGCTAGAATTCAAGGTACGGTAGAAGCCTTTTTCTGATGGTTCAAAGAGTTTGTTGTCTCGTTTCCTATTGTTACTAGCCTTGTATCTCCTCAGACGCCCTGCGAAAACAGAAAGTTTTTGTTTTGATGTATCAAGCCACTGTTGAGCAGTGATGTTCGCGGGGTCATGCTGAGAATGCATTTGGGTGCGGCTCATTATTGCCTGCACCGCCCTCTGTAGATCTAGTTTTAACTCCTCTGATATATTCCGACTCTCGATCTTCCGATTTAGTCGCATCTCTCATTGGGCCACTCGTGGTTCTGGTCTTGCACGATTTAACTCTTGGGCCGTCTTGATCTTGGCTCCCATTACAGTGATGATTGCCGTTGCGGCACAGTAGATTAACATGTGCATATGTTCTAATGTTGGTGCCACTGAAACATAGTTAGGTAAAATTCTGATGTTCATAAAATCGAGCAAGATTGCCAGTTTCCTAGAAGAATTTAAACTTGGTAGTGGTGGTCTGCTCAGTGGGTCTGTGCCTTCGTATCGTATATTATTATTATTATTATTACTAAATATATTAACTACTTATATAAGGACACGTAAGGATCTGTAGATTTTTTTTCGTGATTTCGTTGTTTTCTGGATTGTGATCAAACATATCCAATTATCGAATCGAAATTCACGAGCGTGTCTAATTAGAATTCAAATAAAAGCGTTGAAAGTGTATTAGAACAGAGAAAGTGTAGCCAAAGCGCCGAAAAGTTCGTCAAAAAAGGCTGATCCCTATTAGCCCCGAATGACTGCGCTGCGTAGACCCGTTGAACCGTCCGGCGGCGTTGTTGCCACATGCTTGCACAGGGCTTGTAAGTTGGAGATGGTTGCGAATGTACCAAAAATTATTAGCTTTCAAAATGGAAAGGATTGAATTTGACAAAATTTGGACACCCTATTTCAAGAAAACCAATGGTGTTTTGACCAATGCCCATTTGGCATTTTTTTCTTCATTTTGAACGTACAGTTGATCTGTAGTGTGAAAGCGGTAGGTGAAAATTTTATGTTTCGAATATTGAAGTCAAAAGGTGTTTTGGAGCACATTTTGCCGATTTCAACGCAAACGGTTGATTTGATCGTTATGAAACAAGAGTACCTCTTTGTTGCAGAATGAAAAAATGCACTAAAATGATGGACCTGCAGGACCAAAAAGATAACCTGAAAAAAGTTACGAGTAAAAGCACGGTCCAAAAACAACGCAAGTGGCTCCCTCTGTGAGATACGGCGAAATTGACATTTTCAGCTTATTCCCCATCCTCAAAAACACAGCAGTGCCAAATTTCAGTTCAGCAGCTTGATTAGTTTGGGAGATGTAGCCATAATTCTATTTAAAAAAATGAACTTCTCTTAAACAAACAACATTTCTATAAGGCATATTGGCCTCAATCGTCATATTTTGGCCCAAAATATATGCAGTTGCTCTATGTCAGTACAGTTTAAAGAACCTATTTTTGGGGATAACTTCCACAGAAGTTGAAACTTGGTGCAGTCCTTTAGTAACTGAAGTGCAACAATTTTTGGTAAAAACATTTTATTCCCATCGACCAGAGGCGGATGGGCGGGGTAGCACAATGGGTTTAGGTTTAGGCAGGTTCATCATTTTAGTGCATCTTTTTATTTTGCAACAAAAGGGTACCCTGGTTTCATAACGATAAAACCAACCGTTTGCGTTGAAATCGGCAAAATGTGCCCCAAAACACCCCAAAAGCGATAGTTGAAAATTTGATTTTTCGAATTTTGTTGTTAACAGGTGTTTTGGGGCACCTTTTGCCGATTTCAACTCAAAGGGTTGATTTTATGGTTATGAAACAAGGGTACCCTTTTGTTGCAAAATAAAAAGATGCACTAAAATGATGAACCTGCGAGAAAAAAAAGCCTCAGAAAAGTTATGAGTATAAAACCCATTGTGCTACCATGCCCCTCTGCCTCTGGTCGATGGGAATAAATTGTTTTTACATAAAATTGTTGCATTTCAGTTACTAAAGGACTGCACCAAGTTTCATTTAAATCGCATAACTTCTGTAGAAGTTATTGCGATAAAGATGTTTTTCAAACTACATATTTATCACCCTGTAACTTTCTTATCATGCATTTTCGAACTCATGTTTATAGAAAACTTTTTGTTAAAAATTAAATTTTCTACCTGTCACAATACGTTGGCACCATAATTTAGAAACACACAGGGTGAGTCATTAATAATGGCACATAGTGCAACCGCATATATTTTGGGCCAAAGTATTACGATTGAGGCTAATATGCGTTATAGAAATATTGTTTGTTTAAGCTGCAGAACTGAAATTTGGCACTGCTATATTTTTGGGGGTGGAGAATAAGCGGAAAATGTCAACTTCTACGTATCTCACAGAGGGAGCCACTTGCGCTGTTTTTGGATCGTGCTTTTACTAATAACTTTTTTGAGGTTATTGTTTTGGTCCTGCGGGTCCATCAGTTTAGTGCATCTTTTGATTCTGCAACAAAGAGGTACTCTTGTTTAATAACGATAAAATCAACCGTTTGCGTTGAAATTGCCAAAACGTGCCCCAAAACACTTCTTGACCTAAATATTTGAAAAATCAAATTTTCACCTACTGCTTTCAAATGTTACAGATCAACTGTACAACATTAAAAATTAAGAAAAAAAATGCCAAATGAACATTGGTCGAAACACATTCGTTTTCTTGAAATAGGGTGTCCAAATTTTGCCGAGTCTCAAGTTTGAAACTGAAAATTTTTTGGGACATTGTTCATATGGGTTTTTTTCTCGCTTTAAATGGTACAGTCGTTGTGTAATATTTGAAAGCAGTAGGTGAAATTTTTATTTTTCGAATATTAGAATCAACAGGTGTTTTGGGGCACGTTTTGGCAATTTCAACGCAAACGGTTGATTTGATCGTTATGAAGCAAGAGTACCTCTTTGTTGAAGAATCAAAAGATGCAAAAAACTGATGGACCTGTAGGACCAGAAAGATAACCTCAAAAAAGTTACGAGTAAAAGCACGATCCAAAAACAGCGCAAGTGGCGCCCTCTGTGAAATACGTAGAAATTGACATTTTCAGCTTATTCTCCATCCCCAAAAACATAGCAGTGCCAAATTTTGGTTCTGCAGCTTGATTATGTTGGGAGATGTAGCCAAAATTCAATTTAAAAAACAAACTTCAACGCCCTGTATCTCTTAAGCAACCAACATTTCTATAAGGCATATTAGCCTCAATCATAATATTTTGACCCAAAATATATGCGGCTGCACTATGTGCCATTATTAACGACTCACCCTGTATATTCTAATCCTCCCTGAGGCCGGCGCTGGGACGCACGTGCTATGTATCTTTACTAAATTATTAGTTGGTCGTTTATTTTTTAACATACCTCGACACGGTACTGTTTTACAAGTAACAGATCTCTTACAAAGGCCTCGAACACATTCTTGCTTAGGCATACGTAACTTAATTTGGGTTGCTCGCCCATATATTTCAGAAGTTTATTGGTACATTCTGCTACAAATTTTGCATCGGATCCATGACAAGTATAGTAGTCAGATCGGTTGAAGAATCTGATCGTTGATGAAGGTTTCTGAAAATAAAAAATGGGCATCTCAGTATTGGTGTATGTTTATTTAGTTAGTATGAAATAACAGTCACTGGAAAATTGCAACATTTTGGTGATCTAATTTCCGAGAAAGGAGAGTTCTGACAAAGGACAGTCGTAATGGACTAATTATTATATTTATCAGTTTCAAGAAGTAGACATTTATCGTATTTTGCAAACATAAACAACATATTTTTTTAATGATCCGATATTAAATAATTATGTGCTTGACATATTAACACAATTTGTGCTAATGCCAAGAATAGCCTTTTGTTTTTGAATTTACTTTACATATGAAATGTTTTTTTTTTTCATAAACAATTACAGGATAACAACTATTGCAATATTTATTTTTATTCTATATAATTAATCCATTCGAAATATTTTAGTATTTTAGTAGATAATTCCGTATCTGAAATAATAACAGAAACCTCACCAAACCTTTGTCCCTATAACTTTGTTCAATTGATATTTGTTGATTTGTTATGGAATATGAATTTTCACTTTATTTGTTACAATTTTAAACTTTTTTTATGAATTATATGTTAGTTGTATGGTAAGAACCATTCTTTTTAAATTTGCTCATGCTCTAGATTTTATACAGGTTGTCCCAAAAATCAGAATCACCCATTGGAGGGTTGATACAACGAATGCCATTGTTGTTGTCCAATATTGTTTATTAACCACTTTAAATAGCAACAAAATTGCAAGGTTATAAAAAGTGTAATGAAATTTTCACTAAGCGAGAAACTTTTTTATTTGTGGAAATTTTTATGTACATGCTGCGAGGGAAATGTGCCCAAAACATGAAAGAAGTTTTTGGTAAAAAAATTACCTATAGCGCCTATAGTTTTTGAACTGTGGTTTTTTTTGTGGCTCGCGCTACTCGCGTGGAACGCAAAATTAATCCCTTGCGTGAGAATAACCACGCGTGGCAGGCATGTCTCAACAACTAATGCGTAGTTTACATGGCAAGTGAAACTATCACAAGATAAATAGGTACCTTAGAGTACTTCCTAATAGTTTGGCAATGTAAACCCTCTCAGGGAGAACTATCTGCCATTGTAAACGATCTCTAAAAGAGTAGGTACGTCTCTGGGAGCGTTTACATAAACTATTTGGAAGTACTCTCAGATATACGACTTGTGATAGTTTTACCTCTCCGTGTAGACTATTCTATAACAGATCGCTGGTAAAATAAATTAATAATTTTAGACCAAATAATGTGGGTTCAAGCAGACCAATAAAATAAGAAATAAAATAACCAAATGGTGGCAATTTTTGAGTAGTAATTACAGTTTCCAGATGAACAAACAACCACCAGCTTATTTTATGTATCTGTTTAAAGTCACAATTTATTTAAAGAACTGCAAAATAAACATTTTTTATATTTTTGGATGTGAAAAACTGAGTTTTCAATTATTCGAAAAATGTGGGTTTTGATATGATTTTATACAGGCTGCCATGTGTTTTATAATGAAGTTCAAAATAGAAAATTCCTCGGAAAACCATAGGCATACCGTTAGGGTGGGTCCAAAGGGCTATTATTGCCACGTGATCTTGTATTTTAATAATTAATTTTTCCACGTTTCTGAACAGGCTGCCAATGAGAAGTATGCAAGTTCTTATTATGAAAATGTTGAAAAAAGGATGGCATAACTTTCGCGCATGTCCAAGTTCTGTTTAAATTGAATGTTATTTAATCATTTAAACGAGTTATTCGATGTAAAGTGTACTTGAACATGCGCAAACGGTATGCCATCTTTCCTTCAGCAGTTTCATAACCAGAACTTGCATACTTCTCATTGGCAGCCTGTTCAGAAACGTGGAAAAAATAATTATTAAAATACAAGATCACGTGGCAATAATAGCCCTTTGGACCCACCCTAACGGTATGCCTATGGTTTTCCGAGGAATTTTCTATTTTGAACTTCATTATAAAACACATGGCAGCCTGTATAAAATCATATCAAAACGCACATTTTTCGAATAATTGAAAACTCAGTTTTTCACATGAAGAACCCAGGATGTCTCTCTGATTCATACCTTATTGTAACGAAAAATGCATCTAAAGTTGTTATATCAGCTTTCAATGAATATGTCTGCACGGTTTTCTAACCTACTCAAAGATTTAGCAGATAAATTTTAAGTTTGGGTATTCTACTTACAGTTTTATAATTTTTGTAATTAATTTAGAGGCATTTTCCGTCACATCTTTGTTGGCCTGAGGCCCTCGGGTCCCATTTTCCTTTAATTTTCATGGTTTTCCCTGTAAAGCTTCCATAACATTCTAGAAAGTTTGCTAGAACTTATGATTTGTGAACTGTCATTGGCCAGTCTTCCTTTTGAGTATATAAGCCCTGGGAATTGGGCCTGGGGGAAGTGGAAAGGTTAGAAAGCGATTTTGTGGGAATTTTGGAGCAGAAAGAATATTCTTGGACAGTGACAGTAATCTGACAAGTTTATTTGAGATTTTTGAAGGCTAAACAATAAAGTTGGTAACCAAGGCAACGAGTTTGGTCTGTGATTGTTGAGATACAGTACATTATTATTGTGAGAATATGTGCCACATAATGCCCTTTGCAAGGCATACTGAGTAAAATCACGTCCAAAAATCTGTCACTATCTCCCGGTCCACAACTTCAGAAAAATACAATCGAAAACGCAAAATTTTACTTTTTTCAAAATAACTCAAAAACAAAAAAGATATTAGAAATCTGTTTGTACCATTTTATTGACCTTAAAATTGCGCAACTTGTTCCCAATTTAACCGTTGTTCTATCTCTCACCGTTTGCAAGATCCCCATGCTGTTCATTCTTATCCGGGACACATTGTATATTTATAACACTAATATTAATTTTATATTAATCTTAATATTAATTTTATTTTATTTTATTTTTCACTAATACTAATTTTATTTTAAATATTACATTACTCCGTTATATAACCTTCATTTTCCATTTTTTTTTTATTAAAGTCAATATCCTCATCGCGGTCGTATACCATGTATACCCTTCCAACAAAAATATCTAGGCTAGCAAATAATAGAGACCTATAAGGCCCATAACGCATATAAGATAGAAGATAGACAGATAGAAAGAAAGAAAAAAGAAATAAAACGATAGAGCCGATATTCAGAAGGGACCGTATACCTGAATCTATGGTAGTTAACGCACTGGCGACAACAACGCTTAAGTGGAAAATTTCCAAATGTAAATGTAAAATACATTATATAGTTTTAACGGTATACTAAAAATTCAAACATGATTTAATAGTGATTTTCGAAAAATATTAAAAAATATAAATATAATTTTAATAGAAATGAAATTAGTCGTCATATATTTTTTCATTATTAAAATTATTGATTTACGTCTGTCTTCGGAATTGACCTCTGGCAATTGACAAATAGTGTACCGAATTATCGTAAAATATGCTGACAAATTGCCAAAAGTGTACTTGATGAAATAAAATATAATATATCAGGTAAAGTAATTATTCCAGTCGGCCACCGACGCACTTACTATTTGCCATATCTCCCTAACTCTTCCAAATAGCTTTCTGCCGTTTTGCAACTAGTGTTATTTCGAGTTACAGAATAAATGTAAAAATTGGCAGAAGTTTACTCAGTCCCGTAATTGTTGCAAAAATTTTTGCAACATTAGCGCCTTCTGCCGACTCTTTATTTTCCACCTAGCCTTCTGCCGATTTTTTCTCTACTTATTTGCACTCTCTCCGATTATCCTGCAAATTTTCGACACTTTACCTTAACAACTTTTTTACGAAAAAAATGCATGTTTAACCCCCTACCCTCACTTTATTCTTCTAAGGTGCCTTCTGCCCGCCCGCCCCTCGCTATGTCAGTAACAACGGAACCTATAAAAATGATCAAATTCCCACTTTACCGAGTGACCCCTACTCCTACGTAGCCAGTTCTCCGTCTAAATATATAATTTCAAACTTGTAATACCTCAAAAAATGTTGATAAAAAGCAGTCAGTAGGGGGAAGTTCGTAAGAGGGTTTATTAGATTAGGTGGCCATTGCTAGGCGTAAATCGTTTAGTGACTTGGCCACATCTTTGTATTTATAGAGGGTGTTATTTAAGTACGTAGCCAAACTTCAAGGGGTGATTCTTTGAGTGATTTTAAGACGAAAAGTTTACATAAACATAGGTCCGGTATCGCTTCGTTTTCAAGATACAGGATGTCAAACTTTAAAAAAAAATCTTTTTTCAACATCTTAATAATCCTTTAGCCGATTTTGTTTAAATCTGGCAGTGTTATTTACGGTAGAGAGGGGTTAATTTAGCCCTAAGTAGATTCAAATTATTAAGTCCAGTGGCGTCCCGGGGGGCACCGTGACCAATATTTTTGAAAAAAAAAGTGCGCCACTGACTTTTTTAAAACTTTTATATTTTTCTCGCATTAAGGAATTAAGAATATAACTTTTTGGTCTCTTGAATTTTTTTCGTATCTAGCTTCGTTTTCGAGAGAAAAAAATAAAAACCAGTTTATTGCATGTCATTGCTTTGTTGTTGCATTTCTGCTTTCTCGAAAACAAAGGAAGATACGAACAAGATTCAAGATACCAAAAAGTTGTATTCTTAGTTGCTTAATGCGAAAATATAAAGTTCGACTTTTCAAAGCTGCCACAATCCGCTGCCTGTGTGGACGCTACACGCACTACTCTCCGTTTTCCGCCATGCTCTCCGGTCCGCCGTTCGCCTTATAATGTGTGGCCGTGCACTAAGAGTTGCTTGCAGGAAACAATGAGATACCTAATATATACACTGTGACCCACTTAATTTGTATTTATCATCCGATTTTGATTGAGTTTTTTTTAACGATGGTCATCAAAAACTGTACTTGGGTCAAATTTGGACAAATCATATTAGGCATATTTTTATATAAATTCTGATTACGCCACTGGATCGGGCATCCCACTTTACCTGCGTACTCACTTGAATCAAGCTGCATGGGATTGAAAACAATTGAAACTGTAACTTACTTTATTACAACTAGGTATAGGTACCTAAACACAAAAAACCGTAAAAATTAAATTTCAATTTTTTCTACTAATTCATAATTTCTTTCCATACATTTTTCGTAGCTCATAATTTTTATATTAGGGTTTTTGTACTTAGGTGTATCTATTGACATTATTATTATTACATGCAATTTGATTTAAGCCAGTAGGAAGGTAAACTAACTACTTAATTCGCGATATTCATTGGTTTCTAGACTTTTTATTGTTCCATACTTTTTAACAAAATTTGGTACAAGACCGTTTTAAGGGATGCCCAATTTAGTGGCCTAATCAGGATATTTATAAAAATATGCCTAATATGATTTGTCCAATTTTGATCATAATGAAGATTATTACTTACACTCTAAAAATGGTTTCAATAGGACGTGAGAACGGAATTTTATCTAGTTACCACTTTGTTGTAGGATCACTGCTATCATATCATTTATTGCTCTATGAATCTAGTAAATCTAGTAACTTTTTCCTAACCTGTTCCGTGACTTTTTCGACATATGTCAGATTTGTCAAAAAACCTTTTTTTGATAGATAATATAATTTATTAAAATTATTTAAATTAAAAAAAATATATGAAGACACTACTAGACAATATGTATTACTATATTCAAGGTTAGTGAAAAAAATTTTGTTGAGACGGCTTGGGTGTAAAATACTGGACGGGAGCTATACAGAGAAAGCATGTGCAAAGAAGTGGAATCTACATGTATCTACGATCAGTAGCAACACATGTCTTTTTCATTCGATTGGCAAAAACCGCGACAAAATTAGGTAATATATACTTTATGACTTAAAATATCATTGAGAATATTACATTATAGGTAGGTATCCCTTTTGGGTTATCAAAAGCTAAAAATAAAGTGCATTATAATGTTGCATAAATGCGAGCAATACCTATAATTTCACGCACCGGGCGGCACCTCCCAAGTCCAACGCATTGTCACCATTAATAAGAATGGTAACATACAAGCGAATTGGGATTAATTTTAAGCGGGAGCAACCAATGGTGTGCGGATGGGCGGGCATGAGGCATGAGTCGAGCGGCGCGGCGGCGTACTCACTTTTCGATTTGGAGACGGTGAATATAAGCATTGAGTAAAGGAATAAATAGGGGAAGAGGAACTGCTCCCGTGTTGTGATTTGCTAACAGGTAATTTTGTAGAAAACAGGGATTGCCATCTAGTGGTCTACAAAATTATTAAAACATCATAGTCTCGTCCCTCGGCCCCTCGCGCCATCTAGTAGGCGGCAAAATTATTAAAATGTCGGTCGTTTCATTCATATTTTATTTACAGATCGCTTTTCCCCGTAATGCTGACCGTCGTCGGGTAGAACGCGGTCTTGCCGGATTGTGCGAATTCTCCCTTCAGAACGCTTCCAATTTACACTCAACGATAGGGGAATAAGTTAAATGCCTTTAAACAAGCTTTAGCTTTTAGGCCAGGTATTTTTTAATGATTTCGGTTCACAACACTTCAGTAAAAGCTGTTCTTTTTGTTTTAGTTAATGGTTAAGCATATTCAACTTTAATTTTCAATAATAACTGGCAAAGCAATATTTTTTACATTTTAGAATTGGACCGATTTGGACAATCCTTTTTTTATTTGAAAGGGTATACCTACAGAATGGTCCCATTTAAATTTGAAGAAAAAATTCCACCCCCAAGGTTGGACAAATAGGAGATGAAATTTCATATTGAACCGATTTCGATGATTCTTTTTTTATTAGAAAGGGAGTACCTTAGAGGTGGCCCCATTTAAATTTGAAGAAAAAATTCCACCCCTAAGGTTGGACAAATAGGGGATGAAATTTCATATTGAACCGATTTAGATGATTCTCTTTTTATTAGAAAGGGAGTACCTTAGAGGTGGCCCCATTTAAATTTGAAGAAAAAATTCCACCCCTAAGGTTGGACAAATAGGGGATGAAATTTCATATTGAACCGATTTAGATGATTCTTTCTTTATTGGAAAGGGGTTACCTTAGATGTGGTCCCATTTAAATTTAAAGAAAAAAAAACACACTTAGGTAATACGGATAGATAAATAGGGGATGATTTGGATGATTCTTATTTTATTAGAAAGGGTTTACCTTAGGGGTGGTCACATTTGAGTTTGAAGAGAAAAATTTCAATCCTAAGGGTGGACAAATAGGGGATGGAATTTAATGATTGATGACCGATTTCGATAATTCTTAGTAATTCACTAAAAAATAAGAAATAAAAAATAATTACCAAAAAAATTAAAATAGACTTCAAAAATTTGCCCGTATGCACATTCCACTAAAAATTTTAATAAAATTAACAAATATCACCGACTTCAGAAATTTGTCCGTATGCACATTTCAACTAAAATTTTATAAATATTGTTATCTTTCTAAATCGAGTTATCTTTAGAGTCGGTGACAGTAAGTTATGATGTATTCATATCTAAATAGATTTAAATTCTTTGCCTTGACTGTCACCAAATCCAAACATAACTCAATTTAGAAAGAGAAAAATATTTCTAAAATTTTAGTTGAAATGTGCATACGGGCAAATTTCTGAAGTCGGTGTTATTTGTTAATTTTTTAAAAAATTTTAGTGGAATGTGCATACGGGCAAATTTTTGAAGTCGGTTTTAATTTTTTTGTTAATTTTTTTTTAAATATAGGAATGTATAGACATTTTCTAAGAAGGTTTTTCCGATTCATACCAACATTGTGTTAGGTACCTATAGGTATTTTGTATAATACTTATGACTTATGATAAGCAAACTCGGCCGGTCGAGTTGGAAGTCGACCGGCCGAGCTCAAAGTCGGCTGGCCGAGTTCGAACTCGGTCGGCGACAAAAAATCACCATGTGGCCTCTCAGCGCTTCCGTAGAATTGGGCTGGTGTGAGCTTTGCTTCATGATCAAAGTTTACAGAATGATATGATGTATTATTTTTATAAGCTTGTATTTAACTTGCAATGTATTACTATATGTAGGTAGGTATGTTAGTTTGTTTAACTCAAATTTTGCAAGCTGAATTAGAATCACTTCTTGACATCCGATTGAGCTGAAATTTTGCATGCACCTTTAGTTATGCTGACAATACGCAATATTGTAATACTTTCAAAACGGCCGCCGCTCCAAGATGGCGGATGATGTATTTTTTGTCAACCCCCTTAATATGGGTATCAAATAAAAGGGCTTGAAGAGTAGAACACGATAAAGTTAGTGACGTCGCACTAAATTCAATATGGCCACCGGTCCAAGATGGCAGCACATTTTCTTTTCAACTCACTTAATATGGGTGTCAAATGAAAGAGCGTGAAGAGCAGAAAACGATAAAGTTAGTGACATCACACTTAAGTTCAATATGGCGGCCGCTCCAATATAGCGAATTACATTTTCTTTTCAACCCTCTTAATGTGGGTATCAAATACGCCATTGAATATAAGAAATACGCCCCCTATAGGCTCAATGCTAAACTAAAACAACAAAGAACAACGCAGTGTAGACCCGGTGGCTATAGCACCGTTCACATGGTATCGATGGCCCATATGTTAGTTCGCATACTCCCGTCGGGGCGTTGGCATCTTAAATTCAGTCGCGTATAAAAGGGCGTGAAAATAATAAGGTAAGTGACTTCATACTTAATCCAATATGGCGGATGCTCCAAGATGGTGGATTAAATTTATTTACCACCTTCCTCACTTGGGAATCAAATAGGTACTAAAAAGCACGAAATAAAATAAAAGATAAAAAAAACTATTTAAAAACAAGCCACGAATAAAACGAATAATATAAGTGTAGTGTAGGTTTTTGTTAAGATAATTCAATGACAAATTGCGAAGTTTTTGTAAATCAAAAAGCTTGTCGCGCGAATTGTAAAGAAAATACATACTTTGGCAAGTATAGGTAGGTACTTGCTTATCAACCAATCACTGTCCAATAAAATTAATTGAACATGAACATTTTACCCAACAAGCTTTTTCATTTGCAAAAACTTGAATCAATTTGGAATTGAATTATCTTAACGAAAACCTAAACCTATTTTATTCTTTCAGTATTTGGCTTAAATAAAAGCTTGCTTTTAAAAAGTTTTTTTTACAAGTAATAAATTAGTTTGTTGCCTCTAATCTTTCTTATTAATATTAAAGCCATAATAGGATCGCGAACAGTTGGTGGTGATACCATTGAGTAATATTCCTTTACTCAATGGTGATACTTATTATAACCTTTACTCGGGTGATACCTTCAGAAGACCAGCTTGCCATTGCCACCATTCTTGATTGTAAATTCCCTAATTAATTCCTTTAAATCTATTTTATTTCAAATCTATTTTTCTGCTTATTATTGCTAAATTCGAAAGTCTCGACTGGTTCATAGATCTTAGAAAGTTTTTGTTTAGCTTCAGTTTTGAAAATGATCTCTCCCGGCATGGTTAAAAATATTCGTAAAGCTAAAAATAAATTAGAAAAGGGACTCTTTAAATTGTATGAAGTTAAGTTATAAAGCAAAGTAACAACTAACCCCCACCCCGCACCCCACCCCACTATAATTTTCCTATTGGATTTAGGTATATTTTTAAAAACACCAAACAAAACTGGGGATTAATCAAAAGGGCGAAATGCGGCACAATATTCATATTTTTGTCGGCTGTGCTATTTGCTATAAACAAAAAAATAGGAGTATAGGACACTTATTTAAATAGGTATTTTTTGTCGGCGGCGCGGCAGCTGACAAAGACAAAGGGATTACTCTTTTTTTTCAATTTTCAGGGATATAAAAAAAGAATCTGCCTGCCGGGTGCCTGCCGCATAAATTTTTTTATGTTGTTTTAACTGACTGAGAAAAGGAATAATACATAATAATCATTGAGTAAAGGAATAATTTACTCAATGATATAATGTAGATCATACAATCCGGAATTTTATTATCGACTACGACCTTATTGGCACTGCGTCGAGAGTTTCGTTGTTAACTGAAACCGTGTTTTCTTACGTTCTTTGCTCTTGTGACTTGAAAGTGAAATAATTATTCTGGAAAATCGTCTTGCACAAAAATATAATCTACCGCCGAAATCAAAGGAACCGATACGAATATACATACTCCCTAATTTGTAATCGCATCAAGTTAGTAATTTATAATATTACGTGCAAGAATAGGGATTTTTCTGTAAGACAATTATTATTCTCCAGAAAAATGCCTATCTCAAAATACAAGTGCGTTTATAATAACAATTGTGACAATTCACGCGCGTCGGGACAATCCCTATTTACGTGTTTTTAAGCGATGTGGAACAGATCGGTCGGTACATGGTGTGCGAAAAACATTTCAATAACAACCATTTTCACTGTGCGGATTCCTCAAAAAAGCGACTTCTATCTAATGCAGTGCCGATGCCATTTTTAAAAGGTAAGTGGCTGCATGAAATCATGGAGTAAATTATTATTTCTTTTAGTAAATTACAGAAAATATTATCGTAAAAGAAATATTATGTACTTAATGCATTACATGCTTAATGTTAGTAGGTACATTTTTTCATCAAAACCGTTGAGTGAAATATTTGGATAGAGGACCAACGAATATAGGCCAGGGTAGATAATTTTTGAGAACAAAAAAATCTAGAACAGCATCACACCCATTGGAAAAGAAAGAAAATATAGCAAAAATAACTGAAAAAATAATTTAAGGGCGATTTGAGGTACGGGGGTTGTAGGGGGTGATCTTTTAGGGGAAACGGTTTATCACGATTTCCAGCAAAACTGCAACTCCTATCGAAAAAAGTTGAATGACAAAGTTATAGGCCATAAAAAGATCTACAACTTTTGTATTTACACTTTTTTCACATAACGTCAAAATATCCACGAAAAATCGAAATAACCGATTTGTTGGTTTCTAATTTTTACCTCCCACAAAAAAAATTCCACAAAATTTGGTGGAAACTTACCTTCTTATGTCCCGAACACGCTGTAATTTTTTCAAATGAAAATATTTATTTTTACCCCTTTCTTTGATTTTAAACCGAAAAAGTAACGATCCAAAAACCGCGCAAGTGGCGCCCTCTGTGAGATACAGCAACATTGATATTTTTAGCTTATTCTCCATCCCCAAAAACACAGCAGTGCCAAATTTCAGTTCAGTTCATTATTTTGAGAGATGTAGCCATAATTCAATTTCAAAAAATGAACTTCAACGCCCTGTATCTCTTAAACAAACAGCATTTCTACAGGGTGGTTCACTTTTATGTGGTAGGACTTTAACATTAGATAGAAAAAGATAATCTAAAATGAAAATTTTATATCAACATATATCGGGGAAAGCTTAGTTTCCGAGATACAGGGCGTTGAAGTGTTGGAAAAAATATGAAGTATTTTTTGCACTGTCCGAACCAGTGGAGATATTTAAACCAAATTTGATGTGTAGTACCACCTTTTTGACTACGATATTTAGTGATAATATGAAGGTCCTGAAATAACCAGTGGTGGAGTTGTGGGTTTTCACTATCACTAAATTTAAAAAGTAATTAGTACGGACCTGTCTCACATCAACGTAATTTTTTTTTTCGTAGAGTTCTTTCAATTCTCTACAAAAAGTGTATCTTGACATTTTTTTGTATCTGCCACGGTTGTGTAGTAAATAAATTATTTCGTTTCCATCTCAGCCTTTTTTGCCTAAAAATGTGTTTTCTAAGATTATTGATAAATATCGCAAATAACAGAAATTAATTATGGAACACTTATCGGATTCAGCTATTTTATTTTTAATTTTATGGAAACAATTCACTCGCTGTGGCAAAAAAAAGGGTCCAAACAGATGATGGTTGTACAGTCCAATCCAAACATTAACACTAAATTCGACCTGAAAATTTCTTGGCCGGATTGCATGTGGGTTTTCTTGTGCCCAAATATGCTGATTATGAAAGTTTACTACTCCACGACGAGTAAAACACGACTCGTCCGTCCATAAAATGTTATTTAAAAATTGTCTATTTCCTTCAATTGACTCCAAAATCCATCGGCAAAACACTAATCTTCTTTCTGCATCGCCGGGCCTTAAATCTTGTACGGGTTGTAGATGATACGCATGCCTGTGATCTCTTTTTAAAGCTCGCAAAATTGCAGACTTTGAAACACGTAGGGCCACTGACACTCTTCTGCTACTTGTTGTAGGATTCCTATCGAATTCACGAAGAATCTCATTGTTGCGTCTGACTTGTTGGATATTGTTTTCATTTCCTCGTTCGACGATTCTAGTTCTCAGACCGCGAGTTCTGAATTGCCGGTGCATGTTAACAAACACCGAGGGACGCGGATGGCGCCTATTTGGAAATCGCCTCCGGTATTCTCTGGCTGCTTCCGCAGAGTTCCCATTTGCAACTCCATAGCAGAAATGGATGTCAGCCTGCTCTTCATTTGTAAATTGGAACGGCATTTTAATTATTAACAAAGACAAACTGCGGCGCTGCTACGTTCATCTACTGGATGACAGATTATTGTATTATTAACTGTCAATAAGATTTTCTTTTCCATGGCACACTTATCTTCACCAGTACGGCGATGCAGAAAGGACATTAGTATTTTGCCGATGGATTTTGTAGTCAAAGGAAATAAGACAATTTTTAAATAACATTTTATGGGCGGAAGAATCATGTTTTACTCGTCGTGGTATAATTTAGAATTCTACAAATTTAGAATTATAAAAATTATTAAGAAATAATACAGATTTGATAAAAATGTTAAAATGATAATAAAGTAATGTACCTCAAACCAAGTGCCAGTTTATTTTTAAAATTGTTTCCATAAAATTAAAAATAAAATAGCTGAATCCGATAAGTGTTCCATAATTAATTTCTGTTATTTGCGATATTTATCAATAATCTTAGAAAACACATTTTTAGGCAAAAAAGGCTGAGATGGAAACGAAATAATTTATTTACTACACAACCGTGGCAGATACAAAAAAATGTCAAGATACACTTTTTGTAGAGAATTGAAAGAACTTTACGAAAAAAAAAATTACGTTGATGTGAAATAGGTCCGTACTAATTACTTTTTAAATTTAGTGATAGTGAAAACCCACAACTCCACCACTGGTTATTTCAGGACCTTCATATTATCACTAAATATCGTAGTCAAAAAGGTGGTACTACACATCAAATTTGGTTTAAATATCTCCACTGGTTCGGACAGTGTAAAAAATACTTCATATTTTTTCCAACACTTCAACGCCCTGTATCTCGGAAACTAAGCTTTCCCCGATATATGTTGATATAAAATTTTCATTTTAGATTATCTTTTTCTATCTAATGTTAAAGTCCTACCACATAAAAGTGAACCACCCTGTATAATTCATATTAGCCTCAATCGTCATATTTTGGCCCCAAATATGTGCAGTTGCTCTATGGACCATTATTAACGGGACACCCTGTATAATTGAAGTTATAAATATCCACTATTTTCAAGGTCACTACAAGGTAAACTCTATTTTTTTCTTCAAATCGGAACCTATAGTTTTTCTTACGGAATCTTAATATGCAGGAAAAAACGAGTGTTTGATCTGAAATATTCGTTCATTTGTTCTTAAATAATGCATAAATAAATCAATAAATGGGGTAATTTTTTTATACAAATGACAACATTAAGAAAATGTTCAAAATGATTATCAACTCCAATGCACTTGTTAATTCGCTTCATAAAAAATTCATTTGTGCAAAAAGCAATTTATTTCCCTAAATACAAGTAGCAGGTAATGGAATCTGAAAAATGACATCTGTGTTTGCATCCAACGTGTTTCTAATTACCTAATCGGTAGGAACTGGACTACGGAGCGCTATATAGCGCTCCGTAAACTGGACAAAACTGCGATTTTTTTTTGTAATTTATGCGCTGTAACTTAAGCAGTCAAGATAATAAAAAAAATGTAAAACAAAATTGTAGATCATTTACCCCTCTCCAACTTATATTCAGGTAATTTTTTTGTTAAAAAAAATTTACAAGACCTGTCCTGTGGTAAACGAATTTTTTGTCATATAACGCCCTGTAAATCAATAAACATTAGAGACACGAAACAATTTTATAATAAAAAGGTGACCAGAAGTTCATCTTCTAAAACTGTTATAAGGTCATTCTTTGTTATTTTTTTACATGACCACCCCTGCTGCGTGCGAAGTTATACAGTGTGGATAGAAATTGTGAAATATTGCTTATATTTCTTAAAATATTCTTCATATCAAAAACATGTTTTAATAAAAGTGTTAGGGGAAATTATTTCCCGTTTAGTGATATCAAGCAATCTTTCGTAGCACCAAAAATGTTGTTGCCATGGTAACCGGTTTATTTTTTTTTAATGGCACCATATACTTTTTTTGGTGAAAATTGATTCATTGGAACTTTCTGAATACGATACAATACAATTTTAATGGGGTCGCATAAGAAAAAGGAAACAAGGTTTCTATTATGCTATTGACAATGTTTATCAAATTAATTATTAACATCAAGTTAGCCATGCCAAAATCAGAACAATGCGAAACTGACACTATCTGTGTAACTGTGTACATTGTTACACTAAACGTACTTTTTTACTAATTTTTCTGTGTACTTAAGTACTTAGTATGTTAACCTGTATTCTTTCCGTTTCACTTAATTGAAGCGCCATTATAACTTACTAAGTACTTAAGTGCACAGAAAATTGAGTAAAAAAAGTACGTTTACTGTAACAATGCACACAATTACAAGCAACTGTGACAGTTTCCCATTGTTCTGATTTTGGCATGGCTAACCTGATGTAATAATTATTTTGATAAACATTGTCAATAGCATAATAGAAAACTTAATCTTTTTGTATTTTTTTCTTATGTGACCCCATTAAAATTGTATTGTATGTATTCAGAAAGTTCCAATGTATCAATTTTCACCAAAAAAAGTATATGGTGCCATTTAAAAAAATTAAATCGGTTAACATGGCAACCACATTTTTTGTGCTACGAAAGATTGCTTGATATCACTAAACGGGAAATAATTTCCCCTAACACTTTTATTAAAACAAGTTTTTCATATGAGGAATATTTTAAGAAATATAAGCAATATTCCACAATTTCTATCCACACTGTATTGTCATGCAGGTAATGCGCTGTAACTCATGTATTAATACTTTTATTGGAGTCATTTTGCTCTAAAAACATGTTTAGGAAACCACCTTATAGCACAATTCGTACCAGGAGTTCGAGTGTAACCTTTTGGTTGGACACTCAGGAGGCAGTCCCCTGACATCTTTATTAGACTAGTTCCCATTATTATTTTATTTTGCAATTGAAACACCGGCGTTTCTTTTATTTTTTAACGAAATAATGTGCCTAGAGGATACAAAACGATTAGTGCGGACCCTGCCTCTGTCCTTGTAAATATCTATCTATCCCTCCTCCGATTTTTGTCTGTGGAAAAATAAAATATAATACCGGATTTTTTATTAAAAAATAAAAAACCTTTTTTAAAACCAGCCTTTATTTAAGCCATTTACCTACTAAAACAGATAAAATAAGTTTAGGTTTTCGTTAAGATAATTCAATGTCAAACTGCGACAAGCTTTTTTAAATCAAAAAGCAGCTTGTCGTGCGAACTGTTAAGAAACTACATACTTTAGCACGTACTTTGCTTATCAACCGATAAAATTAATTGGTACCTACCTACTTCTATGAACATTTCGCGCGACAAGCTTTTTGATTTAAAAAAGCTTGTCGCAATTTGGAATTGAATTATCTTATCGAAAACCTAAACTTCTTTTATTCGTTTTAGTACATGGCTTAATAAAAAAGCTTGGTTTTAAAAAGTTTTCTTTATTTTTATTTTATTTTATGCTTTTTAGCACCTATTTGATTCCCATGTCAGGAAGGACATACATACATACATACATACATACATACATACATACATACATACGTACGTACGTACATAAATACATACGTACATACATACATACATACAGTTTGTGTACATAAAAAAATTGTATTTATTAAACGCAGTAAGAAACCATCGAGCCACGTCAGACGATTTCCCAATAATAATTATTAATAAAAAAAATTATCAAAAAAATTAATACCGAAAAATTTGCCCCTATGCACACTCCACTAAAAATTTTAAAAATTACAAAAAATAACACCGACTTCACAAATTTGCGCGTATGCTAAACTAAAATTTCAGAAATAGGTTTCTCTTTCTAAATTGAGTTATCTTTGGGTTTGGTGATTTAGTGGAAAGTGTATACGGGCAAAATTTTGAACTCGGTTTTATTTCTTTTGTTAATTTTTTTATTTATTATTTTTAGTGAATTATTAACAATTATCGAAATCGGTCCAATATTAAATGTCATCCCCTATTTTCCACCCTTACGGGTGCAATTTTTTCTTCAAATTTAAATGAAGCCACTCCTAAAGTAATCCCTTTCTAGTAAAAAAAGAATCATCGAAATCGGTTCGATATGAAATTTCATCCCCTATTTGTCCACCCTTAGGGGTAGAATTTTTTCTTCAAATTTAAATGGGGCCACTTCTAAGGTACTCCCTTTCTAATAAAAAAAGAATCCTCGAAATCGGTCCAATATGAAATTTAATCCCCTATTTGTCCACCCTTAGGGGTGGAATTTTTTCTTCAAATTTATGTGGGGCCACCTTTAAGGTACTTCCTTTTTAATAATAAAAGAATCATCGAAATCGGTTCAATATGAAATTTCATCCCCTATTTGTCCACCTTTAGGGGTGGGATTTTTTCTTCAAATTTAAATGAAGCCACTCCTAAAGTAATCCCTTTCTAATAAAAAAAGAATCATCGAAATCTGTTCAATATGAAATTTCATCTCCTATTTGTCCACCCTTAGGGGTGGAATTTTTTCTTCAAATTTAAATGAAGCCACTCCTAAAGTAATCCCTTTCTAATAAAAAAAGAATCATCGAAATCGGTCCAATATGAAATTTCATCCCCTTTTTTTCCACCCTTTTAGGGGTAGAATTTTTTCTTCAAATTTAAATGGGGCCGCTTCTAAGGTACTCCCTTTCTAATAAAAAAAGAATCATCGAAATCGGTTCAATATGAAATTTAATCCCCTATTTGTCCACCCTTAGGGGTGGAATTTTTTCTTCAAATTTAAATGAAGCCACTCCTACAGTAATCCCTTTGTAATAAAAAAAGAATCATCGAAATCGGTCCAATATGAAATTTCATCCCCTATTTTTCCACCCTTAGGGGTGGAATTTTTTCTTCAAATTTAAATGGGGCCATTCTGTAGGTATACCCTTTCAAATAAAAAAAGAATTGTCCAAATCGGTTTTTAAATGACGGAGTTCTGAGGTAACAAACATAAAAAATACAACCGAATTGATAAACCTCCTCCTTTTTAAATCTATTGCCCCACAGAAAAAGAATTCATCGTAGCTTCGCGCACGGCATTTGTTTTTTTGGGTCAAGGTCAATAAATTAGCATCGCACCCGTTGTCACCGATATGGCAACGTCTGAAATGTTCCCGTTTAGAGTTTTAAACTTATATCCTTTCAATACCACAATTTTTTCTACCGTGGCCCAGATCGCGCCCAACGCGATAGCGATTTCTTCTGTAAACTTTGCCTGTAGCTAAGCTCAAGAAGTTCCAGAGAATTTTTAAATTTATGGTGAATGCACTGGGTCAAATTCCCCGCGGCATCAGGAAATAGGGTGTTACAGATCCGGCCATTTGCTCGATTCCTCTTATTATTCCTTTACTCAATGATATAAGTTGTTAATTTGTTTGGTTTGCACTTTGCACCGTTTTTTCAAAAAATCTTTAAAATATAAATTTTGTTGGAGTTTGAAAATCGTAATGATATTTTTTATAGGTTGATGTGTTGGAAATTGGAATTAGGTGTTACCAGTGTCGATAGTGGATTCACGGAGGCTTCGCCACTGCCTACAGTTAATAGTAGGTATCGGGATACTCGGACAGACCCCCTCCACTTTCCCCCTAAGCCTCACCCCCTCTATGACTTCAGTCAATCAGATCGTGAGCTGAGCCTAGGTTGTCTGAAGATGTCCGATTTCGTTGGCGCGGAATTCGAAAAACATATACAAAGTGGAACGGTTTTCCAAAAAAAAAAATTATGCAACCATATACACAAAAAAGTATCGATGGTTGCATAACATGGGATTTAGTTAAGGTCTTTCCGAAAAGATGGATCTCACGTCCGACCGGGTCCCACTTAACCCAAGATCTAAGACATGGTTGCCACATTAACTGGACTTCTAAAATGAAAAAGATGTTTGATATTATGGAAATCGAAAGTAATGAGTTTAGATACGTTGATGCTCAACAATAACAAATACGTTACCTTATTTGCACTTGTTTTCTGTTGTTACCGTAACATGGGGTGAATTCGGACAAATTTTGAGGTTTTTTGCAAATTACTGCTTTATTTTTTTACAAAAAAATGGGAAAAAAATATATATTTATTAATATATCTACATTCTATTTATGAAAAAAAAAAATTAAAAATGTTTTCTCTAACATATATATTTTTTTACATATATAGTGTCCGAATTCACCCCAATGTGTGGGGTGAATTCGGACACCTATTGTTTTGCATCTAAAACGAATTCTGATTATTCGTGGGGTGAACTCGGACACTTAAAAATAAAAAAAAAAACTTGTGACGACAAAATATGGCATTATTGGTCGGGACAGAAGAAAAAACCAATCGAAAATAACCCTACCGGGACCATGAGTGATGTTCATCATAATTTATTTGTTTTGTAGCGAAACATCATTCAGGGAAACTGATAATTTTTCAAAATATTCTTTAATCATTTGTTTATTCCGTTTGCTCTATTTCTTTTTATGTTCTGCGCTAGTCTCTCAGTAATTTCTCGATTTTTCATCATAAACTTGTAAAACCAATCATTTCCCGGATAGTTGTTATCCTTAAATATAGTTTTTCTACCCTATCTGTCAAAATAAGATTTTACAAGAGAAATTATGTCACTTCTCGCTAAGGGGAAACCCCATTCTGCCAATTTTTTATCCCGCCAATCAGCATAAATATTTGTTCTTCCTCGGGTAATAAAGATAGTTTGGCCGCCTTGTTTTTCCCGATGTTTGTTGTGAATTTTGTCACTCAGATAGGGATTCTGTAAAAATCGGCTACCTCCCTCAAGTTTTCTCGCCTATTATTAAAAGATTCTATTGCTTTTTTCAAGTTCCCCTTCGAATACTGCATAAATGTGCTGCCAATTTTTCTTCAATATATTCGAACCATGCTGTCCGAATTCCCCCCTCCTAGGGACAAATTTTTCGTTATTGTTGAATTAAAAAAAAACATTGATATTTTCGTAATAATTTTGTTCCTGTTATATTATACTGATATGCTCACTCAAATTACTCAGTGTTTATAAAAAAATTTCTCTACTTTTTTAACTACAGCACTTTCTTTTCGAGGTTTGCAAAATAACGGAAAAATAGGCCTAGCATAAAATGCATTATAAAACTACCGTCTTATTTTAACTCTCCGATGTACACCCCACCTTCCTTGATACTCGACTGGAAAATATAGCACAACACGTGACATTTATAACGAAAGAAAGCACTAGAATAGACGAATATGTCCGAAAAATGCCGAGTGTCCGAATTCGCCCTTACCGTCCGAATTCGCCCCGTATTACGGTACCTTAAGAGAGTATATATATATATATGAGTTTACATGTTCTATACGCGACTGAATTTAAGGTGCCAACGCCCCGACGGGACTATGCGAACTAATATATGGGCCATCGTTACCATATGAACGGTGCTAGCCATGGCTCTTGGGTCTACACTGCATTGTTCTTTGTTGTTGTTCATTGTTGGCATGGCCCATAGACTAGTTTAGCATTGAGCCTCTAGGGGGCGTATTTCTTATATTCAATGGCATATAACCACTTCAAGAATTTTTGAAGAAAAAAAAATAAAAAAGACGTGCAAGTATTCTAAAAGTTCTAATTTGACTCAAAGTACAAGTCAGCTTTTCTGGAATTTCTTACCGTCAAATTCAAGTCAAATTTTAGTTTTACATATCATTCTGTCGACAATAAAGGAATTAACATTATTACCAAAGTAAATAGTAGGTGTATTATAAAGCATCATATACTGAACTAATTTTTCTTCTTTTTTCTTTCTCCTGGTAGTTTGTATAGATTATGTAATCCTGGGGTTCTGGCATAATTTTTCGCCGAAACGTACGTTGTACACAAAAAAAAATGAAATAAATACAAATTGGTAGAACCCCAGGATTTTTATTACATAATAGTAATAATGATAATAGTAGATAACAATAACAATAATAACGTATTACTAGAATTTCACGGCGAGTCTCAGCGCTTCGCGCTCGGACAGGCCTTGGAATTGACAGGCTCTGCCGGCCATTGTCGGGATGCCACCCTCGGTCTCCGGCCTCGTACGTCAATTTTGGTGAAGCGAGTGGGCTGTTGGCAATTTTAGCGAGACGGGTGGGCTCTGCCGGCCATTGCTCCTCGCTTCGCTTGTCGCGATTTGCGAAAAACGATTATTTCTACGTGAGCAGGGCGGCTGGTTTTTTACTTTTTTTAATTCGCTCGTCACATTTGCTAAAAATGTTTTTCTTATAAATAAGCAAGGCGGCTGGGAAAATTTCTTCATGTAACTTTGTATTAATTTTACTTGCTTTTTACATGCCCGAAGGAAGCAACTTTCTACCTATGAAAACCACAATTTTGCGCATTTTTTTTTGGAAAATCCAGTAGGCCCAGTAATTTTTTTCGTGTAAAATATACCCGGTCTTTCGAGAAAGTGAGCGTACACTTTTCCGATTTTTTATATCTGAAACTAAAAAAGTTTTCAATGTTTTCTCTAAAGTCAGGGAATTTTTTTTCTGGGGGCGCGTGCTTGGACAACCCTTCGATTTGAGAGGCTCCGCCGGCCATTGCTCGTCGCTTCACTAGTCGCATTTGCGAAAAATGGTTTTTGTAAGTAAGCAAGGCGGCTGGGATTTTTTTGAAGTAACTTTGTATTAATTTCACATGCTCTTCACATCTATAGTTCTATATTTGAAAACGAAACTCTTGCACGCGTTTTCTCGAAAACCTAGTAGGCCAAAGAATAATTTTTTAAAATATACAGGAGTGAAGTTACACTTTTCGGTTTTTTCTATCTATGACAATAAAAAAGTTTTAAGTGCTTTTTATAAAATCAAGTGGGCAGCGAAAATTTTTTTCTGGGAAGAAATGTTTTTTCCAAGTTAGAACTTTAAACATAGGAATGAATTGTGTGAAGTCGTCGTTTAACTATCTCAGTTTTACGAAAGAGTTAGTTTTAGTAAGTTTCGAGCTTTTAAAATGGTCAAATATAAATTTGTATCGAAAACGAAGGTTTACATCCTAAACAGAATCGAAATCTTAAAGTAAACTTCCTTCGAAAAGGAAGTTTTCAACATTGAATATTTAGTCAGGCTGCTACTATAATATGGCCTCTCTATTTATAATATTTCGTTTATATCTTTGATCCCTGCGATGTGTTCGCCATCCTTTGTCGATTGATCGGATGAACCTGGTTACATCAATTTTAGCAACGCAGGTGAACAAAGTTGTGATCCGAATTGTAAATTGAACGTATGTAATCCCAGAACCCCCCAAAATAGACCCTAACTTGTGTCTTCTGTGAAGTCTAACTTTTCATTTTATTGTGATCTGGTCTTTAATATACAGCGTGGTCATTTAAGTGTGCAACATATGGGATTTTTTTATTAATTGCACAACGAAAATACAAATATTTCCAAAAGTTGGTGCATGTTCGGTAATCATATTAGGCGCACTTAGAATGGTTGCAAGTCAAACAGCATACAGGGTAGGTAAAAAAATTAAAAATTGTACCTATAAGAGTAAAGTACCCTTATTTCAGAAAATTCAGCAAAATGTTATTAAGAAAAGTTGTCTAGAATTAAAAGTTATGCCTAAATACGAAAACATGGCCTTCTAAGATTTTTTGTAAAACATTAATATTTTCCAAAAAAATTAATATTCACCCTAAACTTTTTCATAAATTAATCGAAATTAAATCAATTTCGCATTACTTTGTTCAAATTCGAGCATATTTGTTAAATTAAATTAGAAATTTATTTTTTTCGGGAATCACAACTTCATGTTTGTTGCAACGATATAAAACTTTTTAAATAAGGGTACTTTACTCTTGTACAATTTTTATATTTTTTGACCTGCCCGGTATGCTGTTTAACTTGCAACCATTCTAAGTGCACCTAATATGATTATTGAACATGCATCAACTTTCGGCAATATCTGTATTTTGGTTGTGCAATTAACAAAAAAAGTCCCATATGTTGCACACTTAAATGACCACACTGTATATAGGGTGTTTAGATGAAGTAAGCGTGAATTTTTCGATTTTTCTTATTTGCACTGACAAAAAGTTATTTTCTGGAAAAGCCAGTAATTGGAGGATTTTCTTTTGTTGAAATATACAGGGTGACTCGAGAAGGTGAGAGTGTATTTTTCCGATTTTTCCTATCTCTGCAAATTAAAAATTTGCTTGTATTTTCTCAAAGATAAAGTAGGCCGAGGAAAATATTTTTTCAAGTAAATTATATAGGGTGTCTCAAGGAAATAAGCGTGCATTTTTACGTATTTTGCAGAAAAGCCAGTAACTTAAAGAAAATTTTTCTTCTGTTGACATATACGGGGTGACTGGAGAAAGTGAGAGTGCATCTTTCCTATTTTTCCTATAGAGGGTGGTCCAACTTTTATGAATAAAAGGGCACTACTGGTTAAAAAAATAATTTTTTTAATATCCAAGACACATGATTTTTCGAATCTAGAAACCCTTTTTGTAGGATTTACGACAAAATGTTATTATTATTAAAGAATTATTATTATTAAAGAATTAAAAACACCTACACAAAAACACACTAAAAATAATTTTTCGAAAACGGTAGATTTTTCGTAAAAGTCAAAAAGAGTTTTTCATAGAAATGATTGGGAAATTTAGTGAAGGCAAGAATATTACTTTTCCAGTGGCGCAAGTACCATTTTTTTATTAAAAATATTATGGTTGACCCCCCTCTCCGGCACTGGGGGAAGTGGACAGGCCAAATTATTTTTAATTTATAGCATTTTATGTGTGTCTAAACTGTACCAAATAGGTTTGCTATAACTGCCTTTCTTTATGAGAAATTCAAGGAAACTTGCAAAACTATTGAACTTTGACGTTCTATATATCGAAAATCGTTAGAATTTCCATACATGTTTATTTGAAAAATTCCACTTATTTTTACGTTTTCTATAGATTCTTGAAGTTTTATCCATATATTAATTTTGATGAAGTAGGCAGAGGATAAAAATTATTTTAGGAAAAATTTCAGGGTATTTCGTGGAAGTAAATGTGCATTGTTCGATATTTCTTATCTGCACTTTCCAAAAATTTGTACGTATTGTGTAGAAAAGCCACTAAGTTGAGGAACATTTTTCTTCTGGTGAAATATATAGGGGGGGGGGGGCTGGAGAAAGTGAGAGTGCATCTTCCGATGTTCCCTTCTCATACAAAAAAAACACGTTTTTTTCCCGAAGATGAATTAATCCAAAGGAACATTTTTCTTTTAAAATATAGTGTGTCTCGTCAAAGTAAGCGTATATTTTTCGATTTTTTCTTATCTGCACTTACCTACAGAAAAGTTGTACGTATTTTCTCGCAAAGCCAGTGACTCAAAAAAGTGAGAGTGCATCTTTCCTATTTTCCCACCAATGGAAAATAAAAAAGTTCCACGAGTTTTCCAGAAAATCCAGTAGACCAAGGGAAAATTTTTCAGGTAGGGTATACAGGGTAGTTCGTGAAAGTGAGCGAGCGCTTTTCTGATTTTTTCTTTCTCTGAAAATGAAAAGGTTTGTACAGGGTGATCCAAACAAGATTCCCCCCTCTTAACTTTTTAATTTTTCAATTTAGAAAAAAATGTTTTATACAAAAGTTGTAGCAAATTTTCTGATCATTTTAGGGCATATTAAAGAAAAAACAACTGAACATCGTGTTTCCGAGATATAGACTAAACATATGTTTTTTAATAAATAGCTAGTTTACGGCTGTGTAGTTTTACTTAGTAGATAAAATAACGAGTTTTGCATATGTTTTTTTTATATTCTTTGATATTCTAAAACTACAGGCTTTTCCGATTCCAACCATATATAATAATAATAATAATAATAAATACGCAGGGGGGATCTGACTTGTGAGAGAGGCAGATCCACGGGTGTGACAATCCCGCGCTCCCCAGTTACGCAGGGATGAGTCTGGCCTGTGAGAGGGGCAGATTCACGGGTGTAACGATCCCGCGATTCCCAGTTACGCATGGAGAGGCTTGGCCTGTGACAGGGGCAGACCTACGGGTGTGACAATCCCGCGATATCCAGTTGCGCAGGGAGGGGTCTAGCCGGTGACGGGGGCTGATCCTCGGGGGTGACAATCCCGCGACTCCCAGTTACACAGGGATGGGTCTAGCCTGTGAGAGGGGCAGATCCTCGGGTGTAACGATCCCGTGTTTCCCAGTTAACGCAAGGAGGGGTTTGGCCGGTGACAGGGGCAGATCCTCGGGAGTAACGATCCCGCGTTATCCTAGTTGACCCGTATGGGTAGCGGGTTAGAATACTCCTATCGTGGCTCCGCGAGTCGTAAAAGGCGACCGAGGGCCGTCACTCCCACGTTACGGGAGAAAACTATGGAATGGAGAATGATAGGATGATTGTCATAGGGCCGCTGCCTGGGGATCGCCAGGGCATGTCTGGAGCCGGCGCTGGGCATGACAGCGAGCGGGACGTCGGTGACAGGGCGCTGATGAGGCGGGCCCCTGTTGCACAAACAGCTACAGCCCAACAACAACACGAACATCTACAACATGGGAGCCAAACGAGAACTAGGGTTCCACCCACCGAAGGTGCTGCGCGGGAACTTCAGCCAGCGTTCACAGAGGCGGGATTACAACGACGACGCATGAAATGGACTGTGTCCATGAATGAATCGATTATGCGTATTTTCTACAGGGTGACAAACTTAGGACAAGAGATTATCGGCTACCGACAACAACTGCATGCCGAGTTCTGCAGGGAGTTTCCACACATGCAAGTGTCTGAACAAAGAGTGTCAGATCAGTATCGAACTATTCTAAGAAATAACCGAATTCCAGAAACGCGACTTAACGCTATCAAACGGGAAGTTGAGCTAGAGATCCACGGCGAACACATAGACATAGATGACAACAACAACAATGGGGAACTTCAAGCGCCTGGACAACAACTAGAAGCCGAAACGGTAGAACCAACAACCGAGAGTCTGGAATCGGTTAACGAAGAACATTTTGAAGGCTTAAACGCACATATGAGACAGGCAGTATTGCGATACGAAGGCACAGACCCACTGAGCAGGCCACCGCTACCAAGATTAAATTCTCCCAGGAAACTTGCGATCGTGCTCGATCTTATGAACACACGAATTTTACCAAACTATGTTTCAGTGACACCAACATTAGAACGTATGCACATGTTAATCTACTGTGCCGCAACGGCAGTCACCACTGTAATGGGTGCCAAGATCCGAACGGCCCAAGAGTTGAATCGTGCAAGACCAGAACCACGAATGGCTCAATGGGAAATGCGACTAAATCGGAAGATCGAGAGTCTCCATAAAGACATAGGACAAGTGACGGAATATATCAGAGGAGTTAGAACTAGAAGGATCCAGAGGGCGGTGCAGGCAATAATGAGCCGCACCCAAATGCATTCTCGGCATGACCCCGCGAACATCACTGCTCAACAAGGTCTTGACACATTAAAACAAAAACTTTCTGTTTTCGCAGGGCGTCTGAGGAGATACAAGGCTAGTAACAACAGGAAACGAGACAACAAACTCTTTGAACGATCAGAAAAGGGTTTCTACCGTGCTTTTAATTCTAGCGCCGATGCCACAAATGCGAGTTACCCTAGCAGAGAACAGGTCGACGGTTTCTGGAGAAATCAACTTGCCACACCAGGTCCATACAATGTCAGTGCAAGCTGGATCAGCGAAGAACGCGAGATGGGCCGGAACTATAGCCAGATGCAACACGAGCAATTCACAACCGCTGAGGTCTCCGATGTCATCAAGAATTCCCACAACTGGAAGGCACCAGGTCCAGATCATCTCCAAAATTATTGGATTAAGAAGTTGTGGTGCACGCATGAACAAATAACTACCTTAATTAATGAAGTCTTGCTCGATCCTCTGAAAATGCCATTGTTTCTTACACAGGGTGCAACTTACCTGTTACCAAAAGACCAGCGGAATACGGATAACCCTGCCAAGTACCGCCCAATAACCTGCTTGCCTACGCTTTACAAGATAATCACATCTTGCCTTACGCAGCGAATATATGCTCACTGCGAGCGGAACAACATCATTGCAATGCAGCAGAAGGGCTGCTCGAAGGGCGCAATGGGATGCAAAGAGCAACTCATCATAGACTCTGTCATCTGCAACCAGGCTCATTCCAAGCAACGAAACCTCCACATGGCTTATGTGGACTACAAAAAAGCATTTGATTCCGTACCTCACGACTGGCTCACAGGTATCTTAAAGCTGTATAAAATAGATCATCATACAGTTTCCTTTTTAGAACACGTTATGACAACCTGGCGCACTAAGATACAACTCAGAACCGCAGACAGTAACATCGAGACCGACACAATCAACATCCGAAGAGGGATTTTCCAAGGAGATTCACTCAGTCCACTGTGGTTCTGCATGGCGATGAACCCTCTATCACATCGGTTGAACTCTACAAAATATGGCTTCGCTATCAAAAGCAACAACGCAGAAGCGATCAAGTTGAATCACCTATTATATATGGATGATTTAAAACTGATCGCCGCAACCAATAACCAACTAACGCAAATGCTTAAAATTGTAGAGGAGTTCTCCAGGGACATCGGAATGCTGTTTGGACTGGACAAGTGCCGCACCCTTTATATCATCCGGGGAAAGCTCGAACAAAGCGCACACGAGATGCAGGACGGCCAGGAGATCGAAGCAATGAGCAAGGGAGATACATACAAGTATCTCGGGATGAAACAAGCTCAAAGGATAGACCATCGAACAATGAAGACTGATTTAACGAATGAATTCATCAAGAGAGTAAGACAAGTAGTGCGAACTGATCTTAACAGCAGGAATTTGTTTAAGGCCCTGAACACGTATGCGTGCTCTGTACTCAGCTATTCGTTCGGAATAGTGAATTGGACCAACACGGACATCAACAACCTGCAACGAAAAGTTAGGACACTACTGACAAAAGCTCATAAACATCATCCCCGTAGCGCCGTAGAAAGAACAACTCTGCCACGTCAACTAGGAGGAAGAGGATTGGCAGATCTCAGCAAGCAATTGGACCAACAAATATTAAATCTGCGTAATTATTTCTACAGGCAGGCCAACAGCTCCACACTACATAGGGCTATATGCGGAGCAGACGTCTCAACACCGCTACGTCTGACGGAACACGAGCGTCAAAATCACCACCGAACCGACAACGATAAACTACAGAGGTGGTTGGGGAAGCCGCTGCACGGGAGACATCCTAATGAGGTTAACCAGGAACATGTCGACAAGTTAGCGTCGAACTATTGGCTGACCTCGGGACGAATGTTCCCCGAGACGGAAGGCTTCCTACTGGCCATACAAGATCAGGTTATACCAACTCGCAACTACCTAAAATTCATTGTAGGAGATGCATCGGTAGTGGATGACAGATGCAGATACGGGTGCCCAACTTCAGAAACAATCCAGCACATAACAGGAGGATGTCAGATGTTCGCATCAACGGAATATAAGGAACGACACGATTCGGTTGCCAAGATCTTGCACCGGGAACTGGCGGAAAAGCTGCTGCTTGTGCAGACAGAAAGGGTCCCATATTACAACTACACACCTGAGCCTGTTCTTGAGAACAGCAACTACAAGATGTACTGGGATCGTACAGTTCTGACTGATCAACGAGTTGCCCATAACAGACCGGACCTTATAATAGTTGATAAAATTTCTAGGAAGACAACTCTGATTGATGTGGCCATCCCGAACAACAACAACCTGCGTGTGAAGCAAGTCGAGAAGATCGCGAAGTACAGAGACTTAGAAGAACGAATTAGAAGGCAATGGGAAATGGAGAACGTCCAGACGATTCCAATCATCATGTCAACAACTGGTGTTATACCAAAAAGTTTGCTGAGAAACATCAAGGAGCTGAATCTAACTGATAGTCTTTACAGGTCCATGCAGAAAGCGGTACTACTTGCGACAGCCCGAACCGTCAGGAAATTCATGGGGAATGCAGGATCGTCCAAGAACATCAATGTCACCTAGGGCCCGATAACATGGCAAGGGTCTCGTCCGAGCCAGATCCTTTTGGTATCCGGGATGCCCGGGATCTGAGTGAATGTTCCCCGTAGAGGGAGTGCGAATGCCTTTTGGCTAAGTCGATATAATAATAATGCTTGTGCAGGCAGAGAGGATCCCATATTACAGCTACACACCGGAGCCTGTTCTTGAGAACAGCAACTACAAGATGTACTGGGATCGTACAGTTCTGACAGATCAACGAGTTGCCCATAACAGACCGGACCTTATAATAGTTGATAAAATTTCTAGGAAGACAACTCTGATTGATGTGGCCATCCCGAACAACAACAACCTGCGTGTGAAGCAAGTCGAGAAGATCGCGAAGTACAGAGACTTAGAAGAACGAATTAGAAGGCAATGGGAAATGGACAACGTTCAGACGATTCCAATCATCGTGTCAACAACTGGTGTCATACCAAAAAGTTTGCTGAGAAACATCAAAGAGCTGGGTCTAACTGATAATCTTTACAGGTCCATGCAGAAAGCGGTACTACTTGCGACAGCCCGAACCGTCAGGAAATTCATGGGGAGTGCAGGAACGTCCAACAACATCAATGTCACCTAAGGCCCGATAACATGGCAAGGGTCTCGTCCGAGCCAGATCCTTATGGTATCCGGGATACCCGGGATCTGAGTGAATGTTCCCCAGAGAGGGAGTGCGAATGCCTTTTGGCTAAGTCGATATAATAATAGAAGAACTAGAAGGATCCAGAGGGCGGTGCAGGCAATAATGAGCCGCACCCAAATGCATTCTCGGCATGACCCCGCGAACATCACTGCGCAACAATGTCTTGACACATTAAAACAAAAACTTTCTGTTTTCGCAGGGCGTCTGAGAAGATACAAGGCTAGTAACAACAGGAAACGAGACAACAAACTCTTTGAACGATCAGAAAAGGGTTTCTACCGTGCTTTTAATTCTAGCGCCGATGCCACAAATGCGAGTTACCCTAGCAGAGAACAGGTCGACGGTTTCTGGAGAAATCAACTTGCCACACCAGGTCCATACAATGTCAGTGCAAGCTGGATCAGCGAAGAACGCGAGATGGGCCGGAACTATAGCCAGATGCAACACGAGCAATTCATAACCTCTGAGGTCTCCGATGTCATCAAGAATTCCCACAACTGGAAGGCACCAGGTCCAGATCATCTCCAAAATTATTGGATTAAGAAGTTGTGGTGCACGCATGAACAAATAACTAACTTAATTAATGAAGTCTTGCTCGATCCTCTGAAAATGCCATTGTTTCTTACACAGGGTGCAACCTACCTGTTACCAAAAGACCAGCGGAATACGGATAACCCTGCCAAGTACCGCCCAATAACCTGCTTGCCTACGCTGTACAAGATAATCACATCTTGCTTTACGCAGCGAATATATGCTCACTGCGAGCGGAACAACATCATTGCAATGCAGCAGAAGGGCTGCTCGAAGGGCGCAATGGGATGCAAAGAGCAACTCATCATAGACTCTGTCATCTGCAACCAGGCTCATTCCAAGCAACGAAACCTCCACATGGCTTATGTGGACTACAAAAAAGCATTTGATTCCGTACCTCACGACTGGCTCACAGGTATCTTAAAGCTGTATAAAATAGATCATCATACAGTTTCCTTTTTAGAACACGTTATGACAACCTGGCGCACTAAGATACAACTCAGAACCGCAAACAGTAACATCGAGACCGACACAATCAACATCCGAAGAGGGATTTTCCAAGGAGATTCACTCAGTCCACTGTGGTTCTGCATGGCGATGAACCCTTTATCACATCGGTTGAACTCTACAAAATATGGCTTCGCTATCAAAAGCAACAACGCAGAAGCGATCAAGTTGAATCACCTATTATATATGGATGATTTAAAACTGATCGCCGCAACCAAAAACCAACTAACGCAAATGCTTAAAATTGTAGAGGAGTTCTCCAGGGACATCGGAATGCTGTTTGGACTGGACAAGTGCCGCACCCTTAATATCATAAGGGGAAAGCTCGAACAAAGCGCACACGAGATGCAGGACGGCCAGGAGATCGAAGCAATGAGCATGGGAGATACATACAAGTACCTCGGGATGAAACAAGCTCAAAGGATAGACCATCGAACAATGAAGACTGATTTAACGAATGAATTCATCAAGAGAGTAAGACAAGTAGTGCGAACTGATCTTAACAGCAGGAATTTGTTTAAGGCCCTGAACACGTATGCGTGCTCTGTACTCAGCTATTCGTTCGGAATAGTGAATTGGACCAACACGGACATCAACAACCTGCAACGAAAAGTTAGGACACTACTGACAAAAGCTCATAAACATCATCCCCGTAGCGCCGTAGAAAGAACAACTCTGCCACGTCAACTAGGAGGAAGAGGATTGGCAGATCTCAGCAAGCAATTGGACCAACAAATATTAAATCTGCGTAATTATTTCTACAGGCAGGCCAACAGCTCCACACTACATAGGGCTATATGCGGAGCAGACGTCTCAACACCGCTACGTCTGACGGAACACGAGCGTCAAAATCACCACAGAACCGACAACGATAAACTACAGAGGTGGTTGGGGAAGCCGCTGCACGGGAGGCATCCTAATGAGGTTAACCAGGAACATGTCGACAAGTTAGCGTCGAACTATTGGCTGACCTCGGGACGAATGTTCCCCGAGACGGAAGGCTTCCTACTGGCCATACAAGATCAGGTTATACCAACTCGCAACTACCTAAAATTCATTGTAGGAGATGCATCGGTAGTGGATGACAGATGCAGATACGGGTGCCCAACTTCAGAAACAATCCAGCACATAACAGGAGGATGTCAGATGTTCGCATCAACGGAATATAAGGAACGACACGATTCGGTTGCCAAGATCTTGCACCAGGAACTGGCGGAAAACTTCTGCTTGTGCAGGCAGAGAGGATCCCATATTACAGCTACACACCGGAGCCTGTTCTTGAGAACGGCAACTGCAAGATATACTGGGATCGTACAGTTCTGACAGATCAACGACTTGCCCATAACAGACCGGACCTTATAATAGTTGATAAAATTTCTAGGAAGACAACTCTGATTGATGTGGCCATCCCGAACAACAACAACCTGCGTGTGAAGCAAGTCGAGAAGATCGCGAAGTACAGAGACTTAGAAGAACGAATTAGAAGGCAATGGGAAATGGACAACGTTCAGACGATTCCAATCATCGTGTCAACAACTGGTGTCATACCAAAAAGTTTGCTGAGAAACATCAAAGAGCTGGGTCTAACTGATAATCTTTACAGGTCCATGCAGAAAGCGGTACTACTTGCGACAGCCCGAACCGTCAGGAAATTCATGGGGAGTGCAGGAACGTCCAACAACATCAATGTCACCTAGGGCCCGATAACATGGCAAGGGTCTCGTCCGAGCCAGATCCTTATGGTATCCGGGATACCCGGGATCTGAGTGAATGTTCCCCGTAGAGGGAGTGCGAATGCCTTTTGGCTAAGTCGATAATAATAATGTTCCCCGAGACGGAAGGCTTCCTACTGGCCATACAGGATCAGGTTATAGCAACTCGCAACTACCTAAAATTCATTGTAGGAGATGCATCGGTAGTGGATGACAGATGCAGATACGGGTGCCCAACTTCAGAAACAATCCAGCACATAACAGGAGGATGTCAGATGTTCGCATCAACGGAATATAAGGAACGACACGATTCGGTTGCCAAGATCTTGCACCAGGAACTGGCGGAAAAACTTCTGCTTGTGCAGGCAGAGAGGATCCCATATTACAGCTACACACCGGAGCCTGTTCTCGAGAACAGCAACTACAAGATGTACTGGGATCGTACAGTTCTGACAGATCAACGAGTTGCCCATAACAGACCGGACCTTATAATAGTTGATAAAATTTCTAGGAAGACAACTCTGATTGATGTGGCCATCCCGAACAACAACAACCTGCGTGTGAAGCAAGTCGAGAAGATCGCGAAGTACAGAGACTTAGAAGAACGAATTAGAAGGCAATGGGAAATGGACAACGTTCAGACGATTCCAATCATCGTGTCAACAACTGGTGTGATACCAAAAAGTTTGCTGAGAAACATCAAAGAGCTGGGTCTAACTGATAATCTTTACAGGTCCATGCAGAAAGCGGTACTACTTGCGACAGCCCGAACCGTCAGGAAATTCATGGGGAGTGCAGGAACGTCCAACAACATCAATGTCACCTAAGGCCCGATAACATGGCAAGGGTCTCGTCCGAGCCAGATCCTTATGGTATCCGGGATACCCGGGATCTGAGTGAATGTTCCCCAGAGAGGGAGTGCGAATGCCTTTTGGCTAAGTCGATATAATAATAATAATAATAATGCCCATAACAGACCGGACCTTATAATAGTTGATAAAATTTCTAGGAAGACAACTCTGATTGATGTGGCCATCCCGAACAACAACAACCTGCGTGTGAAGCAAGTCGAGAAGATCGCGAAGTACAGAGACTTAGAAGAACGAATTAGAAGGCAATGGGAAATGGAGAACGTCCAGACGATTCCAATCATCATGTCAACAAGTGGTGTTATACCAAAAAGTTTGCTGAGAAACATCAAGGAGCTGAAACTAACTGATAGTCTTTACAGGTCCATGCAGAAAGCGGTACTACTTGCGACAGCCCGAACCGTCAGGAAATTCATGGGGAATGCAGGATCGTCCAACAACATCAATGTCACCTAAGGCCCGATAACATGGCAAGGGTCTCGTCCGAGCCAGATCCTTTTGGTATCCGGGATATCCGGGATCTGAGTGAATGTTCCCCGTAGAGGGAATGCGAATGCCTTTTGGCTAAGTCGAGATAATAATAATAATAATAAAAGGGCAGGGGGGGGGGTCTAACCTGAGAGAGGCAGACCCACGGGTGTGACGATTCCGCGCTCCCCAGTTACGCAGGGATGGGTCTGGCCTGTGAGTGGGGCAGATTCACGGGTGTGACGATCCCACGATTCCCAGTAACGCATGGAGAGGCTTGGCCTGTGACAGGGGCAGACCTACGGGTGTCACAATCCCGCGATTTCCAGTTTCGCCGGGAGGGGTCTAGCCGGTGACGGGGGCTGATCCTCGGGCGTGACAATCCTGCGACTCCCGGTTACACAGGGATGGGTCTAGCCTGTAAGAGGGGAGATCCTCGGGTGTAACGATCCCGTGTTTCCCAGTTAACGCAAGGAGGGGTTTGGCCGGTGAGAGGGGCAGACCCTCGGGTGTAACGATCCCGCGTTATCCTAGTTGACCCGTGTGGGCAGCGGGTTAGAATACTCCTATCGTGGCTCCGCGAGTAGTAAAAGGCGACCGAGGGCCGTCACTCCCACGTTACGGGAGATCCATGGATATGGAGATTAATGGTAAATATGTCATAGGGCCGCTGCCTGAGGACCGCCAGGGCATGTCTGGAGCCGGCGCTGGGCATCACAGCGAGCGGTGATGAGGCGGGCCCCTGTCGCACAAACAGCTACAGCCCAACAACAACAACAACACGAACATCTACAACAGGGGAGCCAAACGAGAACTAGGGTTCCACCCACCGAAGGTGCTGCTCGGGAACTTCAGCCAGCGCTCAATCAGGCGGGATTACAACGACGACGCATGAAATGGACTGGTCCATGAATGAATCCATTATGCGCATTTTTTACAGGGTGACAAACCTAGGACAAGAGATGATCGGCTACCGACAACAACTGCATGCTGAGTTCGGCAAGGAGTTTCCACACATGCAAGTGTCAGAACAAAGAGTGTCAGATCAGTATCGGACTATTCTAAGAAATAACCGAATTCCAGAAGCGCGTCCTAACGCTATCAAACGGGAAGTTGAGCTAGAGATCCATGGCAAACACATAGACGTAGAAAACAACAACGGCGAAATTCAAGAGCCTGGACCACAACCAGAAGCCGAAACGGCAGAACGAACAACTGAGAGTCGGGAATGGGATAACGAAGAACACGTTAAAGGCTTAGACACACAGCTGAGAGAGGCAGTATTGCAATACGAAGGCACAGACCCACTGAGCAGACCACTGCTACCAAGATTAAACTCTTCCAGGAAACTTGCAATCTTGCTCGATCTTATGAATACCAGAATTTTACCTAACTATGTTTCAGTGGCACCAACATTAGTAGATATGCACATGTTAATCTACTGTGCCGCAACGGCAATCATCACTGTAATGGGAGCCAAAATCCGGACGGCCCAAGAGCTGAATCGTGCAAGACCAGAACCACGAATGGTTCAATGGGAGATGAAACTAAATCGGAAAATCAAGAGTCTCCGTAAAGACATGGGACAAGTAACGGAATATATCGGAGGAGTTAGAACTAGAAAGATCCAGAGGGCGGTGCAGGCAATAATGAGCCACACCCAATTGCATTCCCAGCATGACCCGGCGAACATCACTGCTCCACAATGTCTGGATACATTAAAACAAAAACTTTCTGTTTTCGCAGGGCGTCTGAGGAGATACAAGGCTAGTAACAACAGGAAACGGGACAACAAACTTTTTGAACGATCAGAGAAAGGTTTCTACCGTACTTTGAATTCTAGCCCCGATGCCACAAATACGAGTTACCCTAGCAGATAACAGGTTGACAGTTTCTGTAGAAATCAACTTGCCACACCAGGTCCATGCAATGTCGCAAGCTGGATCAATGAAGAACGCGAGATAGGCCGTTGAAAAAAAAATTGGTACCGACAATGGCGCGCCAAACCCCAACTGTTCGTCGTCCTTGTTTTTTTTATGTCAGCTGTTGCGCGGGGATTATCTCTTGCCCACACATGAGTATTCTTCCTATTATACAGGGTGTTTCTAAATTATGGTGCCAACGTATTGTGACAGGTATAAAATGTCATTTTGAACAAAAAGTTTCCTATAAACATGGATCCGAAAATACATGATAAGAAAGTTACAGGGTGATAAATGTATAGTTTGTAAAATGTCTTTATTGCAATAACTCCTACAGAAGTTATGCAATTTAAATGAAACTTGGTGCAGTGCTTTAGTAACTGAAGTGCAACAATTTTGTGTAAAAACAATTTATTCCCATCGACCAGAGGCGGAGGGGCGGGGTAGCACAATGGTTTTTTTATACTCATAACTTTTTTGTTGTTATCTTTTTGGTCTCGCAGGTCCATCATTTTGGTGCATCTTTTTATTTTGCAACAAAAGGGTACTCTAAAATCAACCGTTTGCCTTGAAATCGGCAAAATGTGCCCCAAAACACCTGTCAACTCCAAAATTCCAAAAATGAAATTTTCAACTACCGCTTTCAATTTTCACAAAATAAACTGTAAAATTTAAAGTGACAAAAAAATTCCCTATGAACTATGTATCAAAAATTTTTCGCTTTCCAAATGGAACGGATTGAACTTGCCAAAATTTTGAAATCCATATTTCAGGAAAACCAGTGATGTTTTACTCAATATCTATTACACATTTTTTCTCAATTTTGAACGTACAATTCATCTGTAAAACATTTAAATGCGGTAGGCTATAATTTTATTTTTCATATTTTGGAGTTAACAGGTGTTTTGGGGCACATTTTGCCGATTTCAACGCAAACTGTTGATTTTATCATTATGAAACAAGAGTACTCTTTTGTTGCAAAATAGAAAGATGCACTAAAGTGATGAACCTGCGAGACCAAAAAGATCCTCAAAAAAGTTATGAACGTAAAACCCATTGTGCTACCCCGCCCCTCCGCCTTTGGTCGATGGGAATAAATTATTTTTACACAACATTTTTGCACTTCAGTTACTTAAGGACTGCACCAAGTTTCATTTCAATTGTACAACTTCTGTAGAAGTAACTGCCAAAAATATGTTCTTTAAACTGTACTTTTATCACCCTGTAACTTTTTTTATTATGCATTTTAGGACCCATGTTTATATTATAGGAAACTTTTTGTTCAAAATGACATTTTCTATCTGTCGTATTACGTTGGCACCATAACTAAGAAACACCCTGTATATTCCTGACGTCGAAAAGGAAGCCTCGTCCGTCCAAACACTATAATTTAAAATGGAGTTGTCTAAGGTATACTAGTTGATTAATCGCCTACAAAAGTTTCTACGTGTCCTACAATCTTCAGGGCTTAAATATTGCACAGGCAATAATACTTTATATGGGATCATTTTATTAGCCTTTAGCGTTCTCTGAATCACACTTCTTGCTAAACCCAAATCCCTTGCAGCATCCCGAATGGAATTCGATGAGTAATTTTTAAAATATTCTACCACCTGTCCACCATTATTACTTATATCTCTATTAGGTCTTTTAACATTTTTTTCCACAGAACCACTTACACTAAACTGCCGATAAAGTCTGTAATTAAACGAAATTCTTGGCACAGGCCTCAAGGGATATACTTGGCTGCGTAGGTTTGTTGCGCCGCCCTTTCATTTTTAATATTTAAAATATATTCTTGAATTGCATTGCATAAGGATATAGGGAATTACTCCGTAAATGAATTAATATCTCTAAAACGGTTTGAGATATCAAAAAAGTTATTTCTATGTTTCCGATAAGCAATTTGATTATCTATGTGGTACCAATACCCTTAGATCGAATAATTCACCATTTTCAGGAAAAATTACATTTCCGGTTAAACCGGAAGTGATATCGAAAAAGCAAATATATATTTTTTTGTCCCCTTATCTTCCCATAAATAAATAATCGGTAATCGGCTTTTTTTTTGAAAAATCAATTTTCCTTTCTTAGCGGCATTGGATTCCTAGGAAGAAACTGCATATTAGTTTTTGAACCATCAATTTATCTTTAAAATGACCGAGAAAACCGGATTTATTACGTTAACTAAGACACCCGCACAAGAATAAGGATATCATTTGAAAATGGATATATTACTGTTTGAACACTAGGTATATTCCATGTTTAATGAGATTGACCGGAAATGTCCACGCTCCCAAATTGATAGTACTTACACGGTGTTACAAAACAGTGGGTTAACCCACTGAACACAGATTCTTTGGGATACTACAATAGTGTGACTTTTCTATATCTCTGGGCTATAATTATAATAATGTGACTATTTTTCATTTAGACGCCTCTACCTCAAATACAGAGTGGTAAAAGTTGATTATTAAAAAAAAAAGAATTATACAGGGTGTTCCGTAACGATGTGCAAATGTTTGGAGGAAGTGTTCTACAGGTGGTTTAAAGGGGAATCTATGATGTAAAATTGTTTGATTTAAGCCTCCCCTGCAAAGTTATTCCAGCTTTAAGAGGGACAAAGAATTTGGTTTTTATTTTTTTTTTCTCACAAACGGTTGAATCTAAATACTTGAATTTTGGAAGAGGTATGTTACCGCAGCTAGTTGAAACACACTTTATGCATCCTAAGGGTAGAAACCGGCAACAACTATTCCTCTTTTTATCCAGAACTTTTTTTAAAGTTAGTTTATATAAAACGAAATTCAAATTTTATAACCTAACTAATTTAATTATTTTTTACTCTTATTATCTTTTCATTAACTTAATAGGGTAATAGGGTACGTTAATAGTTTGCCCGGAAAAAATAGAATTACTTTTTGTTCCGTATTTAAATAATAGTTATTTACATTGCAAGATGCGTAAGTCCACTTTTTTGGCCGAGGAGGTTGTTTGAGGACCGAGGCAACAAAGAGCCAAAAAAGAGCTTACGCATCGTGCAATGTATTATATTTTTTCTGCTTCCGACAAGTTCCTATTATAAAGAAGATATAGGTAATTTTAATTAAACGCTATGGACTAGATTATGAGTAATAATATTCAAATAACCATTACTCAATTACTAAAAATTAAAATCAGTAATAAATATAAGAAGTAGAATATGCAGCGATAATAATAAAAAATAAATATAAATGACTTTTGTGTGGGACTCGAACCCGTGACCTACGGATTACTATCCTGACGCTTTTAACCCAGCACTACGGTGACTGCTGTTTGCAGTTTATAATTAACAATCGATGTGAAAATATTAAATTTGACGCCAGTTTCAAGTTGCTACTTATATGTTATTAATGGTTTAAAGGTCCTGCTGCATAATCGTTGCATGGTTGCTAGGCAATACTTTTTGTACCTAGCAACCACTTTTTGTACCTAGCAACAGGGCACCTCGAACATTTCACTTTCGCTTTCGGACCTATTGGCGAGCATGTAAAGTGAACTTACGGGGGAGGGAGCAGGAAAAAGTTATTGACACTCACTATTACATAAAAAAAAACATAGTAGACGGGTGTCATTTTTGTCACTTTGGTATTTTATTGTTTCCTAGCGCGATAGGGAACACTTTTTCCTGCATTCAAAGATATTTTTAATATATAAATTCCTAGCAAACGGGTTTCTTGACCTAGAATTATCTAATAATACATATTTACAAAAACAATTATAAAAGTCGCTTAAAAGCTGCTCCTATAAGTTTTGAGAAATTCAACCAGTAATTTCTATTTCCATACAGCTCCGGTAATTTTTATTAATAAGTTTATTGGGAACGATAAATTCATTTCAAGAGAGGGGGTCAACACTGATAACCAAAGATATATTACGATTTCGACAATATATTAAAGTATTGCGACAGCAGCAGACACGAGTTAGTCTTAAGTTGTGTATTGTAGTGCAAAAATTGACGATTGAAGAAATATAAAGTAAGTATACGGTACACCAGAACTGGCTGATTTTTTGGCAAAGCATGCGCAATATAATGTAGTATGTATTTGGGTTGAGCATTGGTTTTTTGAAGAACATAATGATTTTCAAAATAAACACAAAAAATTCACTTGGGTTGGTAGTATTTAATGCCATGTGTGCCACCTTAAAATTATATATATATATATATATATATATATATATATATATATATATATATATGTGTGTGTGTGTGTGTTATAATTTGCTTTTGTTCCAAAATTAAAGTTTGAAAGTTGGTGTGCCAGGATTTTTTGTGCTAGCTTTTTTCGATTTCCAACGGATATTGAACGTTAAAACGCGCTACATTTTTTAAAGCTTATCGAGCTTTTTTCCAGATGTAAATTCATTAAATATGGTTCTGTGTTACGTGATGGAGAATAGCCTCAACTAGTGACTATCTATGTCTCCTTTAATCTATGGTACTATTAATAATGTTAATTAGAGTAATTTACCTTTAAATGAATAACCAAAAATAGTTTTCCCGACTTTTCATTAATTATCTAACAAGTCATCAGAATACTTGAATACCTTTACTCCTCGCTAATCCGCCCATCAACAGAGAAGGGTGATCCCTAATGCAGCGATAATTCCCTAAATACCAAAGTGGTCAAATCACATAGGATGTTATCACTTCGTTGCTTAGCAACCGCGTATCTGCTCAATGCAAGCACCGACTTGCCAAAATTTGTATGTCTAAATTATGCAGCTGAAAATTATGTTGCGGTATTACTAGACACTCATGTATATCAAACACATATGTTTATAAATGAATTTATGTACTTTATACACTGCTAAACTGTTTACAGAGGATATCACGAATCTTCATCCCTACGTCACAATGGCCAACAATGCAATTTCCATTGTGGACCATTGTGACGTAGGGATGAAGATTCGTGATATGCACTATACAGGATGACCGTATTTCGAGTCTATGCATGGGGATCTTGGTTATCTTAAGAGATACGAGGTCGGTTAAATTGGGGCAAAGTTACGGAATTTGATGCCGAGTAACATGGTAAAAAGAAATTTTGGCTGGCCCTTTTCGTAAAATAATAAAATAATGCGAAAAAACTGAAAATTGTCGTTTTCGTTTTTTTTTAACGAAAACGATGGCGCTGGACATTTCTAAGTTAAACATTATTAAGGCACTTTTTTACAAGGAATCTAAATGTTACCTCGCATTTTTTTTCTCGCCTCCCTGGACAAAGATATGATGATCAACTTTTATTTTCCTTATGGGCGCCATATTGGATTTTGCATTTTTGAAAAGATAATTTTTTTCTGGTTAAAATGATATGTTACACATTATGCTTTACTTTGTTTTTTTTTTGCCGTAATATCAAATTAATCGTTTTTGCATAGAGTGCCTTGGAAACGTAAGCCCCATAATGTTTGACGTTTTTGCAGAGTGCCTTGGAAACATAAGGCCCATAATGTTTGACGTTTTTGCATAGAGTGGCTTGGAAACATAAGCCCCATATAACGTTTGATAGTTTAGTAGAATTTTTGTCACGGATACTTTATTTTACTGAAAAAATGTCATTTTCACATGAAGAAAAGCGTGACATGATTCAAATTTATTATTCCTCAAATATAAATTACGTCGAAGGGATATTGGACGAGCCATAAACAATTTAAAGAAACGTGCTGCATTGTGCCTTGAGGAACAAGGAGGAGAAATTGAACATTTATTGTAAAATAGGATTGTCTATTCGTCTAGGTTTTTGTTGTTCTTTGTGCTTCCAGTTCGACTCTTTTGGTGTACTGAACCTTAGCCATAGGCCAATACTTTCGGCTCCCAGATGCGCGCGCTCCTAGAGATGCGCGCGCTTCTAGTTGACTGTTGTTCTGTCTTGATAATAATTATTATCAACCTCACAATACTCCAAACTTCCAAACTATCGAAAAAGTTATTAGGAAAAGTTTTTCAGATCCGAATTTTTACTCAAAATAACACATTTCATTGACATATTATAGCTATTGGCATTTTGATGTTTTCTTTTCCCCAATTTTAAGTCTCAATTGTATATCCAATTCTGGGAAGATTGCCATGGAAACCTTTGAAAATTATAGAGGTAATTATTAAAAAAATAATAATAATAAAATGCGAATATGTGGTTGGTCCTCGGGGTAAAAATTCGGTTCTGAACAACTTTTCCTAATAACTTTTTTCGATATCTCTAGCGCGAAACAAAATATTCAATATTATAGTCCTATTCGCGAGGTCATTGGTCATAGCAGGCTGGGGATGCACTTGATATGTAATTTGAATACACCTAAAGATAGAGCTCATCGAGTTCTATAAATGTAATGTGCAAAGTCGGAAATTTATGTCTCCAAAAACAAGAACAATTCAAGGGTGTTTTTGTTTTTCATATTAAGTGAGCCACAAGTCTCTATTAGTATTGTCATAATAATTTCTCCTGTAATTAGGTATTTGTGTTTTGTAGTTTTATACTTTCTTCAAAAATAAAATGTAAATCTTATACCTAACCTACCCATTTGAATCATTTGACCGTATTTAAATTTCCCGCACTCCATCATTGCTGCTCGAGTGCTCGCTCTCGAGCCGAAAGTATTGGCCTATGGCTAAGGTTCAGTTTTTAGTGTTAATGTGTTATATGGCAAATGACGAATAAATAACAAGGTCTCAGATCAAACTCTCGTGGTACGTTTATGATTTATGTAATCAATAAATTTAACATTAACTGAATTTTTACTGAACCGTTAAACAATATTCCAAAGCACACTTCGCAACAATGGGTAACTAGGCTTATGTTTCCAAGGCACTCTATGCAAAAAAGTCAAACATTATGGGGCTTACGTTTCCAAGGCACTCTATGCAAAAACGATTAATTTTATATTACGGCAAGAAAAACAAAGTAAAGCATAATGTGACATATCATTTTAAGTAGAAAAATGCAAAAATCCAATATGGCGCCCACAAGAAAAATAAAAGTTGATCGTCATATCTTTGACCAGGGAGGCGATAAAAAAATGCGAGGTCATATTTAGATTCCTTGTAAAAAAGTGCCTTAATAATGTTTAACTTAGAAATGTCCCGCGCCATTCGTTTTCGTTTAAAAAAATAAAAACGAAAAACGACAATTTTCAGTTTTTTCGCATTATTTTCAAAACGAAAAGGGCCAGCCAAAATTTCTTTTTACCATGTTACTCGGCATCAAATTCCGCAACTTTGCCCCCAATTTAACCGAGCTCGTATCTCTTCAGATAACCAAGATCTCCATGCATAGACTCGAAATATGGTCACCCTGTATATTAGAATTATTTAAGTACAGGCGCGGTCCTTGAAATCTTTCCAATACGTGCGGTCGCAAAGGAGTTCAACTGACAACGTTGCAATTACCCCTCCCTTCTCTTACGGTTTGAAAGCCAGCCATAACTTAAAAGGCATAAGTGACGGCCGTAGAATTGGTGCAACGTTGCCGCACTTACCCGAAATTCTTGATTTCTTGCTCATTTCCCATGCCTAGTGGAAACATTTATGAGGCCACGCCTGTACATTCAGAAAATAGACCAGTATCAAAAGTTGAAAAAATCGCGCCTGCCTTGGACATCCAAAACGTCATGCTTCGCTTCCCTTCGCTCTCAAGACTTTATAAGAAAATAAAGATACGAATTTATACTAGTAATCTTTCTAGGCAAAATAGCGTTTTTTAAAAATGTATCGATAACATTTCCGGCCTTTGTGATTTTACCCCCGATTAGATTTTATATACTTACCTACCTAAAATTTTACAGTTAAAATGAATTAAAATTTCTAAGAAGTTTATGAATTTCGAGTTCGTTTATTAAAAATTAACGGGACATTTAATTTTGAATTGGGAACTCAAAATTAACGGGACATTTTAATTTTGAATACAGGGTGTTCCTTAATAACATGCTAATACTTAAGGGGGTTATTTTTGGGCCCATTTTAAGAAAAAAACTTCATATGAACGTATGTCGTAAACGTCCCAACTTTTGAGATACAGGGCGTTAAAGTTAATTTTTTTAAATTAAATTTTGGCTACATCTCCCGAAATAATCAAGCTGCGGAACTGAAATTTGGCACTGCTATGTTTTTGGGGATGGAGAATAAGCTGAAAATGTCAATTTCACCGTATCTCACAGAGGGCGCCACTTGCGCTGTTTTTTGATCACGCTTTTACGCGTAACTTTTTTGAGGTTATCTTTTTGGTCCTGCAGGTCCATCATTTTAGTGCATCTTTTCATTCTGCAAGAAAAAGGTACTCTTGTTTCATAACGATTAAATCGACCGTTTGCGTTGAAATTACCAAAACGTGCCCCAAAACGCCTGTTGATTCCAATATTCGAAACATAAAATGTTCACCTACTGCTTTCAAATGTTACAGATCAACTGTACATTCAAAATGATGAAAAAAATGCCAAATGGGCATTGGTCAAAACACCATTGGTTTTCTTGAAATAGAGTGTCCAAATTTTGTCAAATTCAATCCTTTCCATTTTGAAAGCGAATAATTTTTGGTACATTGTTCATAGGAATTTTTTTCTCAGTTTAAATGGAACAGTTGATCTGTAAAACTTGAAGGTGGTAGGTGAAAATTTTATGTTTCGAATATTGAAGTCAACAGGTGTTTTGGAGAACGTTTTGGCAATTTCAAAGCAAACGGTTGATTTAATCGTTATGAAACAAGAGTACCTTTTTCTTGTAGAATGAAAATATGCACTAAAATGATGGACCTGCAGGACCAAAAAGATAACCTCAAAAAAGTTACGCGTAAAAGCGTGATCAAAAAACAGCGCAAGTGGTGCCCTCTGTGAGATACGGTGAAATTGACATTTTCAGCTTATTCTCCATCCCCAAAAACATAGCAGTGCCAAATTTCAGTTCAGCAGCTTGATTATTTCGGGAGATGTAGCCAAAATTCAATTTAAAAAAATGAACTTTAACGCCCTGTATCTCAAAAGTTGGGACGTTTACGACATACGTTCATATGAAGTTTTTTTCTTAAAATGGGCCCAAAAATAACCCCCTTAAGTATTAGCATGTTATTAAGGAACACCCTGTATATGTATCTATGTGTTTTCGCAATCTACTTAAAACATTAAAACATCAAACTAGTAGGTACAGCTGAAAAATTATATTAGGTTAGCACCAATATAGCACTAGCGGTACGCTAAAATACACGGCAATTTGTGATACCAAGGTGCCACTTGGTACAGTTGTTGTTTAGAAACACTCGACATTTTTCCTGTGGGTAGATTTTATAGGGGGTATGGGGGAAATTTAATGTTAAAATATTTAAAAAATAAAAACAGGCCAGAGACGCGAGGTGAATGTCGATTCAGCATGGTTTCGACTCGAGGAATCCAACCGCAGCACCGGAACTGCGATCCGCGAACCGTAAGTCGGTAACACTGTCAGTGCTCTGGAATTATTGAAAAATATTAATAAAAACAAAAGTAAGACATTTTTCTCCAAAATTCAAACCAAGAAATAAAAATTATTGGACCTTTCTCAACAAAGTCACTATCTAAGATGATACATTTTCTATGCCTTTCCTGTTGTGGCACACCAGCCACCTTAACTCATATGAACTTACTGACTAGCAGGCTTCTGTATTTTTAGACTTAGTTTATTTATAATGTCTGGGGCGGTGTGGATATACTCGACCTTAATCCCAAAAACTCAGTAATTCGAGATGACCCAGAAAAAGACACCGTGTATATTTTGTACTGGATCTTTACACACCAACACTTTGAGTGACCCGGTCGACTATTCAACTGTTTTGAGGAGATTCCACAGCACACTTGATTTGCCAGTCTGCCTTTGAAATTCCTATTTTGCTCAACTTTGTCACTGTGTAAAATGGAACTCCGTGTATATTTTCTGTTCAAATTGGTATATGGGGGTTTTGGGGATTCGTGATTAATGCGGTGGTGTCAGATTTAAAATAAAAAATTGCAAATTTTTTTCAAGGGTATAAAAAAATCGTAGGCGGCCCTGGATTTGCATTTTGAAAATGATGGGAAGGTCAAAAGAAGCGGTTTTTGAAGGCATTTGTAACAAAAAAAGTTCAGGTGATTGTCGCGAAAAATAAAGATTCCATGGATTTGTATATGTTTAAAAGTAGACACTCTGTATATATCAGAGTAAAATAATATATCCTTGCTTCTATTAACACAAACGACTAAGAGGTCGGCGATGTACTTGGTGATCCTTAAAGCGATTTATACTTTTATATCAACATTTTTTAGTTTGTTTATGTTTTTGACATGTTGCTTATTTTTATGAAAAATGTCCAAATATGCCTACTTTTTAATAAGAGCAGATTTATTAGGTATTTTACGTTGATAGTATACAGAGTGTCCCAAATTTTCGACCCTCACCATTGGAATCTCGATATCTACAAGTGGTAGAGAGTCGGTTAAATGGGGAAAGTTTTAGACAACTTTGTGGACAATCTGATGCCACTGAGAAATCAAAGCTAATTGCGATCGTTTTCTAGTTTCCAAAAACTGAATTTTCCCATTTTCGTTTTGTTGAATGTCTCAGAAACCGATAGTTATGCAGGCAGGCCTTTGACACTATTAAGGCACTTTTTTCCGACCTTTTTAACGGTGATGTCAGTTTTATGAAAAAGGTTTTCGTTTTCGTGATATGAGGCAGAACTTTTAATTTTCTTATGGACGCCATCTTGGATTTGTAAAAATTTAAAATCTACATGATATTCTCTTTTCACTGATGTGTCACAATAATGATTTTTATTAGTTGTAACACTTAAAAGCGTTGTTTTTACCTAACACTAAGTAGGCCATGACAAATCTGGCAAAACAAATGCAACAAAATGTCAGTTCAATAAACTGTCAGTTTGTTGCATTTGTTATGTAGACTGGTCTTATGTAGCTCTCAGCTGTTTCTCTTGTAAAAATACCGTTAACTTATAGTAAATAATCGGATATGTAGGTACAGGGTGATCCAAACTCGACGCCCCAGGCCTGCAGTGGAAACACGAAAACTCAAAATAAAATTTCGAAAGGGGGTTCTTAAATGGGACATAGTAAGGTCCAATTTAGTCAAAAAATTTGCTTTTTTGATGTTTGGGAAAATGGCCGCTATGACGTCATCGATATTATTTTCCCAGAAACATACTTACCAGTTTTTCTCTAATTGAAATCCTTATAATTCTCAACAACTTTTGTAGGGAAAGATTTTCTGTATCTTTTATTGTTCAAAATATACAGGGTCAAATATGTAAAAAACATGGAATTTTTTCTAATCATTTTTCGAAATCTAGATAGCTATGAAAACAATTGATAGTCAGAAATTATTTAAGAGTATGTTAGGGTGCCTTGCGCACCTTTAAATTTATTCAAGTGCTACGCAGGATATTCATCACGAATACCCTGCGTAGCATTGTGTGCTACTGTAGCTCTCCCTTCTTCACGAAGTGTAGCATGGGAGCTTCTTCCGGTACCTAGAGCCCACTTCAGTCACTTTTTTGCCATAAATGAACTCGCCGACCTCAAAAACATAAGTATCGACATCTCATATGACCCAGTGTCTGTTAGTAACATTAATCGGCCGCGGGTCGGCCTTTTTTTTTAAACTACGGTTTTTGACCGGCTCCCGGTGCTCAGATAGCATTTCTAGGGCTACGGTTGGATTCCTCGAGTCGAAATCATTCGGAATCGACTCACAGCTCGCGTCTCTGGGCCATTTTTAATTTTATAAAAATGTTATCATTAAATTATAAAATCTACCCACACGGAAAATGATCGGGTCAAATCGATCAAATGGGCCCCCTGTATATTGTTTCTCCTTCAGAGACCATTGTTGGTAATATTTTTTAATCAAGAACAACAAAAATTTCTCCTTGCATCTTGTTATAAGTGCGCTTTTCTCGACTATCCGGTTTGCAAAAACCATGACGGTAATGATGTGCAATTTTGCCGCGAAAATATAGGTAATATCCGTCATTTCAATCGTTGGTTTTATGTATTATTAAGCCTGCTTTGATTTTTGAAGTTACTCGAAAGCATCAAAGTAGGCAGATTCATTTAAAATTTAATAGACGATCATGCATTATATGAAATTCTGAATGACTCTTCTAGCGAACTTTTTCATTATCGTGTATAATATGGTGCTATTAATTCTAATATCAAATATTAAAGCGAGAAATAACTGCAAAAAATAAAAGTAGGCCGATCTTCTTGAAATGAAAGAATACCTACTTATCTCTTTTAACATAAATTCTGAGACACTATGTGTGTGTGTGTGCGTGTGTGTTTTCCAAGATATCTTTCGAACGGATTAAGATGTCGACTTTGGTACAGGGTGGCCCATCCAAGCCTAAAAAGTGTGTTACGTGGAGACCGAATAACATAAAATCGTCATTCAAAAAGTGAATTTGTAGTAAAAATTCAGGGGAATTCGAGGGTGTACTCCGATACGGGGGTCGATAAAGTTATGGTAAAAAATCAATTTTTGCAAAAAAATAATATCTAATTTTGTACCTACACAACCGGTAGAAAACCTTTAAGTAGCATTCCTGAATATTCAGTTATAGCGGAAATTAAAATGGTTTCTATATTTTACAACTAACACATTACATTTAACTATTACAGGATTCCTTTTTATTTCTGGATCCAATATAACTTGACCTATTTGTCTCGAGCCATTTCCAAGATATTTACCAAAGAAGGTCCATCAAACTAGATACATGCACAGACAAAATAAATTGTTTGATTTAAAAAAATATATTCCCTTTAAACAAATCCTTGGGTCCCATATGGCGGGCGCTAATGTTTATTTAATTCAAGAACCCGTGTTATTTGAATATTCAAAAAACACTTTGTTTGGGGGGCACCTATATTTTATTTATTATACATACAAAATTTGTTTGATTTCATCGGTTTAAGTCGAGCAAAAAATTTGTTTGAACAATAATCAATTGTCCCTTAAAATAGTTGGTTAACTTAATCAAATCCATTGGTTACTCTAGTATATATTTTAATTTTAAATACTAAAATCAATTTGCCAAATAACTGTCTTGGTAACTTCAAACAAATAGAGGACAAACTTTAAAACATATTTATTTATTTTGAACAAATATCTTTTCCGTAGTAAAGATTATTTTAGTATCTTTAAACCAATAAAAAATTCCAATTGTATACTCCATTTGGTTAATTACAAAGCAGTATTAACTTAATTTTAATTGACCATATTTAATATCCAAATACATTATTTAATTGAACCAATTTTAATAATTATATACCTTTATTTATTTTAATTTTTAGGCAACTTTGATTAAACTATTCTTAATAAATTCAAATTTTTTCAAATCGATAAATAATTTGACTTGCATACTTCCCTTTTTTCCCTTTAGAATATTTTGGTTACTTATAAAGCAGTATCAATTTAGTTATACTTAGGAATTTTCAATATCCAAATATTGTATTGTTTAATTGAACCAAATTTAGTAATTACTATCAGTATAATAATATGTTTACTTACTTTAATTTCAATGGTAATTGTATCTAACTCTTATCTTAATTGATTCAATAAAATAGTAGTAGTAGACTAAATTTGAGACACGCCTTCATTCTAAAAATATCTTTAGTTGTAGCAACTAATACTTTAGTTTCTATAAGCCGATAGTAATTCGAATTGCATGTTTACCTTGTTTCTTTTTAATATATTTTAGTTATTTCTAAAGCAGCATTAACTTAGAGTTAGTTAAAGATCTTGATATCTAAATATTATATTGTTTAGATGAACTAAATTTAATAATTACTTTCGGTATATGTTTAGTTATAATTTCTTTGGTAACTGTATTAAACTAATTTTTTAATTAATGCAACAAAATAAAAGATTAAAGTCATGTATTCATTCATTCTGAAAAATCTTTATTTGTAGCAACTAATCGTTTAATTTATTCAACTCAATAAGTAATTCGAATTGCATACTTACCTAATTTCCCTGTAATATACAGGGTGGACCCAGATCGACTATACGATAGGTGTAAAAGACAAAAAAATTTCGAGTTGAAACTTGAGCTTTGGGGGATCAGCCTCGCATGATTAGAAACTAATTTGCACCATATTATTATATTTTAAAAATCAAGCAGGCCTTGACAGGGGAAATTTATTCATTTTCAGTTCAGGTATACTACCTTTTCCTCAAGAGATATCGAAAAAAATTTTATTAAAAAAAGTTGTTTAGAATGCAATTCCAAATCACCGTGCCAAATTATAAAACAATCGGCACATTTTGATTTATTTTATTTTTTCAATTTTTGCGGTTTTAGCGCAAATCAAGTACATTTATCGAAAAATGTTATCAGAAAAAAATTTTCAGAATGCAAATCTAAGACCCTGTACTAAATTTCAAAACAATCGGCATACTTTGATTTTTTCCAAAAAATAAAGTTGATATTTACAACAAAAATCAAAGTCTGCCGATTGTTTTAAAATTTGGTACGGGGACTTAAATTTTAATTCTCGACAATTTTTTCCAATAAAATGTTCGATATCTCTTGAGGAAAATGTAGTTTATCTGAACTGAAAACGAATAAATTGCCCCTGTCAAGGCCTGCTTGGTTTTTAAAATATAATAATATGGTGCAAATTAGTTTCTAATCAAGCAAGGCTGATCCCCCAAAGGTCAAGTTTCAACTAGAAATTTTTTTGTCTTTTACACCTATTGTAAGTATAGTCGATATGGGTCAACCCTGTATGTGTATGTTTAGTTGAACTAAATTTAGTAATTACATTCAATAACATGTTGAAAAAAATTTTGGAATGGAAAATTTGATTGTACCTAAACATGGTGCATATTAGGTATACAGTTACACCAGTGGCGTAGGTATGGGCGAATGTTGGGACATTTCTAGCAAAAAATAACCCTGTGTAGGTAAAATAAAAGAAAGCTTCAAAATTAATACCTACCTAAGAATTAATTACTAATCATAGTAATAATTTAAGCAGTCCATGATATTTTTCTGTATTTTGATCTAAACTATAGATTATTGTTGAGGTAAGTAGCTAATTAAAAACAAGCAAGTTTAATGAACTATTACTAATTACTAATGACAGGTAACAATAGTCTAAGTCAAAGACAAAAATAAATTTCATATTAAACTATAAAACTATACATACACATACATATTATTATGAACGAATCTCTTTGGCGTTTTTGCTCGGGCGTCAGGACTGGTTTTCTTGGTCCAGAATTGTTCGAGCCAGGGATGTTGTGCAGGGGATGAAATCAAACCAACAGTTAGCCAAATTACCCCGTGTATTAAGCCCCCAAAAACTATGTACAATATAATAATTAATTATAAACTTAAACTTAATAAATCTTCTCCGGCGACCGAAGGCGGTTTTCTGAAAAGATCAGTCCGGATTAGTAAATAGCATCATTGAGTAAAGGATATATTTTAACCCTATATAGAATATATATCCTTTACTCAATGATAGCATATACTCTGTGACTAATCTAAGCAAAGCAGAAATTTATATACACGAGATCCTACGGAAACGGCACCGGTTGAAGCTACGGGGTCGGCAAGTTTTAGTCTAGGTATATTTGGCAAAAATTCGGTAACTTCGTTACAATCTACTTATCGCATGGGACAACTTCTGCAAATTTTGCTCGAAATTTTCTAATTTGTATTTTTTAAAGTGTTTGATTTAAATACCGTAATAGTTTGAATTTAATAAATTTACAAAAATCGACCAATTCAATGTTTGCATCAAATGAGATTTTCTAATACTGAATAACGAGTTATTTATTTGAAATTCTCAACGTGCATGGACAATGAACTTTTAGAGATACCCAAAACAACACCTAGGTAATTGTTTGAATTTAATAAATTTACTAAAATCGACCAATTCCATGTTTGCATCAAATAATATTATCTAATATTGAATAACGAGTTATTTATTTGAAATTTTCATCGTGCATTGACAATGAACTATTAGAGAAATGCAGAACAACAATTTCAAAACTGAAATAACAATAATCAATAATATTGTGAAATATTTCTATTACACGTTGTTAAAGGTAGTTCTCAAATTATTTAAGAGGTATTTCACGCATCTGGAGACAACATTTTTATATAAATCGTGTAAAACAATCAGTAAAGAAAATACGATGCCTGGTATAATGCAATATCCAGTGCAATACTTACCATTAAACACCTTCTGCAAATTTTCTAATTTGTACTTTTCGAGAAACTCTGATACAAAACGAAGCACACCACTACTATTAGGTACCAAAGAATATCATGCCGTGTGACGCGTCCAAGTCCGCTCTATTCTGACTGCGGAGTGCGCCGAGTGGGGCTTTTCAATTCTTACGTCGTGAGTCGTCGCCTGTCGTCGCGCCGTCACGGAGCGGTTGCCAGATACCTACATTCCGTACAACGGAAAAACCTCCCTATGTTGCCATTTCTTGGTTTTGAGAAACCGCTAGTTAAAGTTTCGACTCATAAAAAATTAAAAATATAAAAAGATTATTTTAAGTACCTATTAGGCAATAATATACGCCTATCTAATTTATAATAATTATTCCCAAAAAAAAATTAAAAACAATACAGAGTTACCCAGGCTGTCCGTTTAATGCCTCATTAAGACAACATAAATTCCTTCACATATCTAAGGAAGCAATAAGAAAAAAATTTTTGAATGTGGGGGTGGAGTTTCGCAATTTAATAAACGTTTCCTATTATTCTTGATACCTGTATTTTATTGCTTAATTTGCTCCAATTAAGCTTGATTAAATGTCCGTGATTAGGACCGGCAGGGTCCGGGTTATAGAGATTAGGAGGCGCTGATTCAAGGGAAAAAGATTTCCATGTGTCCTACCTTTTGTCGATGTCTGCCCTGTGCCGACAAGTGGTCTCTTGGGTGCTTGTTTGCTGTTCCCGGAGTCTTCAATTCGCGTCCGCGATCCCGCGAGAAAGTTCAACTTTATAGTTTAATTAATTCGGGCAGATAAACCGCAATTACGGTGAGAAAAGCCCGACACTTTCGTTCGGAGTTAAAATGCGTCTTTTTTGGGTCACTGTCAAGAAGGCAAGAGACTTCGTCCGGTTCAATGCGCAGGCGGCGCGGGTTCTTGCTTCTTGCTGATTGGACACATGCATATACTACTTATTTAACTTATTTAATATGGCAAGACGCGACATACCGCCCACCAAAATGGAACATTTTAAAATACACTTACTGTGGAACCGAAAGTTACTGAGCGCACTCTAATTGAGTAAATAGTAATAATTGATAATACTTAAAACTAATAAAAATTAATCTAACGAACATGAGAAAAATAAACTAAATTAAAAAAAGGAAAATGAGTGGTCTGAAATTCATTAATCGCAGTTAGGCAGTGGACACACTTTGTTCACGGCACGCATCAAAGTACCCCTCGCAGTGCGCACCTTGACAACTCTTGTGATCCCGTCCTTTCCCGGGTGGACCTCCAGGACGCGAGCTTGCCACTTCAGTGGCGGGGAATTTTCTTCCTTGAGGAGGACCATAGTCCCAACAACTATGGGTATAGAGGGATCAGTCCATTTGGCGCGCTGCATAAGACTATTTAAGTATTCATCGTGCCAGCGCCGCCACAGATGTTGATGAAGACGTTGGACGAGTTGCCACCTTGACAAACGATTAACGTTCAAATCGAGCAAATTAGGTTCGGGGAATAAGGTGAGAGTATCAAGACAGAGAAAGTGTCCAGGTGTGAGAGCGAGTAAATCGTTAGGGTCGGAGCTTTGAGGGCATAAGGGCCTGGAATTTAAGATGGCCTCAACTTGGGCCAGAACCGTGGAGAGCTCCTCGAATGTGAGCACCTGGTCCCCGACGGTGCGAACTAAATGAGACTTAACAGCTTTTATGCCAGCCACCCACAACCCTCCAAAGTGGGGGGCGTGTGGGGGATTGAAGTGCCATTCTATCGTCAACGATTCGGCGGCTTGGCTCATAAAGTTCTGCAGTTCCCGTGCAGCTCCTACGAAATTGGTGCCGCAATCACTGTGGATCCGCAAACACCGACCTCGGCGAGAGATGAATCTCCGTAATGCCGCGAGAAAGGCGTCAGTGGTCAAGTCGGACACCAATTCAAGGTGAATAGCTTTTGTAGCCATACAAATGAACAGAGCGATATATGCCTTTTGAGATTTGCAACCCCTAGATTTACTTAAAGTGATCAGAAAGGGACCTCCATAGTCGACTCCTACTTCAGAGAAAGGCTTGATTTGGGATATACGTACAGGAGGTAAGTCGCCCATCAAAGGTTGAGTCGACATAGGATTTACCCGGAAACACGTATAGCAAGAGCTAAGGATTTTGCGAATACAACGTTTAGTGGACAGAATCCAAAACTGTTGTGCCAGCAAATAATGAAGAGTGTGAAATCCCGGATGAAGATGAAGCGAGTGAGTGTGCTCAACAATGAGCCTGGTAAGCCAGTGATTTCCTGGTAATCACATAGGATGTTTATGAGAATACTTTAGAGCGGAGTGAGATAAACGACCACCTACGCGCAAGATTTGTTGCTCATCCAAGAAAGGCGTCAATTTCCTGAAGGATTTCGGTAGGGGTTTTTGTTGTTGGAGACGCGAAATTTCTTCCGAAAAAACTGTGTTGTGTTACTTTTACAATTAACAAAAGTGCTTCTGAATACTCAGAGAGTGTGATAACACCAATACGTGGAAATTTGGGGTTTTGAGTATTAATGATAAAGCGTCGAATATAGCAAATGATTCGTTGTATTTTAAGAATATGAGGGTATTTGTCTAAAAGAGAATTTATGAAATGAACATCCCCTTTTGGAGAGAGAGTTGGCGCATTTCTGGAGGAGCATCTAATAGCTGGGGGTTATTTGGGGGCCAATGTTCTGGCGAACAGCGAAGAAATGACGGTCCCGCCCACCATAGCTCACAATCGAGCAACTCACTTGGAGCGAGCCCTCGCGAGGCAGGATCGCCAGGGTTGAGAGAAGATGAGATATGTCACCATTTGGAGGGAGCGATTATTTCCTGTATTTTGGTTACTCTGTTGGACACAAAAGTGGTCCAATTATGGGGAGAGTCTCTTATCCAGCAAAGTAAAACAGTTGAATCTGTCCACGCCACAATGTTAGAAATATCTAATTTCGACGTATAAACATTCAAAACAAACTGCAAGAGATTAGACAAAAGTAAAGCAGCACAGAGCTCCAACCGAGGAACCGAGATTATTTTAAGAGGTGCCACCTTTGCGTAACCCTCCTGATTGTCGAACCTAGCATAAATGACACATGCATACCCCTTTTCCGAGGCGTCACAGAAACCGTGAAGTTCTACGGATTTCCAATCACTAGACACAATCATTCAAGGCGAGGGGGAAATCGGTACCCAAATCTTGTACACTAAAATGCACCTTTGAGCAAAAAATGCCCCAAAATGCACTGAAATGCCTCGAAATGCCCCGAAATGCCTCGAAATTCACCGAAATGCCGCGAAATGCACCGAAATGCCCCCTATTTGTACACCGAAATGCTCCATCGAGACACTCTATTTGCTATTTTTTGGCAATGCAAAAGTTCAATCTTTGGCAAAAAAGGTTGAAATATACCTACCTATATAGTAGAGTAAAATCGGGGAATATGGAATAGTCGGGTAATATGGAATACACCCAAATTTTAGAAACCATCGCGGCATCTACTGATGGGTATCCAAATTTACATTTCTTAGTACACTGTTGTTCCACTCATATCAAAGACTTTGGCCCTGCGCGCTCCTATACTGCACGGCAACAGTTATTTGGTTTTTGAGGTTATCAAAGTTTTCGAACAGTGTCGGATCTGAATGTGAAACACGGGTATTTTCATCAAAATAAAAACTTTTAACAACAAGGTAAGTGGCAAGTGACATGAGTTGATGCAACTAATGTTAAAGCGGCAACAATATGCTTTCCCTTAATTGTTGACACCTGATTTTTCCTAAGGTGCATCGGGAGGGTAATATGGAATATCGCCAAACCTATATTCCATTTAACCCGACTTTAATATAGTTACTAAAAAATAATATATTTTGTGATTTTTCAATAGATTATCTAATATATTTTTAGAAAATAAAATAAATGTGCAGTAGTTTTGGGGATATTTTTGATTTCTTTTTAGATCCGACACCACTATTCCACATTACCCCCCCGCTTTTGATTTACTTGAAAAATGTGTCATTTTCTTAAGTTACCAATTTTACCTATTTTACGACATTACTGATCAAAACTACTTATTGCAATATATAACCAATAGACATGAGCGTAATATACTCAAAAATAAATAAATTATTTTGTTATTAAATATGTCTTTTCTAAAGAAATAAAAATGGTATTCCATATTCCCCGATCTTACTCTACCTACCAACTAAGACAAAATCACAGGAGCAATTTAAATACCATTTATTGTAAAAATAAAAGGCCTCTTTTATAAATAAATATTCTACACTTTAAAACATGAAACAATATGCCAAAATAAAAATACCCTCTGTTATAAAAAATAATACCTAAATAAAATATTTGAAAAATAATAATCGAGATAATAATATATCTCTTGCCTATGAGAAAATGCCTATCTCTGTTTAACTCGTACCTTTTCTGCCTATCCTTTTCAAAATGCCCACTATTTATCAAATTGAGTAGCAATCTTGCAGAAATGTCCTTGAAATGATGTCTTCTCTTTGGATACCGCTCGTGGTATAAATAATTGTTCGTTGCATCTGCATTTTCCCCGGATTATTATAAAACAGACTATCATATCCCATTTTTCATAACTTTCAAATTTTTGTATAAATTGTATATCTTTACACTGCTTTAACAGCTTAACTGAAAATTTGACAGGTATCAGTAAACATTTTTCCACGGTTGTTTCACTGTCTCACCGTCCAAAGCCTACTTGTTGAAAGGGCGCGCTTCCAATTTTATACATGAAATCATAAAAGTTATTAGTAATTGAAAACTACTTATGTAAACCATTAAGAGTCATGACCGCGAAGACAAGATCTAAAATTAACGGTCGCGACGACCGGCTCCAATCTCAGGAATATTCTCCTCTAGTCACCCCTCACCACGCACTCTCGTCCCTTCCCCTCTCACCGGCAGCGCGTTTAGCGCGAGGAACGGTGTCGGACGACGGACGACGTTTTTTCGGACACGAGCGAGTCGGACCGCCAGGCAGCCGAGAGCTGAATCGGTCGGAAGGGCGCCGGTGTACAGGGTGATTCCGCGAAATTAGGCCACTTCATAACTTTTTTATTTATCAACTTAGAAAAAAAATATCAAATACAAAAGTTGTAGGGCTGCAACCTGACTACTTCATGGCGTTTTGTTGTTGACTCGGTTTGTGTATCTGTTGGGCTATTGTTGAAAAAATATAAATATTAAACACATATGTAAATATTAAACACATACCTACCCCTATTTGTACGAATTCCGAAAGTATCTTTTCGGGTCTTTTTTGTTATTTACTAACCCTGTTTTTTTCTTCAGTGCCTTGCGGAAAATTGGGTTATAGAAATTAATAAAAAAAACAAGTTTTGTCTGTATATTTCGATATTTTCTATGCAATAATAATTGTTTTTCTGATAAGTGCACTGAATTGGAAAGAAATTTTTTTATAACTTTTTACAATTTTTTCTGACATGAAATTATTATTCCTATCAATCAAACAGCCAAAGTAGAACAGTGTTTCAATAAATTATTATTTCCACAGTAGGTAGGTAGGTTATGCTATATCTATGTGGTATTTTGGATTTCTATTACTTTTTTCTTTTACTACTTTGTGCCTCTTTAGATGTGTTGTGGTCGGATCTACCAATTCCGGGAGCAAACGTTTTAAATATAACTTCGTCAATTTTGGCTCCATCTGTTTTTCCAAAAAATCGCGACGTCTATATTTAGGTATAAAATTTTCATTTTAAAATTTTTCCCAGTCCAAATGCCAAAAAGGCACCCCACTTTTATTGGCTACTCTTAGTTTCCCTTGTACAGGGTGGTTCATTATAAATTGACACGCCCCTTAACTTGTTAGATTTTGAGGTTAGAAAAAGTTTTAGATAAATACAAAGTTTTTTGTGACGCTATTGGACCGTGTACAGTTCTTTATTTCGAGAATATAATCAGTAAAATTTGAAAAGGCTCCTAAACATTTTGGAGTTTCACTGTATTACTATCTTGTTTAAAACAAATATTTTTTGTTATTACATCGATCATCTATCTTTATCGCGAGATCCACAAATTCGAGTTAAATAAATTTAGTATAAAATTTGAAAACGGAATTTTTCAAAAACGGAAAAAGATAATGCCCCAAAGTTTAATATCATTTTAATTGCCTTGATGAGCAGATTTCAAAAATGCAAAAATATATAGGGTGTTCCATTTAAAAAAACATAAGTTATGTCTGCCACGGCTTTCTAGAACACACTGTACACGGTCCAATAGCGTCACAAAAAACTTTGTATTAGTATCTGAAAGTTTTGTAAAAAACTTTTTTTTCTAACCTCAAAAGTCAATTTACAATGAACCACCCTGTACCTGAAAATACCATTTATAAAAATTTTAAAAGTTTGATTTTTCCTACAAAAAAAAGTACAGGGTGATCATTTTTAGAGGCCCAGCCTCTCTTGGTGGAACACGGTCAAAGATATGAAGATATTATACAGGGTGAGTCAGAATGTATAATAAATACTTTAAAGGGGTGTTCGGCAGGTGGTTTTAAGGGGTCTTTCATATAAAATTTTTTGATTTGGGCTTTTCTTGCCAAGTTATTCGGGTCTACAGGGTGACCCAAATATTTTTTATTTTTATCTCAATACCGGCGCTACTTAAAAATTTGAAATTTGGTATGTGTTATCTACTTACGGGAAAACGCCTTAGGGTAGTTTATTGATTTACACACTGCCCTAAAAAGGGTAAAAACTAACAACCCCTATTAATTTTTTTGCTCGAATTTTTTTGTGGGTCATTTTTACGTATAACAAAAATATGATTTGCGTAGCCCTTTTATTTAAGAAACTTTTTTCCCTGTACATTTTTTCTCGAAAACACAATATTTTTCCTACAAAAAAATTATTTCATGATAAATGCCATTCCCCTGGCTACAGAAAATCAAGTAAAAATTCATAGTAGACGGGTGTCAACAATTTAATTATTTTTTTTTACTACTAACCTGAGAAATCAATGAGAAGTAATATTTCTCTCCCTAGGTAAATAATGATAATAAAAAAATACCTAGGTAAATAATGAACAATTTTCTATATGACATTTAAAAATTATTTTCATTTTATCAGCTTGACAACTGAACTCCCAGGCTTTCGAAGTATTTGAAAAAAGCGAGAAATGACTAAAATATCAAAATCTAATGAAATATGTAAAATGTGGCAATATTTCAATGTTAGTAGTAAAAAAAAACTATAGACACTTCGGTTGAGAAGGCCATTATTTAATGGCTCACTTCTCAACCTAAGTGTATAATGTACTATTATTGAACATTAAAAAAACAAAAATATAATGTTACAGTAGATGCCCAAAATGATATGTCCATAATAAAAGGGCTACACAAATCATATTTTTGTTATATGTAAAAATGACCCACAAAAAAGTTCGAGGAAAAAAAATAATAGGGGTTATTAGTTTTTACCCTTTTTTAGGGCAGTGTGTAAATGAATAAACTACCCTAAGGGATTTTGAATGATGTAACAAAAATGGTATGTTGGTGGGAAAAAATATTTCTTGGCGCCGCAACGCGACGCCTAGCGTCGTATTAGCAGAGAGTCGCTACATGAGGCCAATTTATTCCTTTATACACCCTATATCATCTCCCATATAATATAATATCTCCATATCTTCGACCGTTTTCCACTAAGAGAGGCTGGGAGTATAAAAATGATCTCCCTGTACATAAAGACGAACTAACACAACCAAAATTTAAAATATTGCATTTATGGTTTTATATACTTGTGAATTCCATTGGGAAGAATTTCAGAAACATCAAATTCAGCCTATAGAAGCCTTCAATCAAGATTAGGCTAGATAACTATTGTAGATAATAAAAATAAAAGATGAAAATCCTTTTTAAAAACAAACTTTTATTTAAGTCATGTACTAAAACGAATAAAATAAAATACCTACGTCTTGTATGTACTAAAAGGAATAAAATAAAATAAATCTAGGTTTTCGTTAAGATAATTCAATGCCAAATTGCGACAAATTTTTGTAAATCAAAAAGCTAGTCTCGCGAATTCTAAAGAAAATACATACTTTGGCAAGTAGGTACTTGCTTATCAACCAATCACTGTATATTAAAATTAATTGGTACCTACTTTCTATGAACATTTCTTGCGACAAGCTTTTTAAATTACAAAAACGACTTGGCACTGAATTATTCTAACAAAAACCTAGGCTTATTTTATTTTATTTTATTCGATGTAGTACATGATTTATTTCATTTTATTCGTTTTAGTACATGGCTTAAATAAAAGCTTGTTTTTAAAAAGGTTTTTATCTTTTATTTTATTTTGTGCTTTTAGTACATATTTGATTCCCATATCAGGAGAGTGGTAAAGAAATTTAGTCCGCCATATTGGATTTAGTATGACGTCACTTATCTTATTATTTTGTACTCGTCAACCCCTTTCATTTGATACCCATATTAAGTATTAGAAAGTAGAAAGTATTACAATATTGAGTATTGCATATTGCATTGTCACCGGAACTAAAGGTGTATGCAAAATTTTAGCTCAATCGGATGTCATCAAGTGGTTCTAATTCAGCTTGCAAGATTCGACCCACACAATAACAGTAGTATTCTCTGGACGCTGCTAACAGGTGAAATTAAATAAAAAAGCTTGTAAAATACGATAAGCGGGAACAAGAGTGCGACGGCTAACGGGCGAACATATTGTACCTATCTTTGTCTATTTAGTGTCCCCTCTACGGAAACTCGCTTGAGGAGAAGGCAGGAGTGGGGGCACGGTGTATTCATATTGACTTCGGCTTTGCAGTGTTTTTCTAGAAGTCGATCTACTTTTTTATTTTCAGTTACAGAAATTCGATTTTTTTACCAAAATGTAACTAAAAGATGGAGGAACAATTCGTATGGACAATTTTTTTAAAAAACATTGTTGGTACTTGTAAAATTTACAAAAATGCTACCGTTTCATTTTCTCGGGAGTATTTGAAGGAGTATTTTTGTTACCATTAAAAAACTACAATTAAAAACAAAAAAATTGTCCATACGAATCGTAGACCTATATTTTCGCCACAGTTTGAGACAGGTTTGACAGAAATCAGTTTACGTATAACAGAGGAGATAGATTTTGAAGTTTCAAATTTTGTTTTGCATTTTTGGTGAACGTCCTGGGACTAATTCCATGTAAAGTATACGGTAGAAAGCTAGCGGAATTCCGTGCGTTTATCTGTACTATTTGCAGTGCCATTGCTCTTAAGTGTTATATATTTTTGGAATAGTAATTTTTTGCTCTATTAAAAAAAGCAAAAATATATAGGGCATTGATAATCCATTTTTAGTAAATTTTGCTTCATCTGTCCAAATAATATTATTCAAAAAATGATTCATCCTCTTGAAACTTCATCAGAATAAATTCTGCAAAAATCACTCGTTTAGGGAAGTCGATGGGTTTCAACTGTTGAACCATTGAAAATGAAAACTACAGAACACTGTCTTATAGATTTATTTGGATAGTCCGCGAAGAATCCCAAAACGTCAGTTTCATTATCTGTGTTGTTTACAATTGGCTTTTGTATTGTTGCCTTGACGGCACCGAAATTTTTGAAGCTTTGCATTATTCGCTTAACAGTGTTTGATAATGGTTCCGGTTTTTCCGGATATCGAGCAGAAAATGTATTACAAGTTCTTGATATAACTTGCATTCTCCATAAATAATAAATAAATTTAAATAGTCTTCGTTTGTGTAATTTAACAGTGCCGGCATTGTTTACAATAATTTTAAACTAAATTACATTTCTTCATTCTCTGACAATCGTATAATCAGCCATGGCCAACTAGATCTATCAAACTTAAAAAACGCCCCCTTGATGAAGAAGTGGAAAATTAGTTTTTTGTAAATAAATCGAAAATGATAACATTTAGGTATAGGGAACCAAACACAAACTTGCCCTATTTTTTTGTGCTTTTAGTTTTTGGCATTTTTTAAATTAATATTTGAATAATTTTTTGTGAGCACCCTGTACAAGATCGGAAACTTTCTTTATGGTATTTCTCTGCACCAAGCCTTTGACTACAAAATGCCAAGAGCACGTTACGAAATATGTAGCCGTTATGAAGAAACTGTCAATTAAGTACGGGTCTGCATCTGTCATTTTTTCTCTAAAATGGCAAATATCTCAAAGACGGTTGAATTTAGTTATAGGACATGATATATGAAATGTACCTAGAATTTTTCGTAGAATCCAAAAAATGCAATAAAATATAGGGTGTTCCATTTAAAATAACGAAGTTGTCATCGACTTCCGGAATAACCGGAAGTGCCGTCATTTGATGCGTTCGACCAGGGCGACTGCGAGTGCAGGTCTGCGGGCTGCAGCGCTGCCAAACTTGAAGTTACACATTACCGTATTTTGGGGTTATATCTGGTTTGCATGACTGCCATCTTGTATTTAAGAGCGAAATTAAGTGCTTTATGTTTGGGACGAGTTCTGGACAATTACTGGTCCATTTGCGTAAGGAAATGCCTGCGAGTTTGAGAAGCGATATGAGTTCGCTCTGAAGTTCAAGAGCATGAGAGATGGAATTATAATAATAATAATAATAATTCTCACCCTCACAACATTCCAAACTAGGAGTACCCCAGAAGCAACCACATGCTTGTGCGGGGGAGAGGGGGCAATTACTTTTATTTTGTCTTCGTTGCCATTTGCGGCTAGGGCCGACTTTTTTCTAGACATAACTAGGATAGCATTCGCTCAAGTACTACGGAAAACCCTAGAAAACCGTAGTAATCCCAGTGAGTGTAGGACAATTAGTAAATCACACACACATTTGTCCAGCGCTCTTGGCCATAGCGGTGTTTTTCTTTAAAGACATATGCATGCGCCTGCCTCGAACCAAGGTCGATCGAAGGCAGAAAAACATGCAGTCTAAAAAGTCGGCGACGCCACCGCGGCCCAGAAATAACATCATCCACATAAACATCATGTTCCTTTTGTAATCTTGAGCAAGTTGAAGTATTGTGCGGAGTGCTAAGAAGGGAGAACAATTAAGTCCATATGTGACAGTAGTGAGTATATATTCTGGATATTTTGAGGAGAAAATCTCCAGAGAATTTTTTGATAATTTCTATCGCTCTCAGCAACGACAATTTGTCGATACATTTGTTTCATATCCGCTATGAACACGACTGAGTGCAGTCTCATGCCGAGCAAGAGGGCAACAATATCTTGTTGCAATTTGGGCCTGGCAAGTAATTCCTCATTGGGCGATTTGTTATTGTGAGCTTTTGCCGAGGCATCGAAAACCACGCGGAGTTTTGTGGTGGTGCTATCCGGGAGCACGACGCAATGATGAGGGATAAAATAGGAGGAATTAGAATTATTGGCACTTGAGGATGGATACATATGCTCCAAATTAAGGTACTCTTACATGAATGTCTTGTACTGTTCATACAGATTGGAATCTGTCAGAAGTCTATTTTCTAAACGTAGAAATCTGCGGAGGGAAACTTCTTTAGACCCAGGAAACTGTGGAGAGGGGTCTTTAAATGTCAATGAGACGACATATCCCAAAACCTCCTGACAGTGCCTTCAATATAACAGGACTTTCAACCAATAAGGCCGTGTTTACAGAAGGCGAGAGTTTTATTATTAGGCGATGTGAGAGAATTTACGTTGTCAGAAAGAACCCAACCGAACATGGTGTTCAACGCCGTGGGCTCATCAAGAGTGGTAGAGATTTTACCCTCCTGGACTATGAAACCAGTTAATTCTGCGCCAATCAACATGTCCACGGCTCGGGGCACATGTGGCAGCGGGTCAGCGAACGCAATTTGAGAGACCTGGGGAAATTGTTGAAGGGGTACATCTGGAATATTTCCACAAATCCGAGGCAAAACAGTGAATTCTAAATTGAATACAGGACCAACTGAGTTCCGAGGTTTTAGGCTACACATCACGCCCGATGATACCTTGGTAGACGTCAAAGCAATTCCACCAATGTCTTGAGAAACCTGATATTTTGAGAGACCTAGACGCTGCAATACTTTGCTTGTAATAAAATGCGAGGTGCTAGCTCCATCTAGTACAACTCTCACCGGCTGATAATTTCCCCATGCGTCACGAACGTCAACCAGTGCGGTCGATAAAACAATTTTATCTGATTTTTTGGTGATAAGAGAAACACCTGGTGACCGTGAAGTACTTGGAGCCTCTGTCACCTGAGAGGCCGGGGGAGTTGAGGCTGTTACAGGAGCCACGACTTCCGAGGTGGAAGGGGCAGCAGAAGTTGGGGTATAGGAATCAAGGTAAATTATGGTGACGTTGAGAACAGGTGTGGCAAACAAAATTTGAATTGCAACGACCCGAAGTGTGTTTCGTACCCAAGCAATTAGTACACCACTTTCGAGCTCGAATGAGATTATAACGATCAATGGGAGATTTGTCCAAAAACTTACGACATTTGTAAATGGCGTGAGCTTGTGGACACACCGGATATTTAGACGACACTGTACTAGAATCTGTATTATTTACGACCATAGAAGAGTGGGATCTTTTTGGAAAATCCTTTTTACATGGGGAGTTAAGCGTTACTTTGGGACACTAATTGAGATGGTTTTATAATTAAAGATTTGCATTTATTTTCTAGAAAATCCACTAAAATAGGATACACGTGATGCTGATTTTCTGCTAGTTCCAGTATTTTGCTGCATTCTACCTCAAACAAATCAGCCAACGAATCATCAATTCGATCGAGCAACAAATTGTATAGAGGAAAGTCCCACTGGTCAGGATTATACCCTAAATTTGTTAAAACCGCTGTGTTTTCCATAAATGTACCCAACAAGGCCCGCAGCCCATGCAAATTACCTTGAGCTATTTTTCTGGATGCTTCCAAGGCTTGCCAATGAGAGGAAGCGATAGCACGTTTGTTATCATAACGTTTGCGCAACGCTTTATATGCAACTAAATAATTGGCACCACGCAAGGGTGTACGTTTGAGAATAGAGCGAGGAGGACCGGTTACCGAGGACAGCAAGTAATTATATTTGTCAATATTTGATAAATTCTCATTTTCGTGAACCATGCTATCAAAAACCGATATGTAAGTTTGCCATGCGCGTAAATCACCGTCAAAAGTTTCTAAAACAATCTTAGGAAGCCGAACATTCACCTTATTCAACGAATGATGCGCAGGTGGCTTTGAATTTTGAGTAGGCAACTAAGAAATAAGTAGGCAACAATGCCATCTACCTTTGGTAAAAATTTCATTCTGGTCGGTTAAAAATTAAAGAAGTTATAACGTTGTTTCACTCTTAAGTAAGGCCCTCTGTATACATACACTCACCGGCACGAAAAACGGAGCACTTACAATTTTTATTTAAAAAATGTGAAATTTTAATACTTTGCGATGGTTTATTATTATAATAAGTTAAACGCAAACCACAACATGTTTTAAGTAATTTCTAATAACAATTGGGCGCTTTTTTTTTAAATAAAAACTTTTGTTACAATTTAAAAAATTAGAACGATAAACCCAGATTGGTGTTGTGGCAAAATGTCCTTAAATGAATCAAAACTTAAACGATTTTTGAGCAAAAACTAATGAGGAGCATTTTTAATAACGGGTATTACCCCCGCGAGCTCGAATGATTGCATGCATTCTCCGTGGCATGCCTAAAATCAAATGGCGAATGTCCTCTTGAGGAATAAGGTCCCATTCCTCTAAAAGATTCATTCTTCGCCCAAGCATGTCCCAAACATGTTCAATCGGGTTCGCATCTGGACTTAACGCTGGCCACTCCAAAACAGGAATGTTTACATCATTTAAATACTGTTGAGTGATTCTTGCGGTATGAGGTCTGGCATTATCATGCATCAGAAGAAAGTTATTTCCAATAAAATCAACATACGGGACAACAAAATCTTGGAGAATTTCATCAATGTACCTGGCAGCAGTTAAGGAGCCTCTTGGAACGATGTACAACTCAGTGTGTGCCTCCAGAGAAATTCCAGCCCACACCATTACTGAACCTCCTTGGTATCCTACTCTAGGACTGAAGGTACATTCTGCAAAACGCTCTTGTGGTCTTCGCCATACTCTCTCGCGACCATCTGGAGATCGCAGGCTAAACCTGGACTCATCAGTAAATAAAATTAGCCCCCAATCATTTTCACCCCAGTGCTCATGATTTCTGGCAAACCGAAGTCGCGCAACACGATGACGCCTAAGAAGCTCTGGACCTGTTGCAGGTCTACGACTGGTAAGATTGGCTTCTCCAAGTCTTCGTCTAACTGTACGTTCGCTTACATTGGTATTCCGAACATGATGAAGTCTATTTCTGATTTCTACAGCTGTAGCACGACGATCTCGTAGACTTTGCAAGAGGATGAAGCGATCATCATGAGCGTTAGTTTTTCGTTGGGGACCAGTTCCAGGTCGTCTGGTGTAAGCTCTAGTTTCCAAAAAACGTGTATAAATACGGTGCACAGTGCTATTGCATACGGCATATTGTTGGGCAACATATCGCTCAGTTCTTCCGTCTTGAAGCAACGCAACAATAGCAGCCGCTGTTTCAGGATTAACAGCCATATTTTTACCTTAAATAAACGCAGTACAGCTTTGAACTGTTTCACTTCTTTAAACTCAGACTTGTCAAAACAATAAAAACAAAAGAAAAGTCATGGCCAACTAAGACTTGTGTACTTTTTAATTTTTGGAAATTTTTATTCAAAACAGTCTAGTCTTGCTTTTCAAATAAACGTTTAATTGTTGTTAGATATTACTTAAAACATGTTGTTGTTTGCTTTTAACTTATTATAATAATAAACCATTGCAAAGTATTAAAATTTTACATTTTTTAGATAAAAATTATAAGTGCTCCGTTTTTCGTGCCGGTGAGTGTAGTAGTATTATGGAAACTAAGTAAAATAACATTTTTCTTACCTTTCTAAATATGTTTTTCCTATATTTAATAACTGCGTCAAAACAATTTTTATACCTATTTTTGCGAGCGCCAAAATAGTGTAACTCCTTAAAAGATTACAATTTCAAATGAAAAAAAAAATCAATTGATATTTTTAAAAAATAGATATCTGGAAAAAACAAGTGCCACTCTAGGTTTCTGAAAATTTGTATACGGATCAAAAATTGAAAGGGAACAACTTTTTGTATACCTTTTTCCAAAAATTCATCAAATAAATCCGATGTCGGAAGATTTTTGAAACAACCTCAAATTTAGCAGTAATTCCAAATCATATGGCCGATCGTTTTAACAAAAAATTGTTGACCGAATTTTTACTATATTTGAAAATAAAAAGTTTCCCATAAGGGTCACATTGTATAATTCGTAAACAGCAAATTGTTCCTATTACACTTTTTTAAAGTTCTTTCCTAAATCATTTATCGTTTCATTGTTTTTATTTTTTATTTAATTACTAATGATTTTTTTAATTATATACCTACATATCTATAAAATTTTTGAAATGTTTTTTTCTCAAAAATTCCGAAATCTCGATATAATAATACGTATGGAGCGTTCAAAATTATACAATGTTTTTCCTTTGATTTTACTTGAATAGAACAACAATAATTTGTTTCATCAATTATTATTAACAAAGTCGCAGTTGATTTTATTTATCGTTTCCCTGATTTAGATAGGTGTAAGTACATAGGTAAACAAATATGATTTGATTTAAATGTAGTATTTGTTTGAAGTTAATAAATGTATTAAAATCAATCATTCGAAATAAGTATGTATGTTAGGGTTCTCTCGGTTAAGATCCGAGTGCAAAAGACTTTCAGAAACTTGTTTTAATAACTACATCTGTGGTTTGGATTCAAAATTGGTAGATGACCCTAAGTCCTTCTGGAAATTTGTTAACGATAAGCGAGCTAGTCATGGTTTGCCTAGTTCTATGTTTTATGGTGACCAGTCTACTACAAATGGACCAGGTATTGCCAATTTATTCAGGGAATTCTGTACACTGTCAATCATGGTGCATCCGATATTTCTGACCATGTCCATGGAAACTTGAATTTGGGTAATAATATTAAATGTACTGAATTATATACAGTGTGTCCATGGATTGGTTTTAAACTAATTTGTGACATAATTTTACTTTCCAAAAATCACGTATGCCTTGGGAATTTTAAAAAAACTAATTTGCCACATCAGAAAAGTGCCCTTTTCGGTTTTACGACAAAATGTTATTAAGGAAACTTGTTCAGAATGAAGAACAGAGTAGGTTTGCGAAATTTCGAAAGTATAGGCCTACTTTGATTTTTTGGTATTTTTTCCCACTTTTCTTCAGAAAAGTGGACTTTGGGTAGCTTTCACATTAAAATGTTATTAAGAAAACTTGTTCACAATGAAAAACTGGATAGGTGTGAAAGAATTTCAAATGCCTAAGTCTACTTTAATTTTTATGCGTTTTAAATTTTTTAGAAGAAAAAAATCAAAGTATACCTAGGCTTTCGAAATTTCGCAAACCTACTCAGTTCTTCATTCTGAACAAGTTTCCTTAATAACATTTTGTCGTAAAACCTACAGAAAGGGCACTTTACTGATGTGGAAAATTAGTTTTTTCAAAATTCCCAAGGCATACGTGATTTTTCGAAAGTAAAATTATGTCACAAATTAGTTTAAAACCAAGCAGGGCTGATCCCCACAAGCTCAAATTTCAACTCGAAAATTTTTTGTCATTTACACCCTACGTGAACTCTATCCGTGGACACACTGTATAACCGATATACTTAATGAGATTTTGGGTCTTCCAAATAAGCTCACATATGGTCCCGCTGGTATTCCTAATTCGTTATTGAAGGAGTGTGTGCTGCCTCTATATCTACTTTTTAATAGGTCATTGTCATCATCAGTTTATCCTAATATTTGGAAAGAGAGCTATGTTGTTCCAATATTTAAAGCGGGGGAAAAGAATAACATTGAAAACTATCGCAGCATATGTGTACAGTCTGCCATTCCGAAGTTATTTGACTGTTTGGTAAGCAAGCAGATTGCTTGGCTGTGTAAAGGTCTTATTTGTCAGGAACAACATGGCTTCTCTAAAAACAAATCAACTATGTCAAACTTATTAACCTATCAACTGGATATTCTTCATAATATGGAAAGTAGAAAGCAAACTGACTCTATCTACACGGACTTCTCGAAAACATTCGATCGTGTTGATCACAAGATCGTACTTAATAAGTTGCTCTTAATGGGCTTCAATCAGGATTTTGTCTCATAACATAACAAGGGGCATGTTAAAAAATGCAACAAAGCGGAACATACGGAATTAATTAATTAATGTAGAAACTTGTAGGTACTTTTCCAAAGTTGTACCTTTTCGAAATCAACACATTTTAGTAAGGAATTACACAGTAATATTAAATTTATATGAATAAATCTATTAACAATAGTCGATATTATGTGAGCATTGGGTTCCAATTCGTAAATGACCTTTTGGGAAGTCTAACATTTAATTATCATTAGTGACATTAACTCACCAACCAAACTATAAACAAAGTTTTATGAAAAAAACGTTATTGAAATAATATTGTTCCTAATTCTTGCAAAAAGTGACGCTTGACCGAATTCTGCTTCGTGTCGTTCGGTCAATTGTAATTTCGTGCCGAAAAGTGCCACTTTCTCCACTTATTTAACTGTTTCAGAGAACCAAAGGTAATTATAAGCGCCTATATGGACTGAGAGTTCGACCCAAGCGCTTATAACAATGCTTTATCAGACTCGTCATATTATTAGAAGCTCGCATGGTAATAAGTTGACAACAGACACGTTAATAAAGCCTTTTAGTTTATGCACTTGTAGCGTAAATAGATTTGTGACTCAATTCTTGTCAAAGGACACGAATTCAAAAATATATTTTTGACAACTTAAAGCCTGTTCTAATAATAAACAATAACAAATAAGAGTAGACTAGAGATCAAAGTAGGCTGGTAACGTAGGACTAGTAATAATAATTACTATTATTATAATACGATATCATTCCATTTGGTGTGTACTAAGGAAAACCATAGAAAATCGTAGTAATTCCAACCAGTAAATCGGAGATCAATATAATAATTTAATTATAAAAGACATTGTTTGCTTCAGCTGCTGCAAAAGTTAAATCTTATTCAATGTAGAGAATTATTTTTGATTATTATGTTTGAGGCTACAGATTTATTTATACTCTAAATTGATAATCTCATAATTCATTATTAGAATAATATTCCCGAAATACTAAATAGTTATAAACGAGTAGAAAGCAAAAATTGTATCTCCCTTGTAAAATCTTTATTGACGAACCGATTTTGATCAACTGTTTTTTGTTGGGTTGTAATCATGGCCAACTACGAACACTTTTAAGTAATAAAATTTTAAAAAGTACTATTAAGGATTTAAAAAAACTGACTGCAGATTCTTATTTAAAACCAATCTGTAGCAATTTTTATTGTAATAAAAAATTCTTCATCAATACTTCATTTCTTAAAAACGTTGTAAAAAGTTAATACATATTTTTAAAAGTGCAATAATACGTTTTTTGCATTTTAGAACAATGAAAAATTGGTACAGATGGTTTTGTGTGATCCTAAATAACAATTTGTACTCAGTTTGTTAATCTCTAAAGCATTTTTTGAAATTTGACTCCATAAAAGTGGTCGGTAGTTAGCCATGATCACAACCCAAGAATAAAGTTACCCGCTTTGTTGTGCGATGAATGAATTTTGAACACATACTTTGCTACCTACAAAAAAGGTTTATCAAAATCGGTCTACAAATAAAGATTTTACTAGAGTGGTAAGTGATTATCGTGGACACACTGTAGGCACCACCATAAAGTAACACGTGAACATTTTTAAAGTTAAATTTCGTAACATTCAAATAACAGGACGGTTCATAGTTCGCATAAACAGCCAGAGATATCAAATTTAAGACGTATGTACATTAGGTTACCAAACAATTACCGAAAATAAAATCTATTACTCGGATTCCTAGAACAAAATCATTATTAAAAAACTGTTTAGAATCAAGTGATAATATCCTAAATATCGAAAGTTTGTTGCAGGAAAGCATGAAACAAGTAGTAGTCTGCCTAGGGATTCTAGGTTTTGTCCATGCACTTCCCAGCGGTCTTTACCACCAGGAATATAACTACAAGTCGTCTGCTGCGACATACCAAAACAATGAGCTACAACATAAGACAGATGATCAAGGATTCTATTCAAAAGATGGTGACTTCGAGGGACGTGTGAAGCCAAGGGTCAGCTCCAACAGCGAACATTCTGAATACGTTAATCCCAAAATTAGGGATTATAATACAGGTAAATTTAGATTCACTGGTAAAACTGATCATGTTATAAACTGACTATTATTCCAAAAAAGCTAATGATATGAACTAAATTAGAAATAACAATATATTCCAAATATCAAAAGTAGCATATACGGTGTGTCCTGAGATAAGGGAAAGTCGTGAAAGAGAAACAAATTTTTTAGGTAGAATAATTAATAATTTCCTCTATAACAGGTATTTTCAATTTAAAAAATTAAGATGGTCTTGACTCAGGGACTCTAAAATAAACTATATTAAGGAAAGATTTAAAAATTATGTCCACCTGACAAATTTTATATTGAATTGCCATTGCCATTGATATTGAATTGCTATTGCCAAAATTTAACATTTTGTGGCACTGCTCATGGTAAAAGCGCCATTCTGTGCATGACAGCGAACAATTTTATTAAGACGATGTTTCTTCGCTAAAATTCAAATATAAAAGTAGGACAATTGAAATAAAATTGAAATAAACTTTTCCTAAAAAAATTTCAATACCTTAAATACATATAAAAGGAACTTTTACCTACACAGAAACCAAATCAATCTCTACTTTCAAGGCCACTCTGGATTTTTCAAAACTGAAAAAATTGTCAAATTTAAACTCAGAATTTATGGATCTCACTGTAGAAAACAATAATAATTGACAGCTAGTTAATTCAGAACACAAACAGCATATATTGCACACAGTACCGTAACTAGGGCGGTGCGACCGGTGCCCCCGCATCGGGCGCATCATGGTAGGGGCGCCGAACCGGGCCCACAAAATTCGACATTTAAGGACTTAATGCAAGTATCGAACATGGAAATTAACAAAATGTCCAGCCAAGAATATTAACAAAGAAAGATTTTTTAGTAATTAAAAATAACAAATAAATAATGTTTTAGTGGCATACCAGGTAAAAGATATCAATTGAAAAATGCACTCCATCAGCCCGGACTCGAACCCGGCACTCCTACTACGCTTCTTTCAAAGAACCCAGCTTCTGTTCAATGTTTTGAACTTCTTCAAGGCTAAAAAATATGTATTAAATGAAAAAGATTTAAATGAAATTGTTAAAAGACACTTACTATTAGATTGAAGTATTAATTTATAGGTTTATAAAATGCAAAATACAAATGTATTTTATTATTATTATTTGAATTTTTTACATTGAATACACATTTTTTAGCCCCGAAGAAGTTCAAAACATTGAATGAAAGCTTGGTTATTTGAAAGGAGTATATTAAATATTTTCTAGCTGCAAACCCGTTATTTTCAATTCTAAAATTTATGATTTATATGTTGCATAATCCAATAAATATGTGCTTGATTTATAGGGGTCGCAAAAAAATCCAAACAGGATTATTTTTTCAGGGTTGCTTGGGGATTGTCTCCTGAGTATCAACCAAAAGATCATACTCGAACTTCTGGTACGAATTGAGCTATAGGAAAACAATATAGGTGGTTTCCTAAACATTTTTTATAGCAAAATGACCCTAATAAAAGTTGTAGGCAATAAATTGTAAATTTATTTACGGGGTTTCCTTATTTCAGGTTGAACAACTTTTCCTCACATTTTTTTTGTATCTCTAATACATAACGAGTTACAGCGCATTACTGCAGGGGTGGTATTGTAAACATTAAAAAAAAAAGCCTTAATGAAAGTTTTAGAGGATGAACTTCTGGTAAACTTTTTCTTCTAACTTTTTTGTGTATCCAATACTAAATGATTTACAGAGCATTATATTGTTTAATTAATTTTTGTCATATAATGCCCTGTAAATCATTAAGTATTAGAGACACAAAACAAATAAGAAAAAGTTTAACAGAAGTCCATCCTATAAAACTTTTATTAAGGTCATTTTTTTTGTAAAAAATGTTTACACGACCACCCCTGCAGCGTGAGGAACTTTTGTCAAATAAGTAATGAACTGTAACTCGTTACATATTAGAGATAAAAAAGAGTTATGAGGCAAAGTTGTTCATATTTTGATCCCCTACAGTTTTTATTGGGGTCATTTTGTTCTAAAAAATGTTTAGGAAACCACCCTACAGCGCAATTCGTACCAGGAGATCGAGTGTGATCTTTTGGTTGGACACTCAGGAAGCAGTCCCCAAGCAACTCTGAAAAAATCATCCTGTTGGGAATTTCTTTTTTGCAAAACTGACATCATTATTGGACTACAGTTTTGTTTTAAAGAGGAACACTTCAACAGGTGATAGAAAACCAAAAATTAACCTCAAGTTTACTTGAAATGTATTATATTTGCAAATTCTTAACATATACAAAGTTTTATAAGATTTCTAAAAATGGGGGGGCGCATTTATTAGATTTGGCACCGGGCGCAATCTAGGCAAGTTACGGCTCTGATTGCACAGGGTGTCCCGAAAGTCGACGTAATCTCTTGGAGGGCTCCTAAGCCAGTTCATAACTGAATAACCAGAATATCAAAACATGACCCCATTAAAAAAACATTTTTTGTTTTCATTTATGAATTTCGTGAAAATCGACAGTTTTTCGAGTGCCACAGATACAAAATTCCATTTCTAAGATTCCAATTTTTAGGCAACCCTGAATAGCCCTGCTATTAATCCAAAATAAAACTAATAACTGCTATAAGTGCAAAGTTTCCCGAATAACGTGATAAACCCGATTTTTTCAGTAATTTTAAAGATAAATTGATGGTTCAAGAATTAAACTCGTGTAGAATTTTCCGAAGAATTCGAATTTGACTTCAAACTGAATATACAGGGTGTTGCAAAAGATATTTCAAAAATATATTTTTCTAAAAAATGTGAAGTTGGATATCTAAAAATCCAAGTTAAATAGGTTTAGTATAAAATTTTAAAATTAATATTCCACAAACGGCAAGAGAAACAATAAAGCTTTATATCATTTTAATCATCTAAAAAAAAATAATGCGAGTTTTCTATATAAACTTAGTTCGTTTGGGCCTTAGTTTTCAAGATACATTATGTTCAATTTTTTTTCTTCGTAAATATTAGAGATATCCAAACTAAATTTAGTACACAAGATACATGAATATAGTACTATAAAAGTACAAAATATCACGTTTTAAAATTTATTAGTGGCGGAGATGTGGGTAATGGGTATTAATAATTCGACAAAAAAATAGTACGGCGCTGCACAAAATAAAAAAGAAACGTATTTTTGAATACACATCATTTAATTATAAGCAAAAAATGTCTCTTGGCATTTTTTCGTAAATTTGGTCGTTTCGGCGTAATTGTAATATTTTCGTGATTTATTACACATAGGGTCAAACTGGTAAAAATAATTAATTCAAATCAAACATTTTTAATTAATGCAAAACTAAGTACATTAATTGAACAATTTTTAACATTGTAATATATGTTCGAAGTGCCTTCCCCTCATTTCTAAACATTTTTGGCATCGATATAACAGATTAGCTACCACACAACGTGTGGTAGCTCGGTTTGTTTTGAGTTTCCACATTTTCTTCAATTTTGAGCCTTAGTTCATCCCTGGTGTCGGATCCCGTGTTATAAATTTAAACAAAATAATCAAGAGGATTCAAATCTGGAGAAATTGGTCCAAATCCATCAGGTTCTGGTTGTCGAGGCGGAAAGTGACCAATCCAGCGGTGCGGAAAATTCTCATTTAACCAATTCCTCACTTGTCGGCCTTGTCGCCCATTGTGAGGTGGTGCCCCCTCTAATTGAAACCATAGCCTCACCCTAATATTTAGGGGCAGATCTTGATGTAGTTTTGCTTTAATTAAAAATGTTTGATTTCAATTAATTACTTTTACCAGTTTGTCCCAATAGTGTAATAAATCACAAACATTACAATTACGCAGAAACGACCAGATCTACGAAAAAATACCAAGAGACATTTTTTGCTTAGAATTGAATGGCCTATTCAAAAATGTTTCTTTTTTATTTTGTGGAGGGCCGTACTATTTTTTTTTGTCAAATTATTAATACCAATTACCCATATCTCCGTCACGGATAAATTTTAAAACGTGATATTTTGTACTTTTATAGTCCTATATTCGCATATCTTGTGTACTAAATTTAGTTTTGATATCTCTAATATTTACGTAGAAGTAAAATTAAAACCATTTTATTTTCAAAACTTGACCACCCTGTATCTTGAAAACTAAGGCCCAAACGAATTAAGTTTATATAGGAAACTCATATTATTCGCCCTGTATATGCGGTGTTCCCTTAAAAAAGATATGTTTGGTTTGCTCCGCTTTTAAGAAATGCCCTGTATATTAATAGTATGGGTCATAAAGCTACAACTTTTAGCGAAAAGTTTTTTTCGTATCTCAAAAACTGAGTTAACGGGGGCCGGATTGTTTCTTTCTGTACATTTGAAATGACAAAACAACTCTGAAATATTAGGATAGTTGTAATGGACCGGGAGATAGTGACAGATTTTTGGACGTGATTTTACTCAGTATGCCTTGCAAAGGGCATTATGTGGCACATATTCTCACAATAATAAGGTATTAATCAGAGAGTCATCCTGGGTTCTTCATGTGAAAAACTGAGTTTTCAATTATTTGAAAAATATGCGTTTTGATATGATTTTATACAGGCTGCCATGTGTTTTATAATGAAGTTCAAAATAGAAAATTCCTCGGAAAATCATAGGCATACCGTTAGGGTGGGTCCAAAGGGCTATTATTGCCACGTGATCTTGTATTTTAATACTTAATTTTTCCACGTTTCTGAACAGGCTGCCAATGAGAAGTATGCAAGTTCTTGTTATGAAATTGCTGAAGAAAAGATGGCATACCGTTTGCGCATGTCCAAGTACACTTTACATCGAATAACTCGTTTAAATGATTAAATAACATTCAATTTAAACAGTACTTGGACATGCGCGAAAGGTATGCCATCTTTTTTTTAGCATTTACATAATAAGAACTTGCATACTTCTCATTGGCAGCCTGTTCAGAAACGTGGAAAAATTAAGTATTAAAATACAAGATCACGTGGCAATAATAGCCCTTTGGACCCACCCTAACGGTATGCCTATGTTTTTCCGAGAATTTTCTATTTTGAACTTCATTATAAAACACATGGCAGCCTGTATAAAATCATATCAAAACGCATATTTTCCGAATAATTGAAAACTCAGTTTTTCACATGAAGAACCCAGGATGACTCTCTGATTCATACCTTATTATTGTGAGAATATGTGCCACATAATGTCCTTTGCAAGGCATACTGAGTAAAATCACGTCCAAAAATCTGTCACTATCTCCCGGTCTATAAGAACTCCTCAGAAAATTAGTTTTTCATTTTTTGTGTTCGAAATAATCTTAGGATTGTCTCCTACAGGTTTTCCACATTCATGCACTACCAACTTAAAAGTGCGATAACTAAAAACTGTTGATTTTTTCAATATTTGTTTATAGCACATAATGTGCTTCAAATTGAGACAATTCGGATGCACCACTTTTCAAGGTCACTGCAAACGAAACTTTAGAGCCGCAGCGCCACCTACAAATTATAGGTAACAGAAAAATTTAATTTGAGCCTACTAATAAAGTCTTCGACGAGTTCTACCAGCCTATTTTACGGAACTAAAATATTTGATTTTGTTGCCAATATATGAAGTCATTGAATCACTATGTATAGTTATTTGGGTAACCGGAAAGAACCGCAAACGAAAAAAGCCCAAACTAAATATGCTCACAGAAAAAAGCGCACTTGTGCGCACAGAAAAAAGCCCACGGCGAAATATGCCCACACGTAAAAATGCCCACAGCGGAAATATACGCACGGGTAAAAAGCGCACAGCGAAATTTGCTCGCACGGATAAATGCCCACGGTGAAATATGCACACAGGGATAGATGCGCACGGTGAAATAAGCCCACTGAAAATTATTATATAAAGTATTAAATAAAGTTTTTTATTCCCTTTTGTATCCTTATAAGTTTACCTTAGTTTTGGAGTAAGACCCTTTTTCGATACTAAAATATATTTTGTCATTAAGAAAAGTTCTTCAGCATCAAAAATATGTCCTAGTATACAAAATTAAATATTTGCAAGCACTTTCAATTTGGATTTATTCGATAATAATTTCTGTAAATTAAAGATGCAAGCTGGGTGAAGCTTTGAATTTTTTTATTAGCACATCTAAATCAGAAGGGATATTTCCTTGAGATTTATTTTGGAAATCGAAGGCACAGTATTTTATATATCGAAAATTTAGACAAAAATATATTTTGCACGTTTTTCTGCCTTCGATCGTCCTTGGTTCGAGTCGAAGTCGAGGCAGAAGCTTGCACATATCTTTGTAGAAAAACACCGCTGATGGCCAAGAACTCTGGACAAATTGTGAATTCACGGCACTGCTTCTTAATAGCGCTATCAGTGTGATTTACTAATTGTCCTACACTTACTGTGATTACTACGGTTTTCTAGGGTTTTCCGTAGTACTTGAGCAAAAGCTATCCAGTTCTATCAGGGAAAAGTCAGCCCTAGCCGCAAATGGCAACGAAGACACAATAATTCCCCCGTACAAGCATTCAGTTGCTTCTGGGGCACTCCTAGTTTGGAGCATTTTGAGGATGAGAATTATTATTAATAATATAGTAATCTCTAAAAATAAACAAGCAGCACATGTTAATTTTTTGAAAAATTTCATCAAATATATACCACATTATGGTCTATACCAAATTACCACACCATACCATATAAGATTAGCATTAGGGGAAGAACCAAATAAGTTCCATATGCCAATTGTGTAGTTTTGAAAAACATTTGCTATCCTTTCTTTTGGAAAAAATATATTGCTGTAATAATTATGAATTCAAATGAAAACACTTGTTAAATTAAAGTGGCAGGTATTTATTTAAAACCAAACAGAGCCCAAATAAAAATCAAATAGCGCATCTTTTTTTAAAAAATCTTTTTATCCGCCTTTCATTTGCTGCAACATTTATTTATTGTGCGGCTTCATTAATGCGTTGAATCAATTAATTTACATTATTTAGTGGTCTTGCATAGACCTTCTGCTTTATGCAACCAAAGTGGAGAAACGAGAAATTATTTGGAGCAAGTTTATCCCCAGAGATGTAGGTCCCATTTGGCGGCCTCCTCGGTTTCCGGATTTAAAGTCACCACTACTGGCCTTGAATAAAGGATAAGATCTATGCAAGACGGATCTTTTTTAAATATAATATGTCCCTCTTGCATTCGACTTAGTAGTAGGCAATTTGAACAAATTATTTCATTTTTATGTGTATTTTGTTTGGTCTTAAATAAATACCTGTCACTTTAACTTAACAAGCATTTTAATTCGAATTCCTAACTAAACCATTTTAAAAACTACCTACGCTAAATGAACAATTTTTATAATAACTTGCCCGGTAGCGTGCCTAACGAGGCTATGAGGCGCCTGGGCAAGCGTCTCCCAGTAACCCAATAATGAATGAAAAAAAATTAAATTTTAATCTAACAAATTAAATTTTACTAAATGCAATAGGTACGTAAAATACTACTAACCTCATGAAAATGAGTGGCATGTATTTGGGCCGTGGTGGCGAAGTTCGGAGCATTGTTTACAACAATGTAATGGTAGAAATTTTATCAACTATTATAAGGCCCGGCCTGTTATGGGCAACTCGTTGATCTGTCAGAACTGTACGATCCCAGTACATCTTGTAGTTGCTGCTTTCAAGAACAGGCTCCGGTGTCTATCTGTAATATGGGACCCTCTCTGCCTGCACAAGCAGCAGTTTTTCCGCTAGTTCCTGGTGCAAGATCTTGTCAGCCGAATCGTGTCGTTCCTTATATTCCTTTGATGCGAACATCTGACATCCTCCTGTTATGTGTTGGATGGTTTCTGAAGTTTGGCACCCGTATCTGCATCTGCCATTTACTACCGAAGCATCTCTTACCATGAATTTTAGGTAGTTGCGAGTCGGTATAACCTGATCTTGTATGGCCAGTAAGAAGCCTTCCGTCTCGGGGAACATTCGTCCTGAGGTCAGCCAATAGTTCGACGCTAACTTGTCGCCATGTTCTTGGTTAACCTCATTAGGATGCCTCCCGTGCAGAGGCTTCTCCAACCACATCTGTAGCTTATCATAGTCGGTTCGGTGGTGATTTTGATGCTCGTGTTCCCTCAGACGTAGCGGTTTTGAGACGCCTGCTCCGCATATAGCCTTATGCAGTGTGGAGCTGTTGGCCTGCCTGTGGAAATAATTACGCAGATTTAATATTTCTTGGTTCAGTTGCTTGTTGAGGTCTGCCAATCGTCTTCCTGCTGGTTGGCGTAGCAGAGTTGTTCTTTCCACAGCGCTAAAGGGATGATGTTTATGAGCTTTTGTCAGTAGTGTCCTAACTTTTCGCTGCAGGTTGTTGATGTCCGTGTTGGTCCAATTCACTATTCCGAACGAATAACTAAGTACAGAGCACCCATACGTGTTTAGGGCCTTAAACAAATTCCTGTTGTTAAGATCAGTTCGCACTACTTGTCTTACCCTCTTGATGAATTCATTCGTTAAATCGGTCTTGATTGTTCGATGGTCTATCCTTTGAGCTTGTTTCATCCCGAGATACTTGTATGTAGGTATCTCCCATGGTCAGTGCTTCGATCTCCTGGCCATCCTGCATCTCGTGTGCGGGTTCTTCGAGTCTTCTCCCGACGATGTTAAGGGTGCGGCACTTGTCCAGGCCAAACTCCATTCCTATGTCCCTGGAGAACTCCTCTACAATTTTAAGCATTTGCTTTAGTTGGATCTTGGTTGCGGCCATCAGTTTTAAATCATCCATATATAACAGGTGATTCAACTTAATCGCTCTTCGTTGTTGCCTTTGATAGTGAAGCCGTATTTCGTAGAGTTCCACCGATGTGATAGCGGGTTCATCGCCATGCAGAACCATAGTGGACTGAGTGAATCTCCTTGGAAAATCCCTCTTCGAATGTTGATTGTGTCGGTCTCGATGACGTGTTCTAAAAAGGAAACTGTTTGATGATCTATTTTATACAGCTTTAAGATACCTGTGAGCCACTCGTGAGGTACGGAATCAAATGCTTTTTTGTAGTCAACATAATCGATGCAGGGGTTTCGTTGCTTGGAATGAACTTCGTTGCAGATGACAGAGTCTACGATGAGTTGCTCTATGCATCCCATTGCGCCCTTCGCGCAGCCCTTCTGCTGCATTGCCATGATGTTGTTCCGCTCGCAGTGAGCATACAGGGTGTCTACTTTTAAGCGTATACAAATCGATAAAATATGTATTTTGTGAGATATTTTCAAAAACCTTTTTTTGTTCGAAAGGTCTTCAAAAAACGCTTCTTTTGACGTTTTTACTTTTGTCAAAATGCAAATCCAGGGACGGCTACGATTTTTTTATACCCCGATTTTCACAAAAACCATTTAGCGAGTTTTTTATTTAAAATCTGACACAACAACGTTAATCAGGACACCCCAAAACCCCCATATACTAAATTTGAACAAAAAATGTAGAGGGTGTTCGGTTCTACACCGTGTTAAAGTTGAGCAAAATAGGCACTTCAAAGGCACCTGGCGAGTCAAGCGTGCCATGGAATTATTTCAAAACAGTGGAAGAATTAACAGGACCATCCAAAGTGTTGATGGAAGAAATTGCAAGAAGAAATATACAGGATGTTTTCCTCTACAGCGTCTCAAATTTCAGATTTTTTTCGAATTTTATGCTGGTCAAGGTTGCCTTTGATTATTGAAACAATGTTACTAAATGTAAAATAAATTAAATTAAAAAATATATAAAGAGTCATTCAGTCATTTCCCTTGTGTCTCCGAACAATATTCTAGTTTTTGTTAGGTAATAATTTTAAAAAATCTGTCCAGACAGTTTAAATTCTTAATAAAATATTCGCAAAAATCAGATCTGCCATGGAAATTAAAAAACAAGTCAATACAAAAAATTTGACAGTTCTGTTAATCTTAATTTTTGGCCAACTTGTATACACAATGGAAGCATTAACTTTGAGTGACAAAATTAAGATTATCAGATTAACGGGTGAAAATGTGCCTTACCGTGAAGTTGCCAGGATATTATTTAATACGCGTCATGAACGGAATATCCACTATTCTACCGTAGCAAAAATAAACAGAACATTTGATCTAGCGGGTAAGTGAAGTTGAAGAGCTGGAAAATTATTAGAGGGCCCTAGTTATGCAAATAGTTTTGGTAAATCTGGATGAAACTTTTTTGTCCGTCAGAAATCGATCTTCCCTACTAAAAATTATTAAAAGAAAGGTACCTATACCTGTTCACCTGTTGAAAATCCAAGAACTTAACCGCTTTTGAAATAAAGACCATTTTAGATGCTTAGGCTTTACCAAGCATTAATTCACAAGCAATCAATATTTTTGTAGCAGGTGTTGAAATATGAAAGGAATATTGGAATTTTTTATTACTCAATGGAAATAATATCTATCAGTCATAAGTTTTCAAAATTAGAATTTGAAATTAGATTAAGGAAATGTTTGAAAGCAAATGGTCAGCATTTTGAAAATTTATTGTGTAATAGATATTATCAAGAGAATAGTAAAATTGAAATAGTGGTCCCATTTCATAATATACTTGTGATTTAGAGCCAAAGCGAATAATAACTGTTTCTACAACAAGAATTGTTACGTTTCCGGAGTTTGAACAGGTAAGTAGGTATACTTTTTTGTTCGAAATTAAACGTACTTTAATAACTTTTAGTTAGGAGGGTCGATTAATGAAGGACAAAAAGTTTCGTCAAGATGCACCAAAACAGTGGCATAACTAGCGCCCTCTAGCGGCAAATGCTAATAGCTCTCAAAATATCCTCACCCTTAAAAAATCCAAACACACAATTTTCAAACGCGGCGCACATGATATTATGAAAAATCGAAAACAAAATTGGGTTTAATGTTCTGTAGATCAGAATGAAATGGCTTTCGGAAAAGGCAAGTAAAGTAGGGCTATGTACCACTATTAGTGAAACATCCTGTATATGTACAGTACCCTGTATATGTACAGGGAGTCCACGCGAAGTGTCAGACCACCCCTATAACTATTTAGTTGTGTTCTTTTAATACTGTTACCCTAATATTTGTGCTTGCGTGAATTCTAGTTGGTTGTGATTTCAGGCATATACAGAATGCCTACTTTTATACCTATCCAAACCCATAGAATTTTTAATTGTTGCAGACATTCGCCCGAAATTTTTTTAGTTTAAAAAGCCTTAAAAATCGCGGTCCCACCATTGTGAAAATGCCCTGTTTTTCACTAAAGCCATTTAGCCATTTTTTCATTAAAAATCTGACACCACAACGTTAATCAGAACGCCCAAAAAAACCTACAAATTTAAATAAAAAGTATATATGGAGTTCCATTCTACATTCAAAACAGTTGAATGGTCAACAAGACCACTCCTGTTGTGTTGGCGTTTAAAGATCCAATACAAAAATATACAGGATATTTTCTTCTGGGCCATCTCAAAATGGTGAATTTTTATGAAACTTTACACAGGTCAAGCGCGCTCTGAAATTATAGAAAAAATATTAATAAACGCAAAATAAATTGATGTTTCACACAATTTTAACCAACAAATAAAAAACAATTTAAACTATTGGAACCCTCTCAATAAAGTCACTGCCTAAGGTGACACATTTTCTGTGCATTTCCTGTTGTGGTACACCGTCCACCTTAACTCATCTGAACATACTAACTAGCAGGCCTCTGTATTTTTTAGACTTAGTTAATTTATAATGTTTGGGGCGGTTTTTATTTACTTGATTTTTTTACCCCATAAAGTTTCAATAAATTCGGCACTTTGCGATGGCACAGAGAAAAACGTCCTATATATTGTTAATTGAATCTTTGCACTTCCACACTTTGAGTGATCCTGTTGACCGCTCAACTATTTTGAAGCAATTCCATGAGAAACTTGACCCGACCAAACAGATGCCTTTAAAATTCCTCTTTTGCTCAAATTTGGCAACTTGTGGAATGCAACTACCTGTACATTTTTTATTAAAACTTGGTATACAGGGTGACCGTATTTCGAGTCTAATGGGATCTTGGTTATCTTAAGAGATACGAGGTCGGTTAAATTGGGGCAAAGTTGCGGAATTTGATGAAGAGTAACATGGTTAAAAGAAATTTTGGCTGGCCCTTTTCGTTTTGAAAATAATGCGAAAAAACTGAAAATTGTCGTTTTGGTTTTTATTTCATTTAACGTAAACGAATGGCGCTGGACATTTCTAAGTTAAACATTATTAAGGCACTTTTATTACAGGGAATCTAAATATGACCTCGCATTTTTTTCTCGCCTTCCTGGACAAAGATACGACGATCAACTTTTATTTTTCTTATGGGCGCCATATTGGATTTTTGCATTTTTGAAAAGAGGATTTTTTCTGGTTAAAATGATGTCACACATTATGCTTTACTTTGTTTTTCTTGCCGTAATATCAAATTAATCGTTTTGCATAGAGTGCCTTGGAAACGTAAGCCCCATAATGTTTGACGTTTTTGCATAGAGTACCATGGAAACATAAGCCCCATAATGTTTGACATTTCTGCATAGAATGCCTTGAAAACATAAGCCCCATATAACGTTTGATAGTTTAGTACAATTTTAAGTGTCACGGATACTTTATTTTACTGAAAAAATTTCATTTTCACATGAAGAAAAGCGTGATATGATTCAAATTTATTATCCTCAAATATAAATGACGTCGAAGGGATATTGGATGAGCCATAAACAATTTAAGGAAACGTGCTGCATTGTGCCTTGAGGAACAAGAAGGACAAATTGAACATTTATTGTAAAACAGGATTGTCTACTCGTCTAGTTTTTTGTTGTTCTTGTGTTTCCAGTTTGACTCTTTTAGTGTTAATGTGTTATATGGCAAATGACGAATAAATAACTAGGTCTCAGATCATACTCTCGTGGTACGTTTATGATTTATTTAATCAATAAATTTAATATTAACTGAATTTTTACTGAACCGTTAAACAATATTCCAAAGCACACTTCGCAACAATGGGTAAATAGGCTTATGTTTCCAAGGCACTCTATGCAAAAACGTCAAATATTATGGGGCTTACGTTTCCAAGGCACTCTATGCAAAAACGATTAATTTGATATTCCGGCAAGAAAAACAAAGTAAAGCATAATGTGTGATATATTATTTTAACCAGAAAAAAATCCTCTTTTCAAAATGCAAAAATGCAATATGGCGCCCAGAAGAAAAATAAAAGTTGATTGTCATATCTTTGTCCAGGAAGGCGAGAAAAAAATGCGAGGTCATATTTATATTCCTTGTAAACAAGTGTCTTAATAATGCGCCATTCGTTTTTGTTTAGTTCAGTTTTCTCGCATTATTTTTAAAACAAAAAGGGACAGCCAAAATTTCTTTTAGCATGTTGATCGGCATCAAATTCCGCAACTTTGCCCCAATTTAACCGACCTCGTATCTCTTAAGGTAACCAAGATCCCCATGCACAGACTCGAAATACGGTCACCCTGTATAGGGAATTTTGCGTGCCCTGATTATCGCCGTGGTGTCGGATTTTAAATAAAAAAAAACGCTACATGTTTTGTGAAAACCGGGTCCATACAAAAAATCGCCGGTCCTGGATTTGCGTTTTCGCAACGGTGGGAAGGTCAAAATAAGCGGTTTTGTAAGACCTTAAAATCAAAAAAAGTTCAGGAGAATACCTTCGAAAATAAAGATTTTATGGATTTGTATAGGTATAAAAGTAGACAAGCTGTGTACAGGATGTATGATGTCCCAGTTATTAACAACAATTTTGAAATATAGGTACGACGGAAAATTTGGTTTTGAGCCAAAAAGTTCATGTAAACATGGATCCGGAAATGCTTAATAAAAAAGATACATGGTGTTTAAGTTGAATTTTTAAACGGTTTTTAACAATATCTCAAAACGACAAATGATATTAACTAAAAATTTGGTACATTTAATGCTGGTATAAAATAAAATAAACTGAAGCAACAGCGTTTTGTTGTTATGACAATACTGGTTATGACCAGTGGCGTACAGGAAGGTGGAATACGCCCTCTTTTCAAAAATAATTTCAACGCCCACGTTTTCTAAATCCGACAGCATTTTGCAACTACTGAATTTTAAGCAAAAAAAAAAAGAAATTAAAGTTGCTGTTCAGAAAAAGTGGTAATTTCGGGAATGGATTCAACTCGGTACCCCAAATGATACTGTCCCATGTCCATAATAGTCCATTCAGGGTTCCCTATTCTGTGGTTCGGGGGAGAATTCCCCTTACAGCGCTCACGCGTCGCGTCGGTGCGAGCGGCACCAATACTCTTGGACGGCACGACTCCCACCCAGACACCCAGACTCTGGGTCCCAGAGGCCATAATAACACCTGGGCGGTTCCCCTCCGCCAGGACACACGCGCACTAGACACAAATTTGTTTCTAAAATATAAACTAAGACGTTTAAAAACACTTTAAACATTGAAAACTTTTCAAAACCCAAGCTGCCGCTTTCAGTTATGTGACAAATGACATGTAACGTCTGACTAAGATGGTCACGTGATTTTTGTGCGCCAGGGCCTGTCTTTATAGTAGGCCTTGTAGTTTCATCACATGACGTCACAGATTTTTCTCAAATAGTAGGTACAGGTGGACAACAAAAATATAGAAGGTGGGTAAAACAGTTGATATGTCAAAAAAATCATGTACAGGGTACGACAAATGCCAAAAAGGCCTAATTTCATCACGTGATCTCATAGAACTAAGAATACCGGGTGTCTCAAAATTCATGCATGGAGTGGGAGAAAGAGCAGTTCATGTACAGAGTGTGACAAAAATACCAAAGCCAAAGAAAGGCCTTAATAGTTTCATCAAGTGGCGACACAGATTTAAATTAAGTACCATAATAAAGACGTGTACAAAAGACATTCCAAAGCCAAAAAGACCTTAATAATGGCTACATAATTTTTCTCAGACGACGTACAGACTGAACAATATGGTCTTACGCGTCTCGATACTAAATTGTTTAAGTTATTACTTCCAAAAAGTAAGACAATCAAAATCTCCTAATATCAAAACGGAATTATACTCACGTCTAGTCGCCGAAAATTTTCAGCTTGATGACGTGAACGTGAAAGTGAATAAAAACGATGTAGGTACAGCATGCATAGAAAACAAAACAAAAAAGTTACGTTACTCTCACGCGGAATTCCACAGATCCCAAAAGGCATTTTCCTAAACGCCATGTACACTTAGTTCAAAAGTATATTAAAAGATATAAGTATGCAAAACTTTTCACGAAATTAGTTTTTTCTAAAAATTGGGCCTATATTATGTGCTAATAATAAAGTGCATCGTAAAATACGGTCGGCTACCGAAACGCTGGTCCGCCAACCACGGCCGCGGGCAATCGCATTTGTCATCATTTTTCCACCACCCAGGGCAAATACTGCATCTTCAGCAATATCAAAAAAAGTAGGTAGCGGACAGCGGAATATGAACGGGCTGATATCTACGTCTACGTCTGGCAAAATATGTCAGTATGTGCCTAAATTCCGCACTTCTCAGGAAAATTAATAATTTAATAGGTAAAATACGGCAACAGGATTCGAACCTACGATCACTGAAGTTAAGTTCAACGTTCTTACGTCAGGGTGTGACAACAATTCCAAATTCATACATGACTTCGTTGAACTAAGAATACAGGTTGTATCAAAATTCATGTACTTATTATAGGTTGTGACAAAAAATCAAAGGCAAAATCTCCTTAATAATTTCATCACGTGACATCGCTGAATTAATGTACCGGTTGAATAAAAAAATTCATGTACCGGGCGAGACAAAAACTTATATACGAAAACCAAATGGACTCTTAGATGACGTATAGACACACAGAAACTACTGATAACAGGCGAATCCAAAATATACTTACAAAAATTAAAACGGAGCTGCTTATGGCGTATTATGGTGTGTGCCACTTATTTGAAGAATGTTAACTTAGAATTTAGTAATTATTGTTCTTGATTTCTGACTCCAAAAATAATAAGTAGTAATATTCTTTAATCTATTGTGGTTCTTTTTTTATTTTTTATATATATATATCTCTAGCAACACGTTTTCAAGGAATATCTTATTTTATCAACAATGATAATATTAAACAATTATTATAATACCTGTCGATTCTAACAAGCACCACAAATACTCCCCTCTTTAAGAAGAATTAAATGTCAATCTGATTTAAAACAAAAGTAACTCTTTTTTTAATTTTATTTTCGTTAAAATCATTAAAATTTTCTGAAAGAATAAATGCGGGTTTAACACGGTCAATACTAATTACCATTTCTTCGTTTCTTTTTAAAATAACAAATGTTTTTGAAAATTTTTTAATCACCTTGTAAGGACCTTCGAAAGCTGGTGAAAGAGATGTTTTTTACCTTCAACTTTAACAAAAACATAATTTGTATCTTTTAAAGCTGGTGAAACAAAGGGTTTTTCTCGATTATGGCTACTCACTGTTGTTGGTTTTAAATTACAAAACATTTCTTGTAAATTAACTAAAATAGGGAAAGTGTCAACGTTTTCTTGTGATTTAATAAAAAATTCTCCAGGTAGTCTCAAAGGTTGTCCATAAACCAATTCAGCAGAGGAACACTGAAGGTCTTCCTTTACTGAGGTTCTGAGACCTAATAATATTAAAGGTAGTTCATCTTTCCAACGATTTATATTTCCTCTGGCAGTAAGAGCGGCTTTTAATGTTCTATGAAATCTCTCTAACATGCCATTGCTTTGCGGATGATAAGTAGATGTGTGTATTTTATGAATACCGAGAAATTTACTAAATTCTGAGAATAAAGCTGATTCAAATTGTGAACCTTGATCGTGCGTTATTGTATGAGGTAAACCAAAACGTGAAAAATAGTGAGTTAAAAGAGTTTTAGCTACAGTCTGTGCTGTAATATTGGATATCGGATAAGCTTCTGTCCAACGAGTGAATCTTTCGATAACAGTAAGTATGTATGTACAACCACTTGAAGGAGTAAGAGGGCCTACTAAATCTAGATGTATATGTTCAAAACGACCTTTAGGAATTTCAAATTTACTTAAAGGAGATTTTGTATGTCTGTGAATTTTTGAAGTTTGACAATTTAAACAACATTTGGTCCATTTGTCTATGTCTGGATTCATTTTGGGCCAAAAATAACATTTACCAATCATTTGTTTTGTTGCTTTAACTCCCGGGTGTGAAATATTATGTAAATTATTAAATATAGTAAAACGTAAATCTTTAGGAATATAGATACGTTGTTTGGAAGAAGAGACTTCGCACCAAAGTTTGATTTTTGCAAATGTAACTTCTTCTTGTTGTAAGAAAGAATTAGAGTTGAGTTTTTGATTTTTTAGTAAAAATTGTAGTTCTTCATCAGAATCTTGTGATTTTTTAATAGTTTCGATGTCTATTTTAATTAAATCAAAAGAAGAAATCTCACTGTCAACGCGTGATAGGGTGTCAGCTACAATGTTAGATTCTCCTTTTATATATTGAATGTTTGAAGTAAATTGATTTATATATTCTAGGTAGCGAAATTGCCTAGGACTTTTTTCTGTCTTTGACGTAAGCACTGTAGTCAAAGGTTTATGATCAGTAAATACTGTAAAATCATATCCTTCTAAAAAATGACGAAAGTGTTTTATTGCCGAATAGATAGCTAATAATTCACGATCAAACATAGAATATTTTGTTTGAGAAGGGCTAAGTTTTTTTGAAAAATAAGCAATAGGTTGAGTAATATTATTGATAGTTTGTTCTAGAACTGCACCAATAGAAATGTTAGATGCGTCTGTTGTTAAAGTAAGTTTAGCATTATTACAGGGATGAGCTAAAATTGTAGCATTGATAAGTAAATTTTTTGCGTTTTCAAAACTATTTTTACATTCTTTTGTCCAATCAAAATTTTGTTTATTTTTACAATTTTGTAATTTACTTGAAAGTTTATTTAATGGGCTAAGAACTTTAGCAAAGTTTGGGATGAATCTGTGATAGTAATTGACCATACCTATAAATCGTTGTAATTGTTTAAGAGTTTTTGGTTCGGGAAAATTTTTAATGACTTCAGTACGTTCTTCTGAAGGTAATATACCTTTAGAGGAAATAGTATATCCCAAAAAATTTAATTTAGTCACACCAAATTCACATTTTGGTAATTTGATATTAATACCAAAAGAGTTTAAGCGTTCAAACAAAGTATTCAAATGAATTAAATGTTGTTTTTCATTTTTACTTGCAACCAAAATGTCATCTAAATACACAAAAATAAAATCTAAACCTTTTGTAACTTCATTAATAAATCTTTGAAATGTCTGAGCTGCATTGCGTAAACCAAATGGCATTCTTGTGAATTCAAAAAGACCGAAAGGTGTAGTAATAGCTGTTTTAAAAATATCTTCTTCTGCTACCGGTATTTGATGATATGCTCTAACAAGATCTATTTTTGAAAAAATGTTACAGTCAAAAGTAAACAAATTAAAATCTTGAATATGAGGTAATGGATACCTGTCAGGTATAGTAACAGAATTTAGTTGACGAAAATCACCGCATGGTCGCCAATCAGAAGAATCTTTTTTGGGTACCATATGCAAAGGAGATGCTACTGAAGATGAAGATGGTCTACAAATACCTAGTTGTACCATTTGTTCAAATTCAACTTTTGCTATTTTGTATTTTTTATTGTCTAGTCTACGGGGTCGACAAAAAGGAAGATGTCCTTCTGTAATAATTTGATGCTTTATAGAGTGTTTAATAGGAAGTATAAAATTTGGCGAAGAAATAACATTAGGATATTTTTTAAGAAGTTCAGGATATTTGGTTTCGACAGCAAATAACTTGGGTGTTGGAGCATTAGAATCAATTAAAGAACCAGTTGTGTGTAATGTAGTTTCTATATCAATTAATCGTTTATTTTTAAGATCAACTAATAAACCATAATGAGCAAGAAAATCAGCACCAATAATTGGACGAGATATGTCAGCAATAAAGAAAACAAATGGAAAATCACGTCTCAGGTTAAGATTTACTTTTAGAAGTTTCTTGCCATGTGTGGTAATAGAGGAACCATTTACAGCTGTAAGAAAAATATATTTATCTTTCTTGTGATCGTTGAAAACATCACGTGGAATAACAGAAACATCTGCACCAGTATCTATTAAAAATTGTAATTTATTAAATTCATCAACTATAAAAAGACGACGACTGGTATTCTTATTTGCTCTAGACCCTTTATTTGTTGTCGAAACATTTACTCGTTTTTTGAATTTTTGTTAGTTTGTAAAGTTTCGTAAAGTAAACACCAAGGACCTGCACATTTAACAGCTTTCTTTTTGTATTTTTCATGATAATAGCAGATAGAATTTCTTACAGAAGAAGAAGAACGTGATCTACTTCTAGAGCGGTCTCTGCATGTAGTGCATTGATATTGATTATTTGATCTAGTAATTGTATTATTTTGAGAGGTCAAATTTGTTTGAATAGAATTAATTTGAGATTCCATTGAATTTTGTTTTTGAGAAATAGATAAAAGAATATTTTGACAGCTAACTGAAAATTCAGAAAAAGCTTTGATTAGTTCTTTTGTTGAATCAGATGAACTACTATTATTATTATTTTGAAAATTTGATTGAGGATGAACCTTTTGTTGATTAATTTCTGAAATATTAAAATTTGATAATGGTTTATAAGTTTCCCAAATTTTATCAGCAAGTTCTAGTAAATCGTTGACATTTTCCTTACCTGCTGCTGTCAAAGCTACAAGAATCGTTTTTGGTAAACGTCTTTTCCATAGTTTGACCAACAAATCTTGACTGACCATTTGTGAACCACCAACAGTGTTGAGCATGCTTCGGTAAAAATCTGAAGGTTTTCGATCACCAATTTCGGTTCCAGTAAGGAGGTCATCTAAACGTTTTTCTTCACTTGCAGTTAATCTGCGAATTAAAATTTCTTTAATGGTTTTATACATATTATCTTCTGGAGGATTTGAAACAACATCATAAATATTTGTCACAATATCGAGAGGTAAATTTGCTATAACGAGATGGTATTTAGTTTTATCAGATGTAATTCGAGAAATTATAAATTGAGCTTCAATTTGAGTAAACCAAATTTCTGGTTTCGAAATCCAAAACGGTGGAAATCTGATGGAAGAAATATTTTCAATATTTTTGACATTGTCATTTTCAACAGAACAATCACCTGCAATTAAATTTTGATTTGGCATTTTTAAAATGAAAAATTAGATTCTTTTAAAAGAGAAAATATTTTGTGGTGAAGTTTGACTTACAATTAATAAGTACTGGATTAGAATTTTCTTCTGATTTAAAAGGTTTGATTTGAAATTTTCTTCTCAAACTTGTTGGTCTTCTGCGGCTCGGACTGCGTTGCTTCCTCGTATCTGCACCTCTGGAAACGTAGGGGCTGTGTTGCTTTCTCGTTTCGGCCTATCTGGAAACGTAGGGGCTGTGTTGCTTCCTGGTTTCTTCCTCTGGAACCGTTGGGGCTGTGTTGTTTCCTTTGGATCGACGATAATTTCTTCTTCGATGTTTCTTGCTTCAAGATCACGTCGGGTTCACCAATTATGGCTTATTATGGTGTGTGCCACTTATTTGAAGAATGTTAACTTAGAATTTAGTAATTATTGTTTTTGATTTCTGACTCCAAAAATAATAAGTAGTAATATTCTTTAATCTATTGTGGTTCTTTTTTTATTTTTTATATATATATCCCTAGCAACACGTTTTCAAGGAATATCTTATTTTATCAACAATGATAATATTAAACAATTATTATAATACCTGTCGATTCAAACAAGCACCACACTGCTAACGCAAGGACAAACTGTATACTAAACCCTCAATCTCAAAACGATCTACAACCTGGGCGAAAAAATCTACAACGTGAGTAAGAAATAGCTTTTTGGGCTTTATTAACTATAAATGAATTTTGGAAAAACGGGTCTAAATAAAATTAACTCATCTGCTACAAACCTCCGGCAAAAATCGTAAAATTGGTCAAGATATGTAGGGTCATAAATCTTAATTCGTAGTAACAGACTGTACAAAGGTAGCCAACAACAGTTGTATTTTTCGTAGTAATTATTACCTCCGTCAGTTTGGAGTATAATCTAAAGACTTCAAATAAGCGCACGAAATTTGACATAAAATTGTATTTTTTATACGATCGTTATAAAAACTTTTTTTAACCTTTTTAAATGCCTAAAGTATATCTTTTTTTAACAAGTTAAAAAAACTTACTTTTTTTCACTCTGAGCAGTTTAGAGTGAAAAAAAGTTAACTTTTTTTCACTCTAAACTTCCTTACTACGTTTACATGGAGTTTGGAATCGAATTCAGTGTAATGCAGTTTGGTGTTTTCATAAATGGTAAATGTGGCGTTAAATCCCGAAAATAAGAAAATTAATTTTGAGATTCAAATCAATCTCAAAATCTCTTCATGTGGTTTTCAATAATTCTAGAAACATATTCAAATCGATTTCAATACTATGTGTAAACGTAGTGAGACCGCGATCTAAATATTATAATCCTCGTAATTGAAAACCATAGTGCATTTATATGCCCTTTAGTATATAACACAAAAATCCCATCCCAAATATTTCAATGTTTAAGCACGATCGTATAAAAAATAATGTATGAAACTCATGCATGTTACGGGCGACGTGAAGACGAAGACTTTTTAAAAAAACTTTTATTTGAGTAACGCGAGTTACAGAGTTTCGGCTTAGACTACAGACAAGACTAGAATTAACACTCTTACTTTACTAGGTCCTATTTATACAGATCTGTTATGCTGAGGTGTTGTGGTTCTCATGGGAAAAGAATATAAAGACAAAGGGAAGATCAAATTCTGCAATTCTTGCAGTAAGCAAGTTTTAACAATACTCAAAAGGAATATGATATGTTCTAGTAATCATTCTAGAACAATATACAATGGAAAATGATATCTTTGTAGTAAGCATTTTGAACAATAGAGAATGAGAACATAATATCCAACAGTAAACAGAATCAAGGGTAAAAACAAGGTTATGATCAAGGTGATGCTTGAGGTCGGATATAACACCTTCCCCCTTATATTAAAAAATTTGTGTTAACAAATTTTGACATTAAATTAGGCATATGTTTTAGTATTAGAATTTAGTTCAATTTCTTCTTTTTCGCGAGGTTCGTCCAATCTATACGAAGGTCTTCTTTTGACAGTAACAAATTTTCTTAAATTTTGAAAAACGCGATTTCGTGTTCTAGGAGGTTGTGGAGGATCGTCTCCGTTATTAGTAGTAATAATGCCTATTTTAATGTTCCTAGACTTTTTACATTTAAAATAAAAGTACACAATAATTAAAAGTATGATTAAAGCAATGGATAGATATGTCAATATTGGCGTATACTTATTTACAGTTGGTTCGTTAATAATATTATCAAGATCCTTTGCATATTCGTCTAATTTATGCTTTGCGACATTTAAATCGTCATAATTAAATTTATTTAGTTGTAAAGGTTTTAAGTCAGGATATTTTAGTTTATTTGGAGTTTCTTTGCAACATTCAAATGGTATATTAATTGGGTGAAATTTATAGGTTTGATTAGATTTATTTAAATTTTTCGTTTGAATTTTGAATTTTAGTACTTACTACCAATATAAGCAATGCATTCAGATTTTAACGTTAAAATTGAAGTTTTGTCTAGCATTATAGTCAAAGGATTTTGATTTTTACACTTAATAGTTATAGGAAATATTTCACTTAAAATTATTAACCATTGATTCTCTTGAATCAATTGTACATTGTAACTTTCAATTGAAATTGTGACTATGTCACAAGTATTAGGTAAATGGGTTTTTACCTCTAATAATTGAGCTTCACATCTTGAATGTGAGTCAATAGGAGTAGGATATAAATCTTTGCACATTATTAAATCAAATGCTAGTTCTTTACAATTTTTTATATCATAGAGAATTACATAGAGAGTTGGGTCATCGCTTTTTGCTACAAATTTAGTATCAGTGGATACCATGTGATAAAATCCAGTTTTATTGTCGAAAATTGGAATAGGATAAATTCTATAAAGAGTATACCATTGAGGTTCTACTAAAGGAATGTCTAATATAAAAACAAGTCTATTTTCTGTTTGAAAAACCTTTAGTTCTATAAAATCAAGATAAGTTGCAACATTTAGAAGTTGAGGAGTTAAGGGCAAATTATTTTTGTTTAAAGTTTGAGCGATTATTTGCAAATGATGAACCAGGTCTTCAGGAGTTATAACTGACGTGTGAATAATATGTAACTTTGCAAAAGTAATAGAGTTTGGAATGTCATTTAAATTGCTTTCGATAAAGGTATAGGATTCTAGGAGTCTTTCGGCCATCTCTAAAACTTGTAATTTTGCAGTGTAATAATTAAAATTATCAGAAATGTTATAAATGTAATTTTCGATTTGTTTTATGTCATTATTAAAAGTAATTTCATCAATTTGTAATTTGTTGATAGAGTCGTTAAAGTTTTTGATAACTGAAGTAGTTACTAAAATTTGTTTTTTCATTAATTTTTCTAATTCGTGTTCGTCTCTGTTAATTTTGTCGATACAATCGTTATAATACTGTCCGTCTGAAGCGTCTAAATTTCCGGTAATAAATTTCCAAACTGACCCTAAACCATTAATTAAACCTCTTTTATATCTTCTTACATCAATAGCTAATTCTTCGAATTTGAGCGCAATGTTTTCGGAAAGTTGATTTAGTAAAGTGAGATGTGACTTAACTTCGCTTAGAAAGGCGGCCATTCGTACGTCTTTTGGTTGAATTATAAATTGCATATTTTCTAAAATTTTATTATTATTTTCGAATGTTGTTTTTAGAGATGAAATGTCTTTATATACCAATAAACTCCACTTGTCATTAGAAATTTTGAGTCCGGATTGCTCTTGATAGAACACGCCTATGGTGTTATTAATTGGTCGCAGTGTATATTGTGCCATAGCGGTAGCGAACAAAGAAAATCTGTAACGAAGTTTCAGAATTAGGAACTTGGTTCGATATAACAAATTATTTTAATATCAGTATTTTTGAAAATATATTTGATCATAGGGAGAACTGTGTCCCAATCTAATTTGTCTAATCCACAAGCTAACTTGGGTATAGCTATAATTTTATCTTTTTCATCAGTGCTCTCGAGACAATTTGTTCGTAATTCCTTTAAGCAATTAAATAAATTAGCATAAGTTGGTTTATAATAGAAAAATTCTTTAGTTATTAAATAATAAATATTTCTTGTCGGAAGTTGAAGTACTGCTATTTCACCAATTGACTTATTTTGATTTTTTAGTTCATCTACGTGTCCAAATTTATTCTTAAATTCTTTTGCAATTCCTGCATTCATTTCTAAATCTTTAGATACACAGTGAGCTAATGAAATATTTTCAGGGGCATCAAATAAGTTGCCCAGTTCAATGGAAACGTTATTATTTTCAATAGGGATTTTTCGATCTAGAGTATAAAAGAATTCTTTAACCGTTAGTTCTTCTTCCTCCAATTCGTGACATTTCTTTAGCATATCAAAATTCATTTTTGTGGTTTGGTTAGTAATTGGGTTATGTAGCAAAGCTGAATTCGTATAAATTTCTTTAATTTTATAGGGTCCATTAAATTGTTAGCTAGTTTATTTTTTATTTGGGACTCCTTGACATAAACCTTTTCTCCTACGCGAAATTGTCGCTGCTCCGAAACGTGTGTATCAAATCGCTGTTTCGCCTTTTGTTTGCGCATATCCGTACGCTTTCTTGCCACTTCATAATAATGCTTTATTTTATTGTTTAAATCGCGAACGTACTTAGAGATTAATTCTTGCTGATTATACAAAACTTCTGGAGGTCGAGACGAGGTGTGACCGAATAGCAATTCGTAAGGAGTAAAGCCGTGTGTTTTATTTATAGAATTGTTATATGCTATACAAGCGTAAGGAAGCATTTGAAATGGGTGTTCGTTAGGATTTTCTGTACTACATGCGCGTATCATTTCAGTTAAGGTGGCATGAAATCTTTCTAAGGAGCCATTTGATTGCGGATGACTAACACTAGAGAAAGTTAATTTTATATTGTATAATTTACAAAGATCTTTCATTAATTGATTATTAAATTCTTTACCTACATCGCAATGGATTCTTAAGGGAGTTCCAAAATGTTGAAAATAGAGTAACAGAGCGTCTACTACAGATCTCGCTGTTTTATTAGGAAGTGCATAAGCTTGGGTAAATTTTGTTAGTTCGTCTCTTATGGTAAGGATATTATTTTTTACTGGGATTTCTAGGATATCAATATTTATTCTTTCGAAAGGAGTTTTAGGAGTTTCGGTAATAACTAAGGGACTGTCCAAGTTTTGTCTACAAATTTTTGTCTTTTGGCAGATTTCGCACTGCCGAATAAATGTTTCGACGTCTTTAGTTAGTTTTGTTTGATGCGTCTAATTGTTTCGTTTATTCCTCGATGTAAGTTTGTCTTGCCTGAATGAAATTGATCTATTATTATAGGTATTTGGTCTTCGTCTGGTATAGTCACAATGTTCTGACAAATTGTTAGTTGGAAATTTTTATCTGAGAACAAAAAATTAAACATTTCTAAAATTGGAAAATCTGGATTGTTTTCAATGTAATAAGTTTTATTTTCTTCGAATATATCTTTACTGTAATAAAGAGATATGAAGAGTACTTGTATTGCGGTTTCAAAATTAAAAGGAACAGGAATTATATAATATTTTCTTTTAGCTACGGTTTGACTGGAAAGAACATTTGCTTTATTATAGTTAAAATCAGGATTTAGCTCAAGTAAATCATCAATAACTTTTTCGTGAAGGTCTGTTAATTTGTCTTGTTGAAAAATTAGTACAATGTCCTTGTGTGTTTTGTCTAAAAGTTGATTATTTGTATATTGGATTTTAGAATAGTCGATCATTGAAGTCGTCTTGTATAGATCAAAAAATCTGTCAAATTCATTACAGATTATAGCAATTTCGTCAGTCTCATTATTGTCAATAGGCGGGTCAATGTCTTGAGCATTATCATGGGAAGTAGATGGTTCGTCTAGGGAAGTATGAAAGGAAACAGCTTCTTTTATATGATTGATTTTGATTCGAGATAAAGCGTCGGCATTTCGATTAATTTTTCCAGGTTTATAAATTATTTGATAATTATATTCTTCTAATTTAAGTCGCCAACGTGCTAAACGACTACCGGGATCTTTTATTGAGAAAAGCCAAGTTAAAGGTCTATGATCTGTAACCAATAAGAATTTTCGTCCGAAAAGATAAGGTCTATAGTTTTTTACGGCAGCAATTATTGCCAAAAGTTCTTTCTCTATAACGCTATATTTCATTTCTGCTGGACTTAAGGTTCTTGAAAAGTATGCTATGGGAAGATCATTTCCAACAGGTCCTTGCGAAAGTACCGCGCCTACAGCAAAAGCGCTTGCATCTGTAGTTAAAACAAATTCTTTTTCAAAATTAGGATATATTAGAATTGGTGAAGTTATTAATGCATTTTTAAGTTGTTCGAAAGATTCACGACAATCTTTATCAAAAATAAATGGTACGTCTTTTCTTAAAAGTCGAGTTAAAGGCTTTGTCATTTTTGCGAAGTTTGGAATAAACTTCCTGTAGTAACCAGTAAGACCCAAAAATTGTTTAATTTGTTTAGTATTGGCAGGTTGAGGAAAATCGATAACAGCTTGTACTTTTTGTGGATTTGATTTGACCCCTTCAGGTGTAATAACATGTCCTAAATAAATTACTTCTTTTCGTAAGAATTCACACTTATCTGGCTGTATTTTTAGATTTGAATTTCTTAATCTTTGAAAAACTTCAGTAATACGAGAGATATGTTCATTAATTGTGGAAGAATAAATAATAATGTCGTCCATGTAAACTAAGCACTTTTCGTTTTGTATCCCCATTAGTATATTATCCATAACCCTCTGAAAGGTTGAGGGCGCATTACGAAGGCCAAAGGGCATACGTAAATATTCGAAATGTCCATTTTCAACGGAAAAAGCAGTTTTCGAAATGTCTTCTGGATTCATTTCAATTTGTTGAAAACCAGAAGCCAAATCTAAAGTAGTAAAATAATGGCAATTACCCAACTGATCTAATATATCTGAAATATTAGGCAGTGGATACCTGTCATTAACTGTTAATTCATTTAATTTCCTATAATCAATTACGATTCTCCATTTTTGTTTGCCTGAAGCGTCTAATTTTTTTGGAACGACCCATACTGGGGACGACCATGGTGAAACAGAAGGTCTAATTATTCCTTGAGAAAGCATTTTATTAATTTGTGTTTTTACTTCTTCCTTGTGAACTTGTGGATATCGATAAGATTTAGTAAAAATTGGCTTAGCGTCGCCTGTATCGATAGTATGTTTTATTTCATTAGTAAAACTTAAAAAATCTCCGTCAAAGTAAAATATATCTTCAAAATTCAAACATAAATTAGTAATTAATTCCTTTTCTTCTTCGTTTAAATGTTCTAGCCTTAATGATTCTTTTATTTCTTCTACTCTGCTTTTCGTTTTATTAAAATTACAAATAATATTAGCACTAGCGTTCGTTTCTTTAATGTAAGGCTCAAATTCAAATTCTTCGAAACAAATATCCTTTGTTATGGCATTAGCGTTTAATATTGTCGTATAAAAATTACCGTCTTCGTTTATTTTTACTATAGCATTTGGCACGTATACCTTTTCTACTCGTTGTGCGCATAAAATCATTTCTTTATTCGTATATCTATTCGTATGAAACTTGCATATTTTTTCGCAACGCGGTTCTATCGTAACCTGATTTATATTATAACTCGTATTTTCGCTTTCAAAATTATTTATATTTTCCGTGTAATCGTTATTATTATTATTATTTCGTTCATAAGCGTTTATATGAAGGCTATCGTATCTTTCGTCAACATTAACTTGTCTTTTATAAACAACTCGATTATTATTATCATTATTATTCGTTAACTCGTTTAATTCATCTCCGTCTTTGAGTAATTCGTGTACCTTATAGTACGTAATTAATTGTTTATTCCTAAAATCTACTACTGCACCGTACCTTTCTAAAAAGTCAGCGCCTAAAATTCCGTCGAATCGAAGGAGTTTGAAAATTATTTTGCTGAGGAAAAGATGGTCTTTGATGGAACCTATTTTGGGAGAAATTATTTCTTTGGGAGTTGTTTTGGAAATTGTTATAGTAGCTAGAAGGATTTGGACCATTTCTGTAATAATTATTTTGATTTTTAGTTCGACATTCATTGATAGTATGTCCATTTCCTTTGCAATAATTACAAAATTTTGGAAAACTATTATTAGTTCTCTTAACATTATTATTGAAGACTGGTACACGATTTTGCCTCTGAAATTTTTGATTTTCAAAATAAGAAAGTTGCAATTCTCTCTTAATTAAAGCTATAGCATCCATCATGTTTGGTAGATTGCTAGCACGAATTAGTTGCCCTATTCTTGGTTCTAAACCTGTCAAAACGGCATACATTTTCGAGCAGTGAGTTTGAACTCTGCCTACAAAAGTCAAAGCATTTTCATTTTGGGATTGACACATTCTTTGTAAATCTTGAATTAATGAAGTTAGATCGCGAGGATCTCCGAAATGAACGTTAAGTAATTGTTTGATTTCGCGCCAGGTACTCAAATCTCTTGAATTAATGAGTTGGGCTGCACGTCCCTTTAATTGATTTTTAATTTTTATAACAAGTAAAATGGCTTGGTCGCCAACAGTCATTTGCATGGCCCTATCACATGCAATGATAAAAGTATTTAAATTGATTTGATCCCCATCGTATTCAGGGATGATAGAAAATATTTCGCTTAATTTAAATGGTACTTCGTCGTTATTTGAAGCGTTTGCTTCATTGTTTACATTAGAGTTTATAGCTTCGTTATTAGGCATGTTGAAATGAAAAGGTAATATCGTTATAACGTAGAAAGTTCAATAATAGCAACGTAGAACGTTCAAAAAAAAAAATCACAAATAAAATTCACTTAAAGTTTTTCACTTACAATAGAAGTAACTTCATGCTCGCTGGATGTCGTTGATGCTGCTGTTGTTGCTGGATGCTGGCCTCAGGAGACTGTCCTTCTTAGTGCCTCCGGATCTTCCTGTCGAAGACCCTTTTCAGCTGGCTCCAATCGTAGTGGTGTGGTGACCCCCGAGGAGACTGTCCTTCTAAGTGCCTCCGGATCTCCCTCGTTGAAGACCCTTTTATCGAGGATCCCACTTCTGACACCAAATTGTTACGGGCGACGTGAAGACGAAGACTTTTTAAAAAAACTTTTATTTGAGTAACGCGAGTTACAGAGTTTCGGCTTAGACTACAGACAAGACTAGAATTAACACTCTTACTTTACTAGGTCCTATTTATACAGATCTGTTATGCTGAGGTGTTGTGGTTCTCATGGGAAAAGAATATAAAGACAAAGGGAAGATCAAATTCTGCAATTCTTGCAGTAAGCAAGTTTTAACAATACTCAAAAGGAATATGATATGTTCTAGTAATCATTCTAGAACAATATACAATGGAAAATGATATCTTTGTAGTAAGCATTTTGAACAATAGAGAATGAGAACATAATATCCAACAGTAAACAGAATCAAGGGTAAAAACAAGGTTATGATCAAGGTGATGCTTGAGGTCGGATATAACATGCATAAAGTGCCTTTTTTTTCATTCATGGGATTGCGCGCACTCACCTGCGGTTCGTGCGCGCAACTTTCCCATTCATGAAAAAAAGTACTACTTTATGCACTTGTTGCATAAATAACTATTTTCGTATTCTTCAGGTAGTTTGAATAACCATCGGTTTCTGAAACCAGAATCGCCTAAGTCGCATGGTCGCCACGGATTTTCAGCTTAATAACGTTAATATTATAAAAAAATAATATACAGGGTGCGAAAAAACACGACGAAGCAGGAAAGCCAGAAGAACCCTAATAATTTCATCATGTGTGACGTCTCGGATTTTTTCAAACATCAAAGGTGCATTGTGGGCAACACAATTCATATAAAAAACAGCTTTACTCATCTCATCCCGTGGCGTCTCAGAATTAATAAGTAAAATACAGGGTGGGCAGAAATAACTACTGTCAAATAAAATCATGTACTGGCTATCTCAAAAACTGTAAATACAGAGTTTGTAAAAACAGGAAAACCACATCTTATCACGTGACGACACAGAATTTTTTTCAGTCTGCGTACAGGCTGGCCAAGAACCAATACAAGGTGTAAAATTACTATACCTACAGAGGAAATAAAAACACCTGCAAGAAATCCGATCTATGGTATCTGTCCCAAGAACGGGACTTCCAACGCAAACTTGAATAAAAAATACTTCAGATAATATAATTAGTAAAGGTTGGTGACCCAAATATTAAATATTTTTTGGTTTAGTTTAGTTGGGAAAAGGGTCAAAACGCTATTAAAAACACTATTTCTTCGCCAACGTTTCGATTAATGTATAATCTTCATCAGGGCTCTAAAATACAATACAATCTGGTATATAAAATGAATATAAACTAAAAATAAGAATTTAAGAAGAAAGGTTTTCTGGCACATGTTATAAATTTATAAATAAAAAGAAGACTTACCAGAAATAATATTGATGATTTTAAATTGTAAGTATATTAACGTTTTAACTGTCTAGTTTTTACTGCCTAGTTTGTTTCTGTTATGTAAATATTTAGTAAAAAAATTATAATATAATATTTGTATATTCAAAGTCAGTGTCAAAAATATTAGGTATAGGTAAAGGTATAATTAATAACATGATGTTAAATGAGAAATGGGTATTTATTTGTTCAGAATTTTGAAATAAGCTGCATTAAGATTTTCTATATCTACCCTTTGGTTGACACTATTATTTCGTTTTATTGTAATCATTTCTTGTAGTAGTCTTTTATTTAAATTGGTTTGAGTACCTAAAGCTTTAATTTCATCAAAATTAAATGTATGGTTAAATTCACGACAGTGTTCAACAAGGGCAGTAGGATTAATAATGTTGAGTTTCTTGCAGTCTCTTTTATGTTCCGCTACTCTAGTTTTTAAATATTTTTTTGTTTGGCCTATGTAGCATTTAGGACAGTCTTTGCAAGGTATTTTATAAATAACATTAGATTTTAATTCTAGGGGAGTATTAGATTTAATTTTAGTGAAAAAGTTTTTTTGAATTGTGTTTTATAACTAAATGATATAAATTTGTTTTCAGAACGTAAGCAGTGGTCTAGTTTTTCAGAAAGTCGTGAAACATATGGAATTTTAATAAAACGTTTATTGGAAATATCACTAATCTTATTATTACTAGGAGTTTGATCTTTAAAAAGTATTTTGTTAATTAGAGATATAGGGTAATTATTTTTTATTAAAAATGATTTAATTAATGTTAAATTTTTTTGATGAAATTCTGGAGAAGAAATTTTTAAGGCTACAGTTTTTAGATTGAGGATAATATTAACTTTTTGTTTAAAGGAATGGTTAGAATGAAAATTAATAAATCTTTCTGAAAAAGTTGGTTTATGATGAAATTTTATTCCAACGTTTTTTTATAATTGTTATGACAAGATCTATAGGAATATTTGTAAAAAGAGAAATTACATCAAGAGAAACAAATATGTAATTGTTTGGTAAATTTATATTTTTAATAAATTCAGAAAATTCAAATGAGTTCCTAACACACCTTTCATCTTTGACAAAAGCATAACTTAAAATTTCTGATATCCATTTGGATAAGTTATAAATAGGAGAACCAATAAAGCTGACAATGGGTCTCAGTGGAACATCATTCTTATGAACTTTTGGTAAAAAATACATCTTAGGAAATACACCATTAAAGGATTTTAACTTTTGAGCAAAGTTTTTATTGATATATTTTTTATTTAATAATTCATCATTTATGAGTTTTGTTTTTATTTTGAATTTTTATAGTAGGATCTAAAGTTATCTTTTGATAAACATTAGTATCATTTAACATATGGTTTGCTTTAATCATGTAGTCATTTTTGTTAAGTACTACTGTGATGTTACCTTTATTTATTTTGTTGAACACTGTCGTGAATTTAACCATACATTTAATTTTGATGAAACTAAAGCTTTAGGTACTCAAACCAATTTAAATAAAAGACTACTACAAGAAATGATTACAATAAAACGAAATAATAGTGTCAACCAAAGGGTAGATATAGAAAATCTTAATGCAGCTTATTTCAACATTCTGAACAAATAAATACCCATTTCTCATTTAACATCATGTTATTAATTATACCTTTACCTATACCTAATATATTTGACACTGACTTTGAATATACAAATATTATATTATAATTTTTTTACTAAATATTTACATAACGGAAACAAACTAGGCAGTAAAAACTAGACAGTTAAAACGTTAATATACTTACAATTTAAAATCATCAATATTATTTCTGGTAAGTCTTCTTTTTATTTATAAATTTATAACATGTGCCAGAAAACCTTTCTTCTTAAATTCTTATTTTTAGTTTATATTCATTTTATATACCAGATTGTATTGTATTTTAGAGCCCTGATGAAGATTATACATTAATCGAAACGTTGGCGAAGAAATAGTGTTTTTAATAGCGTTTTGACCCTTTTCCCAACTAAACTAAACCAAAAAAAATACTTCTTTTACCAATGCTTTATTAAGTATAAATGAATTTTGGAAAAATGGGGCTAAATAAAATTTCTGCTACAAACCGGGGGGCACAAACCGTAAAAATTGGACAAAATATGTAGGGTCATAAATCTTAACTAGTAGTAATAGACTGTACAAAAGTACCCAACAACAGTTATATTTTTCGTAATAATTACCTCTACACGAGCGTGAAAGATAATCTAAAATCTTCAAATAAACACACAAAATACGGACATAAAAATAAAACATTACGTGAAGTCGCAAGATTAATATATTGGTTGTATAAAAATTCAAAAGTTCGCTCTTTGTCCTAATAATACGCGAATTTTTTAAGCTAAAACGGAGCTACCAACGCAGTTGACGGATGGCGTACTAAACCCCTAATTTAAAAACAGTCTGTAGGTTGGACGAAAAAATAAACGGAAAATTTATTTAAAAAATAATTCTTTTACCTGTGTCGTATTAAGTATAAATTAATTTGAGAAAAATTGATCTAAATAAAGTTAATTGACGCTAATTGTAATAAATTAGTTTTTTTATCTCAAGTAATTAGTTATTCTAAAATAGCAAAAATTGTAAAATACGTATGTATAATACATACAGCTTTTTACCTATAGATTTTAAATAAGAAATAAACCCTTTAATGCATAATAGTGTCTTTATTTAAATCACCACAGTTTTTGAATTTATAGTCGCAATTACCTGAATAAAATTATACGATTTTAATTACAAACTGTCATACGCTCCCAAAAATAGCTATTTTACGGACTCGTTTAAGTCCGTAAAATGCTTATTTTTCGGCCTAGTCCCTAAAAGTCGTCATGGCAACTTTTACTGACCATTCCAAAATTGCTTAGGATATTCTTTATGGTAAATGGCACGAGACTTCACAGAAAGTAAATCCAACACCATTTCTTTGGGCTTATTAGCAATATATTCGGGATTTTGAAAGATTTTCAAGTGTATGTCACTTTCTGACAAATTTCGAATGACATGACAAAACTATCAAATAAACAAACTTGTTGCTATGATTTCAGAAACTATGGAAAATTTGCAAATTTAAGCCTTATAAAGAATTGTAAAAAGCGTATAACAAAATTTTGGGAGAGTATGACAAAAAATAGTGTTGGTCACACGTACCTAAATTGAAAAAATAACTATTTCAAATTCAACCAATATCCCAATAATTAAATGTAACACAATTATTCCCTTCTAGTCACATCTTGGTGTTAGTTTTTTTTATATTTTAAAATTGTAATTCTTCCGGCGTGTCGGAGAATCATTTTTCAAGAACATCAGAGACGTAGTCAAAAACTTTCAAATGTGAAAGGATTCTTTACAGAAAATCACATAAATTTGCGATTGATAATTTTGGGAATATAAATTTCTTAAACTTACACAATTTCATCTGCAAAGGAACTAGAGTAGTATTTTTGATAATAAAAATTGGTATAGGAGATCAAGCAGATACATAAAATTCTAGCAAACTGTAAAAATATGTTGAAACCATAATACTATACTAACGATAAGGTTTTAGAATTCGGCACAGAGTAAAGCTCTAAATTTTACTAGATCATAATTAGGTGGTCTCTGTCTAACATTTTTTTTTGTATTTACCCATAGCACTTTTTAAAGGAAAGTATTAGTAAATTATTTAATATTTCATGTAATGTACTCACTCTGTGGTCATAACATAACTCCTATAAAATTCATAACCATTATGACTCTCCCAATATAATTTTTGGTAAATATATTTTTCTAAATATATAATACATATTTACAAATTCTAAAAAGAAATAAACGTGCAATGTAAATATGTATTATATATTTATTTGTATATGATATAAATATGCCAAAGGTGCATGGAGCATGGCGTGCGTCGCGTGCGTGACGCGCGTCACGTGAGTCGCGTGCGTGGCGCACGTGACGTGCGTTGCGTGCGCGGCGTACGTGGCGTGCGTCGCGTGAGAGGTGTACGTGGCGCACGTGGCGTGCGTCGCTTGCGTGGCGTGCGTGGCTTATCTTTACATTGATCTGATTGATGCCAAAGAAATTGTACGATTAGGTAATTTTATATCTTATGGATTACGTTTAGTTCATAATTTTTCCCAAATATTACCACAATTTATTACAATATTAACAGTATTTTACCCCAAGAAAATAAAACTTGAACTGATTTCATCAAGGAAATTTGTCTCTTAGTTGTTTCATTATTATCATCTACCATGCTAGAATTGATGCATTGTAACTCCCAAAAAATAAAATAGACATGATTTCAAAACGAAATGTTGATATGTATTTTTATGTTCTCCTCCACTCGATATTATTTTGAAATTAACACTTGTTTAAACAGAAAACATGTTTTGTTATTAAGTTGTGTTCTGAGGTGGTAAGTATCGTTATCGCTCAAAGAGTCGGTCAAGAGTTCGATGTACGGTTCCACGTACCAAATAAACTCGAACGCCGATAAGGCAATGTATTTTTCGTGTCCTACTGTGATGAATAATTTTTTTCTGTTAATTACGACCAAGGGGTTAGATTGTCATAGGTAATATTGTTTATTTTATAGGATAGCTTTACTGGCGGGAATTTTTTCGTGTTGTAGCCAGTTTATTACCTAAATGTGAAGATGTGAGTGGTGGTCCCAACAGAGAATTTTACGCAAAGGAATTGCAAATTAAATTTATGAATGCGTATTCAAAACAAATGACAGTCAGTATTTTATAGAAACTAGTAGTGGGCGTTTTTTTAAAGAATAAGAATGCGCTAGCGATATATAGTAAAATTTGTTGGTTTCTTGCGTTTGTTGTATCAGCAAGATAGATATAGCGGTTATGGTTCCTGTTCGACCCCCTGTTGCGATTGCAGTGACGAAGTTGGTCGCATGACTAATCTCGGTGAAGAGTCGCCGCTTGCAGAAAGACATCTGTTTCTAAACACGTGTTTCATGTTGGAGCTCATCGACTACTTTAGGGTGCATTGCGGTTTAAGTCCAGAAAGATACTTCAAGCTCACCATAAACATTATTAACCGGTTAAGGCCTTGGCCGTAGCTGCATTTCCCTAGACTACATGGAATGGTCCGAGTTAGCTTTACGCCTGACTAAAATCGTTGGTGAATTTTCCAATAGTCCCGACAATGATGATTCCCCAACGCTCGTACAATTTGGAAATATGGGGTTGAACACAATTATTGGATTGGATAGACTTAGGATGACTGTATCACGTGACAACATTCAAGATTATTTGTGGATTCTGAGGTGACAGAATTACTTTACATTGATAACTTATCAATGAGAAATTAAAAGAGTCTTTAATATAATAGTCATTATTAAAGGGCGGAATATATGCTTTTAATTTCAATCGAAATATGCGCATATACAGGGTTGCTATGACCACGTGCGCAGGGTGGCTTAAGAAAACATAGAAACATATTTTCCCTGTAAATCTCCGCCTATAATTACGTCATCCAATATGCCTTCGGAATATACTGTCAGCTATAAGTGATTTTTCGCGGTGTTGTCGTTATTTTAGGAAGGATGAAAATACCTTTTACTCAAACAAATTAAAAAAATACATAAATAACAATAGATTTGAATCTCAGGGCTCAGAACACTTTTTTTAGAAAAAAAAAGTAAAAAAGTAACCCAACGGATGTTAATAAGTAACCGAAATGTAACTCTTTTATTAAACAAATTTTAAAAAACAAATGAAAATAAAGAAAATATTTTTAATATTTTTAAATAAAAGCATTTGCTTAACTTTCTCCACACTAAAAAAATTCAAAAAATTAAAAATTTAGCTGCAACAAGAATAAATATTTATTCATCTTCTATTTCTAAAATACAAGGACAAGGCGATACAATATACTTATTTTATATATATTTAAAGTCTCTATACTTAGTAGACACTAGGAAGGAACTTTATTGCTATTGTACAATAATATTTCAATAGTATTGCTTCGAGTTAAAAAAACAAAATATCAGTCTCTTGGGTAATAGATAACCAACGACTTGGAACAAAGTTTGGCAAATTCAGATCGTTTTGTATATCACAAAATGCATGTCTCCTTAAGGGCCATCCATCAAAAAAATACTAGTAAACAGATAATAAAAAATCTTAAACATCTGACCCAAATTCATCTAACACATGCTTAAAAGCATTATTGTGAACTATATGTAAATTGCACGTACCGACATCGATTAGAGACTTATTACATTCATCATTTAACAGCCTAAAAACCTTTTTATTAACATTAGGACCATCACTACCACAAGTTATTAGTTTATTTTTCGACAAATTTGATTTTTCAAGTGCATCGTTAATACACAATATAATATCATTTGCTTTACAACTGCCTAAAAAAAAGTTTCCAAATGCATAGTAACAATCTGATTCTTCTTAGAAGAATAATACCGAAGCATTACAACAAATTCCTTTTCAGATTCTACATTTGTAGTTTCATCATATAAAAGTGAAAAATACGAATTAGATACATCGTTTAAAAAAATGTCTCTGAAATATGGAGCAAGCGCATCGGTTATTAAATAACTTGCTTTTTTAGGACTTAAAGAAAACTTTTTGAGATTTCACAGTCAAACATTTCATGAAATAAATCCCGTGTGCCCACACACGAATTTGCAGAGAAGTCACTCGTCATTATTTTTAAACACCATAGCATTTCTGCCTTAAGTACACGATCATTTGCCGAAACAAATTGAAATTCTAAACATTTCACCTCACTTTCTGCAGTAAACCCTTCGCCTATTTTTAATTTTAGTTGGTTTATATCATTTTTCTTCTTATAATTGTCAACATGTTTTCTGGTCGAAAAGTGTTGTTCCAGGCGCTGCCACCAGCCTTTAGTTATTTGAATAGAATTTTTGCACGCTGTACACCATATGCTATACTGATCGTCGGTTTTTTGGGCCCATGAGGATACAGTATGACCATTACCATCAACTTTTTGCAGCCATTCGTTTTTTTACCCGAACCTTACCCATTTTTGTTCTAAAATAAAATACAATAGCAAGAAGTTATTGCTGCTACAATTGCTAGTCACAAAACTATAAAGAAATTAAATTATGACGACTTACCTATTTTATTAATAAGAATACACAACAAATTTGAACAAATAAAGACCACGAAAATTCGTGAAAATGAACTAATGGAGCAAAGCAAACGCGTTCGACGGCAAACGGTAAACTGTAAACAAACGGATGCAACGTGCGATGTGCGGCGACGCGACGTACGACAGACCAATGGACCAATAGGAAAGGTCTAATCAATGACAATTTAGCGCCACAATCAAAATCGACCAATAGCGGTCGACCTGCCGTCCCAGCCATGATTTTATTGGTTGTGCGTCAACGAACTCTGGCGAACGATGCCGTAGAGAGCCGAATTCAGCCGAATGGCCCGAATTCGTTGCCGCCTGCACCGAAAAACCGAAAAAGTAACTTTAGTAACAATATGCAGAAAATGTAACTCTTAGTAACTAGCATTTTAAAAAAGTAACTATTTACTAAAAAGTAACCGCATTCCGAGCCCTGGAATCTGTACAGCCACAGCGCTGCTAGATTTACCCGAGGTTCGCCTGGATTTACCTTACCTTAGTTTTTGAAAACAGAAAACAGGATATGAATCCCGAGTCCCGAGGCTCGTCTCGAGCTCGGTTCCGAGGCTAGGTAGGTAATCCTGAATCCCTACGCGTTTTTGTTTTTACAAAATTGTACACTTGTCGCGAAACCACGATTTCGGGACCGGTAGAACCAAATTCATTCGACATACCGCGCTATCGTAGGTTACTGACATTTCAATGGGCACAAAACGCACAAAACAGTAGAGGTTGGAGTGGTGCGTAATAATCGATGTCAATGTTAGGTTAGTTGATTGCGTCTTCAAAAAAATAATTTTCATAAGAAAACTTATTGAAAATCTGTCTAAACTAAACAAAAAGAATTCTGTGATTTCTTAATGCCGGCGTTATTGAACTGAACACTTTGCAATACAAAGACTGAACGTCGATGTGTATCGAATCGATGCATAGTTTTGTTCGACGTCGCATCTCTACGCCTGCGTCACACTTCACACTAGTTGTTGCGCTGGTCTGGTTGCCTGCAAGACAAGGCCAGATAACGCGTGGGTGAATCATCGTATTTCGGCCGATGTTTACTCGACGTTTCCCTGCGTCCCACTGAATTTTCGGCGACATTTTCCTGTATTTGTGTATTTTGGTGCGTTTTAAAGCTATTTTGAAATTAATTGAACGCCAGGATTTTTACTATATAGTGCACTAGGACCGCAACATTACAGGTTAGAAGGGCTAAAATTAATTTAGTTTTGAAAGTATGTACGTGAAATAGTGAAACATGTTTTTAGGCGTGTGACCAACATTTTCCCACTGAGGGTGAGGATATTAATGAAAAAAAGAAGTACCTTAGGATTATGTACTTTGTGGAATCGACCAGGCAAACTTAAAAGGCTAAGTTGCGAAGTAATGTTTTTATTTGATAGTTCTTATTTGTTAGTAAATGGATTATATGGTTTTAGAAGCAGTACCATGTACGGTATACTGCCAGCAGATTGACCCACTTATTTGGCCTGGCCCAGAATAAGTAGAAGAGAAAATCCTGAAGTAAAAAATGCAAAAAATTTTAATTTCATTAACCGAGTGAATTTGTGCATCGAGGTTAATGGCGGCGTCTTTGAACAGCTAATGTAGTGCTTTGCATGTGCAATGTGTGCTAGTGCAGTTGTGTTTTTGGTTACCCTTCGGGGTTTTCCTGGCGGAGGGGATCCTCCTCTGTGGTCATCAGGCTGAGTACCTCGCTTCAAACAAAAGCAAAGGCTGATTTTTTTAAAATTTCACAAATTAAAATACTAACTTTACTGTTTGGAACTTATATACATACAATAAGTCTTAAAGATAAAATTTGTTTATTAATTTTTTGGTAAACTATAAAATTTTGGAAAAATATACTTATACATTTTAAGTTTTTTGAATGTTCTTGACTTATAATTTTATATTTTCATTCTGTAAGTTTAGATATTATTTTGTTTCAATTATTTTGGATTGTTTTTATCTTTCTTAACTTTAATGTAAAAATTAATATCATCTAAAAGATCATTTCTTAATGAATGATATTGTTCTTTACTAATAATAAGTGTTACATTTCCTTTATCTGATCTACTTACAAATAAGTTAGGATTATTTTACAGGATTTTTTTAGTTTTATTAAAGAAATAATCAAGTAAGTTGTTTTCATATTTAATAAAATTTCAATATTAGTTAATTTACTTTTTCTTTTATCAAAACCATTTAGTAAATTTGTAATATCAATTAATAAGTTTGGTCATTGAGTAAATATTCCTTTACTCAATGGTTTGGTATAGATATGTCATTAATATTTGGAGGTACACAAAATTTACAGCCTAAAGCTAAAAAGTTTTTTGTATCGTCTGGTATATTAATGTTAGTAAAATTTGTAATCCAATCATTTTTGCATTGATAAAATTTAGATTAATTTCATTTTTTGAAATATTGATCTTATTAATATTTTTTCTTGATTTCATTAAAAACCTATGCTATTTATTGGATTCCCTGTATTCATATTCATCCCAAATATCAGTTGTAATAATGTTAGGTATTTCTTGAGATAAGTTATTTAATAATTTGTCAATGTCACTGATATTGTCATGAGAAAATTTGATTTACAAGTTTAATATTTTTCGAAAAATAGATTTTTAAAATTGATTAATCTCACTATCCCCCTTACCATTATAAGTATTAAAAATAACATCAATGTTCTTCAATCTATTGGTGATATGTCTTGGGAACAGGCCGATACTTCTACATTCCAACAAAAATATTTTCTGGTTCTTCATAGAAGCTAGCTGGTGTGATAATTTTGTATATTGCTTGAGTTTAGAAACAGCATTCATTCCATACTGCAAGTTAATATCTTCATAGAATCACACTATAAGTAAGGAAGGTATCGGCCAAGAAACAAGTGGCTTTTTAATTATGTAAGTGGTAAAATTATGTTCAAGTTGTCCAATTTTCTAATAGCCTCTTTCTAGATGACCCACAAGTGAATACAATAATAGATCTTCTTTAATAATGTCTATATTTAGATATTAATGAAGTAAAATAACGAGTATTTCAGCCAAAATCATGTGTTATTTATTCTTTACAATGAACCAAGCTTTCGGCCATATTTTTGGCTAAGAGGTTATTCCTTGAGATCTTTGAAATTAATAAAGAAAATTATCCTATGAACAAAAGAACTGACATAGAAGATCTAGGTTGCATTTATTCTTACATTTTACTTTTAAATGAAAAACAATCAAAATAACTCACTATAACCGCTATAAATTTATTTTACACTTCCCTGTATTTACCAAGTTTTCGGTTTTAAATTGACATTTTCATTGTCAAATATTGTCTAAGCCTTTTTGGCAAATAACTTAAAATTTACATTTCATACATACTATTGAAATGAATGTTGAAAAATTATGACCCTAATGGATATAAACTTACAAAAATGATAGCAGACAGTAATATTGTTTTAAGGTTATAAAAATATTTAGGTTATCAAAAAGTTTGACAATAAACAAAAGAAATTAAATTTTAAGTTATCTGTCAAAAAGGGTAGAAAATATTTGACAATAAAATGTCAATTTGAAACCGAAAACTCGGTAAACACAGGGTAGTGTACAATAAATTTACAGATATTTTTTATAGGGGTTATAGTGAGTTATTTTGATTGTTTTTTATTTAAAAGTAAAATGTAAGAATAAATGCAACTTAGATCTTCTATGTTAGTTCTTTTGTTCATAGGATAATTTTCTTTATTAATTTCAAAGATCTCAAGGAATAACCTCTTAGATTCTTTTCTGTGTAAAAATTTTAGAACGTTAAATTTTTTTGATGAAGGCCAAAAATATGGCCGAAAGCTTGGTTCATTGTAAATATCACATGATTTTGGCTGAAATACTCGTTATTTTACTTCATTAATATCTAAGTATAGCCATTATTAAAGAATATCTATTATTATATTCACTTGTGGGTGATCTAGAAAAAGGCTATTAGAAAATTGGAAACATGAACATAATTTTACCTCTTACATTAATTAAGAAGCCACTTGTTTCTTGGCCAATACCTTCCTTTTTAGCTTTAGACTTTAAATTTTGTGTACCTCGAAATATTAATGACATATCTATACCAAACTTATTAGCTGATATTGAAAATTTACCAAATGGTTTTGATAAAAGAAAAATATTGTATATTTTTAGGACAAAATTAACTAATATTATTATTAATTTCTTACAAAAAAGTAAATATGAGAACAACTTACTTGATTATTTCTTTAATAAAACTAAAAAATGGGAAAAAAGGAAATGTAACAGTTATTATTAGTAAAGAATAATATCATTCATTAAGTAATGATATTTTAGATGATACTAATTTTTACATTAAAGTTAACAAAGACCCAACAAAAACAATCCAAAATAATTCAAACAAAATAATATCTAAGTTACAGAATGAAAATATTATAAGTCAAGCACATTCAAAAAACTTAAAATATATAACTATTTGTCCAAAATTTTATGGTTTATCAAAAATTCATAAACCATTTTTTTCTTTAAGACCTATTGTATCATGTATAGAAGCTCCAAGGAGTAAAGTTACTAATTTTATTTGTGAAATTAAAAAAAAAATGATATAACATTGATAATGACTATTATATTAAAGACTCTTTTGATTTCTCAAATTTTATCGACGTAAAATCTCTTTTTACAAACATCCCGATTGAATTAATCATTGATAGTATAAACAAAAGATGGAATTACATTAGTAATAACTGTAATTTTACCAAAGAAAAATTTTTTGAAACAGTAAAATATATTTTTAACTCTTATTATTTTTGTTATAACAACACATACTATAAACAAATTTTTGGTACACCAACGGGTAGCTTAATACTCAATATCACCAATAGTATCTCAATACATAATGAATAATTTAATAGATACTTGCATTTCTAAATTATCTTTTCAGGTGTTTTTTTCTAAAAAAAATGTAGATATCTGTTTTATCCCAAATGAAAAATGTGAAGAAATTTTAACAGGTTTTAACAATTACAACGAACAGTTATCTTTTACTTGAAAAAGAAAATAATACGTCTATTCCATTTTTAGATACAAAAATCATAAATCTAGGTAGGTAATAATACTTTAATAACTGAGTGGTACCCACCAATACTGGAAGATATTTAAATTTTCACTCATATCAAAGAATTATAATGAAAACAAACTTAGTCTTAACACTAAAAAATAGAATTGAAAAATTAGTACATCCAACACTTTTAGAAAATAAAATGTCTAAATATGATCATTTTTAACACAAGGATACAACCAAACAAACAGAAATTCTGGACTAAATCAACAAAATAAGGAAATAATCAATACTTTTTTCGATGGTTTGTTGCCTTATATTGAAGAATTGACACCAAAAATTATTAAAACTTTTAAAGATGAAAATAATATTAGAATAGCCTTTAAACAAATTAGAAAATTATACACTAAATTCAAAAATAAAACTCCACTAATGTGTGAATCTAATGCGGTTTATTCGATCCCTTGTTATAATTGTAATAAGAAATACATATAATAAATAGGCTTCCCAAAATTTCCCAAAATGTATAAGAATTTCAGGACACAAAAGTGATGTTACAGTCCGACACATGAGAGAAGTCCAATGAAAAACTCAGTCTAACCGCCCATGCCCACATTAATAACATACAGATGGCGCTTAGACTGAGTTTTTCATTGGACTTCTTTCATTTGTCGGACTGTAAATTAAATAAAATATCCTCTGTTTGAAATTAATAAAGAAAATTATCCAATGAACAAAAGCACTGATATACGTAGAAGATCTAAGATGCGTTTATTCTTACATTTTACTTTTAAATGAAAAACAATCAAAATAACTCACTATAACCCCTATAAAAAAATTCTGTAAATTTATTCTACTGTATTTACCAAGTTTTCGGTTCTAAATTGGCATTTTATTGTCAAATATTTTCTAACCTTTTTTGACAAAAAACTTAAAATTTACATTTACTTTGTTTATTGTCAAACTTATTGGTAACCTAAAAATGTTTATAACCTTAAAACAATATTATTCTCTGCTATCGTTTGTTTTTTCAGTGGACAACAAAAAATTTTTAGAAAACATTTTATTCCATTTTTGAAAGTTTATATCCATTAGGATCATAACTTTTCAATATTCATTTCAATAGTACTTAAATAAATATATCAAACTTACTTAATAATACAATGTGTCCCAGATAAGAATGAAGAGCATGGTGATCTTGCAAACGGTGAGAGATAGAACAACGGTTAAATGGGGAAAAAGTTGCGGAATCGCGAGTTCAATAAAATGGTACAAACTGATTATTGTAATATCTTTTTCTTTTTTGAGCTATTTTGAAAAAGTAAAATTTTACGTTTTCGATTTAATTTTGTTCTGAAGTTGTTATCACGGATAACACACTAAAAAAATAAAATCAAAAACGCAAAATTTCGCTTTTTTCAAAATAATTTGAAAACGAAAAAAGATATTAGAAATCGGTTTGTACAATTTTATTGACCTCAAAATTGCGTGACTTTTTTCCTATTTAACCATTGTTCTATCTCTCACCATTTGCAAGATCCCCATGCTGTTCATTCTTATCCGGGACACATTATATATTTTACCTAACACTATTTTAGCCCTGACGAAGGCCAAAAATATGGCCTAAAGCTTGGTTCATTGTAAAGAATAAGTAACACATGATTTTTATACAATCCAGACATCATCTCATCCGCGTCAATAATCAATAAAAATTTCTTATATCTATTACTTTCCCGAGGTCTAAACGATCTATTGAAAACAATAATCTTTCACTCTTTTTTTAACTATACTTATTGAATTTGCATACATCAGTAAGTTTTTATATTCTTCTGGTAAAAAGTTAAATATACTTTCTTTAAGTAGTCATAACTTTGACCTATCAGTTTTTTAGAGAATTTTGTTTCCACTTGGTTACGCTCTTTACCTCTAGTTCCATAGCTATGTAGTAAAAGTGTCACATTGTTTATATTTTTGTATATTTCAATAGAACACAAGAACATAAGCTACCTAATATCGAAAGTCTGTGTTTCGGAAAACAACAACTGAATAAGGTAGGTGTAATGCTTTTTACATATGATTTAAACAAAAAATTGCAGTACTTCTAATTGCTTCAAGTGACAGGTTAATACTCCTACTCACCTCAATAAGTCTGCTGGCATACTCATCCAAACATCAGTTATGTATTAATCCTTTAAAAAGTCAAGTCATGGTATTCGGAAAAAATAAGAGCAAGATTGTAAATGATATAAATATTAAAATTTAAAATAAAGTGTTGCAGTGCACACACACAGCTAGAAACTTGGGGGTGGAGATCGACATGGAATTAAAATTTAGCAACCACATCACCAACAAGCTAAAAATTGCTTAAGCTAATTGAAAAAGGCTCTATGCTCACAGGCATATGCTGCCTACCAAACTGAAACTAAAGCTTTCGGACGCCACTGTTCGATGCCATTTGAATTACTGTGATGCGCTTTATGGACCCTGTTTAAGTGCTTATGATGTGAAACATGTGGAACGATTGCAAAAGTCATGCCTCCGATTCGCTTACAGCATCCGGAAATATGAATCAGTGTCTTATAGGGCTGGTCACTGCTGGTTGGTTAAACATGACGAATAGAAGGAGATTCGGCCCAAATAGGTCATTCGGAGTGTCTGTGATACTTGTTCTAGTTGCAAAAACCGGACAAGTCCATAGTTTACAAGTTTTGGGAAAATGAAAAAAAAAAAGCTCCCGGACTTGTCTGGTTCTTGCACCCATGAATGCGAGCGGCCAAGTCCTAAAGCTATATATCAACGTTATTCTGCTTTGGATTTGGCTGATTCTTACACCAATCAATCGACGATATTTTAATACTTACATAAATGTGGTGTAAAAAGTCAATTTTACCCATATTTATAAGTTTTGAGAAAATGAAAAAAACTCCCGGACTTGTCTGGGTCTTGCACCCAAGAATGCGAGTGGCAAAGTCCTTAAGCTATATATCAACGTTATCATGCTTTGGATTTGGCTGATTCTTGCACCAATTGATCGGCGATATTTTAATACATAAATGTAGTGGAAAAAGTCAATTTTACCCAAAAGTGGACTTCAATTAAGTAATTACTATTATATTTTTATGTCACTTGGCTGTGGATGTGGCATTTAATTTTAAATGCTATTTAGATTGAAAGTAACAGTTACTAGGGCTGGAACTACTTATCCAATGTGCTGCCGTTTCAGTCCTTTTGTAGTTAGTTAGTACCATAAGAATCTGGCTCGGACGAGACCCTTGCCATGTTATCGGGCCTTAGGTGACATTGATGGTGTTGGACGCTCCTGCATTCCCCATGAATTTATTATTATTATTATTATATAGTTAATGCTTTTATTTGGTTTTATTTCTTCAATTATTTTCCACATATGCTTAGTACAATTTTTATTTTGGTTTATTTTTATTTTTAAAGTAGTTTTCCTTTGCTTCCTTTATCAATTTATTAAGGCATTTCTGTAGTCGGTGAATTCTTTTTTTCGTTTCAGGAATATTTATTTTCTTTTATAGTTATTATAGTCATTTTTTCTCTTAATACTTTGTACTAATCCCCTTGTTATCCAGTTTTTTAGTTTCCTGTAACTGTTGTATGCAATACTGGTTCTCCTTTTACATTGGCTAATTAATTCTGTTATTTTATTTATAAAATATTTGGTTCTACACTCTATATCAAGTAGAATTCTTGCCAACTAGTAGTATTAAGGAGGTCTTGCAGTTTTTTAAAATTAATGTTTTCTTTATAACTTTTATTTGCATATGTCGAAGGGACAGTTAATATAGTCATTTCTTGATCTGTAGTTCCAAGCTGAATAATAGTCGAGATCACCCTTTCATTTTCATGTAAATATAAACTTTCTGTAAGGAATACATGGCCCAGAAAACTTTTCGAATTTCCACAGTCTAGTGCAATTATTATTTATTGCAGGAATAAAGTTGTTCTCACTCATGATGTCTAAATAGGTATTCGTTACATCATCTCTCATTAGATCTATGTTTGTCTCCCAGCAATGTGATTTTTATATTTTGAAAAATAATATTTTCAATTGACTGACATACACTTTTGCCAATGGCAATAATAAACATGCGGAAACGCATAGCTGCGTGTATTGAAAGAGAGAGCAGTCATTTTGAACATGTAATAATTTACTAATTTTCTAATAGCATTATGTTTCTTTTATTATCGTTTTTGTTTTTTATTTTATTAAATAAAGCTTAATTGACATCTACAGATTGCTAGATTTATTCTTAAATGACTTGTTTATTACAGTGTTGCCGTTCTTTCGAAATAATTAAGAAACGGCTGCGAATATGAAAAAATACTAAGAGATACTTTCTGTTAACCATTGGATTCACCACTCAAAACAAATTTAAAAAATGCGATTATACAGGGTATTCATATTTTTCTGAACTAATTAAATTTATTAACACCCTGTATCTCCGCAACTGGGGGCCTCAGAAGCTTCATGTCAACCTTAAGTTTGACGGCTCATCCGCTCATGTGACACGCCAAGTTTGAAGATAATATCTCGTACACTTCTAGAGATACTAAGAAATATGTGTATTTTTCTCTAAACTTCTACGCTCTGTCTAAAAAAAACTATGGCCCGTAGGAGAAAAAATTATATGAAGAAGTGCTCTTATTTTGACACCAAGAATATGTGGTTTCATCAGTTCAGTTACACCCTGTATAAGTGACTCATTTAAAATTTCTCGGCTATTTTTTAACAGAAAAAATCGGTGGCAAGTGCGATCGATAGCTCTTCTGGGCGGTCTTCTTTTGTCATAATGAAAGTTGCTGTCCATAGCCACCTAAAAAACTGGACAAAAAAAATCAAAAATTTTAAACCGCTGGAACTTTTTTATTTCTAGAGGTACACACAAATATTTAACATAAGAATTGTTTGTAAGAATCCAAACATTAAATTATTTAACATAAGAATTGTTTGTAAGAATCCAAACATTAAATCAGTTTAGAAATATTCGATGACTAAATTTGGGCTCTCTTATCTGGAAGAAATTTAATGATGCATTTTTTATAAAAATTTGAGAAAAATGATTGGTTAAATTTATGGTTGGTATAAGATCTAGTTACCCATGGAAAAAAAAAATCGATTATGACGTTAAATTAGACACAGTAAGCTTTAAAAAAATGAACATAGAATTGTTATTTTAAATAACAAACAAACAAAAATCAAAACCCGCAAACATTCTTTTATTTTATGAAAATAAATAAAAAAGACTTAATATTTTCAATTTAACATAATACTTGGCAGGTAGCTAATGCCATATAGTTGAGGAGCAAAATGCACATTTAGCTACTCCGTTGGTTTTTTTGTGAAGGGAAGTTGTGACTATGTGGAATCTCTTTATTGTATGCTACGTAATGGCGTAGTACCGGGTGTTTACCTTCCAGTTGTGCCATAAAATATGAAAATCGTAGTAGGCTCTTGAAATTTTGCACAGGGTTATAAAATTGCGAAGGAAACATATTTTTCTTATGACTTTTTTCGAAATTCAGTTAAATAAGCTCATTTTTCGGACATTTTTTTCATTAATGTCAATTTTGACATATAAAAGAGACTACGTCCCAAGATTTGATTATGTCAATTTTGGTTCTAGAGCAAGCAAAACCTGATGCCGCAAACAAAATTTCCGTAAGTTATTTACTAAAAAATTTTCCCATATGGTGCAGACTTTTTGGCGGGCACTGAATATGTCACCATCGGTTTAGAACCATCGGTTATTTATTAAGGGTAAAATGTGCTGCTATTTACTCACAATAACTTTAATATTACACTTACATGCAACAAACATTACAAGTAGAGTCATTACAATGCTATGAAACACACTTTAATAATACATACAGGGTGTCCGGTTAATAATTGTCCATATAGCAACTACACTACACATAGAAATGTTGTTTGTTTAAGAGATACAGGGCGTTAAAGTTCATTTTTTGAAATTGAATTATGGTTACATCTCCCAAAATAATCAAGTTGCTGAACTAAAATTTGGCACTGTTGTAGTTTTGGGGACGAATAGATAATAATAATAATAATAATTCTCACCCTCACAATACTCTAAACTAGGAGTATCCCAGAAGCAACATGCTTGTGCGGGGTAGGGGGGCAATTACTATTATTTGGTCTTCGATGCAACTTGTAGCTAAGCTGAAGATGCCAATTTCTATGTATCTCACAGAGGGCGTCACTTGCGCTTTTTTTGAATGGAGCTTTTACTCGTAGCTTTTTTGTGGTTTCCTTTTTGTTGTTGCAGATCCATCATTTTAGTGCATCTTTTCAATCTGCAACAAAAGGTACTCATGTTTCATAACAATAAAATCAACTGTTTGCGTTGAAATTGGCAAAATGTGCCCCAAAACACCTATGATAACTCCAACATTCGAAGCACAAAATTTTCAGATACCGCTTTTAAATGTTTCCGATCAACTGTACATTCAAAATAAACAAAAAATGCAAACTAGGCATTGGTCAAAACACCATTTGTTTTCTTGAAATAGTGTTCAAATTTTGCCGAGTTTCAATCCGTTCCATTATTTTAAAAGCGGGACATTTTTGGTAGATTGTTCATAAGGACTTTTTTCTTACTTTAAATGGTACAGTTGATCTGTAACATTTAAAAATGGTAGGTAAAAATTTTATGTGTCGAATGTTGGAGTCAGCAGGTTTTTTGGTGCACATTTTGCAGATTTCAACGCAAAGGGTTGATTTTATCGTTATGAAACAAGAGTACCTTTTTATTACAGAATGAACAGATGCACTAAAATAATTGACCTGCAAAACCAAAGAGATAACCTCAAAAAAGTTGCGAGTTAAATCACGATTCAAAGTGCAAGTGACTCCTTCTGTGAGATACGGAGAAATTGACATCTTCAGCTTATTCTTCGTCGCTAAAAATATAGCAGTGCCAAATTTCAGTTCAGCAGCTTCATTATTTTTGGGAGATCTATATATATATATATATCTCTCTTTATATATATATATATATATATCTCTTATATATATATATATATATATATATATATATATATATATATATATATATATATATATATATCTTTATATATCTCTTTATATATATATCTCTTTATATATATATATATCTCTTTAATTAACTATTAAAGCATCTTAGCCTCAATCGTTATATTTTGGCCCAAAATATGTGTAATTGCTATTTGGACAATTATTAACCGGACACCCTGTATGTATTATTAAAGTGTGTTTCATACCATTGTAATGACTCTATTTGTAATGTTTGTTGCATATAAGTATAATATTAAAGTTATTGTGCGTAAATAGCAGCACAATCATTATTTGTTCGCCCTTAACAAATAACCGATGGTGACATATAATGAATCATAACTCGTAAACGGTAGAAGATATGGAAAAATTTATGATTACTAAATTTGTTAGTCTGCTCATGCAGAATAGAAAATGTTCTATGCACATTTTGCGTGTGAGTCCTCTGGAAGGAGTTATTCTTGATGGAATTAATAAATGTCTTGTTTGGTGGGCATCTTGGATTTATGACATCATAAAACCAAACAGCGCAACTTGAAGGTAAACACCCGGTACTACGCCATTAAGTAGCATACAATAAAAAGATTCCAGTCTCAACTTCCCTTCACAAAAGGTCCCACGGAATACATTATGCTCCTGTACTGATAGCAATTATCTTTAAAATGACAATAACAAAATATTGTACTGTTACAATAATTGCTCAGTGAGCACCTAGTGTTTACACCTACTTTTCACAACAAACAACACCACATTCTTCGACATTTCATCTTTTCAGCTTCAGTATTTCAGCTGCTGCTTACTTAAAGTATTTTCATTTTTTAATATTACACATTTTGTGGAGCTGTTGAGTAAACTTTTCTGTTTAGGTAAGCTCATATGAAAAATTCCATTGGGAATATTATGATAAACATTATAAAGCTATAATTGCACAATTATTGTTTCCACGGGTAACTAGATCTTATGTCAACAACAAATATTAGCAATATTTTTTCTTAATTTTCTTGTAAAACACAACAAACAGGCAGGTGCGACACATCAAATTGAATGGGACATTTTGATTCACAAAACACACATAATTAAAGATTTTTACAAATAATTTAATAATAATTGAATTTTCTCACCTAAGAGGGTCCAATTATTTAAAAATTAACAGCGGTTTAAAAATTTTTAATTTTTTAGATTTTTGGCAATAGTTTTTGTAGATGGTCATGGACAGTAACTTCCACTATGAGAAAACAAGGCCGCCGGGAAGGGCTATCGATTGAACTCACCACCAATTTTTTCTGTCAAAAAACATCCGAGATATTTTGAGTGAGCCACATATACAGTGACCGGCAGAAAGTTGGACACAAATGGAAAACTTTTTTATTATTAATTTCTCAGAAAATTTTATTCTTGATAAAAGTTGGTGCATCATTTCAAACTCAAAACGCACATATATCAAAATTTAAATATCTCTTTTTGGATACAAGGTAGATTCAAAAATGTCAAAATAACTCAAGAGTAAAGTGCTCTTATTTTTTAAAATACGGTAAAAGTTACTTACAAAAGTTGTTTGGAAGGGTGGATGTCAGATTTAAAGTCAGAGCCACCTAGTAAAAAAAAAGAAATTTAACTTTTTTTGTATTTTTTCGACTACCCTGGGTAATAAAAAAAAAACAAAATACCGCAAGCGGAACTTATCATCGGATAACACATGAATTTGCTACTAAACTTTAATTTTGTTCGATTAGCAGCTAGAAATTTACATTAATCGAAATCAGAGTTTAAAAATATTAAATTTTTGTGTCCAACTTTCTGCCGGTCACTGTATATGCCACCCTGTACAAAATAACAATATAAACGTTTTGTGCACAGTGTATATCTATTATATAGGTTAAGTCCATTATACAACCAATGGTAGAGATACGGGTAATCGACTCTGTAAATTAAAAAAATATATATAGTGATAATTTCAAGTGAATTAACTAATATTAAATTTGCCGCGAAACAGTACAGGTATTAATAAATGTCTACAGATAATTTTTGTTTACAATTGCATGCTCTATCTGAAAACAAAAAAAGTTACGCATTATGCATTACCACACTATTTTTGCTTAATTTGATGAGTCGATTACCCATATCTCCACCACTGGTTGTATAAGGGACTTAATTATGCGCCATAATATGGCAGTCTATCCAGGTGTAAGTTACCTATTGAAAATAAATTCATGCTGTGGGAGTCAATTTAGAAACATGGTTGGTTTCAGTTATCTGCAATTTGCTCAGTTTTGTAAAGATGTAAAATAATACGGTGATAGAAAATGTAAGACACTTTGTTATAACTATGTAAGTATATTTTCCAACTCCGTTAGTGACCATCTTTAAAATTTCTAAATTTTCTATAATCTCAAATTGCAAAATAAAGTAGAATGCTTATAAAATTTCAGGTATGTTTAAGGTTGAGACATACATAACCGGACCGTGCCAGGGCCAGAACACGGCCGTCAGCACGGCCCGCTTTGCTTTAAACCACACATGTCCGTCAGTTTCCTTATAAAGTCATCACTGTGGTTGGGTGTATGAAAAAAACAATGTTTGGAATTTTTTTTCAAAAATATGTAGGTAATTACATTTTAGTTAAATTTCCTATATCGACCCTTGATAAAAGCCATTGGCCAGTTAGCCAGTTAAAGTTGACGGTACTAAATGGTTTTAAATTTGCTAAAAGGAAAGTGCCGAAGAAAAGTGATGGGGTGTTTTGTTCTTGTGTAGAAAAAAACTGTAGTACTAAAGTCTTTAACATAGGGGAAGACAATATAATAATAATAATAATAATATTTCGACGAAATAAACAACTGTATAACCATGAAAGTGATTTAAAAGTAATAAACCGACAAATATTTGGTGCCAGTGTGAAACGCAAAGCTGACAAGGGAATATTTCTAAGAAGCACACGAATAAGCTTATTAGTTAATTCATTTATCAGTACGTGACATCTATAATATCAGAAAATCAACCTACAACACCAGAAGAAAAATTCTCCCACCACTTCCTAAAACTTAGGAAGAGGTTTATCATATCTAACGAAATGGAGATATTTTCATTTTTACACCCAAACATTATGTGGGAGACTGTTTTGAATTCGACCTAAATGGGAAGAATCACTAAATTTGTTGATTACTTAGTAACCACCTACATCAACGAAAACGCTTTTTTCCCACTCATACTGGGTGCTCACGAGAGTGTTTCAGTAGACAATACAACAAATACCTGTGAAAGTTTTCATTTGAAATTTAACAAATTCTTCTATTCAAATCATCCTGATTTATATAACTTTTTGTTTTTTTTTTCTTCAACCAACAATTTAAAAAAAGCAAAAAGTGTCTGTATCTATTGGAGTTCAAAATGCATCAATACACGAGTATTTCTGGTGCTATTTCTAAGTTTGAGTATGGTAGATTTCTGACAAATGTAAGCAACTTTTAAAGAACTATACGAGATTATGTTCTATGAGTAATGTAATATATGTAAATTTATACCTGACTATTTAGTCCAAAATTTGGATAAGCCCTTGACCATCATGCAAACAATCTCCAACAGAAACCAAAAAATAAATTACCGGCAACTGTTTTTTCTATACCAGTAGTTTGGGGGTGGCAAAATTATAAGGACAGTATTTTTGTGTTCAGAACCAGCCTCCTCAAGCAACCACTAAAGAAAGTACCGGCAGCTGGTTCTTGTATGACGGGGGTAGTTTGGGGGCGACAAAATTATAGAGGTAATATTTTCGTAATCAGGATGCCTGGACGGACCAGCATGTAAGTCTCCAGCAGCAACCAAAAAACAAGGTGCCTGTTGCTGTTTTTTGGGACTAGTTTAGGGGTGACAAAATTAGGGGGGTGATATTTTCGTGTTCTGGTCATATCAGCATGAAAATTTCCAGCACCGACCGTAAAACAAAATTCTGGCAGCTGTTTTGTGCACACTGGAGGTAGTTTGCTGGTAATCTAAAAATGCTCTTTACTTCTACACTAGAAATGACATTTCTTAATTTGGTAGCACTGTTCTGGGTGCCTCTAAAAGCGTATTTAGCATGTCTGGCAGAAATGTCAGAACTTGTGACAGATGTCTAACCTTAACCTTGATAGTATGTGGCTCCAAACTAACTTCAAACACAGAAACTATAACTATAGCCTTTTTCTGTGCTTCAAAGATCAGAGTTTAATGTTAATTTCTATCTATTCAAATTTAGGAGTCGTGTGTGTAAAACGTAAATTCTGTTAATTACGGCCCTGTCCCCCGTTACCTATCAATAACATCAATATGGCCACCGCTTAGGAAATTCCAGGGACATTAAAAATTTACCTGTCACAATCTAGTGTACAGGGGGTCCCAAACTCGACGCCCCATGGTCATTATAGGCAAACAAAAACAGCCAGTAAAAATTTGACTTGTGGGTTTCTTGTAGGACCACTCAAGCTTAATATTCGGCCAAAAAGGTAGTTTTTAGGAATTTGGGAAATATAGGTTATGCCGTAATCAAATATATTTTTCCCAGGACCATACCTGTTTCTCCTTATATTTGGAAAGATAAAGTTTTTCTGATCAACTATCGCAAATATTTTTTATATTACATTTTCCATGAGAACTGGCAGCTGTCCTTCGTAAAAATATGGCCCAACTAAATGATGACCAATTATGCCACACCATACATTAATGCCGAAGTGTCCCCGATTCCGAATTGGATTGACAATATGAGGATTTTCAGTGGACCAATAATGCTCGTTTTTATGGTTAGGTAAGCCATTACTAACAAAATGACTTTCGTCTGTCCAAAGTACATGTCTGAAAATAACCTTGTCAATTGAGTTTCTCGGCTAATCTTCAAAATATTGTAACACTTGGACTGTCGCATCATTGTTGTGAACTATTCTTCTAATTGATTTGCCTCTGAGGGTAGAAAATGCATTTTGGTTCTCCCTTAAGTTTTTTCTACTCGAATAAAATTATTTTTAAAATCCTCGTTTAATTAGAGACAAAAAAGCTCTCTTACCTTTTTTTCATAGGGGCCGCCATTTTTATGCAAAAAAATAAAACAACATAACGCGTATTTTTAATTTCTATTACAACAATATCAAAAACCTATCCTATACAGCAACAATAAATCAAAACAACAAATGAAAATAAAAATATCTCGAATAAAACATTTTTAGTTAGGTGCGCATAGCTATAACAATAAATAAATTATCATTTTTTTTTAACTTTGACTCCCCGTATATCGGAAACGAAGCATTTGCGGACCTACGTTTATATAGCAAACTGTCATTATTTTTTCTTGTTGAATCACCCTTTAAAGTTTGTCGCACTTATTTACTAACACCCTGTATAACTTTTTAACATCAACTTATCTCCACCTCCCTTCACACCACATATAATGATTATTCCTAGTGCATCTCCATATTGTTTTCACACAATCATCCCATTTCACAGTATTCACCGGCGACTTAGTTGGTGACACATCCTCATACGGTCATATGCGAGCAGAAACCACATATGGAACAGGACGTGGAAAATCATATCTCGTAGGTAGCAATTCTCCGGGAACCAAATCTGGAAGCTACCACGATCTGGAAGCCGAAGGATTAGCCACTGCCGACAATATTGCTGGTACTAGAGCTCTATACGGCTTACACCATGCAGGTAACTTATTGAAGATGAGGACTGACGACATTAATAACACTGCACCAACACTTCCAGCAACACACCATTTACCAATAATTAATTATGATATTACTTAACATTTCTTTAGATTTTTTATAAAATCGCAGATAACCCAACTTAGGCACCTACATTAACAAAAACTGGTATTCCCTTCTATTTATTTCACATAAGCCTCGAACATAAACATAGAAATTAAACTACCTATATTAGTACCCTATTAAATCTGTATTAACCTATTAAACCTGTATTTTATTTCTTCCTTAATATCCCAGTTCTTTCATAATTAAAAAATAATTCTTTTCATTGGGAGACCGACATTAGAAATTTGAATATAACACAAAATGTACCACATGGGTACCTGTTGGTGACAAAATCCCAAAGATCTGAGGAGGAAAAGTGGTGTTAGTTCCCTCAAATTGCTCGAAAATAGTGAAGTAAATCCGGAAATACTAAGTAATCAAATGAAAAAGGAATAAGTAAAACAGAATCGACCATCATAAAGATCTGTTATTCTCACGAAGTCAAGTCCTCAGCACTCGCTGCCACATTGCTGGATCAAATATCTTAGGGGTGCTAGACATTTGTAAAAGTCGGGTAATTCGTAAAAGTTCTAATAAATGGTATTTTATTTTTTTATTGGCTATATATAGATAGAAAGTTACCATCCAGACTCAACTCAAGAAAAATTAGAAAATTGCCAAACAGCTGTTTAGTAAGCAATGCAACAACAAAGCAATGACATGCAATAAAGTGGTTTTTGTTTTTCTCTCGAAAACGAAGCCAGATACGAAAAAAATTCAAGAGACCAAAAAGTTGTATTCTTAGTTCCTTAATGCGAGAAAAATATAAAAGTTTTAAAAAAGTCAGTGGTGCACATTTTTTTTCAAAAATATGCCCTCCGGGACGCCACTGGACTTAATAATTTGATTCTACTTAGGGCTAAATTAACCCCTCTCTACCGTAAATAACACTGCCAGATTTAAACAAAATCGGCTAAAGGATTATCAAGATGTTGTTGAAAAAATATTTTTTTAAAAAGTTTGACACCCTGTATCTTGAAAACGAAGCGATGCCAGACCTATGTTTATATAAACTTTTCGTCTTAAAATCACTCAAAGAATCACCCCTTGAAGTTTGGCTACGTACTTAAATAACACCCTGTATATTTGAATTACCCTGTTAATTGATTTAATTTTTTTATTGTTTCGTGTAAAATCTTGACAACAAGTAGACAATTGTGTTTAAAAAACTAGCTGAAAGGTATTCAATATTTACAAAAATTTAATTTAGAATCTTGAAATATTCCAGGGTATTTTGTACTCTGCTTGTCAATTTTCGATTCAAATCATTTCTGAGGTCCCAATTCAAAAGCAAAAACCTTTTCTTAAGATTTAATCCATTTTCCTATCGGGTCAGTATTTGATAAGATGTATTTTGATTTACTAGAATTTAATTTTATTTTATTTATTCCAAACTAAATGGATTTACTTATTTTAAAACATTTTCTTAAATGTATCAAATACTTCCATTTCTGTCCCAACAAAATAAATTAGTGTATAATTAGCTACCCACTGAATTTTGCAATGTTTAACTGCCTGTAAGAAATTTCCCCTAGTCAGTGAGAATGGTTAGAACAACGTGGGTAGACTTGTGTCTTAGGTTATTTTATCTGTAACATGGTGATGCATTTGGTCTGCACCTAAAAATCAAAATATTTGATGTTTGTTTCAATTTTAGGACAGAACTCGGATCTGTATGGGGCAGGTACATATGGTTCCAGTGCATATGGATCAAATGCATATGGGTCTAGTGCTTACGGATCAGGAACTTACGGCTCTGGTAGCAAATATGGATCAGGCCACCTTGTAGGCAGTTCTAGTTCCTATCAAGCCTCTTCAGTTCTTAGTTCCATTAGTTCCCGTGTTGAAAATGAACTACAACGTGAATTACAATCACAATTGCAAAGCAACCTCGCACTTGCTGAATTAGAAACTAACCTAAGACAAAAAATTTCTGAAAGGTTAGAAGATGCTATCAGACAACAATATGGGCAACAAAGTATTAGAGATGGGTTCTCTTATACAATTTCAGAAGGCCGATTGCAACCCACAGCAAACTTTCAGCAGCAGGAATACTTAGATCTGAGAAGGCAGCTAGAGACCAACTTGTTGCAAAGATTGAGAACTGAATATAACCGAGTGGGTTCAAGTCAGTACACATCAAGTGCAAGCTCTAGTCAAAATGAGTACTACAATCAGAATTATGTACATGCAACAACACGCAGGCCTTATTCTGATTATGGAACTGAGAGACCAATGTACATTGTTCAACCGGTAGCTCCTCAACTTGCTGATATCCGTTACACTCCAATTCCAAATCCAGAATCAATCACAACTATTGCATCCAGAGTACAGAATTCATTAGATGAAAGACTTAACCAACTCCTCGAAGAAACCCAACAGAAATACTTCTCATCCTCCTCTTACTATAAAGGAAATGTTGATTCTTTACTTGACAGGTTACGAGAGGAACTACGAAGAAATATAACCTACCATCTGGATGAGCAAATTAGGAATCAATATGGAACTCAAATACAAAAAGATGGTTACATGTATAGTGTAGGACCAAGTGGACAACATAGCACTAAATACAACTATAATGCTAATGATTTGGCGAACTTAAGAAGACAAATTGAAAGTAACCTTCTTGAGAAACTTAACAAAGATTTTACAACCTACAAGACAAGGTATGATTCATTTTTCTTGTTCCCTTATCATTCGATCCTGTATAACACTGGCTTACCACCAGCAGCATGTTTGCCTAATCGGCACATCTTAAATGAGTAGTGCTGTTACACATAGTCAGATTCCCATATCTACTTACAGGGTATTCAATCTAAAGCGATGTTTTGGGTTGTAATGATATTATGAAAAAAGTATGCTTTAACAAAGCTATGTTATATAGAATAAATTTAAGGGAAGCCAATCAAAAACAATTCAGTAAGAGGTCTAGTAGTACAGTTAATGTGGATCTAAAAAGCACAGACACGAATAATGGGCATGTTTCACACTTTTTTCTAAGTGGTTTGTGAAGTATGATGAAAATAATGCTTATAAGCGCTTTTTCCAATTTATTGTGAATAAAAAATTAAATAAAATTATTGTCAGCATTCCCAAAAGTTATCAGAATGCTCTCAATCAGAGGCAACCTTCTTACTTTACTGATCTGGGTTGTTGGCAGTATTTGCTATTATACAGTGTGTCCACGAGTCAAGTTCTTAGGGGAGAATGATCAATATTATTAATTTTACGACGAAAAGTCATTAGAAGTCATTAGAAAATAAGATTGCCATATGACAATCATAGGTCAGATGTACAGGATATTAACAAATCAATAAAATATGAAAATGGGGCAAGATAGAACAACAGATTTAATATTTTACCCAAATTTTTTAAAAATCACAAATATTCAAATTAAAATTTTAATTTGTGCATTTAGAATAATCATAGAGCTTTTGTGGGATGCAACATTAACAAAAAATCAACATAGCCGATTTAGTAAACATCAATGATACAATAAAGTCTTATTTACATCTGTAATTAACAGAGAGAACATCTTATTTACACGATTGTGTAATTGATAGATATAAATTAGATTTTAACACATAATTGACATTTACTAAATTGGCAATCTTGTTTACACTATGATTATTCTAAATATTGAAATTGGAAATTTAATTTGAAAATTTACAAGTAGGTGGTCTTATTTACATATGTAATTGACAGATATAAATTAGATGTTAACACACATTACTAAATTGGCTACCTTGATTACACTATGATTTTTCTAAATCTATAAATTATAAATTTAATTTGAACATTTCTATTAAGGCTTTTAAATAAATAAAATTTGTATTCTGTAAAATAATAAATCTTATTCCTCAACAAGCAGAATTTATTATAAAAAATTATTTTTTACCGTTTAACTAATAATAACGATTTTTATCCTCTTGTGAACTAAGTCTGTGGACACATTGAAGATATTCCCCAATTTTCTAAAAGCTGTCCCAAAAATTCAGTTTTTTAAGTTTTGAAAAAATGAAACTCAACAACTGAGTTTAATATTAAGAATGACAGCACCAAATTTCACTCATTCTAGGTGGCAGTCTCAACAATCATCCTCTTATCGTGAAACCAACAGTGGCTACGATTACACAACTATTCGGGCTGTCGTTCCCCTTCACATCGGGCCAAACTACGGAGATTATGACTATACCACTCCACGCTATGACAATAGGCCAACTTCAGCATCTATAGCTCCATTGATAAGTGGAACCAAAGGTGGGCACAGGTATACGTATTCTGCATCTGGTGGTTACCAGGTTTCGGGAACCGCAGGTCAGAGAGTAGCAGAGTTACAGAGACAACTTCAAATGCAACTGGGTCGTCAAGTACAGGTAATATTACTAATTAATTAATATAAGGCTCTCTACACAGGTACAAGGTGTTCCTGTATATTTTGACCCACCCCTAGAGCCTTTATTTTTCGAGTTAGAAAAAAATTACTTAAATGAAAGTTGTAGGGTGTTTTCTGAACCGCTAGGATCTGTTACTAGATAAAACAAATGAGCGTCGCAAATTTATGAATAAAATATAAACTTACTTTTTTAATGGAACACCCTGTATATTTGTGGATTTTTTAATTGCACGCATTTTTCTGATTCCAACAATATAAATATGTTATATGTTTGCTCTAAGCATTCGCATGATATTCCAAATTGCAGATAAATAATCTTTATATTTAATCAAGGTTGCCATGGAAAAACATTTCAACTTAGGCAAGAGCATTCCTGTCAATCCATTATTTTTGGGACAATACACCTTTGTACCCTACAACTTTCATTTAAGTAATTTTTTTCTAACTCGAAAAATAAAGGCTCTAGGGTTGGGTCAAAATATGGGGGAACACCCTGTACAGGGTTGCCCATCCAAGCGGAAAAAGTGCGTTACGAGGAGACAGGTTAACATAGATCATCATTCAAAAAATGATATTGTAGTAAAAATTAAGGGGAATTCAATGCTGTACTCGGATTTTGTATATGGGGGTCGGTAAAAAAGTTATCCCAAAAAAACATTTTTTGTAAAATAAAGAAAAAAATAATTTTTTACCTACACAACCATTAGAGAACCTTCAAGTAGTATACCTGAATATTCAGTTTTTTTGAAATAACTTCTGGTTATAGAGAAAATGAAAGTGATTTTCTCTATTTTAGAACTTACACATTTCCTTTAACCATTATAGGATTCTTTTTTAATTCTGATTCCAACTATATATAATTGACCTATTTATCTCCAACCATTTCCGGGATGTTTATCAGAGAAACTCCATTAACTGATACATAGCCTCCTGGTCAGTGTCTGATGTTCTATCTGAGTAGGCCAAACAATAATACCAAATTTATGACCATCAAGTCAGCCATGATTAGGGATGGGCAAATTTCACTTTTCCAGGGAAAGTGAAATTTCACTTTGAAATGTTGGCGAAACTTTCGAAATTTATGAAATTTTCCCAAAACTTTCGAAATTTATGACATTTAAAGAAATTTTCGCGAAATATTTGAAACTTTCAATGTGATGTTGAAATTTAAAGAAAGTTTCACGTGAAAATTTCGCAATAATTTCCTATAAACAGTCCCCACCCAAGCCCAAAAATTATGTATGTGTATGAAGTGGTATAGGTATAGGTTGTCCCAGATAGAGATAGGGATGAGAAAATTTCAATTTTCCCGGGAAGGTGAAATTTCACTTTGAAATTTTCATTAAATAAAAAATTTAAGAAATTTTCACGAAAAATTTGAAGAAATTTTAGTGAAACAATGTGAAGTGGAAATTTATGAAATTATTGCGAAATTTGCAGTGACAATTTCTTTAAATTTATTATCAACGGTCCCCACCCCACCCAAGCCAAAAAATTATATACGAGCCCTGTCCCATATTAGTTGGCCCAGCTCGCTAAAAACTATAATTCGGTATTTTAATCCTAAACCAAGATTCGTAAATTTACTAAAACATTATTTACTACTTACATTTGGCGAGTTTTATATTATTTTACACATTTTCTAAATAATTCCATTGTAAGCAAAGAAACACTATTTAGAATGTATTTTAGAGTACATGCAGAGCCAATGTATTAAAAATTTAATATCAATATGGCTTTGAAATAAACAAACTCATTGTGACAACTAATTTCATTTAACATTTGTAAGTCATTCAGTAGTCTCATACACCCAGTGTCAAGTTAATATTACTCTTAAAAAATTATTAAAATGACGCGAGGAAAGGCGGTTAGTGAGGATGTACAGAAGATAATTATTTCCTTGTCACAATCGGGAAAATCGGCATCAGAAATTGGTAATATTGTCAATTTATCTCGATATACCGTTCGAAAGATCATACAGTTATATAAAATAACAACCTCTATCGCCCAAAAGCAAAAAACTGGAAGAAAGCGTAGAGTTGCTGATATCAATAAAAGAGCTTTAAGAAGAATACTTGTTAAAAACCACCGATCCAATTATGGAGAAATAAGTATATTATGGAATACTGCAACTGGGAAGAAGTTTTCTAGAACAACATGCCACAGGGTTGCTATGGAATTGGGTTTTAAAGTTTACAAGGTAGGTTTAAAGTTTATTTGTATCTGCAGTTTAAAATCATTTTTATGAGTACTCTTTTAGGCAAAAGAAAAACCATTACTCACTGGCGCACAGAAAAAAACTAGGTTGTTATTGGTAAAACAATAGACACTGGTCTCAGGAACAATGGGATTCAGTTCACTGGAGTGACGAATCCAGATTTGAAGTGTGTGTAGGTGATAGCCGGAGTAGAGTAATAAGAAAGAAAGAGGAGGCATATCATTCACGCTGTGTGAAAAAATAAAATTTCCTGCATTCGGTAATGGTTTGGGGATCCATGTCTGCTAAAGGAGTATGCAGCCTGCACTTTGTAGAAGGTATCGTGAATGCCGAAAGATACATTTATATTCTGGAAACATACCTAAAACCTACTTTAGATGAATGCCGAAGAACTGGATTTTTCAACAAGATGGCGCTGCGTGGCATTCAGCAAAACGGGTTAGAAACTGGCTGTTTGAAAACAATATTCTGCTTTTACCATGGGTATCCAGTAGCCCAGATTTGTCCCCAATTGAAACTTTATGGCATATCATGAAGAAAAAAATTACGATTATCAACTGCGAGGACCATACCAGAATTAAGAGCGAGACTACAAAATATATGGGATAGTTTTGCCCCAAATGATTGCCAGGAGTTAGCCAATACCATGTCTAGACGTGTTTAAGCTGTTATAAGTAGAAAAGGTGACGTAACTCAGTGGTAGCATTAGTTAAGTAGTAGAGTGCCTTATTATCTAGGGCCAAAACTTTGCATTGGATACTACTGTTCTTATTTTTTGTTACTTTATCTAGTAAAATAAAACTGTTTTGTATATTTCGAAGTTTATTTGTTACCGATTTGACTAAAAGAAACCATTATTTCCTTATATTTTATTTTTATTCAAGTATATTCAAGAATTGCCACATTTAGATTGACTGGGCCAACTAATATGGGACGGGGCTCGTATGTGTATGAATAGGTACAGCCTGCACAAATTGATACAGGGTATCCCAGATAAGACGTTACGCTCGATTATCTCGGCAATTTTTGGGCTAAATTGATGGTTCAAAAACTAAGCTGGTGTAGTTTTTTTTTAAAAGAAATCGAATACCATAAAGAAAAAACAATCGAGCAACAAATACAAAAGTTATGGGCAAAAAACTATGCCATATAATATGCCATGCCTAGTATGATTATTCGATTAAACAAAATTTCAGATCACAGAACGTCCAACGGATACAAGTCGTGCTACCGCGACCGCGCAAGGCATATTTATAATGTTTTGGTTTTGGTTGGCCATTGGGTAATAAAGCAACAGCCGGCGCGGGCACGTGCATATACACAGTGTCTCACTTAAGAGTGAAACAACCTATAACTTCTTCAATTTTTAACGGACCAGAACGAATTTTTTTACCAAAGGTAGATGGCATTATTGCCTACTTACCTCCAAAAAATTAGTTGCCTACTCCCAAGTCAAAGCCACCTGCGATGCCACAATCAATATTAAAAATCCGAAAATAATATTAGGCATTTTTTCTTCAAAAAAATTTACACTCTGATGTGATGATGATGAAATTTATGTGAAAGTTTCGCGTTTTTAAGAAAATTTCTGAGAAAGTTTCGCAATTAGTTGGGAAATTTATGAAATGAAACTTTCGCTTGAAACTTTCAAAAATTTCACTGAAATTTCACTTTTTGGGATAAGTGAAATATTTCACTTTTGAAAGTTTCAAATGAGAAAATTTCAAATGAAATTTTCAAGCGGCACAACCCTAGCCATGATAATAAAACTGACAATAAAGTAGGCCATATAAGTTCAATATTTCTATTTACCTGTCAAATTAGTCTCAAAATTTTGTTACTGAAGCTGTTACTAGTTACAGTTTTAAAAAATATGTTTGAAAGAAGAATGCTGTGATATTTTAAAGGTCTATCAAAAATGATAAGAGGCACATAGAAACTTTGAGGGAGTATTCACGAGAATACAAATAGAAATGCCCCAAGTGCTTCATTTATATTTATGTAAGCTGTATCGAAGATTAAGATTGCGAAGTGTGATTAGCAAGAGAAAAATTTAGTTTAGACTTAGTGAGGACCAGAAAGAATGAATTTTAAATTATTTCAGAAGAAATAATGAAAAATCACAGAGATGCAGCGAGAGATTTATTTAAACTGTAACTAGTAACAACTTCAGTGACAAGAATAATGAATTAACAGCATACTTGATTGTCAGTTTTATTATCATGGCTGACTTGATTTGTCATAAATTTGGTGTTATTGTTTGGCCTACTCGCATCGAACATCAGATACTGACCATGAGACTTTGTATCTAGTTTAGTTAATGGAGGTTCTCTGATAAATATCTCGGAAACGGTTGGAGATAAATCGGTCAAATTATATATAGTTGGAATCAGAATTAAAAAAAGGAATCCTATAATGGTTAAATGGAATGTGTAAGTTGTAAAATAGAGAAAATCACTTTCATTTCGGTTATAACCAGTTTTTCAAAAAACTAAATATTCAGGAATTCTACTTGAAGGTTCTTTAATGGTTGGGTAGGTAAAAAATTATTATTTTTTATTATGCAAAAAAAAAACAATTTTTTTGCGATAATTTTTTTGCGACCCCCGTATACAAAATCCGAGTACACCATCGAATTCCCCTTAATTTTTAGTACAATATCATTTTTTGAATGACGGTTTTATGTTAACCTGTCTCCGCAAAACACACTTTTTTTGTTTGGATGGGCGACCCTGGCGTCTATGGAAGAAAATAAGCCAAACTTTAATCAGTTAGGAAATGTCATTTTAAGAATAAAACCTTATGAACATGGATCTGCAAACACTTCATTTAAGAGATACAGGGTGTTGAAATATCCCCAAAAAATTGTGGAGATATTAAAACTAAGGGAAATTAAAATTAAAAATAAATTGGCGTGGCTTGAGCAGCGGCAGACTTCCCCCAGTTTTCTTTGGTGTCCCGTACTTCAGGTGTGCAATTTACTAAAAAACCAAAAAGTGCATCTCGGAATTTAGACCATCTGTCTGTTTCGGTATATCTTGCATACCATTTCTTATACAGGGTGAGTTTTTTTTGATGATCAGTATGGGGATCTCGGAAACTAGCGGAGATAGAAGGAAGGTTAAATGGGGAAATAATTGCAGTTTTGTGGGCACAATTTAATGTGCCTTGTGGATCTACGAAAAAAGGCAAGGCTTACTTGATATTTCAAAAAAATTTTGGCAATTTATTCTAATCCGCCTAGCTTCATTGTTTCTGATTTTAGATAAAAAGTGTAAATACAAAAGTTGGAGGTAATTGTGTCCCCAGTGCGGTTATCTTATCTTACTTTCCGTGACAGCTGACATTTTCAAGATATGACACAAACTTGTGTTTTTTTTTAATGGAAACTATAGTTGGCCATGGTCTCAAAAAATCAGGCATTTTTAGAGCTTTCCAACAATATAATACTCGATATGGTTATTCGAAAAAATAACGGAAATAACAATGGTTTCCATTTAAAAAACAAAAGTTTGTGTCATGACTCGAAAATGGCAGCTGTCACGGAAAGTAGGACATGATAACCGCAGTGGGCACACAATTCTCTTCAACTTTTGTATTTATACTTTTTATCTAAAATCAGAAACAAGGAAGCTAGATGAATTAGATTAAATCGCCAAAATTTCGTTTTTTTTTTCAAAACATCTAGTAAGCCATAACATTTTTCAAAAATTCACAAGGCACGTTAAATTGGGCCCACAAAATTGCAATTGTTTCCCCATTTAACATTCCTTCTATCTCCGCTAGTTTCCGAGATTCCCATAAAAAAACGATTTTTTTGCGATTTATTCTAATCCATCTAGCTTCGCTGTTTCTGATTTTAGATAAAAAGTGTAAATACCAAAGTCGGAGGGAACAGTGTCCCTAATGCGGTTATTATGTCCTACTTTTCATGACAGCTGTCATTTTCGAGATATGACACAAACTTTTGTTTTTTTTTAAATGGAAATCATAGTTATTTCCGTTATTTTTCCGAATAACCATATCAAGTATTAAATCATTGGAAAGCTCTAAAAATGCCTGATTTTTCGAGACCATGGCCAACTGTGGTTTCCATTAAAAAAACAACAAATTTGTGTCATATCTCGAAAATGGCAGCTGTCATGGAAAGTAGGACATGACAACCGCGTTAAAGTCAAAGCTAGATGGACTAGAATATATCGCCAAAATTTCGTTTTTTTTTTAATATCTAGGCCATAACTTTTTCAAAAATCTACAAGGTGCATTAAATTGGGCCTAAAAAACTGCAATTCTTTCCCCATTTAACCTTCCTTCTATCTCCGCTAGTTTCCGAGATCCCCATACTGATCATAAAAAAAACTCACCCTGTATATACTTGTTGATTTCGACAAATTTTGAATATACTGTGGTGAATGGCTCAATAAGCCCCTTTCCCATGTCACTTATTTTTCAGATTTGTATGTTTTGTGATTGATTCAGCAGCAACCTACCGGTTTACGTTTACTATATCTGCACAGTTTTGTGAATTTCAGCTTTGGTGTATCAGTTTGATGCTAGATGGCACTGGTAGGTTTCTTACCTTCAATTGCAAGCTACACTGTTATAATAGCTACCATTTCGATTTGAATTGTTCAAGGCGGGCTATGGCTGCCTTGATGAATTTAATAAGGCAAAACAACTGTTGCAGTCTACCACCACAAACAACTCAAATCTGAAAAACCACTAATTCACTAGTACTCTGGTCCAATCAGATATTAATATATGGGCAAGCAGGAACAACTTTTCATAAAGATGGGACCACCTGAAAAGGTACTACTAGTGGTCCTTTTAAACATAATAAAAATCCTCTAATGTCCTCTTAGTCGTGATGGAAATTGATCCGCTATTTTGAAAATGTAACTTTTTTACAAATGGCATTGTAATAAATAAATTAATAATATATCAAAAATTGACAAGAAAGCTGAATTAAAGAGCATGAAAGAATACACAAAATAAATCCTACCCAAACAGTTCCTGAGATACATACCATAAATTTTGCCTCAATTCGAAACAACTTTTTTAACAACATTATTTTAAATGTTGAAACATATGAGAACTTTACTCTTGAGCTACTTTTATACTTTTGGACCCCCCTCGTACACGAAAAGATATATTTAAACTTATAATAAAATGTTTAAATAAAATCCATCGGCCAATTATATTTTAATTTTAAGGGAGCAATCAAAAATATTTTTGCACCACAGGGACTAAAGTGATCACTTTACTCCCTCTTTTGCGGGACTAAAGTGTGGCATTTACACCCTTGGTACTAAAACATTTTAGTCCCTTGGGAGTAAAAGTAAAAAAAAATCAATAGAAACTATGACCAACTGTGTAGGGGAACAGGGGGTAAAATGGCACCTTTAAATCAGTTTTTCAAACTATAAGAACTTTATTTGCAAAATCCAATTTCCAAAGATGAGCTAAATGGGAATTTTAAAGGCATCTGGCGAGTGAAGTGTGTCGTGCAATCCCCTCAAAACAGTTGAATGATCAACAGGACTACTCAAAGTGTTGGCGCGCAAAGATTAAACACAAAAATATACAGGGTATTTTTCTCTGGGCCATCTCAAAATACTGATTTTTTATGAAACTTTATACTGGTCTAGAGTGCTCTGGAATTGTTGACAAAACATTAATAAACACAAAAGTAATTAGTTCTTTACAAAATGCCAACCAAAAACAATTTAAATTATTATTGAACCTTTCTCAATAGAGTAACTTTCTTAGATGATTACATTTTCTGTGTGTTTCCTGTTTTGGCACACCAGCCACCTTAACTCATATGGACTTTCTGACTGGCAGGCTTCTGTATTTTTAGACTTAGTTCATTTATAGTGGCTTGAGCGGTTTTGATATAGTCGATTTAAAGTTCCAAAAAATGTAGTATTTTGAGATGGTACAGAGAAAGACTCTCTGTATATTTTTGTACTAGATCTTTACACACCAACAGTTTCAGTGGTCCTGTTGACAATTCAACTGTTTTGAGTGGATTCCATGGCACACTTGACTTGCTACATACCTTTAAAATTTCTATTTTGCTCAAATTTGACAACCCGCAGAATGGAACTCCCTGTATATTTTTTGTTCAAATTTGGTATGTGAGGTTTTGGAGTGTCCTGATTAATGCTGTTATGTCAGATTTTAAATTAAAAAAATCGCTAAATGTTTTACCTCATTTTTTACTAGAAAAAATCATAGTAGGCCTTGAAAATTGAGATTAACCCTTTAAGACCTAAGTTTTTGTTTAAAACTTTCTGGATTTTTTTTGTAAAATTTAGGTTACAGTGGCTCTTCTAAAGACAGCTTTTCCAATTTTTTTGCAAAAAGTACCATAGTTTTTTTAAAAAAGACCGTTACCATATGGTAACGCTAGGCTTTTCGGTAGACAATTAATTGAAAATACTAAACATACAAAGGTAACTATATATTATCGGTATACAACTAATTTAAAGACATAAAAAGTCTACTTGGTGTGAAAAATATAAAAGCAAGGAACACAAAGTCCCAAATCACACTTAATGCACATTGTTCTTACGCTTGATATGCAGCCTTCTCCTGCACATCTTCTCCTTTTCTTTGCAGGAGTTTCAATAACTAAGTGATTTATTCCATCATATCTCACATCGTCTGAAATTCTGTTCAAGGATACACTCAATTTTGAGGTTTTAGGCCTTCCTCCAGGTTTAGGAGCAGTTCCGTAACTTTGTAAATAGCCGGTTGCAATTTCTCTCCGAAACTCAAGTTGTGAGAGTTTTCCACCTGACTTTTTATGGATCTGCCATGCGTTTGTTACCGCTACATCAATAAGCCAAGTGAAAATTGGCCACCACCACTTCTTGCTTCTAATGCCTATTCTGTACCTCGACAGGTTTTCATCCATCAAGTCGGTTCCACCCATATGCGAATTATATTCACCTATTATGTTTGGACGTGACACTTGGATTAACTTTTTTTCTGCTTGGCTATAACGTTTAACTTGCGAAACTGGTAAAATACCGTGGCAAGTCGATGCTACCGTCACCACATTATTATCAGCCCACCGAACTACCATGATTCCAGTGTCTTTCTCGATAGCTCCTTCATAGGTACCCCTTTCTTTTTTGGAAAACGTTTTTTTGTCCGATATCGGACAGTCCTTTGGGATTCGGTTGTCTCTAACGGTACCAGTACCCTGATAACCTCTTTCTTTTAAATGTTGAAGAAGGTTCATACCGGTAAATAGATTATCAAAGTAGAGTTCATAAGGTCCTTGTTTTTCATCCCCTAACTCATCTAACATAGAAACAAAGGGAGCCGCAGCTTTACCAAATTCTTTTTCATATTTCTCTGATCTATGTTCGCTCTTACCCTGGTATAGTTCAAAATTAACTAAGTAACCAGACGTTGTATTTAGGGCCCACATTTTGTACCCACAGCATATGGGCTTTCCCCGTATAAATTGTTTACAGGGATGACGTCCATAATAGCGAATCATGCTCTCATCGTAGCTCATATGCTTTTCTGGTTGATATTGTTTGATAAATTTGGACTTTAGTTTATTAATAAAGGGGCGAAGTTTCCACACTTTGTCATTAGGATCAGGTTTAGAATTGTCGGCACAATGTACACAACGCATAATTTGCATAAAACGATCTCTCCTCATAGCTCCGCTAACCATGGAGTTGTTGACATCACCCTGCGATTCCCAATAAAACCTCTTTCCTGGAAGTACCGAGTAGCCACTTACTAGAAGTACTGATAGAAAACATTTCATTTCTTCTTTGGAAATTTTTGGATCGGGCATATTTTTAAATAGTGCATACCTAGACGACTCTTCAATTAGAAAGATCACCATTTCGTCGTCTAAAAAGAGCTCAATAAGATGACGCGGGGAAAGGTTCTTATATTTTTCAAAATTGGGGGCAGGAAAATCTCTTGTTTGCGTTCTAAGATCACCATGTATCCATTTGCGTTTAGTTTTAGGTTCCGAGAGCTTTAATTTTTTATATTTTGGTGTAGGTGGTTCTGTACTTCTTTTTTCAGTTTCTTTCGGAGAATTTTCAGTGGATACAATGTCCTCTTCTACATTATTTTTACTTGCAAACTTCACTTCGGCTCGTGCTCGCAGCTGGCGAGCCGACAGATTATCAATCGTACCTCCAGAATCTTCATCCCCCGAGTCTTCGTCTGTTAACACATTTGACTCAGGCGGCTCAATATAAATAGCATCAACATCTTCAGAATAGGCCATTTCTAAAGCTTCATGTAACGTAAATCCATGCCTGAAAATTTTTTTTCCATAAGAACACTTTGGCTAAAATTTGACATTCTATTGACCTGGCGTTACCATACGGTAACAACAACCAAAACACCCCACTGGCGACAAAAATTTAGTATATGGCATCAAAATTTACAAACATGTGTATTTTCTAATCATTTTTTAAGAAAAGCATACATTTAGTTACGATTTTCTATAAATAATAAGTAAAAAAACATACTTACTCAAAGGTTATGTCGTCCATAATGGTAAAGGACACTTGTCTATCACGAGAAATGCCTTTATAAACAAACTGCACACTCACAATTGTCAAACTTCACTGTTTAACCTGTTTCATCATATGTTAAGAGGTCATCTACGGTGCCATCTAGCGTTCAGGAGCGAAACTTAATAGCTAGATGAGCTAGAAAACATTATCTGTTCTCCGTTACCATACGGTAATGCTAGGCTTTAATGGGTTAAGATCTGAAATTTTGCACCAAAGTAAGAGTTTTGTGTGACCTATCTTTAGAAAAAAAAAACGGCTAGAATCAGATGAAAAATAAACATTTTACGGTTGTGTCTATTCCAAATGGGACACAATGTATAAACACCGTATAACATAATAATAATATTAATAATAAATGCACAGGGGGGGATCTGACCTGTGAGAGAGGCAAATCCACGGGTGTGACGATGTCGCGCCCCCCAGTTACGCAGGGATGGGTCTGGCCTGTGAGAGAGGCAGATTCACGGGTGTGACGATCCCGCGATTCCCAGTTACGCATGGAGAGGCTTGGCTTGTGACAGGGGCAGACCTACGGGTGTGTCAATCCCGCGATCTCCAGTTGCGCAGGGAGGGGTCTAGCCAGTGACGGGGGCTGATCCTCGGGTGTGACAATCCCGCGACTCCCGGTTACACAGGGATGGGCCTAGCCTGTGAGAGGGGCAGATCCTCGGGTGTAACGATCCCGCGTTATCCTAGTTGACCCGTGTGGGTAGCGGGTTAGAATTCTCCTATCATGGCTCCGCGAGTCGTAAAATGCGACCGAGGGCCGTCACTCCCACGTTACGGGAGACCCATGGATATGGAGGTTATACCAAATGGCAACTATCTAAAATTAATTGTAGGAGATGTATCCATAGTGGATGACAGATGCAGATACGGGTGCCAAACTTCAGAAACAATCCAGCACATAACAGGAAGATGTCAGATGTTTACATCAACGGAATACAAGGAATGACACAATTCGGTTGACAAGATCTTGCACCAAGAACTGGCCGAAAAACTGCTGCTTGTGCAGGCAGAGAGGGTCCCATATTACAGCTACGCACCAGAGCCTGTTCTTGAAAACAGCAACTACAAGATGTACTGGGATCGTACAGTTTTGGCAGATCAACGAGTTGCCCATAAGAGCCAGGACCTTATAATAGTTGATAAAATTTCTAGGAAGACAACTCTGATTGATGTGGCCATCCCAAACAACAACAACCTGCATGTGAAGCAGGCCGAGAAGATCGCGAAGTACAGAGACTTGGAAGAACGAATTAAAAGGCAATGGGAAATGGAGAACACTGAGACGGTTCCAATCATCGTATCAACAAATAGTGTTATACCAAAAAGTTTGCTGAGAAACATCAAAGAGCTGGGTCTAACTGAAAATCTTTAGAGGTCCATGCAGAAAGCGGTACTACTTGCGACAGTCCGAACCGTCAGGAAATACATGGGGAATGCAGGATCATCCAACAACATCAATGTCACCTAAGGCCCGATAAGATGGCAAGGGTTTCGTCTGAGCCAGATCCTTATGGTATCCGGGATATCCGGGATCTGAGTGAATGTGTCCCGTAGAGGGAGTGCGAATGCCTTTTGGCTAAGTCGATAATAATAACAACAACAACACGAACATCTATAACAGGGGAGCATCTACAACAGGGGAGCCAAACGAGAAGTAGGGTTCCACCCACCGAAGGTGCTGCGCGGGATCTTCAGCCAGCATTCACTCAGGCGGAATTACAATGACGACGCATGAAATGGACTGGCTCCATGAATGAATCGATTATGCGTATTTTTTACAGGGTGACAAACTTAGGACAAGAGATGATCGGAGATCCATGACGAACACACAGACATAGACAACAACAACGAGGAAATTCAAGAGCCTGGACCACAACAAGAAGCCGAAATGGCAGAACGAACTACCGAGAATCGGGAATCGGTTATCGACTATTGCTTTTTTTCTTCTATCAATGTTTTCGGTTGTTTAACCAACGCCATGGAGATGGTATCACCATCCCGAAACAGTAGATACTGTATATGGTCGACTGTCGCTCTTTTTCTTCTCAGTGTGTTGATGCGCAAAGATCCAATAAAAAATATACATGGTGTTCCTCTCTGTACCAACTCAAAATCGATTACGTGAATTACGTTGAATTTTTTAAATTTTATACGGGTCAAAAATTGCGTATATCACCCCACCATAGACATTATAGATGAATCAAGTCTAAAAAATACAGAAGCCTGCCAGTCGGTAAGTACATATACAGTGTGTCCCAGGATAAGTGAAACGAGAGGTGTAAAAGACCAAAAATTTTCGAGTTCGAATTTGGCCATTTGGGGTCCAAGCCTGCTTGCCTAGAAAATAATTTTCAACATATTTTTAATTTTGAAAAATAAAGTAGGCCCTGACAGGGACGACTTAATTATTTTCTGTGTAAGTTAAGTGCCCTTTCTTGACAAGATATCGAAAAATTTGATTAAAAGTAGCTGAGAATTGAAAATTATGTCCCCATGCCAATTTTCAAAATAATTGGCCTACTTTGATTTTTGTCCACTCTATTTCCTATAAGTAGATTAACTATCCTTGTCGTTTAAAATATCGAAAAATTTCATTAGAAAAAGTTATTCAGGATAAACAGGTATGCAAGAATGCGAAATTTGGACTCAATCGGCCTACTATCATTAGTTTGAAATAATGTCTTTAAGAAAAAGAAAATCAAAGTAGGTCAATTATTTTGAAAATTGACACAGGGTCATAGCTTTCAATTTTCTAAGCAACTTTTTCTAATGAAATTTTTCCATATTTTAAACGACAAGGATAGTTCACCAACTTATAGGAAATAAAATAGACGAAAATCAAAGTAGGCCAATTATTTTGAAAATTGGCACAGGGACATAATTTTCAATTCTCAGCAACTTTTTCCAATGAAATTTTTCGATATCTTGTCGAGAAAGGGCACTTAACCTACACAGAAAATAAATAAATCGTTCCTGTCAAGGCCTACTTTATTTTTGAAAATTAAAAATATGGTGAAAATTATTTTCTAGGCAAGCAGGCCTGGACCCCAAATGGCCAAATTTGAACTCGAAAATTTCTAGAGCATAAAGTTTCATAAAAATTCAGCATTTTGAGATGGTCCGGAAAAAGTACCCTGTACATTTTTGTATTGAATCTTTGCACACCAACACTTTTAGTGGTCCAGCCAACTTTTTTCAAGAAATTGCATTGCACACTTGACTTGCCAGATGCCTTTAAAATATTTTGCTCAATTTTGGCACCTTGCAGAATAGAACTCCCTGTATATTTTTTGTATTTTAAATCAAAAAGTGCCTAATATGCTTTTTTTAAACACACTCCAAAAATCGCAGTAGAACTGCTAGAAAATTTCACGCTGGAACTGCGTTGGAAGCTAGTGTTATAAATAATTCGGGAAATCACTTAACCGCTGAACAGCTAGTACAAGTTTTTTCTAGTATGCAACAAACAAAAGGTACAGTACCTTTGCCTGTAATAAAATTGCCTACATTTTCAGGTAAATATGAGAATTGGGTAGAATTTCGAGATGCTTTTACTGCTTTAGTTGATAAAAATGATACAATTTCTAATATAGAAAAAATGTATTACTTAAAATTTTCTTTAGAGTGTGATCCATTTGAAATGATACAGTACATGCCTGTCACAAATATACACTATAAAATTGCTTGGCAATTACTTACTGAAAGGTATGAAAATAGTGCGATAATCGTCAATAACCATGTAAAAGAATTAGTTGAATTTCCAAGTTTACAAAAAGAATCTGCAGAAGAATTAAGAACTCTCTATCAAAATTATGTAAATAATACTCGTGCTTTAGAAGCATTAGGCGAACCTGTTCGACAATGGGGTACATTACTAATATTTATTATAACAAGTAAATTCGATTTTTACACGCGTAAAGAGTGGGGAGCTTTAATCACTAAACACCCACAAAAGCAAAAGTTATCACATCTTGCCATGGTGGCGTCGCTCGCACCGGCGCTGACTTTTTAGACGGTATGTTTTTCTGCCTTCGATCGACCTCGGTTCGAGGCAGGCACATGCATATGTCTTTAAAGACAAGAGCACTGGACAAATGTGGGTTCACGGTATTGCTCCTAAATAGCTTTACCCGTGTGATTCACTAATTGTCCTACACTCACTGGGATTACTACGGTTTTCTAGGGTTTTCCGTAGTACTTGAGCGAATGCTATCCTAGTTCTATCGGGAAAAAAGTCTTCCCTAGCCGCAAATGGCAACGAAGACAAAATAATATTAATTGCCCCCCTCCCCCGCACAAGCATGTGGTTGCTTCTGGGGTACTCCTAGTTTGGAGTATTGTGAGTGTGAGAATTATTATTATTATTATTATAAAATATCGATGTGAATTTTCATTATAAGTAGAAATGACAAAATCTACAACATTTAAAAGCGACAACAGACAAAAGTCAAATTCAATCCCAGTTAATTAATAAACAATCAAATTACCAGTCTAGTAAACAAAAATATGTTTCCATGGTAACTCAAACTACCAACAATTCAGTTGAAAATTCTCCTGGAAGCATTCCTTGTTGTTATTACTGTAAACAAGCACACGCGATTTACAGATGTGGTGCATTTTTAAAATTGTCGATTTCAGAAAGGTTAAAAAGCGTAGATAATTTACATTTATGTTCAAATTGCTTAAGAGCATCTCACAGCACAAAAGATTGTAATTCAAATATAGGGTGTAAAAAATGTAATAGTCGTTTACACAACACGTTACTGCATCAAAATGAAGGTCGTTCTGTAAACAATGTAATAGTCTCGACGGAACCAATAGCAACCCCAAACGATGTAGGATTGCCAATCAATATGCCTGCCGCACCTTCCTATCACATCGCACGGAGAGCTAGTACAGCAGCTGACGGGGCAAGATCGTCTCGGGAATTATTACAGTCAAAAATGAATCTCCATTCAGCAAGTAATGACGACGATGAACCATACGCGATGTTATCAATGGCAATTATATATGTTCGAGGAGGTGATAATAAACTTCATGAATGTCGTGCTTTATTAGATAATGGTTCTATGTCAAATTTAATAAGAAGATATTTTGAAAGGTTACACTTACCTGAGGAACAAGTAGACCGTTTGATAGGTGGTGTTGGCGACTCTACTACTAAGGTACAAGCAAAAGTAAATCTAGAATTTTTCAATATCGAACAAACTTACAGCAAAACTATTAAATGTTTAATTCTCGACAAGATTCTGATTTGCCTCTGGCAACTTGTTCTCTAGATAAATTGAAAATACCTCAAGGTTTAAAATTAGCTGATCCTAATTTCAATAAGTCAGGTCCTCTAGATATTCTTTTAAATTCCATAACTTATTGGAAGGTAGTAGGTCCTACTCGAATAGAAATTCCTAATTCAGAACTGATTTTACAAGAATCAGGTTAGGTTGGATAGTAGGTGGCGAAATGGATTGGTCAGTTTTTAAACAAAATAAACAGTCTATTAGTTGTCTTTCTGTGGCACATCGAAACGATTTGCTATTATACGATCAAATGAAAAAGTTTTGGGAGATTTCAGAAATTAAAACTTCACATCTTGGTACTGAATCCGAGAAGTATTGCGAAACTCATTTTTTAGATACATATTCTAGAGATAATACAGGGCTTTTCATTGTTAATATTCCATTTAAAGAAAATTTTACTGATTTAGGAAATTCGCGAAAATTAGCTTTGAAACGATTTTATAATCAAGAACGTAAGCTTTTACGCAATCCAGAATTATATAGGGGGTATTCAAAGTTTATGTGCGAGTACCAAGAACTTGGACACATGAATGAGATTTCAGATGACAATAATAATCCTGATGAACTTGATTATTATTTACCACATCATTCAGTATATCGTGACTCTTCTTGTACCGCAAAGGTCAGAGTTATTTTCGTCATCGATGAAAACTTCGAGTGGTTTAAGTCTCAACGATGGGCAATACACCGGACCAACAATTCAGTCAGCCTTATTATCAATAATCTTACGTTTTAGAACGTTTTCTTTTGTAATAGCTGCAGATATCTCAAAAATGTATCGCATGGTTCTGATCGATATTACAAAAGATTTGGTTGCAATTTAAAAATGATTCTTCCTTAATAAACGAGATTTCGATACCTAGGCACAATATTATACCAAATTACATTTCAGTAGAACTTCACGCATTCGGAGATGCAAGTGAAAAAGCATATGGCGGTTGTTTATACTTTCGTTCGAAAAATAATAAAGGTGACATAATTGTTAGGTTAATAAAATAGCAAACAGCAAAGTAGCTCCACTTAAACAACTGACTCTTCCTCGTTCAGAATTGTGTAGCGCTTTACTAATTGCTCAATTAGTAGAAAAAATCACAAGTTCAATTAAAATTAAATTTGAGAAAATTGTATTTTGGTCAGATTCAACAATTACTCTCTCCTGGATACAAGGATAACCTTCGCGATGGAAAACTTTTGTAGCTAATCGCGTGAGCGAAATACAGCGATTGTCAAATAAAAATGATTGGTATCATGTTTCATCCAAAGACAACCCAGCAGATTTAATATCACGCGGTGTGTCCATTAAAGAATTACATGATTCTAAAATTTGGTGGACAGAGCCTGATTGGTTCTGTTCTGACATACATTTTACGTTTTATAAGCAATCTAAAAGCTCATAAAGACAAACGAGTAAATAATAGTTTATCTGTTGACGAAATAACGAATGCTCAGAATAAGTTAATATATTTTGCTCAACAAGAATCATTTTTTGACTAATATAAAGCTCTTGCATCTGGTAAAGAAATTAATAGGAAAAGTCGTATTCTGTCCTTAAATCCTTTTCTCGATAGCGAAAAAATAATAAGCGTAGGAGGACGTTTGCAGAAGTCCAATTGTAAATTCGAAAAGAAACATTCTATTATTTTACCTCCAAAACATAAAATTACAAAATTAAGTTTACAATCTTATTTATTTATTTATATTACATCCAACAGTGCGAGGACCAATTACAGGATGAAGAAACAACACTAGAGAATCTTAGAAATTAAATTCACTATGCTAAAGAAAACGTAATATAAATACATATTATTAATATTGCACAAATTTAAGGAAAGTAAGATAAAAATTTATATAACTTATTGTACCTATACAGGTACGTTTACTTACCGACCTACATAACTGATTGTAGTTGTCACACATACAGTATATAGGTGAGAATTTGAGAACATTTGTCCTTGGTGTCGGTAAATAAAACGCATCATTGGTGCGTACTTGAGATCTCGGTATATGAAATTGGAGCTCACTGCAATCAATCCGATTATTCAAAATGCTTTCTAGAAATTTGGTACTGTTATTAATTTGCCTATCTCTCAAGCTATGGGCTGAAAATAACCCTAGAAGAATGTGATTTAGAAAACCGATGCAAGGATAAAAGTGATACGTTTTATAGTGAAGGTACTTCAGAAAATGTCTCTGGACTTGCTCAATTTTATTTATGTGCACATGGTAGCATGGTTGCCATACCACAGAAGCATATTCAAGCTTCGATCGGACCAAGGTTTCAAAGAGTAACTTGACAGTGCTAGTATGGTAAAAGAGCGGCATGTACGAATAACAAAACCTAACTTTTTGTTTGCCACATCAACGGTTCTATCAACATGATCGTTGAAGGTGAGCTTAGAATCGAAATAGACGCCAAGGTCTTTGATCTCAGCTGTTCTGGGCAGCTGTTGTCCATTGATAATGTAATGAAACTCAGTTGTAGTCGTCTATAGAATTGTTACATTGCGGTCCAAAAATGCTTGTAGCTTAAATCCGAGATAAATATTGGCCTCTCAGTTGTAGAAGTTTAGCGAGATCCATAGTGCATGAATGTGTGGCATGTTCTAAGGTAAAGCCAACTTCACAAGAATACCTGATGGGAAATTTACCTTCATTTAGGGTTAATGGTATATACCTTTTCACAACACAGGCATAGACTATGCAGGTCCATTCTTATTAAAAGATCGTACTACTAGAAACGCAAAGCTTGTGAAGGGTTACGTTTGTCTGTTTATATGTCTTTCGACAAAAGCAATGCATCTAGAAGCTGTAACTGATCTTACAACTCAAAATTTTCTCGCGACATTTAGGCGTATTATTGGACGCAGAGGAAAACCACTTCACTTATATTCCGACAATGGAAAACATTTTGTTGGTGCTTCTACTGAGCTTCAGCGCATCTATTCCTTTTTGGAAGATAGTAATGAAAATATTCAAAATTCTTTGACATCACAAGGTATCAACTGGCATTTCATACCCGCGTGTTCTCCAAACTTTGGTGGCATTTGGGAAGCGGGAATAAAAAGTATAAAATATCACTTAAAACGAGTCGTAGGTAACGCACATTTAAGTTTCAAAGATTATTCAACAATATTATTTCAAATCGAGCAAATTTTGAATTCCCGTCCTTTATGTCCTTTAACGTCCGATCCTGATGACACTACTCCTCTGACACCAGCGCATTCTTTGATTGGAAAATCCCTAATTGCGATTCTGGAACCAAGTTACATTGATGTCCCAGAAAATCGACTAAAGAAATGTCAACGCTTGCAACAGCTAATTCAACATTACTGGAAGCGCTGGCACATCGAAGACCTGAACGAACTTCAATGCAGAGTAAAACGGAAGCAGTCATCTCAATCATTTCTGCGGCCTGGATTACTGGTATTGGTCAAAGAAGACAATTATCCCCCTCTGAAATGGCACATAGGGAAGATTGTGAATCTGCACCCCGGCTAAGATGGCATTGTACACGTGGTTAGCGTGTTAGTCAACAATTCGGTTGCACGACGAACAGTCTCCAAGATTTGTGTATTTCCTTTTGAACGTGATAGTGTGGACGGTTTTGATGCCGCCGGTCCTTCGAAAACGACTATTCCTGATGAGTGATTATTATTGGATGCAAATATTGTGCTGTTTCCCGGATGTGAAAAAAAAAAGATGTAGTTTAGAGTAATTAGGCTAAGTTCCTCATATCTCATTAACTATTTGAACTATGTAGATTCAGTTGATTTGAAAATGTTTGTCAACATTCTTCAAGGTGGCTGGCATGTTAGGGCTCATTCAATATTTATGTAAATATCTGAATTATAAAAACTATAAATAATATAAGTTTGCTTAAATAGATTTTCAACAAACCAACAAGATGAAAAACAGGTAACAAGTTGTTGTCATGTAAATGCCGTCACTTTGAAATTCAATAAAGTAAAAAACAACATATAAAAAAAGGTTTATGTTAAAATATTGATTCTGACGCCGCTAAAAGAACCCCAAGCTCCGAGAGCATCGAAGGAGAGCTACCAAGATTGTCCGCAACAAGTGGCGTGGGTATTCATTAGGCCCCCCACATGTAGTATTGTCTTTTCGCTGTTTTTATTAATGCTCTTCTGATTAAATGATGTTCTATGTTTTGTATTGTTATATTTATCGACGATGTCTTGTAATATAGAAATCCATTTATAGTTACCTTGCCAACTAAATTGTTTCCACATTGAATTCTTTAGAGTACGGTTGACTCGTTCCACAATGCTAGCTTTCATACTTGAAAATGAACTGTAAATCTTTACCCATATTGGTTTGAAGATTTTTAGGTGATGTTTTAACCTGAGTTTGTATATTTTTCCAGGCAGTAGCAACATCTTTACTACTTTTTGATTTAACTGGTTGCACCCATACATATTTAGAGAATACATTTGTTACAACTAAGATATATCTATTACCTTTATTATATTTAGCATAAAGAAACTTATCAACCAGATCAGCTCGCCAAAGATCATTAAACCCTTTAACAATTACTCGCCTTCTCTGATAAGGCATTCTTTCTGGTTTTTGAAGTTCTTCTACAACTTGTTTTTTAAGGTCTAACATTATTAGTAATATTCATCTATCAAACACATTATTAATAATTCTCCATAAAAACTCTTCAAAGGTTTTGAACTCGTTGAATGGAATGAAATTTTATCAGGGTTTGAAATTTTCTGATCATTTATTAATAAAGTTACACTGCTAGGGATTTCAGTGCTTATAAAAATTACATTCCTTAATAGGAAGAATATAGCTCTCCCTCCGATCTTGCAATAACTTGTAATTTTTAGTGTTTTTGTTGAAATTACCAATATATCGTAAAACTAAATAATTATAATATAATGCACCGCTCTTTATATCTACTACATTGTAAAGTTTACTAGAATACATAGACGATTCATCCAAAGACTGATACCCTTTTTTAAATATATGTGCTCCAAATTTATCGATTTTCATTATCATTTGAATGTTGAATACATACTAACAAAATTCAGATTTAGCATTACACTCATTGAATAATTTTTGCCTCGAGCAATTCTTCCACAACTGATACAATTTCATTGTGATGGTCGATATGCCCAGCCATTTGAGATGCTATCAATAAAAATTTTACATTTAACCAACCAAGGTCAAATAATAGCCACATATTTCGAATTTGTGGAACCTGAATTTGTTTGGTAGGTAAAAATACAGTTTTCTTTGTTATATTTACCTATTAATCTCCATTGTCATTTTCATTGATTATATTGTGTTGTTCTTAATTTTATTTTATTATTATATAGATTATACAGGGCGTTACTTTGATTAGTACAGAAAAGTTAACCAGGGGTAAAGTTGAACCCCTGAGCATGCCCATTAAGTTAGTTTTTAAAACACAAAAATAAATTAGATCAATATTTTTAATAATAATAATAATAATAAATGCCTTTATTGACGTACCCAAACAGAAAATGCGAAAGAAAACATAGGTACAGGAGTGGCGAGATCTAGCATAATGCTACTCTATCTAACCACTCTGTCTTAAAATTAATTCCTAATTAAACTACCAACTAACTTAACCTAATTTACCATATTATTGGTAACTCTAAGCATAAAACACCTGCATGATTAAATTTGAGAGTTAGTAAAAAAGAAAAACAGTAGTAGGTTGAGTTGAGAAGAATGACAATTGATAAATATCACGTAAACAATACAATAATGTAATCCATGAAGTTACACAAAAATAATGTATGAAAACAATAGCAAAGTAAATAAACATGTAAATAGCCGGAAACGATAAACATAATGTAGCACATTAATCATTTAGTTGCCCTGACCAAATACACTCTTTAAGCTTTCTTTTAAAAGCAGCAGCGGTAGGACAGTTTTTCAGGGAGGGTGGTAACTTATTATAACATTTTACAGCGTTATAGGAAAATGACCTCTAAAAGACAGCTAAAGTGAATCTAGGTAAGTTATAAAACTTGTTGAATCTCGTGGATCTACTATGAACGCTACTCCTCTCTACAAGTTTGGTTTTTAAATATTCCGGCTTACCTGAAAAATTTATCTTATAAATTAATGTGCTCAAGTGAAGAAAGTACCTATCATGCAGCCTTAGCCACTTAGTATCTTCATAAAGCGGTGACACATGGTCAAACTTCCTCAGGTTGTAACAATATCTGACACAAGCATTTTGCAGTTTTTGCAGAGAATCCCTGTCGCGTTGAAGAAGAGCAGGCCAATAAACTACATCACAGTATCCCAAGGTAGACAGTATCAGAGTCTCACACAATTTCAACTTTACGTTGCGACTAAGAATATCTTTAAATAAATAAAGCGATCTCAATTTGGCATAACCCCCCTTTAGTAAATGAGAAACGTGGGTTTGAAAACGAAGATCGTTATCAATGTAAACCCCAAGATTTTTACAACTGTCAGAGGGTGACAAACCGACTCCACCAATCTCAATTCCAAGATTATCATTGTTGTTTATTTCCCTAGACTTTCCAAAAAACACCAGTTGGCTCTTATTTTCATTAAGTTTTAATCCGTGCGCTAGAGATATAGAGAAAATAGTGTTTAAGTCGTCATTTATATATCTAACAGCATGATCGATATTATCACATCTAAAAGTAAAGTATAACTGTAAATCGTCAGCATATTGATGGGACTGAACATGATTTAAACACTTTCCAAAATCAGCAGTATACAGGGTGATTCAGGAGGAAATGTCAATATTTTAGGTACGTATTCGGGGACCCAAAATAAACATAAAAGTTCCTATAAACATGGGTCCTATTCCCGGCCTTTACCGAAATACAGGGGTAAACAACATTCAATTTAAGGTTTTTATTACATTATTTATAACAGGTAGGCTAGGTTTTGGGTGATTCAGGCGGAAATTCCTGTTGCTTAGCAATAGTAGACCTTAATCCTCTGGATTATTGTCTTTGGGGGTGGTTTAAATCATTGGTATATTCAAGTAAAGTAAACACTAGAGATGCATTACTCGATCGAATAATAAATGCAGCAGCAACTATAAGAAACAGGCCCGTATCCATTCATAGAGCGACCCGAGCTATTCACCAAAGAGCTGACTTATGTTTAGAAGTAAACGGTGGCATTTTTGAAAACTATAAAACCTAGCCTACCTGTTATAAATAATGTAATAAAAACCTTAAATTGAATGTTGTTTACCCCTGTATTTCGGTAACGGCCGGGAATAGGACCCATGTTTATAGGAACTTTTATGTTTATTTTGGGTCCCCGAATACGTACCTAAAATATTGACATTTCCTCCTGAATCACCCTGTATATAGTAAAAAGTAGGGGTCCAAGTTTTAATTGCTATTTGCTGATAATGGGGAACTTAAACATTTTTTTTATTTTTTTAATACACTTCCCCCAAAAATTAACGCACCACCCAAAAAATACCCAAAAGTTTAAAGTAAATTTTTGTCAAAACCAATAGTCCGATTTGGACGAATTTTTTTTTTTAATGATAGGTTGTCTCTTCCAGAACGTTGGTGTACTAACTGTATTTGCATAGAAACCTCTTTTTTATAAATACCGGGTGTCTCAAACTTTTGGGTATTTTTTGGTGGTGCGTTAATTTTTGGGGGAAGTGTATAATTGCCTATCTATAGAAAGAGCACATACCAAATATCAGCCCTCAAATCACAATATTTAATTAGCCATAAATAATTAAAGTTGTGACTGCAAGCTAATAATTTGAAACGACACGAAAACCGCGGGAATGGTTGTGACGTCACACCGCTCGATCGATCGGAAGGCAGTGACAGGAGTGACAGCTACACAGAATTAGAGAAGGAAGAATGGAAATTGAACGTTAAAATAAACAGTTTGGAGACCCATTTCCAGAGGGATCTGATGCAGGTCAAAAATAAGAACCCCCTAAAAGTTTAAATTTAACAAGCACTTCTTTAACCGAATATTGAGGCCCCAGAACTAGTAATTCATAGGTCCCGGGTTCAATCACAGAAGAAGTTTTTTTTAATTATCACTGCATTCTACCTCTTATATTTATCACTGATTATCATTTTTAGTAATAATTGGACAATGGTTATTATGAAGATTATTACTTACAATCTACTCCATAGTGTATTTAATTTCAAAGTACTTACCTACCTAATATAAAATTGTCAGTAGCAGGAAAAATTTAATACATTGCTGGATGCGTAAGTTCTTTTTGGCCTCGGAGAGAGTTTTAAGACCCTCGGCAACACGGGCGTTAAACAACCTCCTCGGCCAAAAAAGTGCGCTTACGCATCTTGCAATGTAAATAACTATTTAATACAGCACACTCTTTTCAAACATTATCAACAATATCAAGACTGGGACCACCACCAACAAGCTACTTAAATATTTAAAAAACTTTAAAAAATCATGAAAAACGGAAAATTTATTTTTGAGTTTTTTTAAGAAATAACTTCATAGGCGTGCTCTAGGGGTGGAACTTTACCCCTGATTAAATTATAATAATTTCTGTACTAATCAAAGAAACACCCTGTATTTATAAGTATATTTGCACTTTCCTGTTTGCAAATAAAAGCAGGTGCACTCAATAATTTTTTGACAAATTGTCTGCAAATGTTACATCTTCTGTTAACCCTTGCTATGGTCCCTTGTTTGCCTGTCACAGGATTTACCAGTGTTACTTACTAGTGAGGCACTAAATAAAACATATGTAGCTAATATTACTTAGACCTGCCAAAATCTGTTTAAAACGTCAATTTGCGTGTCATACAGGGCCTTCGCTAGGAACTAAGTTACAGCCTATGTAAGAAATCAAATGGCGGTGATAACTAAGATGGTAATCGAAACAAATGAACCATATACAGCATTCTGGCACACATTTCAAATTTTAATTTATTTTTAGCGCTGATTACCAAATTTTCAAATATACTATACATTATTAGTTGAACTCATTAAAACTTTGAACGGTTAGTTAAAAATATTATTGTATTCACCCTATATTTGCAGGAAGCAATCTCCAGAAACGAAGCAACGAGACAGTCGTATGCTAACAGTGGATATGGCTCAGCGCAATCTTATGATACGTCTTATCAACGGCTATATGATGAGCTTAATAGAAATCTGACCAGGCAACTCCAAGAGTTCCAATATGATTCATCTTCTGGCTACGGATCGTCGGCATACAACGATGGCTTCGACGAGGCACAGCTGGCACAGCTCAGGGCTCAGCTGCAGCAGGACCTCACCAGTCAGTTACAGCAGGGATTGCAGCAATCATATAGAACAACTTCTTCATACAGTGCACATAGTTCCAGTTCTAGCAGTAACCATGCTGGAGGTGCTTATAGAGCAGATACAGGTACAGAGTTTTTAAATTGACAGTAGTTAATAAATTCAGATTCAATTTCCAAAAATACAACCACTGCAGATAATAAAGTTTGCATAACCCCTTATACTGAAAACCGATTAAAGGTAGAAGGCAATTTGTTTGCAAGATATCATTGGTAACTACATTAATTTATTATAAGTAATGTCTTATACGAGCCCTGTCTCAGTGAAATTGGCTCAACCATTCAAAATATCAAATTTATGAATTTATAGCATGTCGAAGCAGACGTTTTTGAAAATGTGCTATTTTTTTTGTTTCTTTACAGATTTTAGAGAATGTTTAAAAACATTTTTAGATATATTTAGTGTTCAGATGGTTGTTTTGTATAATAATTTGATTGTAACAAAATAACGACGAAAACAGCTTAAGTTAGATAGTCGCTTTATAGAAGTTTAGTAGGTGGCTCTGAAATAAATCACAATATTTGACGTTTCAATAAGTTTAAATAAGGCGTTAGTGGCATTTCACAACATATTTGTGCATTCATGGTTGTTGACAAATAAAAATGTCTAGTTGTAAGGCTGTTTTTGAAGAAATAAGGAATGTTATAATTCACTTGCATTCAAAAGGCAAATCTGCTACGCAAATGGCAGACATTGTTAATTTATCACGAGATACAGTGCGAAATATTATTAAACTTTACAAAACTACTATATCCGTTGTTCAGAAGCAGAGACATGGGAGTCGGCCACATTATTCTGACACAAATTTAAGGGCTCTCTGAGAAGGATTATCGTGCAAAATCGTCGGGCTAATTATGGACAATTGAGTTTTATGGAATCAGGCAACAGATGTTTTTCAAGGGCAACTTGTCACAGGGCTGCCCGAAAACTTGAGTTTAAAACTTAGAAGGTAAGCCCGAACTTTTGGATTGTTTTCCCGTTTTCAATTTTACGATGTGTAGGCAAAGGAAAAGCCTTTACTAACAAAGAGGCAGAAGAAAAATAGACTTTTGTATGCAAAAGAGCACAGAGCTTGGTCTCAGCATCAATGGAACTCAATTATATGGAGTGATGAGGCTAGATTTGAAGTTTGTGTTGGTGATAGTCGAAGCCGAGTCATTAGAACTAAAGGAGAAGTGTATTACTTAAGAAGAAAGTTAAGTTTCCGTCCTCCGTGATGATTTGGAGATCCATGTCAGCTAGAGGGGATTACACTTTGTAGATGGCATCATGAACGCTGAGAAGTACATTAACGTCTTTCAAAATAATTTGAAACTAAAAATTGAAGAACAGTGTTAAAATATTGAATGTATCTTCCAACAAGATGACGCCTCTTGTCATACGGCTAAAAAAGTGAAACATTGGATGTTAGAAAACAATATTTCACTTTTAATCAATCAATCTTTCGCCGATTGAAACATTATGGCATATAATGAAGAAGAAGTTTGCGATCACAACCCGCAAGAACCGTTCCAGAGTTGCATGCTCGTCTCCCAGAAATTTGGAATAGTTTCACTCTTGATGATTGCCAAACATTAGTTAAAACTATGTTGGCACGTATCGAGGCAGTAAATAAGTTGAAAAGGCGATGTAACGCAGTGGTAATTTTCTATTTAACTTTTGTCTATTTTCTGTTTATTGACATTAGGAATTTTTTTTTTAAATTCTGTGTTAGTTTAAATATATATAGTATAATTATATGTCAAAAGTGGATAAACGTTTCCTATATGATTACAATAATGTGTTGATTTTAATAAATTTTCTGTTAACACGATAAATTTCTTAAAAAACATATTTTTATTAGTTTGGGCCAACTTCACTGAGACAGAGCTCGTATGATGCTAAATGGGGATTTAAAATGGGAAGAAAAAATCACTCAAGCCCGTCTGATATTCAGAAGGGATGTTAAGTGAACCCGAATGAAGCTTCCATTCAAAAGACCGACGATTAAGATATGACGCAAGCTCTTGGTGGCTTTTTGAAAATGCAAGAAAACGCCATTTTGAAATACTCGAGTGCGTCAATTTTTATTATATTTTCTTCAGACATAAATCTATTTATTTTAATTATGTAAACACTTATGTTATACAATTATGTAAACACGTATGTTATACAGGGGGGGGGGCCATTAGTGTGTGGATGGAAAATTGGGGATATATCGTTGCACATTTTTAAAGGTTAGGCCCGCTGCAAAGTGTAGGGCACTTAAGGCCACACGGATCGATAATCATATACAGGGTATTACGATACAAAGTTGTGCATTTTTAAATGGAACGCTCTATATACATATATTATTGCATATTTGGATTGACCGGACAATTTTAGTGTGACTATGTAAAAAGGAGTTGTTCAGGAACAGCCGAATATCTCCAAAACCATAAAACATAGAAAGCCTTGGTTTTGCTCCATTGTTAACCATGAATGCTTAAAGCTAAGGTATCACAATGGCACTCCTCGTGTTGACCCAGTAATTATTGATAGAACCTGGACCGACGCTATATTAAAGACCCGAGCATGACATCATATTTCATTGTTGTTTTATGGACTGAGGTGACAAAACAAAAAAAAAACTCACTATCCTCATATTTAGTTTTAAACTCAAATAGGTGTGCGGTGAAATAATGAGTGTTTTGTTCGTATTTCCAAAAAAATACAATGCAGTGTAATACGTTCGCGGCTATCGTGAAAAAACAGTGGAGTTTTCCAAAAATTTGTTGAAAGACGATCCCTCAAATACTGTGAAAAAGCGATACGTCTGGCAACGCTGCACATGGGGAATGGCGGGGAAGCGGTAGAGGTTCGTGTTGATACCCGGCAAGGTGATAGATGCCTGGCTGTGGCATCGTAATTAGGGGTTTTATTAGCATTTTTAAAAAAATTATTTCTGACGTTAATATGCACTTTAGAACAATTTTAATTGCAGGCTTGTAACAAGCGCATTTTTTCCTACCTGCCCTTAAAATTAATGTACTGATGACCAATACACCCTGTAGTGTTGGTCCAGATCGAGGGGGTAACCACTCAGTAAAAAATGTACCAGTATTTTACACGATTTCGCAAATATTTAAAAGATTGCACGGGATTTCTACGGATTTCGCGGGATTTCGCATGATTGCGCAGAATATTTCATGATTTTGAAGGATTTCCTGTGATTTCGCAGTAGTTTATTTGATTTCCGCAATCAAATTTTTGTAAAATTAAATAAGTACATTTTTATGAACTGTCATAGAATGAGGGGGTAACAACGAGGTTAACTTCGTCTTATGGAAATCATGGAAATATTCGGACATGTTTGAATGTGTAGATGTAGATAATATTTTAATAATAATTTGTGGTGAGCATGCGCGTTGGACGTATAGAGTGCAATATGCCACGTAAGTGACAAAATATCAGACCATTTGATATTGGAGGTTATGTGACAGAAATAACAACACAAATCAATTTTACATGATGTATTATCATAGTCTGGAAAATATTGAAATAAAAAGATGGAATAAGCGAACTTTTTCGCTCTCAGATTTTTTTATATAAAAGTGTAGGTTTTGAGGTCACAAAACATATGTCACGCAACCACCAGCAACATACAACGTTTTGAGATATAGACATAAGGATATATATGATTTTTCGCGTTTTTCTACCAAAAACTGCCAATATCTCAAAGATGCATCTTTTCGAAAAAAAGTTTCAAATAAAAGTAGTTCAAAATTAAATTTCCTATAAAATTGCTCCTATCAAAAATTTCGATTTTCCCAAGCGTTTTCCCGTAAAAGCGGAAAACCCGTATGCATAATTTAAAATGCATATAAATATATATGCGGTTTTTCTGCCTTTTGAACAAAAAATATAGAGGGAGTTCCATTCTGCAGGGTGTCAAAGTTGAGCAAAATAGGAATTTTAAAGGCATCTGCAGAGTCAATTGTGCCATGGAATGCTCTCAAAACAGTTGAATAATCAATAGGACCACTCAAGCTGTTGGTGTGCAAAGGTCCATTGCAAAATATACAGAGTGTTTTTATCCGTGCCATCTCAAATTACTGAATTTTTGGAACTTTATACAGGTCAAAAATCGAATATATCAAAACCGCTCCACACACTATAAATGAACTAAATCTAAAAAATACAGAAGGCCAGTCAGTTAAGTCCATATCAGTTAAGGTTGGCTGGTGTGCCACAACGGGAAAAGCACAGAAAATGTATCATCTTAGACAGTGACTTTGTTGAGAAAGGTCCAATAATTTAAATTGTTTTTCTCGTTGTTTTTATTTGTTAGTTGGCAGTTTGTAAAGAAATACATTACTTTTTTGTTTATCAATATTTTTTCCAGCACTGTTGATCTGTATAAGTATAGGTATCATAAAATTTCAGAATTTTGAGATGGCTCAGAGAAAAATACCCTGTATATTTTTGTAGTAAATATTTTCACACCATCATTTTGAGTGGTCCTGTCGACCATTCAACTGTTTTGAAGGGATTCCATGGCACACTTGACTCGCCAGATGCCTTTAAAATTCCTATTTTGCTCAACTTTGATACCCTGCAGAATGGAACTCCCTGTATATTTTTTATTCAAATTTGGTATATTGGGGTTCTGAGATGTACTGATTAACGCTGTGGGGTCAGATTTTAAATAAAAAAATCGCTAAATAGTTATCATGAAAATCGGGGGTAGGTATAAAAAAATCGCAGCCGGCTCTGGATTTGCATTTTGAAAATGGCAGGAAGGTCAAGAGAAGCAGTTTTTGAAGGCCTTTCAAACAAAAAAAGTTTAGGCGATTCTCTTTAAAAATGAAGATTTTACGGATTTGTTGAGATTTGTACAGTTTTAGAGTTGGACACCCTGTACATATACAGTGTGTCCCATTTTGATACTGGACACCTCAGAAATATATGAAGGACAAGGAAAACAAATGGTCTCTATTTTTTCTTGGTAGTACCAAGGGAGAGTATCTCATAGGCCTCATAGTAGGCCTAGCCATTTAAAATTTTGCGAATCTACTCAGTTCTTCATTCTGAACAAGTTTTCTTAATAATATTTTGTCATAAAAAAATCCCTAATAGGGTTTCTTGAAAATTAGCTATTTTAAAAAATCATAGCAAGCCATGAAATAATTACCCCATCCAAATACCACCGCCTATCTCAAAACGCTCTATGTTGCTGGTGGTTGCGTGTGTGACAACAGTGAAAAGTGGGGTGTCAAACGAGGTGTCAAAAGGAAATTTGAAAATTCATTTTCTCGGAAACTACGTACGGCCTCAAGAAACTGAGGTCAGATTCGAGTTCAGGTACCTCGAAAATAGGGGGGTGGCCAAAATTTCGAGAAATTGGGGCGGTGCATACAGTACTTTCCATAATTACCATACTCGATATCATATTATGTATAGACGACACTGCTAATACCAGCCCTAATATCACTTTTTGAACACCTTTTAATTTGAAAATATCGTGAGACAGCCTGTATTTTAGCCTGTATCCTGTATCACTGTGGTTGTCGGCGTTATCGCATTAAATTCAATCATTAAATCAACATAATACTATAGAGGCTAAAACTTACCTTATAATGAGATACACTATTATTCACAACGACTCACAATTCACACCAAATATGACCAAACAACAATATCACTTATTTTTTTATCTAGGACTAGGAGTCGGCATCAGCGCAGCGGCGTGGCGTTCTAAAATAAATGTCGTGTCGTGTGCGTGTGCCCGAGCGCGAGCCGAACCGGACCGAATGTCTCCGATGCCTCGGGATTTCACAGAGGATTTCGCGGATTGCGGCGATTTCGCAGTTGATTTCGCGGATTGCGGGAGGATTTCCGGAATTGCGGCCGAAAATGTACCCGTATTTCGGAGAGTGGTTACCCCCTCGGTCCAGATAGAACTTAGACATTTTCGATCGTGGATAACTTGATTTTTTTTTTTTTCAAATGGAACTACATATATTTTTATTGGTTTGCATACAACGTCCTATTAGCTTCAAAATGATGTAAAGTTATGGCTACCTATCATCAATCATTTAGGAAAAAAAAGTTATTGCTTTTTTGCTCGAAACTTAGATTATCTTTAGCCATAAAAACAATAAAATGATTGCTAAAGCCTTGAAATCATCGTCAATAGCAATGTCAGTCATTATAAGCTTTTTCTGTCACTAGTCATGTCGGCTAATTAAATTTCAATAAAAAATTCGTGATTTTTCTACAAGAGAATTAACAGACATTTTTAAATTTGTAGGATGCCATAAAAATAATTGTTTGCTGGCCAGTCATGCATACAAGGAAAGATATCCGGAGAGAAGACCTCCCAGAGAAGAGTCCTTTAAAAATGTGTTAGAAAGATTTGCGTCTACTGGTGGTGTCAATTATAGCAAAAATAAAAGACAACAAAACGTCACAAACGAGAAAAATAAATTTCGGGTTTTATTGTTGGTGGTTAAAAATCCCCATGTAAAGTTCATGACAATTAAGTGTTAATTTAGGAGTTAGCCGGACGGCGGTGCAAATATTATTGACAAAAAATAAGTTCCACCCATACCACATACAGTTGCACCAAGAGCTGAAAGATCAAGATTTTCAAAATAGAATTAATTTTTGCATTTGGATTTAACAACAATTAAATCAGAATGAAAATTTGTTACAAGAAATATTGTTTACCAATGGATGCACCTTTCATCGCAATGGCTTTGTGAATAGGCACAATTTTCATTATTATGCAGTTGAAAATACACATTATTTTCGATTGCACACCCAAGAAAGATGGTCAGTGAATGTCTGGGCAGGGATAATTGGCAATTCAGTTGTTGGCCTTTTTTTCTTCGATCATACTTTAAATGCCAACACTAATGGGCCACCCTGTATATATACTGTAGGTAATCTCTTTCTCTGATAAATTTACAAATGATAAGAAAAATAAGAGGAAAAAATTATGGCCGAGGTTAATAAAAAATATATTTTTAAACTTTTTCATAGTTTTATTGATGGGTATACCCCGATTACTGTAAGAAGTCCCGATTTTGTCAGATGACATTCTCCACAAAATCCCTAGGAATTTTCTGTTAACCATGGGTATACCATTGGTATATGCGTCGCAACCAGTTAATGACGTCACTCATTGATTTATGATATGAAAAGTTACCCAAGTGATACGAAAAAAAGAACATAATAAAATAAAAACCCTATTGCAATCACAATTATACCGCTACAAATAAAAATAACTATGACTACAACTCATTTTAATAATAATTTCAAACGTGATGGAAACGCTTTCATTTTGGTTTTTTGGTATAAGCAGATACTTGCGCTGTGTCTATGGTGCGTACTCAGACAAATTTTATTTCGGTGTTGTGCAAGTGACAGTGAAGGTTTTCCACATCTTTCAAAAAGGTTCAAACTTTGGGCAGTGAAAATATTCACGGGTTTTGTACGTTTCGTGAGTTTCACCGTCGTCTGTTTTGTTCTTGTTTGTGTTATTAGTAGTTATTCATTGTGCAAATGGGCTCGTTACTGACCTGGACTTATGACCCGGTTGCATTTTTTTCTGCACTGATGCCAATTTAGGATGGCGAAATTACCAATTGACAGTCCCAGTAAGGACTTCTTAAAATAATTTGACTATAATAACTTTACAGAATTCACAAAAAATTAAAAATTTGATTCACACAACTTAAAACACAAACAAACAAACCAGAGCATTGTACATATAATACCACGAATCCTGTGATTAGCTGTGATGGCGTCATGGCTGGCATGTGGAGACGGTGTGAGAGATAGAGTGAATATGAGAGAGAGGCACGGAGTGGGGAATACATGTTTTACTGCAGCTGCATGCGGTAAACTTTATTGACGATTTTTTTTACTTTGTATCGGCAGATTATATTTTTTCCATTATCCTAGAATTATTTCCTTCAAAGTAAAAAAAAATACCGCGCTATACCCCGATTACTGTAAGAAGTCCCGATTTTGTCAGATGACATTCTCCACAAAATCCCTAGGAATTTTCTGTTTACCATGGGTATAACATTGGTATATGTGTCTCAACGAGTTGATGACGTCACCCATTGATTTATGAGTTACCCAAGTGATACGAAAAAAAGAGCATAATAAAATAAAAACCCTATTGCAATCACGATTATACCTCTATAAATAAAAATAACTATGACTAAAACTCATTTTAATAATAATTTAAAACGTCATGGAAACACTTTTGTTTTGGTATTTTGTAATAATCAGCTGCTTTTGGCAGCGTCTAGAGGCGGACTCAGGCAAATTTAGCTTCGGTGTGTCAAAGTGACAGCCAAGGATCTCCAGATCGTTCAAACTGGTTCAAACATTTGGTAATGAAAATATTCCTGGGTTTTCTACGTTTCGTGAGTTTTACCGTCATCTGTGTTGTTCTTGTTCGTGTTACTTTTCGTGTTATTAGTGCAAATGGGCTCGTTACTGACCTGAACTTATGACCCGGTTGCATTTTTTGCTGCATTGATGCCAACTTAGGATATCGAAATTACCAATTGACAGTCCCAGTAAGGACTTCTTAAAATAATTTGAGTATAGAGAATGTCGAGGCAATGTTTTTTTTGCAAGTTTGTGATCGCCCCTACGTCATGTTCAAGTTGTCAGATTATTGAAATGCATACTTTTCAGCATGTAATTAACCCATAATAGCCTAATCTGACCCGCTCAAGTATTACCAACTATCGATTTTTTTACTATCCTGATTGACTGATTATAGTGGAGGTACTCAACAGGATGCAACCTATCCCCCATATGTTAATTTGCCATGCTTGAGTAAATCCCAAAATCCCCTATTGGGCTCCCCTACTATTATCTAGATATACTTGTTTATTTCCTACTCATATAAAACATTCGAGAACTCAATTATAATGAGAATTCGACCAAAATAACAGAAAATTCATTTTTTCTTCCATATATTAGGTACGTACGTTTCAGTATTTTTCACATTACCATTTTCAGATATTTCTCAAAATAAAAACAATACACAGGGTGATTCACTTTTAAATACCGAAAATTTAAGAATCGATAAAACATGAAAAAATAATGCGAGTTTTCTATATAAACTTAGTTCGTTTGGGCCTTAGTTTTCAAGATACAGGGTGATCAAGTTTTGAAAAAAAAATTGTTTTAATTTTTTTTTCTTCGTAAATAGTAGATATCAAAACTAAATTTAGTACACAAAATACATGAATATAGGACTATAAAAGTACAAAATATCACGTTTTAAAATTTACCAGTGGCGGAGATGTGGGTAATTGGTCTCAATAATTCGACAAAAAAATAGTACGGCCCTGTACAAAATAAAAAAGAAACGTATTTTTGAATAGACCATTCAATGGGGTTGTTGCACTAAGTTAAAATAAAGGTGTAAACTTCTCTTTTCTAAGCGAGAAAACTATTTTTTCTTCCTGTATTCAAGTTTTATTCAAATACAATTTGTAACAAAGCCGCTATTGCATTTTAAAATATAAGTTTCCAACAGTGACGTCATTAAGCGGCTTTCTAGGTATTTTAGTATTGTTTCGTCGACAAATTGGTAGTTGCAGTCAGTAAAACGTCATTCAGGACAGTTGTCAGCTTGTATGTATGTTTTTTGGTTAGTATTTTTCAAGGATTCCCAAAAATCTCATGAAATGTCTCACAATGACGGAACTGATCAACAGGTGAAACAAAAAAAGAATGGTTATAATTTGATTTTTTCCACAAAAATCCTCGCAAAAATCATAAGTTTTTTGTCAACGGAACCAGATAACCATTGTTGCTGAAGGAAGCACCAACATTTTGAACTAAAAATATCTAACTTTTCAAAAAGCCGCTTGATGATGTCGCATAAACAGAAAATAATTATTTCTGGGCTTAGATAAACTCAAAATGAAAAATCCAAAAATACGGGTCCGATATTTTTGTTCATAGATTTCATTTTTATAATAACAAAAATAGGTGCAACTTCCCCATTCTAAGCAAAAAATGTCTCTTGGCATTTTTTCTTAAATTTGGTCATTTCTGGGTAATTGTAATGTTTGTGATTTATACACATAGGGGCAAACAAATTTTTAATTAATGCAAAACTAGATTAATTTCTCTACTATTCTCTACTATTCAAGTTTTAGAAATATTCCTCTTTTAAATTTTTAAAATACAAATGCAAACATTGTCAGTTGGTGTTTTCCAGTAGGAAGGCAAACGAATTAGTATGAGAGCCGGCCACATGATTTCAACTCTCATAGGATTATTGAATAAGATGTTGTGTAAAATGTAGAAAGTACATTTCTTTACTTGAAGCGAGTAGGTTGCCTCAATTAACATGGGCCCGATCATTGCTATTCAAAGAAGTTGTGGTTAATTTTTAGGCAAATCTCCTCTCATATGATTACCTATAGAACAAAATAGGAAAGAAGGCCCATGGAGCAGCAATAAAAAAAGGGTCCCTTAGTCCTTCAGAAATCAGATAGGCGTATTTTCGGGACCCCGAAAATCCCCCGCTGTTAAATACGGTGCGAAAGACGGGGACAAGTCTGGACCTCAGGGACGCGAGTTGTGTGCGAAGTCCCGCTATACAGCCAGTGCCATATACCGATATACCATTTGATGTACAGGAAAAAAATTTCAAATGCGTTTCTCGGGAGATCTGACAGTATGGCGAGATGGCCAGAGAACGGGTCAACATATTTAACGAAACTTTTTCAGGTAAATTATTTCCCTTTTTCGAATTATTAAGGACTTTCGGCGAAAAAATGACCTGCGTAGGTGGGACGCATCTTGTTTACGTGATTGGTCGGCATTTCCTGTCACCTAAAAGCCAAAGTCCGAAAACTGTCAGAAATTGCCCTTTTTCGCCGAGCTACAGCTAAGTTATTTCGGCTCGGGGCTCTGGGGTCTGAATTTTTAAAGCTTCCCTCAAGTCTTCATGTGAGGTGCATATGCTTCTGGTGCCCCTGAAAAATAAAAAAATGAGAAAAAACACGCAATTTCTAAGAGCGGTTCCTTAGGATTTCCCATCAATTTTGCTAATTCTACAGCCGTTCCATTTCTCAAAACTTGAAAATCGGGAGTAGCGAAATTTGGTTTCTTTGCGTACTGGAGGAAATTAAGAAATTTACCAACTCCTTCGGTTTTTAGAACGGCACTTTTCGAATTTATCAAAAGACTTTTGCGAAAAAGTACCTAGTAAATATGTTCGTGGGACGGGTTGTACCTATTAAAAAATTAAGCTTAACCACAACTTCTTTAAATAACAATGATCGGGCCCATTACATCTGAGGCAACCTACTCGCTTCAAGTAAAGAAATATACTCTCTACAGTTTACACAACATCTTATTCTATAATCTTATGAGAGTTGAAATCATGCGGCGGGCTCTTGGACTAAATACTGCGTTTTACGATTCTTTGGGTAGGTAGAAAAAACAAATGGTCATATAAAAGTTTTGAATCTTTTGTACCTCCCGTATACAAAAAAAAGCATTGTTAACAGATAGAGCTATCAAACTTTCACATTACAAAATAGATCAAACAATTAAATATGTTTTAGAACAAAATATATACCCAAAAAAATTTTTCAACCCAATTATTAAAAAGGAATACTCCAAATTTATAACAATTCCTTATCAATAAAAACACTAATAATAATAATAAATATATTTCTCTACCCAATTTGTGAGAGGTGTTTCTGAAAGTCTCCAAAAATTACTATCAAGGTATAATATATATGTTGCACATAAACCTACAAATACCACTAAATATTTATTTATAAATCTTAAACCCAAAATTGATAATAAAAATAAATTTAATCTCATTTACAAAATCAATTGTGATGATTGTTCTTCCTACATTGGACAAACCAAACAATATTTACATAAACGTATTTACAAACACCAATACAATATTAGACATAATAACATCGATTCTACCGCTCTCTGCAAACACGCTCTTGAAAATGTACACTCATTTGATTTTTCCAACCCAGAAATTTTGACTTTTGAAAGTGATTATATTAAACGAAATGATCTTGAAATGATTAACATAAAAAACATTCAAATTGTAACAATTATAGAAATGACATAAATAATTTATCTAAACTTTAATTTAACTATCTTAGTTTATAAAAAACTATGCCTAAGAAAATTTAAAAATTGTTTTTCGAAATCACTGTATAGGTATTGCTCATATTTTTTGTTTCGCCTGACGCTCGAACTTTGTTTTGTTTTTTCTACCTACCCAGTGAATTGTAAAATGCAGTCCAAAAGTCGGCCACATGATTTCAACTCTCATAAGATTATAGAATAATATGTTGTGCAAAAAAGTAGAAAAAAATATTTCTAAAACTTTAATAGGTGGGTGAAAAGCTCCCCTTTTTTATGTAACATGACATCATGTACTTAATTCGTGAGTATAACTTATTTTTTCGACTTTGTTATCTGTGTGTAATAAATAACATTATTTTTGTAAAAAAAACTTGTTTGTCTTCTTATATAACTATCTTGTATGTCAATTTTATATAATGTTCTTATTTTGAGAAATATCTGAAGATGGCAATCTGAAAAATACCGAAACGTACGTAATATATGGAAGAAAAAATAAATTTTCTGTTATTTTGGTCGAATTCCCGGTTTAATTGAGTCTTCGAATATTACCTAAGAAGAAAAAAAGAATAGGTTGTTTGTATTGTTTTAGGCTATGGCCAGTACCGAACAGGAGGTGTCTACCCTTCGGAAGGAGAAGACTGCCTAGGGGATGACAGTAATTCTTACGGGAATCTCAGAATGAAAAGATCGGTTTACAGCCCTTACAGGAGCAGGCCCTTGGGCCTTTCTGGAACTGCAGCATCTAATTATGGATACTACGGCACTGGTGGGGGCACTTATGGACCAAGTAGCCACTCTGGAGGTATTATTATATTGTAATAATTACTTTAGAGGTAATAATAAATCATTTTAAATATGTAATAAGTACAGTAATTATTTTCAGCCCATTTATTAATAATATAGTAATTCCTTGATCGTTAAAAATAGCCATCAAATTGTTCCAAATCAAAATGAAATAGACCTATAAAATTTACACCAGTTGTTTAAAAACAGATTTTCTTTCCAAAACAGAGATAAGTACATCTTTATCAATGAGTAAATCTCTACAGAAAATTATAGAAACTGTAATACACTTCTGTTACTTTTGTGATTAATCCAACGCAAGTTATGAATGGAAATAAATAACACCTAATGTACTACAGACTAACATTATTTATATTTTTGAGCACTTGGTTTCAAAATACCTCTTTGAAAACTCTATCTAACCCTTTTATTTTTATTTACTTAAGTTGTTGGGATTTAAAAACTTCACTATGACACAAAATTTCAGAATAAAAGCAGATATAAAAATGTTTAGTAGAAAAAGTTGTGAATGCCACCAGACGTTGGCTAATTAAAATAGAATGTTGATTCACAAGTATGTATTTACCAATAATTGCAAAAAAAATGCAAAAAGTATGGCAATTATTCTAAAATTTTGTGATAACCTCATGTAATTACAACTTTCACTAATAACATTTTTTGATATATCATACATGAAAAAGACACAAACAAATAGATGTGTAACAAATTCCATTAGAAAGTTTTGAAAGTTTTAGTTTTGACCAAACTAGACGAAATAAGTTAGGAATGTTGTGGTTTTTCCGAAATAAAAATATCCAGGAACAAAATTATTATAGGTGAATGCTTCCTTATAGTTTCTAGAAACAGATTTATTCACAATAAAAATTTAAATGTAAAAGTTCCTTTATCACCGAATCGGTTCGGTTCTCAGTCTATAATAATTCTCACCCCCACAATACTACAAACTAGGAGTACCCCAGAAGCAACTGAATGCTTGTGCGAGGGAGGGGGGCAATTACTATTATTTTGTTGTTGCATTCGCTCAAGCACTATGGGAAACCCTAGAAAACCATAGTAATCCCAGCCAGATTTTATTCATCTTAACTTAAATGACATCTGTTCTTGTTGTGGAACCAGGAATAAACGCATTTATTGCAGGAAGGCACTAAATAACGGCGAAGAGAAACAAAAATGCATGTTACCTGTTTTTATCGACAAGTTTTTTTTAACATTAGAAGTTCAATGAAGCCCTTTTTCTAGGGTGCCAATTAAAGTTTTTTTGGACTTGTTTCTCAGCAAAACCACAATATCCCTTATTTTGACCAGTTTATGTCAAGATAATCATGATCCTAAAAAATATCTTCCCTTTTTCTAGTATATAACAATGCCGCTGACTCGTGGCCAGTTTCACAAAACCAAGTAGAAAATCACTCGGGCACTAATAGAGTTCATACTGGAGATGACCAAGCGGTTGTTAGTAGGACTGGGCAAAATGACCGGACAACTTCTTCTGATTTAACTCAACAATCTGAAAGCCAAAACTTTGGCCAAGTAGAAGATGATTCTGATATTAGAGCTCACACTGGAAACTACCAGGAAATTGGGGGCCCTGGACGACACCGTGTTTCCATAGGATCACAGCTGGAGGAGCAAACAGATAACTTTGATTTAAGCCAACAAGTTGAGAATCAAAATTTTGGTGGAGTGGAAGATCACTCAGACTCAAGACTCACTGCTAATTACCAAGCAATTGGAGGTCCTGTACCCATAGTATCACAACCTGAACTGCAGGGAAGCAACACTGACTTGACTCAACAAGCTGTAGATGACGGTTTTGGTCGAACCAGTGTGGAAAGCCAACAACAAATTGAAGATGGACAAAAAGAAGATGAAACTGATTTGACTCAACAAGTTGAAGATGGAAGTTTTGGAAGCATTGACCTGGGATCCCAGAGAAGTCCGTATAATAAGCCCACAAACAGACCAGCAACAGCAAGTTTCTCTAATTCTATAAATAATCCTACTTCTACAACAATATATCCTTATCTGTCAAATCAATTAGTAGGACAACTGGAACAGAATTTTGACACACAACATGAAGAAGACACTAGATTTGGCAAACCCCAGCAAGGAAATCAGCAGAGTCAGTATAGGCAAAGCCAACAACTTGGGCAACAACCAATCAGTGAAATAGATAATACTAACTTCGTGCAGCAAGTAGAAAACGACGATTTCGGAAAATTACAAATTGGACCCCAAAACAATCCTAAGGCAAATGACTTATCCGGGTATGATCCAATGTATATTTCCAATGCTAACATACAGTTAAACAGTGCGGATTCATTTAAGCCTCTGCAAACGCCAACTCAAACTAAGATTACCAAGCAACTGGAAGATAAACTTACAAGACAAATCGAAGAAGCATGTAAACAATTATTGACTAGCACTACATCTCAACAAATTTCTTACCAAAGAATGTTAAATGAATTGAATAGAAACATTTCCAGTGAAATCAGAAACCTTCAGCAAGAAGGTTACAAATTTTCTGTGAATTTTGATGACCAACAGACCTTAGAACTACAACAACAACTTCAATACAAGTTGAAGGCACTGTTGCAAAGTAATATTCAGAAAGTATATGGCCAAAGACAAAAGTCTATTGGTCAGGAATTGGAAGATATTGATTTGTTGCAGAAGCAAGAAAGTAATTCATTTAACAACTGGAATAAACCAAATCAAAACAACAAACCAGTGGTCACAAATCACCATACAGATTCTGATTTTTCACAACAAGAAACTGGTTTTAGACAACTTAACAATATTAATAAACAGGTTGGCCAACAACTATATTATGACAGGGACTTAAGCCAACAAACAGAAGGAAATGATAATACAAAAATCTTGTCAGAAAACCAACACAATGAAGATTACAACAAACAACAGCAAATTGAAGACAGTTATCTGATAATTAATACAGGAAAACCTTATAGACAAGTGAACAACGGAAATACCTATGACTTTCACCGCAGAGAGACTGGTCAACAAAACCAATATTACCCATCTTCAAACTTAGGTACACTACAAGAGTCTAATTTTCCTTCTTTGAATCAAGTACCTAATCAAAACCAGCCATCTATCATAGATCAAAATCTCCAAGGCAATATTAATCCAACATTTGTTGATGGAAATGGATTAACACAGAATCAAGAAAAACTAAACCGTGATCGATTACATGAAGATATTTCTGTGACACCAGAATCACACATATTAGGAACACAATTGCCCTCAAACCATATTAGACCACGCTGGAATACACTCGAATCACACAATTATGCAAATTTGGCTGGTCCATCTAGTCCTGGAATTCAACCATATGCTAACCCTGGTTACGAATCTGAAGGTGCTCCTTTAGATTTACAACCAAGTTCCACATTGCAAAATGAAAATATTTATCCCCAGAATAATGGTATACAACCTAAAATTAATGCAAGTCCTAATCCGGTCACTTTACAATCAAATCAGTCCGGAACCTCTTTTGACTATGCAAGTCAGGGACAACTTGTCACAAATAAAATAAGTCGGGAAGAAGCCAATCGTCAGGCTGAGTTGTTATTAGAACAAATTAGAAAAATACAGCAAAGCCAAGCACAACTTTCAAGTACAAATCAGTACGTGTACAAACCACAAACACAATTTTCTGGTAATATAAATGCAAATGGACAGACTGGACCAATGACAGATTCAGCCTCAATTAGTCCTGAAGGAAACACTGATAGTGAAAGCAGAGAAGACCTAACAGTGACTGAAATTACCTTAAGTAAAAATCAGTTAGCTGTTGCTAAACAACTAGAAGATGAAGTAGTGAAACAACTCGATGCTGCTGTTCAAAATCAATATAATTCGGCTAGAAGTTACATGTATGCTTACAATCAACTGAAGGAGCAGTTGCATCAAAATTTAACAGAATTTATTGTGGGCGCAACTGAACCTGGCTTAAGTCAATTCTCTGAACAAATTTCAAACAACTTTAAGGGACAAGAAATTAACAATCTCCAAAATCTACTAGAAAAAAGATGTTCTCAAAAATTGGAACAGAAATTACAAGAGATTTATTATGGCTACAGCTACAACCACCATTCATCGCACAGTTACAACTCACACAGCTACATATCATCTAATTCACACAACCATTCACCTATAAATGCAATAAATTATGGTCAGCCAAGTTCAGTTGAAACTGGTTTTGAAATAGCCTCCGAAATTCAACCACATAAACCACAACAGGCCAACATGGTTGAAATTGTCCCTGGTGGTGTAAAGGGTGGCAGAAGACACCAACCTCAATTATATCTTAAACCGGTTAATGAACCTGGAACGGTTAGGCAATCACAAGATGAAATCAGCCCTTTGCAGCAACCTGCAGTCAGCCCTGACCAGCAAGTTGAAGTTGTTGACCAAGAAGTAATGACAACAGAAAAACCTGGCTGGTGGAAGAGATTTGGAAACAAAGTGAAGGAAGGAGCAAATAGTCTTAAGCAAAAAGTAGGGTTGTAAATAATATGTATAGTATGAAGTTATAGTATTGTAGCATGAAGAATAAAGACGTATTTTTATATTATATTGACTTGATTTTATAATGAGCTCAAATCGGTTCAAATAAAGAAATATAAAAACCTTGACAACACTATTATTACGATTCTTTTTTTGGAAAATCACAATGGAAAGATAATGTATTTTTAAGATTATTTGCTTCTTCCAAAAGATATTACAGTACTTTTATTCAAAATATAGTATGTATTTAAAAACCCAATCAATTGGTTTGGTTGCATAAAATATTCTTGTATTTTTTCATAAAAAGTTGAAAAAAAATTCTGCACACTTAAGTAAAATTGCACAACAAACAGTATTTTTTAATAACTATTTTCAATATTTCTGGTAAAAAGAAACAATTGGTCAATTTTTCCAAAATGTAAAATTTAACAGATAAATGACACAGCGGCATAACTTTACTAAATAGGTATCGGAACCATGTACAGGGTATTCCAGGTAACAAGATAAACTCTATTTTCTCTGTAATTTTCAAGATAAATCCATGGTCCAAAAGCTGATCTGATGCACTTTCTGCCAAGGAATCTAATGCCACTGAGAAAAAGACAATTGGACGACAAACAAAAAGTTCAAAAAACAGTTTTTCGCAGAAGAAACAAAATGGTGGGTTTACTTATAGGAAAAGAACAAGAAATAGATATCTGCTTTTCCGATATCACATCTGGTTTAATCAGAAATGACTTTTTTGAGAAAATTTTGAATTTTCCATTTTACAAAATTGATGTCACGTGGACAATTAAATTTCCTATAGAAAATCAACTTTCAGATATCTCTAACCACTTCCAATATTTTAATACATTTTTGGTTTTATTCCCTATATCCTAATATTTTGCAATTTAAAACCAATTGCAGCCAGCCCAGCCAGACTTGCTCAAGGCAGAATTAAATTTTTGCATCAAAGTATTACTGCAACCACAGAATAAATAATAGCTTTGCAACAGAAGCCTCCTTTCGGACATGCATCAAAAATAAGCGAGTCTCTTTTAGAAAGTGAGCATGGTTGACTTTGGCTAAAATGTAATTTACCCCTGAGGTTTCTCTCCCGTTTAATATCAATTTTAATATGTTGTAAACCATTTTTAAATTTTTGACTCCATGGTTGCAGTTTTCCGTAACGTATAATGATAACTTATCCTCTTTGTTTCGCTGGTTTCATTTATAAATCTCAATTTTGGTAAGATAACCTCACTTTTTTACCCATTGTACAGGATGTTTCTAAATGATGGTGCCAACGTATTGTGACAGGTAGAAAATGTCATTTTGGACAAAAAGATTCCTATAAGCATGGGCCCGAAAAAACACGAAAAGAAAGTTACAGGGCTATAAATGTATAGTTTGAAAAAGATCTTTATCGCAATAACATCTACAGAAGTTATGCAATTTAAATGAAACTTGGTGCAGCTCTTTAGTAACTGAAGCACAACAATTTTGTGTAAAAACAATTTATTCCCATCGACCAGAGGCGGAGGGGCGGGGTAGTGCAATGGGTTTTCTATCCCATCGACCAGAGGCGGAGGGGCGGGGTAGTGCAATGGGTTTTCTACTCATAACTTTTTGAGGTTATATTTTTGGTCTCGCAGGTTAATCGTTTCAGTGCATCTTTTTATTTTGCAACAAAAGGGTACTATTGTTTCATAACGATAAAATCAAAATCTGCAAAATGTGCCCCAAAATACCTGTTAACCCCAAAGTTCGAAAAATAAAATTTTAACTACCGCTTTCAAATGTTATAAAATAATTGTACCATTAAAAGTGACAAAAAATTAACTATGAACTATGTATCAAAACTTTTTCGCTTTCAATATGGAACGGATTGAACTCGACAAAATTTTGAAATCCATATTTCAGGAAAACCAGTGATGTTTTACTCAATATCCATTAGGCATTTTTTCTTAATTTTGAACGTACAATTCATCTGGAAAACATTTAAATGTGGTAGGCGATAATTTTATTTTTCAAATTTTGGAGTTAACAGGTGTTTTGGGGCACATTTTGAATATTTTGCGGTTTGGAGTGATAAATACAGCACATGTACCTATACCTACAGGGTCGTAGATAGACTTTGTTGATGAAAAAAAAAAGTACATTTTTTTATTGTCAAGAATTGCGCCACAGAAGAAAATTTTCTAATTTTCAAGGTCAAACATTTTAAATGAACTGAAAAAAATTAAGTAACCTAATATTAGCAAAAAATATAATGCAAGTCAACTGATTGTATTTTTTCTTTTTTAACTGTGGAACCATAATTATAATGTAAGAAGTAGGTACTCTTTTTTCTTTTACATAAATGCCCGATAGAGAATTCCTTGAATGATGTAGAGGTAAAAATTTAAGTTAGTGCCTATAAATTTATTGTCACATCCTATAAATTAACATGTCCCCTCAAAGGGCCAAATAAATGTAGAATATAGATAGGTATCTACCTATAGAAATTTATTTCCTGGTGGGTTTATAATGATTATTGATATTGAAAAGCAGGAATTAAAATGAGGAGTTTGCTTAGTATTGAATTTGTTTCTGGGGATTGTCAACCGACGCCAGGTCAGTTTTTCTTTGCCAGAAACGCATTATAAGATGCTTGGTGGGCGCTCATATCCGAGAACATCATGTAGCGAAATCTTCCGGCACTTGGGATTGTTGACACTTGCTGGCATTTATATTCTTGACATTTGTAGTTATGTGCATGATAACCTAACTGAGTTTGAAACAAACAGTGATATTCATGATCATTCTAGACGAAATAGATATAATCTTAGAGTCCCCCATAGAAGATTAGATATTGGCAAAAAGTTGCCGAATACAGTTGGCTTGGAAATTTATAATAAGCTCCCACCCCAGATTACCAAAGTTGATTTAATTTCAAAGGTTTGATGAACACAATTCTAGTCTAGCATTATAAAAATGTATTAGAGATGTCGGTCTATCAAAAAAGTATAACTTTCGATAAATACATTTTAGTTAAAATGTTTTGATTTTTTTTTTAAGAAAAAATCGCAAGAAACAAATGTCATCGTGGGTCTCTGAAAATTGGTATGGAGGCCAACAATTGCAAAAGAAACAACTTTTTCTAATAACTTTTATTGAAAATGTGTCCAATAAAGTCGATTCTGGTTGATTTTTGAGAAAAATGTCAATTTTAACAGATACCGCAAGTCACGTGGTCCACTCTTGTGACGTAATTTTTCATCCTCCGACAAGCACAAATCGACGGCGAAGTCAAATTATCATTTTATATAAAAATATAAAATAAATCGCTTCTGGTGCGAACTTCATTGGTCACACTGTATAATATGACATATACAGTGTCTGCCAGAAAGTTGGACACAAATGGGAATTTTCATTATTAGAAGTTTCTCAAAAAAAAATTATTCTTGATAAAAGTTGGTGCTTGTGCTTAAAAACTCAAAATCCACCCGTAAAAATTTTGAAATTTCTATTCGTATACAGGGAAGGTTGAAAAATATGAAAATTCCTCAAGAGTAAAGTACCCTATAGCAGAATGGCACTAAGAAAAACAATTTAAATTATTGGGCCTTTCTAACAAAGTCGCTGTCTAAGAGGATACATTTTTGGGGTGTTTCCTGTTGTGACACACCAGCTACTTTAACTCTTATGGACTTACTGACTGGAAAGCTTCTGTATTTTTTAGACTTAGTTTGTTTATAATGCCTGGGGTGGTTTTGATATACTCGAGTTTTGACTCTATAAAGTTTCAGAAATTCAGCATTTTGAGTTGGCACAGAAAAGAACACTTTGTATATTTTTTATTGGATCTTTGCGCATCCACAATGTGAGGTGTCTTCCTCATCATTCAAATGATTCGAAATAATTCCATGGCTCACTGGACTCACCAGATGCCTTTAAAATTCCTATTTTGCTCAACTTTGACACCTTGCAGAATGGAACTTCCTCAAATTTGGATATGAAGGTTTTGGTGTGTCCTGATTAACGCTGTGGTGTCAGATTTTAAATAAAAAATTGAATAATATGGTTTTTCGAAAAACGCACCCCTTTAAAAAATCGCAGTAGGTCAGGCTTTCACGGAAATGCCAAACCAATACTTCGCAAATGACGACCTTTCAGGGACATATACATAGATTTAACTTTTTCATAATGTTCAATCAATCCGCAATAGTATTGACATACTAAATGCACTACTCGATGCCGTCATCTTTCGAGTGTGCTGCCGTGGAGATTGCTGGTGGTGTGAGGATGGTGGTGCTGTGTGTATATCATGTGAGTGACGTACCAGTTCTGATAACTCAACTAGACAGTATCATTACGAAGCTCATACAAGAGAAGTGTTTGATTTTCATATCGGAAGATTTTAACTTGGATATTCTGAGCGGTATGAGCCCTGCAGGGGATTTTCTGTCGCACTTAATTTCTTTCAATGTCTTCCCCAGTATAACTGAACACACCCGAATAACTGCAAACTCTAGAACTTGCATAGATAACATCTATACAAACGCTGAGTCTTACAAATCAGAAGTACTACATACCCATATCTCAGATCATACTGGACAGAAGATCACCCTGCCATTCAAAAGTGCAGAAAGGGTCCCTGCCAAAAAAACGTATTTTTACACAGGACAGCATGGAGGCGTTCTCCCGAAATCTGGAGGGGCAGAACTGGGAGGACGTTCTCACTGCGAATGAATCAGATATACACGGTCAGGGGCGGTTTTTTATGGACAGCTTTCTAGCTGAGTTCGATCTATGTTTTCCTGTAAAAACCGTCAAAGTCAATGTAAGACGTCACTTGAAATATGTCATCTCGCCTGAAATATATGATAGCAAAAAACGTCTTGATGTGTTACTTGTTATGAGTTGTCATGACCAAAGCCTGTTAGGTATTTATAATGCAGAGAAGAAAAACTATCACAGATTGTTGATGGAATCTCGTAAAAGGTATTGTGAATCTAGAGTAGTGAATAGTGACAATAGGTCTAGGAGTGTCTGGCAGATGGTTGATGAGATTGTTGGTGGCAGGTCGGGATCTAATCATAAGGATTTTGCTGTACCCGGCGATTCTCAGGCTTTATGTGAGGACATAAACTCTTTTTTTTGTAAACACTGCTTCAAATTTATGCAAAGTCCCTAAAAACCAGCCAGGTCAAAGGTCTGTCAGCATGGCTGAGGGTGTTTGCTCTCCGGGAGGTAGCATGTTCCTGTCACCTGTGACGATCAGTGAGGTGACGGATATTATCAGAGCGTTAAAAAACAAATCGAGCGCAGGATGCAATGGGGTTCCCAGTAAGTTGCTCAGATCGTGTGCTGTTGCAGTATCTATCCCCCTAGCATATATTCTAAATAACTATTTTAAACTTGGTTATTTTCGTACAAGGCTGGCAATAGTGAAGCCTGTTTTTAAGAAGGGTGATCCCTCCAAAATTGAAAACTATAGGCCCATATCTTTACTTTCCAGTTTTTCAAGGGTTTTCGAAAAAGCAATGTATTCACGTCTTCTAAGTTTTTTCAATCTAAAAACCTTCTCAGTAACTGCCAACACGGTTTTTTAAGAAACAGGTGCATAGATACTGCTCTCGATGACTACATACGTGGGATCGTGGATGCATTGGAGGACAAGCATTTTGTGTTGGGGGCCTTTTTGGATCTCACTAAGGCCTTCGACACATTGGACCATGGACTTCTGCTTGATAAGTTGGAGAGGTACGGTGTTAGGGGGCCCGCTTTGGCCTGGCTGTCGACTTTCCTGTTGGGACGATCTCAGATGAATACAGTTGACGGCTCGGGGGGGACAGTTTACATCAAGTGAATTGGAAATTGATGCAGGTGTTTCACAAGGAAGTAACTTGGGACCACTGCTTTTTGTAATCTACATTAATAATATCACTGAGATCGTCTCTGACGGTAATACCACAGTTATAAACTACGCAGATGACACTAACATTCTCATGAGGTCTGATTCTTTCTCTGACTTGCTGGACGTGAGTGATAAAGTGCTTGGGAATGCCAAGAAATGGTTTGATGAAAATAATCTAACTATAAACAGTGACAAATCAGGGTTTATGGCTTTCAGAACTAAGCAATCACAAACAAACTTTCCTACACATGTTACCCTTTTTGACTCACAAGTTGTTTTGTCTGACACAACTAAATTTCTGGGGGTACATATAGATAAGAATATCTGTTGGAGTCATCATGTTGAGAATCTTTGCAAGACACTCAACTCAGTACTCTATACTTGTGGTTTTAGTTTTGCATAGTTATCTAAATATAAGCACCTTGAGGGTCATTTATCACGCAAATTTCCACTCGAGGATGTGTTTTGGTATAATTTTCTGGGGAAGTTGTTCTTTGGTAAACAAGGTTTTCAAGGTACAGAAGCGGCTGATTAGGATTATGGTTGGCCTAAGGGCCAGGGAGTCATGTCGGGGGGTCTTTCTGAGTTTGAACTTGCTGACTCTGCCTGGTACATACAATTATGAATGCCTTGTATTCTCACACAGAGAAAGCTCTAAATTTCAAATTCACCTGCAATCCAATGTTTACAACACCAGGAATCTCAACTTCATTCTGCCAAGCCATCGATTGGCTTTAACAGAAAAACAGCCAACATATACCTGTCTCAAGTTTTTTAATAAACTGCCTCGGCGCATAAAAGCTATCTCGGAACTTAAAATGTTTAAATCACAGGTTCTGCGGCTCTTAATATCACTAGAACCTTATGATGTTCTTGAATTTTTAAATACAAACGTATAAGGTTAGAAACCGAGACTGTTTTGTGTGTTCGGGCAGCCATTTGTATTGACGCTGATTTGATTTAATGTACACTGCCTTGTGTCTTTCTCTCAAATAAAGATTATTATTATTATCTATAAAAAAATTGTCCTGTTCAAGTCCCCCTGCCAACTTAGATTTTCAGGGGTGTTAACATGAAAAACCAGACACACTGTACGACATCTACGAACCATTTCATAGGATACTTTTCGTAGTGTTTGTCGACGAATTTTTCTAATTGATTCTGATATTTTACTTGTCAGTTCTTCCAAATTGTTTGGTTTTTCCTTGTATACTTCATTTTTAACAGTACCCCATAAAAATAAATTCTGGGACCTCAAATCAGGTGACAGTGCTGGCCACAAAACAGGACCTGCGTTCCCAATCCAGCTTGGAAATCGAATATTTAAATATTCGTAGACTGCTTGAGAATAATTATGAGAGGGTGCACCGTCATGTTGGTAATGAGTTAAGTTCATAACAAAACCCAGAGGTAATTCATCAAGAAAGTTTTAAAACTTTGCAAAAATTGTAAATATCTTTGTCCATTCAAGGTATTATTATAAAATAATGGTCCAACATTCCTGCTGCCAAACATACCACACCAAACATTAACAGAAAATACACGTTGGTCTCGTCTCTCCACAGAAAGATGAGGATTGTCTTGATACCAATGGATACATTTTTTTCTGTTAAAAATACCATTGTTCGTAAATTGAGTTCCATCGATAAAAATAACTGTTTCCAGAAAACAGGTATTGTGGTTTGTATTTTAAAGAAACTATCTTGCAAATTGGCACCTTTGTTCTGCAACTCTTGGATACAATGTATTGCTTATATGGCACTTATAGAGTTTTAATGCATTTTGCTTTAAAATTAAACGCGCTTTTTCTTTAGAAATATTACACTCAGTTGCTATTTCTCTTACTGAAGGATTTGGTTTATAAACATTATATGCCAAAACATCTTCTTCCTTGAATTTAATTTTTTGGTTTTAAGTTTTAGGAATGACCCATGTTTAATTAAATAGTTTTCCAACTTATAAAATAGTTTCATGTCTGGTTGCCTTCTTTCTAGGTATCTAGCAAAATACATATCACTTGCGCTATCAATATTTCTTTCGTTAAGATAGTAACAAAATAACATTTTTGTTTTTTTTTCTTCATTGCTATAAGCCATATTAGACACTGATAACATTATTTGTATACTGCAAACACAAAATCTAAATTTGACAGACGTTTGTGTGACATTACGATTGTTGTTTCCAATGCCTACTTGATGAGGTACAACTTTTCAGTAATAATGGACTAATATACTTAGCAATTAAAATTAATTTTTTGCATCGGAACATGACTAGATAATCACGGAACCCCAGCAACAGATTTTTTTTGTGAATTAGTTTGTTCAATTTCTCTGTTTTTAAAATTAGGCAACCGACCTATACCATGCCAGCCAAAATGTGCATCAAGGCAGAGCAGGCTACGAAATGTGAGTCAGTCAACCCCCCATTATAAAGTTGCTATGAAGGTGTAAAACTGCAGATGGATGCGGTTTTGGCAGTTTCTCATATTTTCCGAAAAGGTAACCACAAAGTAGCTAGGACATACTATGTATGCTTGATTTTCGAGTGGGTACAGTTGAATGCCACAAACTGTATCTTGTTATCTTGATTCGTTTGGGAGATACAGGAGGTTTCGCTCTTTGGTCAATTGTTTTAAAGAAAAAAATTCTAAATATCTCAATTTTGAACCACAGACATTTTTTCTTTAAAACCGATAACCAAAGAAAATATTATTATCTCTCTATACCAATGTATTATACACAAACAAAATGTACCAAAAATGTTGTTACCAAAATGGAAAATGTTCACAAAGAGGTTATGACACGTTTAAGAAACTCGTCAAAACGAAAAATTCTCTGTATCTCCCAAACGAATCAAGATATTGGGATTCAACTGCTTTCAACTGCCCTCGAAAATCGAGCACAGTACACCTTAGCTACTCTTTGTCTGTCTCTTCGCGGAATCGGAGAAACCCCCAAAAATATCCAGTTTGGGACACCTTGTGCATGCAACATGAGAACTTAATTATTTGAGTTTCGAATATTTTCACTAAATTTAATAGAAAACTTATTTGGGGTTTTGCCATAGAATGCAAAATAATGTTTTTTTTTTCTTGCAAATTTCCAGATTTCTTAATTTTTGGGCGGCTGATGCATTATTTTTTTATTTTTATTTTTATCTTCCATTAACCACAATCACGTAATATGCTTATGAAAATTTGGATTTGGTTTAACGAGCCATATGGAAGATTTTTTAACTTAACTCTGGTGTGCATTGTTTGCTTTTTCTGTATTGTTGCTATAGTTAGTTATAACAAAAACAGGAAAAATGTAAATAAATCAATTAATGGTATTTATAATGGATAATATTAGAAATATTTGCTGATATAAAAATAGGTAGGTATGCTTACTGTAGCTTACCTAAACAAAAATATTTTGTTATAATTTTTATTTGTCAATAAAATTTGAAAAATTAACACAATAAGTAACTGTTTTATCATTGACTACGTTTATCTCGTGACAACTCGATCGGATTGAGTTATGTCAAATCTTTAATAATTCTACGTTTACATCATCAGTATTGGATCCTACGGTTTTCAATCCTCTCTAGGGCACATTCTGGCCAACTCCTGTTTGGAAATAGCGGCTTGACTTGCAATTTTAAATATGATTGAATTTCAATCTGTAGGTTTTACGCCGTCTATTTGAGTCTGCTCCAGTGAATTTAAACCTGTCTCAATCGGATCGAACGCGTAGATATAAACGTAGTCATTATGTACTTTGTCATTATAACAGTATGGTAATAATTTGAATTTTCCTTTAGCAAGATATGTTTAATTAATTTGGAATATCTCAGTCATGAAGAGTGCACCATCTATTAAAACAAAAAAATTAAAGATATTATTTTCCAAAAAAATGTATAGTGAAAAATTCTAAGGAATTATCTTATTTTTATGAGGATGCATCGGCAATCACAATATAATTTACCTAAATGGGTCTAATAGTTCAAGCTATGACCTACTAAAAGTTTTTCGACTGAAAACTTGGCTTTATTGCTTTTTACATAAGTTATCTTTCTAACATCACCAAGAACTGACACCTTTAGTGATCTACTGTTACATTTTTGAACCGATGCAGGTCTAACTACTAACTTACATTCTGTAAGTAAGGGCTCATGAAATTAGATATTTCAGAGATAGTAATTTTTTTATATTCGGACCAGGTAAGTGCTTGACGTCTAGAGGATTGATGTTTTTATCTCAATTTAGTTTAGAACCAATCAATCCTGTTGAATAACACTAGGTATTGAGGCCAAAATATCATTAGTATCATTCAAACAACTAGCAATCAGTGGAATATACTTGATAACAAGAAATATTTGTATGGCGGAGCCACTTAATCTAAAATCGTCAGCTAAAATGTTATACCTGGTTGGTTCTTTATTGTCATTAATATATCAGCATGTCTAGATATATAATTTGTGCCACTTCAGTTAGGTACTTACGAATTGTCTCGTTTTGTACACTTCCTATAGATAAAATAGACTTTTGTTTCCAATAAAAGAGATTTGTAAACCAACCAGCTTAACGTCCGGATCATCAATACCAATACCTAGTGTTCTCAGCATTTTCCTCAGCAAAATAGAATGGCTCATTTCAGTCATGGATTATTAGAATGAATGATGAAAATAGTTCAAAATCATAAAAATACGCGAGACCGCGGGATCCGATTTGTGACGTCGCAAAATAGGTTATGTTCTCACAGGTCGACAGGCTTGACATTAAGGTGCGGCGTTGCCAAACATGATACCATAGCAGTAAACTTAGGCAAAAATAAAATCCAACAGGTAGTTACGTATATTGAACTTTAAAAATTATTAATTGGGACAAAACGGGAGCGAAAAAAAAATAAAAAAATTAATAGTAAATAAATATTTTTTAAAACAAGCTTTTATTTAAATGCTCTGAAAAGAAGAAAATAAACTTTATAATAAATCAAGCCAAGGCAAACCCATAATTTTGTTACATTATACAACTGTATATGACTACCTTTATCTCGACGCGTTCGATCCGATTGAGAGAGGTGTGAATTCACTGACGCGGACTCAAATACAGATTGAAATTCAATCATATTTAAAATTTCGAGTCAAGCTGCTATTTCCAAACAGAAGTTGGCCAGAATGTGCATCAACCTACTGCGGAATAAGTATAATAAGTTAATGCCCCTAGAGAGGATTGAAAACCGTAGGATTCAATACTGATGATGTAAACGTAGAATTATAAAAGATTTGACATAACTCAATCGGATCTATTTCAATCCGATAGAGTTGAGATAAACGTAGGTAAAATAAAATTAAAAGCTACAAAACAATTTTTTTTTTAATTTTTACTTAATTTTTTTTATTTAATATTTTTTGATTTTAACAAAATTTGGGATTTAGGGTTCTGGATCGACTCTGAACAACTTTTTTTGTACATTTTTTTGAAAAAAAAAACCTAATATGACGTTCAGTCATAGACAACTAATTTTTTTGGAAATAATTAGGCAACAATGCCATCTACCTTTGGTGAAAATTTCGTTCTGGTCGGTTAAAAATTAAAGAAGTTATAAGGTTGTTTCACTCTTAAAGGAGACACTCTGTATATGCTGTCTTTTACAAGCTTTTATTTAACTTGCAATGTATGATTGTATGTATGTTTAGGTCAAATCTTGCAAGCTGAATTAGAACCACTTCCTGACATCGATTGAGCTGAAATTTTGCATACACATTTAGTTCCGGTGACAATACAATATAGTACAATACTCAATATTGTAATACTTTCAAAAGGCCATCGCCACAAGATGGCGGATGATGTATTTTTTGTCAACCCCCTTAATATGGGTATCAAGTAAAAGGGCTTGAAGAATAGAAAACGATAGAGTTAGTGACATCACACTAAATTCAATATGGCTGCCGCTCCAAGATGGTGGATAATGTATTTTTTTGTAAACCCCCTTAATATGGGTATCAAATGAAAGGGCTTGAAGAGTAGAACACGATAAAGTTAGTGACATCACACTAAATTCAATATGGCCGCCCCTCTAAGATGGCGGATAATGTATTTTTTTGCCAAATCCCTTAATATGGGTATCAACAGAAAGGGCTTGAAGAGTAGAAAACGATAGAGTTAGTGCCATCACACTAAATTTGGTATATGGCGGTTTTGGTGTGTCCTGATTAACGCTGTGGTGTCCGATTATTTTTAATATAAAATTTATAACTTGGTTTTTCGAAAAACACACCTTTTTAAAAAATCACAGTAGGCCAGGCTTTCGCGGCAATGCCAAACCAATGCTTCGCAAATGATATGGTCATTCCTGAGACCTAAAAACAAAAAAATTAAATTCAAGGAAGAAGATGTTTTGGCACATAACGTTTATAAACCAAATCCTTCAACAAGAGAAATAGCAAGCGAGTGTAATATTTCTAAAGAAAAAGCGCAACTAATTTTAAAGCAAAATGCATTAAAACTCAATAAGTGCCAAATAAGCAATACATTGTATCCAAGAGATGCAGAACTAAGGTGCCAATTTGCAAGATAGTTTCTATAAAATACAAACCACAATCCCCTTTTTCCGGAAACAGTTATTTTTACCGATGAAACTCAATTTACGAACAATGGTATTTTCAACAGAAAAAATATATCCATTGGTATCAAGACAATCCTCACCTTTCTGTGGAGAGATGAAACCAAGGTGTATTTTCTGTTAATGTTTGGTGTGGTATGTTTGGCAGCGAATGTTGGACCATTCTTTTATAATAATATCTTGAATGAACAAAGATATTGCAACGAACCATTTTTTCTCTACATTTTTAGTAGTACCTAGTTATTGATTGTTTATTTAGGCACATCGGCTTTTCCTTCTTTATTACTCTTATTATTATTGCTCAGAGACTGGCAACAGTACAACTACCTACCTTATACATAGAATGAATATTCAGAGTACTAGTGGATCATAGATGGCGCTGGCACCCCTATTTCTGGAATTGTTATTTAGCCAAAAACATTATTTCCTAAAAACTCTACTACTCTTTTTATGGTAACTGCGGAAAAGCTTTTAAATTTAGCAAGGCCATTTCTTTCCTGCTGAAACCTCCTACATTGAACATGGTTCTGGCAACTCTTTGATCCAGTAATTCGGCCAAATTCATTCTCTTGTTGTATTCAACTTATACAGTGCCAGCCAAAAAGTCTGCACCATATGGAAAAAATTTTTAATAAATAACTTACGGAAAATTTGTTTGCGGCATCAGGTTTTGCTTGCTCTAGAACCAAAATTTACATAATCAAATGTTGTGACGTAGTCTCTTTTATATGTCAAATTTGACATCAATGAAAAAAATGTTCGATAAATGGGCTTATTTAACCGAATTTCGAAAAAAGTCATAAGAAAAATATGTTTCTTGCGCAATTTTATACCCCTATGCAAAATTTCAAGAGCCTACTACGATTTTCATATTTTGCCCTTTTAACGAAGATATTTTAAACTATTGGTCACCAGTTCAATCAAGACATTAGTTCGAGGGGTCATGGATTAACTCCAGACGGTACTCCTTGTACAAGTAAAGGTAGTGAAACAAACACTGGGTCAATGGTGGAAACCTAGCCCAAAAAAAGAAAGAAGAAAAGGAAGAGGAACATCCATCCCAAAAGCAGTGCAAGGAAAATTACCGATGTATTAAATGTAAGCTATTGCACCGTATTTAGAATTTTAAAGGAACAGCAATCGTATCCATACCATCTTCAGCGAGTCCAAGCTCTTTTATTTCGAGACTTTTTACCCAGTCTAATTTGTTCTCAATTTTTGTCACGCATTATGTTTACCAAATTTTGCAAGTGAATCCATCAGAAATTTTCATAATGAATACCTATGGGCCGTCGAAAATCCACATGGAATTTTTCAAACTTCTTTTCAAGAGAAATTTTCATTAAATGTATGTATTGGGATAATTGACGATTATTTAATAGAGCTGTACTTCTTACCTTTAAGATTAACTGGAGATACTTACATATTGCCATCTACTGCAGGAAGAGTTACCTGTTCTTCTTCAAGATGTTCCCCTTCGACATAGGCTTGAAATGTGGTTCATGCACGATGGGGCGCCCGAGGAGGTGCCCCCCCCCATTTTAATGTTCGTGCCCGTCGCCATCTAGACGCCGTATATCCAGATCGTTGGATAGGTCGGGCTGGTCCTCAGAATTATCCAGCCCGTTCCCCCGATTTAAACTCTTTAGATTTTTGTGTTTGGGGTTATCTAAAATCCTTAGTTTATTCAACACCTGTTGAAAATGTTGACATTTTACGGGAACGTATTATAGCCTCATGTGAAACTATTGGAAATACTCCCGGAATATTTCAAAGAATTCGGAATTCTATGGCCCGAAGAATAGAGTCGTGCGGGAGACATTTTGAGCATTTGTTGTGATCTTTAGAATTCGTATTATTTATGTTGTTATTATTTATAGTTGTTAAAGTTCTCACATTTTTTTTATTTACATAGTTTTCTTAGGTCTGTAGCATATCTCTCCTTAACCCTTTCGGGACTGCGGCCGCCTGAGGATCTGTGCCCAGTGGACCACAGCAGGAAGCGCATGCGTGTATGTACGGTTCCAGTCCTTAATTGCAAAACAGTCATTACATAACAACAGACCTTTTCACAATATAAATCATTTTTTGCATGCACCCACATGCCAATGAGCTTGTGTTCGAATTTATTGATGTATTTAAGCGCACTAAGTAAGTTTTTTTTTACGAGAAGGACCACCCAACTAGATGCCATTACTAGAAAATCAGCCAATGACATTAATTGGGGGCATGACCAATGTAAAGTAGGCGTTCCAATGTATCCGTAGTCAACGCGTGTCCGTCTGGTTCCAGTCCTTTCTCATGCCTCCCTGCTTGCGTTTATAGTCGGTTCCGGTCCCACTGACTCAACTTTTATACGCGTGTTCGTCCGGGTCCGGTCCCGAAAGGGTTAATAATTGTAATTGAAGTATTTTTGCTACCTACTTGTTGTAAAATTATTATTAGTACTACATTATTGTTTAATGAAAACCTCATAAAAGAATTAGGTACTACTTATTATTACATATTGATACTTAACTATGTTTTCTTTTTACTTAAGTTATGTCAAATTTAGAACAAAAACAAAAGAGACCTACAAGTTTTTAACGCAGTAATTAGATGTTTGACATTAGCCTACTAGATTATCTGATTCATAAAAGAATTTATTATTAATCTCTTATTAACCATGCGTAAGTCACGCGGGTGTCAACAAGTTTTATTTTTTTCTGAAAAATCTGTCAAGTTTAGGACAAAACGACAAGAGTTTTGAAATTTTGACACGTTAAAAAATTCGGGCGAAAAATAATTTAGGTTGGTTTTTTCATCCCCATCCACTCATACCTTAGGGTTGAAAAATGTCAGAAAATGTCATTCCATGAGTGCAACTGGTCCACCAAATTTCAACATTCTACCTCTTTCCATAGTGGAGAAAATAAATAAAAACAATTTTTAACCCTCATATTTGGAGGGGTGTAACTCTGAGGGGTTTTGAGGAAAAATTGATATAAAAGACCCCCCTTAATTTTAACGGGAGAATCGCTCTGTAAAATATTTTGGTGCAATTTAGAAACACCCTGTATGTAGCTGACTTAGCTGCATAAATTATGTTTCTAGTATTCACTCATTTGCGGATGATACGCAACTGATTAACTACATAGACACTGAGGAAGTCGATAGGGCGCAGTTGAACTTAAATAGCGACATTACCAGCTTACACGAATTTTCAAAAAAATCATAATCTTTCAATTAATCCAGATCCAGTGTGTTATTGTTATGCAGCAAAATCGAGGTCAAAATAGATGGCCTTTTTCTGACTCAGTTAAAATTCTGGGGCTTACAGTTGATAATAGACTGCGATTTAACAACATATAAGAAAAGTTTGTCTCAAAAAACCTTTTTTAGAATGAGAGCACTTTATGCTAATAGAAATATTCTATTTAAATACTGGAAAAAACTATGGGAGTCTCTTGTAATTCCTAGATTAACATATGGTTGTATTGTGAACTACCCTTGTTTGGGATATCTCTCGAAACTTTGTGTAGCAGTAGTTTGTTATGATTTGTAAGTAAGTAGAATAGTGTATACTTAAATACTGCTGACCCATCATATTGGGGTCATCGGGCTTATTAGCTAGGCATATGGAGCATTATAGTTATATCAGTCAACATGTACACATATAAGAATATACGAGAGTAATTTGGGAAATATGGAGTGATTATTCGACAACCAACCAATCCATAGCTACATGGCGACCCTGCCAACCGTGCCAGCCCTGCGAAACCCTGCCAACCGTGCCAGCCCTGCGAAACCCTGCCAACCCTGCCAGCCCTGCGAAACCCTGCCAACCCTGCCAGCCCTGCGAAACCCTGCCAACCCTGCCAATGGTAATGGATGCTGTTAAAGGATCACTGAAATGAGGCATCATGGGTAAAACGGTATCGAAGGAAGCCGAGGTTACCGACACTGGGGTGGTAAACTCAAATTTTATTGTGCAGGAGAAAGCAGTGAATGTGCCACTTGATTTACATATTTTAATGTACGTAATAACGATAGCTGTAGTGGTAATGGTAATTCTACAGATAAGGAGAGCTTACCGCAGAGGACTCAAGAAGGAGTTGGGCAAGAGCAGAATGCTGGAAACTCTGGCCATGGATGTAGCGTAATGGAAGCAACGGACAATCTAGTTTTGGATTATACGACAAAGTGGAAATTTTTACGGCGTAAAAGTTAAGATGTGGTGTTGTGAGTTGTGAAAGTGTGGTTTTGTGCATCAACCTTTATGTAGGTGGTTGACCGCAGCGGCACCAGGCCAACGTTCAATGGACAGCAACAGTAAGCAATATTAGCGTTTTTTTTTTCAATTGCAATAGCAAGCGCTTTATAAACTTTATGTTCTTTTTGTTAGGCATCGGCAATTTTTAATAGGCCATATTATTTAAACATTATATTGCTAATATTGTAAATTTGTATATGTTAATTTGGGTATATATATATTTTTATTATTTAATGATAGGTTGGGCAGAATTGGAACAAATTTTAAATGATATAAAAACCAAGGTTGTAACAATATCAAAAAGAGTTTTAAAAAAAGAGGTACCTAAGGGTCAATCGGTTAGAGATGAAGTTAGAGATGAGTTACTCCAACGGTATAATAAAACGGTTAAATTGATAGGAAATTTTTGGCCAATTTTAAATGAAAGTCAGCGTGCTGTTGTGAACCAAATTTATATTTTTATTAAGGATAAGGTTGTAAAATCTTTCAATGTATTGGACGTCAATTACGAAATACCAGAGGTATCCTTGGAACAAATTGTAGAGAAAGAGGACACTAATAGCAACGTTCAGGAAAATTTTGATTCTCTAAAATCTAGCTCGCCTGAACTCAAAGACAATATGGCTATGACAGCAGCGGAATTTTTTAATTTTGCAAGTCGAATTCTTCCAAATAGTTTCGACGGCGAAGTGGACAAATTGCAAGCGTTCCTTGATGCATTGTCCCTGTTAAAGGCGAATTCTAATGGACATGCAGAAAATTCTGTAGCTTTCGTTAAAACTAAATTAACGGGGAAAGCACGTGATTTGATTAGTGATGACGATGATTTGGAAACAATTGTCACAAAATTACGAGAGGGCATAAAAAGGGAAAGCTCAAAGTTAGTCACAGCAAAATTATTAGCGCTACGGCAAAACGCCAAGGAAGCGGCAAAATATGCGGCGGAGGTAGAAGCCCTAACTTCGTCATTGAAAAGAGCATATATTGCTGAAGGAGTCCCTCCTACGGTAGCATCTGGTTATGTCACTGATACAGCAGTAAGGGCTCTAAGTAAAAATGCCAGCTCGGAAAGAGTACGCTTCATAATGGAGGCTGGTACATTTTCAACGAGCCAAGAAGCGCTCACAAAGTTTGTGAATGTTAGTACCGGAAGTGATCCACCAACAACAAATATTTTTTACACTCATACTAGAGGAAATTCTAACTACCGTGGACGTGGACGCGGTAGAGGACAAACGCCAAATTACAATTACCATAATAATGGACGGCAAAATCAAAATCGAGGATATTACCGAAATGGTACGAATGATCAGACAAGGACCTACAGTTATAATAATAGAGGTAGTAGAGGATATGGACAAAATAATTATAATCGAGGAAACCAAAGATATGTCCGAACGTACACCAATCGACAGGAGACAGAAAACGAACGTCAAAATTCGGGAAACGGACAGAACCCCCAGTCGTTGGGGGAAATGTCGTAAAAATTTTTCATTTCGATCTCACATTTTCAAATTTCGTTATTCTTAGAACAGAAATGACCGGCAGTGAAACAATAACTTTTCTGGTAGACACAGGCGCAGACGTATCAATTTTTAAAAGAAATAAGATCAATTCAAATCAGTTAGTTCATTCATATAACGCAAGCATTCTTAAAGGAATTACGAATGGAATAACCAAATCCCTTGGTTCCACATCCACAAACATTTTTATAGATGACTGTGTTATAAAACATTCTTTCCAAGTTGTAGATGGACATTTTCCTATTCCTACAGATGCAATATTAGGCAAAGACTTTATAAAAAAAGTACAGATGTTTACTGGATTACGATTATTGGACTATGACACTAAAATTCAACCATGGAGAAATATCTATTCCTATTTACGACAGTCCAGAAAAAGACGTTTTAATTATTCCACCTCGATGCGAAATAGTTAGACAACTAAGCAAATTAAAAAACATTAGTCAGGACGTCGTGGTGCTAAATAAACAAATAGCACCAGGTGTGTTTATCGCAAGGTCAATAGTATCAAAACACTCTCCATTTGTGCAGATTATAAACACAAATTTCGAAACTGTGCGAATAACCGAACCACAAGTTGACACTGTAAATTTAGATATGTATAACATCTATACCATTACAAATGAAAGGATTAATAAAAAATCGAATTTATTGTCAGAATTAAATCAAAATATACCCACGTTTGTGAAAGACGATGTACTAAATCTCTGCAGTGAGTTTGAAGACATTTTTGCATTAAAAGACTAAAAAATTACAACTAACAATTTTTATTCACAAAAACTTAAACTTCTAGACAGGACTCCGGTGTATATTAAGAACTATAGAATTCCAAAAACACAGAAAGAAGAAATTGATCGTCAGGTAGATAATATGCTTCAGAACGATATCATAGAACCGTCATGTTCGGAATACAATAACCCTGTCCTATTAGTACCAAAAAAGTCGGAGAATGGCGACAAGAGATGGCGTCTAGTCATAGACTTTAGACAATTGAATAAAAAACTGGTAGCAGATAAGTTTCCACTTCCAAGAATTGACGACATATTAGACCAACTTGGAAGGGCTAAATGGTTCTCCGTGTTAGATTTAATTTCCGGTTTTCACCAGATTCCTCTGGAAAAAGATTCCAGAGATCCCACATCTTTCAGTACCGACAAGGGATCATTTCGATTCAACCGATTACCATTTGGATTAGCAGTTAGCCCCAATAGCTTTCAGAGAATGATGACAATGGCTTTTGCAGGTGTCACACCCGAACGAGCTTTTTTATACATGGACGACCTGATAGTAATAGGATGCTCAGAAAAACATCATTTAGATAATCTGCGAAAAGTTTTCGAAACATGTAGAAAATTTAATTTAAAATTAAATCCGACAAAGTGTCGTTTTTTTCACAAAGAAGTGACATATTTGGGTCATAAAATCACGGATAAAGGAATCCTTCCGGATGATTCAAAATACGACATCATAGATAGTTATCCAGTACCAGTAAATGCTGACGCTGTGAAACGTTTTGTAGCTTTTTGTAATTATTACAGGAGATTTATACCTAATTTTGCTGAGATCAGCGCTCCACTTAATAGATTAACTAGGAAAAAATCTACATTTTCATGGACAGATGAATGTCAAATGTCATTTGAAATACTAAAAAGATCACTGATAAGTCCAAAGATCCTTCAGTACCCGGATTTTAGCAAGCAGTTCATCGTAACAACAGACGCGTCTAAGGAAGCGTGCGGAGCAATTTTATCGCAAGATTTTGACGGTAATGACCTGCCAATTGCATATGCATCCCGCTCATTCACTAAAGGAGAAAGCCACAAATCTATCATAGAAAAAGAATTGGCGGCAATTCATTGGGCGATTACCTACTTTCGGCCATACCTATATGGGACAACATTTTTAGTAAGATCAGATCACAAGCCGTTAGTATATTTATTTGCTATGAAAAACCCAGCATCTAAGCTAACAAGAATGCGTTTAGACCTTGAAGAATTTTCTTTTGAGGTAGAGTACATAAAAGGTAAACAAAATGTCGGCGCAGATGCATTATCACGAATAAGTATAAACGAATTAAAGGATATTCATAGAAACGCTGCTCAAATTTTGGCAGTAACGCGTTCTATGACTCGAAAAGTCGAAAATAAAACAGAAAATGGTGAAAATATTACATCACCACCCAGTTGCAAAGTTTATGAATCTCTAAGCAAAGGAAGTGAATTACTTAAAATTCCTACATTAATTATTCAAATAAAACCAGCAAGTCTAAGGATAATGTTGGTATATAAAAAAAGAGTGAGCGCTCAAAAGACAATCACAATCATTAATGGCATTATTCCATTAGAGGACATAATGTCTCAGCTTCAAACTATAGCGAATGATAGTGGTTTTAAGTCTGTAAAATTAAGAATGGATAGTGAAATATTTCAATGGTGCACCAAAGAAGAATTCAAAGAAAAAGGGCAAAATATATTAAAATCGCTAAATATTATTATATATGATGAACCGACATTAGTCACCCAACAGGAGGAGAAAAAGAAACTAGTTTCAAAATTTCATGATGATCCAATAACTGGCGGACATTGCGGACAAAAGCGTCTTCTGAAAAGATTAAGAATGTACTACAAATGGAAAAATATGTCCCGTGACGTAGCTAATTATGTAAAGAACTGTCAACAATGTCAACTAAATAAGATAAAAATAAGAACTAAAGAACCTATGGTAATTACCCCAACACCACAGGTATCGTTTGACATCGTTTCAATTGATACTATCGGACCGTTCATGAAAAGTAATAATGGCAACACATACGCTGTAACAATTCAGTGTGAGCTGACCAAATATGTTGTTATAATTCCTATACCAGATAAATCGGCGGCAATAGTAGCAAAGGCTATAGTAGAAAATTTTATTCTGATATATGGTCCTATGGCTGAAATAAGAACCGACATGGGAACGGAATATAAATATCAACTATTCGAAAATATGTGTAAGTTGCTGAAGATTACTCATAAAACGTCCACACCGTACCACAGTCAAACAATAGGTGGTTGCGAGAGAAATCATCGAGTATTCAATGAGTATATCAGAATGTATATAAATGATTCACCAGGAGATTGGGAAAATTGGGTAAAATATTATACATTTTGTTACAATACTACTCCCAGCTCATACCATAACTACACTCCTTTCGAATTGATATTTGGCAAGAAGGTAAAACTGCCTGAGACTCTACTTGGGTCAAGGGTTGAACCTTTATATAACCTCGAAGCGTACGATCAGGAATTACGCTATAGACTACAACTAGCCCACAACCAAACAGCAAAATATTTACAACAAGCCAAATTAAAACGAAAGCAAAGGTACGACGAAAAGACTGAGGAATCAAGATTAAAACCGGGAGATAAAGTAACAATCTCTAATGAAAACAGAACTAAGTTTGATCCTTGGTATCGTGGACCTTTTGTTGTTGTAACTACCGAGGGAGTTAATTGTAAATTGTTAGACAAAGATGGTAAACAAATTATCATTCATAAAAATAGAATTCAACCATATAATTCTGCTTAATTTGTTACCTACTTTCTACTTATTTGTTTACTGTTATGTTTATTATTATCTCATAGTATTACGAATACGAATAATGTGCTTAGGTATTAAATAACTCTAGAGCGCGCGCTTTACTAGGTATCAGGTATCACTAGGTTAAGGTCATGATAGTATAGCGTAGGTTAGTCTTTATACAATAGGTTTTGTGTTTTGTCTATTTGGCAAATTATAAATTATTTAAATTGCTGCTGCATCTTGAATTTGTTTTAAGTTTTAATATTACATTTCTGGTTAGATTTACAGAATGTTCCCCATTACTGGCCAGAATGGGGTCCATTCTTTCCAAAGGGAGAGGTTTAGCAGTAGTTTGTTATGATTTGTAAGTAAGTAGAATAGTGTATACTTAAATACTGCTGACCCATCATATTGGGGTCATCGGGCTTATTAGCTAGGCATATGGAGCATTATAGTTATATCAGTCAACATGTACACATATAAGAATATACGAGAGTAATTTGGGAAATATGGAGTGATTATTCGACAACCAACCAATCCATAGCTACATTTGTCTGCAGTTATAAAAGACAGTCAATTCAAGGGAAAAGTTTCTACTTAGCACATATACATAAAAAGTAAGGGATGTTCCGTCTGAATAAAATAAAAATAAAAATGTTAATCTTGTTATACTATCAAAAATCAATATGCAAGGGGTTTAAAGCAAGAATTATTTTTTATCAAAGAGGAAAGACGTACTTATACTATTACTTACTACAATGAGTAGTTCATTTGTTTATTGTTGTAATATAACAATATTATTATCTTATCGGTTCCAACAAAATGTATATAAAAATAATACATGGACAGTGCCATCTTACAGGGTGTTCAAAAAACAAGCCCAAACTTTGAAAAAATGAAATTTTCATTTCAATTTCTGTTCGGTGGCTAGACCCTAAGCAACACTTATGCATTTAGTACCCAACAAACACTCAACTTCTGGATTTTTAATGGGCCATTGCTGTAATTGATGGATTTGTGATGGGATTGGTTAGCCTTCAATGGCCCATTTCAGGTAAAGTGTTGGAATACTACCGATGTAAATATGATAAGAAAACACCAATGGGCCAATAATGGTTCTTTGCCATGCAACCATCAGCAAGGGATGTGCAAATATATGAATGATGTGCCACTTGCGGTCCACTATAGGCAAAAGTCCATATTATTACCTGTACTTTTTATTTAAATTACCATAAATGGCAAAACCTGATAAGTTTACCGCGCTTGCGCTGTGTCACTGTGCCCGTTGCATCATTTTTACTGCCATGAGGCCGGCGTCGCTGGCGCCAGGCGCCATATGGTCGTGGTGTGTTGCCGTGTGTGCGTGCACGCCGAGTTCGTTCGGTCCATAGTGCATAAAAATGTGGCCAAAATATAAGCCGTCCTATATCTGCATGTTGTGAGGAAGCGACTTTAGATTTGGATTATGTATTAGTGCATTGTGTTATGGTTAATAGGTGCAAGATAAGGAAATTTAATATACGAACCTGTGAGCTATGCATACCTGATACCTGCAGGTTAAATCGAAGTTATGAGTCTCACACTGATCCCAACGTAATTTTATTCTTAATCATCCAAAATATTTGCCGTTTTTAAAGATAATACCTACATAATAAATAATGATAATATAGATATAAGATATACCTATAAGTCTTTACATGTACTTAGCAATGCTAAAATTGGCAGGCAAAACACCATGTAGGTAACCATTTATTGCCCATCGAAGAGCACCCTCCGGAAAAAATTCTAGTTAAAATAAAAAATTAATGTACTTAGGTATTTGATAATTTCAATAATTTACGTTCTTTCTATTTTCAGGTAAACATCTGGTGTTTTATTACAATTTTGTATTTTTGTTTTTGTTTTTAATTTTTATAGTGATTTATTTCAAGTTTTTTTTTTAATTTTTCAATTTTGTTTGTTTTAAATATATTTATTGTTTATTATTTGCTTTTAATTTAACAATCACTATATAGGTAAGTCGGAAACCCGAAAATATTCCTTTGATGGCCATTTGATGTGTACAAATTAAATGACCAACGTTTGAAGTATAAAAGACTTTTAATGGTCCAGTATAAACATAACACACAACCTCTATCGGTACTCCTATGGTGGACCATAAATAAATTTGCACTGGCCATCCATGATGGAAAAATGACTGATGGAACGCAGCCGGCCACCAGGACATTACGGACCCGGGCCAATGATGGTTTTCATCATTGTTCCAATGATGCAGTGATGGTTACCCAATACATTTTTACAAATGGCCCATTTATCAGTGTTTGTTGGGTATTCTATACCTGCGGCCCGAATTTTCAACTAAGCATTTTTTTAAATAATCGATAATAATAATTTTCTGACATAATAAACAGGAAATAAAAAAAAATAACTTACAAATATTGATAATATGAACTGCGTCTGAGGGTGAGTGAGCTGCAATTTCTCCATATTTCAGAGGGATTTTGCAGCGGTATTTTCGTCTGACGATTTAAGTACATATATATTTAAAATTGTCTCTAAGATAATATGTAAAAACGTCAGAGGGAGGTAACGAAAATAAATTTTTGAAAAAAAAAACTCTACCTCTCAGGCGGGCTGGAACTTTGTGAACGTTGTAGGGGGACTTCGAAGTGGCATTTTCGTCTGACGATTTTAATTTGTGCTTAGGATGGTCTCTGTCTCTGTCGCTGTGTATGTTAAAACGTCAGACGGAGGTAAAAAAAAATTTAAAAAAAACGACAACTTTGGGTGCGTCTGACACCCCTTTGGCAGCGACCTAGACGTCTGACGATTTACATACGTATTCGGAGACCTTCAAACAGGTAATGTCCAAATTTTCAGCCGGAGGTAGGTATGATCATTTTTTGAGCAATTTTTTTTTCATTTTTGAGTCTTCTGACGTGCCCTTTGCAGGGGTTTTGAGCAAAATCTTTGCAAATGGCACTTCCTGGTGGTTGCCCCAACCACTTCTCAAAATTCCAGCCGGACATAATATCGTCCCAACAAACACTGATAAATGGGCTATTTGTAAAAATGTATTGGGTAACCATCACTGCATCATTGGAACGATGATGGAAACCATCATTGGCCCAGGTCCGTAATGTCCCGGTGGCCGGCTGCGTTCCATCAGTCACTTTTCCAGCATGGATGGCCAGTGCAAATTTACTTATGGTCCACCATAGGAGTACCATAATAGAGGTTGTGTGTTATAATTATAGTGGACCATTAAAGGTCTTTTATACTTCAAACATTGCTGGTCATTTAATTTGTACACATCAAATGGTATATTTTCGGGTTTCCGACTTACCTATACGGTGATTTTTAAATCAAAGGCAAATAATAATAAACAATTAATATATTGAAAACAAGAACAAAAATGCAAAATTCTAAAAAAAACTTAAAATAAATCACTATAAAAACTAATGACAAGAACAAAAATTCAAAATTGTAATAAAACACCAGATGTTTACCTGAAAAGAGAAAGAACATAAATTATTATTGAAATTATCAAATACCTACCTACATTAATTTTTTATTTTAACTAGAATTTTTTAACTTTAAAAACCGACAAATATTTTGGATGTTTGATTAAGAATAAAATTACGTTGGGATCAGTGTGAGACTCAATCTCATAACTTCGATTTAACCTGCAGGTACCTATCAGGTATGCATAGCCCCCAGGTTCATATATTAAATTTCCTTATCTTTCACCTATTTACCATAACACAATGCACTAATCCATAATCCACATCTATAAGTCGCTTCCTCACAACATGCAGATATAGTATGGCTTATATTTTGACCACATTTTGATGCACTATGAACCGAACGAAGTCAGCGAGCATACATAGGCGACCACAATATGGCACCAGCGACGCCGGCCTCAAGGCAGTAAAAGTGATGAACGGTGACACAGCGCAAGCGCGGTAAACTCATCAGGTCTTGCCATTCATTGTAATTTAAATAAAAAGTACAGGTCATAATGTGGACTTTTGCCTATAGTGGACCGCAAGTGGCACATCATTAATATATTTGCACATCCCTTGCTGATGGTTGCATGGCAAAGAACCATTATTAGCCCATTGGTGTTTTCTTCTCCATATTTCCATCGGTAGTATTCCAACACTTTACCTGAAATGGGCCATTGAAGGCTAACCAATCCCATCACAAATCCATCAATTACAGCAATGGCCCATTAAAAATCCAGAAGTTGAGTGTTTGTTGGGGTAGTACCTTGGCGGCCGCCAGCTCTTAGTCTATAGGTCTAGTATTCTTGGGGCTTAACCATTCAGCGGGCGCCGAATGTTGGACGAAAATAGGGCCAAAATTTCAATAAAATCGAGGGTGGGTTACACCACTGGAAATAATTACCACTCCTTTTTTCATACCGCTGCGCTCATCGCCGAAAAAGGAGTGCATACACGCGCGTTATTGCAACGATGCTTGAGAAAAATGCACTTCCGACGTAGGTATCTAAACCAGTTTACTTCGGTCGTGTATGGAGCTAAATGTACGTCCAAAAGTCATGTGACTCAACTCGCCAATCACAGCCCAAGAAATATAGGTACCGACTATCATATACGTCGGACGTATAAATAGCCACTTCCTTATTTTTATATTTATATAACTTTCCATTTCGTCCATTACATAACACCTTATATTTACTGCTCAGTTCGTTAAGTGTAAGGGTAGCTGTACCTAGCTAAACCTCACCACTAGGGCTCCACACTATAAGTTTAGTTTAATAGTTTAATAAAGACCAGTTATTATTAGGTATTATTACACGAATTGCAGAAGAAAAAACACTATTTTGGGATTACAGGACCTTCAACCAATTCAAGAATAAGCGAGAATTCCAGATAATATATTTTGAAAGAGGTACTTCATAATGTATTATAGAATAAAAATAGGAAGTGGCTATTTATACGTCCGACGGATACAAACGTCAGTATACGTCTTGCGCTCTCATTGGTCGATTGAGTCACGTGACACATAACCTTACTTCTACCGTCCGATGGATTATGAATCGGCTTGTTTATTAAGTCGATTGGATGATGTCCGAGATTATTCAGACCTATCTTGTCTCATTTTATATTGCGTATGCCCTACTTTTTCCGCGATGGGCGCTGCGAAATGAAAAATGAAGTGGTAATTATTTACAATGATGTAACTCACCCCCGATTTTCTTGAAATTTTGGCTACCCCCCGACATTCGGTGCCGCGCCGAATGTCGGGGGTAGCCAAAATTTCAAGAAAATCGGGGGTGAGTTACAACGCCGAACGTCGCATCGGGCGAAAATACAGGGTACCTACCTAGCCAAAATTTCAAGAAAATCGGGGGTGGGTTACACCATTGGAAATTATTCCCAGTTCTTTTTTCGTACGGCAGCTCGCATCGCTGCCGACTGCCACAATATGGTGCGAATGCCCCCTTCTTTTTTCATACGGCAGCGTCTATCCCCCAAAAAGGAGCAGTGCATACGCTCCTTATTGCAAAGATGCTTGAGAAGAATGCACTTCCGACGTATCTAAATATTAGTTTACTTCGGCTTCGGACGTGTACGGAGTTAAATGCACGTCCAAAGAAGTCACGTGACTCAGCCCGCCAATGAGAGCGCAGGACGTATACTGACGTTTGTATCCGTAGGACGTATAAATAGCCACTTCCATAAAAATAAGGCACCAGGCACCATTGTTTAGTGCCAAGTACAACAGAACATATTAGTTGCGCCAAGGGCCAAAGTATTATGCTACTTACCTCTGGGAGATTATTAAAAAAACGAGCAAAGCTTTGTTGCTGAGCAAGATCTGAAAATTAAATAATAAAGTTTTTTTAATATGATTTTTACACCTAGGACTTACCTAGATTTAGAGGTGCTATAGGTTCAATATCTGCCATTTGCACAATTTTCACTTTTTCATCAAAATTTAATTATTTAAAAGACGTAGAAGGAAAACAGCACCTTATCGCGCGCCAAAATTTTGTAAACTGAACCACAAAATATATAGGTTAACTGAACTGGACCACAAAATATATAGGTTAGAACTGGACCACAAACACAAACTGAAGAGAGCGCAGCTAGCCTGCGCATCTGGGCGGCGCAGCCTATATCAGCCATGTTTTCTGTTTAGACAGAGGCGTCACTTTCAGTTTATCGTTTCGAGCGAAAAGATCTTCAGTGGCGGCGTTAATTTGAAGTTTTCTTTATTGCGAGTGTGTTATTTTGTTCAGTGTTTTGTCTTATGATCATGAGTAAGACAAAAAGCGGTAATTATGGAACACACCGTATGCACCGCCCGATTTTCTTGAAATTTTGGCTACCCCCCTATTTTCGAGGTCCCTGAACACAAATCTGACCTCAGCTTTTAGCGCTCGGACGTAGTTTCCGAGAAAATTAATTTTCAAATTTCCTTTGACACCTCACTTTTCACGGCGATATTTGTGGTTATAATCCGGATGAGTTTTTAATGTTTGCAGCTCAATCTGATCACCACCCTATTTCCACCTTTTGCCACATCGAAACTTCGCGACAACCCGAAATATTGAAATATTTTTGCCGTGTTTACGACCGGCCCGGCCGCTGTTTTCGCGCCGTCTGTCGGGCGAAAACAGCGGCCGGCCCGGCCGGATTTTTGCCGTGTTTACGACCGGCCCGGTCGTAAACACGGCAAAAATCTTTCAAAATTTCGGGTTTTCCGCGGGTTGTCGCGAAGTTTCGATGTGGCAAAAGGTGCAAAATAGGGTGGTGATCAGTTTGAGCTGAATGGGCACATTTCACGTTTTTTTCTGATAAGCTCAGATGATAGCTAAAATATACTTATGGATTCTTTTTTTCAAATTTTTTGAAGGCCTGTTTGGCCAAAAAAAAAAATAAAAATGTCCACGGAGTGAGTATAGGTACTTTTTGTAGGTCCGACAACGCCGCAAAATGGTCAAAACAGCCCGCCCACCTTTCTGTCAAATCACAGCTGTGTGAGTTACTGCTTAATATAATAGTGTTCAACATGGAAGACGGCTTTGTTAAAGCATTGTTTAGTTTCCATAATGAAAAATGAGAAAACTCTCAACACAAAGAACAAATCACCAACTATCGATGAGGTTAACTCCGACGACGTAAGACGTAAACAATCGAAATGACAGTGGTGAAATGTTGCCGGCTATTTTGTCGTCTACCTGGGAGGGTTTATTACTTTAAAATGTCCTATTTAAATTACATCATAAAACTATAACTAAACTACAATCTGGTTATAATGGTGTGCCATATAATTAATACACCCCAGTTGTATATCTTTTATTAAGAGCAATGGCACTGCAAATAGTACAGATAAACGCACGGAATTCCGCTAGCTTTCTACCGTATACTTTACATGGAATTAGTCCCAGGACGTCCACCAAAAATGCAAAACAAAATTTGAAACTTCAAAATCTATCTCCTCTGTTATACGTAAACTGATTTCTGTCAAACCTGTCTCAAACTGTGGCGAAAATATAGGTCTACGATTCGTATGGACAATTTTTTTGGATTTAATTGTAGTTTTTTAATGGTAACAAAAATACTCCTTCAAATACTCCCGAGAAAATGAAACAGTAGCATTTTTGTAAATTTTACAAGTACCAACAATGTTTTTTAAAAAAATTGTCCATACGAATTGTTCCTCCATCTTTTAGTTACATTTTGGTAAAAAAATCGAATTTCTGGAACTGAAAATAAAAAAGTAGATCGACTTCTAGAAAAACACTGCAAAGCCGAAATCAATATGAATACACCGTGCCCCCACTCCTGCCTTCTCCTCAAGCGAGTTTCCGTAGAGGGGACACTAAATAGACAAAGATAGGTACAATATGTTCGCCCGTTAGCCGTCGCACTCTTGTTTCCGCTTATCGTATTTTACAAGCTTTTTTATTTAACTAAGAATACTACTGTTATTGTGTGGGTCGAATCTTGCAAGCTGAATTAGAACCACTTCCTGACATCCGATTGAGCTGAAATTTTGCACCTTTAGTTCCGGTGACAATGCAATATGCAATACTCAATATTGTAATACTTTCTACTTTCTAATACTTAATATGGGTATCAAATGAAAGGGGTTGAGGAGTACAAAATAATAAGATAAGTGACGTCATACTAAATCCAATATGGCGGACTAAATTTCTTTACCACTCTCTTGATATGGGAATCAAATATGTACTAAAAAGCACAAAATAAAATAAAAGATAAAAACCTTTTTAAAAACAAGCTTTTATTTAAGCCATGTACTAAAACGAATAAAATGAAATAAATCATGTACTACATCGAATAAAATAAAATAAAATAAGTCTAGGTTTTTGTTAGAATAATAATTCAGTGCCAAATTGCGCCAAGTCGTTTTTGTAATTTAAAAAGCTTGTCGCGAGAAATGTTCATAGAAAGTAGGTACCAATTAATTTTAATATACGGTGATTGGTTGATAAGCAAGTACCTACTTGCCAAAGTATGTATTTTCTTTAGAATTCGCGCGACTAGCTTTTTGATTTACAAAAATTTGTCGCAATTTGGCATTGAATTATCTTAACGAAAACCTAGATTTATTTTATTCCTTTTAGTAGATACACGACGTAGGTAGGTATTTTATTTTATTCGTTTTAGTACATGACTTAAATAAAAGTTTGTTTTTAAAAAGGTTTTTTATCTTTTTTTTATTATCTGCAATAGTTATCTAGCCTAATCTTGATTGAAGGCTTCTATAGGCTGAATGTGATGTTTCTGAAATTCTTCCCAATGGAATTCACAAGTATATAAAACCATAAATGCAATATTTTCAATTTTGGTTGTGTTAGTTCGTCTTTATGTACAGGGTGATCATTTTTATATGCCCAGCCTCTCTTAGTGGAAAACGGTCGAAGATATGGAGATATTATATTATATGGGAAATGATATAGGGTGTATAAAGGAATAAATTGGCCTCATGTAGCGACTCTCTGCTAATACAACGCTAGGCGTCGCGTTGCGGCGCCAAGAAATATTTTTTCCACCAACATACCATTTTTGTTATATCATTCAAAATCCCTTAGGGTAGTTTATTCATTTACACACTGCCCTAAAAAAGGGTAAAAACTAACAACCCCTATTATTTTTTTTTCCTCGAACTTTTTTGTGGGTCATTTTTACATATAACAAAAATATGATTTGTGTAGCCCTTTTATTATGGACATATCATTTTGGGCATCTACTGTAACATTATATTTTTGTTTTTTTAATGTTCAATAATAGTACATTATACACTTAGGTTGAGAAGTGAGCCATTAAATAATGGCCTTCTCAACCGAAGTGTCTAATATTTTTTTACTACTAACATTGAAATATTGCCACATTTTACATATTTGATTAGATTTTGATATTTTAGTCATTTCTCGCTTTTTTCAAATACTTCGAAAGCCTGGGAGTTCAGTTGTCACGCTGATAAAATGAAAATAATTTTTAAATGTCATAGAAAATTGTTCATTATTTACCTAGGTATTTTTTATTATGGCATTTATCATGAAATAATTTTTTTGTAGGAAAAATATTGTGTTTTCGAGAAAAAATGTACAGGGAAAAAGTTTCTTAAATAAAAGGGCTACGCAAATCATATTTTTGTTATACGTAAAAATGACCCAAAAAAAAATTCGAGCAATATGTTAGTTTTTACCCTTTTTAGGGCAGTGTGTAAATAAATAAACTACCCTAAGGCGTCTTCCCGTAAGTAGATAACATACAAAATTTCAAATTTTTAAGTAGCGCAGGTATTGAGATAAAAATAAAAAAATATTTGGGTAAACCTGTAGACCCGAATAACTTGGCAAGGAAAGCCCAAATCGAAAAATTTTATATGAAAGACCCCTTAAAACCACCTACCGAACACCCCTTTAAAATATTTACTATACATTCTGACTCACCCTGTATAATATCTCCATATCTTTGACCGTGTTCCACCAAGAAAGGCTGGGCCTCTAAAAATGATCACCCTGTACTTTTTTTGTAGGAAAAATCAAACTTTTAAAATTTTTATAAATGGTATTTTCAAGTACAGGGTGGTTCATTATAAATTGACTTTTGAGGTTAGAAAAAAAAGTTTTTTACAAATGTTGTAGATACTAATACAAAGTTTTTTGTGACGCTATTGGACCGTGTACAGTGTGTTCTAGAAAGCCGTGGCGGACATAACTTATGTTTTTTTTAAATGGAACACCCTATATATTTTTGCATTTTTGAAATCTGCTCATCAAGGCAATTAAAATGATATTAAACTTTGTGGCATTATCTTTTTCCGTTTTTGAAAAATTCCGTTTTCAAATTTTATACTAAATTTATTTAACTCGAATTTGTGGATCTCGCGATAAAGATAGATGATCGATGTAATAACAAAAAATATTTGTTTTAAACAAGAGAGTAATACAGTGAAACACCAACATGTTTATGAGCCTTTTCAAATTTTACTGATTATATTCTCGAAATAAAGAACTGTACACGGTCCAATAGCGTCACAAAAAACTTTGTATTTATCTAAAACTTTTGCCAAACACTTTTTTTCTAACCTCAAAAACTAACAAGTTAAGGGGCGTGTCAATTTATAATGAACCACCCTGTACAAGGGCAACTAAGAGTAGCCAATAAAGTGGGGTGCCTTTTTGGCATTTGGACTGGGAAAAATTTTAAAATGAAAATTTTATACCTAAATATAGACGTCGCGATTTTTTGGAAAAACAGATGGAGCCAAAATTGACGAAGTTATATTTAAAACGTTTGCTCCCGGAATTGGTAGATCCGACCACAACACATCTAAAGAGGCACAAAGTAGGAAAAGAAAAAAGTAATAGAAATCCAAAATACCACATAGATATAGCATAACCTACCTACCTACTGTGGACATAATAATTTATTGAAACACTGTTCTACTTTGGCTGTTTGATTGATAGGAATAATAATTTCATGTCAGAAAAAATTGTAAAAAGTTATAAAAAAATTTCTTTCCAATTCAGTGCACTTATCAGAAAAACAGTTATTATTGCTCAGAAAATATCTAAATATACAGACAAAACTTATGTTTTTTTTATTAATTTCTATAACCCAATTTTCCGGAAGGCACTGAAGAAAAAAACAGGGTTAGTAAATAACAAAAAAGACCCGAAAAGATACTTTCGGAATTCGTACAACTAGGGGTAGGTATGTGTTTAATATTTATATATGTGTTTAATATTTAATTTTTTTCAACAATAGCCCAACAAATACACAAACCGAGTCAACAACAAAACGCCATGAAGTAGTCAGGTTGCAGCCCTACAACTTTTGTATTTGATATTTTTTTTCTAAGTTGATAAATAAAAAAGTTATGAAGTGGCCTAATTTCGCGGAATCACCCTGTACACCGGCGCCCTTCCGACCGATTCAGCTCTCGGCTGTCTGGCGGTCCGACTCGCTCGTGTCCGAAAAAACGTCGTCCGTCGTCCGACACCGTTCCTCGCGCTAAACGCGCTGCCGGTGAGAGGGGAAGGGACGAGAGTGCGTGGTGAGGGGTGACTAGAGGAGAATATTCCTGAGATTGGAGCCGGTCGTCGCGACCGTTAATTTTAGATCTTGTCTTCGCGGTCATGACTCTTAATAATAAGTGTTAAAAAACAAGTAAATCTATTAAATTTTTTAGCCCGAACCTATGAAACTGATTGGTAAAGGGTCCAGCTGACGCCAGCAGGACCCCGATTTTCAAATTTCAATTCTAATTTTTGGCCTAGTTAAAGATAATAAAAACAAACGGGTGGACTTTTTGGGACTTTGAAGACATAATACATAAAGTAAACGCAAAGAAAACAAAAATTTTTTTATGAAATGACCCCATTCCATTTGGATTATAACCACAAATATCGCCGTGAAAAGTGAGGTGTCAAAGGAAATTTGAAAATTCATTTTCTCGGAAACTACTTGCGAGCACCACAAACTGAGGTCAGAGTCGTGTTCAGGGACCTCGAAAATGGGGGGTAGCCAAAATATTAAGAAAATCGGGCGGTGCATACGTTATATTCCATAATTACCCAAAAAGCGGGCGTTATATATGTGCGCAGCGAAAGGCTGCGTGAACAAAAGTTACAACTGCAGGTTATCGTTATTCTCCTTTCCGAAAGAGCATGCAAGCAAGGTAAAGTTAATTTTGGTAGATACTTTATTGTGAAATCTCTGGGGATTAGTTGCTGTTCAGGTGCAATTTGCTTTATTGTCATAAACCTTCCACCTAATAAGTTTCTTTAAAGGCAGACTAAATTTAAGGATTTAATTTAAAAATCATAAGTTAAAACACTGAAAATGCATGGTGTATTCACCCGATTTCACTTAATAAGAATAATTTAATATTATTTATAATTTTATATTATTATAATATTTAAGTCATTCCTAAATAAAATTATCGAACTTACATGTAATTTAAGACAAAAAGGCACAAAAACAACAAAAAACCTTTCAAAACAAAAATACCTATGTTTTTTGGGCGCTAAATTTTAATCATGAAGCAAATGTGGATAAATAGAATAACTAATTTTATTTAAAGGCTTAAATTAAATCATAAATCCTGTCCTTAAATTAAGTCTGCATAAACAGGCCACAAGTTATTGTTACCTGTGGTCATACCTATGTACCTATTGTCAGTGACTATAGAAAGGTTCTATAGTCACTGGTCACTGCTATTGTGGATACTAATTGCATAGTTTTTTTTATCAAGAAGTTAGGCACCCTTCTAAAGTAACAGCGACAAACACGCCTAATATAGTGGGTAATAGCACCTTTTTAAGTTTTTATGATAACCAAAAGAACGAAACTGTTTTAGAACTGGGTAGGTTCTAATACATATAACCTATGTTTTGTTTTTCATTTGTATTCTACAAGGTCATCAAATTTTAAGATCAATAAAATACAAAATTTTTGGAATAAGATAAGAAAAGTCGCCTTTCCATACCTACTAAATATTTCAGTTATCTAACTACCTTAAATTAAAAATATTCCTTCAAAATCCAACTAACATTTTTGCCTGTTCCAATCATCATTTCGGTATGTATGATTTGTTTTGTGTTTATAAATTAACGATTTAAAAAATATCTGAGTACAGACCTATATTATCCCTTCACTAAATTCTAAATATGGCCCTGTTTTCCAAACAGAGAACATGGCGACCACCGGCTGCAAAACATCAAAGGGCCGCCGGCGTGTTTATATTCTCCCCTTCCTTGTTATCTGTTATAATAATATATAGGTTAACCTGGACCAACACTATATTAAAGAACCGAGCACGCCATCATATTTCGTTGTTGTTTACGGATTGGGGTGGCGCTACACGACAAAAAAATGGCGACTTATTATAGGTTATAGGGGGGTATTCTGTGGCTATTGGGATGTCAGTTTCTGACGTTTAAAAAATCCAACATTTTAAATATCCAGCTTTATTACGATTTACCTTCTTTTTACGGTAACGAATTGACTTTGCGTCCAGTATTTGGCAGATTTATCCTGTTAATACGGCTTTTCGAGGTAGATTTGTTTGTGATAACATGAAATATTCGCGCACATGAAGAAAATGGTATGCACAGAGCTTTAGGTGAATTGTAGAAGAATAAACACTATTTTGGAAATATATGGTATGATCTGATCAACCAGCTGAAGAAGCGAAAATTAAAGATATTATTTTGGTAGAGTATTTTTTAACGTATGCAGGAATGAAAATAGAAAATTTTGTTTATAGCTTCGAAGCGAACCAATAGTCCTCCATATAAAGAAGAAACTGAAAAATCTAATGCGTTTTATGCTTTCACATACTACAACTAGCCAAGGACTGCGTTTCAAACCAAAAGGTACCAAATACTCTTGCTTGCTTTTTAGACTCGCTTTTCTTAAGAAAATGTATGGAAATATGCCATGCGAACTTGTCAAATTAGAGGGAGTTAACAAACAAATATTTTATTTTATTTTGAATACTAACTTCGATGTAACAGACATATTTGCATGTTTTTATTTTATAAAAGATTCTGCAACAATGGTGTTTTAACTAAAACCACCGTGTAAATTTGTTTCGTCGTGTGGCGCCAGTGGCGATTGCTTGAAACAGCGCTATGCACAGGTCTTTAATATAGTGTTAGTCCAGCTTGGCCCTTGCCGGCGATTAATGCCAGCATTCCCATGACGTCATCCACAACGTTCTCTCTCAACAAGAGGCAACCTTCTTACCTTACAGATCTTAAACTGGAACCAAGACCCAAGGACTCTGAGAGACCTTGAATTGGACCGACCACAGCACAAAAGACAAAAGTTAGGTGCAAGGTCATTAGATTAGAGGTTGCTTTTATTGGGAATTCAAGCTAATCGACAATCGACATATGTCTCGGTGTGCCAGTCGAGGAGTGTGCATCGCAGCGGAGCCAGCTACAGCGTGTTCCACTGAAGAGTCACCACAGCGACGTTCCAGCCAGGTATTACTATTTCCCACAGTTTTCAAATTCTTCTAAGCGCTCTAGGGCCTATACAGGGTGAGTCGAAGTTAAACCGCCATACTCAAAGTTTGAGTAGTATTTTTAAAAATAAATGGGGTTCTTCATATAACATTTTGTCCAAAAACGCTTCATTTTCGACATACAGGGCGTCAAAGTTTTCTTTTATGTTTTCTGGGACGGCGATTATGAATTTTCTATCAACTTTCTTCTAGCCGCTAGAGGGCGTTGGCTACGTCGTTACTTTCGAACAAAAGTGTTTTAAACTTTTTTGTCGTTGAAAAATCTGCATTTTAGACAGCGGAATATTAAATTACATTCGATTTTGAACAAAAAATGTCTCATGTAAAAATACGAAAACCTTAACCGTTTTCATGAAAAACGCAATTTTGTGTCGCGGTGCGCGTGAATTCGAAAAAATTAAAATTTCGTAGTAGGCTGAGAAATGGGATTTATTCATTTGGAATTCTTTATTTACAGTAGGTATTGTCCTAAATTAACAATTTTTGTGAAATTAGTAATAAAAAGATCTTTAACCAAGACAACTTTATTAGCAAAAACAGAGAAAAAGCGCTTCAACGTTTAGTAGGCTTTGAAAACAATTGTCGGTTACTAATTTCACAAAAATTTTTAATTTAGGACAATACCTACTGTAAATAAAGAATTGCAAATGAATAAATCCCATTTCTCAGCCTACTACGAAATTTTAATTTTTTCGAATTCACGCGCACCGCGACACAAAATTGCGTTTTTCATGAAAACGGTTAAGGTTTTCGTATTTTTACGAGACATTTTTTGTTCAAAATCGAATGTAACTTAATATTCCCCTGTCTAAAGTGAAGATTTTTCAACGACAAAAATGTTTAAAACACTTTTGTTCGAAAGTAACGACGTAGCCAACGCCCTCTAGCGGCTAGAAAAAAGTTGATAGAAAATTCATAATCGCCGTCCCAGAAAACATAAAAGTACCAATTTTCAACTCGATAGCATAAATGGAACCGAAAATACTAATTTTTTTTCTGTTTTTAAAAGAAAACTTTGACGCCCTGTATGTCGAAAACGAAGCGTTTTTGGACAAAATGTTATATGAAGAACCCCATTTATTTTTAAAAATATCATCTTCATTTCTACCCCTAAACTGCCGATCTCTGGGCAATGTCAGATTCTGAGGCGTCCCCAGGGGCGCCTAAGGCCCCTATTCAAATGGACGAGGATTCCTCGTACAGTTTTTCCTACAGTGAGGGGGCATCCTCCCCCCCACCCTCATCCCCAACCCCACAACTCAACGAGGCCCTCATTGACTTGATGAAGACCTGCCAAAACCCTTCCACGCCACTGCCCTCACCCGTGGTTAACATCCGCAGGCTTGAGGACGATAATAAGTTCCTACGGGAGCAGGTTGTCGCCCTCAACGCGACAATGAGGGAGATGGCAATTGAGCTATCTCTCTTACGCGCGGAGCTTGCGGCCCCGAGGGCTGCCGCAACCCCCAAACCCCCCCAAATTCAACCCCCTAAGGCCGACTCCAGGCCAACCAACACCACCACCGCCCCCCCCAAACCCCAACTCCCCCTATGGAGGGTGTGGAGAGCGCGGGCAAGCGCAAGGTGGTTCCGGAGCCCCCCTTGAGTGATGACGAGGGCGAATTCCGCCTCGTTAAGTCGAGGAGGGCCCGGGGTGCCAGGGAAGACTTCCCAGCGCTCCCCACCCCCTCAAAACCCTTCCCCAAATCCAGAAACCTCCTACCCAACCTAATGCAACCCCATCCATCACCGCCATGGAGGGCATTACCACCATAAATGCTCCCAAATCTATCCAAGCCCCTGCTTCCGTTTCAAGGGCAAACAAACTTCAAACAAGTAGTCCCTAACCTGGACCAACACTATCCCTAACAATACCCCCAAAACTAAATCCATAACCCCAATCGTCCTAAGGGACAAAAGTAAGTGGGTAGCTCTTACCAAAGTCTTCCTCGCCCACAAAATTCAGTACACCAGGGCCACGGATATCCAGCTGGGTATCCGTATCGTGCCAGCCACCTCAGATGACTACAGGGCCATCATTAAGGTCCTGGAAGTCAACAAACTTCCATTCCACACAGTAGTATAGCTATAAGAGCACGAGCACAATTTCCCCATGTATTTCTTATGGGAGCTAAAACGTGGTCAAAACGTGACCAAACTTACCCCCTCCACTCCCAAACCACGCCCCCCAGCCAATCGCACCGACTCTGAACCCTGCCGAAGATGTCCGAGTCCAGCGACCTTCGCCCCTGCTCCCAACCCTGCCGAAGGTGCCCGAGTCCCGCTTTCGTCATTATCCCTCCGACCCAACGGTCAACACCCAGCCGCGACGCCGCGACATGTCACGACTCGCAACTAATAAAAACCCTAAATCATAATTAAGCCATGACGTCCCCCTGTCGACCTTTAGCCGCGGACATGCATGGATTTTTGCTACCACCTCTGCGTGCGTATTTTTGCGTCCGCGACGCCGGGGCATGTCGAGACTCGCAACTAATAAAAAGCCTAACACCCATAGAAAATATTCTAGCTTGCAATATGTACGTGACGTAATTCCTCGGAAAAAAGTACTTTCTTTCAGTCGTTTGAAATGTGTATTAGTGTCGAGAGCTCGCACGATGTCGAATAAAGATGAAGCACGAGAAACATTATATGAGAGTATAAATTTTGTCTACCTACCTAAAAATGTGTGTAAAAATATATATTCGTATATTTAGAGACTGCTTCTCAAAAGGAAAAGTGGGCATTAAATTTTGACACAAATTAGCCAATTTTAGTTGAGTTTATAACCATCTAGGTAAGTAAATTTTAAAGAAGGTCCCGACTTCAATCCGAGAAAGCCAGGCCCCGTTTTACTTTTACTTGGCTAAAATATCAAATACTGATAGTTCACCAGTTTTTTACTTTTAAAAATATCCCGACGTCATTATCAACAAGACTAGTACCACCAAAATCCGATCTTGTGCAACACGTTTCCAGTTTAAAATTTCGCCCAGCAACCCGTCCCCAAAACGTTGCAAAGCAAGATGAACTAAAATGATGACAGCTAATATTAGTTTGTCAGTCAAAACCCCCCCAACCCGCATGATAATTTAGATTTCTTTCAATCGTTAAAAAATGGTAAAAACAGGTCAAAAATCATGAAAAAGGGACCCCGTTAATTGGTTTAATGAAAGTGTCTAGATGAGAAAAGGCTGTTTACGCGTTGACATTTTAATGTAAACATGAAACGTCCCCAAACAATTCAACTGGCACTGGAAACGTTTTTTTTTTCCAACTAAAATTGCCCTTGGGATTGTATAAATCACGATAATATAAAATACTAGACTGAAAATCTGTTCTTAGAGGTTCTAATAAAAACCAGGTTATTAAATTAAAAAACAGGTACCAACATCCAAAGTATGACGTCATACCACCGGTTTAAATTATGTGTGTTCCAACTGATCTGCTATTAAATGTGAATTAAATGTAAACTATTTAACAAAATCTGTTGTCCTTAATATATTAGGATAAATTAGTTATCGATTAAATTTTGAAACTAGTTATTTCTTAATGAATACAGCTAGTTCATATATAATTTATTGTAAACCAACGAGACCTCATATTAGTTAAAATTCCCATGACATATTAATCAAAGAGACTTTATAGTTATTTTCAATATTTAGAGAAAATACTCCAAGTAATATATCAAAATTGGAGTGTGAGCAACAAAATTATATAACACTTTTATTCTTAAAATCCACTAATTGGACAAGAAGAGACAAATTATTTTTCATGTATAATAATTTTGAATACCACTTCTTTCATTACTTAAAATAAAATGCATACGGAAATGGCTTTGAACCCTGATTTTACACGATTTACCCCTTCGAGGTCCAACATTATGATCCACTGCTTCAAACTAGTGTTCAGCTTAAATATGTGCCCGTTGTGTAGACAAGTGATATGGAATAAAATGAGGGCATACAACATGTTCTTCAATAATGAAAATTAAAACAATGTTCATTTTTGACTATCCATTATCCTACCAAGAAAAAGCTTATAGCGTCTAAGCGATTAGAAAAATGACTAGACGACTTGAATAAACGACTAAACGACTCGGAAAAACGACTAGACGACTCGTAAAACGACTAAACGACTTTGAAAAACGACTAGACGACTTTGAAAAACGACTATAAAAACGACTAGACGATTCGGAAAAACGACTAAACGACTCGGAAAAACGACTAAACGACTCGGAAAAACGACTAAACGACTCTGAAAAACGACTAGACGACTCTGAAAAACGACTAGACGACTCTGAAAAACGACTAGACTACACGGAAAAACGACTAGACGACTCTGAAAAACGACTAGACGACTTGAAAAGCGACATACCATGGAATACCATCAAAGACCATGGAATACCATCGAATACCATGGAATACCATGGAATACCATGGAATACCATGGAAGACCATGGAATACCATGGAATTGAACCTAGCAATTATGATATCCAACACACCAATGCCAGATTAGTAATGGTCAAATACCAGTAACTGTTGAAGATAACGTATTATGTATTGGAGATAAAAAATTACCCTTACACCAGGTCTGTCTCAACTGCTTTTGAAGAATAAACCACAAGGTATTAATTGAGAGTGGCCTAAAAATATACAAACAATTGTTGATTATTACTAATTTTCGATAGGTTCAACAAATCAGGTTTTAAAAGTATTTGTGTTTAGGTGCCTATGGTTTCATCTGGCATATGTTCCATACATTTTACATATCGAACAAGATTGTATTTACATCATCAACTAGTTTGTTTATCTGTTACAGTAGTGATCGTGGGTAAAAATAATAAGTAAAAGCTTCACTTAATTTTTGAAGATTTCTGCCTTCTATTCTACTTATACCCACTACAGTAAATTGTGATAAGCAATCGTACATGGTTCATATGCATTCGTTTCCTCACCACCCTAGAGGTAAAATGCAAGGTGCGCTTTTTTTTACATGGTTTCCCCCATAGGCCTAATCCATGTTTAATTAAACAACATAAATAATTTTTTTTTGCTCCAGTAGTAGCAAATATAGCAAGGGGAGCTTTTTTAGGACAGTTCGGAGATAATTTAAACACTAACTCATGCAAACTTTCACATGATGCTTCAGCAGGCCAGAATAACAAATGAAACAACAAACTTATTTAATAAATTTATTGGTGATAACTATAATACATTATAAACCTATTATGTATAATCAATAATATAACTAATGTAATAATACATTACAAAACCTATTATGTATAATCATTATTATAACTAAGTAAATAATACATAAACCTATTACAGTAACCTATTTCTATAATTAAAACTATCCCATTTGCATCTGTGAATAGTGGCCCCACGGGAGTGTTTCATATCCTGCTCTAATTTCTCTTTTGTCGTCGTTGGGACTTAACGCGATTTTCGTCTGAGTTATCGAGTAAACGGTATGTTTTTCCGATAGAATCAAATTCTGGTCAACTGTTTTTTCCATATTTTCCTCCAGACACTGTACATAATCGTCGAAGGTGATTTTGTTCTTAATAACGGATTTCTTGACACCCTTCACCTTCTTTGTAACTCCACCGTGTAACATTATTTCGAATATTTCATCTTCAGTAAATCCCTCTCCCCGCAGTTTATTTATTTCAATATCTTCACTATCTTTTAAAACTTTAAATGTATACATTTTTGACCGCAGACCCACAAAATCCGTCATAATGCGCCCATTGTTTTCATCCTTCATCATGCCCAAAACTTTTTTGTTTACTAGAGGTATACCATAAATCTTATCAGGTGAATAATCACTCGTGTCAAAATATGTATAACAGTCTCGACGCATAACTTCGTAAATATCATTATTTCGAATTTCATAAATTAGGGAGTCAGTGTCCGTGTATAAAACAGTGCAATTGTCACCTAACTGTGGTTGCATGTACCCGTAATGGAAATCATATATAGTTGTTTTTGCTAGATCCAAAACACTCATCCCAACGTAAATTGGTTTATTCATGAATACTTCGCATTTATTTAATTCGATTACTACGAGGTTTTCATCAAAAATCAGTGCAGATTTGAACTCAGGTTTGGCGATAAGTGCCTCCGCCCCATATCGTCCCTCCCACTTGTTAACCAGCTTTACCACGGAATATTTGCGGACATTTTCCATCGTTTTCCCGAAGACTGCGTTATTCAGAAGTTTGTAAAGATCTTTCTCAAATGCACTGGTGGCTTGGGCACGAAGTCTGGTATTTAGATCTATGTAACTTTTCAACCAAGCACTTTGCTTAAATTCGAGTACACGTCGTACTTTCTTCAGCACAAGACCGTTTGCTAAAACTTGTTTAAGTGCCCTGTAATGAATCACGTACTTTTCTTTGTTGTGGAGGGTAGCCATTAATTTTTTCCCTGTTTTATCCCCTTCTCTATGTTGTGGACAGAAAGGTAAATCTTTATGTTTATCGTGAAGTTTCTCAGGGTACTCTAGATCGACTTCTAGGAAATACCCCGTATCAGAGTTGTCCGGCAATTTTCCTATATTCAACCCTTGAATCTCCTTATCATCTAACCATCTAAACCCACCGAAAGGGAGAGCCTGGGACATAGCCCATCCATATTGATTATTAATATCAAAGTAACTTAAATATACTGCAGGTTTCTGTGGATCATAATCGGGCATGTATTTATTATTTGCAGTGGCGCGTCGTTTAGAGCATTGGCTGAGTCCTCCGCGGATTCCTCTCTCGACAAACATTACTTGATCGATATCCGTAAGCAACTCTAATGCAATTTTTGTATACTTTAACATCGAATCCCAAGTGTACCCAGCTAATGTATAGTAGTGAGCGGGATCTAGTTTATGGGTTCTCATACAGCTCGCTCTAAATGCTTCAAATACATCTGCTAGAAGTAATATATCTGTTTTTAAATACAGGTCGGTATATTCTTTTAAATTTTTACAACCAAATTCGTTCCACACTTTTTGCGCGTGAGCATACTCTTTTTCATATATCGATCTTTCTTCGAGTTTGTTATAAAAAGAGTCTTTAGGTGGTAAGTGACTGTGGTCTAATTTCTCCATACAATCCATAAAATCATATGGGAATACACCTTTTCGAGTAAGAAGTTTAAAACGAGACTCGGGGAGGTCGGAAAAATGGCTCCTAAGGATTGGGTATTCGGAAAGATTGGTGGCTAAAGAATCTAAGCTTCCTGCCATAAAACGGAAACTATCGATAAATCTGAACCTTACCAAATTTTCCGGTATGAGTTTGGTGAAAGATATATATTTTTCTTTATTAATAGGGAGGAGCTCCACACGACCCTCGATATCCTTAGCTATGCTCTTGATAACGAAATGTGCATCGTAACCCGAAAGGTTGTGGAAGACTATGGGTACAACATGGGTATCTTGATAATTTATGTTGCAGTCTTCATGTGCGGCTCCTCTAAATTTTCCAGTCAGATGACAATGATCCCGAACTTTTCTTTGCTGAGCTGTAAACGGCTTCTCACAAACGTGGCATACGGTAGTTAACTTAAAGTTCATCTTCTCATCTGCTGTTAGTCTATCCATCGGTAGAGGACACAGAAAAACTGTCTCTATATCCTCTGCCACTCCCCTTAGTTCTTTAGAAAACCATTCCATGCAATCGAGCCCAGTGTATGATCTGTAGAAGGACAAGCTGTCATCATAACTGCATTTAATATAATAACCAATGCTGCAAGGTACGTGTTCTTGATACTTATTATTGTCGTCTGTCGCTTTAAGCAGACTTTCTATATCGGCATAAATTGTAAAGGGAACCTTCTCTTTATTTTTGTAATTAGCAAATTTGAGGAATTTTCTATCTTCACTTGGCATCCTAACTTTACAATCGTTCATGTTTTTGCAATCTTCATAGTGCGTTGTTAGTTTTTCTTCAGAATAAAAGTAATGAAGACATCGATCACAAAAGAATTTTTTTCCATTACACTTGCTCAGCTGAGTTGAAACGAGCCGAGAGAGGTCTTTGATCCAACAAAAATGATATTGTACAAGTGAACTGTCATTATTTCCTTCTTCATTATCCTCATCATAATAAACATTCTGTATCATTAGAAGATTGACATGTTTGTCTACCTTATTTTTAGTGATATAAGTAGGTAAGGTGTGAAACTTGTTTCGATGCTTTCGCAGAATATAAACATTTACAGACATGTTGTTAAGATTTTCGAATTTTGGGATCTGTTTAATGGTCATTGGAAAACGTAGTCCGTCCAAAATCAAAACAGATGAAGGGTGGGGGTACTTGGTTATACGGTGAGGATTTCTTTCAACTGGATACAAGGCGGAAGTCACAGCCCAGGCAAAGCACAGCTCATCCTCGTTCTTCAAGTTAATACATGCCTGTTTTGCCATGATTGGTTCAGGTAGCTCTATGTATGAAGATCCTAACAGGGGAGTATATTTATTTATATTTATCCCCAAGTTCACTATAGCCTTCAGCGCCCAACCAGAGTCTCTTTCTTGGAATTCTTGAAGCTGAGTTAAAATCGGTGTTGCTATGTGCTGATCGAACCATTGGATTAAGTTTGTGTCTCGGTAGACCGGTGCGTTAGATGTTGTAAAATATTTCAACTCCTCAATAATCCTGTCAGCCTTTTGCAACACAAATAGTCCGCAGAACACTGCATTGATTTTAACAGCCTCTTCCTTTTTTAAGACGTTGGCAACACGTCGCTTGAACAAAGCAAAACAGTCTTCGAGAAAATCGCCTGGGTCCTTGTGCTTAAGATTAGAGATGACACCAGTTCGAATACGGCATGAAAATGCGGTTTCCGAATCGCTCCAGCTCACGCGTTTTTTTGCCGTCTCTTTTATAGATGCCCCAGCACCATGTTTAATTTCACATTTAATTTGAGTACGCAGTGTTTTTACATTGGCCAGAGTTGTTAACAGTTTTTGTTTCTCGCCTATGCCCTTGGCTGATTTTAGTTGGCGCTTTATATGCCGAACTGCCTTCGTACATTCACGAAGACCATCTTGAGCTGTTTCACCACTATATGCTGATCGAAGTAGACTCAATATACTGGCTATCTTGAAGTATATGGATTTTAGTACAGCTGTGGGAGGCATGGTTCCAAGCACAACAATTTACTTTATCAGACGTGCAACCACCGGTAAGACAGAATTCGTGTTTTTCCAATCCGTACTCACCAACAAGCGTCCTCCGTGATTTTTACTTACTCACCAACCGGTGTACTCCTTTTTTCTCCTTAGCTCAACCTAGAAAGGAATGATTTTCTAAATTGTGCACGCTTCAACCTGGGGAATAAGGGTGTTAAATTTTTTATATTTCGCTAGAAAAATATGAATATACACGTTGATGCGCTATTTGCTTACAAGCGACGACACGACTGAGAAAATGGGTGGAGGGAACTCCTTTTTATAAACCCGTTCGTCAAATTCTAAGAAAAAGATTACGTTTGTCAGAAAAAACTTGTCACAAAATGTGTTGTCCAATTCACAAACACAACTTCGCCCCTCAAGAGAAACAGCACGACTGAGGAAATGGGTTTTCCCTTTTATACATTCAAGAAATTCAAAGAAAATGTTTACAATTCTCATAAAACTTAAAATGTTAAGCTAATCCAAACAAAAAAAAGGGTTTATCGTAAAAATTTGTCAAAAATGTCCAATTCAGAAAGTCGACTTCACCTTACAACAGTATCAACACGACTGAAAAAATTGGGGAGGAACACCCCCTTTTATAGTATCACCTGAGATACTCAACCAATCAGAACAAAGCTTATTTTCTAGGGTTGAAAAGGCCCCTCAATAAGACGAAATTTGTGTGTGTTTTCCGTAAGATTCAATGCTAATTTGCAACTTTTACAAATATTGTATATTCAATGTCAGTTAAAAATTGAACTGCCACTGTTTGCTTTAGGAAATGCGTTGTTCACTTCACAAAGTCGACTTCACCTTACCACAGCATCAACAAGACTGAAAAAATTGGGGATGAACACCCCCTAGTCTCACCCTATGATATGCTCAACCAATCAGAACAAAGCTTATTTTCTAGAGCTGAAAAGGCTCCTCAATAAAACGAAATTTGTGTTTTCCGTAAGACTCAATACTAATTTGTGAATTCTATACTGGAAACTTAATGACAGATAAAAATTGAACTGCCGCTGTTTGCTTTAGGAAATGCGTTGTCCAATTCACAAAGTCGACTTCACCTTACAACAACATCAACACGACTGAAAAAATTGGGGGTGGACACCCCCTTTTATAATCACACCCTATGAGCTGCTCAACCAATCAAGACAAAGCTTATTTTCTAGGGATGAAAAAAGGCCCCTCAATAAGACCGTAAGACTCAATGCTAATTTGCAACTTTTACAAATATTGGAAAACTTGATGACGTTAGAAAAATGTATGAAGTTACATGAAAAATTGGGGAATTTCTCGAAAAACTTGACAAAGTGATGATCAAAAATAAGAGTTTCTATATAGAAATTTTCCAAAAAAAAAATCAAGTCCTTCCCAAGAAAAAAATCGAGACATTTCTCAGAAAGTGACTGCAAAACCTTCCCCAGAAAACTTAAGACAATGATGTGAGGTTTCAAATCACCAAGTGATGTTGTTAACAATCAAGTTTCGAGCCGCCAACATCTCAGTAAATTGTTGTTAAAGTGATCCTTTGTTTAAAAAAGATAATTTCAAATAACCTCAATCGTGAAAACAATGTATTTTCAAAAAATCCTCAATATCAACATAAAATAAAGTATACGCTAAAATGTGTTTGCTTCAAAACTATTAGGTATAAAATTTTAAACCTAAGCCTGGAAAAGCAAATACCACGTAGTGGTTTTTATCTGCAATGCAATGTTTTTTTAATTAAAACAGTTTTCTAGTAGTACTTGAGCTAATGCTATCCCAGTTCTATAAGGAAAGTCGGCTCTAGACGTAAATGCTAATGAAGTAATAGTAATTACCACCCCTCCAATGGCTTCTGGAGGTAATCTTAAGTTATTGCGATCGATTAAACCCCTGAAAAGCATAAAGAGATTTTTTTAAATTAATATCTGTGGATTCAAAAGGAAGTTTTTACTGAGACGTTTCTCAGGAATGTTGTTAGACGCTGTTTCAAAATTATTACACAATTCTAAACAAAATATTAACTTGTTCTGGACTATAATTTTTAGAATGCAACTATCACCCGTTAAGTTTTTAGTAAAAATATTTAGCAAAAACAGTTGTAAACCATCGCACAAAGTTTACGAATTTCTCAAAAATACTAAAACCTCCCTGAAAAATAAAAAAAATACTCTCACAAAATTCTACAAAGACTTGAACGCAAAATCATTAAAATAAATTAGGATGTCTTTCAAAATATTAAACCTCCCTGAAAGGCAAAAAATACACTAGAAATATCCTACATAGTGTTTTTTATATTCAATGCAAAATGTTTTTTAATCACTACTTCTAGTAGTACTTGAGCAAATGCTATCCCAGTTCTATAAGGGAAGTCGGCTCTAGACGTGAATGCTAACGAAGTAATAGTAATTACCACCCCTCAAATTGCTTTTGGGGGTAATCTTAGTTTTTGGGTACTGTGAGAGTGAGAATTTTTATTACTTAAACCTCCCTGAAAAGCATAAATGTTAACATATTCTTTGGTGTTCTCGTTCTTTACCATTTTTCAACAAAATATTAGCGTTTTCTCTAGACTATAATTTTCGACAACACGACTATCACCTATTAAGTTTTTAGTAAAAATGTTTAGCAAAAACAGTCATAAACTATCGCACAAAGTTTACGAATTTCTCGAAAATACTAAAACCTCCCTGAAAAATAAAAAAATACTCTCACAAAATTCTACAAAGACTTGAACGCAAAATCATTAAAATAAATTAACATGTCTTTCAAAATATTAAACCTCCCTGAAAAGCAAAAAATACACTAAAAATATCCTACATATTGGTTCTTATCTGCAATGCAAAATGTTTTTCAATCACTTTTTCTAGTAGTACTTGAGCAAATGCTATCCCAGTTCTATAAGGAAAGTCGGCTCTAGACGCAAATTCTAACGAAGTAATAGTAATTACCACCCCTCCAATTGCTTCTGGAGGTAATCTTAAGTTATTGCGATCGATTAAACCGCTGAAAAGCATAAAGAAATTTTTTTTAAATTAATTTCTGTGGATTCAAAAGGAAGTTTTTACTGAGACGTTTCTCAGGAATATTGTTAGACGCTGTTTCAAAATTATTACACAATTCTAAACAAAATATTAACTTGTTCTGGACTATAATTTTTTAGAATACAACTATCACCCGTTAAGTTTTTTAGTAAAAATGTTTAGCAAAAACAGTTGTAAACTATCACACAAAGTTTACGAATTTTTCAAAAATACTAAACCCCCCCTGAAAAATAAAAAATACTCTCACAAAATTCTACAAAGACTTGAACGCAAAATAATTAAAATAAATTAAGATGTCTTTCAAAATATTAAACCTCCCTTAAAGCAAAAAATACACTAAAAATATCCTACATAGTGGTTTTTATCTGCAATACAAAATGTTTTTCAATCAATACAGTTTTCTAGTAGTACTTGAGCAAATGCTATCCCCAGTTATATAAGGAAAGTCGGCTCTAGACGCAAATGCTAACGAAGTAATAGTAATTTTCACCCCTCCAATTACTTCTGGGGGTAATTTTAGTTTTTGGGTACTGTGAGAGTGAGAATTTTTACTACTTAAACCTCCCTGAAAAGCATAAGATGTTAACATATTCTTTGGTGTTCTCGTTTTTTACCATTTTTAAACAAAATATTAGCGTTTTCTCTAGACTATAATTTTCGACAACACGACTATCACCTATTAAGTTTTAGTAAAAATGTTTAGCCAAAACAGTCATAAACTATCGAACAAAGTTTTTTAACTAAGGCTTCTCAGGAAGGTTATTAGATGCTATTTCAAAATTTTACACAATTCTAAACACAATATTAACTTTTTCCGGACTAATAATTTTTTTTTAGAACACTATTATCACCCATCAAGTTTCTAACAAAACAATTATAAACTACTTACTAAGTGAAGAAGTTTCCCAAGTTCTTAAGACAAAGCTGTCATATATATCAGTTAAAAATTGAAATAAACATAAAATATTAACTTTTTTGAATTTTTTTTTAACAGTTTGTATACCAGGTCGAAAGTGTGTGTATGTTTTTATGGATGTCAGTAATAATTATTGCCTTGAAACAAAGTAATCCTGAACAATTAATATATATTACATGTGCATATAATAAAGCAAGAAAAAAGAGGTGAATCAGAAACAAAAATTCCTTAATTTTAGGGCATTTGATTTTATAGAAAGGAAGTGATAGCGAGTGATATGTCTCGTATGTTTTTTTTAATGAAGGAATTTTGGTATTAATTTGTAGAAAGAAAATAAGTGAGAGTGCGGTTACCAGGGATGAGAAAATTAAAATATATCAGCATATAGCGGAATTTCTAGAAAATATTGGTATTGATTTCATTGGAGACGGTTTTTAATATGTATAGTCATTAGTCATTTTTTATAAATAGTGGTAAGTATTTAGATGTATATTATTTTATCAATTTTTTCCATACGTCCCATGGTTTCCTACAGTGGTTACAAATTTGGTTACAACTTTTTCAAGTTGCCTGGAAAATTCAAAAATCCTTAACAGTAAACGAACGAAACTTCGAACTCAAAAATAACTTCAACAAAATTGTTTTTCTGAACTTTCAGCACAGAAAATATATCCAGTACAGAGAGCTCCTTAATGACAGCTGTCAAATGGACTCCAACTTCAGACTCCGAAAACAAGGAGATTGCATTTCTTATGAAATGATATTTTCCTAAAATATAATCTCCCCAATTTATAGATTAGCGATCATCTAATAGTGGACCTCAATATCGTTGCATTGCTTAAAAGTTGGAGTCCATTTGTCAGCTGTCATTAAGGAGCCTTCTGTACTGGATATATTTTCTGTGCTTTTAGAGGATAAATCTTCCTCCTTTCTCAAAGATCATGTCACATCAAAGTGAAATGAATGATTAATATATGTAAAGTTAAAATGTCATGACAGAAACAATAGTCTAGCCACCTGTCTGATACTGCACCCAGTGTTCTAATTATCTATACTAACTTCTCTTTGGATATCTGACAATAATATTTTACTGATTTTTACTCAACATTCAGTTGTTCATATTTCCAAGAATAAATGCTGATTCTTTAATTTTTCATCTTCTTTGATTTTTCTTTGGCTATCCCACAAAATTCTATAATTGTTATTAAAAGAGTGTTCACATATGGTGCTGCGGTGGCGACGCTCGTACCGGCATAGGCTGCATGTTTTTTCTGCCTTCGATCAACCTTGGTTCGATGCAAGGGCATGCACATGTCTTTAAAGAAAAACACCGCTATGGCCAAAAGCGCTGGACAAATGTGGGTTCACGGTATTGCTCCTAAATAGCTTTATCCGTGTGATTTACTAATTGTCCTACACTCACTGGGATTACTATGGTTTTCGAGGGTTTTTCGTAGTACTTGAGCCAATGCTATCCTAGTTCTAGAAGGAAAGTTGACCCTAGCCGCAAATGGCAACGAAGTAATAGTAATTGCCCTCCTCCCCGCACAAGCATTTGCTTCTGGGGTACTTCTCGTTTGGAGTATGGTGAGGGTGAGAATTATTATTTATTATATATTTGACGAAATTTGATTTTGCCTGATATAATTTTTATTTTCTTTCAAGCGAACTTTAAATGGCCTACAAGTCTCCCCAACATAGAACTTTCCACATTCACAAGGAATTTTTTAATGCAATTTTTTGAACGTTGTACTTCATTAATTTTTCGTTTTTAACTAGCATCGATCTTAATGTTTTTTTGGTTTTAAAATGCTGTTCCAATAACAAATTTATTGAAGTTATTTTTGAGTTCAAAGTTTCGTTCATTTTCTTTTAAGAATTTTTGAATTTTCCAGACAACTTGAAAAAAGTTGTCTTTTCATCTGTTCGGTGGCGAAAAACCCAGTTAAAAATCAAATGGATCAGTTTGCGCCACAAAGAAATTTCCTACAATAAATAATTAAGATGTTTTTCAAAATACTAAAAACAAAAAAATAGTCTCACAAAATTCTACAAAGACTTGAACGCAAAATCATTAAAATAAATTAAGATGTATTTTAAAAATATTAAACCGCCCTGAAAAGCCAAAAACTTAAAATATCCTTGGGTGTTTTTAAGACAGATTTTAATTAATTTCTTTGGAGTCCTATTGGGGATCATTTGAATGTCCATGTTGAAATCGATGATGAACTTGTTTTCCTTAAAGGGATGCAAAGTGTAGGTTTTGCTATGTCAACTTTTTTTTCTCACAGATTGGGTAACAATAACTTTAGGTAATGTTTCAGAAAACTTATGAAAATCAGATCAAAAACAATTCTCTGGGAGTCTGGAGGGGGTGGTTTTGCCAAAACAATGTTAATTCGTAGTTTTTGATTTCGTCAACGTTATACTATACTGATGATTACCAAATAGCATGAAACAAGTGTACATGGTTACTACTCATTTTGAGTGCATTATCACTTTCTTATGTCTGCAAGCATGATTTCGTGCATCAGAGATTATTCTAAATGCCCTTGTTAGGACTGAGACAACATTGGGAAAGTATTTTTTAAAGGAATAGGATAGTTTTTGATTTTTAATATATAATTTTTACCGCGGATTTGTCAGAGTGCGTTTTCAAAATCTGTGGGAATGCTCTCTAGTCTCTAGGGATACTTTTTTGACCAGGAAATTTTTTTTTTCAAACACAAATTCGTACATTTTGAACATCCTTGCTAAAAACAGATGATAATCGATCGAAGAAAATGCAAAGAGTAGTTTTTGATCTGCAAATTTTTGTTTAGCATAGATTCGTACATTTTCGACTGTCTTTGCTAAAAACGGGGTGAAGATACGTAATTTTTTTCTTAAAAGGATACAAAAGGTTAGTTTTTTCGCTGTCATTTTTTTTTCACAGATTGCACCGATTTTAGTTAATGTTTCAGAAAACTATGGGAATCCAACTAAAAACAATTCTCTCTGGGGGTAGTTTTTCGGTTGAAAATTTTTTTCAAACACGAATTAATGCATTTTGAACGCCTTACTAGGACCGTACCAAGAACAATGGGGTTATAATTCGTTTTAAAGGTTTGCAGGGTGATGCTTGGTTGTTGATGTATGATGCTGCAATTTTCATTAAAGGTAAGGTAGTTTTTGTCCTTGCAAATTTTTGTTTAACATAGATTCGTACATTTTCGACGTCTTTGTTAAAAACGGGGTGAAGATACGTATTTTTTTCTTAAAAGGATATAAAAGGGTAGTTTTTTCGCTGTCATTATTTTTTCACAGATAGCGCCGATTTTAGTTAATGTTTCAGAAAACTATGGGAATCCAACTAAAACAATTCTCTCTGGGGGGTAGTTTTTCGGCTGATAAATTTTTTCAAACACGAATTAATGCATTTTGAACGCCCTTGCTAGGACCGTACCAAGAACAATGGAGTTATAATTCGTTTTAAAGGTTTGCAGGGTGATGCTTGGTTGTTGATGTATGATGCTGCAATTTTCATTAATGGTAAAGTAGTTTATGACCTGCAAATTTTTGTTTAACACAGATTTGTACATTTTCAACGTCCTTGTAAAAACGGGGTGAAGAAACGATGAATTTCTTTCCTTAAAAGGGTGCAAAGGGTAGGGTTTTCCTGTCAAGTTTTTTTCACTGATGTAACAATACTTTAGACTTTCAGAAAATGTGAAAATCGAACCATAAACAATTCTCTCTAGGGGTATTTTTTACCCGACAATTTGTACATTTTGAACGCCCTTGCTCCCGAAACAAGATCTAAACTATGAGAATCGGACTAAAACAATTCTCTCTATTGTGCTTTTGACTGGCAAATTTTTTTTTCAAACACAAATTCGTACATATTGAACATCCTTGCTAAAAACAAGATCGGACCGAGAACAATGGAGTTATAATTTGTTTTAAAGGGATGCAGGAGAGTATATTTTGCCCTGCTGGTGCAAAAACTATGAGAATCGAACTAAAACAGTTCTCTCTGGGCGTAGCTTTTGACTAGCAAATTTTTTTCGGACATAAATTCATAAATTTTGAACATCCTTGCTAAAACAGGCGATAATCGTGCGAAGAAAATGCATAGGGGTAGTTTTTGCTGTGCGATTTTTTTCAGCCATTTGTATAAGCGTAAACGGTCCAAAAATCTTGCCCATGAAATATTTTTTTGGTTTCCTAAAAAAAAAAAATTCGAAAGGTTTTGAATTTGTTAGAAGTTGTTTATATTTTTTCCTTCGTGAGAAGAAAATATAAACGTAGCTTAGTGGTGGTAAATCCATTGAAGTGATATATTTTTTAAAATATAGAAGACCGTTAGTGCTTTTCTGTGACAGCTTCTCGAGTATGTTCTTTGATCTCAGCCCAGCCGTTTCTCAAAAAAAAATCGAGAAAAACTTGTTAAGTCTACCAAAAGTTTATTTAAAAAAACCTTTAAGAAGCTGTTTCAACTCTCCTTAATATAAAGTAGCTACTCACGAATATAGCTCCAAAACTGTATTCGAAGAAAACTCACACACTAAAATAATTAAATTGGTAAAGTCTGCACACAAAAAAAAACTTCTCACTCCGAAACCGCACTGCTCAGACTGAAGGCTAAACATAAAAAGTCAGTATCCAAGCAGCGGTTATGCAACCTTGCATTTTCTTAAGACATGTACGTGTATTTTTACAATGTAGCAAGTTTCCGGAGTTAACTCTAAACAAAAGTATCTTGTTTCGAGAATCAAATAAATGTAATGGCTTGCTGAAACTAAAAACTAGTTTTCCGCTTTTATTTTTCTACTAAAAATGAATGCATTGCTATAAGCCGTGTAAAAATGTCTTAATTTTATATAATTATTATGCCTAAAAACAACATGTCTCTGCTTGTCCAATTGATCGATTTTTTTATTTGAAGAATGAAAAGTGTTATGGATCCTATATAATTTCGCTGCCCCGCTGGAAGACCCAATTTCTTTTGATATATTATCAAGCATCTTGGACTATTTTCTCCAAAACAGAAATGTAAAAACGGTGATATGCCAAAAATAATTATAAAAATAGAGTAGAAAATGTAATTGCTAGCTTAATTTGTGAAGCTTAGCTAATACAACACGTGAGATCCCGTTACTTGCTCCGGTTTTATATAATAAGAGTCCTGTTTTATATAAGAGTCTAAGTAAATTAATCGATAATCAAAGTCGAAATGTATTAAGTCAATATTGGGCAATATTTAGATTTTTCAATGTTAGATCCTGTTAAATAGTTTTTATATTTAATTGGAACACCTTAACTAGCAGAACGTTTTAAATTTTCAGGAGATTAAGGATTTTTTTGACTGTTGGAACACACATAATTTAAACCGGTGGTATGACGTCATACTTTGGATGTTGGTACCTGTTTTTTAATTTAATAACCTGGTTTTTATTAGAACCTCTAAGAACAGATTTTCAGTCTAGTATTTTATATTATCGTGATTTATACAATCCCAAGGGCAATTTTAGTTGGAAAAAAAAAAACGTTTCCAGTGCCAGTTGAATTGTTTGGGGACGTTTCATGTTTACATTAAAATGTCAACGCGTAAACAGCCTTTTCTCATCTAGACACTTTCATTAAACCAATTAACGGGGTCCCTTTTTCATGATTTTTGACCTGTTTTTACCATTTTTTAACGATTGAAAGAAATCTAAATTATCATGCGGGTTGGGGGGGTTTTGACTGACAAACTAATATTAGCTGTCATCATTTTAGTTCATCTTGCTTTGCAACGTTTTGGGGACGGGTTGCTGGGCGAAATTATAAACTGGAAACGTGTTGCACAAGATCGGATTTTGGTGGTACTAGTCTTGTTGATAATGACGTCGGGATATTTTTAAAAGTAAAAAACTGGTGAACTATCAGTATTTGATATTTTAGCCAAGTAAAAGTAAAACGGGGCCTGGCTTTCTCGGATTGAAGTCGGGACCTTCTTTAAAATTTACTTACCTAGATGGTTATAAACTCAACTAAAATTGGCTAATTTGTGTCAAAATTTAATGCCCACTTTTCCTTTTGAGAAGCAGTCTCTAAATATACGAATATATATTTTTACACACATTTTTAGGTAGGTAGACAAAATTTATACTCTCATATAATGTTTCTCGTGCTTCATCTTTATTCGACATCGTGCGAGCTCTCGACACTAATACACATTTCAAACGACTGAAAGAAAGTACTTTTTTCCGAGGAATTACGTCACGTACATATTGCAAGCTAGAATATTTTCTATGGGTGTTAGGCTTTTTATTAGTTGCGAGTCTCGACATGCCCCGGCGTCGCGGACGCAAAAATACGCAGGTAGAGGTGGTAGCAAAAATCCATGCATGGCCGCGGCTAAAGGTCGACAGGGGGACGTCATGGCTTAATTATGATTTAGGGTTTTTATTAGTTGCGAGTCGTGACATGTCGCGGCGTCGCGGCTGGGTGTTGACCGTTGGGTCGGAGGGATAATGACGAAAGCGGGACTCGGGCACCTTCGGCAGGGTTGGGAGCAGGGGCGAAGGTCGCTGGACTCGGACATCTTCGGCAGGGTTCAGAGTCGGTGCGATTGGCTGGGGGGCGTGGTTTGGGAGTGGAGGGGGTAAGTTTGGTCACGTTTTGACCACGTTTTAGCTCCCATAAGAAATACATGGGGAAATTGTGCTCGTGCTCTTATAGCTATACTACTCCACACCTTTCCCACTCCCGAGGAGAAGACTCTCCACGTAATTGCGCGCGGAGCCTTATACGCCTTCTCCGAGGAAGACGTATATTCCGACCTCACCTCCAGGAGCTACAAGCCAAATACAGTTATCAGGCTAAAGAAACGAGATGGCAGTCCTATGCCTCTCGTTCTGATAGTTCTACCCAGAAATCCCAAATCCCTTTCCCTGCTCGATGACCAAGGTCTACTTGGTCTGACACAGGTCAAATTCGAGCCGCAAAAATCCCCCAGTTCGATTACGCAGTGCGAAAGGTGCCAAAAGTTTGGCCATTCACAGTCCAGGTGCACAGCCTCACCTGTGTCTGAAGTGTGCGTCCCCGCACTGGACATACAAGTGCCAAAAGTCCAAGGACACCCCGGCCAAGTGTGCCAACTGTAGCTTGCCGCGTTCGGCTAGCTACAGGGGCTGCAAGGCCGTCCCAAGGGTGCGCTCCTTTGCCCAGGCTGCCACCCCCAACCCCCCCCACTCCCACTCCTATCGATGAGGCCGCTTCCTCAATGGCAAAAATTACCCAAATTCTCGCCCCCCTGGCCACGCTCCCGCTGCCATGACGCAACTTTCCGCCTTGGTAGATTTCCTCCAATCTCTCCGCAAGTGAGTGGATTCCTACGCTATTTTGTTCCATATCTCTTTTCCGTTCTAAATGGCGGTAGAAAATAAACATCTTCGGATACTCTCTTGGAATGCCTGTCACATTCTCACCAAAAAATCCGAGCTTATCTGCTTCATCAACGAACAAAAATTCGATGTTGTCCTGTTGCAGGAAACATGCTTAAAGCCCAATTTCAATATCCCCAATTTCCATGTGCACAGGCTAGACAGGCAGCGAGCCTACCGGTCAGGGGGCGTGGCCGTACTCGCTCGCAAACACCTAAACCCCGTCATCTTTTCAAAACATTTTTATGACAACCTAGAGGTTGCATCCCTAATTATCCCCCATAACAATCTAAAAATCTGCTTTTCTTCCGTTTACTTACCCCCAAATAAGCCTATGCTTCAGGCTGACCTACAAAAGCTGTTCGACTTTCCGGGTCCGGTCGCTGCCATCGGTGATTTTAATGCCAAATCCCCCACTTGGGGGAGCAGGCTGACGCATCTTATCGGGGCAGAGTCCTCGAGGACTATTGTTCCACGGCAAATGTCCTAACCTTTGGTCCAGACGAACCTACCTTCTACCCTAGAAACCACACCCATAGACCCGATGTCCTAGATATTGTCCTATTAAAAGACTGCAACCTCGAATGCGATGTTCGCGTAAGTAACTCATGACCTCTGCAGCGATCATAATCCTCTCACAATTCTTTTGGGATATCCTAAAACCCCCCAGACGACACCGTCACTATCCGGCGGGTCCTCTGGCCCCACTTTCGTAACAATCCTATCCTCCAAGACTGTAACGCCCAAGTATCCGCTCGGAACGTGGTCGAGCTTGAACGCGAGGCCCGGTCCTGGGAACACCGGATATGTAGGGCGCTCGAGGATTCTTTCCGAGAGCACGTTACTAGTCGAAACAAAGACCCTCTCCCTCCCGATGTTGGACTTAACTCCTTAAGAGAACCCGCGCGGCCCGTAAAAGGACTTGTCGCACTCTCCATCCTGACCACAGACGAGTAGCCATGCTGCTGATCTCCGAGCTGAAACATGCTCTACAGCAAGTCCGTTCTGACAGTTGGCAATGACGTCTAGAATCCCTAAATCCCCAAAAACGTAAATACTGGCAAATTATCAAGGCCCTCAAAGGTAACTCCTCCCGTGGTTTGATTCCACCAATCCACGGCCCCAATGGGGTTGTATACACCTCTGAGGAGAAGGCCGAAGCTTTCTCCGACCATTTCCAACAACAATTCCAACCCAATCTAGATCCTGACGTGATCTTGAGTGGGAAGAGACGGTAGAGGCCGAGGTGGGGCGCTCCTTGCGTCAAAACCCCCCGGAACCCCTCCCGTTTTGCACCCACGAAGAGCTCGTCGCCATCATCTTGACTCTAAATGTCCACAAAGCCCCAGGATACGACAATATATCCAACAAGGCAATCAAACTTCTACCGCAAAAACAAATTGTCAAATTCCTAAATCTTATAAACCAGTGCCTTCGTCACCTCTATTTTCCCACTTGTTGGAAACACGCTATCGTAATAATTATTCCTAAGAAAAAGTCGTCATGCTACCCCCAAGATTATCGCCCCATTAGCCTGTTGCCAGTAGCAGTAGCAGGCAAAATTCTCGAACGTGTAATCCAATCTCGGCTACAAGACGAGCTCAATCGAGTAGACGCACTACCCCCTGAGCAATTCGGCTTTCGAGGTGCACATTTCAGTGAACACCAAGTCGTCAGACTGGTGGAAGAAGTCACGCACAACTTCCAAAACCACATAAATACAGTAGCCATTTTCTTAGACGTAGCCAAAGCCTTTGACCGGGTATGGCACCCCGGTCTCATCTATAAACTCATCCTTTTAGACATCTCCTTGGCTGTGGTGAAGATAGTATCTTCTTTCCTGTCCAACCGGACCTTCCAAGTCAGAATAGATGGTCTCCTCTCTTCCCGTAAAACGGTAGAGGCGGGGGTCCCCCAGGGCTCAGTGTTAGGTCCCACTCTGTACAATGTCTTCACATACGATATTCCCAGATCTCCCGGCACATCACTGTACCTGTATGCAGATGATACTGCGATAACCGCTTCCGGTCGTCGCAGTGAGCAAGCGTCCAGGGTGCTCCAGGTGGCCGTGGATACTCTTTCCGAGTGGTCTCACAAGTGGAAAATCAAAGTCAATCCTGGCAAAATTCAAGCAGTCATCTTCTCTAAGGGGCGCCAGGCCCCGCCTACCAGAATTGTTCTATAATTCTGTTCTAATTGAAGTAGATTATTCCACTTCCGCGCTGTACCTAGGCGTTCACCTAGACAGCCGGCTCACTGAGCAAACCGGGCAAAAGGCCCTAAAAATCTTCAAAGCAGTATATCCTATGATCCACAAAGGATACAAACTCCCCATTCAAGCCAAACTCACTCTCTATAAGACCATACTTCGTCCCGTGATGACCTATGCTTGCGCTGCCTGGCAGCATATGGCAAAAAGTCATCACAAAAAACTCCAAGTAGTTCAAAGTCGTTGCCTTAGGACTATCACGGGTGCCGAATGGTATATCGCTAATCGGCACATCCACCGTGACATGAATATTCCATTTTTGAATGACTTTATCAAAGAACTCTCCTTAAAAACCTGTGCAAAGACGAAGACTCATCCAAACGCTCTTCTCAGAACTGCTACCGATTATGTCCCCAATCCCGATCTCCCACACAAAAGGCCCCGTCATACTCTCATCTGAGGAATTTTCTAGTCCTTTTTTCTAAAAAGACAGCTACAAGCCACTTCGTCTGGCAAAACTCTACTCGTAGATTACACCACTCCCTACAGCCACCTCTCCTACAAAATAGGGCTGGAATCCAACCACTATACCCTGAAATAGGCGAGGTTTTTAGTGGGTATGCCCCCTCTGGAGGGAGACTACCACACTACCGCAAAAAGAAAAAAAAACTACACTGCGTTGTTTTTTGTTCTTGTTCATTGTTCAAAATTCAAAATGGCATGGCCCATCGACTAGTTTAGCATTGCCATTGAATATAAGAAATACGCCCCCTATAGGTATACTCCATTGAATATAAGAAATACGCCCCCTATAGGTTCAATGCTAAACTAGTCTATGGGCCATGCCCAAGGTTAGTGGATAACCTTGGGCCATGCCAACAATGTACAAGAACAAAGAACAACGTAGTGTAGCATCGTTCACATGGTGACGATACGATGGCCCATATATTAGTTCGCAGTCCCGTCGGGGCGTTGAAATCTTAAATTCAGTCGCGTATACGCCATTGAATATAAGAAATACGTCCCCTATAGGCTCAATGCTAAACTAGTCTATGGGCCATGCCAACAATGAACAAGAACAAAGAACACACCAGTGTAGACCCAAGGCTAGCACCGTTCCATGGTGACGATGGCCCATATATCAGTTCGCATAGTCCCGTCGGGGCGTTGGCATCTTAAATTCAGTCGCGTATAATCTATTACAATTTCGACTGCCGACAATCGACATTATAGATGCTTTCCATTGGACTGTCTTACAGATCCTGATTCCTGTGTTAGGTTAGGTAAACCCCGATTGCTGTAAGAAAGAAGTCCCGATTTTGTCAGATGACATTCTCCACAAAATCCCTAGGAATTTTCTGTTAACCATGGGTATAACATTGGTATATGTGTCTGAACCAGTTAATTACGTCACTCATTGATTTATGATGTCAAAAGTTACCCAAGTGATACGAAAAAAAGAACATAAATAAAAACCCTATTGCAATCACGATTATACCTCTACAAAAAATTTATGACTACCAACCGTTGACTGACGTATTTATAAAGACTTCTCACGGCTGTAGCTTTATATCCTGGAAAACAGATGGCTCTGATGGCTAACAATGTATTCTGCATTGTATTTTATCTCCGGAAAGCGCATGGTCAGCCAAAAATGTGTCAGACCTGACAGCCGTGAGCAGTCTTTAATAATATATCAGTCAACGCTACAACTCATTTTGCTTTGTACAGGGGCGGATTTAGGCATGGGCTTTATGGGCTGCAGCCCAGGGACCCTTTCACACAAGGGGCCCCGTCAGCCCCGGCCTCACCGCGGTGAAAATTAAAAAAAATTAACGTAAACGTACATACTAGTGCCTGCCACATTGCCTAAACCTGACACATGCTTTATTTAATTTAAAAAATAAGGTAATAAGCAGATATAAATCCATTCTATTGAAATGTTTATGTTGGTAGAAATTACAGTATCACAGTTATGAGTTATGGATGTTCCTAAGATAGTCATCTTGATCTCTCTATTTTTACTGACTTTTCAATCTCTCTTTAGCAAAATTGTTTAGTGCCGCGATGTAAAAAATAGTGTGTAATTACGTGTTTTTAGTATAGATTTTTCAACAGAATTAATCTTTGTGGCTTCTAGGTACTTCTAAGCAAACAAAGTATAAGATAATAATTTAGAACTATTTAAAGTTTTTGAAGATTTTGGTTGGGGTGTCAGCTATTGGCTTATGTTATATTTGTGCTAAGCCAATGCCTGACATAGGTGTCAGTCCATGGTAAAATCACAAGTCATGCAAAAATGATCTCTAAAGCCTCTAACAAAAAACCTTATAATGGTGTACAAATTTCGCGTCAATGGGTTAAATATTTGTAATGCCTAACACCCCTGTCAGCCATTGGCTATACAATTGGCACTGACTATGGCAGACTTTGGACGTTGGGTGATCAGTCAACGCTTGGGAGTTCTGTCTTCGTCTTCAAGAGCATCACAACATGTATAGATTTGTCACTCAACGATTCTGAGCCATGTCTTCTTCTTGTCGAAAGTGCTGAACAGGACTAATAACTATTACTACGATCTTTACAAGTTTACAATGTCAAATTAAATTAAATAATTCAAAATAAGTTCAAAGATGTGTAGTTAAGAAACGAACCTAGAGAATTTATGCGGTCTGTAAGGGGTAGAGAAGAAACAGTATTTTTTAGAAGAAGAAAAAAGAGGAAGATAGGGAGAAGAAAAGAGGGAGGGGAAGAGAAGAACAATAAATAGAAAACAGATAGAAAATATTAAATAAGAAAAAAACAGTTGGAGTTAAATAACATGGGAATACATTTACGAGAATCAATATTATCATAGAAAAATAAAAGAAATAGGTAAATAAAATCCAACATTATTTTTATAACAACTGTGACATAACGAACAAATAGTAATTTACAAAATTGAAATTTAAATGAATGATCATAATGCCCATTTGCGACATTTTGTTAAATCAGGATTAGTTGTAATCCCGGAATATTATTTTTGTAGAAATGATTGTTAGGGCAATGATTTCTATAAAAATCCTGGATTACAGATAATTCTGGTTTAACAAAATAAATCAAAAGGGCAGTCTGATCATTAATTTAAATTTCGCGCTAAAGATAATACGCTGGCGACACCTAGTGCCCAATAAAAAAAAGTACATTAATTTCCACAACACCCGTTGGAGGGCGCTACAAAAGTTCTCAGACGATAACATTGACGTTTCCCTTATATATTTTTTTGTCTTTTTGCGATAGGAGAGGAAAACCTTTTATAGGCACCACGCGGCCGTTCCGCGTGGTAGTGTGGGGGTCTCCCCGAAACGGGGCATACCCACTAAAAACCTCGCCTATTTCAGGGTATAGTGGATGGATTCCAGCCCTATTTTGTAGGAGAGGTGGCCGTAGGGATGTTTGTGTGGCTACTAGAAGAAGCCATGGCGGTTGTGTTTAGAGCTACGAGTGGATTTTCGCCAGACGAGTGGCAGTTTGTTGCCTTTTAAGAAAAATGACTAGAGTATACCTCAGATGAGAGTGTGTCGGGGTCTTTTGTGTGGTAGATCGGGATTTGGGTCATAATTTGCTCGGAGAAGAGCGTTTGGATGAGTCTCCGTCTTTGTGTAGGTCTTTAAGGAGAGTTCCTTAATATAATCATTTAAAGGAGATATATTCATGTCACGGTGGATGTGGCGATTGGCGACGTACCAATCGGCACCCGTGATAGTCCTAAGACAACGACTTTGAACTGCTTGGAGTCTTTTGTGATGAGTTTTTGCCATGTGCTGCCAGCCAGCACAGGCATAGGTCATCACGGGGCGAACAATGGTTTTGTAGAGAGTGAGTTTTCACTGTATTGGGAGTTTGGATCCTTTGTGGATCATCGGATTCACTGCTTGTAACGGATTTTTCCATTTCAAAATCCGTTACTCGTTTTTTATATTTTGTTATTAACATAAAGTCATTATTTTCGAACATATCTCATAATATCTCATACTTAATAACTGATTTCTTCTTCGTACAGTTTCAATTCATTTATAACATTGTATTCAATTTTATTACTACTTTTTCAAATTTTAAAATTTCAAATAATTCAAATTTTCGCGCGCTATATACGGAAATGGCCGTGTACTTTCGCCTAGCCTCGAACCCTGGCATATTCAAAATGCGAAAATTCAAGTGTGTGTTTACATTTCAGCAGGTATGTAGTTAAAGATTTGTATTACGAATTACTCGATTTTTCGGTTCTGTTGATGCATAATTTGACATAAATACTGTTTAGTTGATTCAATGCGTGTCTTGCTAAAACCTGATTGGTCGGATGACGTAGGTCCTGCCAGCGATCGGCCGGCAGGGTCCGACCTAAGGAGAGTTTGCTCCCGTCTTCGTGTGTGTCGAGTCGCGCAGAGGCATCTGCCCATTTCCCGCCAAATTTTCGGCATTTTCGGCTTTTATCTAGTTGAATTTTTGCCATCGGTGATTTATTTGAGTGGTTTTGTGTCTTAATATCGGGGATTGACTTCGTGTGACTAATATTTTTGCGTTTTTCTCTTTTCTATGTCCACGGCGTCGTGAGGCAGCGACGCTTGCCCGAGGCATTTCCTTTTTGGCTGCGTAGCTGAGGAAGCGCGGGACACAGCAAGCAGGTGGTGGCTGTTTCTCCTGGAAAACCCCACAGGTGAGTAATTTCTTTTGATTTTTGCTTAGTTCAGCAACTTTACTACTCACCTGTGGCTTTTTTTTTTGACGTGCTATTTTTTTGAAGGACTCATTTCGTCCGGGGCCCCGGCCATCTTTAACTCAAAAACATAGCATTGTCCTTTTTTTGAATACCCACCATCTTGCGGCTGTTATCTTGTTGAATATTTTCAAGTTTTGGTCACATTGGTCACACGTTACTTTCTTATTTTTCGGGTTGGGTCTCGATTCTGTGGTACCGGGCCGCTCAAGTAAATCTGACACCGATAAATTCAGTTTTCTAGTAAATTCATATTAACTTATATATTTTTTTAACTTTCTTAAATTCTGTATTTACCGTTCAAGTCTCAAATAAATTTTTCGCGTTAAATTGGAGTTAAAATATCATAAATTTCAAGAATTCGGGCTGGAGCATTCTCAAATTTTTCTTCTTATTAAATATTAAGCACTTTGCTATTCCGGTCAGTTCAATAATATTATCTATAAAATTTAAAAAAAACTATGCATAGTTCCCCTTAGTTTAGTATAGTTCTAAACGTTTAATTTTTATCATTATTTGTCAATATTTAATAACTTTAGTATCATAATTCAATTTTAAATATTAATCTTAACCTATTGGTTTATAAATTTCTGTAAAAGGCTTAGACCTTGTCTAATGCTACTTTCTTTCTGATCTGTTCATGCTTGCACACCATCTCTGAGGACGCTACGATCAAAGCCCTCTGACGACGGAACAACGTGACGAGAGTTGCGTAGGCATCGAGTGGAGTTGCGTTGGCATAGGTGTTGACTCCTGGTCAGCTCTACTTCGGCGACGCCCTGAGATATCTGCTAGCCTCAACATCTGCAACGCCTATTTGAGCAGACAAGGACCGGAGGAAGCCCTAGCCACGCCCCACACTTCTACGAGCCTCGTTTGAGCGTAAGCGACTGAAGACGCAGTTCAGACTTAAGATTCAGAGTGAATCATAATAGAAGCTGAACAGTCAGTTTAATTGTAAAGCCAATTTAACCCTTTTATTGTTTTCAAACCAATTATTAACGAAATTTAACTCTCCTAGTTTATTTTAATTGTTCGAATTTAACTTCATGCTAAAGTTGATTTAATTATTTATAGTTGTCATTTAAAAGTTGTCAAATCAAAATTGTGAGTCTCAAATTTGTGATAAATAAATCTTGTATATTTAACGAAGGTAACAGGATTTTATTGGACAGACCCAAGTATAGCAAACCTAGGATTGTTATATGCTTTGTATATTGTTAGGGCTTTTTGTCTGATGTGTTCAGTGTGTTTTTTGAAAGTGAGCCGGCTGTCTATTTGAACGCCTAGGTACAGCGCGGAAGTGGAGTAATCAACCTCAGAGTCATTTAGAACGACCCTGGTAGGCGAGGCCTGGCGCCCCTTAGAGAAGACGACTGCTTGGGTTTTGCCAGGATTGACTTTGATCTTCCACTTATCAAACCACTCAGAAAGAGAGTCCAAGGCAACCTGAAGCACCCTGGACGCGTCCTCACTGCGACGACCTGAAGCGGTTATCGCAGTATCGTCAGCGTATAGGTACAACGAGGTGCCGGCAAATCTGGGAATATCGTGGGTGAAGACGTTGTATAGAGTGGGACCCAACACTGAACCCTGTGGGACCCCCACCTCTACCGCTCTGCGGGAAGAGAGGAGACCATCTATTCTGACCTGGAAGGTCCGATCTTTTAAGAAGGAGGATATTATCTTAACTATAGCCAAGGAGATATCTAACAAGACGAGTGACCTGGATGCCATACTCGGTCAAAAGCCTTGGCTACGTCTAGAAAAATGGCTACTGTGTCTGAACGATTTCTGATCTCTTCCACCAGTCTGACGACTTGATGTTCTGGTGGAATGTGCACCTCGAAAGCCGAATTGCTCGGGGGGGGGGGGGAGAGCGTCTACTCGACTGAGCTCGTCTCGTAGACGGGATTGGATTACGCGTTCGAGAATTTTGCCTGCTACTGGCAGCAGACTAATGGGGCGATAATCTTGCGGGTAGGATGACGATACTTTTTTAGGAATAATAATCACGATAGCGTGTTTCCAACAAGTAGGGAAATAATAGTGACGAAGACACTGATTTATTAAGTTAAGAAGTTTGGTAATTTGTTTTTGTGGGAGGAGTTTGATTGCCTTGTTGGTTATGTTGTGGTATCCTGGGGCCTTTCGAACGTTTAAAGTCGAGATAATAGCGACGAGCTCTTCGTAGGTGCAAAACGGGAGAGGATCCGGGGGGTTTTGGCGCAAGGAGCGCCCCGCCTCGGTCTCTACCGTCTCTTCCCACTCGATATCATCGTCAGGATCTATCCCAGACAACACAATATTTTTAAATGATTCCAAAGATTCAAAAAATATTACAATATTTATATAATATGACGAAAATGTTTTGCTAAAATATTTTTCCTCACATTATATTAATATTCCGACAAAATATTTTATAAATATTTAAAAATAATTCCAAAGTACTTGAAAATTTTGCAACATTTATAAAATATTATAGTAATATTTCTCAAAATCTATTTTATAATATTTTATAAATATTATATGACATATTATTAAAACACTCACTTAAATGTTATGCCAAAGTGCCGAAGCCTCCTACATTTCACCGCTACTAACTAATATCAATTGGAATAAATAGCACCTACCCGATGGAACCCGTATTAAAAGTGTAATAGATATCTGACTTTATGGAACCTACAAGAGGGATGGAAATATGATCATGTCACAGTTAGAGTTCCCATAGACAAAGGAATTTCGCTATGGAGTTCCTTTAACAGAAAAAATAATTTTTTAAAAGTGACATTAATTTTTTGAATGAAAAATACTTTGGGATATCATAGTTTTATGCCCGTATCCGCATATCCGGTAGCTTAGTTGTTTAGTGCCTCTATAGGGCCTACGGCCACAGTAAGAAATCCTTCTTTATTTTTTTATAATAATGGTAAAAACTGGACTGATTCATTATTACGACCCTGATCCTTGCAACTATTATAATATTATATAATATAGGTTGATAATGGTGTAAAAATATTGTAGGCAACGTTTTTAAAATATTTTAACAACCTTATAGTTGGTCCACTCTTATAATTTATAAAACATTTAAAAAAAATTAATTGGGTAATATAGGAATATTTTATTAATATTTTCATATTTCTCTGAAAATGTGAATAAAATATTCCGATAATATTATTGTGTTGTCTGGGATGTTTGGTTGGAATTGAGACTGAAAATGGTCGGCGAAGACTTCGGCCTTCTCCTCGGAGGTGTATACCACCCCATTGGGGCCGTGGATCAGCGGAAGCAGACCACGGGAGGATTTGCCTTTGAGTGCCTTGATAATTTGCCAGTAATTGCGTTTCTGGGGATTTAGGGACTCTAGACGTTGTTGCCAACTGTCAGAACGGACTTGCTGCAGAGCATCTTTCAGCTCGGAGATCAGCAAGTTGGCTACTTGTCTATGTTCGGGGGGAGAGTGCGGCAAGCCCTTTTGCGGGCCGCGCGGGTTCTTTTGAGGAGTTGCTTAACATCGGGAGGGAGTGGGTCTTTGTTACGACTGATGGCATGCTCTCGGGAAGAATCCTCGAGCGCCCTGCATATCCGGTGTTCCCAGGACCGGGCCTCGCGTTCAAGCTCGACCACGTTCCGGGCTATAGGCAACAGATTGACCTTAATGTGGGTGCCAGGGCATGAAGGTGTTCATGGGAATGAAATTGCTGATAGCCTCGCTAGAGAAGGGGCTAAGACTCCATTTTACGGTCCTGAACCATTCTGTGGCATAAACAAAAGCCACCTATTGACAGAGATCAAAACATGGGAAAAGGAACAAAAGGAAGCCTACTGGAGTAACACTCGCAGCATGTGTATAAAAATTTCCACAAATAAAAAAGTTTCTCGCTTAGTGAAAATTTCATTACATTTTTTATAACCTTGCAATTTTGTTGCTATTTAAAGTGGTTAATAAACAATATTGGACAACAACTATGGCATTCGTTGTAAGCGCTCATATGTTAGCTTCAATTTTAAAGAAAATTCGAGTCGCTAGCTCCACTACTCTCAAAGATATGACGATGGAAATGTAAAAAAACACAATTTCCGTAAAATGCCAATTTCGACAGTTTTTTCTAAATAAAAAAGGTCTCGACCACAAAAAAATGTCGTATGCACAGTGATGTACTTAACAACACCTATGGGGTCTGATCTAGTTCTACCCTCAAAAAATTTCTTTTTTGAGAACGAAGCGACTTTTTGCTGATATATTAAAAAATATATTTCAAAGTTATTTAAAAAGTATTAAAAAAATAGGTTTAGGAACAAAATTTAGGATAGCAATACGTTATTGAATATACGGAGACTGCTACAAGCTAAAATGGTACAAACAGATTTCTAATATCTTTTTTCGTTTTTGAGTTATTTTGAAAAAAGTGAAAATTTGTATTTTGGATTTTATTTTTTTTTCTGAAGTTGTTATCACAGATAGGAAAAAAGAAAAACACTTTCTTATGGCACTTTTTAACGGGCTTTAAGATGGCGTTTTTAGATTTGTTCTACAACATTTCGTTTTTTGAGAAACCATTTTCAACTTAATTTTTTTAAATACGGACCTGGATTTTTTTGCAGATTTTGAAAGCACTTTCATTCCAAATACCATGATGTATGGACAATATTTTTAAAATGTTTTGAGACAATTATACTGAAAATTCCTTTTTTTCTACTCATTGTTTCCCTGTATTTAAATGTTGATAACAACTTCAGAAAAAAATAAAATCAAAAATGCAAAATTTCACTTTTGTCGAAATAACTCAAAAACGAAAAAATATATTAGAAATCTGTTTGTACCATTTTACTGACCTCAAAATTGGGCAACTTTTTCCGTATTTGTTGTTTGTTGTTGTTCTATCTCTCACCGTTTGCAAGATTCCCATACTGTTCAACATGCAATCTTAAAATTTTCAAGTAATTAAAGTGTAAATTTCAATAAATAGTCCAAAATTTAAAAAAATTATTAAAAACCAATTTTTCGATATCGAGTTTTTCGTTTTTTGCATTTTCTGAGAAAATTTTCAAAGTGATGTATATTTTTTACACCATCAGAAAGTAGAGGTTTCAACGAACAAAAAGCGAACCGACTTTTTTTAAAAAGCAGCTTTTTTGACGTGGGTATTTTCGATTGAAAATGAGGTTACTTTTTCGGTTTAAAATCAAAAAAAGGGGTAAAAATAAATATTTTGATTCAAAAAAATTACAGCGTGTTCGAGACATAAGAAGGTAAGTTTCCACCAAATTTCGTAGAATTTTTTTTGTGAGATAAAAATTAAAAACCAAAAAATCGGTTATTTTGATTTTTCGTGGATATTTTCAGGTTATGTGAAAAAAGTGTAAATACAAAAGTTGTAGATCTTTTTATTACCTACAACTTTGCCATTTAACTTTTTTGATAGGAGTTGCAGTTTTGCCGGATATCGTGATAAACCGTTTTCCACCCCTAAAAGATCACCCCCTACAACACCCGTAGCTTAAATCGCCCTTAAATTATTTTTTCTGTTATTTTTGCTATATTTTCTTCCTTTTCCAATGGGTGTCATGCTGTTCTAGATTTTTTTGTTCTCAAAAATTATCTACCCTGGCCTAATTGCCACTCCTATACTCCAATTTTTATTTGTTTGAAAACAATTATTACTAACCCTGTACATAAATTCTAAAAACTTCCTTGGAACCGCCCAGAATTTTAGAAAATCTTAGTTTTTATAAGCAATAATTTTGATGTATACAGGGTGTCCAACTTTATAACTGTAGAAATCATTAAAATCTTCATTTTTGGAGACAAAAACCTAAACTTGTTTTGTTTGAAAGGCCTTCAAAAACCGCTTCTTTTGACCTTCCTGCTATTTTCAAAATGCAAATCCAGGGCCGACTCCGATTTTTTTATACCCCCGATTTTCACGAAAACTCTTTAGCGATTTTTTTTATTTAAAATCTGACCCCACAGCGTTAATCAGAACACGCCAAAACCTGTATATACTAAATTTGAATAAAAAAATATACAGGGAGTTCCATTCTGCAGGGTGTCCAAGTTGAGCAAAATAGGAATTTTAAAGGCATCTATCTGCCAAGTCCAGTGTGCCATGGAATCCCCTCAAAACAGTTGAATGGTCAATAGAACCACTCAAGCTGTTGGTGTGCAAAAGTCCAATACAAAATATATAGAGTATTCTTATCTGTGCCACCTCAAATTACTAAATTTTTGAGATTTTATACGGGTCAAAAATCAAGTAGACACACTATAAACGAACTAAATCTAAAAAATACAGAAGCCTGTCAGTCAGTAAGTCCATATCAGTTAAGGTGCCTATGATGTGCCACAACAGGAAATGTATCATCTTAGGCAGTGACTTTGTTGAGAAAGGTACAATAATTTAAATTGTTTTTATCTGTTACTTTTGTGTTTATCAATATTTTTTCAATGATTCCAGAGTACCTACTCTTGATCCGTATAAGATAAAATTTCAGAATTTTGAGATGGCTCAGAGAAAAATACCCTGTTAATTTTTGTAGTAAATCTTTTCACATCAACATTTTAAGCGGTCCTGTTAACCATAGGACTGTTCTGAAGGGATTCCATGGCACACTTGACTCGCCAGATGTCTAAAATTCCTATTTTGCTGAACTTTGACACCCTACAGAATGGAACTCCCTGTACATTTTTTGTTCGAATTTGATATATGGGGGTTTTAGGGTGTTGTGATTAACGCTATGGGGTCAATTTTAAATAAAAAAAAATCGCTAAATGGTTTTCTTGAAAATCGGGCGTTTAAAAAAAATCGCAGCCGGCCCTGGATTTGCATTTTGAAAATGGAAGGAAGGTCAAAAGACGCGGTTTTTGAAGGCCTTTCAAACAAAAAAAGTTTAGGCGAATATCTCCAAAAATGAAGATTTTACGGCATTGCACAGTTTTAAAGTTGGACACCCTGTATACAGGGTTTCTCAAGAAAAGTGTTTTAAAAAGTCCGATTATTTCCTTAGTCAAAAGAAAAAGGGTCTGCTAAAACCCGGGTGAGTTTTTCCGGGGAATCTGAATCTAGCGTCACAATTGACATACTGGGTGTCCTCGAAAAAACAATTTTTTCGAAAAATAAAAAATACTGTTTGTTTCCATTTTTAATATTACGGACAAAATATATTAAAATCTGCTCGTTTGTAATTTATACATCATTCCCGGTTTAACGGGAAGTAAAAAAATATTTTAGGAAATTGTTATTTTTCTATACAAAATTATAGGGACATCTCTTGCCGTTTTTGAGATATTCGCCCAGGTTTTCTGATTTGAATAGAATAAGGGAGCGTATATTACAACTACCTGAAAGTAGTCCATGACTTCATTTTTGCTTTTTAATACATAACACTAACCGTACAGCACAAAATATTATTCTGTGACCACAGCTATAAGTAGGTCATGGACCGAAAATTTGTTTCATACAATTAGAAGATACGCTTCCTTTTTCTACACCAACCAGGAAAACAGAGGCGAACATTTCGAAAGCGGTAAGAGATAAATCGGTAATGTTATACAGTGCCACAGAAAGTTGGAACCATATGGGAATTTTTTTATTTTTGGGCTAAGATGAAACTGCTCTGGGGAGATCATCTCTGCTTGCAAAAATATTCGAAATGAGATAATTAAACGTCGTGACGTAATTTGACATATCTGTCAAAAATGACATTTAATTAAATAAATAGCCAAAATCGAAAAATGTTATTTGAAAAAGTTGCTTGGAATTTTATTTTACCCCTATGTACAAATTTTCAGCCAAAAATTCTGACAATGATAAATTTTTGATCTTTTGAAAAAATATAAAAATTGCACCTTGTAAGTTGACTTTTTCTTGAAACTAGCAGATTACGACCTAAAAACGGTCCATAACTAAAAAATACCACGTTTTGATGATAGACAAACAATAATAAAGTCGAATAATGTTATATATAGTTTTTTTTGTCGGGAATCAAAAACGACGGGTTTTTAAACTGGCGCGAACACAAAACTTTGTTTTTTAGGGCCGAATAGGGTAAATTAATTAGGTCCAAATTTCCAGAATTCTGTACCCATATTGCATGGATAAAGTCATTTTTGGGAAAGTCGAAAAATATGTTCGTCCTACTCCTTCGACCAGTCCAGAACTGGTGCAGTTTTTAAAACTGCACCCCTTTGCGGCCATTGCTGATCGGCAAAAGAACAAAATCACAAAACATAACTTAACAGCAAATAATAACAGCCACAACAACAATTTAACAGTACTTAACAAATCCACAACAAAACAACAACTTAACGCCAAAACAGAACAATTCGCTTTTGAAACACAGGATCCAGGAACAAAACTTCCAATACAAGTGTAGGTAATACACCGGCTTTGACTACGAGCAGGCGGTAGCACACTGGAGGGAGAAGCACGTGCGTCCCACACGAACCTCTACGTCGCCGACCGATATAAGCCGAGCCATCGTCCGCCCGCTGGACTGCAAAGTGGGGCGCGCCGCGGGTCGACCAAGCCGATACTCACGAATATGTGTGCCAATTACTTGCTTGGGTGACTATGATCTACACAGTACTTAAGGAAGCACATAGATGGCGATACTAACTCTGTCCTTAACGGGTCGCCGTATGCGCGTATACGGACGCTACAATTCTGTTTAGTTATTCTGTGCCATTACGAAGAATTGAAATTTCTAAGCACAAAATTAGACAACGGACGATCTGCAGCAATCAAATACAAATGTGTTAATTTTTTTTATTATTTATTGACAAATGTGATGTTCAAGACTGAATTTAAGTTGACAAATTTTTATTTTCATTTTATATTTTATAAATAAAAAGAATTATTTTTAACTCAGTTGTTTTATTTATATTTTATCACAGTGATAAATCAGTAATCCTTCACCGTGTAAAAATTTAATATGCAATATGCTGTCATTATTGCTGTCTGTTTAGGACTAGATATAATTAATAATTTAATAATACCTCTGGTAGGTACCTACCTGTATACCTACCCTTCCTACCTACTTTACCTTGCCTACCTACCTTTTTACCTAAACATTTTGAGTGAGAATAAAGCAATAAAACAAATTATTGACCAATTTTATTTATTTAGTCAAATAGGGCATTTTAAATGTTTAAATTTTGCGTAGTTAACGTAGTTAAAGTTATTTAGTTAATTTTACAAAAACATGACGTAATTAATTACATTAACTACGGTAGTTAATTGCGTAATTAATGTCATATTAACTACGTGCCCAACCCGGATCGTGACTCATTACCTAACCTAACTTTTTTGTTTTCTTACTTTTCTTTAAGTTTTGTCTTTGTCGTTCACGCACGAGAGTATATTGTGTCGAGAACCCGAGAGTGGCCGAGAGTTGAGTACAGGAAGACCAAGCACTGGCAAACACCATAAAATAAACCCTAATAACGCTGAACCTCTATGTTTTGTGTTTTCGATACTGTATTCGTTGTTCAATAGCAATACTGGGTACTCGTACTCGATACTCGTACACCAGAGTCGCTTTCGGGTATTACACTTAGAGCACTCCAGAGCTACTCAGGAGTACTCCACTTCCATTTCATCCTTTCGGGTATGCTTGAGCTTGATGCTCCAGAGTTGCTCTTTTTTCCTCCCCCCTGCCCCCTCGAGTACCAGCGTTTATTAGGTACGTGACGCTCCGAGTTGCGCAGTAGAATCATTGATTGTCAGTTTGATTATTTATGGACCTTCGCTTGATTCTCTTGCGGAGTCATTGCTAATTAACGAAAAATATAACTTACCATAACTTGACTATAAACCCTTATTTCCATTTCTATTTGCAATTATAGCATTTGCATCGTAAATTTAGATTTAAGGTTAGTTCATAGACATAAAACAAAAATATCTGTATCTGGATCCTATATAGCGTTGGGGTATGAACGGCACACAAGCAAAACACCCAGAGCTTGACACATCATACCCGAAAGCGACTCAGTAGGTACTCGAATACTACGAGTACTATAAGGAATCGAGTACTATCGATACTTTTACTCGATTCTGCCCATCACTAACCTGAACTGTCCGCTGTGCCGCTGTCGCTGTGCTGTGCTGAGTTCTGATCGTGTTGTGACGTTGTGACTGCTGTGTGCTGTGGTGGCTGTCGCTGTCGCTAGACGCGAGTAAAACACAGTGGTCAAAGTATGGTTATCTCCATGTAAATGTTAAAAAGAGTATAAAAAACCAACACTATAAAAAACTGTTTGACTTTAACAGCTTATTTTTATAATACCGAATAAAAAACAGAACAACTTTTAAGTTTTAACGCAAATATGAAAGTTTAATCATGAGTTTGAGGACACAGTTTCGATCCCTAAATCCTTATGACATCCATAAATTAATAATAAACGAATATCTGCTGAACAAACCTGGCGATACACGATTATTGCGAAGAAATGGTTCTAAGGATCGTACAGATTTTGATGTTATTAGAGAGAATCATAAGTTTCTGTGGGATAATAAGCAACCAGATTCGTGGGAACAACAATTCGCTAAGAAGTACTATGATAAACTTTTTAAAGAATATTGTATTGGCGACTTAAGTTTGTTCAAGGAAAACAAAGTAAGCATATGTTCTACTTCTATGCTATATCTAGCCTCCTGGTACCAGTATCCAAATAAATCTGTGTAAAGGCTGACATAGGCTTGATGACGAATGATTTATCGTTATTTGTTAGAATCCAAGTATTGATACAAATCCTGGTATATTGTTACTGTTTCTGTGAATTCACTGCTCTCAAGTTAACGTCACTATACTTACAGAGACCTTTCAAAACAAAGTGGTTATATGTCCGACGTATATGGAAGTCGGTATACGACTTGTGCTCTCATTGCCGAGTTGAGTCACTTGACTTCTTTGCACCTATATTTAACCCCATACTTACATGTCTGAAGTTCCGAAGTAAACTTATTTGAAGATATACGTTGGAAGTGCATTTGAGGGGTAACAGGACAGAAGGCCACATGATAAAAGCGCATACGACTAAATCCCACGAAAAAAAAAAACCACGTGGAGTAATGCCCATACGGACAGAACTTAAATAATCTCTTCGGTAATTATGGAAATTACTGTATGCACCGCCCGATTTTCTTGAAATTTTGGCTACCCCCCTATTTTCGAGGTCCGTGAACACGAATCTGGCCTCAGTTTCTTGAGGCCGGACGTAGTTTCCGAGAAAATGAATTTTCAAATTTCCTTTTGACACCCCACTTTTGCACGGCGATATTTGGTTATAGACGAGATGAATTTGGCTCAAACTGATCACCACCCTATTTTGCACCTTCTGCGGCATCGAAACTTAATAACTCAAAATAGGGTGGTGATCAGTTTGAGCCAAATTCATCTCGACTATAACCAAATATCGCCGTGCAAAAGTGGGGTGTCAAAAAGAAATTTGAAAATTCATTTTCTCGGTAACTACGTCCCGCCTCAAGAAACTGAGGCCAGATTCGTGTTCAGGGACCTCGAAAATAGGGGGGGTAGCCAAAATGTCAAGAAAATCGGGCGGTGCATACAGTAATTTCCATAATTACCACGAGAATTTGCGGGGGGGGGGGGGGGGGGGCTTCAGGATAGGCTCAAGCTTTTGTGGGGCTGGGTGCCAGATGAAAGAGCGGGGCCCCGGCAAGGAGTTATTTACGGCAGTGGCTATTTATACGTCCGACATATATAAAAGTCGGTACCTATACGTCTTGTGCTCTCATTGGCGAGTTGAGTCTCACGTGACTTCTTTGGACGTACTTTTAACTCCATACACGTCCAAAGTAAACTTATTTCGGTACGTCGGAAGTGCATTTTTCTCAAGCATCTTTGTAATTAACAGCGTATGCCCTCCTTTTTGGGGGATAGGCGTTGCCGTATAAAAAAGAAGGGGACATTCGCACCATATTGTGTCAGTCGGCAGTGATGTGCTGCCGTATGAAAAAAGAAATGGTAATTATATTTCCAATGGTGTAACCCACCCCCGATTTTCTTGAAATTTTGACTAGGTACCCCCTATTTTCGCCCAACACTCGGCGCACGCCGAATGTAGCCAAAATTTCAAGAAAATTGGGGGTGGGGTTACACCATTGGAAATAATTACCACTTATTTTTTCATACTGCAGCGCCCATCGTGGAAAAAGGAGGGCATACGCCCCGAGATTTAGTTACATCACTGCTTTACTTGATGTACTGGATGATATTATTAATGGTGTAGATGATGGAAAATCTGTTATGCTGGCACTGTTGAATTACTCTATAGCTTTTGATACTATCAATCATAACATTCTACTTTCAATATTACATTTTATAGGGTTTTCCAGGGGTGCCATTCAGATAGTCTCTAGTTATTTGACCAATAGACTGCAGTATGTTAGCACGGATAAGGGGCAGTCCGATCTCAGCCTCATTCAATCGGGTGTACCTCAGGGTACAGTTTTAGGTGACTTGTTGTTTTGTATTTACTCTTTTAAAGTTAGCAGTTCATTAAATTTCTGTACTCCATATTTGTATGCTGATGACACCCAGTTGGCCCCTATCCCTTTTCTAGTTACCTATTTGATTTCTCATTATTACGGATATATTCCTACACATTCTTCGCCTGGCCTGACGACACCTTTAGAATTGCCAGTAGGTATGGTAAAAGATTTCTTCGCGCCACTTGTCAAACTGAACCTTTCATAAAAATAATAAATAAATCTTCAATTAAAATTAGTACCTACTAATGTATTCATAAAAGAGACTGGGAATCCCCTATTCTCCTAATGCAGGGCGCACGCAGCCATGCACCACCGTTCACCGTTTATTGTTATCCAGTGTTGCTTGTTGTTGTGTTTTATTTTATTTAAAAGCATATTCTGATCATAAAACTCGGTACTGCACTGATCCAAAAATTATGTTTTGTTGGCAGTTTTCGAGTGGGTTTCCATGCTCTACTGGAAAACCAGTTTAATAAATTATTACACTCACTGATGCTCGGGGAGCTCGTTCTAGCGGTGGTGCAAAAGCATAGAAATGGTGGTATTTTGGGGGGGTGGGGTGGGGTGCATAGGTGTAGCTAGCCTTTTTTCTCCGGGAGGGCTTAAGCCCCTGAAGAAGATGAGATTCAGTAACCCGCAAAAGTACCGGAGCGCAGCATAGAAACACTTTGGTGTATACAGGGTGATTCAAAACTATGCGGCACCCTTTCAGGGGCGTAATTTACTCGTTAAAATAAGACGAAAAGTTCATATCAACATGGGTCCAAAAACGCTTCGTTACGAAGATACAGGGTGATTAAGCTTTCAAAAAAAAATTATTATTTTTATTATTATTATTTTGTGCCTTAGCGCCTTTCTAGTATCAAAAATTACCTACTCCTACTTCAATTCCATTTGAAAATCATTTCGTTTACTTAAAATAATAGTTACTTCAAAGTAAAGTAAAGAGTCCAAAAAAGATGAGAAATAGGAAAAACTCCAATTTCAGGGTGTCTACCAACCTGGAAAACCTGGAAATGTCAGGGAATTATTTTTGGTCAGGGAAATCAGGGAAAAGTCAGGGAAATCTATCAAATAACCTGGAAATTTGTGGTTTAATAGATGTTAAAATAGAAAATCTTTAATTCTTACAAAAACTAATCAAAATTATATCATATTCATTTTGATTCTACACCACGGAGATCACATTATGTTATTTATTTATATGTGATCCCTGTGCTTCTACTATACTCCAAAGATAATCTAACTAAATAAGATTTTACGAAGCTATTTATTTTTGTTTTGAAGGTGTGTATAGTATATAGTTTTTGAGGTTAGAAATTTTTTTTTTACAAAAGTTATAGATAGATAGATACAAAGTTTTTTGTGACACTATTGGACCTTATACAGTGTGTTCTATAAAGCCGTGGCAGTCATAACTTATGTTTCTTTAAATGGAACATCTTGTATATTTTTGTTATATGTTCGCTCCAACCGTTCGTTCAGAACTAAGCCTTTTTTGAGGGATTACTCCTTGGGTCATAGGCTGCCATGAAAGACAAATGCCAAATTATAGTAATAGCTGACAGTTTGCAAGTATATTCATGCTTTGGAAAACAAAATGGGCTCTTTTAAGATTTCAGGGAAAATGAAGGAGGGAAATTGAGAGAAATAAGAAATTTTAAATAGTAACATTCGTCAAATTTATTGTTTGTAATTTAATTTTTATTGAAAACGACAATGACATTTACAAAAAGGATATATTTTTATATGTTTTTGTGGGGTTATTTAAAAAACAGAATTTATTATGACAGGCCAAAAAATTTAGAAACACTGAAAGGTAGAATTCGGGAAGAAATCCACATACACAGCAATTTTATTGTTGCCCCAATAAACAGAAACTTAGTAGCAAATATCAATAAATTCATACGTATATCCTTTTTTCTAAATGTTATTGTCGTTTTCAATATAAATTAAATTTCGAACAATAAATCCAACGAAGTTTATTAACTGTGTCACTTACTATTTAAAATTTCTCATTTCTCTCAATTTCCATTCTTAATTTTCTCTGAAAACTTAAAATAGCCCATTTTGTTTTCCAAAGCGTGACTATACTTGCAAACTGTCAATAATTGTTACTATAAATTGGCCTTTGTCTTCCATGGCAACCTATGACCCAAGGAGTAATCCCTCACAAAAAAGGCTGTTCTGAACGAACGCTTGGAGCCAACATATAACATATCGATGGCCTAACTGCAATAACCCGTATCTAAAAAATCACAGTTTTACAGGAGAGACAAAAAACATTTTTGAGTTAAAAATAAAATACTTTTATTACTTTTTTTGCCTAATCAAAAATAATTAATTATCACTCAGTAAATATCTACCAGAATAACAATTATTTATAAGTATTTTTCGTTTATTATGTAGATACGGGCTATTGTATTTTTTTTTATTAAAATAAGTTCAGATACGGGTTATTGAATCTAGGCACATACTAGGTATAAAACAAGAACAGTAATAATTCCTGAACACCCAAATTTATTTTAGACATTTCTTAAACATTTTAGGCAAATTAACAAATATATTCACTTGATCAAAATACATTGTATGAAGTGAACCCAAGAGTTAATTTTACATAATCTACAAAACTATCAATCTAAAATCTTTCTTTTCATCTTTGGGTAAACTATCATAAAAAATATGGCAATCAGCCGGTAAAAGTAATTTTAGTTCTTGTAAATGACTATATTAATCATTTTTTATATTCAATCTCTTTTTGTGCAGTTTAGGATAGAGTTGTTTTTCAAGGCCTTTTGCGTTAACAATACGCACCGGTAGTGGTTTAAATTCATCATTAAAGTTGATATTAACATGTGTTATGTCACCCTATGGGGGTATTATTGTGTTCCAAGTTTGGTTTAAATATTCTTATTGATTTGGAAGATGTAAACAAAAATCAATATTTTTTTGAAAGCTTTATCACCCTGTATCTTCGTAACGAAGCGTTTTTGGACCCATGTTGATATGAACTTTTCGTCTTATTTTAACGAGTAAATTTCGCCCCTGAGAGGGTGCCGCATAGTTTTGAATCACCCTGTATGTGTTTACCTAACTCACTATAAAACGACTAAAATTTCCGTTTAAAAATAAAAGTAAGCCATGATTTTGTCGAATAAGCGTCACCGTTTACGTCACAGCACCAAAGTCTAGAGAATACTATAAGTCGGCGCACTCGGCCTTGTGTAAACAAACATTTCCCCCCTGCCGTCTCCCGCTCCCTCGGCCCGCCGTCAACGGAGTACGGCAATCGATATCTTATTTGGTAAGAAAATAAGCTTATAGACCGGGAGATAGTGACAGATTTTTGGACGTGATTTTACTCACTATGCCTTGCAAAGGGCATTATGTGGCACATAATATTCTCACAATAATAAGGTATGAATCAGAGAGTCATCCTGGGTTCTTCATGTGAAAAACTGAGTTTTCAATTATTCGAAAAATATGCGTTTTGATATGATTTTATACAGGCTGCCATGTGTTTTATAATGAAGTTCAAATAGAAAATTCCTCGGAAAACCATAGGCATACCGTTAGGGTGGGTCCAAAGGGCTATTATTGGCACGTGATCTTGTATTTTAATAATTAATTTTTCCACGTTTCTAAACAGGCTGCCAATGAGAAGTATGCAACTTCTTGTTATGAAACTGCTGAAGAAAAGATGGCATACCGTTTGCGCATGTCCAAGTACACTTAACATCAAATAAATCGTTTAAATTATTAAATAACATTCAATTTAAACAGTACTTGGACAAGCGTAAAAGTTATGCCATCCTTTTTTCAGCATTTTCATAACAAGTACTTGAATATTTCTCCTTGGCAGCCAGTTCAGAAACGTGGAAAAACTAATTATTAAAATACAAGTTCACGTGACAATAATAGCCCTTTGAACCCACGCTAACGGTATGCCTATGGTTTTCCGAGGAATTTTCTATTTTGAACTTCATTATAAAACACATGTCAGCCTGACTAAAATCATATCAAAACGCATATTTTTCGAATAATTGAAAACTCAGTTTTTCATATGAAGAACCCAGGATGACTCTCTGGTTCATACCTTATTATTGTGAGAATATGTGCCATATAATGCCCTTTGCAAGGCATACTGAGTAAAATCACGTCCAAAAATCTGTCACTATCTCCCGGTCTATATGTAGCTGAGAGCGGTTCGAGGCTGATTTACGACCAGTCGCAAAAAATTGTTGTTTTCTCTGAGAGAACAAAGAAGTGAGCTGACTTATAGTATTCTCTAGACTTTGACAGCACCTGCGGGCGGGCATACCGTTTTCTGTGTATCGTGGGTTATTGCTCGGATGAGTGAATAGTCAATTGTCAATTAATTAGGTAGGTACTTATTTGTAAATGAACTTACTGAACTAAATGAAGAAAATTAAAGTACTTACGCAAACTATAGCAGAGCTTATTTACTTATTAATCGGCGCAACCTTATTAATTTAAATACACACAACTTTACTACATACAGGGTGAGTTTTTTTCGATGCCCACTATGGGAATCTCGGAAACTAGCAGAGCTAGAACAAAGGTTAAATGAGGAAAGAATTTCAATTTTGAATGCTAAATCTAATGCTCCTTTTGGATTTTTAAAAAAGTTCATGGCTCACTAGATACTTTGAAAAGAGTGATTTTTTGCTATTTCATCAGATCTCTGTAGCTCCGTTATTTCTGATTATACAGAAAAACTGTTGAGACAAAAATTGTAGATAATTTTGGACTTAATAAGATCTAATCCAATTTTTTTATGTTGTTTGTAATTTTTGAGATATGACATAAACTTGTGTTTTTTAAATGTAAATCATAGTTGGCTGTGGCCTTATCAAATCGGCCAATTTTTGAGCTTTCCAAAGTCAGCCATGGAATATTTTCATAATTACGTTCTATTGTATAATAAGACATACTTCAAACTTTCAAATATTTTATTTTTAGCGGGTAACAAAATGTAACAAAATAAAACAAAAATTATCATGATGGAGCTCCACCACATAATTATTTGCCGTAAGAAATTACCTAGATCAGCTCTATCCAAATAGTTGGATAGGGAGAAATAGACAGCTCCGATCCCCGATTGACTGTTTTGGATTTCTTTTTGTGGGGAACAGTACAAAATAAAGTACGAGACAATTGTTGAATTAAGAGCAGCTGTTTTAGAAGCGATTGCCAGTATTGACAGGCGCTCCCTAAGAAAGGCGACAAATTCAATTTTAAAAAGATGCAATATTTGCATAAATAATAATGGTGGATTGTTTGAACACCTTTTTATTTTAAAAGGTGACCTTTTAAAATAATAATAAATTGAATTTGAGTTTTTAATTTTTGTTTTATTTTGTTACATTTTGTTACCAGCTAAAAACAAAATATTAGAAAGTTTGAAGTATGTCTAATTATAAAATAGAACGTAATTATGAAAATATTCCATGGCTGACTATGTGAAAATTTAAATAAAATCAGAAAATTAGCCATAGCTCTTTTATTTTTTATAATATAAACTATGCCGAGTATTATATCTTTGGAAAGCTCAAAAAATGGCTGATTTTATAAGGCCACAGCCAACTATGATTTACATTTAGAAAACACAAGTTTATGTCATATCTAAAAAATCACAAACAATATAAAAAATTGGATCAGATTATCTTATTAAACCCAAAATTATCTACAATTTTTGTCTCTACAGTTTTTTTGTATAATCAGAAATAACAGAGCTACAGAGATCTGATGAAATAGCAAAAAATCACTCTTTTCGAAATATCTAGTGAGCCATGAACTTTTTTAAAAATCCAAAAATGGCATTAGATTGAGCATTCAAAACTGCAATTCATTCCCCATTTAACCTTTGTTCTAGCTCTGCTAGTTTCCGAGATCCCCATAGTGGGCATCGAAAAAAACTCACCCTGTATACTGCATAAGTAAAAATATAGATGTACATTGGCGTCTTCGCAGTATTACTCTTTAAAGTAAGTAAGGGGACCCAGCATTATACTTTCCAAAGTGAGGCCTATTCTTTCCACATTCTAATGGTATCAGTGAGGCCAAGTATGCCATTTTATTGGAAAATCTATTAATAAAACAGGTACTTTGATTGTTAGTAAAAATTAATAATGGTTTCCATGATTTCTAAAAATTAGAGTTGACAATGTTGTGTCTACAAATACAGAATATGGCAACTGTCAAAACAAATTTATTGTATAGTTGAAATTCTTTAATTGTCACATCTGAGTATCTGGAAGTTAGAAAACTTAAAAATTGTGAATTATGATGGGAAATTTTTTGCCTCCTTTAGAATCTATGGCACTATCTTATCACATAAAACCTGATGGCAGTTGGACACACTGACATATAACATAACCTTGTACCAGCCCACTTATGTGGTCTCCTTGGAGTCTACAGAAAACAAACTTCCCCTCAAGGCTTCACTTTTCCCATGTGTGATAGACTGTGAAATGCTGGGTCCACTTATTTTAAAGAGTCCCTGAGTGATGCTAATTCTGTGAGTGTGGCGTGTGGCAGACTGACGGGGTCGGGTGCGGGGTGAGTGCGTAACGGCAGTGTTGACAGTGTTCAGTGTTGCCGCTATGCTTAGTTTGTTTTATTTTGTCATTAGTGTTTTAGTCAGTGTCTATTACTATACGCAATAACATGAACACGCAACAAGATTAAATCAGCTTAGCAAGGTTTTTAATGTAAACCTATAATGTCAAAAAAATTATAAAAATAAATGCTAGAATTTGTCAGGGGGGCTATTTTTATACCAGGGGGGCTTTGCCCCCCCCAGCCCCCCTTTAGCTACGCCAATGTTGGGGTGAACCCCCAAAACCCCCCCTCAGATACGGCCCTGAACATGCGATTGGGGAGAACACGCGCTGTGCTAGTAAAGCCACTGTGGCTGGACTCTACTTACCATTCGTGCTCTCGCATACCTTGTTCCTTGGTGAAGTAAACTCAGCCTGCTACACTATAAAATTGCTACTTATCAGTACAATCTTAACTCATCATGGATTCGCAAATTTTATTATACGTCAGTGAACTTATTACCATCTCATAACATATTTTTTTTTACGCGCTAGGGTGTGCTAAGTTCTGACATTCACGAATAGAATAAACTCTTGTTGTGGTCAAGTTGAAGGTGACATTTTTTAAGAACTCATTGAAACATTCAACTGGAATATTTTTTAAATTTCTGAATTGTGCTTGTTACTAACTTGTTTGTTATTATTCTTTGTTACCAAAAAAATAAAAATATTCCAGTTGAATAAATTTAAGGGTGCGCATGGCACCCTAACATACTCTTAAATAATTTCTGACTATCAATTGTTTCCATAGCTATCTAGATTTCGAAAAATGATTAGAAAAAATTCCATGTTTTTTTACATATTTGACCCTGTATATTTTGAACAATAAAAGATAGAGGAAATCTTTCCCTACAAAAGTTGTTGAGAATGATAAGGACTTTCTATATATAGAGAAAAACTGGTATGTTTCTGGGAAAATAATATCGATGACGTCAGAGCGGCCACCAAACATCAAAAAAGTTATTTTTTGTTCAAAATTGGACCTTAGTATGTCCCATTTAAAAACCCCTTTTCGAAATTTTATTTTGAGATTTCATGTTACCGCTGTAGGCCTGGGGCGGCGAGTTTGGATCACCCTGTACACTTAATTCCATACTCGTACGAAGTAAACTTATTTAGATACGTTGGAAGTGCATTTTTCTCAAGCATCTTTGCAATGAGGAGAATATGCAGTCCTTTTTGGGGGACTATCGGCGTGTGCCGAATGTCGGGTAGCCAAAATTTCTAGAAAATCGGAGTGGGTTACGCCATTGGAAATAATTACCACTTCTTTTTCATACTGCAGTGCCCATCGCCAAAGAAGGAGGGCATACGCTATCTTATTGCAACGATGCTTGAGAAAAATGCACTTCCGACGTATCTAAATCAATTTATTTCGGACGTGTATGGAGTTAAATGTACGTCCAAAGAAGTCACGTGACTCAACTCGCCAATGAGATCGCAAGATGTATACAGACTTTCATATACGTTGGACGTATAAATAGCAACTTTCTTGTAATAATTCCTTTTTTCGATATTCTTTTTTCATACGGCAGTGCCCATCACTACCGACTGCTACACCATGAGGTGAATGCCCCCTTCTTTTTTGAAATGGCAGTGCCCATCGCTGCCGACTGCCACAATATAGTGTGAATGCCCCTTTGTCTTTTTTCATAAGGCAGCGCCTATCGCCAAAAAAGGAGGGCAAAAGCTCCTTATTGCAACAATGCTTGAGAAAAATGCCCTTCCGATGTATCTTCAAATAAGTTTACTTCGGACGTGTATGGGGTTAAATGTACATTCAAAGAAGGCACGTGACTCAACTCGCCAATGAGAGCACAAGACGTATACTGACTTTTATGTGTACTTGATTTTTTGTACACCTACTACAGAAAGCTGCAGTACCTACTGAGGTGAAGACATCCACGGTTTTTCAATCAACGGGCGAGCAACTGGCAACACCGCACAATACTGTGGCTGGCCACGAAATTCCGCTAATAACTGCACCAGCATGGATAGAGATGAGTAAATTTCAATTTCCAGAGAAGGTGAAATTTCACTTTAAAATTTTTATGAAATATCGAAATTTATGAAATTTGAAGAAATTTTAGTGAAATATTATTTGAAATGTAAAGTTGAAATTTATGAAATTATTGCTAAATGTTCATGACAATTCCTTTAAATTTCTTAATAGTCCCCACCCCACCCAGGCTGAAAAATTATGTATGTGGTATGTGTATGAATAGGTACTACCTGTACCAATTGGTACAGGGTGTCCCAGATAAGACGTTACACTTGATATCTCGGGAATTTTTTTGGCTAAATTGATAGTTCAAAAACTAAGTTTGTGTACTTTTTTTCCAAGCAATCGAATACTGGAAAGAAAAAATAATCAAGCAACAAATACAAAAGTAATGGCCAAAAAACTATGCCATACCTAGTAAGATTAAACTATATCGCAGATCACAGAAAGTCCAATGGATACCTACCTGTCATGCTACCGCGACCGCGCAAGGCATATGATGTTTTGGTTGGGCGTTGGGAACATAAAAGACCAAGGGCTGGCGTCAAAAAAGTGCAAGAGTTGTCAGAAGGTTGATATTTTCAGATTGAGTTGTATCTTAGTGATAGAGAGTCACTGTGGAGTCAGCACTTCCGCAACCGGGACACCTGGCACTGGTACGCTCAGAATGGTGTAAGATTAATTATTAGCATCCCTAAACTGTTTTCGGAAAGTTCAAAATTTGTGTAGATTTAGTGAATGTAATACGGAGCACGAATCCAACAGTCTGATAGTGAAATAAAGGGACGCATGGCATCAGCACTATAGTATACAATGGTATAATTTAAAGATTACCCAACCCCTTAACTTTTTAAATTTTGGACCTAGAAAAAAATGATAAGTATGAAAGTTGCAGGAAAATTCTTTGCGATTTTGATGCACTGATCAGAACAACAATTAAAAGTAAAATTTTTCAGATATAAACAAAATATATTTATTTAATGGTTCACCCTATATATTATTGGGTTTTTTGAGGCTAATATGCCTTATAGAAATGTTGTTTGTTTAAGAGATACAGTACGTTGAGGTTTGTTTTTTGAAATTGCATTTTGGCTACATATCCCAACATAATCAGGCTGCTGAACTGAAATTTGGCACTGCTATGTTTTTGAGGGTGGAGAATAAGCTGAAAATGTAAATTTCTATGTATCTCACAGAGATCGCTACTTGTGCTGTTTTTGGATCGTGCTTTTACTCATAACTTTTTTCAGGTTATCTTTTTGGTCCTGCAGGTCCATCATTTTAGTGCATCTTTTCATTCTGCAACAAAGAGGTACTCTTGTTTCATAACAATCAAATCAACCGTTTGCGTTGAAATTGCCAAAACGTGCCTCAAAACAAAACACCTGTTGAGTTCAATATTCGGAAAATAAAATTTTCACCTACTGCGTTCACATGTTACAGATCAACTGTACATTGAAAATGAAGAAAAAAAATGCCAAATGAACATTTGTCGAAACACACTCATTTTCTTGAAATAAGGTCTTGAAATAAGATAAATTTTGCCGAGTTTCAATCCGTTCCATTTTGAAAGTGAACATTAATTTGGGATATTGTGCATAGGTCTTTTTTTCTCGCTTTAAATGGTACAGTCAAGCAATATTTGAAAGCAGTAGGTGAAAATTTTGTTTTTTGAATATTGAAGTCAACAGGTCTTTTGGGGCACATTTTGGCAATTTCAGTGCAAACGGTTGATTTGATCGTTATGAAACAAGAGTACCTCTTTGTGGCAGAATGGAAAGATACACTAAAATGATGGACCTGCAGGACCAAAAAGATAACCTCAAAAAAGTTATGAGTAAACGCACGATCGAAATACAGCGCAAGTGGCGCCCTCTGTGAGATACGTAGAAATTGACATTTTCAACTTATTCTCCATCCCCAAAAACATAGCAGTGCCAAAGGATACAGGGTGTTCACAAAATATTTGAGACCCCCCCTTAACTTTCTTATTTTTGACCAGAAAAAAAGTGTTTTATATGAAAGTTGTAGAAAATTTTCTCTACTTTCCAACGCCGTTTTCAGAAAGAAAATCGAACGTCGCGTTTTCAAGGTAGAGACCTAACTTTTGGTTTTTTTTTAAATGGAACACCCTGTTAGTACGGGAGCCAGCGACTGATCTTGGTGACAATTTGATGCAAAGTTGAAAACCCATTTATTTCTTAATTTGTACCCCGGAAATGCGAATTTTGCTGTTCTGGCTAGCTTTCAGCGGTGAAACGTTCCGCTACAGGGCTTCAAAAACTGCAAAAAAGAATAAAAAATGTCTAAATGGAGCAAAGCCAAACCTTGTTTAATTTGGTTATGTAGACCATAAATAGCCATACAAAACTTTTCTGGCATCATTCCGATGGTGCAAAAGCTTTCTGTTTAACCAACGAACACTGCAGAATGGAATCTAAAATGTCTAAGTCGAGCAAAGGTAATTCTTGTTTTATGTTTATTTACACCATAAATAATTAAAAAAAACTTTTCTGGCATAATTCTAATGGGGAAAAAGTTGTCTGGCAAGCGATTAAAAGTTGTGCGCGCGATGCCTGCCGGCCGCGGGCGCGCCTATGGAACTATACGCAAATCCTGTCTGGATAACTATTTTCGCATGTTTTTTGCAAATTCTATGTTTCATGGATTTGCACTTTCTTGGTTTATTAATGTAACATGGAATCTAATATTTTTCAAATAAAGTGTAAATTTCAATAAATAGCGCAATGTTTTAAACAATGATTAATTTTTTTTTTCGAAATCGAGTTTTTTCCTTTTTTTGCATTTTCAGAGAAAATTTTCCAAAGTAACGTATATTTTTTACACAATCAGAGAGTAAAGATTTCAACGATAAAAAGCGCACCGACTTTTTTAAAAAGCAGCTTTTTTTGACGTGGGTATTTTCGATTAAAAATGAGGTTACTTTCTCGGTTTAAAATCAAAATAAGGGGTAAAAATAAATATATTGATTCGAAAAAATTACAGCATATTTGGGACGTAAGACGGCAAATTTCCACCAAATTTCGGGATTTTTTTTTGTGAGAGATAAAAATTAAAAACCAAAAAATCGGTTATTTAGATTTTCCGCGGATATTTTGAGGTTTTGTGAAAAAAGTGTAAATACAAAAGTTGTAGATCTTTTTATTACCTACAACTTTGCCATCTAACTATTTTTGATATGAGTTGTAGTTTAGCCGAAAATCGTGATAAACCGTTTTCCAACCCCTAAAAGTTCACCCCCTTCCAACCCCGAACCTCAAATCCATCTCTTTGTTGTTTGGGAAAACTACAGGTAATACTTTACGTTATAGGCCAGGGTAGATAATATTTGAGACCAAAAAAAAAAATCTAGAACAGCATGACACCCATTGGGAAAATAACAGGGAAAATAATTTACAGGGATTTGAGGTATGGGGTTGGAAGGGGGTGAACTTTTATTAGGGGTTTACTTGCCTCGGCCAGAGGCCTCGGCAACTAAATTCCACATGAGTGATAAAAAGTTGAATTTCAGTGCCTTGGTACATAAATAACTATTTCCCGAAATTTGGTGGAAATTTACCGTCTTACGTCCCAAATACGCTGTAATTTTTTCGAATCAACATATTTATTTGTGCCCCTTATTTTGGTTTTAAGAGGGGGTTGCCGACAGCGAAAGTGACGTTAGATTTCGTATTTTTTTAAGTTGTACAGCATAAAATCTAATAACATTTTACCTGGCAAAAATTTAGTACAAACATCTCCGTCTTCATTTTAATCTTAAAAGCATATGCACTGGAATTATTATTTTTCCCAAGGTTTTCATAACCTATAAGACAAAACACTGCTTTTAAGATCTTATGATTAAAATGAAGACAGAGATGTTTGTACTAAATTTTTGCCAGGTAAAATGTTATTAGATTTTATGCTAAAAATACGAAATCTAACGTCACTTTCGCTGTCGGCAACCCCCTCTTAAACCGAGAAATTAACCTCCTTTTTAATCGAAAATACCCACGTCAAAAAAGCTGCTTTTTAAAAAAGTCGGTGCGCTTTTTGTTCGTTGAAACCTTTTCTCTCTGATTGTGTAAAAAAATATATGTTACTATGAAAAATTTTCTCAGAAAACGGAAAAAAAAACGAAAAAACTAGATTTCGAAAAAAAAAATTTAATCATTGTTTAAAATATTGCGCTATTTATTGAAATTTACACTTTAGTTACTTGAAAAATATAAGATTCCATGTTACATTGATAAACCAAGAAAGTGCAAATCCATGAAACATAGAGCTTGCAAAAAACATGCGCAAAAAAGTTATGCAGCAAGGATTTGCCTGTAGTCCCATAGGCGCGCCCGCGGCCTACAGGCATCGCGCGCACTACTTTTAATCGCTTGCCAGACAACTTTTTCCCCATTAGAATTATGCCAGAAAAGTTTTTTAAAATTATTTATAGTGTAAATAAACATATAAAACAAGGTTTACCTTTGCTCGACTCAGACATTTTAGATTCCATTCTGCAGTGTTCGTTGGTTAAACAGAAAGCTTTTGCACCATCAGAATGAAGCCAGAAAAGTTTTTTATGGCTATTTACGGTCTACATAACCAAATTAAACAAGGTTTGGCTTTGCTCGATTTACAAATTTTTTATTCTTTTCTGCAGTTTTTGAAGCCCTGTAGCAGAACTTTGCACCGCTAAAAGCTAGCCAGAAAAGTAAAATTCGTATTTCCGGGGTACAAATTAAGAAATAAACGGGTTTTCAACTTTGCGCGAATTGTCACCAAAAATCTGTCGCTGGCTCCCGTACTATGTATGTTATTGAATTTTTAGATTCTATGCTTCATTCTGATCAAAACGATATAGGTATATATTTAATATGTTATATATAACTTTTGTGATAGGAAATTGCATTTTAATACAGGATTACACAAAAACTGAGGTGGCCATGAAACTAGAAACACTGCAACTTATATGCGCTGTCAAAAATTCAAAAAATAAGTTCGGCGTCAATTAGTGGTACAAGTTCACACAGATTACTGTAGAAGAGAAGAGAAAAAAGTGTTTTATATGAAAGTTGTGTGTGTTCCATTAAAACAAACAAAAGTTAGGTCTCTACCTTGAAAACGCAACGTTCGATTTTCTTTCTGAAAACGGCGTTGGAAAGTAGAGAAAATTTTCTACAACTTTCATATAAAACACTTTTTTTTCTGGACAAAAATAAGAAAGTTAAGGGGGGTCTCCAATATTTCGTGAACACCCTGTATCTCTGAACCTTGGGGTCCTAGGACTTTCTGAATGATGTGTAGAATAACATATAAAAAAATTAGCAAAATTAACGGGAGCCGGATTTTACTAAGAAAGTGTGCAGAGTCCTTTCAGTTCAGCAGCTTGATTATTTTGGAAGATGTACAGTACAGTAATTACATACAAATTTTGAGCTTTCAGAAAACAGTTTAGGGATGCTATTTTACACCTTTCCGAGCATCCCAGCGCCAGGTGCCCCGACCCTTGACGTGCTGACTCTACAGTGGCTCTCTATCACTAAAATACAACTCAATCTGAAAATATGAACCTTCCGAAAACTTTTGCACTTTTTTGTTGCCAGCTCTCCCACTATAAAGGAACAGCCGGCATGGGCGCGTCCAAATTAAATGGGCACGTACCAACATATATTTTTGCGAAACTTCGAGATTTTAATGAAATTGATGAGAAAGTTTCGTGTTTTTAAGAAAACTTCTGAGAAAGTTTCGCGTTTAAGTAGTTGGGAAATTTATGAAGTGAAACTTTTGCTTGAAAATTTCAAAAATTTCACTTTATGGGATAAGTGAAATATTTCACTTTTGAAAGTTTCAAATGAAATTTGCAAATGGGTATTAAGGGTCTAACTTTAAAGGTTAGGGAGTTATTTCTATTTTATTCTAAGAAAGGGCTTTAAAGGCCCGATTACATGATTAGGGTGTCAAAATATCACTTTTAAAGCTGTAAAAAAATAAAAAGACATATTCTTGTTACTTTTTGGTGTATTGGAAATAGTTTAAAACCTACCTGTAATGCCATCACAATTAAAAAACATTCTGCACATGAAGAAATAAAGTTACCGCATAATAAATTATGGCATCGGATTATTTATTTAAGGCATTACTTGCATTTGTTAATATTGTCACTTGATTTTTTTTGGCTTAGATAAAGCTATGTAGAATCGTCCTTGTGTAATCGTGAACTGTGCAGGACTAATGGCGACACTGTGAAAAAAAATTCCAAACATACCCGAAATTTGACTAAGTATATTTGGTTAAGAATTTAGAGTAATTCCGCTGCACAAAAAAAATTCGAAAGACACAAGGATGATTGAGACACTCGATAACATTATTTTAAGACTATTTCAAGTCGATACGTTTGTTTGTTTGGCTATAATATGAAAACTACGAACCCATTGCCCAGCAATAGAATGATCCATGAATTGGCCATCCGAGCAGGAATTAGACGTACGGAGATAGGTGGGCGGGCATTCGCTGGAACTCGTGGTTCCCTACTTCCATCTACTTTGGCCTACCTCACCGGGCTCGGGAACCACGGCAGAGGAACTTCCAATCAATATCATATGTTTTATTTTATTAATCTCCCTTATTTGTTTTGAATGTTAGCAAACATGGGAGGTCTGAAGCGGATAGGAAAACTTTCCGAGTATCCACTGCGACATTATGTCTATGTCGACTGGCAGTAAATTATAGAGCAAAACAGAAAACGAAAACATACTTTTATATAATATTATACTTATTATACTTATTATACTTATTATACTTATTATACTTATTATACTTAGTATACTTATTTCCAAATTTATAATTGAAATTGAATTCAAAACTAAGTAGGGTAAATTTATATACTTTATATCATAATATATAATATACTTGAAAATATACATTATTATTATTGCTTAAGGAATAATAAACAAATGATAATTATTCACGAAGTCATTTTTGCTTTTGTGTAAAATGGTTTAGTTCCTAGGGCATAAAATTACCCAGTTGTGCAAAAATAGTAATTTTAAATTCTAGACCATATTGTGCTCTTGATGTTTACTTTAAAAATGTGATTGGTAAAAGTAATATTTTTGTTAAATAAATGGGTAAGTGAAGCATTTTTTGAAAACGAATAATATCATATGTCTAATCACTGCATGATAAAAGCTAATTTATATACTTTCCAGAGAGAATGATAATAATTCTGACATCCAGTCAGTTTTAGAAACTTCTTCGTTATAAGATTGTTAAAAAGTTTGAAAATTAAAATTGGGCAATTTTATTGTTCCAATTAGTCGAATTTATGACATTTTCTAGGAGGATCGATAATTACACAAAATATGAGCGATTTGTCAAAAGGTTCTGACATAGAACGGCTGCCAGGGTAAGGATACCTAATGTTTCTTTTATGTTGTGCAATGTGTTATTACTTCCATATTGCGATTGTGCTGAAAATATAGTTTAGGTAAATAACAACAATAATATTAATAATTACTCGCTTACCAGTGTCCTAACAGCTGCGTTTTATTGCTGCCTCACTTGTAAAACTGGTAAATCCAGTGACAAACAAGATACAATAAAACAGATTAACAGATGTCACAACAGTCATAGTGAAACCAATAAGAGTAATTTGTGAGCTTGTGTGCTGGTGTGCTAATATTCCCGTAATAGGGTTCCCAGAATTTTTGACAGGGCTACTAGGGTACCATCAGATCTTTTCCACACTTATTATTCGGATTTAGATATAAGTAGTAGTGCAGGTGCATAGGGTTTGAGAAACAAACTTTCTGGGAAAAATAGGGCTTTGCGATGGAACATTTATTTACAAGGGATTAGAAACGAATAACTCTTCTCACAACTATTTCTTTATTTAAAAACTGCGACCGGTTTCGTAACTATAAGTTTACCTACATCCTCAGGGCAAGTAGTAGGTTTCTCTATGTATAAATAAATAAAGAACCTTTACTTAGCTAACCATTATACGTTTGAAATATATACATTCAGCCACAAGTCAAAGTTGAAACAATTAAAAACATACACATCATTATCAGCTTTTATCAAGTACCTCCTCCAATTTTAGTGCAAGCTCTAGTGATTATCCTTTATTTATTTACTTTGTAAAGCTTTATATAAACTTGTATTTTCTATAATTATTGTAGTCCTTGATGATGTATGTGTAATTCCGTTAAGATTATTTGCTTTCAATATAATGTTTATGTCTGCATAATTAATTAGCATATTTTGAGATCCAAGTAATGTCGATGTTAAATCATTGAGGAAAATTATAAAAAGAAGTGGGCCCAAAATACTGCCCTGTGGTACTTCCCTAGACATTTCTCGTTTTTTCAAGAGTGATTATACGATCTCAGGCAGATATTCTTTCAGAGGTTGATGCTAAGAACATTTAAAAATATTAAATCTATCGATAAAGTAACATAATTATAGTACTAGAGCAAAGGAATACTCTTTGAAAGTCCCAAAAGCAAATAAAACTATTGGGCAAAGGTGTCACACGTACCTAGGTCCAAAATTATACAATAGTTTACCCTACAGTGTAATAAGTCCACCATCTTACCCAATATTCAAATCCCGATTAAATAAATGGCTTTCGCAGCAAACGCGAAGTGAAATAGAGAAATCTATAGACATAAAAAAACAGATAGTAGTTACATAAAAAAGAACAAACGCTAAACTTCATTAAAACAAACTTATTGTACCAGATATTAGACATAGAATTACCGGACGCGACTTACTTACCTGTTACCAACTTTGCGATATCCAGCTGGATATGTTATCGATTGTATTTAAATTTAGCTTTAGGTTTAAATAAGTGTGATGTATTTAGTTCTATAACACCTCGCACAAGGCTTCGCCTTCCGAGGTCTTTATATGTCTATTTTGCTTCTTATTTGTTATTTGTAAATTATTTTCCTTTTGGCAAATAAACATTATTATTATTATTTGAATCAGCAAGCTCCACTCTCTGGTATCTATTTTCCAAATAACTCGATAGCCACATATGAGCAGAACCCCGTGCTCCATATTGGTATAACTTTTGCAGTAAAACTGTGTGGCTGAGACAGTTGAAGGCTCGGTTGCAGGCCATACTCAGATCTAAGAAAATGCCTTCCACTATCTCCCCCTTTTCAAAGCTTCTTAGTACTTCATTCACATATTAAAAAATGGATGTACTTGTTAATTTATTTTTACGAAAACCAAGTTGAAAATTTGTAAGCAAGTGATTGGTGTTAAGAGGCTACAATACTTATCAAATGTGCTTGATGTGCATGACTAAATTCAGGGCAAACGTTGCTCGATTAGATATGCCTATCATTTTCGTTTCTCTAGTCCCCACTCTAGCCTGCCCCTTCACAGTGTGATGATAGTGGCAGCTCACGCGGTGCTTGCTACTCTGAGAAAAATCTGTCATTTTGTAAAAACCATGCTTTAATTCAATATGAGATGTTAGTATTCCTCAAACTCGAGCAGAAGCTTTTTTGTAACTAACAATAATCAATTCAGTTTCAATTAATATTGACTTCGAATGAATAATTTAAATGTAATAGTTCATTCAAGCAATACCCTGTTCTGGAACTGATTCTATAATACTTCTCTTTTAAGCACATTCTTTTGTCAGAACCACATAACGTTTCATTTGAGGCCTCATGTTATTGAATTGAATAGGGGTACATCGAAATTACAATTACATCGAAATTACAATTACTGTTATTCAATGTTTGCTGGATTTGTAATAATTGTACTAATATCAATTATAATTGTTAGTAATATATCACATTATTGCCTGAATAATAAGCAAATTATGTGTAAAATGCAAATCAAATTGCTAGTGTAGTAACTTATAATTGACAAACCAGAAATGATGCAGATGAGATCAATTAATCAATAACATTCAATTTGAGTGGATACAAGTTCTGCTAACCCCTAGTTTGTTAATAGCTCTTCTATTTCCATTCGCTTGCACAGTGCCATGACTACGAACGATATAGAGTGTAGGGCTGCTTCAAAACCATAACTGAGAAATTTGCGATTGTTGTTTTGGTGAATTGCTCAGTCATGGTCACAGCTTATAACATTTTGAATCAGCTCATCAACCGACGTACCCAAAGAGCACAAAACACAAGCTAGTACAGGTGACCCTAACTGCACGCAGCAACTGCAATCGTGAAGCGTTGGCGCTGGCGATCCCGCTCCCATGTTTATTACCGTGTTTTCAATAGGATATTTAGTTCAGTAGAGTAAAAAGTACTCGATTCAATCTAACTTGTATTTGACATGAATTCTAATAATTTCTTGAATATCATGATTTATTGATTATATTGATCAATATAAAAGTTGCGCTTAAAAAAAGAGGTTTTATTATATCATGATTATAATTTCTTATTGCAAGAATTATTTTATTCATCCAATGAATTATAATGTTTTTTTAGTTGCTTCTGGGGTACTCTTAGTTTGGAGTATTGTGAGGGTGAGAATTATTAATATTATTATTTAAATAAAATAAATTTAAGCAATTGTTTAAATAAAACATGACACATTTTAAAATCGAGGCTTTGCTTTCATTGTTAGTATGCTAATTTTAGTACTAAAGTGACAATACATCTTCTTAACGGAAATTTAAACTATTTGAAACATTGGTTCATGTGCAATTGTCAAAAGTATAGATTACATTGTTGGGACAACATGGATTTGCTCCCATTATAAGTATATTTAAAGTAATGGACAAGTGACTATACAGTGTGTTTCACTTCAAGTCGAGACAATTCAATTTTTTACGGGTTGACCGATTGTCAAAAACTTTTTTTTTTTAAATATAGTACTCTGAAAGATCTACATTTTTGACAGTAATTTTTTTCAGATTCGTCTTTTCCATGACCTAGTACGATCAAAATTATACCCCCAAAAACTGCAAAAGTACATTAGGCATTTTTTAGGAAAAAAATGAATAGCACAGTCGTATTGGCCATACCCGCAAACCACACATACAATGTTTCACGGTCATAGATTATACAGGGCGTTCAGAAAATAGCTTCAAACATGACAAAAATACTGGTTTTTAAGTACCCTGTACAAACACCGAAAGATATTTTTAAATTATTTCTTTGCAGTTTGATTAGGGCTCACATAAGCCATCAATTCCCACGATTTCATGGCCCTGCCTTATACAGGGCATTCGCAATAAAAAGACAAAAATCGAAAATAATCGTTTTTCTCTTGGTGTTTTTTTTTAATTTTTTTCTACATTTTTAACTTATGCCTATTAAAAAACATAAACAATATTAAATTTTAGAAAGTATTTTCAATAAAAAGCACCCTTTTTTTATTTGAAAAAATTTACAAATTGATTGGTATCCACGTATCCAGGGTTCTCTTTATTGAAAATACTTTCTAAAATTTAATAATATTTATGTTTTTTAATAGGCATACGTTAAAATTGTAGAAAAAAATGTAAAAAAAAACACCAAGAGAAAAATCGATTTTTACGATTTTTGTATTTTTAATGCGTCTAAGGCAGGGCCTTGAAATTGTGGAAATTGATGGCTTATGAGAGCCCTAATCAAACTGCAAAGATATAATTTTAAAATATCTCTAGGGTGTTTGTACAGAGTACTCCGAAAAAACGTATTTTTGCTATATTTGAAGCTATTTTGTGAACGTATAAGTTATGAACGTGAAACTTGGTGTGTGGGGTTTTCGGGTATTGTCAATACGACTGTGCTATTTATTTTTTGCTAAAAAAATGCCTAATGTACTTTTGCAGTTTTTGGGGGTATACTTTTGATCGTAGTAGGTCATGGAAAAGACGAATCTGAAAAAATTAGTGTCAAAATGTAGATAGATCATTCGGAGCACTATATTTTAAAAAAGTTTTTGAAAATCGGTGAACCCGTAAAAAAATAATGAATTGTCTCGACTTGAAGTTAAACACACTGTATACACGAACTCACTAAAATCATATGAAATAAGAAGCACGGGGCCAGCCGCAGATGGGTCACGAGTCTCGCTAATCAACAAGAGCGAATATCTTGAAAAATGGCAGTGGCCTGTTTGCTTTATTGCAAAATTGATATTTTTTGGGAGTTATTCAAGGCATTCGCTTTTGTTGGCAACACACTGCATATCTTTTTGGCGTCGAAACAATTTTACTATTATTTCACATATCAGCAAAGGGCGCATTTCAAGGGTTCGTATATTAAAAACTTCTGTAATTGCTGAATTATAAAATCTAAATTAATGATTTGATTACCCAATTCTTTTCGAACCACATTAGGGCCAGTTGAACATCTATCAATGTTTGATTGGATAATTTTCCTGCAAAATAGTGTTGCAAAGACTAGACATATTTACATTTGTGTAATAATAAATAAATCTAATTGAAAACTTTGTACCCTGTAAGAGTTCGTTTTAAAGAGACTGGAAGTGAATAGGCATTATTATCTCACAACTATTTATTTATTTAAAAACAGTAAGTGGTTTTGTTAATCTAGAAGTTGTCAATTTAATGAATTATAAAATTGGTTCAAAAGCAATCAGCTTCTAAATAAAGAAAAAACACAATGCCTTCAACATCAAACTCTTAATAGCATATCTAATTTTCCTGATGTGGTTTACCTTCAAGACACAAAAATAAATATTATGGAACATACTAAGTTTCTAGGAATATATATACAGGGTATCCCAATAAGGACTCCCGTTGCCGTCTATGGACTATTTTCCTATCACTAGTTTCTGAGATAACCACTCTACAATGTTATTTACAAAAAATGAGCTAACTCTCTTCAAATTGACTTTAGAGGAAAAAGTTTTTATAAATGTAGTTCACTAGGATGATGATGAAGAAGAAGAATGTAGTTCACTAGGATGAAGAAAGTAGCGGTACATGTCAAATTATTACACATCCGGTTTGACCGGAAGTACCGGAAGTGACCCATTTTTCAGTTTAAAATGAACATACTGTATAATTTTTCCTTAAATCATTGGGTATTTGTGATCAAGAATAGCAAGAGTTTCAGTGTTGACACAGTTGTTAGGTTATATAATGCGCTGATGAGACCGCACTTGGAGTATGCATTACAGATATGGACACCCTCAACAGCAGTACACACAAACCAGATTGAAAGGGTTCAAAAAAGATTCTTAAGATACCTTTATGTTAAAAAGTATAAGATGTATCCCTTTATGGTCTCATATAGGGAGAATGCTGGCGACTTTCAATCTCAGTAGTCTTGAGGAAAGAAGAAACTTACAGGTTGTCCTTTTTGTGTATTCTATTGTTAACAATGTCAAATACGGGGACTGCATGTTGATTAACTACATAAGGTTCAATGTTCCTAAGGCTTACTCGAGACAGTTGAATCATGACCTTTTTAGAGTAAATTATGGTAGTTTCTCACCAATTAATAGTATGATCAGTGTGACCAATCGGATATTGACTGCCAAAAATTGTGACTTATTTAATGTGTCAGAGGTGCAACTTAAGAGATTATTGTCCTGAAGTTTTATTAGTAAGTTTTAGTGTAGGCATGTTTTAATTTCATGACCATGTATGTAATATGTTTCACTGTTTTACCTTTACCTTTACTGACATCGCTAATGTTGGTGTTTGTAAAGCGTACTATTAAAATAAAATTGAAATAAATAAAATCCCTCAAAAGTTGTGAATAAAGCAGTTGTGAATAAAGCCTTCGTCAGGTCCTAGCGAACGGCGTTTGCAGAATTAAAATAACTTTTTATTCCGGAGATATCAGCGACGGGAGTCCTTATTGGGCCAACCTGTATAGACTCAAACCTAAACTAGAAATCACATTATAATGCACTTGATTAAAAAACTGTTTGTAATTCAAGAAATGTTAACCCTTCAACAACGTGTTTATCTAGTGAAATGCTATGGCTATGTCAGTTATCAATATGCAATTGAGCTGTTTCATGAGAAGTACCCAAATGTGCATGTAACATGATGAGTAATGTGAAAGTTAATTTAAAAATTTGATGTGAAGCACCCAAAGAATGTTTTTAATGATGAACTTTACTTATTAAAAGAGAAAATTGTAGAAAAGATTGAAACAATTAATGCAGAAATGGTCGCCAATGTGTATAAAGAATTCTGGAAAAGGCTTGAACAATGTGTAGATGTTGGAGGCTTCATCATGTACAATAATATTGTTGTTTCTTTGTAAACAAATCTTTGTTCCATTGCTTTATTTAGAATGACTAAATTTTTCATAAATAATTAAAGCTGAGCAATTTGCCTGAAATCTGGTATTCTGTCATAAGTTTTTATTCCAAACAACTTACCTTTAACAATGTCTTTCACAATTTTGGAAACAAGGTCACTTTGCTGTTGAGGCCATTTCACGTTTCCTAATTTTTAAGTGCCCCGTATATTGTAGCGACTTCCTAGCAACATCTGAGGCATCCCAGGACAAGCATGACTTATAAGAAACTTTAAAAGAGTGCGGTACCCCATCTGGGGACTCACTGTATTTATGAAAGCATGGTATTCATTATAGTCCGGGAGGCAGTGACACTTTTGATGTAGTTATTCCTACAAAGCTGATTTTTTCTCATTTTGTAGCTTTGACATGGGAAGTAAACGGAACGGCAATCTACCGCGCCAATATGGGGGCAAACATTAATAACAATTTTTTAAACCTGTAAATAAATAGGACGTTAATGACTTATTCCTACAAGCATAAAACTTTTTTAGACTTGTCAGTGATACCTAAAAATGCAATATAATGATAGTCTACCGCGCCTGAGGGGAGGCCATTATAGGTCTACCACCCACTCAAGGCGTTCAGAAATTAACTTGTTTTAGTTATTTCTACAAGGCTGAACTTTTTTTCTCAAATACCTTAGTTGAAATTTGAGCTGGGGATCAGCCCTGCTTGGTTTGAAACTACCTAATTTGTGACATAATTTTACTTTCGAAAAATCACGTATACCTTGTAAATTATGAAGAAACTAATTTTCCACCTCAGTAAAGTGCCTTTTTTGTAGGTTTTACGGCAAAATGTTATTAAGGTAACATGTTCAGAATGAAAATCTGAGTAGGTTTGCGAAATTTCGAAAGTCTGGGCCTATGCTTTGATTTTTTGGCATTTTTCCGACTTTTTTTTAGAAAAGTGCATTTAGTGTAGTTTTCACATCAAAATGTTATTAAGAAAACTTGTTGACAATGAAAAACTGGATAGGTGTGAAAAAATTAAAACGCACAAAAATCAAAGTAGACCTAGGCTGTTGGAATTTTTCACACCTGTCCAGTTTTTCATTGATAAAAAGTTTTCTTAATAACATTTTGATGTGAAAACTACACAAAATGCACTTTTCTAAAAAAAGTCGGAAAAATTCCAAAAAATCAAAGTATAGGCCTAGACTTTCAAAATTTCGCAAATCTACTCAGTTTTTCATTCTGAACATGTTACCTTAATAACATTTTGCCGCAAAACCTACAAAAAATGCACTTTACTGAGGTGGAAAATTAGTTTCTTCATAATTTACAAGGTATACGTGATTTTTCGAAAGTAAAATTATGTCACAAATTAGGTAGTTTCAAACCAAGCAGGGCTGATCCCCAGCTCAAATTTCAACTAAGGTATTTGAGAAAAAAAGTTCAGCCTTGTAGAAATAAGTAAAACAAGTTAATTTCTGAACACCTTGAGTGGGTGGTAGACCTATAATGGCCTCCCATTGCATTATATTGCATATTTAGGTATCACTGACAAATCTAAAAAAGTTTTATGCTTGTAGGAATAAGTCATTAACGTCCTATTTATTTACAGGTTTAAAAAATTGTTATTAATGTTTGCCCCCATATTGGCGCGGTAGACTGCCGTTCCGTTTACTTCCCATGTCAAAGCTACAAAATGAGAAAAAATCAGCTTTGTAGGAATAACTACATCAAAAGTGTCACTGCCTCCCGGACTATAATGAATACCATGCTTTCATAAATACAGTGAGTCCCCAGATGGGGTACCGCACTCTTTTAAAGTTTCTTATAAGTCATGCTTGTCCTGGGATGCCTCAGATGTTGCTAGGAAGTCGCTACAATATACGGGGCACTTAATAACATTTTGCCGTAAAACCTACAAAAAGGGCACTTTACTGATGTGGAAAATTAGTTTCTTCATAATTTCCAAGGTGATTTTTTGAATGTAAGTAAAATTATGTCACAAATTAGTTTCAAACCAAGCAGCGCTGATCTCTAGAAGCTGAAATTTCAACTTGAAAATTTTTTGTTATTTACACTTTATGTGAACTCAGTCCGTGTACACTGTAGTTTAGATAATATTAATAATAATATTCGTATATATTTTTTTATTTATTATTATTTTTTCATTTTATTAGGGGGGAGGGCATGCCCCATGCCCCCCCCCCCTAAGACCGTGCCTGGCATAAAGGCTGTTGTACTATTTATTAATAATCACATCATCTTGTGACAGATTCTAGGCATGACCTCGGTCATGACTTTTTCCGAACTGATATTGGCTACGTCCAACGGTATCACACTTATGAAGCTTGTAACTTTGGACTTGCTTAAGCCATATTCCATTCAAAGTAGGTAATAAAATACTGAAATGCATGTTTTGTAAGATGAAGATAGAGATTACGATGTGGAAGGAATGCCAGTCATGATGAACAATAAAAAATATTGAGTATCATATAACATACATTCATTATATTAATATTATACTAGTAAAAACCTCGCTTGCTAACGATTTTCGTTATTACTATATCATACTTTTTAATAATGGTGTAAGCTCCAAAAAGTATAATTAACATTTAAATTAGGAATTTTATTGCTTGTTACGGTTTTTGCAAGTTTCCGCTCAAAAGTTTAACCCACAACTACGGAAGCTTTAGCCACATTATATCGAAGGTAGAACACGTTTAGTTGACAATAGTTATGGATATAGATAAAAAAGCAGCTTTGTAGATATTAAGTTAATCCCGGTATACAATAATTCAGACGACATATAGCGGATCGGCGCGGCAGCTGTGCTCTGGAGATCGTGCATTCCATTGCGTCTATCAAGGCTTTGCACCCTTATATGATTGGTAGACTAATTTTTTTAGCTCTCTTCTGAACTAAAGTATTTGAGAAAACATTTTCAGCCTTGTAGAAACAAGTAAAAAAAGTTAATTTCTGAACACCTTGTGTGGGTGGTAGACCTGTGGTGGCCTCCCCTCAGGCGCGGTAGACTATCATTATATTGCATTTTTAGGTATCATTGATCACTCTAAACAGTTTTTTACTTGTAGGAATAAGTTATTACCGTCCTATTTATTTACAGGTTTTAAAATTGTTATTAAGGTTTGCCCCCATATTGGCGCGGTAGACTGCCGTTCTGTTTACTTTCCATATCAAAGCTACAAAATGAGAAAATATCAGCTTTGTAGGAATAACTACATTAAAAGTGTCGCTGCCTCTCGTACTATTAAACGGTACCCAAACTATTTCCATTCCGAAATTGCCAACCATAGTATCAGAAAATACACCAGCTACAATTTTTCCGTTCACAGACTGACTAGTACTGAAAAGGGTCCACATTATGCCTGCATCAAACTGTATGATTGTTTATTAAAAAAGTTAAAAATTCTTAAAAATTCTAACAAATATTTAAAAATTGTCTATATGAATATCTGTGTAATATGGTGGCATAAACCTTAAAAGAATTTTATAGGAAACAACATGATTACGATGTCAACACTAGTGTAATTAAATTTTAGTTTAGATATTTTCAATTTTCACTTTCTGTATTTGTATGATATTGTGAAATAAAATGTTTATCTATCTATTAATAAGTTAGGCCAAGTCCCTATTTGTAAATGATTCTGTACTGTACTATTGCAAGGATATTAAAAGCCACAGATGAGCAGTTAGGTACAGGATAAACTCTGCACATCCCAGGCGCGCGAAATCATTGCAAATTGTTAGATACGTTTGTTATGAAGAATAAGGAACGCCACTGTGATCCCATGTGTTCACATTGAACTGGCCATTACTATAACCTCTCTCATTTGCTATTACCTTTCTCCTACGTCACTGCCCAGGACTCCTTTGGCTTAAAATATCTAAAACTTTTTTATTTCACATTTTTTCTAGATCAAAAAATTAACAAATTAAGAGGGAAAAGTAACTATGAACTCCCAGTAGGTACCTATGATATTATAGTTGTCATTATTTCTACCGGGATTACATCAACTTAATTCAAAAACTACTGGGGGTTATTGCAAATATCGGTAGATCATTAACATCATCACAGTACCGTACATGCCAGTACCGGGAGGCTAGACACAGCCTACTTTCTACATAGTTCCTGCCTGAAATTATTCATGGCATATAAGTTCTTATTATGCTGTGCAATTATTCATATGTAAAAATAAATATTTATTGAAATGTTTCTTGCAAGATAGCGCTTCGATGGAGAATTGAAAAAGAAGTTTTGATTGGTAAGGGGCAATTTATTTGCGGAAATAAAAGATGCAATGAAGAATTAGATTTACGGACATGGGAAGTCAATTTCACTTATAAGGAAAATGGGAATAAGAAAAATGCATTAGTTAAGATAAGTAAGTAAACAAAGATATATATTAATTTCATTATTTTGATTAAAAATATTATAGGGTTATGTCTGGACTGTTCTGCAAAACTAAATTATGACAGCAAGAAACGTGAAATCAAAAGATTGAAAAGAAAGCCTGTAGATACATACAATATCACAAAAAACATGACTGAAGGAACTGATCATCCTCTAGAAGTTAATAACTTGTCTACTATGAACACAAGTGTCAAAAATGTAAGAGAGAGTGATGCTTGTCAGAGCTCTGCAAGTACCACAAAAGTAAGTGATTTACCTTGGGTGAGCCATGGATATGTTGAAGCAAAATCCAGGGAAGATGAAATGGATGAGTACCTACAAGATTTGTTACTGTAGTGAAGTAAATAGTGAACACACGACTTACTGAGGTACCACACACTTTATTGGCATTGACCATTGGATTAGTAATACCTTGACCTTACATCAAGCACCATAAATGCATCATCATTAGATAATGATAATGTTGTTTTGGATTAGTGTCACACCATGCACTGAATTATAAAATCCATAAACTCAGATAAATATCTGGTCCGGCTATACTGAGTACCCAGGACCAGCCGCCTTATCAAAACCATGTCTTCAGCCATATCTGGTATCCAGCCCAGCCTTATTTAGATTATTTTTGTTATTTCAGATGTTAGTTAAATATACCTTATAACATACACAGCAAATTCTACGGCCCCAAGTGAGAAACAATAGAACCAATGAACCTACTACCATACATATTTAATAGAAAGTCAAAATAATTGGGTAGAGCGCTTTCTACAAAAGCCAATAGTATTATTTCAGAAATAACTGTAGGGTGTGCCAGAAAAAACGGTATTTCTATTTTCATTTTTCTGTCATTTTTTACTTTTCCCCCAATTCGGTTTCTTTGAAAAGCAGTTACCTGGATCCTTATACGATACTTATATATTTTTTAAAGTCACATTAAAAATTACCTGCATATCTAATTTTGCTGTTTGTTATTCAAGTATTATTTTTTTCTTGAAATCGGCAGTGAAGTGTCCCAAAATCGTCATTAAAAGCTCAGAAATCCGCACTGAAGTATCCCGTTGTACAATTTTTTCGATAACTAGGCCTTGGCGAAATGTAAACATCAAACTTCAGACGCGGAGCCATCGCCCATCAAAAGTGACCAAATATTCAAAACCCGGCCAATAAAGGCCCATTTAACTTTTCGTACACATTATGAAATTAATACCTATAGCACCGCAATCTTTCAGTATAAATATTTTAGTAGGTTTGAATATCAATAGATTTGTTATGGAGGCAGCACAATAGGCAGCAGTTTGTATTTTCTGTCAGAAAGTACGGTGTCTCCTCATACTTGACCTAGGTAGAGCGATCGTCAAAGTCAAGCAACGCCGCGCCGTTGAGTGAGGAATAATAAGAGGCGCAACCTTGCGAGACGCAGCGTAGCCGAAAACGCGGCCCGAAAAGCGTCCGAGATAAAAAGCGTCCGAGATAAAAAGCGTCCGAGATAAAAAGCGTCCGAGACAAAAAAATAAATATCCTTCCAGTAAAATAAAAAATATATAAAATTGTACCGTTAGCCCGTTGTAGAGGGATCGATGTTCTCGAAAACATAAACAAGTTGTAAAAATCCGTGGTCGCTAGGCGACTATAGCGAGTGAGGGCAATGGGGGGCTTCAGGATAAGCAGCCGAAAACCGGTCACGCAATTTTATATGGGCGTTGCGCCTCTTATTATTCCTCACTCAACGGCCGCGCGTAGTCGGTTCATGGACGGGTGATTCCTTATGATTATTTTTTCGCCTAATAAAACATTTTTTTTTCCGATTTCAAAAAATTTATAATATGTACCTTGGCACTGAATTTCTTTTTATGACTCATGTGGTTTATTTGCCTCGGCCAGAGGCCTCGGCAGCTAAATTCCACATGAGTCATAAAAAGTTGAACTTCAGTGCCTTGGTACATAAATAACTATTACCAGAAAAGGCTTTTTATGAAGAGTTTATTTTTCGAAAAAATTAGAAATAAAAACAAAATCCTGCTCTGGCATACAATTCAGGGACACACTGTCTACTGATTACATTAAAATTCGTTTGTAAATCCAAAGAGTGAGATTTTCTATACCTCATTTAAGTTGTTTGTGCTAAAAAATTATACAAAATTTCGCTTGCGGCTCATTTTTTTGGTAAATAAATGCTATTGTTTATACGATCGTTATAAAAACTTTACTTTTTTTTAACCTTTTTAAATGCCTAAAGTATATCTTTTTTTAACAAGTTAAAAAAACTTACTTTTTTTTCACTCTGAGCAGTTTTAAATGCCTAAAGTATATCTTTTTTTAACAAGTTAAAAAAACTTACTTTTTTTCACTCTGAGCAGTTTAGAGTGAAAAAAAGTTAACTTTTTTTCACTCTAAACTTCCTTACTACGTTTACATGGAGTTTGGAATCGAATTCAGTGTAATGCAGTTTGGTGTTTTCATAAACGGTAAATGTGGCGTTAAATCCCGAAAATAAGAAAATTTATTTTGAGATTCAAATCAATCTCAAAATCTCTTCATGCGGTTTTCAATAATTCTAGAAACATATTCAAATCGATTTCAATACTATGTGTAAACGTAGTGAGACCGCGATCTAAATATTATAATCCTCGTAATTGAAAACCATAGTGCATTTATATGCCCTTTAGTATATAACACAAAAATCCCATCCCAAATATTTCAATGTTTAAGCACGATCGTATAAAAAATATAAATCTATGAAACTCATGCATAAAGTGTCTTTTTTTTTTCATTCATGGGATTGCACGCACTCACCTGCGGTTCGTGCGCGCAACTTTCCCATTCATGAAAAAAAGTACTACTTTATGCACTTGTTGCATAAATAACTATTTTTAAATACTCACCTATAAAAACTATTGAAAATTATGACACTTTGTCATTCAAGATTTAGTTTAACCATCTTGAAATCGACATTAAAATGTCCCAAAATCGTCATTAAAGGACAGAAAGTATCCCGTTGTACAATTTTTTCAATAAGTAGGCCTTGGCGAGATGTAAACATCAAACGTCAGACGCGGAGAAATCGACCGTCAAAAGTGACCAAATATTCAAAACCCAGCCGATAAAGGCTCATTTAACTTTTCGTACACATTGCGAAACTGTTTCCTATAGAAGCGCAATCCTTCAGTATACATATTTTAGTAAATTTGAATATCAATGGATTTGTTGTGTAGGCTGCACAAGAAGCAGCAGTTTGGTTTTTCTGTCAGAAGGTGCCGTACGTCATTATACTTGTCCTAGGTAGAGCGATCGGTAAAGTCAAGCAACGCCGCGCGTAGTCGGTTCGTGGACGGGTGATCCCTTATTATTATTTTCTTGCCTAATAAAACTTTTTTTTTCCGATTTCAAAAAAAATATAATATGTACCTCGGCACTGAAGTTCTTTTTATGACTCATGTGGTTTATTTGCCTCGGCCAGAGGCCTCAGCAACTAAACTTCACATGAGTCATAAAAAGCTGAACTTTGGTACATAAATAACTATTATAGGGTTATAGGAAAAATTATTGAAAATTAAAAAAGTTACGAGGTAATGATCTTAAATGCATGCTTCCTTCATTGTGGGCCAAAAAATAGATTATAATTTCTTCAACACTTATTCATTAAGGTTTTAAATGATTAAGTCATTTTGGAAAATCTCCCTGCTTATCAATATTTCACAGCCTCTGTCATCTTGGATTTTGTGAAAATTGCCAAACTCCTGCTTAAATATGTGGCTTTCGATTGAAACTGGAAAGAAGAAATTTGTTGAAAAATGCAAAAAACTGCTATGCAAAATAGAAATTTCATTTTTTCTGTCCTGTCCTACAAACCGAAAATGTTGGTAAAATCTATTTGCTTCCTACAAATATGGGATCTGGTTACGTTACTGTACGCAGCCTGAGAGCATTCTGTAGAGAGTGGATAACAAAGCCAGGATTTTATGAAGATAACAGCATATTTTTATTTTTTAATATAATTTTGTTAATATAAAGAAGACTTTAAAATAGTGTTTGGTATGAGTTTAATTGGATCTGTTTATAGAGATAAAGTAATGGGGGAGGGTGCAGAGTGATATCTTGTCACGGGCTGAAAATGTTCTAGTTTTGGCCCTTAGTGTGACCGTGGATGGACCAAGAGGAAAAAATGCGAGGAAAAACGTTCTTATCTGATTTTTGTACAAAAAGTTACAATGTTCTCGAAAGAATATGAAAGCAATTCTGCCGTCAGCAACAAAAAGGCTGTAAATCTATAAATTTTAGATTTTGAGTTTATTGTATATTATTACTAATAGTGAAGCTGTACATCTACAGTGTGGCCCAACTGGCCCAACCCAACTGTGGAAAACTAAAAGTAGGAAAATTCTGAAAATTTGGCACCTCACCAATGCCGATGGGCGCTGCTCAACTAAAATATTTTGGTGAATCCGGTTATACTGGAAGTCGATATCAACTTTTTTATCTCAAATGGAACATCCTGTATATTATTGCATTTTTGGATTCGTCCTCATTTTTAGTGGTGAATAATATCGCATTTAAAAAAAATGGGGGTTTCCATTTGAAAATTTTGAGATTTAAGCACATTTTGAATGTAATTTTTATTCATATTTTGTGAACACCCTGTATAAGAACGGATTTATTTCTCAGCAGAGATCACTAGGTCAGGGCTTCTGTTACACGATGCCAAAAATTCGTTTTGAAATTTCGCGGTTTCCTCGTATAAATTGCTAATTGACTTTAGGTCTGCACCTGTAATTTTTTTCGGAAAAATGCAAATATCTCAAAAACGGTTGGATTTAGACATAGGACATGTTGCATGTTTTTGTTCCAAAATGATGCCTAGAATCCAAAAATGCAATAATATCCAGGGTGTTCCATTTGAGATAAGAAAGTTGATATCGACTTCCGGTATAACCGGAAGTGCCAGATTCACCAAAATATTTTAGTTGCCAATGCCCATCGGCATTGGTGAGGTGCCAAATTTTCAGAATTTTCCTACCTTTAGTTTTCCATATATAGATCGATGCAGTTCGTGGTGGACCACCCTGTATATACGAAGTAAAAAAGACCAAGCTCTGTCGAAAATAGGTAAAACAACAACCTTAAAAAGGACTTAAGTGCAAAACATCATCACATTATGAGGCTAAAAATGCTGCAAGTCTGAACTCTATAGAAAAAGGATAAAAAATTTATGGCTTACGTCTCTTTTGCTTCGTGTATAAATTCCGCAATCTTGGCAAATACTTATTGAAAGACGTTAGAGTGGCCATTTATAAAATATGTACCGATGATACTATAATAATGATGTGATTTTAATGGACAAGTAGTTTTGCTGAAATAATTTATTTCCTAGAATATTCATAACAAAAATTAACACATGTTAGTAGTTGTTACGCATTTTTATACAACCTTTTTGTTACAGGATTAGTATAATTTTGTTGGCTAGATTAGAAGTAAAAAATCAATAAGAGTATTTTTTCTAAAAATTTTGCTTTTTTGTTGAAATCTGCAGCTGAATACAAAATACAGGTAAAAATCAAATGGATGAAAATTTGTATACTACATTATTCCATAATGTTTTTCAGTACATCCCAGAAGTTTATGAGAATAAATAACAAGGTAAATTAAAACGAAAAAATGGTTTTTGCTTTGTATTGTATTAAATGATTCCTATACATGTTCGTATCACAATTACAAAACATATAAATACCTAGGTATTTTTTTAGATACTTATATGCAAATAAAAACATATTGGACTATAAAATGAAAAAAAGAAACCTTTGTGAAAGTTTAGTCTTGTCTATAGTGACATTATTTATGGGTCATTTTCAACAATCTTTAACTTTTGTCTTTTATCACTTGCAAAAAAATATACTTTTACAAACCATGTTATCTTAGCTCTTTTAATGTTTGAAGTTTGTAGAATTTAGTTTTTAGCTTGATAATCAAAAATTTCAAATGCCTGTACATTCTCTGCTCTAGTTTTCAAGATGTATTTTAACATACCGTCACGCTCTTTTAAAATAAGTTATATGTGAGAAATATAAAACTATTGTTACTTTTTAGATTCTGGATAGAAAGTAAATTATAGCTTTTATTTTAAAAAAGGTGTAACAAGGTGTTGCTAAACATAAGGTAAACATAAAAATGGCAAAAAAAATAAAAAATAATAAAAACAAACAATAAAATGTATTATATTCCTGGGAAAAAAATCGACTAGGTACTTTATCTTTACTCGTTACAATAAAAAAAGCTTTTTTTATCTTATACAAACTTGATTTTGTTTTTCATTTCATATAATATCATTTTTATAAAGGAAAAAAGTACAGAAAAATTAAAACGATATTTTCAATATACAGTTATTTCAACTGGAGAAGTTTGGAAAACATTAAAAAACAAAACTAATCGTACAATATAAACTTTTCAAATAGTCACTTGCTACCTTGTACTAGATCAAGAGATTCCATTACAGAATCTACCAAATCAGGATTTTCAACCTTAAAAAGTCATGAAGACAGTTTTGTGGGAGCTTTTAAAAGTAGGAACTCCATCTTGTGGAATCTTCTGGATGTCTGGTTTTGGCAGCCACACAATTTTTTTTAGATATAGTCATGAACGTAATGTCGTGATTACCATTCTCAGCACTTAATACCTGCCCTGGAAAGCACTGATCATGGAAAACCACTGTTACCCAATAATTTTTCTTGTTCTGCACCCTGTTGTCTGGTTCGACAAATATGTGTGAAATGTCAGCTAGAGTAGTTGTTAAGAAAATATTTTTAATAAATGCTAAATCTACAATCAAATGTATGAAATATATTAAAAAGGATACATTTTGACTCAGCAGTACCTACTCAGTTTATATTTATTTGGCACAATGGTATTGTGTAAACAACAACTGGAGTTTCTACACTGAAAGCACGACAATTCTCGGATTCAAGGTATTTTCATCTGAACTGATCCAAGTATTGCTTCTATTGTTAAAATATCTGCTTCAGAAATTGTAAATAAATGTTTCGTCTTTTCCAGCTTCCTTTCCATTACTTCTAAAAATTGGTCAATACATCAGTTCCCTGTGCAACACTCTGGTCAGCTGTTCTTTTGACAAGTCCACCAACGCCGTCTGCAACACTTTTACCATGTCCACACTAAAAAAAATTCCAAGTTGCACTTTCAAACTCCAGTTGCTTACAGAAATGGGTAAACAAATAAAAAATATTTTTGTTTTGGTACCTATTCAGTGGTGGGCCCGTCACCCATGTGACCCCATTGTCTTTATAATAATAAGCTCCAGTATGTAAACTTAATTGTCCTTTTGATGCTCCAAAATGGACACTTTGAACTTCATCTTTATACTTGAGGTTGTAGTTTTCTGAAAAGTCTATTATTAAGCAGATTTAATTTTTTTCCATTTCAGTTTTTATTGTTTTCAGAAAGAGTCCTTGGTGATAAACGTGATAACAATGTTGTAAAATGTTCAGCGTCTCGTTTCTAAAATTATTCACTAACTCTTCGGCAGTGGCATTTAGTTTTAGTTTTTTCATTACTTTTACTCTTTTTATATTTCATTACTCTCAGTTATGCTGCGCCATTGGTAATAATGTAGCACGTCACTTTTGCAAAAGTGGCTGGAACAATTTTTAAATTGCAAGCCTGACATTTTCTGTACATGCAGCTCCGAGATGTGTTATTACAGCAAAGATATTCAGATAAATTTAGCAGAGAATTTGTGTTAACAATTTTGTATTGGGTCAATGTCAGCACTAAAAATTTAAAATTGGCATGTTTTATTCAGAGACAAGAATCCCGGTGTGTTAATTTGAGAGAAACTATCAAGAACGGTTTTAACCTTGAAAAAGTGGTATAACAAATTTTTGCGCCATATTCAATTTTGAACTTCCTGTGAAGATTATAATATATAAGCTGTCAGTTGGTAATCTTTTTTGTTTGGTAATGCCATTATTATAAAGTGTATCGTTTTTACCTGGAGTCAGAATAGAATTGCAATCATTTTCGAGAAATCCGTGAACCTGCTTTTTTAACAGCACTGAAAGATTTTTTTTTCCTTTTATCAGAATTTATTTGTTTCTCTTTATACAAAAATTTTCTTTGATTGTATTTGGTAGCCAAATTTTTTGTTACATCCATTAGTTTATATATTTTTTAGTAAACTTCCCGAAACACAAGATAGCACTTCTTGTTGCAAAGTAGTACAAGAATTTTTATTTAATTCAATTTGCTTGGTTAGAATCTCTCCAATAAGTAATCGCTTTTTAACTTCCTTAGTATCCCCTCTTCTAATAACATCTTCAACTGTTTTTGTTGGAGTTGGAGGCTTATTATTACCTTTTTGCTTTAAGTTAAAATATTTGCTTTTCCACTTTTTCACTAAATTTTCTTGGCGCTCGCGCAGCTCTTTCTCCTTTAAAAGAAGACGCGTTGTTTTCAAACGTGTAGTTAGAACTTTGTTCTACCTACTTTAATTTTCAAAGTAACAGATGAATCTGCTTCAGAAGTTTCTTCATTATTATTTTTCTCCAATTGTTTTTTCTTCTGGTAAGTGTGATTGTTTTTTTCTCCACATCTTTCTCTGTTTTCTTTGGTCTCTTTTGGAACGTTCAGAAATCAGCTTAAGTTTTCCTTCTATTCTCCTTTTTTGATACTGTTCATGTTCCTTCTCCTTTTCCCTCTGATAGGCTACTGGATCTGCTCTAATTCTTTCTCTTGTCTTTTAATCTGTAAAACTTCAATACCCGCCATTCACTTCTCACACCTACAGCCATGTTCATTTTTTGAAATATCATGATGCCAGCTGATGACTTTGACTATTTTTATAACCTGAAAGTATATCCGAATGCAAATAATTTTATCACCATTAAGGGGCTTGCATAAATTGCTGCAATGGCATGTTCTGCCTTTTATATATCATCCAAAATTGTTATTGATGGCTGTGCACAATTTGAGTTAATGTTGTATTCCAAAATATAATATTACCTTATTAAATATATAAAGGTGTGTAGTTACCTATAGTATAGCCGAACGATATTCGTTTGGCTGTGCTTATAGTAACTATTTAGGTATCTACCTTATATTATGTGTATACTATCTCGCAGTTGTTATTTTATTGAGTTTTAGTCTTTATTTATTCTATCAGACCTCTGCATTACCATCTCCTATAATAATAACTTTGCGGAATGTTTTGTGATAGTGGAATCAGATTAAATAATAATTCTCAGATTAGTTTTGCAAAAGACACTCTTTGGTGCTTGCAAGTTTATGTGCATATTTTATAATCTTCTTGAATTATTTTGAAGTTAAAATGATAATACCGTTCTTAGTGTCAAATTTTCATACTGCTTTCTTTTGCCAATTGTCTGTCTCTCTACCTCAGCCCTTGATATTTTTCCTTAAATTTTTTTCTTTGTTTTATTTTTTGTTAAGGTTGATGCCCTTTGTTTAAGTTCTACCTTCATCTTCACGTTTTCCGCTGTCACGTTATTGTCTTGTGCAACTTTTTCTTTGCTATTTTTTTTTGTTGGTAGAATGAGATTGCCTATTTTTTTTACAAACTGGACTTTTCTCTTTAATAACTTTAATATTGCCATTTTCCGTCGACTTTGATTAAATACAGAATTAGCTTTTGTTTTTTAGGTTGCCTGCTGCTGTGTTTTTGAAGCTGTGACTTTTTTCTTTTTAAGTTTAATTTTTAAGGCCTCGTTTTCTGCTCGACATCTTAATGCTTCTTCTTCCATTGTATTTAATTTATTTTTAAGTAAAGCCAGACGGTCGTTTTCTGATTCTGGGCTTACAACAACTGTGACTTCCTTATTTGAAGTAGGTACTTTCAACCGAAACACGCACCGAATAACTTTGATCTATTGTGAAACTGAAGTTAAAAAATACAAAAATGTTTAAAATATTTCATATTTCTGTAATATTTAATTACTATAACATTACCGTCACGGTTTGGATGTTCTGCGAACGTGACGGTAATGTTCGTGATGGTAATGTTGAAGTGTAAAACATTCTTAGAATTCGTCGTTAACAAGACGAAGAGGCATATCTCAAAAATTGTAAGATTTGAGTTACGCCCGTCAATGTGATTATTTCTAAGTATATTTTCACATGACAAAGAGGCGTAACTCAAATTTATAATAGCGAAACAGGACGAACAGACGTAACTGGACTTACGCCTGTTCGTCGTATCAGACTATATGAACCAATGAACCAGTTACACCCGGCACAACATGTGTTTATCAACAGCAAAACATAATCTTAAATAATTTGTATGTAAAGGTGAGTTGCTTTCGCAATTGGACAATAACAACGCGTTTATTATTAATTATTAATACTGTATGTGGGTAGTTTCGTTACTAAGGTATGTAATTACTGACATTATTTTTACTAATTAGTTTTGTATTACAGATTAACCATCAAAAAACGTTAGCATGAATGTTGTCGTAATATGGAATGATGGTACTGAAAATATTGTTTTGCCAAGTCAGATTCTGTTGGTGTACAAAAAATTTAAAAAAAGGAGCAAAAATAAAAATGTATTGGAAACCAGAAAAAAAGTGGTACTTTGGTGTAGTGATTAAAACAGAAAATGACTGTTTTTCTAGCAGAGACAGTGAATTAAATACTGTCCTCTTAAAAAAATGGACTCAGATTGTAACAGTGAAGACGACATCCCTCTTCAGCTTCTTAAGCGAAAGCATGCCGCAACAGTGGCTTGTCCAATAAATGCTCCCATAGTGATCAACAAAATAGTTATAAATAATGCACCCAATATTATTCAGGTAAATCAAATAAATGTGCCAGGTTTTGAAACCACTCGAATAAATCAATTTGAAGCAAGTACCAGTGCCAACCTTGAGGTAAATGATGACGAAACAATATTGTCTTCTCATTCTGAACCGTCTATTTTTCAAGATAATTCGGATGAAGATTCAACATATATTCAAATATGTGAACTAGAGTTTTGTAAGGAAGAAGTTTTTAGTGCATGTCCAAATTGTTTAAAGTTATTGTGCTGGAATAATTTTTCTAACGATAATTCTTGCGACTATGGCGACTATCTACCAAACATAAGCGCACCAGAAAAAGTTGTCGATGCTCCAGGAAACTACTCTGTTAAAGGAAATCCTAGTGAAAAAGAAACAGACTTGGTTTCGAAGAAAAAGGAAAATTCAAAAAATGCTACATGCGAAGTTTAGTGAAAGTTAACGTTAGTTACAAAAGTAATTCGGCAAGGGAAGTTTTGGGAGTTAAATGCAACGGTACTACTTGCTCAAAATTAGCGAAAAATGTGTGCTTTTTACCGAAAAACAACGAACAAAAATATTAAATGACTTTTACGGCACTTTTTCTACACAGTTACAAAGAGAATATATTGCTCGTTTCGTAAAATGTATAAATACCAAGCAAAAAACAAAAAGTGGCCAAGATTCAAGATGCCATAAAAGTAACTATTATTTTCTGCCGAAAGATGATTCCCAGATTGCTGTATGCAAGATTTTTTTTAAGTACCTACTTTGTGCATTTCAGAAAAGGTAATGCGCACATCTTTAGCTAAGGTTAGGCAAACAGGGGTTGTTGAAAAAGATAAAAGGGGAGGCAGACTAGTAAACTTAAAAAACAAGGACGACGAAATTAAAAATTTAATACTGGAACACATAAACAAATTTCCGAGAGAGGAGTCGCACTATTGTAGACAGAGTACCAGTCGTGAATACTTGAATCCAGACCTTATGATCAAGAAAATGTATAAGATGTTTAACAATGAACAAGGATGTGAAAAAAATAACGAAATTAGCTACTCTCTTTCTCTTAATATGTTTAAAAGTTTAAGATTAAGTTTTCACCATCCTAAGAAGGACCAGTGTGGCCTATGTTTTACATATAGACAGGGCACCATTGAAAAAGCAGAACTAGAAGAAACTTACCTACAACACAGCAGAAAAAGAACGGGTTTGTGAAATAAAAAAAAGGAAAATAAAACCGATCCTGATGTCTCAAAGATATGTGCTGTTTTCGATTTACAACAGGTAATTTTTTTACCCATTACTAATGAAAGCAAACTCTTCTATCCCGAAGACTATCAAACTATAACTTAACTATCTATGAAGTTAAATCAAAAGCATGTCACTGTTTTCTATGGCACGAAGGCATGAGTAAACGTGGTTCGAGCGAAATTTCTACATGCTTATATTTATACCTAACACAACTTGACACTGTTTCTCTATTTTCCGATGGATGTAGTGGACAAACTAAAAACTCCATCCTAGCTGCGATACTGTTACATGCATTTACCACTTTAAAAAATTTACAGTGAATCTCCTTAATAATTTTGAATCATACCACGGGCAGTGAGGGAGATTCGGCACACAGTACAATAGATTATGTTATTAAAAAATCTGGTGACTTGTTTGTTCCGTTTCAGTTAGCACCAGTCTTAAAGCTCGCAAGAAGAAAAAATTCATATTGTTACGGAAGGTACGGAAGTAGTGATGGGCAGAATCGAGTAAAAGTATCGATAGCACTCGATTCTTTAAAGTACTCGTACTATTCGAGTACTGGTGTACGAGTACTGAGTACGAGTACTCAGTATTGCTATTGAACAACGAATACAGTATCGAAAACACAAAACATAGAGATTTAGCGTTATTAGGGTTTATTTTATGGTGTTTGCCAGTGTTTGGTCTTACTGTACTCGACTCTCGGGTTCTCGGCACAATATACTCTCGTGGACGACAAAGACAAAACTTAAGAAAAGTAAGAAAACACAAAAGTTAGGTTAGGTCACGAGTCTCGAATGTCACAATACACGCATCCACGCATGTATCGAAGGTTTTATCTTTCCTCTTCTAAAAAAGTTTGAGTAGGTACTTGTAATCGATACTTATTCGATTCTTAAAAGTACTCACATACTAAGTACTCGATTCTCAAAAATATTCGATTCTGCCACCTAAAAGCCCCGACAATTTTTGAAGTTTTCGGCTTGCTTTTCAACTTGTCTTTTATTCTTCCTTAATCTTCTTTGGTACATTTTCCATATTATATATGCAGTAATTAATAATAAAATAATAATAATACTGGTGGCAAATCCATAGCTTAAGGTGTGAATTTTCTGAATGTTGGGAACTTGCAGAAGTGTAGAGTTTTCTTGTAGTTTATGAATATCTTCTAAATTAATTGTTTGTAGTTGAAGAGGTTTCGCTCATAGATAATTAAAGTTGAGGTCGTTGACTTGGATTTCGGGCAAAGTAAATGGTTTTCCTTTAGTTTCTTCATTTCTGTTGATAAATTGGAAATCTTTTGTTTTGATTTTACAATTTTCGGGTAAGTGTATTAAATTTGGATCGGGATGGCAATAACATATTCGATGTTTATTGCTTGAATTATTGGACTAATCATATTGATAGATAAACATTGATACATTCGTTTGAGTGAGGCGTGAGTAAATTTTGACAAATGTAGAAATGTTTATCTTCAGGCATTCTTCATTCTCGAACTGTTGATGGTTTGAGCCAAGTACAAGGTAAGGATGACTCGGGATAACAATGGAATTTTTAATAGGAATTGGGAATAATCGATAAGTTTGGAAACTTTCGTGTAAGAAAATTGGAAAGTGAATTGCAAATATAATTTTGTCATTATTAAAATTTGTTTGGATTCCAGAAATTTGGTAATAAGAAATGACATTATTTAATTTTAAAATAGAGTCTGTAGAATAGAGATTATTTTATCATAGAGCGTAATTGAGCACTTGAGCTGCAGAAATTATTGAGCTGTGTGAAGTGTTAAGTTTCGCGAACATTATCGCGTTTTCCAAGTTATTAAGAAAGGTTATTAAATTTTGACAATTGAGAATAGTTTGATCTAAAATATTCTGTGCTTGCAAATAAGCAGAAATGTCATTAATTGTTTTATTAATGTTAATTTCGAAATTTTCTAGTCGTTCCTTTATTAAATTTTGGTTTGACTGTAAAATGGTTATAGTAGAATTATAATTATCAATAAGTTGTTTCCTTAATGAAATTTGCAAAGAAACCTCCTTTGTAAAGGATTGTTGATTATTTTTAAGGGTATAAATTGCCTTATCGTATTTTTCACCATCGTCGGAGTCTAGTGTTCCAAAAAGCCATTTTGAAGCCTTACCATCTATATTAGTTAAGCCTCTTTTATTCCTATTATGTGGAGTAATATTATCCAACTTTCTTTCTACTTCCATTATTAAATAATCTACATGTTGTAATAAATTATATAAAACATTAGAATATGAGTTAGTAGTAATTTCTGATATATTATTTTTATCTAAGGATAGCTTCATTATGCTGTAAAACTGTAAAAATTATTAAGCTGATTAATTATAGGTCTAATTTCAATATAATGAACAAAAGTATGCTTAGTTGCTATGATTTTTGTATCTCCTAATTTAAAGGGGTTTTTATTGGTGTAAATGTCATCTCAGTCATCGTTGTCAGTGTCATTACTGGAGTCGACGTTAATAATATCGTCGTTGTCAGGGATAGCATAACTGCATGAAGGTTCATTTTCATTTTCCTGCAATGAAGGAATCAAATTGGATTTTGGCCTTTTTAGTTGTGATTTATGAATAATTTTGTCATCTGAAGTTTTGACTTTTGTTCCTAAATCTTCCTTAATTTGAATTTTTGTGTGTTTTGGTTTAGTTTTATCCCTTAATGACACTTTATTTTTCTGAAATTGAGTAGTGGAAGGTTCGTAATTTTGTGGTTCTTCCCTATCTCTATTGTGTGTTGTATTTTGTTTATAATATTTTTCACTTAATGATACCTCATGAATTTTGTCAAAAATTATTTTTAATTCATTTTTCCGTTCGTCTATGTACTGATTTAATATTATTTCATCTGTAATATCAAAGGGGTCGAGTGAATTTGTATGACCTGTAACGATATCAAAAGGCTTTTGTTTTGTTACGCTATGAGTGGAATTGTTGTATCCTAATATAGCATATTGCATTAATTGTTTTATATTCGAATCGGCATGAGTAAGTTTAAGTACGCGTATACTATCAAGTATAGTCCAAAGCACGAAAGAAAACGTTTCTAAAGAATGCGGGCAGCGTTGCGAGATTTCCTATATGAGTAGTCATTATTTATTGGCGAATACAAGTTTTATCATATTGAAGCCGAATTTCTGAACTCTGTTATACCGAAAAAATAAAGCTCGCATCACGGGACCACTTACCCATTTTTGTTTATCATTTATTTTTAACGCGGTGTGATAAAACACCTATTATATTTTTTCAACATCGTCGCGTCTACCATTGCCTTTGATATACGGCAACACAGCACTTCTGCGAAGGAGTGGGCTGACAAAACCAGTTAGCCAACGCGTTTTGTGCCTGTTTCTATAGTACGTAAAGTTAACTGCTTATTTGGGCTACCATACATACCTCATTTTTTAGGCCGCTGGCAAGTTTTTTCCGCCGGCTCAGAGAGCTCAGTGGCGTTTCGTATGTTCGGGAGTTAACGTGTGCAAAATGAACAGGGAAGAACGTTGCATTCTCAAGCACGAGAAATAATTGCCAATGTTATAATGGTTTGCCTTCCTCCATAGTCTAAGGCATCACCGTTAAGAATAATATTAACAATAAATTAAATAACAATTATATGAAAATTAAGTCAGTGAGTTACACAAATTGAGCTACGCCCCTGAACTGTGACTAATTCTAAATATTTGCGAGTTCTTCCCCCTTACGTCGCACGCATTCTGCCGTAAGGAGGACTATAGTGTATTATGTAACTTTTCTACAGGGCTATTACTGGTCGAGTTACCAGGGGTAGTGAAATGTAATTTAACGTTATGAAGTTTGCAAAAACCGATAAAAGAGTTGTTTTAAATTCGGTACCATTGTCACATGTTATTGACTTGGGTATGCCAAAATGAGAAACAAAAGTGAAGATTCCATCAATCACATCAGTAGAATTACAAGATTCTAAGTAATAAGCTTGTGCATATATTGAAAAAACATCAATTATGGTTAAAAATTTGACTTGAAAAGTATCTATATGAACAGATTCAAAAGGTTGCGAAGGATTAGCGTTAAATGCAAATTTAATTTTATGTGGATTCCTGTCATACTTGGCATTACAGTATTCGCATTTATTAATATATTCGGTTGTCATTTTTCATGGTGGGCCGATAATATAATTTTTTCAAAGCTAATAAGGTCTCATTTATGCCTCTATGGTAAATCTTTGTTTCGTGATGGTATTGTAGTAATTCTTGTTTATCTCTTTCAGTTATATCAGTTAAGAAAATGTTAGAGAAATTCAGTTTATATGCATGATTTTTAAAAGTTTTGGCTAATAAATTACAAATTCTGGGTTTTAGGTCGATTTCACTCTTCTGAATATAGATACTATAAAGTGATTTTGGAATTATGTATTCTTGGAAAAATTTAATTAATTCGTAAGCGTAGTTTTTCAATGTTAGTTTGACAGTTAGCCTAATTTTATTGGGAAAAGGGTAGGTGATTTGTATAAGTATTTAAGCAATTTTCGGACATTGGAATAGTTAAAATCGGGTCCTCAATAGCAGAATGAACTGTAGAGACTGGGGTGTTATGATTAATTGTTTCAATTTCACCTGTAGGTTTTATGCGTATATCTGAAATAATATTTATTTTTGGCCTCTGATTATTCTGATCAATTTCGTCATTTGATTCGGGGAATTCTGATTCTAAATATTCTTGTATTTCCTGGTCTGTTATAGGGTTATCTAAAAATTCTAGATTAAAAAATCTACATTTCTTCATCAATGTCACCGGGGTTTCCTAAAATAGCATTAATATCATTGTTATTTCGAGTTTTCCTAACTTTTTCCTTTTGCTGTCTTAAGTTCGTTTAGCTTTAACTCAAATTCTAAATCTGTGTTACTTGAATATTATTTTCGGGAATATATTTTACTGATATTTAATTTCCGTCAACTGTTCCTTGATTTTCTTCTATAGAAATTTTTATATTTTTTGGTAAGCCGTATACAGTGTGGTCATTTATGTGTGCAACATATGGGATTTTTTTTTATTAATTGCACAACGAAAATACAAATATTCCCGAAAGTTGGTGCATGTTTGATAATCATATTAGGCGCACTTAGAATGGTTGCAAGTCAAACAGCACACAGGGTAGGTCAAAAAATTTAAAAATTGTACAAGAGTAAAGTACCCTTATTTCAGAAAATTCAGCAAAATGTTATTAAGAAAAGTTGTCTAGAATTAAAAGTTATACCTAAATACCAAAACATGGCCTCCTAAGAAAAAGAAATATATTTTTTTGAAAAATATTAATAATTTCCTAAAAAAATTTGTTTTAATATTCATCCTAAACAATTTCAGAAATTAATCAAAATTATATCAATTTCGTATAACTTTGTTCAAATTCAAGCATATTTGTAAAATTAACGTTGATTTTTAATTGTTTAGGGTTTTCTCAAACTTCATGTTTGTTGCAACGATATTAAACAAAACTTTAAAATTTCTCAAAAATTCTTTTGAACAAGGTAAAACATTAGTAATGATAATGTGTATATTAAAAACTCATTTAAGGTTCAAAATTTTTATTTAAAATGTTTATTAAGAAACTTAGGAGGCTATGTTTTGGTATTTAGGCATAGCTTTTAATTCTAAACAACTTTTCTTAATAACCTTTTGCTGAATTTTTTGAAATAAGTGTACTTTACTCTTGTGCGGTTTTCATATTTTTTGACCTACCCTGTATGCTGTTTAACATGCATCAACTTTCGGCAATGTCTGTATTTTGGTTGTGCAATTAATAAAAAAGTCCCATATGTTGCACACTTAAATGACCACACTGTATAGGTTCAGGTGGATCTTTATTCGTTGAAAATATCGGATAAATTTTCGAAGTATCATTATTTATGGAACAAACAATTATTTCTACTGGTATAGATTCAAAAATAAAATTAATCATTTTTTAATTATGTTCCAATTTAATTGATCGAGTCCGCATCCGATTTTTGGCATTGCTAGATGTTTTACGTTATTCTTAACTATACGGTCTCTTAAATTTCTGAGACAATTAAACATGTTATAGTAGGTAGGTTTCTCGTAAAAGTATTTTTTGGTTATTAAATAATAAATAAAACGTTTCTTAAAATTTAAAATTGCTATTTCTCCTACTTTTCTATTTTTATTCTTTAAATACTCAATATTATCATACTTTTCTTTAAATTGTAGGGCTATCCCAGCACCTAATTTAAAATCTTCTGATACACCGTGAGCTAAAGAATATATTTCAGGCATTTCAAATAGATTTTCCTTAATTTCTATAACTTTATCATTATTATTATTATCGGTATTTTTCCTAAATTCTTGATATTCTGCGTCGATATCATGAAATATAAAATTATTAATACTATTATCACTTTCTAATTGAATTCTTGATAATGAGTCAACGTTAGTATTTGTTTTTCCTGTTTTATACTTAATTTCGTAATCGTTTTCTTCGAGCTTCAGCCTCCACCGAACTAAACGTGAGTTTGGTTCTTTCAGGTTGAATAACCATTGTAATGGTTTATGATCAGTAATAATAGTGAACTTTCTTCGAAATAAATAAGGTCTAAAGTAATTAGTAAAATAAACGATAGCCAATAATTATTTTCCTATAGTACTATAATTTTATTCAGCGGGGTTTAAAGTTCTAGAGCCGTAAACGTTCGGTAAGTAGCTACCAATTTTTCCTTAGCTTAATACGGCGCCAATAGCAATATTTGAAGCATCTCTAGTTAAATTAAATGGTTTTGTAAAATCAGGGTACTGTAATATTGGATCATTACAAAGTAAATTTTTGCAAGTTTCGAAAGTTTTCAAAAATTCTTCTGTGTGCTCTACCTTTTCACCTTTCTTTAAACATTGTGTAAATGGTTTTGTTATTTTCGCGAAATTTTTAATAAATCTTCTATAATAGCCTAAAAGACCTAAAAATGATTTGATTTCTTTTTGTGTTTTTGGAATTGGAAATCTCTTAATAGCTTCAATCTTTTTCGGGTTTGCTCTTACTCGATCAGGAGTCACCATATGACCTAAAAATTCAACTTTACATAAAAATTCGGATTTATCGAGTTGTATCCTAAGTTTAGCTTTTCTTAGTGTATAAAATAATGACTTTAAATTAGCTATATGTTTGACGAGAATACTATAATATCATCCATATAGAGTAAACAAATTTTTCCTTGTAACTTCCGAACTACATTATCCATAACTCTTTGGAAAGTTGAGGGTGCGTTTTTCAGACCAAAGGGCATTCTAACATCTTCATTTTTTCTACAGTAAAAGCAGTTGGGTAAGGGATACCTATCGTCAATAGTTTTTTCATTAACATAATCTACTACAATTCTCCATTTTTGGACTTCGCTAGCGTTTAACTTTTTTGGGACTATCCAAATTGGGCTACTCCATGGGCTTTGACTATGAAAAATAATACCATCGTCTAACATTTTTGAAATTTGTTTCTGGACTTCTTGTTTATGAATAAAAGGGTACTTTATAAGATTTGGTATGAATTGGAATTTCGTCCGTAGTCTTAATTTCGTGTTTCATTTGGTTTGTGAACGTTAATTTTGTACCATCTTGGTGGAAAATACCAGAAAATTCGCGGCAAATTTTAATTAAAGCATTTTTCTCTTCAAAATTATTTTTATTTTCGTGAACGTGGTTATTATCATTATTATTATCAACAAAATTCTCTATATTAAATAAATAAAAATTTTCCTTATGCGAATCCGGAAAGGCTTGCACGCGTAGCGGTGCATCAAAAGTATACTGTATAGCATTGTCCGTGTTATTATGAATTTCTGTATATGCAAAACCTTGTTTAGCGGTTGTGAGCGTCTCTGGAAAATAAAAATTTCCTATATTGCACTCTAGAATAATGATATCGTCAACAAGTGACATCTGTGGACCGATGATCAAACCATTTCAATTCATTTCTACTAAATCATAACAAGTAAAAGATAACATTATACAAATTTATAAATACAGGGGTTAATCAATAACAAAACATACAAGAATTGTCCAATAAGATAAACACTAGATAGATCGAAGTCCAATCGCCGAGTCGGCAAGATCTGCTAGTATAAATTCGGCACCAGCCACAAGCTGGGCATCAGTAAGCCCCGCTTATTAGCAGCTACTTGATCACTGATCACCCTCGGTGGTCTGGCCTGACAACGGACCCCGCTTAGTAGCCTCCTTGTTCAGGTCGGGCTCCGAGGGGCAGACGACAGCCCCCCGGGTCCTGTTGAAGTCGTCAGCTGGTCGGCAGCGGCATCGCGCCGCCGAGTCAAGGGCGCAGCTCGCGCATCGTTCACTTTCACGTACTATCGGTCGCGTCGGTCCACAGGCAACCGCTACCCCTGACATGGCCCAGATACTGTTAGAGGCATATTTTTGTGAGTGCAAGAATAAACACCCTACTTTGTACCTACTGTCTTCTTCAATCTGCGCTTCGAGACTCCCGCACCCAGTGATCCCCGGCAAGCCGTGAGGGTCAGTCCAACCTTTCGGCACACACGATCAGTGTGACACGTGGTGGAGGCGCCGATTCTGGGTATCGTGACACGTGGTGGAGGTGCCGTCCCGGGACGCCGTTGGAGCTTCGCCGATGGTCATGGAACCCCAGCGGTAGTAGGGACGTTCCAGAACAGGCCGGAAGCTGTAGAGAGAGAGAGTACAGGATCTACGCGGCGAGTGCCAAAGGAGCACCAGATTTACGTCGTCTTGTTTAAATAACACGATCACGTTGTAATGATCGCGTATGAGTTGCTTCGGAATTTTCGAATACGTTTGACATAGATAAGCGACGTCCACCGCTTTGTGGCGCCCCATCGAATAAAATTCCCTGATTTTATTTTGTTTATCGCATGTTACATCATCAAGTATGAATATCGAATTTTCTAGAGCTTCCGACGGATCGATGACGTCCTCGTTTATCGTATACGGAAAGAAGCCGATGCAACCGACTTTTTTTACTACATCCTGCAATAATTGATATATATTTCGGTTGGTTCAACGATTTGGTATATAATTATATATTTTCGAATTTCAGACCGTTTTCGTTGAAAAATCAAACTAAGGAGTGCGTTCGTTTTACCACACCCGCTAGGTCCACACAAGATTGCCCTAAACGAGTCTGGAAGTATGGTACCGTGTTTTGATTTTACCGTACCCCCTTGTATGACATCTAGATTTTCGATAGGGAGACAAACTTGCTGTTGCTGAACTTGCATCTTGTCAACTGAGAAATTCTGCGTGCGACTTCTCCATATAAAAACAAGTTTTTGTTTTAAAACTTTATTTTATACATTTACTACATAAATAGCTTGTGGTAGATAGACACGCACTTTTTCACGTATCATCGTTCTGCACAAAGGACCTGAGGAGATTTGAAGTGTGCATTCCATGCAAAACATTACGTGTCCGCAGGGAATCATCACAACCTGTATATCGTTGCTGTAGCAAATTTTACATAAATTACTTTTTGATGTGGTTTGAGGTTGACGAACTACGGTATCTTCGACGACTGAGTTTGGTAGTATTTCGATCACTGGCAAGGGTTTATTATCCGCGAACGTCGTATTATTAAGTCCCGCATTACTTGCTTGGATGAAAGGGCAACTGGGGCTCCAACTTGCGTGGTCTTGCAATTGATCGTCACCTTCTTCCCATCGGTAGCCTTCTATGAAGCAAAATGGACACTTGTCAACGTCTCCATAATCTGTGTAATGGAATCCCGCTTCAGCCAATTGTATTGGGGAAATCGACGGATTTGACCACTTCGCGGAAGATTTCAATCTATCATTTCGGTTTCTATAGTCACACGCTTCTTCCATTTTTACACAATAGGGACATGCTCGCTGTGTTTAAATAGGTATGAAACAGAAGTGGGAGGCGTTTGTGGTGGGGGGAATCTTAATGGGGGGGCGCCTGCCTCCCACTACGGAGCCAGGTAAACAATTTCTCGCAATTTATTAAACTGCACATCCACATTGACTCTTGGTTGTGGTGTGCACACATCGAAATGCTTTTTTCAAATTTAGGTCCAGGTTAATTACTTCGGCATCGATGGTTTCTCGTATGAAGCGTTCTTTCTGTTGGCCCTTGACGTAGACGCGCTGAGATATTTTTTTAGACTCTAGGTATAGGTCTGTGTGCTGCTACCAAAGAAAACAAAAATGCAATGAGAACCTGAGTCACGTCAGAGGATTCACCAATCAAAAAACCCTTTGCTATAAAATTTGTCCAAAGTCCAAATCGTTGTTTGAAGGAGATCCGCTGATAGACTATAATAAGACGGATAGTCAAGGATATGACCTTCCACTGGCGTAGCAAGGGCTCTCTGGGCCCGTGCGCAAAGTAGGTATATAAATGGCCCCTCACTTCCAGAAATTCAAAAAATAAAATAAATTGAAAATAAACGTCCATGTCATTGAGTGTACCGACTGTAATAACTTTATTTCGATAAAAATAAATATAAAAACCCTACAAAGAAAAGCAAAACTCTATATTCTATCACAAGTAAAGATAAAAAAAACTCTATCCTATCACAGTGAAAATCCAAATAATTGTACTTTTAAAGACAAAAGCAAAAATAAGGGGCTCTCTGGGCCCGTGCGCAAAGTAGGTATATAAATGGCCCCTCACTTCCAGAAATTTAAAAAATAAAATAAATTAAAAATAAACGTCCATGTCATTGTGTGTACCTACTGTAATAACTTTATTTCGATAAAAATAAACTGTAGATTGTAGATTTCTTAGGGGTCGTTTTTTTTGCCCTTACGGCCTTTCTTCACTGCGACCTAATTAGATCTTTTGTGAATGACCCTGCTCTAATAAATTCCAAGGTCACCTAGGCTTTTGACGAAGCTTAGTATTTTCCTTGGGGCTAAGTTGCCAATTTCATTTGGATTTATATTGATCCTTTCGAAGTATTTAAGTCTGTTTCGAATTAAGAGGGGACACTCACACAGTATGTGCTCGCTAGTCTCATCCCGTTCGTTGCAAAATCTGCATAGTCCATTGTCTGTTTTGCCCATTTTTTTAAGATGATATCTTAAAGGGCAGTGTCCAGTCAGGAGACCTGTGATGAGTCTTAATTCATTCTTGTTTAGAGTGAGAAGCTTTTTGGCGTTCTGAGGCGAATAGGTCAAAAATCTTTTCGCTTGTCTTTGTCCCGGAGTGTTACTCCAGTAGGCTTCCTTTTGTTCCTTTTCCCATGTTTTGATCTCTGTCAATAGGTGGCTTTTATTTATGCCACAGAATGGTTCAGGACCGTAAAATGGAGCCTTAGCCCCTTCTCTAGCGAGGCTATCAGCAATTTCATTCTCATGAACACCTTCATGCCCTGGCACCCACATTAAGGTCAATCTGTTGCCTATAGCCAGTTGCTTTAGATGTGTTTTACATTCCCAGGCAACCTTAGACTCATAAGTATAAGACTTTAGAGCTTTCAATGCTGCCTGACTGTCTGATAAGATGTATATTCTTGCCCCCTTGATGCGTCTGTTGATACACTCATGAGCACATACATTTATGGCTTGAAGTTCTGCCTGGAAGATGGATGGTGTCTTGCCTAGGGACTGTGAGGTCCTATGATTAGGACCATATATCCCAATTCCAACCCCATCATCCATTTTAGATCCGTCTGTGTACCAGATGCTTGTTCCTGAAGATGTCTCTGGTATTGCGATTTGACTAGTTTGGCGATCTTCGATGACCACTTCAAACGATAGTTCAAAGTCGTATTTCTTCTGCATGTAGTCCTTTGGCATTGTCAAGGATTGTAGTTGGACAGTGTCCAGTATTTTTAGGTGACCAATAAGGTCCCCTGCTTTCAATTTGTTGTCTTGGTAAAGTTGAGAGGCACTTTTTGTTGCCTCTTCTTGCACAAAAATGTATAGCGGAGTGAGGTCAAGCATTACCTCCATTGCAACTGTGGGGCATGTACTTAAGGCCCCTGTGATACCCAGACAAGCCAGCCGTTGCATTTTCTGCAACTTGCCTTGCGCCCCTTTTTCCTTTGTTTTTGGCCACCATATAAGGGAGGCATATGTGATGATCGGCCTTACGACAGTAAAGTAGGACCATAGGATCATTTTTGGTTTTAATCCCCATGATTTGCCAAATAGCGCGCGGCATGACCATAAAGCCGCTGTCGCTTTGGCAATGGTTTTTTGTAGATGTTGGTTCCAGGAAAGTTTGGAGTCTAGTATGACTCCTAGATATTTCACTTCACTGGAAAATGTAAGTTCCTTGTTGTTTAGCGTGGGTGCTTTCAGGTTGAGCTTCCTTCTTTTTGTAAACGGAACTAGAACCGTCTTGCTTGGATTGACATTAAGCCCCTCTTCATGGCTCCAGTTGCTGATAATGTTAAGGGCATTTTGCATTAGGTTGGAAATGACGCCTTCATGCTTGCCTTTCACTGTAATGACCAGGTCGTCTGCGTAACCTTGGACACCAACGCCAGAGTTTGTCAGTTCCTTCAACAGGTCGTCGACCACCAGTGACCACAGCAGAGGCGATAGAACCCCCCCCCTGGGGACAGCCTTTTACCGTGGTAGCGGTGACCGAGTCATCTCCGATTTCAGTTGTGACAACCCTGCTTCGCAATGTGGATTGTATCCAGTTTATTATGGAAGATTTCATTCCTCTTCTTTCACAGGTGCTTTTTATGGATTCATATGAGGTGTTATCAAAAGCCCCTTCTATGTCTATAAATGCACAGAGATTTCAAAACAGATTTCTTTTGCCATTAGTGTCTTTTCAATGTCCATTGTTAGACAATTCAGAGCGCTGATTGTCGATTTGCCGGGCTGGTAGGCAAATTGGTTCACATGAAGTTTCTTCTCGGATAAGATTTCGCTTCTAATGTGCAGATCAATTAGTTTCTCCATTGTTTTCAGGAGGAAGGATGTGAGGCTAATGGGTCGGTAAGACTTGGGGTCTTCAGGTGGAGGCCTTCCTGTCTTTGGAATGAACACCACCTTAGCCTCTCTCCACAGACTTGGAATGTATTCAAAGTTAAAGCTAGCTTTGAATATAGCTCCTAACGCTGGTAGGAGCTCATCGATGCTGTTTTAAAGCAGAGCTGGAAAAATTCCATCCTTGCCTGGTGATTTGTAGGGTTTAAAGCTATTTATGGCCCATCTGATTTTGTTAGAGTTAAAAATCTTTTTCGCTAGGCTTTTTTGACTTCTGTTTGGGCGATGTACAGCCTCTTCCAGAGAAGCCTGCGCCTGATTTCCTTCTAAAATTGTGGAGCCAGGAAAGTGAGTTTGTAATAGAACCTCTAGGCTTTCCTGTCTATCTTGAGTGAATTTGTTATCAGGCTTTTTAAGTAGGCCTATACCACTTGAGTGATCTTTTGATATGACCTTTTGAAGTCGTACTGCTGGGGCTAGTTCATCAATCCCCTCACAGAACTGTCTCCAAGTCCTTCTTTTAGACTTTCTCAATTCTTTGTTGTATTCTGTTAGGGATGTTCTGTACTCATCCCAATTCCCTGAGCTTTTAGCTCTGTTGAATAATTTTCTTGTCTTGGCCTTAAGTCTGCCAAGTTCCCTGTTCCACCATGGTACATCTCTGGATGTAGTCTTTTGTGTTACCGGGCAGTTGTCCTCAAATGACGATATTATTAGGTTATTTAAATTAACAGAGGCTCTTTCCAGTTCCCCTACGCTTTCGATGGAGTAGGTATTTTCCTCGACTTCCGACCTTATGTGTTCCTTGTAAAGGACCCAGTCGGTTAGTCTAGGATTCCTACGTTCGTCGATGCATATGACCGCCTCTATGTCAAATCGTATGTGCATATGATCCGACATTGAGGCCTCCTCAGAATCATGCCATTTTTTGATTGATTCTGTTATAAATGAACTAGCTAGAGTTATGTCTAAAACTTCTTTCCTGATTGCATTCATAAAAGTAGGGGTATTACCTTTGTTGATTATGTCTATGTTATTAGCCGACAAAAATTCAAGTAGGTACTCACCTCTGGGGTTGATATTCGAGCTGCCCCACATTGTGTGGTGTGCATTCGCATCGCAGCCCAAAATGTACTGCTTGTTCTTTTTCTTGCACCAGGTGATGAGGCGCTTAACTTCCTCTGGTGGTGCTTGAGACTCGTCGCCGGGGAAATAGGCCGAGGCTATAATAATACGCCTCTTGCCCCCCTCAGTTGGGACTTCCGCCTCTATGGCCACCAAGTCTCTTGTTGTAAATTCTGAAATGGAAAAGAAGTTTACATTATTGCAGAGCAGTATTGCTGCTCTTGGTTTATCGTGTACGGTGCTATACAGTAACTTACACGATTTTGATGGGAGTCCACACACTCGTCCTCTACTGATCCAGGGCTCTTGGATTAGCCCAATTCCGAAATTGCCCTTGATAAATCTCCTGCTAAGCACACTCGAGGCGGCTTTTGAGTGCTGGAGATTTATCTGCAGGCATCGAATATTACTCGACATTTTTGGAGGTATCCTTGGGGCTTTCTGGTTGGCCCCTTGGCTTGCCTCCAACAGCCTTCTTTTCATCCTCCTTAGGCTTTTTGCCTTTAGGCGGAATTGGCTGACTAGCTGATTTCTTAGGCTTTTGTTTGCCTTTATCTGCTACTTTTGCTGAGCCACTTGGTTTCTGCGTGCCCTGTCTCTGTTTGATTCCAGAGGGACCTGGTTGTGCCCTTTCCTGGGAACCTTTGCTTGAGGTCTTTGGCTTACTAGCTCTTGGCCTTACTTGAGTTTGGCCAAATCTGTAGTTCACCTTGTTGCCTCTTTTGCTCAGAGCCTCCACCGATTGGTGATCTACTGAGAGGGTCAGTTCTACTGTGGGGCCGCTGGATGATCTCCTAAGCACCCTCCAGTTTGTTGCTGCGATTCCTTCATTTTGGGCCTCTAATAGCTTGAGAATCTTCTCGTTCGAGTAGTCCTCACTTCCTGGGAAATAGGCAACTAAGACTTCTGTATGAGGCAGTTCAGCCTCGGATACCATCCTAAGATTGGCCCACTCCCATGGTTTGAGTTCCCTCGTAGTGTCCCTGAGCCACCCGACGGTGTTCTCATCGGCACAGAGGAGAGCTAGCCATCCTGGCCTGTTGTGGTAGCTGTAGAAGCTCGGCTTTACAGTGGCCCCTTGCTTGTTGGCTAGAATCTTATCGAGAATCGCTTCTTGTATGGGCTTCTGTTGATCCACTGTGAGAAGTTCCTCTGGATATTTTTCCGCTAGTATCCCGACCTTGATACCTCCTGCCATCTGACTGAAGGTAGGTCTTTTGGACTTCACGGAAGTTGAAGGGCCCGCAGTTGGTTGCCCTTCTTTCTTGGTCCGCTTAGGATCTGGTTTTTCTGGGGTGGTCCCATCAGACCGAAGCCTCTTTGGTCCTTTATCCCCCGTTGACGATGGCATTGGTAAGAGGGCTTTTTGTCTGGCCTCTTCAGCCGGAAGCCCTTGCGCTAAAAGGTACTTAAACCTTTTCTTGGCAGCTCCGCTCAGTCGGATTTTCCCCTTACCCTTGATGTTTAGGGCATTTAGAGATTTTCCGATCTCTTCGTCGCTGCTTTTCAGCAGTTCTTCCTCTGCCCTCTGGTCAGGATTTTCTGCCTGTTCCATGGGTTCAGCGAGGTTTCCTATTTTTTTTCATTTTTTTCTTGTTTTTTTTCTTCCTTCTCTTCTTGTTTACTCGATTCCATGTTCGTCCCACGAGTAGCAAGGGAATGTCGGTCGCCTGCAGCAGAGCCCCGCTTGCCACAGGAAGGCTATTAAAACCGGGAGATCGCCAAAGTACCCGGAGTCCGCATAATAGCGACTAAGCTTCCCCTTAGCCACGCAGTCCTCGGCTTATGCTGTTCCACCTTGACTTGGGGGGAGTTTTATTGTGGCTCCCAACCACTTGGCCGGCTGGTTAAGGCAAGCCCCCATAGCCGACTGGCACTTCCTCTACAACCACCGACCTGTCGACTACGGTATGTATTGGGCAGGCATCCACGAGAGGCGGTCGACCCCAGGACGCCAGGTGACCCCGGACGTGAGTCCGGTTGACCCCCGCCATCCATAGATCTGACGCCCCTCTCAGCGCTGCTGTTCCCAATACCCGGTTTTGGTTCGCCCCAGGGTATTTAATTTCCCTGGTGCCCTCTGCTAGGAGGGCGTTCCCTATCCACCACCTGGGAGGCGCCCGATGGGGGAACCCGAAAACCCCGCACGGGGATAAAAATAAATAAAAACCATACAACGAAAAGCAAAACTATATTCTATCACAAGTAAAAATAAAAAAACTCTATCCTATCACAGTGAAAATCCAAATAATTGTACTTTTAAAGACAAAAGCAAAAATAAGGCACGCAAAATATCGTAATGTTATGTTTTTGTGGCATGTCAGGTAAAGGATATCAATTGAAAAAAATGCACTCCAGCCGGTACTCGAACCCGGGACTCCTACTGTGGCCGTAGGCACTTAACCAACTAAGCTACCGGAGATACGGGTTCCATCGGCAAGGTGTTATTTATTCCAATTGATATATAGTTAGTAGCGGTGAGATGTAGGAGACTTCGGCGTCTTCTACAGCTACTAGAAGGTGTTAGAGGGTGTAGGGTACCATTCATTATTTTTGGTTATGTGAACTTCCTATTTGTTCATCAACCCACAAATTCGACATATAGCGACTTAATGTAAGTGTCGAACGTGGAAATTCTAACCTACAATGTCAAACCAGAAAATGAAACAATGATTTTTAGTACCTGTAATTATAAATATAAAGGATGTTTTAGTGCCATGTCTGGTTGTTTGAATGGTTACCCTACACCCTCTAACCCCTTCTAGTAGCTGTAGAAGACGCCGAAGTCTCCTACATCTCACCGCTACTAACTATATATCAATTGGAATAAATAACACCAACAATAATGAATGGTTACCCTACACCCTCTAACCCCTTCTAGTAGCTGTAGAAGACGCCGAAGTCTCCTATATCTCACCGCTACTAACTATATGTCAATTGGAATAAATAACACCTAGCCGATGGAACCCGTATCTCCGGTAGCTTAGTTGGTTAATTGCCTACGGCCACAGTAGGAGTCCCGGGTTCGAGTGCCGGCTGGAGTGCATTTTTTCAATTGATATCCTTTACCTGACATGCCACTAAAACATCCTTTATATTTATAATTACAGGTACTAAAAATCATTCTGTGTTATGTTTTTGTTTGGGTTATTATAATATTTAGAACGACATTTAGTTTCCATGGTACCTAACCAAAAGATGATACGGTGTGAGAAATTATTTTAACATTCGGAATATTAACTTAAAACTTTATTCTAATCACATTCTAATCTAATTAATATTGCACATTCTGGGCCTTAATAATAGAAAACGTATTAACTAGGTTTGACAACCGATCGGTCATTCATAAGCAGGCGTTTCTATTTTGGCCGGCACGGGCCCCCGTAGCGGATTGGGCCCGTGCGCATTGCGCAACATTGCGCAACCGTAGCTGCGCCACTGGGACGTTCTCCTTGCTCTTTCTAAACAAAGCGTGCGTGGTGCTGTACTTTTTATACATGATGCTGCCGCCCACCAGAGGCGCCACCACCAATGAACTGCTTGAGGTCACAATCAAGGAGGGCGAGGCCTACGATAAAGGCAGGCCATGGCGCACAAAAATCACGTGACCATCTTAGTCCGACGTTACATGTCCTTTGTCACATAACTGAAAGCGGCAGCTTGGGTTTTGAGAAGTTTTAAATGTTTAAAGTGTTTTTAAACGTCTTAGTTGATATTTTAGAAACAAGTTTGTGTCTAGTGCCCGTGTGTCCTGGCGGAGGGGAACCGCCCAGGTGTCATTATGGCCCCTGGGTGGTAGCCGTGCTGTCGAGGAGTATTGGTGCCGCTCGCGCCGACGCGTGAGCGCTGTAAGGGGAATTCTCACCCCGGAATGGACGAATGGACAGTGGAGCCTGAGACACAGACGGGTAAACTGCTTACGGGAGATCCGCGAGTTCAGATGGTCCGGGTGGCTGGAAGCCGTTCCCGTTGACCACGTTCGGATTTGTGTATTTTGTATTCACCATTCACCATGTGCGAAATAAAACAGTGTTGTAACGTACTCGAGGATTTTCGTTGTGCCCTGATACGGTTCCTATTCGGCCTTTCACGCTGCCGATCAACTGGGACCTCGTCAATATTTACAGTATACTGAGGTGAGTTTTCATTTATATTTCGTAAAACAACCTAAATACCAAATATTGGGTCTGTTTATATTATATTTATACATATTACAAAAGCCAGGAAGAAAATGTCACCATAACAACATTTGCTTTGCCTCTGGATGAAAATTTGCGCCAAAAATTGATTCGTCAAATTCCAACAGATTTAATTTCTAAAAACACTTAAGTATCTGTGGCTAACACATTTTCATGAAAGCGAAACAACTAAAGTGGACAAATGTGTTGTGGGAGGAAAATACCTATAGAGAATATCAGCTAAGCTAAAGGAACGTGCTGTCCCAACAATTTTTGAGAATGTGCCAAATTATTTGAGTGCAGTGCCGTTTAACTCTCGGCCCAAAACAGCTGAGGCAGGTTAAAAAAAAAAATTCTACTCCTATGCTAGTAACATACCTATTAAGTGACGGTTTAGGTTATAAGTAAGCCCATTGTTACGAACACTGACACGTAATGACTGACACGTAATGACTGGCATGTAATGAAAAAATTACGTATCTGTTCTTAATTAGAACGCAATTATCACGGGTGCCTTGTTAGCGCGTCATCCGCGTCACCATAGCAACCAACCAACATACTAATTGTTGCCTGTCAGATAATCAGAAGTATAGTTTATCTATTACAATAGTTTTTCTTTCGTCGAAGAAAAATTATAGTACAAAACTCGAGTAGTAAGCTTACTACATACTCGTGGAATTACAGCACTCGCCGCTGCGCGGCTCGTGCGCAACTTTTCCACTCGAACTTTACTACTCTCGCTTTGTAATATACTATTAAAAAACAATTAGAGAAAGCCTGGATGCACAAAACCAATAATGTAATAGATGAAAGAAAACTCGCCAAATTGTTACGAAATTTGTTTTTTCTACTTATCTTCAAAAATGCCTTTTATTATATAGGACAAAATCGGCAGCGTTTTGCGAGCAGAGGCTCGCAATTTTCTCGAAAATTAATTCGATACGAGATGACTAACCCAGTAAACGTGACGTATTATGAACAAACTGTAGCTTATTTTGCTTGTTATCAAATACGCATTCTAAAACATAAAAGGCAGAGAAAAATCTAGTAGCGTTTGGCAAGCAGAGGCTATTAAGTTTCTGAAAAAAAAATTTTTTTTTGAATCCTATTGCTTGCTCAAAACAATTTTTTATCAATTTGGCTACAAAATAATGTCGTAACACTAAACGGCAAAAAGTCTTACAATGCACTGTTTACATTAACCCCTTATCAACCTATTTTACCATATTTTACTTTACTCAACAACTACCGCCTACTGCACTGCCTCTGTATTATGCTGATATCCGCGTTTCATTCTAAAGGGAAGAAGTTTTTGAAAACATCAAAAATCGCTTAGGTTTGTATCCCAACTCATAGTTAACTGGACGTACTATATGTAGTTACTTTAATAGAAATTATCAACTGATTTTATTGATGTGTGATCCAAATTCAATATTTTCGTAGGTAGTAAATAATAGAAAGTGAATGTAAGAATAAAACTGCAGAGTATATTTAGAATTAAATTTGCTTTCATTTAATAATTATTACATTTATTTCTATTAGTAACAAAAAACTGTCGGCAAAGAAGCAAACACAATTTCAACTTACATTAAAACATGTATTAAGGTAAATCCGCTTATATTTAACCAATATTGCCTCTACAAATAATTATTATACTTATCTTATCATAGACAACTGAAATAAGAAAACAAACGAAAATAGCTGCCAGCCTACCTATATGTAATATCCTCCATATATGTTATGATTTTAACAAATTAAAATAAATAACAAAATAGCAACAATATCAAAATATCTATTAGTTTATACAGGGTTAACTATCACTTAGTACAAAAATTTTTATGGCAGATAAAGAAAAATTAGACTTGCCAAAATAAATTTTCAAAAATTTTCTAACATTTGTCTTAAGCCTAAAAAAAATTTTTTTCAAATTGTATTAAACCCCTCAAAAAACGCCGCCTATGGACGCCCGCGGGACATGTCTAAAAATTTCGCGTATGTCAATAGCGCGGCGTTGCCACGTCTATCAATTTATCCGAGGATTCACCACAAAATTTCGATTTCCTTTTAAAAACGATTACTTTCTAAGGAACATGTAGAATGCCTATGAAACACCTACCTTACTGACATTTCCAGGAATGTTTGCACCATTTTCTGTTTTCTTGCTTTTTTACATTAAAAGTCACACAACACAACATTCACATTTTCTAAATCTGTTGGGGATCTCTTGGTTTCCCTCTGCTATTCCCTTTGTTTGAAGCGAGGTACTCAGCCTGACGACCACGACGAGGTAGATCCCCTCCGCCAGGAAAACCCCGAAGGGTAACCAAAAAATCACAACTGCACTAGCACACATTGCACAAATGCACATGCAAAGCACTACAGTAGCTGTTCAAAGAGGCCGCCGTTAACTTCGATGCACAAATTCACTCGGTTAACTAAAGAAGTCCGGATACGTGCAAAAAGTCCACGATTATTCCGGATTTGAACAGCTGCACCTTCAATTCGTTCACGTAACTGCTGCTCGTTGTCGATTTCCTGCTCGTACACAATCGCCTTCATGAATCCCCAAATACAAAAATCCATTGGATTCAAGTCTGGTGATCGCGGCGGCCATGCAATTGGCCCTCCTCTTCCGATCCAACGGTTGGGGCATTGGTCGTCTAAAAGTGCACGAACAGGTCTCGCAAAATGGGCTGGTGCACCATCGTGCATAAACCACATGTCATGCAGTACTTGTAGTGGCAAATTATCAAACAAAACATTTGTCAGAAAATACAAGTATCGTTCAGCGTTTAAATTTTCCGGTAGAATGTATGGTCCAATTAATCGATCTCCATAAACTCCTGCCCAAACATTGATGGAAAACCGACGTTGGAAATTAAACCGCCGAACAGCATGTGGGTTCTCATCGGACCAAATATGGCTGTTGTGTCTAAAAAAAAAACAACAAAAATTAGAAATATTCACAATTTTGGCGAAGGCGTTAGGATTGACATAGCCAATTTTATAATAAATAAAAAAGATAATATGGAAGAGAGAAAGCTATAAGTAAGTAAAAATTTACATACGTGTAAACCCCAGCACGTGTGAAGCAGCATTCGTCTGTCCAAAGAATGTTGAAAACAAAGTTTGGGTCTTGGGCGATTCGATCACGTAGCCAAGTGCAGTAGGTCATTCTCACCGGAAAATCATTTGCTTCTAATGCTTGGACCTTTTGTATGGGATACGGGTGAAGGCCGTTTTCCCTTAGAATCCTCCATGCCTGTAAATAATTTTATTGTTACATTTTAAATTTTATGTAGGTATTAGGTGCAAGCAAAGACAATCCCATCACATGGGATAGTCTTTGGTAGAAGTCAGTTTTATTGGTTTTATTTTACTTGCCTTGTTCTGAGATATTCCCAATCTCCTTGCAATAGCTGTAGTGCTTATGGAAGGTTGCTCGCCCACCCCTTCGAGCTTGCAAAACACCAGTGTTTCGCATACCTTGTACAATGTTCACGAAAGTACGTGGGTTAGGCATATTTGCCCTGTTAGGAAAACGAATACGGTATTCTGCTGCAGCTCGATGTGCACTTTCATCGCATCTCCCGTACATTATAACCATGTCCGTTAACTCGGCGTTCGAATACTCCGGCATTTTCACAAAGACGCTGAACGATTTGCCGCGAAAATCAAGACCAAACTGGGAAATAACGCCATGTTACATTCGCAAATGCCCTCCGTCGGCTACTAGCCAAACTTGAAAAGGTTTGTTCCAACAGGACCAATAACCGTGCTCAAGCACGTTCAGCGCATGCGCACTACCCCACTGGCTGTTCCAACTGAATTATGTACCTACCGACACGGGACGATACACGCACTGTTCCAGCCGATTTATGGATCATTTGTGTATCGTCCTTGTACGATAAAAACGGTCCCTGGTCTAAAGCAATAACCGCGTGTACTGACATGCGCAGTGTATAGTCATGTGACAGAGATAAACAATAACCTCATATTTTTGTTTTTACGTAGATGGTTTTAAATCGATGGCTGGGATCGTGTTTTTTATTTCTTGTTGGTTTTTGGCTTGTTGGGTAGGGCGGGGAATCGTTGAACAATAATTTTTTAGAGTGAAGAGTGAGGTTAGCCCACCGAACATTCGGTTAGCCACATATTAAACACGCAGGTTAGGTGCGGTCACAAAACGTGATTTGGTCGATTTGATTCACAATCCGTTCCATCTGAAATTTTCTTTGGGATCGCACATGAACGGTGCAAAACTAGCGCATGCGTTCTTTAAGGGTTATCATCTAGTTCATGTACAGTTCTGTGACGGTACGTAAATTCGAGTTGGAACAAATGATCCCAAAGAAAATTTCAGATGGAACGGATTGTGAATCAAATCGACCAAATCATATTTGTGACCGCACCTAACCTGCGTGTTTAATATGTGGCTAACCGAATGTTCGGTGGGCTAACCTCACTCTTCACTCTAAAAAATTGTTCAACGATTCCCCGCCCTACCCAACAAGAAATAAAAAACACGATCCCAGCCATCGATTTAAAACTATCTACGTAAAAACAAAAATATGAGGTTAATGTTTATCTCTGTCACACGACCATACACTGCGCATGTCAGTACACGCGGTTATTGCTTTAGACCAGGCACCGTTTTTATCGTACAAGGACGATACACAAATGATCCATAAATCGGCTGGAACAGTGCGTGTATCGCCCCGTGTCGGTAGGTACATAATTCAGTTGGAACAGCCAGTGGGGTAGTGCGCATGCGCTGAACGTGCTTGAGCACGGTTATTGGCCCTGTTGGAACAAACCTTGTATGTACAGTTAGTTGCCTAGCTAGGAAGTTATGAAATGACGAATAGGCAACGCGGAGCAGTCGAAAAAACGTTTCAGACTCGACCGGGCCGATACGTCGCTTAATTCATACCGCCGAGGCTTCAGAACAATAAATCCTTTATCTATGCTTCAGAAGAGGTTAGATGGTGGACAAGAATTCATCAGAGGAGCTCCGGGGGTATTAAGGGAGACGGCTTGTGGTGTCGCGGTAATGAGCTTTCCGCGAGACTAGGAACCGGTCCGGATACGAGCTAAGGTAAGGGGAATCTAATAGCGCTGCATCTGTACAGATTCAAATCGATTGTTATTTATGTATTTTTAAATTTGTTTGAGTAAAAAGGTATTTTCACCGTTCCTAAATCAACGGCAACACCGCGGAAAATCACTTCAGCTGTCAGTACCTTCAGAAGCCAAATTGGATGACGTCATTAAAGGCGGGGATTTACAGGGAAAATAGGGGTCTTTACCCGTTTTTTTAAAGATCGTAAAAAAAATCTAAAAATATTTTTCTATGTTTTCTTAAGCCATCCTGCGCACGTGGTAAAATTTTTTGTACTAAGTCATAGTTAACCCTGTATAATACCAAAAAAAATCATAAATAATGCTAGCAGGGCTATAAGTTATCCATTTACAGGTTTGTAAAATGTAAAAAAACAACAAGACCAAGACATAACCAATTTTTGTATATTTCTCACATAAACATAAAGTTCCCCCGTAAAAAAACAAACGAAAACCAGTTAAACATTTACATAAAACAAAACATACACAAAAATAGGATAAAAAAATATGTACAAACTAAGCGTGACACAAAACAACACAGTTAACAAAAGATCACAAGTATGCAGCTAATTGCAGAGATAAACTATACTTGGGAAATGAAAATAGCACATCTTTATTTTTTCAAAATGCGACTACAAGTTCATTTATTCGTTCATTTCATTTATTCGTCATTTGTCAGATAACACGCACTCCTCCGATGAGTCGGCGTCTGAGTCGTCTTCAAGGTTTAAAATTATATCATTTAATTCTTTTGGTGTTTGGTCTCCCTCGAACCATTTATGGCAGTATCCATTGTTTTCAGGATCATAAAAAACTGGCCGTATTTCAGTTGCGTGAGACCAACTAGCGCAAATTTGGTTACATCGTCTTATTTTTTCAATAAGTTCTTGCTGACAAGGGGGTAAAAGTTGTGCATTAAATGTTTTTTTTAATATTAGTGGGTTTTTGTCACTTTTGCTCTGATACGCTGCTAGAAAAATGTCCAGCCGCGCAGCGTTAATAGATGCTAACTTAGGTTTTCCGTAAATTTTGCAAACAAAAGCTTCAACTTCATTTCAGGAGTGCGTGTTATCTGACAAATGACGAATAAATTAAATGAACGAATAAATGAACTTGCAGTCGCATTTTGAAAAAAAAAGATGTGCTATTTTCATTTCCCAAGTATAGTTTATCTCTGCAATTAGCTGAATACTTGTGATCTTTTGTTAACTGTTTTGTTTTGGGTCACGCTTAGTTTGTACATATTTTTTGATCCTATTTTTGTGTATGTTTTGTTTTATGTAAATGTTTAACTGGTTTTCGTTTGTTTTTTTTACGGGGGAACTTTATGTTTATGTGAGAAATAAGTATACAAAAATTGGTTATATCTTGGTCTTGTTGTTTTTAAGTCGTTAGGTTTACACATTCACATACAAACCTGTAAAAGGATAACTTATAGCCCTGCTAGCATTATTTATGTTTTTTTTTGGTATTATATAAACTAATAGATATTTTGACATTCGTGCTATTTTGTTATTTATTTTAATTTGTTAAAATCATAACATAGATGGAGGATATAACATATAGGTAGGCTGGCAGCTATTTTCGTTTGTTGTCTTATTTCAGTTGTCTATGATAAGATAAGTATAATAATTATTTGTAGAGGTAATATTGGTTAAATATAAGCTGATACATACCTTAATACATGTTTTAAAGTAAGTTGAAATTGTGTTTGCTTCTTTGCCGACAGTTTTTTTGTTACTAATAGAAATAAATGTAATAATTATTATTAAATGAAAGCAAATTTAATTCTAAATATACTCTGCAGTTTTATTCTTACATTCACTTTCTATTATTTACTACCTACGAAAATATTGAATTTGGATCACACATCAATAAAATCAGTTGATAATTTCTATTAAAGTAACTACATATAGTACGTCCAATTAACTATGGGTTGGGATACAAACCTAAGCGATTTTTGATGTTTTCAAAAACTTCTTCCCTTTAGAATGAAACGCGGATAGCAGCATAATAGGCAGTGCAGTAGGCGGTAGTTGTTGAGTAAAGTAAAATATGGTAAAATAGGTTGATAAGGGGTTAATGTAAATAGTGCATTGTAAGACTTTTTGCCGTTTAGTGTTACGACATTATTTTGTAGCCAAATTGATAAAAAATTCTTTTGAGCAAGCAAGAAATAGGCTTCAAAAAAATTTTTTTTCAGAAACTTCATCGCCTCTGCTTGCCAAACGCTACTAGATTTTTCCCTACCTTTTATGTTTTAGAATAAGTATTTGATAACAAGCAAAATGAGCTAGTTTGTTCATAACACGTCACGTTTACTGGGTTAGTCATCTCGTATCGAATTAATTGTCGCACACACACACACACACACACACACACACACACACACACACACACACACACACACACACACACACACACACACACACACACACACACACACACACACACACACACACACACACACACACACACACACACACACACACACACACACACACACACACACACACACACACACACACACACACACACACACACACACACACACACACACACACACACACACACACACACACACACACACACACACACACACACACACACACACACACACACACACACGCACGCACGCACACACACACACACACACACACGCACGCACGCACGCAATGAATCGTTGACACGAAACATGAAAATTTTAGAGTTTATTCCGGGAGAAAAATCAAACAAGTCAAAAAATTCGTTCCTAGAATTTGTTGGAACATTAAATTTACACGTTTTTGTCTGAACACGACATTTTCTAAATAATTCACTACCTGGGCCGTTTGCAGACAAGTTTCCACACATTTTGCATAAATATGAGAAGAAAATACATATTTCCATTTGCTATTCAACAAAAATAATATACTTAATATTGGCTGAGATCATTCGTTTTCACATTCATTATTCATCACTCAAATTATGAAATTATCTTAAACCAAATTTGATACAATTGCCCAGTCTTTTTTTGAAATTATAAACTGCTTATATCCTCGTAACGAAGAGTTTGCGCGGGTCCATGGTGCTATGAACTTTTTGCCTTCCTCTCTCAGTGATTTAAACCAGGAAAAGGCTTCTAAGTAGGAATGGGTTGAATTTATACTGTACTAAAGCTTAAAACAATCAAAACAATATTGGCCTAAAATTAGAATTGTCGGCACATAGTTATTTGTCCGCATTTCGACCAGCGGAAGCGCCTGACATTTCAATTACTTTATCCCAGATAACTATATATATGGGCCCTTGCCTTGCATACTAAAATCGAAACTGAAGTATGTCATGACTCCTCAGTAGGTACCACATTAAAAACGATGGATATTTTAGTCGTTTGGCAGCGTTGCACACTCACAGCCTCGTAAAATGAAAATAAGGGTGTTTATTTTACGTATCGTTAGTCTCAGCCTGGCTGGGTTTTCGGTATCCGCTTCGGTCAAAGTGGATTCTTATCTCGATGCCTACGAAAATTCGCATGGTAAACTAGAAAATGGGTTGGATACAATTGTAAAAAAGAGTGACCGGGAGTACAACACGGACCCGCAGACATATCCTGTTTACAAACCTCCAAGTGGGCAGTACGGCAGTCATGTGGATCTGTATGGCCCCCTCGTGCCTGCTCCTCAGTATGGGCCTCCCGCAGCGCATTACAGTCCACCAGTTCCGCAGTAAGGTCTTTGAAGATTTACCTTTATTTTTTAGTGAATAAGCTAGATTCGATGTCCGAAATCAGAAAATATACATGCCTTAGAAATTAACCCAAGATATGAGTATTTCAAAACGGAACTTTATAAAATGAATTAGGTATGTGGGGTGTCCCAAACTCGACGCCCCAGGGTTATTATAGGCAAACAAAAACAGCCAGTAAAAATTTGACTTGTGGGTTTCTTGTAGGACTACTCAAGCTTGCTTTTGGGCCGAAAATATATAGTTATATTTTTATAACTAATAATATAATTTTAATACTTTTTCCATAATACATCTGTCAGAGCATCTGTCAATTGTTTCTGTCAAAAATATACCTTCATAAGTCATGGTTAACTCGATTTTCATTAAAAAAAATACAATGTCATCTTTTTCATATTTTTACAAATAATAAAACATATTAATGAAACAAGATATAAAAAAATATATTTACAAAAGTTTATCAGAAAAACGTGCTTTTTCCAAATACAAAGAGAAACAGGTATGGCCCTGGAAAAAACATTTGATGACGTCATAACCTATATTTCCCAAATTACTAAAAACTATCTTTTTGGCCCAAAAGCAAGCTTGAGTGGTCCTTAACGAAACCCATAAGTCAAATTTTTACTGGCTGTTTTTGTTTGCTATAATAACCCTGGGGCGTCGAGTTTGGGACACCCTGTACAGTGTAACCCATTTCTTTTCGGGTTTACCCTGTAAAAAGTTTATTAATGGTGCTATTTGAACTGGATATTTTTTTAATTAAGGAGCTTAATAAACTGCATTTTTTATACAAAAATGACCTCTTTCGTACAAAATCCAAGGCATATTATGCCAGGACTTTTAGGAGCAAAATGTTAATAAATTACATTAGCGATTTCTTTAGAAAAATCTGTGCACGACTCTGAATTCAGCATACCCCTCAAAACTAGCCTGTACCAAATTGTACTGAAAAAATTTAAGTAGCTAATAAGGATGTCGTAGAAAAATTAAGAACGCACATTAGGTGCTTATTTATTTTCAAAAATTCATAGTTTTCCATGAAAAAAAACACAAATAAAATTAAACTGGAACAACTTTGTGATACAAATATTGACGCCCGCTTTGCCTCGGTCTTTAAACAACCTCCTCGGCCAAAAAAGAGCTTACGCATCGTGCAATATATTACTTTTCGCCTGTTAACTACAATTTCCTGCTCTCCTCCGTAAGTACAATTTTGCATATTCGCCAGCACATCCGAAGAGTGAGTTTACACATGCATGGATTTAGTGGCGCCATTGCAGTGGTCGCGCCAGTTCTATTTGCATACCAGAAAAGGTTTACACAGATGTTCAAAAACAGTAACGTTTGGCACGCCAGTTTCATTTTGAAATTGACACTGCACAGTGCGCAATGTGGACTGCACTTCGCGAAAAAAAAAGATAGTGAAAAAAAAAGATAGAAGAAATACAGAAAAAATAAACGACGAAAAGGCCGTGTGTGGGTTAAACCACGTCGGCCCTTCCAGAAATTTTATTGTCAGTTCTGCTGACCACTTTTTTTAGCCATATTTACACACTATTTATAGCTATCAATCACACGAATTACTAGCTCCACCGTCCACTGTCGAAAATGCAACAAATAAAACCTGGCGAGCCGACGTGCAAGTGCTTGTTTACACACGCAAATTATATTTTCTTGCGGGTTTGAGTCACCACTGGCGCAACTGATTTCAGAAGACTACAGACTTTTTCGGTCTATGCATGCAAAGATTCAACTTTTATGCAAGTCGATGTTTACACCTGCAAATTTAATTTACTGGCGCGCCAGTTCTTATTGGCGCAAATAAATCTATGCACGTGTAAACTCACCATATATTCGAGGCGCCCTGTTAGTTTGGTTACTAGGTGCGAAAGTGGTTGCTACGTACAAAAAGTATTGTCTAGCAACACTTACGCTGCAAGGACCTTGAAACCATTAAGAAAATATATACAGTGTGTCTCCTTATTGTTTGGACCACTCTCGTAAATTACAAAAAAATCTAGTTCCAATTTAATTTTTGTGGTTCAGCCCTCCTTGGTTTGAAATTAATTTGTGACATCCATTGAATTTTAATTGGGTTTTTCGCCACCAAATTGCTTAGAAGGCAACTATTTCAAGTTGCCTGGAAAATTAATAAATTCTTAACAGTAATTGAACTAAACTTTGAACTTTTAACTCAAAAAATATCTTCATCAAATTTGTTTTTTGAGCTTTCGTAGAATAAATCTTCCTCCTTTCTCAAAGATCATGTCATGTCAAAGTGAAATGACATATTACGACTAAACGCAATTTTATTACTCGTTTCAAAGAACATTACAGGTGTATTCGTTATAATAATGTAGAATCTTTATTCGCTAAGCATGTAGGTACATTAGAAAAAGGCAAATGTTAATGTTCTCAATGCACAGATTGTAAATGATAATTCCCTGTTTGGTATTCTTTTTACTTGATGTGTGAAGTTTTTCTAAATTTATTGGTAATTTGGTTTCGGTAACTCTCGCTATTAAATATAGTTTCCTACATATAGTTAATGCAATTGGAACTACAAAAATTTCTTACACTAAGAAAAACTCATGGAAACTACGATAGAATAATAAATCTATCGTCAATATTACTGCCATATTTTCAGTGGTGGCTTAGAAAGTTACAATGTTCCGGTAATGCGTTACGTTACGACAGATTTACTATGCAAATGTTTACAGATGCGTCAAAGACTGGCTGGGGTTGTCATTATAACAACAAGACGATTCATGGCTTTTGGTCGGAAGAGGAAAAACAGCGTCATAATAATGAGTTAAAATTATTAGCTGTTTACCTTGGCTTAAATATTTTTCGAGAAATATGTCTGATTATAATATAATGTATAGGGTGCTCAACACCTCAGCGATGTGTACTATTAATCGAAGGGATAGTGTACGGGATGAGACGTTAAATAGAATAGCACAAAACGTTGGGCTTGGTGTGAGAATAAAAACATTTATATTTTTGCCTCTTACAATAATGGACCGGGAGATAGTGACAGATTTTTGGACGTGATTTTACTCAGTATGCCTGGCAAAGGGCATTATGTGGCACATATTCTCACAATAATAAAGTATGAATCAAAGAGTCATCCTGGGTTCTGTGAAAAAATGAGTTTTCAATTATTCGAAAAATATGCGTTTTGATATGATTTTATACAAATTAAAAGGATTTCGGCTGTGTGCACGTAAATGTTAATAACGAAGAAAAGGTATATTTTCGTGCAAAATATATTTGTAAAATTAGCATGGTAAAGCGCTTTCGACTACATAGCCATCATCAGTACCACCTAGAAGAGAGTATGACATAACTTATAAAGAAGAGTCAACGATTTTAATATGAAAAAGAGGAATCAAACTTCTTGGTTATGTGATACTCACATGTCAGGTGTGTACAGAAAATTGGACCAACTGAGTTTAATACTGGTGTAAAAAGACGATGGAAATCCCATGTCACACATTAAAATGTTAAAATTATCATCACAGCCATAAGCTTAACACATGTTGTATAAATTATTTTAAACAAAATCACAAAAGTCAACAATAATAACATTAAGTACTATTCATTACCTTATATTCAGGCTAAAATCAACAACCAAGTTTCCCAGTGCATTCACCAGGAATGCGAAAGTGTGTCAATAGGTTTAAAAACTAAAAACCAGTTGGGCCAGATTTTGGTTAATTGTAAAGACAGAGTTGATCACCTATCTAAGAGTGGTATCTATAAGTTGTCTTGCAACTCTTGTAACAGCACTTACATAGGCAGAACCTGTCGCCCTTTAAAAGTCCGTATAAGTGAACACATCAGTAGGGATAACTCCACTTTTGGAGAACATATAAAAAATTTCAACCATAATTTTAGCCCTCACTCAAATTCAAAAATCATACATAATGTTTCGTCTAAAAATTTCAATAGATTGGATTTTGTCGAGGACATTTAGATAAACAGAGTTGCTTACAAATCCAGATCGTCTTAATGTTAAAGTAAATCTCAATAGATCCTATATTCCTATACACAGAAGACTCACTCAATGATGATACCTACGCCCGCCCCCCCCCCCCATTCGGGTAATCCTCTTTTCCTGAATTAAAAATTCCACATTTACATAAAGTATTTTCTTATTTATCAAAAATTTTTTGGCTTTCACCTATGCGGGAAAATTTTTTGGCAAGCCTATGTTCAATTTCATACTTCGCGGTCTTTGTTGACACTGTCTGGTGTCTTCCGCCCGATTTAGTTACTTTTCGGAAATCACTGTCTTCATATGGTTTTCATTTCCTTCCGCACTGCACTGTATGGCTATCGGCCTTCCAATTTTACTACGATGAATTTTGTTTAAAATAATTTATACAACATGTGTTAAGCTTATGGCTGTGATGGTAATTTTAACATTTTAATGTGTGACATGGGATTCCCATCGTCTTTTTACACCTGTATTAAACTCAGTTGGTCCAATTTTCTGTACACACCTGACATGTGAGTATCACATAACCAAGAAGTTTAATTCCTCTTTTTCATATTAAAATCGTTGACTCTTCTTTATAAGTTATGTCATACTCTCTTCTAGGTGGTACTGATGATGGCTATGTAGCCGAAAGCGCTTTACCATGCTAATTTTACAAATATATTTTGCACGAAAATACCCTTTTCTTCGTTATTGATTTTATACAGGCTGCCATGTGTTTTATAATGAAGTTCAAAATAGAAAATTCCTCGGAAAAAATAGGCATACTGTTAGGGTGGGTCCAAAGAGCTATTATTGCCACGTGATCTTGTATTTTAATAATTGATTTTTCCACGTTTCTGAACAGGCTGCCAATGAGAAGTATGCAAGTGCTTGTTATGAAACTGCTCAAGGAAAGATGGCATACCGTTTGCGCATGTCGTGGCAATAATAGCCCTTTGGACCCACCCTAACGGTATGCCTATGGTTTTCCGAGGAATTTTCTATTTTGAACTTCATTATAAAACACATGGATGGCAGCCTGTATAAAATCATATCAAAACGCATATTTTTCGAATAATTGAAAACTTAGTTTTTCACATGAAGAACCCAGGATGACTCTCTGATTCATACCTTATTATTGTGAGAATATGTGCCACATAATGCCCTTTGCAAGGCATACTGAGTAAAATCACGTCCAAAAATCTGTCACTATCTCCCGGTCTATAATTCGGCTGACAATTTCGTCGCTGACAAGGCTTCTCGACAAGTACACCAAGGGATAGAATGGGCTCTGGCAGGTTATGCTTTTCGTAAGATAAAAGAGAAATTTGGTAATCCATGCACAGACTTGTTCGCAAATCGTATAAATAAAAAATTCGCCATATTTTTTGTTGGTTGAAGAACCCAGAAGCTTTCAAGGTAGGCGCGTTCACGCTAGATTGGTTGAAGTTGTATTTCAGTGCGTTTCCCTCCATTCGCTTTGATGTTGGGATGGGATAAGTTTCCAAAAGATTATTAAGGACAAAGCAGAAGGGATTGTTGTGGCTCCTCTGGGGACCTTTCAACCGTGGTATCAGGTTTTTTCTATCTCTGTTGTTGGAAGGACCAATCATCTTTGAACCTAACGAAGCTTTACTTAGTTTTAGCGGAACAAGTCACCCATCATCAAAGAGCTTTTCCCTGGTAACAGGGAGGATATCCGGCGAGCTTTACTACAAGGAAAGGTCCCAAGAGATTCACTAGATCTTTGTTTAGCTTCAGTAACAAATTCAACCTTAAAGCAATATAATGTAGGCTATGGTGGGAACATTGTTTTTTCAAGTAACATAGATCCACTTCAGGTTACTGTTCCAAATGTACTGGAATTTTTGACACGCAGATTCAAGATGGTGCATCCTATGGTAGTCTTAATTCTTACCGATCTGCAATTATTGCTCAAATAGCTGGCCCAAAATTAGGGAGAGTTTTTAAGTTAAAGGGAAATGCGACTTAGATACGAGTCAATATAGACCTCAAAGCATTCGCCAGGTGTCAACATCTAAGGCGGAAGAGCCGGAGTAAGTTTTGACACCATCAGACTAGCTGCAGGATGGACAAAAAATTCCAACACATTTGCCGTTTTTTTATAATAAGCCACACAATTCACAACAACAGATAAAATAAATACTTATAGCCCAGAGAGTGGAATGTGTTGTTGCAAGTTTCTTTAAACATCTATACACTTACTTATTTACGAGACGAGGCCGAATATAAACATAAGATCAAACGAACTTACCTAAGTGATGTTCGATCTTGATTATATGAAAGCCTCGTTGAAGTAAATAAGTCCCAAGATCCCATCCGTATTTCCATACCTATTCCCCAGGACATTAGTCCTTGCAACAACAGCTTTAAATATAACTGAACGGGCCGGCGGCAGTTGGCGCGAAGAGTGGAGCAAGCGGTTGGCGGAAGAATCCTATTTTCCTTTAAAATTTGTGGTCAGACGGAAAGAAGCGGGGATACTACACTTACTTATTTACTTCGACGAGGCCTTCATATAATCAAGATCGAACATCACTTAGGTAAGTTCGTTTGATCTTATGATCCTTCTCAAGAACACGTTTATATGTTTAATTTCCTCCTCAAATTTTGTTTTAAATTTTTTTGGGGACATCAGTTTCCGGATCATTAAATATTAGCTATAGCTTTGACGTGGTTAGTCATTTTACTAATGTTCCTGTTGACAAATTCGCAAGAACCTTCTATTAAGTTTAACTTAGAAATTGAAAATAATAATGATTTACTTTCTTAGATGTTTCGGTACTGAAATCAGATAGTACCTATAGAAACCAGTGTCTATATAAAACCAACACATACTAATATCAACATTTTAACTGCAATCATCATATTAGAGTTAAAAAATTAGTAATTAAAAGTTTGTATGACAGGGCTAAAAAAATTATTCTAATAACACAAAATTTGCGGAGGAAATTAAACATAGGTATAAAACATGTTCTTGAGAATAATAGTTATCCTATTGAATTTGTTGAGCAAGTTTTTGAGGATTGCCAACAAAATAACAATTCTAATAGAATTAGAGAAATAAATCTCTTGGACCGACCAGTAAATTTAATTATTCCTTATATCATTGGACTACCAGATAAACTAAAACGCATAGGCAATGCTAGTTAAAACGAAACCATTTAATGAGGTACATAAAGTTCAAAAAAATGCATTTATAAAATTTCTTGCGAATGTGGACTTGTAGGCCATTTAATGTTCGTTTAAAAGAACATAAAATTATATCAGGTAAAATCAAATTTCGAAGTCGACCATATGTGAACACTATTTTAATAACAATCATGGGATTTTGCGGGATAGGTCCAAACCAATTCTCAAAGAGGAAGTAGGAAATAGACGAAAAATTAAAGAATCAGCATTTATTCTAGGATATACAGACAACTGTGTTGCTGAATGTTCAGTGGAATTCAGTAAAATATTATTGCCACTTATTCAAAGAGACGTTAGTATAGATAATTAGCTAGAACACAGGGTAAAATATCAGACAGGTGGCTAGGCTATTGTTTCTGTTGTCATGATATTTTAACCTAAAATTTATTAATCTGTCATTTCACTTTGACATGACATGACATTCGAGAAAGGATGAAGATTTATTCTCCGAAAGCTCGGGGAATAAATTTGTTGAAGATATTTTTTGAGTTAAAAGTTGTCTTCTAACCAGTTTGGTGGCGAAAAACCCACTTAAAATTCAATGGATCTGTTTGCGCCACAAATAAATTTTAGAAAATAATTTGTGACTTAATTTTACTATCAAAAAATCATGTATGGCTTAGAAATTTTGAAAAAACTAATTTTTCAGACACGTAACGTGTTTTGTATTTTTTAAGAAAAAATGTTATTAAGGAAACTTTTTTAGAATGAAAAACTAAGAAAGTTTGCAAAATTTAGTCTAGGCCTACTTTAATTTTCTGACTTTTTAACCATTTTGTAGAAAAGTGTCCTTTCTGTAGGTTTGACGTCAATATGTTATTAAGAAAACTTATTCATGATGAAAAACTGGGTAGGTGCGAAAATTTTCAAAACACTAGGCCTACATTTTTCTGTTAAAAAATTTAAAACGCATAAAAATCAAATTGGTCTTAGGCTTTTGAAATTTTTCACACCTATGCCATTTTTCATCATGAACAAGTTTCCTTAATAACATTTTGACGTGAAAGCTACTGAAAGAGCACTTTTATAAAAACAAGTGGAAAAGGCGTGAATTATTCCACAAGGTGTTGGAACACATTATCATCATTTATTCTAACATAATTTTTAATTGTGGCATGTTGTTTCATTTAATGGCCACGAAGCGGAATATTAGTAGTAGTAGTTTCAACTGTACGACCTAGTTTCTTGTTTATTATGCACTTTTTTTGCCATGTGTAGGTATGGCCCTCCATCAGCTGTTTACGGTCCACCAGCTACCTCTTCGGTTCAAGTCTTCTATGGTATGCCACACGCGATGCTCAGCATATGGGATAAACTAAAGTGGAAACTAGACCTCTTTACCATCGGAAAAATTCTCTTGAAATTCGTGATTTTTAAGAAAATTGTTAGTTTGATAGCAATTTTATGCTTGCTACTCTTTATACCATCGTTAAAACATAATAAAATCCATCACGGCTCATCATCAGAAAATGAAGATGAAGATGATATGATGAGGAGATTTAAAACACAGCAAATGACAGGTAAGAACAGGAACTAACCTTTAAAACATTAATATTATAAAAACTAATCCTAAATTCACTAAATATGGTTTTAGTTGTTCTTTGAGAGGTAGGTACCTATTATCAGTGGCGCAACGAATGACTTGTTTTTTGTTTAACCTGTATTTTTAAGTTTATGTCATGATTTATCAAATTTACGATATTGAGGATATCGAATATCGGTGGTAGATTAGTTTTCTGACCGGCAGTCGGCACAGAACAGTCACACGCGTTTCGCGCCGCGGCCTTGAAACCTAACCAAACCTGCGCCTAACTTGAGACTGATCTGACCTGAATTATATGCCCCTGGCCTTCTTCTGTTTTCTACTGTCCTTCATATACGGCAGGGCCGTAGATAAGGGGGACGTTGAGTGTTCAAACCCCTCCTGAGAAAAAAAGAAGAGGAAACATATCATGGTGATGTAACTTTAGAATTTTCTATGCCTCAGTTAAATTGTCTGTTCTTAAGATTTCTAAAAAATTTCGCATGCGGCGCATTTTAATAAGCGAACACCTCCTTTTAATTCCTGCTTTTGAAAATCTATAATCATTATAAACCCATCAGGAAATAAATTTCTATAGGTAGATATACCTATATCTATATTCTACATTTGGCCCTTTGAGAGGATATATGTATTAATTTATAGGGTGTTGCACTAAATACCTATATTTTTACCTCCACATCACTCAAGGAATTCTCTCTCGTGCTTTTATGTAAATGAAAGAAAGAGTATACCTACTTCTTACAGTTACTGCATAGTTAAATTTTTATTATATGGTTCCACAGTTAACAAAAACAATACAATCAGTTGACTGTTGACTTGCTTAATATTTGTTGCTAATATTAGGTTACTTAAATTTTTTTAGTTCATTTAAAATGTTTTTCCTTGAAAATTTGAAAATTTATTACCGCAAAGGATTAGATTATATATGCTTAGATTTCGTAGAAGAATTTTGTGCTGAATATTGGGTTTTATTTCAAGTTTTAAACGCGAGAATATGTCCAAAGTACGCGTATTTACCGAGTTTTTTTACATTAGTTTTAAACTGCATGGTTTTCATCTTAATTTTTTACATGAATCTGAGTATGTAGTACCTACTTTACCATGATTGTTTTCAGGTAAAATGTGAAAAATAACTTGTTTTATTTAGCTAACGCACCCTGGGTGCCAGCGTCTGCATTACTGGTCGAGAAATTTGAACCGTCACTAAAAGCGGGCCAGATTTCTATTGAAACAGCTTGAAGCCTATTCGACCTCCGGTTTTTTTCTCGATCCGCCAGGTGGATCTATTGTGCTCTTCCCGACATGAGCTTGTTTGAAATAGATAAGTTCTTGTCCACCTCTCCACAATCGAGCTGGGGTTTAAACGTACAGCACTATCATAGCTTAAGGCACTATTATATATTACTCAGGTACCAAGGAACCCCGTTAGCTTCCCGCCCTCGCCGGAACAATCCCGATCGGTCTGTACTAGTACAGTTCTGGAAGGAAGAGAGATCCGTCGGTGGGGAACCACGAACCCCCCGCGCGAGGCACGGCAATAATTTATCGAATAATTCTACATTTTTTCTCTCTCTTGGAAATCCAGCTGCTCTATAGCAGCATTCAACATTAGAGATTAAAAACTTTAGTGTTTTTTAATAACAACAAATGTATTATAAAGGGAGGATCTGCACGTCTAGGAGGATCTGCACGTCTATATCTCCGACTAAAATTTAAAATTCGCATCCTTCAATGGTTGCGAGTCATGTAAAATAATTTCGAATCTGTAGATGCATGTTTTGTGCAAAAAATCACCCTGCACTTAATCTACGCAACAACCAAATTTGAAAATCTGTGCAAGTAGTTTTTGCAGCGAACATATTATGAAGATCGTCACTCATTTGCTCTCCTGTAAAATTAGAAAAAATGTCGTGTTTTTGTCGATTCAGTTAAAATGAATGTGTAAGAAAAAGGTTCGCTTCAATAAGGGTTTTGTACATATTAAGTATAATCAATGGAGTCATCACTACTCAAATATATCTCATATTATGTTCTACACAATGTATTATCAGTGTTCTCTGGTATTATTTCAACTAGGAATGTTTAAAGAAAAATGTTAGTCTCGATCTAATATAACAAAGTAAAAATTTTAGTTATTTGCCGTGATTTGCAGTTTACCCTAATAGGTTTCAAGCAAACTTTAATATTTGTTAGAATCCATACAATTTACCAGTACAGTTTACAGTTTAAATCCAACTCTAACTGCATTATAACTATACAGGGTGTTTCATAATATATGCGCAGGACTTCAGGATGTGATAGCTCGTTCAAAAATATGAAAAAAAAACTTCTATTAACTTACCCTCTAAAATGCACCACTTTAGAGAGTTTTTTGTGAATATCTCCGGAACCGTTTATCGTACGGAACACAGCTCTTGTAAGCATTCTCTACTCATAATAAGCTATGTTTTTTTTTAAGTCATACGTGGTGAAGGATTTGAAGGGGTGGTGGGTGTTTTTCTCCCCAACTTCTACGCTACTGGAAAAAGTACGATTTTGAACCGCCAATGTTTTCTACACACAAAAGGTACTCTTGGTCTTGGGCTCTAAAGTCGGTTGTTTTCGAGAAAAATCAACTTTTATGTTGAAAAAGATGGGTCAATTTTTTGAAATAACATTTTTTTAATAATTAAACAAAATTTATTTAAACGATAGAACAAGTAACCAAAACAAACGTTAACTTCATAATTGCAAAATTTAAAAAAAATGAAAAAATTAACAAAAGTTGTATTGTCAAAATTCCCCAAACCGTAAAGGAAACGCATTTCGCATATTTCAGCGTTTGTGTTTTTTATCAAGTAGGCTTGAAATTTCAAGAGCTACCTCCTATCAAAATAACAATTAGTTTGTACCGCAAAAGGTAAATTTGTATAAAAAAATTAAAAATGAATTACACAAACGCTGAAATGTGCGAAATGCATTACCTTTACGGAATGGCGAGCGGTAATTCGGCAGAAGCAAGGCGGTTGTATCAAGAAAGACATCCTGATCGCCAAGTACCACACCATAACTTGTTTCAACGCATTCACCAACGACTATGGGAAAATTGAAGTTTTAAAAAGAATACTGCTGACAATGGGGGGCCTATGGAAGTTGCAATTCCCCAAGAAGTGGCTGTCCTCAATGAAATTGAAGAAAATCCGACCACAAGTACCAGAAAAATTGCTCACAACTTAAACCTACCTCACTCGACAGTGTGGAGAATTTTGAAAAGACAACTTTTGTATCCCTACCATATCCAAAGAGTACAAGCCTTATTGCCAAGAGATTTTCCGCCTAGATTGGCTTTTTGTAGATGGATGCAAGACAAAATAGCTCAAAATCCTCAGTTGGGAGCCGAAGTTCTGTTTACCGATGAACCATCTTTCTCTAGAAATGGTATTTTAAATTTTCATAATAGTCACATATGGGCTGCAGAAAATCCACATGAAATTGCAGAAGGTCATCATCAGCAACAATTTTCCGTGAATGTTTGGGCTGGCATCGTCGGTGATCACTTGATAGGCCCGCATTTTTTACCGAACAGATTAAACGGTGCAAATTATCGACAATTTCTTGTGGAAGAACTGCCGAAACTGCTGGAAGATGTACCATTTCAAGTAAGACAAAACATGTATTTTTTGCATGGTGGCGCTCCGGCCCACTTCAGTTTGGTTGTTCGACAATACTTGGACGACGAATACCAAGAGCGTTAGATCGGTCGAGGAGGTCCAGACCCTTGGCCCCCGCGATCTCCCGAACTTAATTGTTTAGATTTTTTCTTTTGGGGCCATCTCAAAACCCTAGTCTACGCTACTTCAGTTGAAAATTTTGACCAATTAAGAGAGCGCATTGTTGCATCTTGCGACATAATTCGGAACACTGCGGGAATTTTCCTGCGTGTTAGACAGTCGATGTGTCGAAGAATTGCTGCGTGCATTGAAGCTAACGGAGGACATTTCCAACATTTACTTTAACTGTTTATGATTTGTTATTTTTTTTAAATTTTGCAATTTTGAAGTTAACGTTTGTTTTGGTTACTTGTTCTAACGTTTAAATAAATGTTGTTTAATTATTAAAAAAATGTTATTTCAAAAAATTGACCATGTTTTTCAAACACAAAAGTTGATTTTTCTCGAAGACGACCGACTTTAGAGCCCAAAACATAGCTTATTATGAGTAGAAAATGCTTACAAAAGCTGTGTTCCGTACGATAAACGGTTCCGAAGATATTCGCAAAAAACAAATTTTTTTCAACTTCCACACCCTGTATCTCTAAAATGGTGCATTTTAGAGGGTAATAGAAGCTTTTTTTATATTTTTGAACGAGCTATCACATCCCGAAGTTCTGCGCATATATTATGAAACACCCTGTAAATTATATCATCTGGGTGGGCGTGAGGGCACGCGCCAAGCAGAGGGCATTACTTAGATCCATAGACCTGCCTTGTAATTATTACTCTCAGAGCACTTAAAAGTTCCTCTTCAAGATTTATGACTTAGCAATTATAGCTTATTTTTTTCGGTACAATAAGGGGTCGAGGTTTGTACGTAATATCTTAAATATTCTTGATATGCGATATAAACTCCAAAAACCTTAATAACAAATTAAACAAAGTAGCACCGTGTCAAGGCTCAAGTATGATATATCTAATAATATGTTCTAAACATTGAAGTATGTTTAAAGAAGATTACTAGGAAAGTTAGCCTAATATAATAAAATACAGTAAAATTTTTAATTATTTACTACACAATGAAAAAAATATTACAATGTTCTTATTCTAATTTTGTCTCATATACAAGAGGTTTGAAGCAAACTTTAATAATTTTAAAATCTATGCAATTTGAGAGCGTCATCACTATTAAAAACAGAAACTTTTACATCCTTTTATACTAAGGGCGCGGGGTAATTTCAAGAATTCAGCGGGCAATTTAAATAATAATTTTTGTACTAGAGTCGGTGGACAAAAAGCAAACGACCTATTAAGTTGTACGCAATTGAAGCGGCAAGATGTATCCAAAACCATCCTTGTACGAAAGTCGCACGCAAAAATTGGATGCAACTCGCAAACTGTAAGCAACTGTATATTGTACGCAATTTGTGTTCCCAACATGTGTCAGGTTAAAAGACATTTGACCTACCCTTGGAAGCTATAATGGACATTTTTCGTACTTTTTCAATAGAAGGCTTTTAGGTGTATGAGTATTAACTTGTAATAATAATATTAAAAGGTTTTGATTTTATTAATTTATTTTTTAGAATCATATGTTGGTGAGTGGATTAAGTGTTCCTTTTTTTATTAATTACCTAAGAGAATATACAGTGCCCGCCAAAAAGTCTGCACCATATGGGAAAAATTTTCAGTAAATAACTTACGGAAAATTTGTTTGCGGCATCAGGTTTTGCTTGCACTAGAACCACAATTGACATAATCAAATATTGTGAAGTAGTCTTTTTTATATGTCAAATTTGACATTAATGAAAAAAATGTCCCAAAAATGGGCTTATTTAACCGAATTTCGAAAAAAGTCATAAGAAAAATGTGTTTCTTTCGCAATTTTATATCCCTGTGCAAAATTTCAAAAACCTGCTACGATATTTTGCCCTTTGTTGCCCTTTTCCGTATTTGTTAATCCATAAAAGTCGATCCTATGTAATTTAAAACACTCATTGACTGAATACATACTGCACAATACTTAGTTTACAGTCTAAATATCCTTCTTTTCCTTTTTTTGCAAAAAAAAAATTAAAATGAGGGCCTGTTGAAGAAGCACGCTTGGTGCAAAACTGATCTCATTTTTACAGATAAACACATAAATTCGATTTACTCACTTCTTTCTATAGTGAATGGTTGTAAAAACACACAAATATTTCTGTCATGCTGATCTGATCAGAAATATGTAGAAAATTTAAAATATTATGTCCAATAATATCCAAGAAAGGGCAAAATATGAAAATCGTAGTAGGCTCTTGAAATTTTGCATAGGGATATAAAATTGCGAAAGAAACATATTTTTCTTATGACTTTTTTCGAAATTCCCTTAAATAAGCCCATTTTTCGGACATTTTTTTCATTAATGTCAAATTTGACATATAAAAGAGACTACGTCACAACATTTGATTATGTCAATTTTGGTTCTAGAGCAATCAAAACCTGATACCGCAAACAAATTTTCCGTAAGTTATTTACTAAAAATTTTTCCCATATGGTGCAGACTTTTTGGCGGGCACTGTATAACGTAGTTATTAATTAAAAATTTGGATGTATGTACAAGCCTTGATTTGTGACGTTATATAGCCGGACTGCTCGGGGTTTGTTGGAATAGCATAAAAGGGGTGGTTCAGGTAATTAAAGGATATTTTTAACTCAAAAGGCTGTGGGCGCCATCTGCATAGACACAGAAGAAAAAAAGAAAGATAAATTTTTAAATTTGTATCACACTCGACTTCGCACTATTTTTATGTGCTAATTTGTAAAAATAGAAATTTGCAAAAATGAAAATCAAAGTTATTTTCAGAAGTGAGATTCTAACCAAAATAAAAGATAGATTTTCTTTAACCCAACTAGATACAGTGTGTCCGCGGATGGAGTCCCCAAGAGGACAAATGGACCAAAAATTTAATTTTTCGACAAAAAGCCACTCTTGATAAAAGTTTCTGCTTCTCGAAAAAATGTGGTCTACGGAGAAAATTTTTAATTTTTTTTATACAAGGTGCCCAAAAAATACAAAAACATGAAATACCATCAAGAATAAACTACCTTTATTTTTAAAAATATCAAAAACTTTTACCTAGAAAAGTTGTTCTCGTGAATATACGACCGTATCCATCGTATATTCATGAGTAAGACAAGGACGGGAGTTGTAACGTAGGCCCGAACATTCGCTGAGCAAACTGTATGTCTGGATTATTTGGGAATACAAAAACGTTATTTTTTAATTTATAGTTTCTCATGCAACTTACTTCTATAAAATTTTTGCCTATTTTTATAATTTTTGCAACAAAAGGCTTGATACACTCTTTCTTTTCTCGTTCAATATAACCCTGAAAAATCACATTTTTTAAAAAAGATTCCATTTATTGCCAAAAATAAATTTTAATCTAAAATACTTTGGTGCCAATTTGAAGGTTAGGAGATCTGTTATACTAAATATTTCATTGAACCGACTTCGTATGTGAAACAGGAAAAGAGGGAGAGGATGGTTTTTGCAGACATTTTGGAATTTGAAAAATTTAAGCTCAAATTTATGATTTTTTTATCTGCAAGCGATCAATCTGGCAAACTTGCCCCGTATGTTTTGTTAAACTGTCAATTTTTCCAGCTGTCCATTGTTACCGACTGTTGGGCAGTGGCGCGAAATTTAAATTTAACGCCTATAGTTCAATATAACACTGGGTGTTCAATATAACCCCGGATGACGGTACATACAGGACAGGGCGTTACTTTGTCGGTGGGCAGAGGAGGGGGGGGGGGTGGTAAAAACGGAATTTAATTTCCGTTATTAAAAATCGCGCCGCAGGCGAAAATTCGTGAAATTTTCAAGGTCAAATATAATATGTATATACATACAATTTTAATTCAAAGGTAGGTACTTTTTTTGCTAATTATGCTGGCCCATAATCATTTGTGCAGTAAGCAAGAATACTCTGTTTTCTTTCATAGATGAGACAAAAATGTGTTATCAAAGTGCTATTTTATTGAAGATTTTTAACTGACCAAAATCCAGCAATAATTATCAATAACAACACTGAACACCGCCTTTTGAGATGTGGAAGTAAAAATAAAAGTTAGTGCTTATAGTGCCCTATAAATAATCATATTTTTTCAAAGGGCTACATTATGTCTATAATTTTTAAGCGGGTAGTAAAAAAGAGTACTTAAAGGTATCTGCTCACTCAAATGAGCCGCAGGCAATTTTTTTTAGATAAATTGGACTAATTCAGTTTAAATGAAGTATATAATAAATTAATTAGATATATACGGCCTTGGTTAGGTGACCGGTGAACTTGTGACCCAGGCAGGGCAGTTGCCCCCCCCCCCCTGGCTACGGCCCTGGGAATTAGTATATCTCTGGACGCTGGCCAGAATTTCAGGAAAGCTTACAAAATAAATAGCAGTCGAGCCGGCGGCCGACATCAAAGGCAGCGCCGCGCAGGTGTTTCGCAGTCAGTTACTGGTAAGCTACTGCATGGTATATGCCGGGTATATAAGAAGCAAAAAGTGGACGTCGGCGACTCTCTTTGATGTCCGATTTATAAAGGAGCCGCGCCGAGTGACCCAACTTGAATTTTATTCTGTAAACTTTGCTTTCACTTTGTCCGCAAGACTCGAACCTTTACTCGGTAAAATCTCGCGTGAACGAGTCATGTGCATATCTATGTATACGAGTAGTATAAATGAACTCAATTGGAACCGCATAAAAACGCTTAGGCGGCGTTTGCTTTGTAAAACAAGACCGATTCATGAGCGGCGCGCGGCCCTTAATAATATTACACAAATTTTATTCAAATGCTCCAAAAAAGTATAAAATAAACTTTGAAATAATTGAAACTGAAGCAACCCAATAATTTTGTTGCACACAAAACAACACCACATACAAATCTATACTCAAAACCAAAATCTATAAAATAAAGCGCAATCCTTATTTCCCTGCACGGCACTGGTTAAACTGGCCCACGTCGACACCTCCTGCTCGATGGATCTCCGAAAAGCCGACCAATCAAATCGCAACGCTCGCTTTCTTATTGGCTGCCTCCATGACTAAGTCGACGTCAACCTTATAAAAACTTTTGAATTTTATACGAGTGATTTCTGCCGATAATTCTGGTATTTTTACTAGTAGCAGAGCGTGGTAAATGCTATGAAATAGAACGCGGCGTATATCACTGTGTTCCAAGTGAGTTCATTTTTATACTATAGCTAATAGCTACGAGTATTATGAATTTTTCCGCAATGTGGCTAGACACCTGCTTATTAGTGGGTAGATTGTGTCGCGTCTTATGAATAAAGAACCCCAGGAAGGAGCAAATTTGGGCTTAACGTTGGACCGGTCCAGTCTCTGCATATGGCGGCATGCCGTTTCCGGTTTTACAGTGGCGTACTACTTTAAAATGATATGGATAAAATATTCAAATTTTAAAATTCATTTTAATGTTATAATACGTAGTAATATAATTATGTACTCTTAAGTAATCGATAAATATATTTTTATATATTCGGTAATTTGGTATTTTAATAAGCATATTATTTGGCTCTCACTAATTTATTTATTTTTAATTTTCTGTAGGTACCTACTTATTTCAAGATATAATTTTTATTCGAGTAATATCTACAAGCTTTTTGTAATAAAAAAATTAAAAATTAATGTAAGATAATTAATTTCATACTTAAAATATAATTATAAAAGCTTATTTTTGAGCGACTTTTAAGAGATATTAGTAAGACGTAAATATTTTTACTTTATACAGGGAGTTTTGAGTTTCTTAAGTTATGACTTTTTAACGGCACTTTTCCGCACGCATTTTAGTTTAGAAAGTGTCACTTTTCCGCACTAGTGCGGAAAAGTACTTTTCCGCACTACTTTTCCGCACTAGTGCGGAAAAGTGACAGTTTCTAAACTAAAATGCGTGCGGAAAAGTAAAAGTAAGACACTTTTCCGCACGCTTGTAGAAAAAATAGTGTTCCTAACTCTTGCGGAAAGTGTCTTTTCCACACTCGATTTCTTGGCTGAACTCCGCTACGCGTCGTTCAGCCAACTGCAATCGCGTGCGGAAAAGTAGCACTTTTCGCACTTGTTAGGAAATATACTATTTTAGCACAATTTTTGCCAAAATTCATAAATGAGGTAGATATGGAAATTTAAGTTATAAACAGTTTGATCCTGTATGTTAAATCGAAATCCTTTAAAAAAAGATAATGTAGGAAAATCCAAATAACAGGAGCGAAAATTAATAAACCTTGAATAATCATAATTTTCTAATAAAATAGTTTCCTGATGCTCTTCTAATAATAACTTCAGTTTCTTTAAATCGACCATCATGGACTTCAACGATGATATTTGTTTCTTCTGCCTCCATGTGATCTTCTGCAAATTTCGTATTTTGTGACTCTTTAGGATGTCTATTTTTTGCAAGTCACTGCTTTTCCTCTTTAATTCCCTTTTTTGAGGACTGCCTGGGTCTGGTAGCGATACACATGTAGGCGCTATTTTTGTAGAAGGTGAAGTTGTTCGAACTGGTACCGAAGGCCCAGGTACAGCTTCTATGTCGTCATTCTCCTCAGGCGCAGTTTCTTTTAACGGTCTCGTATAAACTGGATTAAATGTCGTGACCTATAATAAAGTGCAGCAGTTATGACATGTTGTTTGATAAAATGAGATATGCCAGTGTTGGAGTCGAAGTTAGAAAGCATTTATTCTTTCACAGAGTAACAGTATAATTGGTAGTGATTAACAAACGTAAATTAGTCTACTTCAAAAAGTACGACATACACATGTCTATATATCAACAAAGACCGACTTAATATCATTGCTGTCATTGTCAAATGTCAGATTACAAAAGTCACACAAACCTAACTTCATACTTAGCAACACGTTAACAACCAAAGTCGACAGTGTTGCCAGTTCACATGTTGTGAGACAAAACCTTTTCATAACACTCCCACTTTTTGTTTCACAAGGTCTAAACCTTTTTTATTCTTACTCAGTCCAAGTAACTGCCGGAGTTTTTCAAACTTCGCTTTCGGTAGTGCCTTCGTAAAGATGTCTGCTTCTTGACGAGCACTCTCGACGTACTTTGGTAAAATATCTCCACTCTCGAATTTCTCTCGGATGTAATGAAATCTAACATCGATGTGTTTGGTACGATTGTGAAATTCGGGGTTTCGTATTAGTCTTATCGCACTCTGATTGTCTATCAGGAGCGTAGTAGGTTTCGAAGTATTTTCTCCGATATCTCTTAGCAACTGTTGCAGCCACAGTGCTTCTTTCGTAGCTTCGGATGCAGCGATGTATTCAGATTCGGTCGTAGATAGAGCGATACTCTGTTGCCTTCGGCTGCACCATGTAATTGGACCATCACATATTTTGTACACATATCCACTCGTAGATCTTCTAGACTGAACATCTCCTGCATAGTCGGCATCGGAATATCCTATCAACTCTGGACACGTGCCTTGTTGCCTGCGATACGTAATGCCGTAATCTTGAGTTTTTATCAAATACTTGAAGATTCTCTTCACAGCATTCCAATGTGCAGTTGTGTAGTTGTTAACGAAACGACTTACTACTCCCACTGCATGGGAAATGTCCGGACGACTGACAACAGCTAGGAACATTAACGAGCCAACTGCTTGTCGGTAAGGTATTTGGTCGTCGTTCATTATTGAGCCTATCTCGGTTGTAAGATCGCAATTCGGGTCTTCTGGTGTGCTTACTGGAGTAGCATTTTCAAAGCCAAAATGCTTCACAAGTCGCTGAATGTAGTTTGTTTGACTGATAAACATGGAGTCATCTTCGTCTCGGGCAATCTCCAGTCCGACAAAACATTCGGGTTCACTAATAGTCATCTTGAACATACTATTCAGTTTTTGCAAAACCAAATCAATTGCTTGCAAACTTGTTGAAAGAACAAGTCCATCGTCAACATATAAAATCAATAGCACTCTTATATCATTCACAATGCCGTTGTAGATACACTTATCAGATTGTGCTTGCGTAAAGCCAAAACTGCTCAAAAACGTGTGGAACTTTTGATTCCAACATCGCGGCGCCTGTTTCAAACCATAGAGTGATTTCTTTAGTTTACAAACGAATTTGAGGTTAGAATTGCTGTCATTTGACAATTCTTCTTCTTCCAAACCTTCTGGTAGCTTCATGTAAATAACTTCACTCAAATCACCATTCAGGAAGGCAGTTTTGATATCAAATTGCATTATTTTGAAATTATTCTTGACAGCTAAAGCTAAAAGGACTCTGATTGAATCATACCTGGTTGTTGGAGAAAATATTTCGTTATAGTCAATGCCTTTTCGTTGTTCGAACCCTCTGGCACATAGTCGCGCCTTGTAACGAAGGACGGAACCATCTGGGCCTCTCTTGACTTTGAACACCCACTTCGAATCAATCACCTTTTCTTCTGCCGGAAGTGGTACTAAGTCCCATGTTTCATTTTCTTGTAAGGCCATTAGCTCTTCTTTTATAGCTTTCTGCCACTGTTTTGCATCCCTACAATGCACTGCCTCTTCATAGGTGTTTGGTATATCGACTTCCACAAAATTTAACTCGTAATCATTGAATCTGGCTGGTAATTTAATCGATCTTTGTGGTTTCAAGTTTGGAGCTTCTATTTTCAAATCGCTTTCGTCAGCTCCCATATTTTCTGCAGCAATGTGTTCCACTTCATCAGTTTCTAATTCTGTTACGTCATCGCTCTCCAATGTAATTTTGACATTTCGATTATTCTGAACCAATCCATGGCTATCTTCATTGAACTTGACACTTCTAGAAACAACAATTTTTCTGTTTTCTGGATTATACAGCCTGTAGTTCGTAGAGTTTTTGTCATATCCCACAAAAATAAGCTTTTGACTTTTCGCATCTAATTTTGATCTTTTCTGATCTGGTACATGTGTGAATGCGTCACATCCAAACACCTTGACATGTTCGAGAGAGGTTTTCTGACCACACCATAGTTCATACGGAGTAGAATTCGGCGCCTGGGTAGTTGGTGTTCGATTCAACAAGTATACAGCAGTATTAACTGCCTCCGCCCAGAGATGGCGTGACACTCCTGACTTGTATAGCATCGATCGAGCGCTTTCTACTATGGTACGGTTGTCCCGTTCTGCCCTACCATTTTGTTGTGGCGTGTATGGTGCTGTTGTTTCCAACTCGATACCCTCTGTATCCATGTACTCCTTGAAGTCGTGATTCCGATACTCAGTTCCGTTGTCCACGTGAAGAACTTTAACTGATCGGTTGAATTTGTTTTTAATCTTCGCATTATACACTTTGAAACAGTCAAGCACATCTGTTTTGTGCTTGATAAAGTATGCGACACGATAACCTGTGTTTTCGTCTTTGAACGTGACGAAATATCTTGCCCCTTGTACTGAAGGAACAGACATAGGACCGCATACGTCACTGTACACACGTTCACCGGGTTTCATTTTAACATGGCTGTTATTTTTGAAAGGCTGTCTGTGTTGCTTGCCGTAGCAACATGCTTCGCAGAAGAAATTCTGTTTGTCACTAAGATTGACACCTTTGACAAGCCCTTTTGAAACCATTTGACACAAGGAACCAATGTTGACATGACCAAGTCTCTCGTGCCATAGACGCAAACTTTCACTAGCTGTAACATTTGCTTGGTACACAACCGTCCGGAATAGCATTCTGTATAGGTTATTTGTGCCACGGATACCAACAGCACTCAGCTGTCCATCGTTGTATATCTTGGCATGCTCTTTTACTTTGACAATCTCCATACCTTTCTTCGTGAGTACACCTTCTGACAGTAAATTTCTCTTGAGGTCTGGTACGTACAAAACTTCGTTAATGGTAGAATTAAACCATTGTCCATCTATAAGCTTCTGAATATTTATGGTACCACGCCCTTTTGCCATCAAAGGTGCGTCGTTGCCTAACGTTACAGTTGAATTACAATCTTCGGTGAAAGTAGCAAATAGCTCACGTCGGTAGCACATATGCACTGAGGCACCACTGTCCAAGGTCCACGTATCATCGTCTAAATGAAACTGATTTGTCTCAACAACGTTGAAAGCGGTTTCATTACTTGATGTAGTAAACGCACTGTCCTGGGAATTGTTTTTCCTCCTGCTACCACCTGTGTTGTTCCCATCACCATCGTTCTTGTTAACAGGTTTCTTCGGCTGGGTACAGTCTCGAGAAATGTGCCCACGCTGCCGACAATTGTAGCAAACAATACCTTTTCCTCTACTACTTGTTGTGTTTCTCTTCTGGCCTGCTACCCTCAATCTAACTGAAGCTAGGGCTGTTTCAGTCTCTTCGAAAGCTGTCAAACTCGCTTCTTCGTCGATGAGCCGTGCCGTGAGATTCGCAATTGTCTGCTTGCTGTCATCAAGGGATAACCAAGCCTGTCGTATATTTCTATACTTCAGAGGAAGTGTGTTAAGTATTTTGGTCATTACCGCTGCTTCACTTATCGTTTCACCTGCTTCCTTTATTTGTTTGGCTAGGTTCTCAACCTTTGCGATATGTTGAGCAACACTATCTTTTGAATCCATCTTGTATTGTGCAAAACGTTCGTGCACAAGCATCTTATTTGTTTCTGATTTCTGTTGATAGATGGAGTCTAACTTGTTGAGGATCTCCTGAGACGATTCACAGTTTTCAATCAACGTAATCTGTTTCAAATCCATTGCAGCTGTTATGGTAAACATTGCTTGAGCATCCTTTCTGTTCCATGCACTGATGTCTTGCGCTCCGCTGGTGGGTTTCGGCAAAGTTCCATTAACCACGTCGTAAATGCCCTTGGCCTTCAAGCCACATTTAACTTGGAACTTCCACTGTGGATAGTTCGTGCCGTCGAACTTGCTAATCACTCCAAAGTCGACCTTGTCTGCCATTTTTGGTACGAGGAACTATCAGCTTCTCACGACAAACGTGGAGACCTCCTGCACAGGACACACCTGATGATAATGGCCGACAACTTTTTTCAACTTACGACTCACATGGGCATAACTGGGCCCATAACCTGTTTGATAAAATGAGATATGCCAGTGTTGGAGTCGAAGTTAGAAAGCATTTATTCTTTCACAGAGTAACAGTATAATTGGTAGTGATTAACAAACGTAAATTAGTCTACTTCAAAAAGTACGACATACACATGTCTATATATCAACAAAGACCGACTTAATATCATTGCTGTCATTGTCAAATGTCAGATTACAAAAGTCACACAAACCTAACTTCATACTTAGCAACACGTTAACAACCAAAGTCGACAGTGTTGCCAGTTCACATGTTGTGAGACAAAACCTTTTCATAACACATGTTCACTTAAAATAGCTGGAAATACCTAAATGCAGTTTTGTATAGTGAATAGTGATAGGAAAGTCGTAGACCAGAAGTAGGTACCTATATACGAGTAGTATGATGCAGACTTACTTTTTTAATCGAACACCCCATATAAATATCTCTCATTTTTTGCACAGTAAACAATATCCAGTAGGAAAAGTCGACGCCATTACTGGTAGAATGCTTTTATCGCGCAGACCAGAATCACTAAAGAATGGAATGCCAAGAATATATAAGGGATGTACTCAAATATATTGGGAATTCCACCAGATTTGGGATTTCCCAGAATTCTTTACCTGTACTCTGCCATCAGTGCACCCACAGGTATAAACAATTATTCCTTCAACTGTGCACAGACGTTATAACAATATCCAAACCATTAATGTAAGAAAATAATTTAATCCCGGTCCTGTGTCCCATCGATTTTTATAGGGCGTGGTCTAAAATAAAGAAGTAACGTGACTTCAAAGTGAGATTCTATTGGAGAATGAGTTTGTATAAAAAACGAAAGTCACTACCGCCGAGAACAAAGGGGCCGACAGGAAGATTTACAACTGGGTATTCCCTAAACTGTGTTTTTAGTTTAGTTTTTACATGGAGTAAATTCATTCATTTCTTTAACTAACAAAATGGAAATAACACTAAGAGCATTGCCTGAATTTTGATAATAACAAAGAAAGATTTTTAGTACCTGTAATTATAAATAATAAACGATATTTTAGTGGCTTATCAATTGATATCATTCACCTGATATACCACTAAAACATCCTTTATTCGTTGACTGGCGTATTTATAAAGACTTCTCACGGCTATAGCTTTATGTCCTGCAAAACAGATGGCTCTAATGGCTAACAATGTATTCTGCATTGTATTTTATCTCCGGAAAGCGCATGGTGAGCCAAAAATGTGTTAGACGTGACAGCCGTGAGCAGTATTTAATAATATATCAGTCAACGCTTTATTATTTATAATTACAGGTACTAAAAATATCTCTTTGTTAATATTCTTGGCTTGACATTGTAGGTTAAAATTTCCACGTTCGATACTTGCATTATGTTGCTAAATGTCGAATTTTGTGGAATATTTCGAACTTAATCTAAAAAAATAGGAATAAACTCAGTGCTTTATAAAACTACTTTTTATAACGTTTCTCTACTCAAGATTAAATTAAAAATATACTCTAGAGATTATTATATTATTTAGTAGATACCTACATATCTCTTAGAACAATATTAACAAATTATGAATCTTTAAAAAATCAGAATCTTCTCAAAAAGGTACATTGAGTTGTTTTAAAAAATAATCCTCATTTTTTGTGAAATCATAGCAATGCAGGCCAAAAATTATAAGGCTTGTTTATCTATGTCTTCAATGTTTTCTTTAAATTTAAGAATTCTTGATACCTACTAATTTTAAATTTAGACTTCTACAAAGGAAGAAGTAAGTACCTACACGTTGATACGCCTTTGGCGCTTGGTGCGTGACCTCTTGACCTCTAAAGTTAGTTTGAATAAAGTTAAACACAATTTTATAAAAAAAGTAAATTAAATTACAAAATTACTTACTCATGGAATGTTATCCTCAAACTTTTTCTTCTGGTAGTCACGGAACAGCCGCAGGCTGCACAGCTAACCATAATAGATCTCCAAAGAGTACTTATCGAAGAACTACACAAATACTAGCACATTTTATATCTGACAACTGTCAGATATAAAAATATTGTGTCAAAACTCAAAATTCAGACTCCATACAGGGCGATTTTCGTCTCACGTATTTTATAATGCCCATAGAGCTTAGAGCTTTGGCTCCTTCCTGGGGTTCTTTATTAATTGGTCGCGTCTTCTTATCTTGAACAATACGGCATATCTACAGCTACTAATAATATACTACCTGTTATAGCTATAGTAGGTACATACTTAACTAAATTGCCGCATCTTTAATTTTCAGGTGATCAAATTTTGAACAACGTGTCATTGTTTGCACTGAAAGCTACTGAAGAACTCAAAGAAGTGTACGCAACTACTGTTAATCTAGCCACTGCAAGATTAAACAATACCAAGAAAGTAAAAGGACTACGAAAATAGTACTTTCTGGCAGTATATAAAACATATTATTATATTATATTATATTATATTATATTATATTATATTATATTATATTATATTATATTATATTATATTATATTATATTATATTATATTATATTATATTATATTATATTATATTATATTATATTATATTATATTATATTATATTATATTATATTATATTATATTATATTATATTATATTATATTATATTATATTATATTATATTATATTATATTATATTATATTATATTATATTATATTATATTATATTATATTATTATTATAATATGTTTAGGTTTCAAAATTACAACAACAAGACACACATTATATACTGCCAGAATGATTCGATTTGCTATTATATACCTATCTAAATTTATTTATTATTAATAAAAAATTTAACTTATGGTGTCAACATTTATTGTGATAAAATAGAGGAGTAAATAGGTAGGCATTTATATCTGTTTATAATATAAGCAAGTCTACGTGCCCAATGTGTGAATCAGCATAATATAAAGTAATTATTCTAAGTATCTACCTATACTTTATTCAAAATTTTCTTGATGGGGCAGAGTGTTTTAGGCCCAAATCCAAAAAATTCATTATCGGTTTAAATTCGGTTGGGTCTTTAATGTTTGTTTTAACGTGCTTTGGGTTTACATCCAATTTGGATTGAAACCGTTAAATAATATACCGGGTTTGGTGTGAGCTGACAGTTATTGTTAATGAATATTGGAGATATTGAAATTGGGTTCAAGTGGTGTGCCAATTAACACGAGCTAAATAGTGGGGATAAAACCTAAACATAAAAATTAGAATTGAACTAAAAGATGTCAAATCCATTATTTAGTTTTTTTATTTATTTCGCATATTTCAAGGTTCAATAAGCGTTAAGCAATTATTCCTCTTCAGCGAGTATTTTTAAACACTTTAGCAAAAGTTTTTAGGTTTATTTTTGACATAAATTAGCGATATTTAATTTTTCTTGACGTAAATAATTTATTTGCTCTATGACAACCACCTATGTTTTTTTAATATACGTAGTACAGGGTGAGTTTTTTTTGATGATCGGTATGGGGATCTCGGTAACTAGCGGAGATAGAAGGAAGGTTGAATAGGGAAAGAATTGCAGTTTTGTGGGCCCAAATTAACGCGTCTTGTGAATTTTTGAAAAAAAGGCATGGCTTACTAGATACTCTGAAAAAAAAAGAAATTTTGGCGATTTCTTCTAATCCGTAAAGCTTCGTTGTTTCTGATCTTATATAAAAAGTATAAATATCAAAGTTGGAGGGACTTGTGTCCCCAATGCGGTTATTATGTCCTACTTTCCGTGACAGCTGTCATTTCGAGATATGATACAAACTTGTGTTTTTTAAATGAAAACCATAGTTGACCATGGTCTCAAAAAATCAGACCAAAAAATCAGACATTTTTAGAGTTTCCAACGATATAATTCTCGATATGGTTATTTCGGAAAAATAATGGAAATAACTATGGTTTCCATTTAAAAAAAAACACAATTTTGTGTCATCTCGAAAATTACTACAGTCATAGAAAGTATGACATGATAACCGCATTGGGGACACAATTCCCTCCAACTTTTGTATTTACACTTTTTATCTAAAATCAGAAACAACGAAGCTAGATGGATTAGATTAAATCGCCAAATTTCGTTTTTGTTTTCAAAATATCTAATCTAGTAAGCCATGACTTTTTCAAAAGTCTACAAGGTGCATTAAATTGTACATACCTACATAACTGCAATTTTTCCCCATTTAACCTTCCTTCTATCTCCGCTAAATTCCGAGATCCCCATAAAAAACCAAATTTGGCGATTTATTCTAATCCATCTAGCTTCGTTGTTTCGGATTTTAGATAAAAAGTGTAAATACCAAAGTCGGAGGGAATTGTATCCTCAATGCGGTTATCATGTCCCGAGATCCCCATACTGACCATCAAAAGAAACTCACCCTGTATATAAGATTTTTAAAGTGGACAGCAATATTCCTCTTGGGTCTATAGCTGGACCAACACTAAAAGCGGTTTCATTAGGATGTGAGAACGGGATTTTATCTAGTTAATACTTTGTTGTGGGATCACTGATATCATATGCTCTATGGTCAATTTTAACATTTGTCAAATCCAAACTTTTTTAACTGATAATTATAAATTATTGCAGTTAGAAGAAAAACTACTCTAACGATAGACGACTGCAAACAACATTTATATAACATGTATAATTGGGCTAAATTGGTGCGCTGTAGCATTGAATAAAAGAACATAAATTTTTTTAAGGACGGAAATAAAACGTCATCACCTCGCGACGACCTTCATTTGACCGTGTTCCTAACTAGGATAAATGTTGCTAAAACAGAAATTGGGCACTGGAGTGCAAAAATTGCGCAAGTGTCTGTAAGATGGCGCTGGAGTTGGAGAGCGGCCATTGGTACAGAGCGAGAATAAAAAGTAATGTTTCGCCTTGCTAAAATAAGTTTCCGTTCCTTATAAGTTGTTTTGTTGCCCGGCAAGGTCGTTGGTCGGAACCAGGGGTCTAGGGGGAGGCAGGCGGACCGACCCCCTTTTTTATACAAATAACAGCACATCGCTTCCATCCTGGCGTATTTTGGGATTGAAGCTGTGAATTGTTAAACACAAAATAATAATATGAATATTTACGCTCCTTTATTTTTCTATATTTTTTCATAGTTATTAAGAATATTGTTGAACAAATTATTAAATAAGAGGACTACCTACCGGCTGTCAAGTCTACTGTCATGACATAATAATTCTCCCTCAAAACCTCATGAATGATCACAATACTTACCCTAACTGACATTTAGAATGTATGTCACTATAGTTTTATCTTTTATCATTCTATTAACTTTTCATTAAGTACTTAATATTGATAAACCGAAAGAAATTAAAATTCTGTTGTATTTGATCCAAAGTTGACGTAAAGTTGTGAATTTTGTTAGATACGTGAAATACCTACTATTTGCTGATATCTTAATATATGTATTATTTTGGCATACATTTAGAGTAATGGAAAATGTAATGTAAATAAATTTATAGGTACTACCATAGAAGAATTTACGTAGTAGATTCTTCTATGGTACTACCTAAATGCTTGCCGGTACATCAACTTTGTGTCAAACAGAATTTTAAAGCGTTAATATAATTTTCTTTTAAAAAAGACATATTCTTATCGATATTTTTTAGTAATAATAAAAAGTTAATAAAATTATAGAATGATACTCGTATATTATGTTGTATAGCTAGTGAAGTAGTGAAGTAATGACTTTTTAAAATTTTAAGAAATTTTATAAATAGGAAATAGGCGCTTATGTAACATTAAAATAGAAACGACTTTTTCAAGTTAAATGTTTTGAAATTGTAAGAAATAAGCCAATTTTTAGGGATTTTATTTTTTAAATATAATTTTTGACAGATAGCGAAAGTCACGTGACCACGTTTGAGTCGGTTATTTTTCCTCGTTTTTAATCGAAAGGTAACCCCAAAGTTAACTGCATATGTGTTCTATTATTATCCGTTAATAAAAATATGTTTAAATTAATAAAAAGATACATTTTGCACCATCTTCATTTTTTCCAAAAAGGTTTTTTGGTTATAACTTCTGTTTGACGTTCGATTGTTTTTTTCCAAACAACATTACATTGTTTGGAAAAAACTGCAACAAACTGGTTTTTAAATCATTAATTTGTCTCAAAAAATACGGAATGGTTAAAGTGAATGTTTCTATCACCTTCAGGCGGACACCCTGTACCTAATAAAAATATTATTAAACAAATAATAGTACTTTTTGAAATTGAGCCCATGTGTTGACAGGTGGCCGTGATTACAGACCAAAAGTAAAGTTACACACATTGTTTAATGTGCTTTTTGAACCTAACAAAAAAAAGTTTATCAAAATCGGTAAACAAATAAAGATATTTTACCAGGGTGGTAACTCCTTAACAGAGGTCACACTGTAGATGTTTAACATATAGGTACAGAAGATGTTCTTTCGCATCAATATATCGTTTTCTTTTTTCATTTTTTATTTTCGAGATATGTATTTATCTTAATTATTGCGTTACTTAAAATGTGTGTTTGAATGTAGTGTTAATGCAAACGAAGAAACACCTTATGTACACATAAAAGACCATGTTTCATTTCATTGAAAAAACTTTTAAGCCAGCAATACTATACCTACAGAAAACGTGCCGAATAACATTCTTTAACTAAAGATATGCCTTTAACAGTAAAAAAACACAGTTGACATTCAAGTGACCTTGAAAACGTCGTCTGCCTACAAGTGAAAACGTGCGTCTTACATTGCACCTCATATGCTTCAACTTTTATGTGATTTTTTGCGATTTTCGTTTTTGAGATATTTATAATAGCTGCATTTATTAAAATGGAACACCCGGTATAGATAATTTTCGACATACCTATACATATAGAGACATAGACATATGAATCCTCCCCTAATGTCAGTTTTGTGCTAACGATTGTATTTTCCTCACGAAAAATACATAACGGCGACATACGTATAAATAATGCAAAGTCAACTAAAGCAGTTTTTAGTGCCGCCGTGTACCTTTCAAGCTAAAAATCAATGAACCATTGCTAAAAAGAGAGGGGTTAAAATCACAAATCGGAGTCTTTGAGCTACGGGGGTCCCCCGAATATACCTTTTGAAGTTTTATATTATTTTAATATTAAAAATTCGCAATTCATAGTATATAATAATATGGAAGTAATACAAAAACATAAAAAAGTAATCAGACATCTTAGTTGATTAAATATTATATCGCCGAAACGTAAAATTGATCATATGAACATAATATATTACAACAAGACTGGATAATTACAATGTTTATTACCGGGTTTTCGTTCCGAGCATACTCCGAAACCTCTGCCCATCTTAACGAAGGTAAAATTCCGGCTCAAGAGACAAAATAGACGAATTTATGCCGGCATAAAGTTTGAAATTCAAAAAAAATTCTCGCCCATAGCTTTTAAACTAGTGTCATTAGTATCTATGGATATTTTAAAAATACCCGTGTTTTTTGTAATCCTTTGAAATTCGCTACTTTTTCCAGCTAGTTGGAAATAAAAATACATTGATACAGGCAACCAAACATACAATGGCGAGGCCCCCCTTAATAAGGTAAGCGAAACAATCCGTGCACAGTTCTTGTCACCTGAGAATTCCCCAAAAATTAATTGCTAGATAAATTTTCGAGGAGGATAACAGTAAGATTTATTGATCACAATTTTCTGTGAGATATTACAATTTTGATCGTACAACTTTAAAGTGATACCTAACAGTGTAAAATAAATAACTTTATGATGAAGTTAAATTTGAGTAACTATAATAAACTAGGAAAGAGTTAAATTTAGTTAATAATTGGTTTGAGAACAATAAAAAGGTCGAATTGTCTTTACAAATACTATGACTGTTCAGTTATAAGTTCTTTGAACCTTGATCCTTAAGTTGGAACTGAGTGTATCGTTGCTTACGCTCAAACGAGGCTTGTTGTAGTGCGGGGCGTGGCTAGGGCTTCCTCCGGTCCTTGTCTGCTCGTCTAGACGCTGCAGTTGTTGTGGCTAGCAGATGTCTCAGGGGTTTTTCGCCGAAGTAGAGCTGACCAGGAGTCAACACCTATGCCTACGCAACTTCCTTTACGTTGTTTGTTGTCAGTAAGCTGTCGTCGTAGCGCCCTCAGAGATGGTGTTGCAAGCGTGAACAGATCAGAAAGAAAGTAGCATTGGACAAGGTCTAAGCCTTTTTTTTTATAAATTTATAAACCAATAGGTTACGATTAATATTTAAAATTGAATTATGATACAAAAGTTGTTTAATATTGACAAATAATGATAAAAATTAAACGTTTAGTACTATACTAAACTATGGGGAACTATGCATAGCTTTAAATTCCCTAAATAATATTAATTAACTGACCGGAATAGCAAAGTGCTTATAATTTAATTAAAAGAAAATATTGTGAGAATGCTCCAGCCCGAATTTAATGAAATTTATTATATTCTAAATCAAATTTAACACGAAAAATTTATTTGAGACTTGAACGGTAAGTACGGAATTTAAGAAAATTGATAAAACTAAAGTTAATTTTCTAGAAAAGTGAAGATATCGGTGTCAGATTTATTCGAGTGGCCCGGTGCCACAGAATCGAGACCTAACCCGAAAACTAAATGTGACTAACGTGACCAAAACTTGAAAATATTCAATAAGATAACAACCGCGAGATGGTGGGTATTGAAAGAAAGACAGTGCTATGTTTTTGAAATAAAGATGGCCGTGGCCTTAGACAAAATGAGTCCTTCAGAAAAACAGCACGTCAAAAAAAAAAACGCTACAGGTGAGTAGTAAAGTCGCTGAACTAAAGCAAAAATCAAAGAAATTACTCACCTGTAGGCTTTTCCAGGAGAAACAGCCACCACCTGCTCGCTGTGTCCCGCGTTTCATCAGCTACGCATCCAAAAAGGAAATGCCTCGTGCAAGCGTCGCTGCCTCACGACGCCGTGGACATAGAAAACAGAAAAACCCAAAAATCTTAGTCACACCAAGTCAATCCCCGATATAAAAATACAAAACCACTCAAATAAATCACCGATGGCAAAAATTAGGCGAGATAAATGCCGAAAATGTCGAAAATTTGGCGGGAAATGGGCAGATGCCGCTGCGAACTTAATACCAGTGAAGGCGGGAGCAAACTCGTCGCAAGGTCGGACCCTCCCGGCTGGTGGCCGGCAGGACCTACGTCATCCGTCCGCTCTCGACCAATCAGGTGTTAGCACGAAACGTATTTAATAAACTAAATAGTGTTTATGTTCAAATTATGCATCAAAAGAACCGAAAAATCGAGTAATTCATAATACAGATTTTTAATTACATACCTGCTGATAGGTAAACACACACTTGAATTTTCGCATTTTGAATATGCGCAGGGTTCGAGGCTATGCGGAAGTACACGGCCATTGACGTATATGGCGCGCGAAAATTTGAATTACTTATTTAAAGTTTTTAAAATTTGAAAAAGTTGTAATAAAATTGAATACAATATTGTAAATAAATTGAAACTGTACGAAAAATAAATTAGTTAAATTAGTTTATGTTAATAAAAAATATAAAAACGAGTAACGGATTTTGAAATGGAAAAATCCGTTACAGCCGTTGCCGGCCACATAAGATCTAATAATATAAAATAGTTACTATACATGTTACGCCGGTGCCAGTGAAAATGACTTTTTAAAAAAAGGATATTTATTGCATTCAACTTTGTACACTGGTTTGCGATATTAGCTCGTCGAATGGCACACAACGTAACTTGAAGTAGTAGAAACTAACTATGATTGTAGAATGAATACTGACTGCTTAAGACTCAAGACTCGTCTAAGAACTAGGAACTGGCGGTTTCTGGGTTTCGAAGTATTTATAGGGAGACAAAATGCTTAGGCAAGCTTCTGGATCTTTTTTAGAGAAAAACATCTATAAGTGTAATTTGATTAAGGAACTATTGTCTGCAGAAATCTGAATACAGGAAAGAGTCAGCAGTTCTTAAAAGTGGTAAACATGATAAGTAAAGTAATGCGTAGTTTTCGTGAAACGTCAGGAATATTCTGGATGTAACATATACATACACCAAAAGAACGAGTTTATTAGAACAAAAAAACTTAAATGCTTTTTAAAACTAGAGTAGGTAACGCCTTACTTTGGCCACACAGGCACCAGACGCCCGCAAAGCCGCCTGACTTACGCCGCCAGTAAGGGAAAGTCGCCGAATTTCGGATACTACTTTAAATTTACTAAGTATTTATTATACAGAAGTGTTTTTTTATTTATTTTATCATATAAGCATATGCAACGGGTTATAATGAAACAAAATTTATTGTCAAAAGAATTTTACTACATTTGTTTTTTTCCAAGAAAACGACGGTATATGAATTCGATACATTTTGGTGCGACTGAAAAAAGGTTCCTAATTTCGGACACTGTATCCGAAATTAAGATACTACTTTCTACAAGTGTAAAAACTATATATTTAAACAAAAGGCGCACACATACGTTTTTTCTAGCTTCTTTATTAGTTTGATGTAATTTCCAATGTTTCGAGACCGAAACAAAATTGGAGACATTAGGATAGGTAGGTATCCCATTTGTTTTCCTCTGACCTCATTATAATAGCCAGTTTCATTGCATCTGTCACTTTTTCTGAAAATAAACAATTTACTCGCAACCAGCATATTATATTGAGCCAGAATTTTGGGTTTCTGGTATTCGAAATTACGAACTTCAGACTATCCAATATTAGGCACCTTTTCACTTTTTAGGTTAGAGTAATGCAGTATGTACTGTTATTTTTGAAATATGTTTAATTGTGACTAGAATACCGGCTTAATTAATATATTAACTTACCTAGGACGCAAACACAAAATTCTGGAACGATTATTTCAAAGATCGACACAGCTCAAAACGCGACTGAATATAAAACTCCGCCATGCAATTTAGACGTTTGGAGCTGCCATCTAATGGAGAGAGATTGTACCACCACAATATTGCATAGTGGGCTTAATTTGACTTTTTGGCTTCTTAGATAAACCACTATCCGAAATTAGGAAACCATCCGAAATTAGGCGACTTTCCTCTATTTAAGCTTGCCACCTGACGTGTCGCGACCCGCCTGACCCCGACTAACCTTCCGCAGACGCCTACTACAGGCTGCGATCTGTCGCAACACCTCAGCCGCTGTCCCTAACCTCAGGCCACGGCCAGTCATTGCGCCAGGATTCGAACCTAAGACCATCGTAATCCAATGCTCTGCCCAACCATCGACGCAATTGAAAATAATATTATAATCTGTAATCTCGAAGAATGCCAACAAGTCTTGACATGAAAGTTTCACTTTACCTATATGGGCAAACGGAGATGCCTCGCAAAATTCCTAGAAAAATAAGCTGCATTCTGACAGGTGGACTGCAAAATTTTCTCAAAGAATGTCATTTAGTGATAGGTTCACCGCCGTTCCTAGCCTACGAATTTCTAGCCGGTCACTTGGCCGCCTCGACGAGAGCGTGGTTAGACTAGCGTAGAATTTATCCGACAAATTTTGTTATTTCTAAGAAAATCTAGCAGCCGCGTTTCCTCGTGTTAAACGCCAAGTAAAGGGATCTGAAGCTCCTCGCTCCCTAGAAAAAACGACTGTGGGGTGTCACCAGCGTTCCTGGCATAAAAAATCTCCATTCGAAACCCCTGTGTGATAGTATTTGGAATCTAATGATAAGTAAAAAACTATTATGCAATAAAATACAATAGCAGTAGTATCAAAGCACGTGTAAAACCTGAAACGCCTTGAACCGTCGACGCTCGAGATCTGTTATCTGCTTGCGCAGCTTCCAGTACAATGGGCATACTCATTTTCAGTCGAAACACCTAAATATCTCCAAAAATCTGATGCACTGAGCAAACGGAGATGTCTCGCTTGCTAAGAAAAAATACTACGTGGAGCGTCGCGTTTCTGGTTTCGCGGAGCGCATGCCGCCAGCTTTGGCCTGACAATTTCCAGGAAATCTTACCTTTTTCATATTATTATGTTCGGCAGATTTTCGTCCTTTGCAGCCATTATACAATAGATGGCACCGCTAAATTTATTCGTTTTATAATCTGGCAAATAAAAAAAGTAAACATTGTAAATATAGATATCGCCACCAAAGTGACTAGGTACGTTACGAGGCTTGATCTTTGTCCACGTGCGTGACCCTAGTAGAATCTAAAAACCATGCCTCTAGTATAGTAAAACCCTGTATACCGATCCGAGGCCGTGTGGCAGCAGGTCTTTGGAATATAAAAAGCCATGATGCCATAACGATACAAAAAAGCACGTGGAAAATCCGGGATGCCTTGCGTCCCAACATATATTAAAATCGCAAGATGGTCCCACCTTTTTTGCAGTTTGGTAACATAACCAAAATTTATAGTTTTCTTCCTTAAGCAATCTGGAGACCTTTTGGGCTAAACGTTAACATGTCAAATGACAAAAAGAGCCCCGTGGGAAATAATTTCCAAAACAGTTTAAAAACTATTGTGGTGGGGTAATGTCTTAAAAGTGCGTAACCGATGAATTTTCAGTCAAACGTCTGTGCAACATGTGTGAGATCAGATTCTTTTTTGGTCGACAAGCAGTAAACAAAATAAGAAAAGAAGTTGTGAGAAATGGTGTTTCAAGAAAAATGTTCGAGCAATGGGGCCAAGATCAGAAAACATCGTGCTATATATTGTACGTTGATGCTAAGCCTAATGTCCTAATGTCAAAAATGAATTTGGACCCTTTAAACAAACACCCCAACCCCAAAAAATCTCAATTTTTGTTTTTACCCATGAGGAATATCGTCGCAGAGGATATGCGTCAAGACTAGTGAATCATATTAAGAAAATTAATCAATTTACGGCTTTCTGTTTAACACCAATTCAGAAAAACTTTTAAAAAATGCGGATGTATAAATTACGGAGAAATAAATTACAACTCTATGTATAGATAAAATGTTTGTGTTAATTTGTTTTTCTTCTTCACCTACAAAAATTTTATCTGAAACGTTTTCCACACGAAACTACGCTGAAAACTCACCGTCTTGATGACATAAAACGGGTCACATCCATTGAATTCGAATTTCAGAGTAATCCCTCCAAAAATATGTATGATACAACAAAACGAGACAAGACAACCCTAAGTCCTGTTTTTAAAAATAAAAATTAATTCCTCGTATATTTAGCCGTCTTGAAATAACTCATTATTTCACTACCTAAGATTGTTTATATATCATTCTTGTAGGTATATTGTTACCGGTATAAAATAATAATTTCCCTATATTCCCATCGGTAACTTTTTGAAAACTGAATTTTTGTGCAAGAACAATTTTTTAAATCTTTGAAATATTTTTGCTAAAAGCGTTGACTGACGTATTAATAAGACTTCTCACGGCTATAGCTTCATGTCCCGGAAAGAAGATGGCGCCTATGGTCAACAACGTATTTTGCATTGTATTTTGTCTCCGGGAAGCGCATAGTGAGCCAGAGAACTGTCAAACATGACAGCCGTGAGCAGGCTTTATTAATACGTCAGTCAACGCTAAAAGTGTGTACTGATATACTTTGAAAAAATCTTGCAGACCAGCTGTCAGAATGCAGCTGGGTCTTAAAAAGGCGAACTGAACCTACAAAAATTCTATGTGAAACGTTTTCCACATGCAAACACACAAAACTACGCTGAAAACTCACCATCATGATGACCTAAGGCTGGTAACATCCATTGAATTTGAATTCCAGAGTAATTACTCCAAAAATATTGATGATATATCAAGAAATTAGTTGAAGTTGAAGGTTGCTACAGAGGGAAAAAACATACAGTTCAGAAAAGACATAGTTTCACACCTAATTGCACCTTCAGCAACAAAAATCTGAAAACAGTTTCTAGCCCTGTCAAATTAAGGGCGTTAAAATTGTTCTTTTGATTATTGTATATTTTTAGCTGATAATCGTACATGCATATGTGTTCGTTTCCTCACCTCCTTTGAGGTAGAATGCAGGGCGCAATAAAAAATCAGAAAATGCTGTTTCACACCTACAACAAAAAATTTTAACCGCAAATTAGGTCAAATACGTAAAAAACTTCATATCAATATTAGTAATTGTAAACTGGTCGAATTGTTAATTTTTGTATAGGTAACTGAAATTGTGACAGTTTTTACACTATATAGTTCATTCGTTTCCCTACTAGCTTTGAGAATGTAGGACGCCGAATTGGTCGAGAAAAACGTGATAGGCTACTAATAACGGTTGAAATTCATACATGGACAAGTGGTCCAGTCGTCGGCACTCCGTGTTGGAGGCCATTCGTAGCGTACAATAAAGCCAGCCGTATGTATTAGTAAAAATGGAAAAGTTTCAGGTTATTCACGATTGTACGCAGCTTGTCAGGCGTTTTAATATGTCTGGTAGACGGTTGCATTTCAAGATCAAGTCGGTACCTAAAAACAAGGACACTAGTGATTGGGCTATGACGCTATGACCGCTATCAAGAAGCTGTCTCGTTCTACAGCCCCGCGTTCCGGAGGGGTGAAGGTTGGATGGGATTCAGAGAGGCATCGAAAATTACCGTAGAAGGGGTATTATGGGGCGTACGTTCCGACTTTTTTCAAAGCAACGGTGAAGCCTTGAATATGGATACCTTCGTGCTGGGAGTCACCACGATACGTTTTCCCACAGGCAAAGGTAGAAGGTCGAAATATAACAATTTTACAGAAGAATGTTGCATGCGAAAAGGTATTGTTGTAATTAATAATAAAGCCACCTCTGTTTGCCCCCGGCCTTAGTGGTGGCTATCGCTCACGTAAAGAAAGATCTAGATTATATAAAAGTCCGCCAATAAATTACTAGAGGAAGCAAACGTAAATATACCTATAGAGGGAGGGGGAATTTCCGAATTGCAAAAGTTTCAGCAACATCTGAAGGATTTTAATATTGTTGTATACAAATACGGAGTAAAAGGTCGTGACGTGATTTTAAAAGAACTAGAAGGGACAAAAATCTAAATTTCTTATATCATGCCATCACTATAACGTCATTACGTCACTGACGGTTCCCTTTGTTTATAGCTATTTTTGTGTGGCAGCTGTAATACGCCTTACGATCACAAAGATGAAAATCGCTGCGGAGAAACTTGCTATGCGTGCCAGCATTCGTCGTCGTGTGTAATGCCTGTTTTAGGTTGACAATTTCTTCATGAATTAATTCATGAAGTCACTTCAAAGATAAAAAGTCGTTTATTACACTGGCAATTTCTTCATGAATTAATTCATGAAGTCAGTTCAAAGATAAAAAGTCGTTTATTACACTGGCAATTTCTTCATGAATTAATTCATGAATTTATTCATGAAGTTACTTCACGAATTAGAGCATGTTCTATTTTCCGTTTTGCGTGAACTTCAGGAGTACTGACATTGAAAATTTGAACACAAGGAAGGTTATATTTTGATACTGGTTTTGTGTGAGGCATTAGAGGCGATACATAGTTTTAAAGATAATATACTTAGATAAAAAGTGTGTGAAATGTCACAATATGTTTTATTTATGATTCCGCTGCCAAGGCACAGCTCCCTCATTCACGAAATAATCACAAAACTCCTCTTAGGCAGCAACGCAAGCATATTTTGGTGAGCATGTTTGGTAAGAAAGTCCAAATTGAAATATATAGTCTTTATCAAGCTCTTCTAGGATGGAAGTAGGACATTCGGGTCTCAAAAATTATGTAATGTGCACAATGTTATGGTATGCACTTTTTCCACATTCAAATTAATTGTAGTCAAAAAACTCTAAATCGTTTGGCTAAATTGCCAAATGCATTTTCAACTACTCTTCTAGCCAGACTTAATCTGTAGTTAAAGATGCTTTGGATGAAGATGGATATGGTTTGAAAATAAATTATTTTGTTATTTATTCTCTTGTGTTGATATTCGCTAGAATCTGACATAAGGTGACAAAAAAAATTCATCAATTTTTTCATCAGTGTAAAATAGAACTTGTCGTGAATTAATTCATGAATTTATTCATAAACTTATTCATGAATAATTAATTCATGAAGAAATTGTCAATGTAAAACAGGCTTAAAAGAAGAACAGTGTAATGCCCAGACCAGCGCATAAGGCCAGAATATTTAAAACTATAATATTCCTACACTATATCCTAGAGAGGCCCCAATATTCATATTCCTAAAACTTAAAACCATCCGTTCCTATGGAGCTCTCTCACGTGTCAAGGTTAAGCACGGAGCCAAACTCGGGAAGCAGATCATGCCACCCCGCGATGCGCGCGCCACAAATCCCAGCCGGACCCCTCGCGCCCGTGTATAAAAGGGGGACCGCTTCCTCGGTTCTCCAGTGCTAATCCAGCTTTCTTCAAGTGTAGGGGGAACCCCTGCCGGTTTGCAGACAGAAATAAGAATCCAGCCACCAGGTCTTGCTGCCCGCCGTAGAAATAATTCAGACTATTGACCGACCTAAAAGTAAGCGATTTTGAATCTTTTGTAAGTTTTAAACCCTGAGTGCCTCTTATTTGAATTTATTTGATTTTATTTGATTTAAATTATTTTAGTTGAAAATCTCCAGTTATTTCTTAAGCCAATTAAATTAAATATCACCAAATTATGCGTCATGTTTTGTAACGTTAGATATTTTGCTAAGCTAAATTTTGGGAATAAATTGAAACTTCCACCTTTTTAAATAATTAACTTTGTAATTTTTGCTCTAATATGACAATTGCGATAAGATCTAGCTTTTAACATTTAATTTTATTATAGTAAATAAAATTGTCGAAACCTTGTAACGCTAATTTTCCAAGCGGCTAGTTTAGCCACACGGACGAGTGTACATCTAGTCTGTATCTAATAATCAATTAATATAATAATTTTTATTATATTTCCTAGAAGTGCTTGTTTCAATAAATAAGTTAAGATTACCCTGCGTTTTACCATCAACAAAAAGGTTGAGAACGCCACAAATGGTGTCAGGTGTGGGGTCCACTAAGGGTTGACGGCTAAGGGTCGTTTTGAAAATTTTTCAGAGAAAAATTGTCGGAAAAGTCTGTCAAAAAAATTTTTTTTGGAAAAAATTCAGTGCTTACAAATAATTAATACAGAGTAGTGAGGTTTGCTAAGAACTAAACGCTTAAGGGTGAGTTGTCAAATTTGACAGAAAAAATAATTTTGCGAAAAAACGTCAAGAAACAATTTTATAGGAACTTTTAGGTGCTAGGCATGATACAACAAAATAGAAATATGATATTTAGCCGCCTCAATTTCGTTCCCTTCTGCGCAATTACGTCACGCGGTAAGTTCCCGCCCACTTATGACATGCAAAGTATTACAGTATGTCCACTGATTGAGTTTACAAAGGGACAAATGGACCAAAGAGTAATTAACAGTAATTTTACAACGCAAACTTCCGCAAATTGGCTGAAAATGCAGAGAACACACTACAATGACACTCAGACGTTTCTGACGTTTCGGTTGTTTATAACCAGATGATACAACTTGTACCATTGTTTATAACCGCGTGACGCGCCAATATGGTGTCCAACCTGCGCAATATCATATCTCTCTTTTGTTGTATCATGGGTGCTAGGCAGGTCAAGATACGTGTAAAAGTTTTTTAGGTGACGCAAAATTCCATCTATAAACTAAAACGATTAGGAAATAAATTGCGGGAGAATAAAAATTTAAAATAAAATGCCAGACGAACGGGAAAATATTAACGCAGCGGCTAGGGCAGGAGCAAACGGCAACGAAGGTTAATCGTTAGATTAAAATTAAGGGGAAGCGCAAAACAATTAATTGACGCAGACCCAGATTTACAACAAACAGCGGACTGGGCTAGTTTCAAAAATACTTTACAGAAACAATTTCAGCGACGATATATACCGGGAACGGCAATAAAAATGTTCATAGAAGCGAAGCAAAGGTACGGTGAAAATTGCAGGCAATTTCTAACGCGTCTAAAAATTTTAGGAAATTGGACAGTGACTTTCGTAAACGACCAAGCAAAAAATCGCGTATTAAAGGAGAAATTAGAAATGGACATAACAACGCAAATCGTACTAGGACTTTTAATGCAGATCAAACAACGAGTATTATCCCTACAGCCCAGAAATATGGCAGAAGCACTAGACTACGCCGAACGCGAGGAATCAATAGAAAGAACGATTAGGCCGCCGCAATATACTAAAGAGTGTCGCGGAGTAGGTCAAAGTAAGCGAGGGACGGCCTCGAACGGAACGCAAACCATCTGCTTCAAGTGCCATCAAAGCGGGCACGTGTCGTACCGCTGCCCGAGTAGAAATGAGATGCCGCTGCCGCGAAGCGCTCTCAAGTGTTTTAACTGTCAAGAGACAGGGCATTTCGCTCGCGAATGCCCGGATAAAAATCAAAACTGGCGAGGAAAACCACCGCCTAATAGAACGCGCATTTGCTACCGCTGTCGGAAGCCTGGACATTTCATTAGGGAATGTACTGAAAGCTACCCAGGGAAACGAGATAATAAAAGGAATTTAAACGAGCATACGGTCGCTTTTCAACCCCAAAGTTCGACTGTAGGCCAAGGCACTCAGTGCTAGGGAGGAAACAGGTACGCCATTGTTTCAGAAAAGGAATTTTTCCGCGGAACGTGGCTCTGTCAAATGTATGTAGGAAACCATGTAGAATTTTAATAGACAGTGGCGCAGTAATATCTCTAGTGAAACCCGAGTTCGCCGAGGGGTTAATAATTATTAGGAAAAATAATATACAATTAATCGATATACAAGGAAATAACATAGCTAGTTTAGGGGATGTTGAATTAAAAATTGAATTGCCCAATGGAAAAAATTTAGTGCCCAAGGCAACTGTATTAAGAACCGATGAAATCGCGTTTGATGCAGATATTTTGCTAGGATTAGATTTTTTGCATAAATTTGGCGTCAAAGTAGATTGGGGAGAGGGAATTATCTATATACTAGAGGAACAAATTTCGCTAATTGAAGAAAATCATTATAGCAATAGAGCTAGTGTGGTAAAAAGAAAAATATGCGTAAATTCAAGCGGAAGTTCGACAAATAATAATAAAGATAGTGAACTACGAGACATAATATACCGCGAAATGCAGGAATTGAAAAAAGAAATGCGTGAATTAGCAAGTGCAATTAAAGAAAAACACGCGAATGACGTGCGAAGCACCGGTGAAATTAAAAATGAACCAGAAAATGGTAGACTAAGTGATATTAATGATATTTTACTTGCGGAAGTTAAGGGATTAAGAAATGAGGTTAGAAAGTTGGAAATGGAGTTAACTAGCTTGTCAAAAGCCGCCAATAGTTCTGGGTCTGAGTCAGAGACCAAGAACTACAGTGTTCAAACGACTGACTCCCGTAATGAACATTGCAAGGATAACAACAGCCAGGCGGAGGGACAGGTAAAATTAACAACATTTAGGGACGCTGCAGACTCCCAGAAAGTAGGAAAGAAAAACAGAAGCAGGAATAAGAAAAAAAACGTAAGTAAAATTGAAGAAATTAAAGAAAAGGAAGATATACAGGCAAAGCCGGAAGGTAACAAGGTCCGACAGGTACAAGTACCAACTCTGGAGAACGATAACCATTTTGAGAATAGTCAGGTAAAACCCATTATCTCTAATTTCTGTAAAGAAAGAAATGGGACATTGAGCTTAAGAGGAATGGGAGTGTACCTTCAACAGGATTTCGTGATACCTCCGAGAAGTCAAGTCATATGCATGGCTGCCATAAGAAAAGTTGGAAAAATCGAAACGCCAGTTATTGTTGTCGAACCGTAACAAGACCTTACCCACGGAATAATAGTGGCCAGGAGCATAAGCAAGACTAACAGAGAGATACCAATCCGCTTAATGAATGTCACGGAGTAAGGCATAATGATACAAAGAAGGCACGTAATAGCTAAGGCATACGAGGCCGAAGAAAATGAACGCCCACAGAACGGAAATTCAATAAGAAAGGTAAACATCCAGGATTCAGAAGACATTTTAAGGTCACTACATTTAGATCAAGTAAGAAATAGCGACAAAGAAAAATTAAAAGAATTAATCATGGAATTTATAGATATTTTTCGAGCACCTAGCGAAAAATTAACGTGTACAAATAAGGTAAAGCATCGGATAATTACAGAAGACGTACCACCAATTTCCAAAAGGCCGTATAGAGTTCCATACTACAGAAAGGAAATTTTAAGAAAAGAAATACAAGAACTATTAGACAATGGAATAATAGTGGAAAGTCAGTCACCATGGAGTTTCCCCGCACTTCTAGTAGAAAGACGCTTGCATCCAGGAGAAGAACCGCAATTTAGGTTATGTATAGACTACAGGGAACTAAATGCAATCACAAAAACAGATTTCTTTCCACTACCACGCTTACAGGATACCATTGATTTGCTACATGGCTGTAGTTTATTTTCTACAATGGATTTGGCAAGTGGATACTTCCAAGTCGAGCTAGAAGAACAAGACAGGGAGAAGAGCGCCTTCTGTACGCCAGACAACCATTATGAATTTACTTGAATGAGCATGGGTTTGAAAAATGCGCCAGCAACTTGGCAACGGTTGATGCACAATCAGTTTGCCACCCTTACTTACACAGAATGTTTGATGTATCTTGATGATATAATCGTCTTTAGTGCAGGAAACGTTGAGAAAATGAGGGAAGGTAATTTGAAATTTAAACCTACAAAATGCCATTTTATGAAAGAGGAAATCGAGTATTTAGGACATATAATCAATTCAAAAGGTTATGGGCGCACCCAGAAAAAATAGAAGTCGTAAAAAATTATCCTATACCAAAAACCGTAAGAGAAGTCCGAGCATTTGTTGGCTTAGCCTCGTATTACCGAACAATGGTAAAAGAATTTTCGAGGATAGCGCAACCGCTAACAGAACTAACCAAGAAAGACGTACCTTTTAAGTGGACAGAAAAACAACAATAAGCCTTCGAAACCTTAAAGAACGCGTTAGTTACAAGTCCTATTCTGAAATTCCCAGATTTTAGTAAGCCTTTTATAGTGGTGACGGACGCCAGTGGATCCGCACTTGGCGCCATACTATGCCAACAGTACGACAAACTAGAGCACCCTATATGCTATGCTAGCCGAAGTCTAAATGACGCAGAACGCAGGTACTCCACTATAGAGAGGGAATGCTTAGCAGTGACGTATGCTGTCCGTAGGTGGAGAAAGTATTTGACAGGTACTCATTTCTTAATAATGACAGATCAGCGACCATTAAAATACTTATTGACAATAAAAGATCCAAGTTCAAGATTGGCAAAATGGGCAATGTTCTTAATGGAATATTCATTTAGCATCGAGTATAGGCCTGGTAAAATCAACACTAATGTGGATAGTCTAACTCGTCTACGAGAGGAGCCTAATAAAGTGAGGGTCGTAAATCAAGTCGAGAGCGACGTCGAAATTACGCCGAGCACAGCTACCATATGGACACGAGACGAACTCTTAAAAATGCAACAGAACGACGAAGATATATCATACGTACTTCGAAATTTAAACCAATATCAACAAGAATGCTACGTCAACGACGAAGGACTACTATACGTGACCAGGACGGAAAACGAACGACATGACAAGTTGTATGCCCCACGAGCAATTATAAAAGAAATATTATTTATATATCACAATAGTGCCATAGCAGGACACGCAGGACAAAAGAAAACCCTAGAATTAATAAAAAGAGATTTTTACTGGAGGAGGATGTCAACAGATGTAAAAAGAGACTGTTTTGACTGTCATTCGTGTAATGTCAGGAAAAGCAACTATATACCGCCAGCAGAATTACAGAAAGTATCTGTACCAGCTATAGTTTTCGGACGAGTCTCAGTAGATCTCGTCGGGCCATTGAACAAGACAAGAAATGGTAATAAATACATTCTAACCTGAAGAGACAATTTGACAAGATTCCCAATTTGCGTACTATTACCAGATATAAGCGCTGAGACTGTAGCCAAGGCTTTTGTAATAAATGTCATCACACAATATGGCGTTCCACGAGAAATACTTACCGACCAGGGAACATAATTTTTGTCAAAGTTATTTAAAGAAATTTGCGCATTATTGAATATTACAAAACTGCAAACAACGCCGTACCACCCCCAAGGAAATGCCATAATAGAAAGATTTCACAAAACCTTAAAAACACACATTTCTCATTATGTAAACAAATATGTCGGCAGCTGGGATGACTGGGTACCTCCGATCAAATATCTATTTGAACGGAGCTGGGTACCATTTGCACTCATGGCTTATCGAAATAATATACATAGTGCAACCAAAGAAACTCCATTTCTTTTTAATGTACGGACGTGACATGGAATTACCACAGCACCTCGCTATAAGAGACAGAAGAGCTAGGTACGACGAGAATTATGCGGCAGAGATGCTAACGCGAATGCAAGTCGCACACCAGTTTGCAAAAGAGAATATCGAGAAATGTATCGAAGCTCGCTGTAATAAATTCAATTCGAAAAGAACAAAGAAAGAATTTGAAATAGGCGACAGAGTGTACCTACGAACACCAGTAATAAGCGGAAGTAAACTAGCGAAAAAATTTCACCCAAAATGGACTGGTCCATACCGCGTTATAGAAAAGAAAGGTCCCGTAACACTAAAAATAACAGAGTTAGGGGGTAAAAAGAGCAAATAGTACACCCTAATAGACTGAAGCATTGCTATGGTAAGCTACCAGCGAAGGCGGAATTAAATGCAAATAACTCCGGACAAATTATAAACGACGAAGAAAATGATGAAAACCGAGAAGATAGTGACGACGACATACCACCAGCACCACCGCCAAAGACTAGTGATAGTAGCTCGAGTGAGGATGAACCGAACGAAAGTGACTTAGACGAAATAGAAGATCCAGCAAATATTCCGGCCGACGCACAGCTTCGTAGGCCGCACGTGGCCCCGCCCGGCGACGCCCCTGAAGGCGTCCGGCACGCGCCGGAGGAGGTCATTGAACACCCTGACCGACCGCAAGTGTATCCGTATAACACTAGGTCAAGAGGCGAAGCAGATCCGCACCCATGGGTTCTTAGAAAAGCGATTTAAATATTTAGAGAATAATTAGTTAGTAAATAAGACAATTTTATAAATTAGCTAGTTGGAGAGAACATAAGACTGCAACAAGTATTTTATTGCAGTGTGGTCAACTGTACTACCTACTGGGAACCATACTATGGAAAATAATAACAGCAAGCCTTATAGCGTACGATTGTCGAAATGCCGCCACGAATATTTCTGCTATATCATTAAGGGTGTGTCACCGTGCCCAAATCCTGAAACAGCTTATGAGTCTCATACAAAAATGGTACAAGTTCTAGAGAAAGGAAGATACCAAAGCGTGCACGTAAAAACTTGCCTCATCGAAATAGATCGACAAATAATGCATTGTGGAATGTGGTCGAATATGTCCATCAAGTGGGAAAGGAAGAATTCGATAAGATCCATACCTACCAAGAATATAGAGGTTTTCAATTAAACATTATTACAAACCTTAAGCCCAGGAAGATTAGATAGCGAAGGAAATTGCGAAGGAACAAGTTATTATGAACACGGAAGGCAATGGCACGAGGTAATAGTCACCGCCTCAGTAAGAATTACTCTAAAGGACTATACTGCAAGTACTACTTTAGACAACAATGAAATACATTTATCAGAAGGAATAGTTTGTCCTTTTCTCGAAGGTTACTGCATGGAGTCAAGGGTAGGCGAATCTGTATGGAAAATTAATAATTTCGATAACTGCAATAATTATAATGTTCTGTATGAAGGTGAAGCCTCCATAGTACTAGAAAACGAAGGAAAAACATACTGCAAACAATACGTAGTAGTAGAAAGCGCACAGCATGTATTTGCAATCCGGTTATTTGACCGAGATACGCTATGTAACCTGAAGGTCTGGACTACAGAACATCCTAGGCTATTAGTAGTGGAGGAAAGACACGAGCCAGCGTCGAGTAAATGGTTCACGGTTGACCAAGCACAGAATAAAGATATTATTACTTACATTAATACAAATTTTTTATACGTAGAATTATCATTTAAAAAGACTGTAACGGAAATGTGCGCACAAACAGTGCATCGTAGATGTTTATTACACAGAGAAATTTTGAAAAACCGGCTCTTATTGGCAACAGTCGCGCCTAACGCCGCGGCAGTACTATTAAAAAACTCACAAGGTTACGTAGGAAGAATAGCAGGGGAAGTACTATATTTATTGAAATGTTTACCGGTTTTAGTGGAAGTTCGTAGGGAAGTTGAGCGATGTTATAATGAATTACCTATCACTGCATACAACAAAAGTTATTTCATGGCACCATTAACGCACATTATACAAGAGTACGGGGAGGAAACTGAATGCAATACTCTAATACCTTCTCTGTATGTGTTAGGACAAAGATGGGTAGGTTTCGGGCCCAATCCTATTGTTCACATCGAGCCTTCTCAATTAGAGGTAGATAGGGAGGAAAAATATCAGTTCCAAGAAATAAAAAATTTGGGATCCGGAGGAATTTATACTAGTGACGAAATACGCGATGCGCAGGAAGCTATAATGTTTCATCAGGAAAGAAAGGCCGTATCTAATATCATAGTACGTAGAGTCGCCGGAAAATTGATCTTCAGCTTTAAGAAAATTTTACGAATGTTTCATAGTGCTAGGGGAGTGGACCAGCGCATTTATTGGGCTATATTTTATATTCAGAGTAATACAATTTTTGATATCGACTTTCATTAATGCAATGGCTCTCCACCACACCACGGGTTGCACTTATCATATGTTAGCGAGTTGTTGAACAACTTTAGTACACTTTATTATATTACGACAAAAATCCACCACCAATAAAGACAAAAATAACCAGTCAACTAGTAATGAAGGAAAACCAAACCCTGAAACGCGTTTAGAATTAAACCTCGTTGTGATTAGCACACCTCCCGCTGTTTTAGGCACTCCGACAGATTTCGAAGGTAACCAAGTAAATGAATTATACCCTAAACTCAATTAAAGGAAAGTACACAAGATAATAGATAAGTACTTAAAGGAAATATAACCTTGCATAGCTTTTAAGCGAAATTACTGCAATTTAATTAAAAATGTATATGAGAGGCGCACAGACTAAACACTCTTAAGAAATAATTAAACAGGTAATTGGCATAAAGTAAACTTTATTAAAGCTTTTAAAAAGGCGATAAGAGAAAGTTCATAAATAATAGAGGCAATAGAGGCACTTAGGCAAATGTAAACTTGCAAACAGAGGAAAAGATCGTCTGAGAAGCAAAGTTAGTCAGTGGTGAACAGTCGCAAGCCGAGATGGATTTAGCTCTGCGTGCCATCCTCCAGTTACCACGCGAAACAGCAGCTGTCCTTTTGGGAAGACTATTAACTTGGTTCCCAGCCATCATTCACGCCACCGAGACCACTAGGGCCCCAGGTGATCCTGTTATAGCAATTTCACGTATGTGGGTAACGATATGCCACATTTGGTACACCATAACAGCGCAAATAAACCCTACACTATGTGCCTGCTCTTGGTGTGCATATAGAGCAGAATGGGAACGCCTTGGACTAAATGGACCACCGCCACCAGTAGTTTGGCCAAAGTGGCCGACGACAACAACATCTCCAATGGAGCAGCAAGGGCCCCAGTCCAGGGACCCCGCTACAGTTTGGGCCGAGCAATGGGCCGAGCAACCATCAACATCCAGTTCAACCAGAAAAAGGTCACCACGGAAAAGAGCCACCACCACAAAGCAACCTCGGAACGCAGCCCAGCAGCCAACCGCAGGTAACCAATGCCCGCGGCTGGTTCACTTAATACCTCAGTGGGTGCCTGATCATGGAGGTCTGCCCCCATGGCACGACCCCGCATCAGCACCAGCCTCCACACCACCGCCATCGCCTACACCTGGACCGTCTCGCCAGGACTCTGTCCCAGAATTAGATTGGGGACTGATAGAAGTCAACGGAAAGTTAAGGGAAGAAGCTAGAGAACCACCCTTACCGGCTAATGATGTTATTGAGCACATCTTGGCCCTGACAGAAATGAAAGATGAACCTGCCGAACCTACAGAAAGTGAAAGTGTAGTAAAAGACAATTCGCGAGTGTAGTGCGCACAAAGACTACGACAGAAGAGCCAGCAGTTAAGAAGATGATTACAATAAGACTGTAATCCTAGCCTTAAGAATTTTGTAAACATAGCAATAAGTTGTAGGAGTTGTATATAAATTAAGGTATTTAAAGGTACTCAAGAGGAATTTATTGTTCAGAAGGGTAAAGGCAACTCAAGTAAAACTGTACAGGTCAGTCAATAGGAATACCAGATTCAGGAAATGTCTTTGTTCCTAAAAATTAAATCGGTATATTTAATTTTTTTTAATAAGGAGGGAGGGATGTAATGCCCAGACCAGCGCATAAGGCCAGAATATTTAAAACTATAATATTCCTACAGTATATCCTAGAGAGGCCCCAATATTCATATTCCTAAAACTTAAAACCATCCGTTCCTATGGAGCTCTCCCGACCGCACGTGTCAAGGTTAAGCACGGAGCCAAACTCGCGAAGCAGATCATGCCACCCCGCGATGCGCGCGCCGCAAGTCCCAGCCGGACCCCTCGCGACCGTGTATAAAAGGGGTACCGCTTCCTCGGTTCTCCAGTGCTAATCCAGCTTTCTTTAAGTTCAGGGGGAACCCCTGCCGGTTTGCAGACAGAAATAAGAATCCAGCCACCAGGTCTTGCTGCCCGCCGTAGAAATAATTCAGACTATTGACCGACCTAAAAGTAAGCGATTTTGAATCTTTTGTAAGTTTTAAACCCTGAGCGCCTCTTATTTGAATTTATTTGGATTTATTTGATTTTATTTCAATTAAATTATTTTAGTTGAAAATCTCCAGTTATTTCTTAAGCCAATTAAATTAAATATTCTATCACCAAATTATGCGTCATGTTTTGTAACGTTAGATATTTTGCTAAGCTAAATTTTGGGAATAAATTGAAACTTCCACCTTTTTAAATAATTAACTTTGTAATTTTTGCTCTAATATGACAATTGCGATAAGATCTAGCTTTTAACATTTAATTTTATTATAGTAAATAAAATTGTCGAAACCTTGTAACGCTAATTTTCCAAGCGGCTAGTTTAGCCACACGGACGAGAGTACATCTAGTCTGTATCTAATAATCAATTAATATAATAATTTTTATTGTATTTCCTAGAAGTGCTTGTTTCAATAAATAGGTTAAGATTACCCTGTGTTTCCGTCATACACCTTAGGCCCACACTAAAAATAAATATCTGTGGCTCAACCTTCAAAAAATCCGCTCGCCAACTTTTACCATCAACAAAAAGTTGAGAACGCCACAACAGATTCTCTGTCAGGAATGCAATCGCATTTTCAAAATTAAAAACTGCTTTGACAAGCATAGAAGTGTTCGAGGAAAGAAGGGAACGGTTTGCGCTGAGCTAAAACGCTGCAGCCTTTGCTTAAAAGCGGTAAAGAAAAACAAAGACCATGTTCGTGGAGATGTTTAATGCGGGGTTTGCAAAAAAACACTAGTCTGGACAACACCTATGCTATATGCAGGTGGATAAGGGACGTCCAAGAACGGAGAATCTCCTGTTTATATTTTATGATCTGGAGACAAACCAGGAAAAATTTATAATTGAGAACCAAAAATTACACGAGCCGAATTTATGCGTGTTTGCCCAACGCTGCTCTGCTTGTATAAACATTTGCAGTGACCAACAACTTTGTTCAACGTGTGGCTTAAGATTACATAAACTTAAAGAAATGAATTCAATGGGTAGATTGTTGAGTTTGTTTTAAATAAAAGAAATATTTCCAAGAACGTTGTTGTCATAGAGCACAACGGTCAAGCCTTTGACCATCAATTTCTATTGAATTATATGTTAACTGAGACAGTTCTAATTCCTGAACTGATTACTAGAGGTACAAAACTAATTAAAATGACTCTGGGCAATGTCCATTTTCTGGACTCGATAAACTACTTTCCAATGACCCTGTCCAAATTACCCAAAGCATTTAGTCTTACAAAGCTCAAAAAGGGTTATTTTTCACACTTGTTTAATAGATAGAAAATCAAAACTACGTGGGACCCTTGCCGGCCGTCGAATTCTTTAGCCCTAATATCATGCAACCGAAGGACCGAGGCACATTTTTTAATTGGTACAAGGACCATAAAGACGACGTGTTTGACTTTAAAAAAAAAATCGTAGAAACTCTGACGCAAGCGTGCCTTATATTCCGGACCCAACTGATGGAAGTTGGAAACGTGTGCCCTTTCACGGAAGCATGCACCATACCCTCGGCCTGCAACAAAATTTTCAGACGAAATGTCCTGAAACCTCAAACTATACACATTATTCCTAAGTACGGATACAGATGGGGAGATAATTAGTCAAAAATAGCAACCATGTGGCTCATTAGTGAGGAAAATCATAGAGGCGTAGAAATAATGCATGCAGCGAAAGGGAGAGAAGTTACTTTGTTTGTAGTAAAAGTCGATGGTTATTGCGAGTCGATAAATCAAATCTTTGACTTTCACGGTTGTTATTTTCACGGTTGTCCACGCTGTCTTAAATACGATAGCTTGTTGCGACGAGAAAAATGAAGGAGATCGTAACTATAGTGATGAAGAGAAGGCACTAAAGGGTACATGGGTTATAGATGAAGTCCTCAAGGTCCTAGAGAAAGGATACAGACTTATAGACATAAACGAAGTTTGGCAGTACAAAATAACTCTGTACTGCAAAGAATCAAATACCATAGGTCTGCTTGCCGACAGGAAGCGTCCGGGTGGCCTTCTATATGCACCACCAAATCGGAAAAAGAAGCGTACATAGAAGCGTTCCTAAATAGCGAAGGTATTCAGCTGGAGTTCACGAAAATTGTCAAAAACCCCGGAGTGAGAAGTTTGGCAAAGCTTATTCTCAACAGTTTTTGGGGCAGGTCAATCACTAAAAAAAAATCGAATTTTAAGGTCACGGTGGAAGACGTTTGGCGCGTTCTCTCGAGTATTTTCCAGAGCAACGGGGAGGCTCTAAACAAGGACACCTTTGTACTGGGTGTCACTTCCGTCCAGCTGCCCCCTGGAAAAAGTAGAGAAGCGAAGTACAACAACTTTGCGGAAGAACGCGCCAAACGACGGGGAGTAATTACCGTCAACAACAAGGACAATTTGTGCCTGCCACGGGCTTTCGTCGTAGCCATAGCACACGTCGAGAGTGATCCGGAATACATAAAGGTACGTCAAGACGTAGGTAAGCTGCAGACCCACAGAGCGAAAAAATTAATAGAGGATGCCGATATCGAAATTCTCGAAGAGGGAGCGGGAATTCGGGAGCTGCATAAATTTAAAAAATACCTGAAAAACTACAGCATAGTTGTCTAGGGACCTTGTGTTTAAAGGTACAGGCGCGAGCAAAAATTTGAATTTAATCTATCATGAAGGACATTTCAACGTCATAACCTCGCTGACGTCTGCTTTTGTGTGTCACTATTTCCGTGCGACATGTCATGTACCATACGATCATAAAAGCCAGCATAGGTGTGGGGGCACATGTTTCGCGTATCAACAAGCTCCACCCTGTATATTGGAGCAAACTGTACAGTGTCGGGACTGTAACAGGGTCTTTCGAAGCAAAACCTATTTCGATAACCACAAGACGGTCAATAGTTATGGCCCTATAAACAATGGTCCTGTTGTGTAAAAGTGCGGACAAAGTGCTGAGTGGGCGGGCACGTGTAGGCTAAGCTTGCATATTGTAAACCTATAAATTCGAGCTCTGCTCCATGTAACTAGCTTTAAGTCTTGATCTGTGGCAGTAGACGCTGCCCTGCAACTGCCAGAAATAAATATTGTTTTAAAATCTCCCTTTTCGAATTCGTTAATTTAACTGGCGCAGTCGGTAGGACGTGCGTCCAGTTTCCGCGACCGTAGTTTGGAATCCCCACGGTATCGGCAACGCATTCTACCGCGTCGCGAGAAGCTGAAAGATTTTTATCTTGAAGACGTCGTCCAAGCAACCCTGATCTACGAGGCATCGCAGCAGGCAGCCCCTGGATCAACCCCTGGCAACAACACCACAGCAACTACAGAGAAAGACTACTGCTCACCAGAGGACCTTGGCCTGCGACCATCAATTTGGTAAGAGTTGAGTACTCCTTTGGTTCCTATTTTTACCCTGTTTCCCTTTATTTTTAAGATATATTTTTGATTTATTTAATATTTTTGACGGTTTTGAAGATAATTTTAATGATATTTTTGAGATATTTTCATGAGCGATATGGATATAGATAATCTTTCAAGTTTATTCTCAAACAATTTAAGTTTTGAGGAACAAAGCAACTTAGTTGAAGTTAACCAAGTTATTGATAGAGGAAATAATAAAATAAACGCAATGGCGAACGAAAACTTAATTTACCAATGTTAAAAATGTACGTGGAGACAATTCCCCAATTTGACGGTAATGCGACTTCTTTGTCGAAATTTATCTCGTCGTGCGACTATTTATTTGAAACTTACAATGGTATTGATGACGAATTTTTAAAGAATTACTTGATTAGGGCAATCCAAATGAAACTTACAGGACTTGCAGAATTATTAATAGGTTGTCGTGAGAATTAGATTCATGGCAAAAAATCAAAGACGCGCTGAATCAGTGTTTCGGCGATCGTCGTAATTTAGAATGTTTAGAACAAGGTTCGTTCACAGCTAGGCCTTTCAAAAATGAACCCCCGTTAGAGTTTGCTAAAAGACTCCAGGTTATGAGGAGTAATTTACGCCAAAAAGTAAATTCTTATATATATTTGAACCAAGCCGCAAAAGACAATTATGAAGGAACCCGCATCTCTTGAGGATGCAATGACTCTGATTACACAGGAAGAAAATTTTAATTATAGGTACGCAAAACATTTTTAAAAATTATGCTCAAAGCAACTTTCCGAGCTCGCTGCAAAATTACCACAGGTCAAACAGACAAAATTTATACCAAAATAATTTCCCTCAAAATAATTTTTCCCAAAACAACTTTTCCAGACCTAACTGCCAAAACCCACGTAATAATTTCAAAAATAATTCCCCGCATAACTACCAAAATAACTTTTCAAGAACCAGTTACTAAAATTATAATAATCAACCTAGGAATAACTTCCAAAACCAAATTTATTCCCCTCGAACAAACTTCCCTAGTCAACCCATTAATGTTCAACCAAATTATAATAACCAACAAAGACGTTTCCCTACTAACAGACAAGTTTTTGGTCCACCTCGTAATGTTTTCAGACCTACTGGACAAAACATACAAAGACAATATGAACCAATGCAAAGCAATTCCCAAACAAGTCGGAATAATAATACTTTTAATAATCCTAGAAATCACGAAGCTATGTCTACAAATTCACGAGTACCTTCGAATGTTCACAGGAGTTTTTCCGCGAGACAAAACAATTTTCCCCGGAATAATTTTCAGCCACAAAATACTATAACCGAAGAATTGTACCAAATTAATAGCGAATACGCTAATAATGAAAATCAGTCAATGCGCAATGCGTATGACTTAACTCCCTCTCAGAATGAAGCTCAAATCCAAAATAAAAATGATATAAGCCCCGGAAATTTTCAACAAGTCAGGTTGTCCCCGAAACGGAAGAAATACAACCTGAAATTATTGAGATTCAAACTGAAATTTGTAATAGTTTACCCTATATCGTTGTAGAAAATCCTCCTTTAAAATTACTAGTTGACACTGGTTGTTTCCAATCCCTTTTAAGACCCTCTATTGTTGAAAAATACTACCCAAATTATATTTATACCTGTCCAACAAGAATTCGAACTAGTTTATATGTAGACCGTCAGACAGTGACAGATTTTCCTTACTGATTTTCTCATTTATGGCTTGGAGAGGGTTGAAAGGTAAATCGATGCTGAGTCGGAAAATAGTAATTTTAAGTTTGGCCCCCGGGAAAAATATATGGAAAAATCGATTTTTCAAAACAGAAAAAAAAGGTACTAATTCTCACTTATGCCATGTTCACCGTATGATTTCTTATACTATTCCGACCTTGAAAACCCAAAGGCATAAGTGTAGCGTGTGGAAAAAGGGTTGAATTAAGGATTTGGCAGATCACACAAACCGAAACGGTAGCACTTATAATAGTGTAACTTGCACTTGGAGGTGAGAAACCAACCAGTTGCGCCATCTAGTATCAAGCTGATAGTACCAGAGCCGAAATTTCACAAAACATAGTAAACACCAACAAGAAAAAGTTAGGTTGGTGTTGAATCCAAAAAACTACAAAATAATGTGAAGAAGACGCGACACAGGAAACAGGCTCATTGGCCATTCACCACTGTATCTTCCAAATTTGTGGAAATCAACAAGGATCTGGCCGGGAGCCCTATCCTTGTGAAACTTGCATCTTATAGCCGTAGAAATATTAAAGTCGTTCGGGAGGGTTGTAGCTGCCTTGATGAACCTAATAAGGGGAAACAGCTGTCGTAGTCTACCTTCTCGAACGATTCAAATATGAAAACACCGGCACATCCATTAGAAATTGGATGTTGGTATGATGTTACCAGTTGCCGAAATTTATAGTCCCATAAAGCCGCTAATTTTCTTTCTGTAAAAATCTATTGGGGACGTGAAATTTTATTATCTTTTTAATAACAATAACGTGATTGTTCTCCAACGCAACATAACTAGTCTCTATTCTCCAGAAACAACAGACACCGTTTTAAATAACGACGATGGTTCTGATATGATTAATTCGCTATATTTAGATTTTCAAGATTTTAATAATGATAATGTTAATGACGATATTTTTTATGAAACTTGCGAAATAATGGAGTTTTTACAGAAAGTACCCATAAAGTTAAAATAAATAATTTAATAATTAATAATTTTAATAATAAAGTTATTAGTGAAGTTAATGAAGTTCATAATTATGATATAGATAATAAAGAAGTTTTTATTACAAATAATTCCCCTAGTTATGTACATGCAATGTATCCAATATTTTCTAATAATAATTCAACTAAAAATATAAATCAAAATTTTAGGTTGAAAGCATAAAACAAGTTTTATTACACCTTGAAAATCGTTTGCATTAATTTGCCTTACAAAAGAAAGTTACAATTTGAAAATCGTTTGCATTAAATTGACTTACAAAAGGAAGTTATACTACTCACAGTTACATAAGTTAAACAGAAGTAAATGAAATTTAAACAGAAGTAAATTTGAAAATTGAGGTTAAGCAAAAGATTTTAACTGCGGCTCGTTTCTGTCCTTTCGACTTGGGTAAAATTAATAGAGTTCGACACAATACCTCAACTCCACATTCATGAAAGTCCGTGCCCAATATGTGAGAACCAAACTAGACTACTTATAGCTGCAACGCTGCAGTGCCGACTAGCTGGGACGTGGGTGTTTGTTGTGGCTGGTGGATCTGTCGCTTAGCTGCACGTGACCAAACCAGAACTTGGGATGTTGGAGGAGGTGTGGTGTAACAGCTTCGAAGTATCTGTGAAGTCGAAAACCAAGCAGTACCCAATCTCTTAAGTCGAGAAAATATTTAGAGAACTATAGGCGATATTGTTTCTATTTACTTATAATTTAAAACTTGTATAGTTAGTAAAACTATCTTTATTACAACAATGTATGACTAATTTATTAATGCGATATTTATAATTATTTAAAAAGAAACACTGTGCACAGAGATAGCGAAAATAATGCAAAATATTTACTTCTAAAAATGTAATATACAATTTTTGAGATTAAAAGTTGTATTAATACACTTATATGTTCTCTGGGTAAGAACAACAAGTTTAGTTCATAAAAGAGAAAATTCAATGATATAATGATAATAGCATAAAAAAATCTGAGGTGACTCTGCGTTACGTTCCTTCGGTATCAGACCTAGAGAGGTATCGTTGAAAATTAAGAAGGTTAAAAAAATTTAAGATAGACAAATACAACCGGGCGCAATACCCAGGCCGAAATCAGAGGACAGCTCGAGTTCGTAGAACCTAGGTGAGTAGATATCTCGAGAAAACGGTACGAGAAATACGGTAAGAAAAAGATAAATGAGATAAAATCTACTCACCAGGGCTTCCACGGACTTCCACGGCGCTCGAACCCCTGTGGACTCCTCCTGTGCTGGCTGAAATGTAGCTGAACTCCTGGGGTAGTACACGTGGTTGACTACACCAGAAAACCAGAGCTCCAGTAGATAAATTTCACATGAAATTGAAAGATAACAAATATTAATTAATGAATAGTAAAATTTCAACGATACACTCTTGATCACACCGCTAAATTAGGGTTGAAAAGTCGAAAAAGTGGCCAAGCCAAAAACACGATGAGAACACGGCAAGAACGCAACGAAAAGTGTCTTTGGAACGAGAACTTAATCAGAACCATTTGTGGTACGATATCCGGGTTCGAGATTATGGAATGTTCTATCGAATTCTATAGACAACCCGCGAAAATTCTTAATAAAAATGCACGTTGAAAAAACTAACATTTTGAATCAATTTCCGTTTGTTTGTGCTGGACCAACACTATATTAAGTGTTGGTCCAGGTTTGTAAATCGTACCACAAAAAGGTTAGGTGTTAGGTAGATGAACGACAAAATTGACACTTGACCGGGGAATCGACTGTAATCACAAATCACTTTAGTTAGATAAATTTGATATGATCGGAATAACATCAGGTATTTATTGCCAAAAGTAAGCACAACAAATTAAAAGGTATTTTACTTTAACAAGCAATCAAAGGGAATTATTTAGTTACATACCTGAACATTGGAATCTGGCTCGCCGACCAATATTCACACAACCACAAAATACAAATCCGTGTCAGAAAAAGAAGAGTCTAATCGTATGCGCGATAGGCGTAGCATTATCTTTCGGTTACAGGGGTGGTTCAATAATGAATTGATAAATTTAAAGAAATTAAAACGCTGTAACGGAATGAGACAAAATTTACGTTACACACCATTACCACCCGAGAAAGAAAAATGTGAAACGCCAGTGAAACATTTTTCTTGCTCTGGTTCTTCTAATGACATGAAACTGTATTCTGCTTATGAAATTCGACTAAAACGGTAGGATATGGTTGTGCCAAGATGGTGAGAGAACAAAATGAAACTTAACCGTAGGTCGTATGTAGTATGTGCACTTCGTGCGATAAAAAGCTAGTTCGGTATTTACGGTAAGAAAAAAAATTGGTCAAATAGTCAATTTTGAAATTCAAGTACGACAGAGATATTCACAAATAATCTGGAAGGTATTGATTTACCTAAAATTTGTAAGTTAAGAAAGCAAAAGAAAAATTGGGCGCCAGCATACAAAAGTGCATGCAATTTAACCTACCAAGAGAACATTGTTCTTGTTAAAACCCGATAATAAAAAAAACAAAATTTTTGAATATACAATAATTTACAATATTACCAGAAAGAAATTTTCAAGCTATATTTGACTAATATTTAAGTTCAAAAATAGAAAATTTACTGACATTAAAAGATTCAAAGGTAATTAATTATTATTGACCAAAAAATTTATTATTTTAGATAAAAACCAAACGGTAATCTGACAAGAAATCAAGCTATTGACCAAACATCTCTTACATCTCTACATTAATTTTAACAAAACCTGATAGCAAAATGTACAGACCCAACAAGATACAAATTTCTAATACAAAAACCCAAAGATACGATAAAGATAATAAGATAACTTTGTATTAGATAACCGAAAAGTAGTTAGTTTATGGGGTAGCTGGCCCTTTTCCTTATCCGTGACCTTAATTGATCTTAATTGGTCATAATTGGTTCCCCACTCCTCACGCCACGCCTCCCGCGCCTTTTCATTGGTAGCCCCCACTTTTAAGCCACGCATTTTTCCGTGACCTAGAAATCTGATTGGTCCCCCATTTCAGACGCTTTGCATTTAATTAAAATCCCCACTTCTTCAGTACCAGTCACTTTTCCGTGACCTAGAAATCTGATTGGTCCTCCATTTCAGGCGCTTTGCATTTAATTAAAATCCCCACTTCTTCAGTTATTTTCCCATTTCTTATGCCAGAGTACTGCATTCTCGGGGTTCCTACTACAGAGAACACACCAGAAAAAAAAATCTTCTCAACTTTCAAATTTGCTATGAAATATTTATGTCAGGATATTTCTATAAAATATTTGCTTGAAGCGCAATAAATACGAAATAGAAAAAGTTAAATATCTGTATATCTAAAAATGCTTAGAGAAGTTATTTTATAATTATATAAACAAAATTAGATGAATATAGAGATGCAGCGCTTTACCGAAGCTAACAAAAATACTTCGTTTTCTAGTATTGTTTCGGGATTTAATAGTTATTTCAGTATATTTCTGAAAGTCTTCGTGTAATAAAACTTAATAACAAATTAACCCCAATAATATTCCCTTCTGACTTATGTCTATTATTTTGCGCAAAAACCAAAATACAGATCTTACATTATAGGATTTTAGTTTTGACGAATAATAAAAACAAAATTTACTTCAGATCACGATGTTTCATCAAGTACCATCAAACATTTTTGCAAAACAATAAACGAACTGAGGGCAAAGAACTGACGGACAATGTACGCGATAAAACTAGGTCAATTAATGTGCATCGGTCGCTAACCTAACTTGAAAACAACAGCTGAGGCATTTTAAATTGGAGACATTTTAAATTGGAGACCTTTCAAAATTGCACGATAGCCTCTTTGCTTTAACACAGTGGTGGCGTTATAAAATCGTATGAATAAACAGAGACATTGATTATGTAAAATATTTTTTCTGGTATTTTATGACTGGTAACGCCTATGGTCTCTGATGAGTCTCGTTTAAGGTAATGAAGTATGCATGTGCAGTAACGAGATATTTTGTTTTTGTTTGGATAACATATTTAAGAAAGCAGTTACGACTTTTTTTTTTTAAGAAAAATAAGAGAGGTTATTGAAAGGTTAAGTAATGGGAATTACAGAGAAAATTCAGACACAGGGATTGACAAAAGTGCAGTAGACTGGTATATTTAGAGTAACAAAATGTTATGGTTTTAATTTTTCTAGTTTATATAAATACATATACATATACATAAAAATATTTACAACATTAAATTAAATCAATTTTTTCCCTATCTATTCTATGGTTAGTTATATCTACATTCTTAATCTGATTTTGATTACAAACTATACACATATCTTTTAAATAAGTTATATACAGTTTATCTTCACACACTTTGCACAGTAATTCCTGGTCATCTTCTCCCAGCTCCCTGGTGTAATGGGAGCTAATGTGTTGATGAGTCCCTTGAGATACAGTGTCAGTGTGGTACAAGTGGCATGTAGTACATACGAAGAAAAGTAAATTTTCTTCAGTCAAGTTTGTTCGTATGACTATGTATGACTGACACACACAAACTTGTTGATTTATACCATCACGTAACACTGCACCGGATGGTAAATGTTTGGATATTACTGCACTATCTGAACCTTCTTCTTCTCCTAAACCATCATCCACTTCTTGCTCAGTGTGTGGTAAATGACGATTTTCGTCTCCACCTCTCAAAATATGACTTTTTACAGTGAATGGATTTTCTTCAGCACGAATTTCACATACGATTTCTTTTGTATCATATGAATCATTAAAGTTAATTTCAGACATTTTGTGGTATGAACTTTTGGAACACTGTGTATGGGTGGAGGAACTGGATGCTTATATACCAAAACCCTGGCCTTAAGCAATCATTATATTCCCCCCTGCTCTTGCATATAGTGCATATTTGACGATCTTGTAGTGAGTGTAGTTAGTGCATAGAGGTAATTTTCTTCAGCTAACCTTCATTGCTAACTAAATGTTTCTACTTTTTTAATAACAGTTTTTTAAATTTTGCTACAGTTTTTATTTTAAAAATGAATAATTTATCAAATATTTGTCTTATCCACGATCTTCCAAATTGTCATATATGTAGCGAAATGGTACGTAGACACGAGAACGGTGGTATTCCAAGCATACAGAATTTTATTAATCATGATATTACGGAATATTTGGATAATTATGTAAATTATTCAGAACCTGCTTCTTCTAAGGATTCAGAGAATTTTGAATTAGATGAAGCAGTAGCTAAATTAGTAGAAATTCTCGAAGAATCCGAAAATAAAGTATGTATATTTAATGAAAATTGTAATGCAAGTTCTTGGAATGTGGCTGAACCATTAAATTTAAATTCAATCAGTGATAAAATAAGTTTGTTAAAACTAAAATTAAATCAAGGAAAAGTAGCAAACTTTGAGAAAAAAAAAACAGTTATTAGAAGTTCGGCAATCACCAAATCAATGCTCTTTAATTTCTTATTATTAATAGAAAACATTAATACACAATATTTAGATAAAACTATTTATGATTATATATTGCGTCAACAAAAATTGCTTTTAGATTTATCAAATTTGCTTTTGTTATAGATGCTTATCAGACTAATATGCTTTGCTTTTTATATATTTTCTATGCTATGTAGTATGCTTGTTTCTTCTAGAAATGGTTTTTTTATGTAGGTTATGTCCCAATGAATTTACAACAAAAGGGAACGCAAAAAAATATATTATCAATAATTGTAAGAACAAAAATTTACTGCCATCAATCAATGAAATAGACAACTATATTATTGCACGTGAGTTATTGTAAAGTTTTTTTTTTGTTAGTTGATTTAAAAATGTGTTTATTTTAGTTGATTTACTATTATATGGTACATCTCAAGCTAAAAATCAGAACACTTTGGGTAAAAAATATATTTTTAAAAGGTAGCATTATTTCACTAAAGAAATGTTTTTTAGAAACCTACTGCGAATTTTGTAAAATAAATATTCCAACCAATCTTTGGGTTAAGCATTTGCGAACAAATTCTCAAAAGGCAAAGAGTTTTGAACCCCTAGAAGATAGGATACAAATTCTAAGAAGTGCCTTTAAATGCCGAATTGCAAGATATAAAATTACCCCTCGACAATATACAATAGATTTAAAAGAATTTGAAGATGAAATTAAGAGTTCAGTAATTAGACTGATCGGGCAACAACAAGTGAAATATTCCAGTCTGAAAGTTAACAGAATTATATGGTATATACTATTCACATTCACTGGATACAACAGATGTTAAATCATTTGGCGCGCCATTTGAGATTATCGTCAGAGCTACCGACCTTGATCAATTATACTATGAGTTGTTTGTAACAATTAAGGAGAAAGCTGACCAATTAGCGGAGAAGGAGTCCGGTAATTAATTTCGTGGGACAGAATTGTTCATTAATGTTAATTGTTATCATTTCAGGTTGGATTCTTATAGAAATACTTCATCTCGAAATAAATATAAACAAGTACAACCCTTTGCGTGGATCGGCATACATTCCTGTACCCAGAGAAATTCAGAATACGAAATCTGTCATCAACGTACAAAATAATGACCAATTTTGCTTTGGATGGGCGTTGGTTTCTGCAGTATGTCAACCGACAGGAAAACCTTATAGAACAGGCTCTTTCAAAATTTTAGGAATCTTTTTAATTTTAAGGGCATAACATTTCCGGTAAAAGTAAGAGATATTCACAGATTTGAAGCCCAAAATAATGTATCTATAAACGTGTACGGTGTAGAAACTCTTTATAAATTAAATAAACAGGTTTTGGAGATTGTAGGTCCATTACATTATACAAAGCAAAAAAAAATTGCATATAAATTTATTACTACTAGAAGACGGTCTCGGCAATTATCACTATTGTTACATAAAAGATCTTGGAAAATTAGTATACTCACAAATATCCAAACATAAAAGTAAGAAACACCTTTGTGATGGGTGCTTGCAAAATTTTCAGACTTTTGAAAAATTGCAAAGACATTCTGAGAATGATTGCAATTTTGTAAGAATTGACTTCCCTTCAGATAATATGGTATTGGATAAATTTGGAAATTACTGTCCCAAAAACATACTCAAATTCGAAAATATCCATAAACAATTTAAAGCACCCATAACAGTTTATGCAGATTTTGAAAGCATCTTGAAACCTATTACAAATGATAAAGAGTCCCTAGGCCAGCACTCTAGCTACACAATTAAAACTTCAGAACACACTTCCTCATTCTTTTGCATACTACATTAAATGTTCATTTGATGATACACTATCAAAATTTAAAATGTATGTAGGAGAGAATTGTGCTCGTAAGTTTATTGAATGGCTAGAGCACGACGTAAAAGGCTTGTATTCATATTATTTTAGTCGCAATACTCCAATGAAACCTTTAACTTTATTAGAACAAAATCAATATGACAATGCCACACATTGTTATATTTGTGAAAAACCATTTGGGGATATTCCAAATTTAAAAAAAATGTAGAGACCATAGTCATTGGAGTGGGGATTATCGCGGTCTCTGTCACTCCATCTGTAATTTAGATTTTAAACCTCCAGAATTTGTACCAGTAATTTTACACAATTTAAAAAACTATGGTTGTCATCTTTTTGTGAAATCATTGTGCTACAATAAAGAAAATATTGATGTGGTACCTCAAACTAAAGAAAAATACATTTCTTTCAGCAAACAAATTCTGATGGATAAAAATAGTAAATTAAGGCTAAAACTTAGGTTTATAGATTCTTTGCAGTTTTTACCAGAGTCCCTAGAAGTTATTTCTGGGATATTAGAGGATGGCCAGTGTAAGGAAATTAGAAAAGCTTTTCCAGATGACCTAAAATTTCAGTATATTAGACAAAAGGGGGTGTTTCCTTATTCTTATGTAGACTCGTTTGAAAAATTATCGGAAAAATCATTACCAACCATTGATAAATTTTATAATGAGCTGACCGGTGAGAATATCTCTCAGGCAGATTACGTGCGGGCTGAAGAAGTATGGAACTTATTTAACTGTAAAACTCTAGGCGACTATAGTGACATTTATTTGAAATCTGATGTATTGATCCTAAGTGATATTTATGAAAACTTTAGAGAAAATAGTATTAAAATTTACAAATTAGACCCTTGTCAATATCTTACTTCTCCAAGTTTAAGCTGGGACGCGATGCTTAAGTTGACAGGTGTTAATTTAGAGTTACTGACTGATCCGGATAAAATCCATTTTTTTAAGAAGGGGATACGAGGTGGCTTAAGTGTTTGTGTAGGGCATAAGTCAGAAGCCAATAATCCATTTTTAGACAACTTTAATCCTACAAAAGAAAATAGTTACATAATGTATCTGGACGCCACCAACCTCTACGGATACGCCATGCGCCAGTATTTGCCAGAAGGAGACTTTACTTGAGTTTCTAGGGACGAAATTGATAAACTAGATATATCAGCTCTTTCCGACACTTCGCCTATAGGTTATGTTTTTGAAGTAGATATAGAGTACCCTGAAAATTTGCATGCATATCACAATGAATTGCCGTTTTGTCCTGAAAATTTTCAACCCCCAAATTCTAAATGCTTCAAATTGATAGCAAATTTAAAAAATAAATCCAATTATATTATCCATTATATGTATCTAAAACAATGTATGAAATTCGGTCTAAAATTAACCAAAATCCACAGAGCCATTAAGTTTAAACAATCACCATGGCTTCGCAAATATGTAGACACAAATACACAAATTAGAAATGTTGCAAAATCTAAGTTTGAAAAAAATCAAGTTAAATTGTTAACAAATAGCGTTTACGGAAAAACACTAGAAAATGTAGAAAAACGCGTAAATGTTAAACTTGTTTCCCATTGTAAATCACATGGAAATGCACATTCTGCGGAAAAGTTCATTTTAAAGATCTCGCGGTATTTTCTGAAAATTTAATAGCGGTTCAGTTGCAGACCGTCTCTGTATTGTACAATAAACCAATATATGTTGGCTTCTCAATTTTAGACATTTCAAAAGTTGTTATGTATAATGACAATATCAGTTTATTGTATATGGATACAGATTCTTTTATATTGGAGGTAACAACCGAAAATTTCTATGAAGATATAAAAAGTAATTTAGATGAGTTCGATACTTCTAATTATCCCAAAGATAATGTCTACGGAATTCCCCAAAATATATCAATTGTTGGTAAGTTTAAGGACGAGTATGCTGGTCAACCAATCCAATGTTTTTATGGAACAGGTGCTAAAGCGTATTGCGTAAAAACTAACGAAAGTATACAAAAGAAAGCTAAAGGTATTAAAAAGAAAACTGTTAGGAAACAATTAGATCTTTCTCATTATAAAGAAGTCGTCGAAAAAAATTCAAAAATATATTGTAACATGTATGTTTTTAAATCTTATTTACATAATATGTTTACAGAGCTAATAAATAAAGTAGCTTTGTCATCGGAAGATGACAAGCGATATCAAATACCTGGAACCACAAAAACATTGGCGTGGGGTCACAAAGATATTTTTAAATATGAGGATGAACAAAATTGCAGAAAAAAACTTGATGAATTTTTAAATCTTTTAAACGAAGAATATGAACCAAAATCTAAAAAAACAAAGACTGAATAATTTTTACTCCATCAATTTTTTATTGAAATAAAAAAACTGTAAGATTTGGTATAAAAGAATTCTCAAAGCATAGCAATTTCCCATATCCACAATGTGTCTAGAAGATGAAGCACCTCCGAAAAAAGATTTCAAACTTTTTTACAACAGACTCTTAAGTTTCCACAATTGGACCGGTAAAGTAAATCCGGTAAAACTGGCAAGAAACGGATTTTTTTATACTGGCGAAAAAGATGATTGTTGTTGTGTCTTTTGCCATATAATCATTTATAATTGGAAAGCTGAAGACGATCCTCAAACTGAACATTTAAAGTACAGTAGGAGTTGTCCTTTAGCGCAAACTTTAAGCATGTCTAGTAGATATAAGAAAATTGGTTTGACAAAGTGTAACAACAGAAAATGGAATGTTTTGAATATTGTATACTTTGTAGTTGTTTTTTAAGTTTTGTAAAAACAGTTTGTAACTGGTAATTTTTTATACGTTAATTTTTTGTGCATGTTTATTGTATCCCACATATTTGTTGAAAATATAATTTTACTAATAATAAACAAGTAATGAATATGCTCATGTGTTTTATTTTCTAAATATAGTCAAATACAAATTATTCTAAAATTTTTATTGATATTAACATTCACTATGACAGTTTTCATTATCGTCATTATCATAAAATATGAACAATAGTGTATTAATGTCTAAAACTTCACAAACTTGGTCAATGTTTAAATAATCTTTTATTTGCACTAAATATTTCTCCAAACCTACTTTATCGAGAGCAGCTGCTAACGCTCTGACATTTATGTCTGATAAAAATTTGTCGCAGGCCTCGGCAGCATCTTCATAAATCTTTGCTCTCTTATAACATTGCTCAATTGGCAAAATTTTTCCTCTTCCATGTATAGCTTCAATTTCAGCATGAAATGCTAAATCGTAAAACTGTTTTCTCAAGCATTCTGCACCACTTTTCAAATCGTGCGCTTCTGGATACGTTGCGTGAGCAAGCCACATTATTATTCCTTTATTTCTGGGGTATTGTTGAAGATATATAATCCTATATAGAGGAGGGGAAAGGAGGGGATTAATTTTTGCACTTTTGTTTCACATAAAAGAAAGCATTTCTTCATAGCACAATCAGTTTCGCATTAGATTTTACAGTGCAATCATGAGCACCCTTATAGTTTTAACCGCTCTGGTTGGTAATATTCTATATGCAAACTATATACCAAAAGTAAAAGAGGCATATGTATGTCTAAGTGTAAATAAAACCAAAAATGCCCAAGAGTGCTATTCTATGAAACTGCTGAATTCACATTATGGTTACCCTGTTTTCACACATATAATGGATGCATTGAGACTAAGCTCAAATAGTGATTTCAAAATTATGTATAATTTCTTCAATAACACAACACTCTATTCAGATTGGATCCCAATATCTACGAACCAAAAAATATGTAATTACACATTTTGTTATGTGACAATAAGTATATTAACAATATTAATACTATACTTTTAACACGCATGGTTTGGAAGGCATACAAACGTAGTGACCATTATTAGCAAAGGAGTGGGGACAGATTTCTGAATATAAGGCTCAGAAGCAACTCTATTCTGTCATTAAGTATACATACTTTGTGACAAAATGTCTGATTTTAACTTTCTAAACGAGTTTCTTCGAATTCCTTCAAGTGAAAATACCCGTATCAGTGAAAATAGTCCTATCAGTGACAAATACGTTATAAACACACATGTGTGGTATTTAAATAACTCTTCAAGTAAATATGTTGGTGTTGGATTAGACAGTAACTTTGAACCATGCTTGAAAATTGGCGGAAATAAAGGATTTATAGTGTTATCAGAAAAGGAATGGAAAATGTTTTTGGATTGCCAAGGATGTGTTCTACACTACTTTTATTCGCATGAATACAACTACACTCATCCTATTGATATAGAAAGTGCGAAAATATATTTTGAGAAAATTGGAGAAACTGTCAGACTAACAAAATTATTTAAGAATGGATACTTTGTCTATTTGGGTTGTGAAACAGTCACCAACCTTTTCCAACTAAAACCTCTCATTTCCAACAGGATTAATATGTTAAAAAAACAACAGTTTGAGAAATACTTCAATTCATTTAAAGCATCTCTAAACAGAAGTAATAGTAACCCTTTGGATACTATATATGAAGTTTTATTGTCCCGAAGTGACCAGTGCAGTGAAAACGATTCAACTATGATGGAAATGGTTTTGTTGTATCCTAACCTGATAGAAGAAAAATTAAAACATGAAAAAAGTAACGTTTAATGAAAAAAACAACGAGGTTCGTGTAATGGTTGCATGGAATTATGCTTACAGAAAAGCTAGGGAGAGTAGTTATCAGACTATTGTTCTCGATCGCTTACGGTTTAACAAAAAAATGCAGCATTGTGAATTAATTTTGAAAAATGTATTATGTCCTAACAGTAGAAATAAAATATATGAATCTCGCTTTATGAAATAAATATTTGTAAAATAAAAATTGTTTTATTTAAAGGGGGTTGATGATAGTGATTTGATTTGATTTGATAGTGCACATACACACGGATTCTTTTTATGAAAAAAACATTTTGATTCTTGACGTCTTAACCGTGGTTGTTCATCGAGTTCAATAACTGTGTTGGTTGAATATTTCCTTATGTAATTTGCTTTCTCTCTTCCTTTGACAAACACTCTTTCATATTTGGTAACAATGTGTTGCAGAATCCCTGGAAACTTGTGCACTGGGACGAAACCACTTTCCCAATCAACGCAGTGGTAATTTTCCATAAGCCAAACTGCTTGCGTATAAAGTTTTGGTGGCAATAAATTCATACGGAAGGGTGGCTTAAACACGCAGTGACATGTCTTGTTTCCGTCGTACGCAGCAAACTCTTTCACTATAAATTTATTGTTTTCGGTTTTAAAGCCTTGAACGTCAATTATAATACTCATATTTTTAAGTTGCGAAACTTTCCAAATCTTCAATTTTCTTTTTATAACTTTCGATTGCAATTTTAACTTGTTTCAGTTCTCTCAGAAGCTGATCAATACGTTGTGTCAGATGATCAGACATTGCTAATGACAAAAAATAGCACACCGGTTCGGTTTTAAAACAATTCTTTCGCATGCGCTCTTTACATTTGTCGAACAGTTTTTGTCAATGGGTTGTAAGCAAACATTTTATCGTGAAGAATTAAACAGTAAGCGGAGGTTTTATCGGGAACATCTTTGCTTGTTTCAAACTCTACTCTCAATACAATCGGTCCCGTTTCAATAGCTTCCTTTTGATACATGCAATTAATGTATGTAATTGGAGCCATATCCTTAAATTCCTTTGGTGTGAAGATAGGCTCTAGGGAGGTTTCATAATATGATTTTCGGAAAGACGAAAACATTTCATAAAGATATGCAAATCTGTTATTATCGAAATCTAAGCACAGGTCAGAGTAAGGATATTTGTCAGAGTTCAAAAACACTCTGATATTTCTGAGATTACAGTGGTCAAATTCGCTCATATTAGCAGAGACGTTCCCTCTTTTGTTTGTTTGAAAAGCTACAATTACGTGACGTGGTGTTTCCACTTTGGTAGAAGTTTTAACCGGCCAATTATGTCTGGTTGTCTTTAAAAGTTCTGGATATTCTACTAGCTCCCAAGATCTGAACGAAATGAAAAGTTCCTGTCCTTTGTTTATTAATTTTGTGAAATGTAGTTCTTTTTCTATATCTACTATAACGTGAGGTACAACCCACTCCAATTTTGAAATATTTATTCGCGGAACTTCGTTTGCATCTGTGCTATAAACTGCATTTTTATCTTCATTTGTCCTAACCAATATTAATTCTTGCCTAGCATTTAAAAGTATTGTTTTAAAGTCTTCGAAAAAACCCATTAATGTATTTAGAGGAATGCAAACATTAAAGTTACCATGTGAATCAACAATTGTTTCTAATTTCGAAAACCAACCGGCGTTTAAAAGCTTTTTACTTTCATTTTGGGTGTATGATAAATATCCTTTTAATGTTGACGTTATACCAACATCTCTGACTGAATCTATGGTGACTCCATTCATTGGTATCGGATTTCTTTGAATAGAAAGGCAAGTGCGTTATTTACAAACTGTAGTTTTGTAGAAACCTTATCGTTCTGATCTTTTAAGCTACCTTCAATATATAAAAAGCTTTCACATGGTAAAGTGTACTTTCCGATTTCTTGAATAGATATGATAATTTCATCGTTGTACTCAAACTTTTTTGATGATTGGGAGTCGTAGGTATGAAACTCTTTTCTCCAAATAGAATTATCAATCAGTGGGCTTTTGTTAACATCCAAATATTCCATTATTTAAGCACAACAAATCCGAGAGATTTCAAAAAGATTCGATTTTTGCTTGTTAGTCGTTTGGCAGCAGCTTTTGCACTGAGTCGTTTCAATTTATACTTTTTCTTATAAACCTTCTTATTAGTGTGAAGTCTATTATATCTGAGAACCATTATTCGGATTTTTTTTCACGTGCAGTCTTACCGTGACTGTTTCTCCACTGAAATTAACTAAATCTCCGTCTTGATCTAATATTTGTACTACAACTCTAGTTATAATTTTTACATGGACCGGAAAGTTAATAATGTTGTGAGGTGACTCTATAATTTTAAAACCGGGTCCTACACTAGGAAAAAATTGATGAACGATATGCACAGGTTTGCCATCATAATATGAACCCGCCGCAATGCTGCAGCCGATACATATCGCATTAACTTTAATTATTTCTGCCGGATAATCAGACACATGTGTGCCTGGCTCTAAAATGCCATTTTTAAAACCTAAAATTTTTTCGATTGATCCATCATAAAATTTTATTGGTTTCCCATTTTCAATAATGCTATGCAACGTGTTGTTATTAGATGAAATTTTCAAAACAGAATCCACAGTTTCTAATTCCCCGCGTACCAATTTATTTATGTCTTCTAATTCGTATGCACCTGACGGTATAGTTATTGTTACATTCCCACACGTAAATTTATTGTTTCTCTCATCGATATTAGGAATAGCGTTAAATGTTTCAAAGTTTGTTAAGCCGATTACATATTCATGGTCATCTAGATAAATTGGCGGATTAAAGTCGGCTGATAGCACTTTGACGTTCCTGATAAAACCAATGTAAAAGACATGTTGACCCCTTATAGTTAAAGATCAAATGAAATGACTGTCATATTTCAGAAACCCTTATACAGAAATTTCAAAACCAAGTGTCCGCAATTCACAGAATTATATTTTTGAAACTGATTGTAATTATATGATACTTTGTTTGGACTATCATCACTAAAAAAATAATTTATGACTTTGAGAGGTGGCCTCAAATTACCATAACTATCAAAGTATGTTATATTTATCCCCTTTTTGACATATCCAGTCCAGTGGGTTCCTTCTCCTTGAGAATTATCTAAATGTATAATTCCCGTCTCGTATTTTCGTATTTTTTCCGGTAATTTGTCTCGCATAAACACACCTCTAAAATATGGAATATTAAGAATCTTCACATACTTTTTCAAGTCTAAGTTTGTTAGCGCTCGGTGTGGTAGTCGTTTTAGCTGTTTTTTTTTATAAGGTTTGAGATATAAACCGCATCCTTTTTTGTAGGGTTTCAAATATAGACCCTTCCCCAAAGACACCTGTACCATGACTTTATTATGATGTCTCTTTTGTTCTTCTAATTTATCCCTGGCAGCTTTAGCATCATTAACTGCTTTAGGTATCCCAGCTGCTTCTCCGCTCAAAGCGCCTAGCGCTGATAGACCCGCGAACAAAGGGATTAGGGGCAATAAACCCCCCACCTTTGGCACTTTAATTATTCGATTTCTGGGTTGTTGTACTTTTTTGCTTTTTAAAACAGAAATTGCAGATTTAACAGCTTTTTGTAAATTTGTATGTCTAGAACCAATAATTGCATTTCTAGCAGTTTTTATAGCATTGTTAAACGATATACCCCTGCCACTGGCTTTTCCTGTTTTACTTTTCTTTTTACTACATTTTTTAAACCCATTCCTAAAGTTTGCTTTGCTTTCATTGCAGTCGTTACCCCTAGAGCTGCTATTCTTTCACCAATTTTTGAATTAGGAGCTCGAATCCGCTTTCTGGCCTCTTGTTCCAATATTTTATCAGCTATATGTCGATTTTCTAAATCACTAAACCTGGAATATGCAATATCGTGTTTCTTGCACGAATTATCCAAGAGATTAATACCTCTTGCTAATCGCACCACGTAGTTTCGTTCCTAGCCCACAAAAATTATAGGATGGTATATGTAATTCAACCGGTAACTTATTAATAAATTTATTAAATAGTCCTGAACCTTTCTTCATGGATCACTTTGGACAACTAAATCTCTTTTTATATACAAGCATTGTTATATATACTGTTTTCACTGCTTTAAATATTAATGTGTCAATTACTGTTGCTTAGTATAGAATAGGATACGATGAAGATCGTTAAACAGAATTTCTCTCTGCCTATGTGGAAACAGATATTTTTCGTAAACATGCTGATTTATTTCCCGGTGATTGTAAAAGGGCTTTGGTTGTAGGACCCTCGGGATGTGGAAAAACTAATGTTGTTTTTAGCCTTTTGACCGAATCTCATGGATTGAGGTTTGAAAAGGTCTACGTATGCTCAAAATCCTTAAATCAACCTAAATATCAATACCTACGTCAGCTTTTTGAACCTATTAAGGAAATTGGATACTTCGAATGCGAAAATGAGGGGGATATAATACCACCCTGTGATATAAGACCAAACTCTGTTATTATATTTGACGATATGGTGTGTTGCAATCAGAGTGTTATCAGAGAATATTTTTGTTTTGGACGCCATAAATCGACCGATTGTTTTTATTTATGTCAAACTTATTCCTCGATTCCAAAACAATTAATACGGGATAATTCAAATTTATTAATTATATTTCAACAAGACAGCACAAATTTAAAACACATATATGATGATCACGTGAACGTGGATATGACCTTTCAACAGTTTAAAGATATATGCTGCTGTTGTTGGTTACAGAAATTTGGATTTTTAGTTATAGATAAAGATAGTTCTTTAAATAACGGTAGATATAGGAAGCATTTTGATCAATTTATTGTATATATATATAATCTAGAAACTACATTTTAGTATATTTACATTCTTTGAAGATGAATGAACAATTGACTAAAAAATTAATAAAAGATAGAAAATTTGTTAAACAAAAATATCGATCCTTAAGATCGGATAAATCTAAAACACTAAGACGTCTAGAAGAAGAATATAAACCAATAACCCAACCGTTCGAAAAACTTCTGTCGAATATAAAACCAGACGTCAAAATTGAAAGTCAGGAAAAAATTCCCAAAGATATTAAATATAGTTATGGTAAAATTGCCGCTTCCTCGCCGCGTTCATCGATATATGCTCACAAGCCTTTACCACCAGTATTGCCTTTTGGCGGACTCACGTTTTTAGGAGATAGTTTTGTCCCTGAACAAGGAGACCCCTTTGAATCAACTAGTCAAGATACCGTTACTGATAAGACTATTAATGATGCTGTTGAACAAAGCCGACAATATTTGGAGGATTTATCGAGGCAACCTGGTTACCAATTATGGCTTGAAGAATTTAATCCTCTTCCACGAAGCTACATTGATGGACAGACACGAGGAACCTCTACAGATTATGATTACGTATATGGTATAAAACATGATATACCTACAGGCAAATTTTCGATAGGAAACGCTTTAGTTGATTTTATTGGAAAAGATATTCAAATATTTAGGAAAAATACACTTCAACCTGATATGAAACGATTGTATGAAGGTACACCTGGACTGTACGAGTTATTGTTTAAACAAAACCCTCTAGGGTATACAAATGCAGACTTGGACAATTACATGGATATTTTGGATAAAACTTCGGCATATAGACGAAACAATGATCCTGCCGAACAAGTACAGGGCTCGTTGAATTCCAAATATGTAACAATTGTGCGACCATGGCTCGTTCAAAAGAATATTTTAAAAAATGAAGTATTACGAACATTAGTAGAACCATCTGTGCTCAGAGAAAGATCAATGTCGGTTAGTTCACTGCCGCGACCAACTACAAGATCGGTTACACGATCAAAGAAAGTAGGAGGCATGATGAGTCTATCTAACAAAAAGCTAGATTACGTATATTATAATGATCCCAATGAAATTGTCGAAAGACTAAAATTACTTCTGGCATCTCAAATCGCAGGTCACACTGGCCACCACAACGAAATAATGTCTATTGTCGAGGAACTTTGCGAAGCAAAAATTATTCAGTAGAAAATATTCAATAGTATATAAATATATAATTGTCAAGGAATACGTTAGTGAGTTCATGACATTTAAGACATAATGACTATTGATAAATTTGGAGCACATATATTTAAAAAGACTAATCAGTCTTTATCAGCTCAAGACAATAAACTATACAATATAGTAGAAATCAAGGACGTAAAGCTTTATTATAATTTAGTATTCCCATTTATTGGAAGACTAAATAAAACTTCCGGAAAATATCATTTGCTGCAGGATCAAAGAGAGACTTATTCATGTCCTCTAACTGAATGTGAAATTGTGCGTGCCGAGTTCCCTTCTTCTGTTGTTTTGTTAATAAATGATGTTGAAGTCCCAACTCCCATTGGTATCCGTTTAATGAAAAATGATAAAATTGCTTTCAAGAAAGCCAAGACTGGAACTTTAAATGACTTTTACGGTGAATTATTGGTGAAGTGTCCTGTCGAACAAGGAGATTAAAATATGAGTAAAATAATTACAGATGCAAAAAGACAAGTCGTTGATGAACTTCATAAGCCTGCGAGGAAAAATTATCGAAGACGGAGAGTTATTGTTAAAAGTCTCGACGATCTTTGGCAAGCTGATTTAGTTGAAATGCTCCCTTATGCCCGATTTAATAAAGGGTACCGCTATATCTTGGTTGTAATTAATGTGTTTTCTAAATTCGTCTGGGCAATGCCCGTTAAGACAAAAAATGCAAAAGATGTTACTAGTGCTATGAAAAACATGCGTCTTAAAGTAAAAATACTTCCCAACAATCTCCAGACAGATTTGGGAAAAGAATTTTACAACAAAGATTTTTACAAATTAATGCAAGATTTTAATATCAACCACTACAGTTCTTTTTCAAACTTGAAAGCAAGTGTTGTTGAAAGAGTTAACCGTACTTTAAAAAATGCCATGTGGAAACAATTTAGCTTGCAAGGTAACTATAAGTGGTTATCTTTATTACAAGATATTGTTGATAAATACAATAATACGAAACATAAAACCATAAGATTGAAACCAATAGACATAAATAAAACCAATGAAAAAAGCATATTAAAAACAACATACACCTGCCCAAAAGTATTTAATCTTAAAAACGTTAAATTTACCAGCGGCAACCATGTTCGTATCAGCAAAAATAGAGAGGTTTTTGCAAAAGGTTATACACCCAATTGGTCAAATGAGATATTTAAAATTAAAAAAATAAACCCCACCAACCCACCAACATATATGTTAGAAGACGGAAAAGGAAATACAATACAAGCTGCATTTTACGCTGAAGAACTTCAAAAAGTCAAATATCCAGATGTATATTTAATTGAAAAAGTTCTTAGAAAAAAGGGAAATAAAGTATATGTTAAATGGTTAGGTATGGATAGTAGTAATAATTCTTGGATAAACAAAAACCAGTTGACATAATTTTGTATGTTTATTGTGTATTTTTTTAAATAAAACAATTTTATATATATTTTTTGTTTTCTTTATTCATTTTTGGGGTTACAATCGAAACAATCACATATTTCTTGTTCGTGGTCTTCACTCTCAGAACAATCACTTTCATCGGTGTTTTTGGAGAATATATAAACAAGTGTGTTAATATCTAAAACATCTACCAGGTCTTGCATAGGAATGTAATCTTTAATTTGCTTCAAGTCTGACTCCAAATTCAAGGTCTTCAGTCCAGTTGCAAAACTCTTCACATCTTTATCTTCTAGGAATTTCTCACATACATCAACAGCGTCTGCATACCTTTTTGCTCTCTTATAACATTCTTCTTCCGGTAAAATGTTTCCCATTCCATATATTGCTTCATGGTCTGCTTCAAATGACAAATCTGTGTATATTTGTCGCAAACGTTCCACTCCACTTTCTAGATCACGTGCTTCAGGATATGTTCTGTATGCCATCCACATCTTGGTGAACCAACTGAATTTTATTACTAAAGAATTGAGACTATATATCACAATTTAAAAGTGGGGATTGTCTTATGTCAATCAAAATATGAATCTTAATCGAGGACCAATCAGATTTCTAGGTCACGGAAAAGTGACTGGTACTGAAGAAGTGGGGATTTTAATTATATGCAAAGCGTCTGAAATGGGGGACCAATCAGATTTCTAGGTCACGGAAAAATGCGTGGCTTAAAAGTGGGGGCTACCAATGAAAAGGCGCGGGAGGCGTGGCGTGAGGAGTGGGGAACCAATTATGATCAATTAAGATCAATTAAGGTCACGGATAAGGAAAAGGGCCAGCTACCCCATAAAGTAACTACTCCGAAAAACAAAAACGTTATGTCTGCAAAATTACTAGATAATCAATATATGGTCCACACCAAAACAGTAAAATTATACAAGATAAACTAGATAAAAGGCAAAAATTCAAGATCTTAATTTTTTTAGATGTGTAATCAAAGCTTGAACTCAAAAATATAGCTTGTTTTGTTAGACTTGATGTTCGACTAATCTCACTCGATCGACAATTGGCTAAAGTGCATATGCCAAAAATCTAGAGCAAAAAAAAAATAGAACCCACCACTTCCCTTGATGGCGTAATCTGAATAGATGCAAAGTCCAGCATTACGTCACCACAAAAAAAAAACAAGTTTGAACGCAAATATAACGAGGGAGATACGAGAGAGATACAAGAGAGATACGAAATGAGATAACCGAGAGTATAACCAGACAACCAAAATGCAACCAAGTCTAATTCAGTTGTACATTCTGTGTGCCAAAAAAAAATGTTCAATTTATCATTTAGAGATGCCAAACAGGCCTTGATCATGCGATGACAAATCTAAATTGAAGAGAGATAGCTACAGAAGTTATTTTTTTAGTTCTAGTTGCCAACATCTTGCGCGATAAGATACGATAAATTCACTGGTCATGTTTTCCCCAGCATTCAAATAAGATGCATCAAGATAAGATAAAGATAACTAGTTACGTTTTCCCTAGCATTAAGATAAGATGCATCAAGATAAGATAAAGATAACTAGTCATGTTTTCCCTAGCATTAAGATACGATATATACAGACTGGTAAAGTTTTCCCCATTCTGGTGATAAGATACGATAAAGATAAAAAGATAATTGGCAACTTGTACAAAAGAGATAATAAATTAGACTTAGTTAGCAAAGAGAAAGAAACTAATGTTCGAAACTCTGGTCATCGTTTTCCGATTCATCATCCAGCGAATTATTGGCGTCCTCATCAGAATGGTCGTTCAAAGAACATTCAGCTTTCAAATCTTTGATATGGAAATTTACAAGCTTATTACCCTGTCTATCTTTGAGCCAGTAAACCAGTGGATATAATACTTTATCAACAACACAAGGGATGTATTTTGGGCTTAACTTTGCCGAAAAATCATTAGGGGCACTTGAAAGACTGAAATTACGGCGCATTACTCGGTAGGAATTTTTTAGTTCATACGTCAGCTCAAACTCTCTCAGAATATTTGGTTCCATCTTCAGCGACATGTTACGTTATTAGATATTAAGAATGACGATAATAACCAGACAACAAATAAGGTAGCAAAAAAAGTTAAAGAAAATTTAAAGTTAAATTCCAAGTCCAAAGTTCGTCAAAATCGAGAAGTTTTATTTGATCTCCAACTAAGTAAAGAAAAATCGAGGCCCCACGTTGGGCGCCAATTTGTAACAACTAGGTGTTACTCAAAAAAACTAATGAAAAATATATATATATTGAGAGAACGAGATGCGGAGAGCAAGTTTTTCTCTTGGAACTAGTTATGAGGCGATCAAATAAAACACAATATTCTAAAAACAAGTTTTATTACACCTTGAAAATCGTTTGCATTAATTTGCCGTACAAAAAAAAAATTACAATTTGAAAATCGTTTGCATTAAATTGACTTACAAAAGGAAGTTATACTACTCACAGTTACATAAGTTAAACAGAAGTAAATGAAATTTAAACAGAAGTAAATTTGAAAACTGAGGTTAAGCAATCGCCTTAGTTTACACACCGACTGAGATTTTAACTGCGGCTCGTTTCTGTCCTTTCTACTTGGGTAAAATTAATAGAGTTCGACACAATACCTCAACTCCACATTCATGTAAGTCCGTGCCCAATATGTGAGAACCAAACCAGACCACTTATAGCTGCAACGCTGCAGTGCCGACTAGCTGGGACGTGGGTGTTTGTTGTGGCTGGTGGATCTGTCGCTTAGCTGCACGTGACCAAACCAGAACTTGTGATGTTGGAGGAGGTGTGGTGTAACAGCTTCGAAGTATCTGTGAAGTCGAAAACCAAGCAGTACCCAATCTCTTAAGTCGAGAAAATATTTAGAGAACTATGGGCGATAATTCCACATAGTCGCAACTTCCCTACACAAAAAAACCCACGGAGTAGGTAAATGTGCATATGCTCCTCGACTGTATATCTTAACAATAGCTGTTGTGATAATGGTTCTGCAAAGATAAGGCGATCTTACTGCAGAGGAATGAAGAAGGAGTTAGGGAAAACCAGAATGTGAGAAACTCTGGCCATTGACTCAGTGTAAAGAAAGTTCCAGGCAACTAACTTTTGGATTAAGCACAGAGTGCAAAGTTTCAAGTTCACCGGCGTTAAGGTGAAGTTAAGGTGTTACGGTTTGGGTTGTGAAAGTGTACTTTTGTGAGCTAGTTACATCGACCCCTATGTAGACCGATGGATGCAACATCACCAGGCCAATGGTCAGTGGACTCAGGATAGTAACAGTAAGCGATATCAGCATAATTTTTTAGATTGCAATAGCAAGCCATTGCAACAGAATCGAACTTTATAAACTTCATGTTGATTTTGTTAAGCATGGGCAATTTTTAATAGGCTATATTATTTAAATTTATAATATGTTGTAATCTTCTTTCTTATAATTTTATTATAAATTTATGGGTGTTAATTCGGGTATCTAATTTTTTTATTTACTTTATTATTTAATGAGTGTTCGTTGGGCAGAATTAGAACAAAAATTTTTAAATGATTTAAAAACCGAGGTAACAACAATAGCAAAAAGGGTTAAAAAAAGAGGTACCAAAGGGTCAAGCTATTAGAGATCGGTATAATTAAACGGTCAAGTTGATAAAAATTTTCTGGCCAATTTTAGATGAAAGTCAACGTGTTCTTGTGAACCAGATTTTTATTTTTATTAAGGATAAGGTTGCGAAATCGTTCAAGGTATTGGACGTCAATAATGAAATCAGAGCAGTCCAGATGAAATTGACTGGACGTGCCGAATTATTGATAGGCTGTCGCAACGAATTGGACACTTATTGGCAAAAGATAAAAGACGCGTTAACCCAATGCTTTGGAGATTGTAGGAATCTAGAGTGCCTAGAGCAAGACGTATTCACAGCTAGGCCCTTTAAAAATGAATCACCATTAGATTTTGCAAAACGTTTACAGGTCATGCGTAGTAATTTAAGACAAAAGGTAAATTCTGATATTTACCTAAATCAAGTTGCTAAAGACATTAATGGTAGACAGTATGATGAATTATGTTTACGAACATTTGTTACAGGTTTTTCAGATCCCCTACAGACGATAATTCGCCTGAAGGAACCCGCATCCCTAGAAGATGCTATGAATTTAATTGTACAGGAAGAAAATTTCAATTACACCCTGAATATTTTTAGAAATGGTCCACAAAGTAATTTTTCGAACTCACCACAAAATAACACACGGACGAACAGACAGAACCTCGTACCAAAATAATTACCTACCAAAACAGTTTTTCTCGCCCAAATTTCCAAAATAATTTTCCTCGTCCTAATTTTCAAGATAATTCCCTACGTAACAATTTTCAAAATAACTTCCTAAGGAATAATTATCAAGGATATAATAATCAACCTAGGAATAATTTCCAAAACCAAAATTATTATTATTCTAGACCTAATTTCCCAAGCCAAACCCATTAATATTCAACTCAATTTTAACAATCAGCAAAGCGTTTCCCTATTAATAGACAAGTTTTTGGTCCCCCCCGTAATGTATTTACACCCACAGGACAAAATACCCAAGGACAGTTCGAACCAATGCAAACTAATTCCCAAACGACTAGGAATAATGCTTTAACACTTTTAGTAATAATCCTAGAAATCACGAAGCAATGTCGACAAATTCAAGAGTACCCTCGAATGTTCATAGGAGTTTTTCCGCGAGACAAAACCATTTTCCCCGCAATAATTTTCAAAATAACACTATAGCTGAAGAATTGTACCTAATTAATAGCGAAAGTGCTAATAATGAAAGTCAGTCAATGTGCAATGCGTATGACTTAACTCCCTCTCAGAATGAAGTTCAAGTTCGAAATAAAAATGATATAAGTCCCGGAAATTTTCAGCAAGTCAGGTTGTTCCCGAAACGGAAGAAATAGAACCTGAAATTATTGAAATTCACGCTGAAATTTGAAAAAGTTTACCCTATATCGTTGTCAAAAATCCTGCTTTAAAATTACTAGTTGATACTGCTTGTTTTCAATCCCTTTTAAGACCCTCTATTGTTGAAAAATACTACCCAAATTACATTTATACCTGTCCAAACTAGTTTAGACCAAACTGAAATTCAATTTTGAGCGAATATACCAGCTCCTGATATTTTTAAAACGGATCAAACGTTTATATGTACCCTTTTTTATTTTCATTTATTGTTCTCCAACGCAACATAACTAGTCTTTATTCTCCAGAAGCAACAGACACAAATAACGACGATGGTTCTGATATGATTAATTCCCTATATTTAGATTTTCAAGATTTTAATAATGATAATGTTAATGACGATATAGTTTATGAAACTCGTGAAATAAATGGAGTTTTTACAGAAAGTACCGATGAAGTTAAAATAAATCAAAATAAAGTTAGGACAAATAAAAGTACAGTTAAGAAGAATAAAAATAAAGTTGAGATAAGTACAGTAAAATCGGGGAATATGGAATAGTCGGGTAATATGGAATACACCCAAATTTTAGAAACCATCGCACCATCTGATGATGGGTATCCAAATTTACATTTCTTAGTACACTGTTGTTCCACTCATATCAAAGACTTTGGCCCTGCGCGCTTCTATACCTACTGCACGGCATCAGTTCTTTGGTTTTGAGGTTATCAAAGTTTTCGAACAGTGTCAGATCTGAGTGTGAAACACGGGTATTTTCATCAAAATGACAACTTTTAACAACAAGCTAGGTAAGTGGCAAGTGACATGAATGGAGTAATACACCACTTTTTTTTATTTGCTTATCGGATAGTATTGGGTGAGATATACTTGCGGTATTTTTTTAATTTTTTCTTTCGCCCCCGTTTTGCCGCAATTAATTTTTAAAGTTCAATATACGTAACTACCTGTTGGATTTTATTTTTCCCTAAATTTACCGATATGGCACCATGTTTGGCAACGCCGCACCTCAATGCCAAGCCTGTCAGATCATAAACATAACCTATTTTGTGGCGTCACAATGTCACAAATCACAAATCGATTATCGGATCCCGCGGCCCCGCGTGTTTTACAGCTTTTATTTTTTATGATTTGAACTATTTTCGCCATTCATTCATTGTAATAATCCATGACGGAAATGAACCATACTATTTTGCTGAGGAAAATGCTGAGAACACTAGGTATTGGTATTGATGATTCGGACGTTATGCTGGTTGGTTACAAAACTTTTTTTATTGGAAACAAGTCCATTTTATTTATAAGAGGTGTATAAAACGACATAATTCGTAAGTACCTAACTGAAGTTGCACAAATTGGATATATTGCTGATATATTAAAGGCAATAAAGAACCAACCAGGTGTAACATTTTAGCTGACGATTTTAGATTAGTGTTTCTGCCAAACGATTTTTTACTTGTTATCAAAAGTATATTCCACCGATTGCTAGTTGTTTGAAGAAACTGATGATATTTTAGCCTCAATACCTAGTGTTAATAAACAGCATTAATTGGTTATTAACTAAACTGAGAAAAGTCCTATCCTATACACGTCACGTCAAGCACTTACCTACCTGGTCCGAATATAAAAAATTTATTTACTTAATTTCACTTTACTTACAGAATGTAAGTTAGTAGTTAGACCTGCATCGGTTCAAAAATGTAACGCTAGAATATTGGAGAAGGTGCCAGTTCTTGGTGATGTTAGAAATATAACTTACGTAAAACGCAATAAAGCCAAGTTTTCAGTCGAAAAACTTTTATAATAGATCATAGCTATTTTTAGACCCATTTAGGTATCTAAATTATATTGTGATTGCCGAAGCATCCTCATAAAAAATGACATAATTTAGAATTTTTTCACTATACATAATTATATTTTTTTTTTGGAAAATAATATCTTTAGATTTTTTGGTTTTAACAGATGGAACACTCTTCATTACTGAGATATTCCAAATTAATTTTCGGAGAATTTAAATCCACCTTATATATCTTGCTAAAGGAAAATACAAATACCTAATATATTATTTACCATACCGTTATAATGACAGAGTACATAATGATAAAATAGTTACTTATTGTATTACTTTTTCAAATTTTATTGACAAAACTTATAACAAAATATTTTTGTTTGCGTAAGCTATAGTAGGTATACCTACCTATTTTTATATCAGCAAATATTTCCTATTATATCCATTAAAAATGCCATTAATTGATTTATTTACGTTTTTTCTGTTTTTGTTATAAGTAACAAAGCAACAATACGGAAAAGAAAACAATGTGCAGCAGAGTTAAGTTAAAAAAACTACCATATTATGGCTGGTTAAACCAAACCCAAATTTTCATAAGCATATATTTAAAAAAAAAACAACATTATTTTGCATTCTATGGCAAAACCCCAAATAATACAGTTTTCATGTCGCATGCACAGAGTGTAACAAACTGGATTTTTTTGGGGGGTTTCTTCTATTCTGCGAAGATATAGACAAATAGTAGGTAGGTGTAGGTACTGTGCTCGATTTTTGAGGGCAGTTGAAAGCAGTTTAATCTCAAAATCTCAATTCGTTTGGGAGATACGGGGCATTTTTCGTTTTTTAACATGTCAGACAGTCCCTCCTTGTAATACCGTTTTGATTTTTGCCAAAAATCTTCCTTCATAATACTCCAATCTATAATAATTATTGAGGTATGTCTTTGTCAACTAAATCCTGTAAAGTAGACTTTCATATTTTTTATTGCACTTGTGTTGACTTTTTCCGATATAACAATCTACCGATGTGGTCCATGATTCTTCGGTTTTTCCAGGAAGTCAGCAAAGACAAGCAATACCTTGCTTACATTCATCTAAAATAAGTTTTCCATTAATATGTACCTGCAAAAATTTTACAAGCGTTGTTCTATTATTAGTTGACAAAGTTAACGTCACTAGTGCAGAAAAGTAGAACTTTCCGCATCAAAATGGATGCGACAAAGTGTACTACTACCTACTACGGACTTATTACTTAAATACTTTATTAGATGATACAAGAAAAAAATACCCGCAAAAAGTAGTCATTGACGGTCAAGCATGTGATATCGAATGAAACTCTGCTGTCGAACTTGCATCGTCTTTAGATTATTTAAATTAGTTCTGAATCATGGTTTTCACAAGTAGGTATGAACGATCGTTTTTACAAACGCATGATTTCTTGTTTTGATAATAGATTTCAACATTGGGGTGTGCGACACCCCCACGCCCCTCCCCCATATCTTAACTATAAGTATTTCTTTACTGTACTAGCAACTAAACTAGAAGCACAAAAAGCTGTATCTATGTATGTGCCACGATGTATGATCCTCGTACATCGTGGTATGTGCATAATTTAGGACTAATCTGCTTATGTTGTGTAATTACAACATAATATACCTACTTCCACAACTATTCAGTTGAATTTCTTCATTTTTAACCACAGAATCATTAAAATTTTTCTTATTAATTTTGTGCTCGGGGGTAATTTTTGCCTTAACCGTGCATTATGCATTCATTGCTTTGTTCTTTCCTCTGCGTGTCTAGAATAACGTTGTTACCATAATATTTATTCTCTAGTCTACCTAAAACCAGAATTTAAGCTATATCATCATCATTAAGCAATATTAAAACAATATACAAATCAAATAACAAACATACCTCTTCATTTCTCCATGTTTTGCTCCCCGTTTTTATTGATAAAATTGACACACCATATCAAAATCTATGCAAGGCAAGTTATCAGGACAAGCTTTAACAAATCTTGTCTTCATTATAAACCGAAAAAATAAAGTATTCACAGCAAGATTCTTTTCAAACTGAGAATATAGTATTTATGCGGCCGAAAGTGAGGTTATAAACGCACAAACTCACAAAACAAACTCTGCAAAGTGCGGCGTTGCCGACGATTCTCTTTAAAGAATCGAGTAATATGTCATCTGTCATATTTTAAGTTCAGAATGGGATCAGTAAAATCCAAATATTTCATTGAAATGCTACGAAATTTGATTATTTCTCATCAGGGGCATACAAACTGAATCTAATAATTTGCCTGGGAGTACTTGGTTATATAAAAAAAGACGAAATAAGTACTAAGAAAATAGCAGGTACTTATTGAAATTAGGGATCGTGACGTCACATTCCCTACTTTTGCGACCGTTTTTTCCAATTTTTGAGCAAACTAATGGGAAATGGTGGGGTTCCGTGATTATCTAGACATGTTTTACAAATTCCAAGGCAAAAAATTATTTTTCATACGTAAGTATACTTGTCCATTGATGTAACTAATGTTAAAGCGGCAACAATATGCTTTTCCTTAATAGTTGACAACTGGTTTTTCCTAAGGTGCATCGGGAGGGTAATATGGAATATCGCCAAGCCTATATTCCATTTAACCCGACTTTAATATAGTTACTAAAAAAATAATATATTTTGTGATTTTTCAATAGATTATCTAATATATTTTTAGAAAATAAAATAAATGTGCAGTAGTTTTGGGAATATTTTTGATTTTTTTTAGATCCGACACCACTATTCCATATTACCCCCCCCCCGCTTTTGATTTACTTGAAAAAACGTGTCATTTTCTTAAGTTACCAATTTTACCTATTTTACGACATTACCTATTAATTTCTTTCGATCCCATTTAGGAATTCCAACCAAATTTGGTACACATTATACACTGGACGTGGAATAATTTTACCCCGTTCCGATCACCAGCGGCGTAGGTACAAATAGTTACTGTAAATAATTGTAGAAAAAAAGTAGTACGGCCCTGTGCAAAACCAAAAATTTTGCCTTTTTTGGATAGCCCATTTAATTTGGAACAGTGCCTCTTGGTATTTTTTTATTTCTGGTACAGTTTCTTCGTAATTTCGGATTTTTTAAACTAGTGTCAAGGTGATTATGCTGGCATTTAAAATAAAATTATTTGTATCTACGCCGCTGCTCATCTGAACAGGGCCAAACGAGCTAGAAAAAAATTAAAAATATTTGGAAAAGTTTCAACACTCTGTATATGGAGAACCAAGCGTTTTTGAGCTAATGTTTATTAAGCATATGTGCTTATTTTAGCGAATTCTACCTTGTGTTTTCGGCTCTGCCTTTAGATGTGACTCACCCTGTATAAGCAATAGACATGAGCGTAATATACTCAAAAATGAATAAATTATTTTGTTAATAAATATGTCTTTTCTAAAGAAATAAAAATGCTATTCCATATTCCCCGATCTTACTCTAATGAAGATGTTATAAGAGAAAATAACGAAGTTCTAAGTTGTAATAATAATAATGAAGTTTATAGCGATGATAATAATTTTAAAAATGAAGTTATTAGTGAAGTTAATGAAGTTCATAATTATGATATAGATAATAAAGAAGTTTTTATTACAAATAAATATTAGTGAAGTTAATGAAGTTCATAATTATGATATAGATAATGAAGAAGTTTTTATTACAAATAACTCCCCTAGTTATGTACAGGGTGGCCCAAATTGGTCGGTTTTTAGGGGGTTTCTCGTATGAGCTAGACAAAATGTAGCTTACATCTCTAGGGCTCAATTTTTGAGGTTGGTTGAATGCCGTGAGCTGCATCCCGATATCTCGATTACTTTAAGAGATATAAAGTGTTTCTCAAAATTTTGCAATTTCTTCAAAGTTCTGTAACTTTTTTATTTGTGAGAATTTCTTGTTCGTGTATAGCCTTTTCTATAGGGTTTTTTACGTGTTATCCATCGACGTAATCAGATTTTTTCTAATTTTTACCATTTTTGAGTTACGATACAAACTTAGGTTTTTTTAAATGGAACACCCTGTATAATTTTAGTTTTTTGAAATTTACACATTTTTCTGATGCCAACGATATATATCATCACTGGGCGTCCAGTCTAAAAACGTTCTCACGCGGCGTCCGGCCATATACGCCCTGTATTTCGAGAATTTATTTAAGAGTTCACGTGGCACATAATTTATTTGTAGGTTCACTGAGCGTCCAACGTAAAAAAATGAAAACCATTGCATATTATATCCGCTTCACAACGATTAAGGAAGTTATTTTAAACGCCATGTATTTTCAGAAACCATTGTAGGGTTCATGTGGCGCTCCCAATATTTTAATCCAATGTTTCATCTAAGCGCCAGAGAATTAAGTAGAGGCTATCGTAATAACCTTAGACGACTATTTTGGTTGAGATATGATTTAAATTTAAATGTAGATTATTGAGTGTAGTTATAAACAAAATATTTACTTTAAAAATTAGAATAAGGATGTAAGATTAGTAAGTGTGAAAGTTTTTACATACAAGAAGAAGTGGTAATGGGCAAGCACTCAAAAACAACAAAAAAGTAGTAACCGTATACAAGTGTTTTGTGCTATTTGGCAATCATCAGTTCGGTGTAACGTATAAGAGATATGCAGATATTATGTAGATTCCCACGTAGGTCGCTTTAGCAGCCTTCGTGGCGACGTTAGTACAAGCCACAAATCCAGGAGAAGTGCTGACTGAAACTGTAAATGTGCTGTTGGCTCCTGCCTGGACTTCCATTTGTTGCTTCCCAAATCATGTCTATCTTTTTGATTTGGTTCACGTTGACTAATAAGCTACCCAAGTAACATTTTAAGTTATAATTATTTATCTTAAGTCCAAATAGTTGTATTAGGGTTATAAAATTGTCGCTTAGGGTAGACAAAATAACTATAGGTCTTATAGTAGGTAGTTGCTAGGATGTTATTTACTCGGTGAAAGTAGTTGTTCTATAAAAGTCTTATAACAGGCATAACATGGTTACTTTAACGTCAACATTATATAGTCTTTCAAAGGTTATTATAAGGTTGTAAAGAGATCTCCGTCGTTGAGAATACAACAACTTTTACGACTTTAGAAATATAGATGTACGACGGTTGTAAAGAAAATAATTTGACCACATTAAAACTTGGTGGAGCTATAGTCGTATAAAGACGATTTAAATATATATTATAAGACATCAGTAAGTGGAAGTCATAGATGTTGTAGAATAGTCTTAAGCAAGATCTTAATACAACATAGAAATGAGAACATGACGGTAAGAAAGTAGTGCACATGCGCGTTAATATTAATTTCAACCTCAATATGACCCCAGTAAGTGGTAATTTTAATAAAATACCTTTATACGACTTTCGTAGGGTCATTAGTAAAATTGAGACTTAATTTATTGTATCATAATATGTATCATATTATGATGTGCCATATATCATACAGTAAATGTAATGCAGTAATAAATATCTACAGTATAAGCATATCAGCACCTGTTAAAAATTATTAAGAGTTTTACAAAAGACTGGGCAAATACAAATGCTCAGGAAGTTATAGACGAGCAGTTAAAAAAATTTGGAATTAAATCAGTTTTGTCATACAAATCTTTATATTTTTATATAACTACTACTAGCACTACTACGAACTTGACGAGGCACCTACCCCGGACAACTACTAATAAGTCATATAAGCACCGTCGGCCATGTTTGCCATCAGAAATTCAGTTAAATAGGACAACCATGTTTGTCTTACGAAAGTGGCAAAACTTCGAATTTAATTTGTGGGCACAAATCATAGAAATTTGAGTGGAAAACATGTATTTTCGAAATATCGAACGATCCTGTACAACTGAAGCACTTTAAATTTTAATTTAAAGCACGTTCATATTTTACATTTTTTCTTTCATTTCCTTTAATTTCCATTATTTTAAAGGCGCGTTGTAAATTTTCGAGCTATATTTATAATTTCCACAGTAAATAAAAATTCTCAATAGATTCCGTTGAGTACAATTGTCAAAAACCGAGATATTTTATTGCATAATATCACCAACGTATAATTTCGTTTTTGCCACTTACGGCCGAGACAGAATGAAATGTCTTCGTATTACAAGCAAACACTGCACAATATGACACTACGTTCCATATTTACGACCAATTGGTAATAGGAAGGTATTATAATAGAGATCTTCACAACTTTAGAGCTACTTCTTTATGACGTTAAGGTATCTTTGAATTTACACGACCTAATGGACTTATAAAAGTCATATCCAATTAAGTCAGATAAAAGTTGTATGAAAAGTCATGAAAACTCGTTTTCAACCGTCCATATTCAGTCATAAAGGAGTTGTAAAAAGGACGATACGTCTATAGACAAGTTGTATTATTGGTCGCAACAACGTCTTCACGTGTTTTATGCAACTTTAAATGTTACTTGGGTACCCTAGGCGGACGGTTGTGTGAGTAAACCGCATAAAAAAATCTGGTATCCGAGCAAACCGAAACCGAAAACTTGAATTTTAAAATTAAATTGCAAAAGAACCTATTAGTGGAGCGAAATCGAGCTAAAAAGTCGTCAAAAATTTTTTTCAAGGTAGAACTAGATCAGACCCTATAGGTGTTGTTAAGTACATCACTCTGTATACGAAATGGCGATTTACGAATTTTTTTTGTGGTCGAGACCATTTTTATTTCGGAAAAACTATCAAAATTGGCAATTTACAGAAATTGTGTTTTTTTACGTTTCCATCGTCATATCTTTAAGAGTAGTGGAGCTATATATTTTTTTTTAATTGAAGCTAACATAATATGAGCGCTTACAACGAATGCCATTGTTGTTGTCCAATATTGTTTATTAACCACTTTAAATAGCAACAAAATTGCAAGGTTATAAAAAGTGTAATGAAATTTTCACTAAGCCAGAAACTTTTTTGTTTGTGGAATTTTTTATCTACATGCTGCGAGAGAAATGTGCCCACAATATGAAAGAAGTTCTTGGTAAAAAAATTACCTATAGCGCCTAGAGTTTTTGAACTGTGCATTTTTAGTGGCGGGCGCTACTCACGTGGAACGCAAAATTAATCCCTTGCGTGAGAATATGCACGCGTGGCAGGCATGTCTCAACAACTAATGCGTAGTTTACATGCGCAAGTGAAACTACCAAAAGTATATATATCTGAGAGTAGTTCCTAATAGTTTGCCAATGTAAACCCTCTCAGGGAGAACTCTCTGCTATAAAAGAGTAGGTACGTCTCTGGGAGCATTTACATAAACTATTTGGAACTACTCTTAGATACACGGCTTGTGATAGTTTTACCTCTCCGTGTAGCATGTAGACAAACAAAAACGCTTAAACTTTGGCGGTGGTATGGATTCTTGAGAGGAAAATATATGTGAAGCAAGTTTAGGTTTACTGGAGTCCATCCATAAGATCCAGGATCTTCAAGTTGTGACTTCGCAACATTATTTGAATACCATATTTTTAACTGCTACGGGCACCTGCAACTGCCAATAATTAAACAATCCAAAAATAATTATTTTGAAACTAGCAATACTTCAAAAAATGTTGATAAAAGCACAATTCTGGCCACCAAATCTAATAAACCTTCTTACGAACTTCTCCCTACTGACTACTGACTGTGCTTTTTATCAACATTTTTTTAGGTATTACAAAAGTTTGAAATTATATTATATTGGATTGTTTCATTATTGGCAGTTGCAGGTGCACACAGCAGTTAAAAAGATGGTATTCAAGTAACGTTGCGAAGTTGCAACTTGAAGATCCTGGATCTTATGGATATAGACTTCAGTAAACGACAATTGAATTCGAACATTTTTATCTCAAGAATCCATACCAAACATTGTACGCCAAAGCTTAAACCTTTTTGTTCCGAAAAAGTGCAACTGCATATCAAGGAAAGACTGAAATGCTGTGATCAATGTAAATGTGGCAAGTGCAATAATAGTGATAGTAATGTAGAAAATACCGAAGACGAGTCTGTTGATAACGTGAAAGAGATTTTTTTAATATTTATTTTATACCTATATTTAGGTGCTATGATATACTATAGGTGAAGCATGCACAAAGATTTAATTATTATAAAAAATCAATATAAAAAAATGTTTATTTTGCAGTTCATTAAATAAATGGTGACTTTAATAACATACATAAAATAAGCAGGTGGTTGTTTGTTCACCTGGCTACTATAATTACTGCTCAAAAATTGCCAAAAATCAACCATTTGGTTATTTTATTTCTTATTTTATTGGTCTGCTTGAACCCACATTATTTGGTCCAAAATTATTAATTTATTTTACCAGCGATCTGTTATAGAATAGTCTACACGGAGAGGTAAAACTATCACAAGTCGTATATCTGAGAGTACTTCCAAATAGTTTATGTAAACGCTCGCAGAGACGTACCTACTCTTTTAGAGTTCGTTTACAATTCTCCCTGAGAGGGTTTACATTGGCAAACTATTAGTAAGTACTCTAAGATATTTTTATACTTGTAATAGTTTCACTTGCGCATGTAAACTACGCATTAGTTGTTAGTTGTTGACACACGCCTGCCACGCGTGGATATTCTCACGCAAGGGATTAATTTTGCGTTCCACGTGAGTAGCGCCCGCCACAAAAAAAATGACAGTTCAAAAACTATAGGCGCTATAGGTAATTTTTTTTTACCAAAAACTTGTTTCATGTTTTGGGCACATTTCCCTAGCAGCATGTAGCTATATAAAAACTTCCACAAATTAACAAGTTTCTCGCTTAGTGAAAATTTCATTACAAATAACCTTGCAATTTTGCTGCTATTTAAAGTGGTTAATAAACAATATTGGACAACAACAATATGGCATTCTTTGTAAGCGCTCATATGTTAAAAAAATCAATTTTAAAAAAAATCGAGTCGATAGCTCCACTATTCTCAAAGATATGACGATGGAAACGTAAAAAACACAATTTCCGTAAATTGCCAATTTTGACAGTTTTTTCGAAATAAAAAAGGTCTCTTAGTTCTACCCTCAAAAAAAAATTTCGAGAACGGAGCGACTTTTTAGCCCGATTTCGCTCCACTATATCAGAAATATCAACACCCGTTATTTATTCTTGCTAGTTTTAAAACCTACACGACCGAGGTTTGCTACAATCTGACATGGTTTCGTGGCAAAGTCGCTTCTATAAAAAATCTCTGCATATACAAAAAATTGGGTATGTTTTACATAGATACTCGTATAATGTGATTAAATGGATCCATTAATAGACAGAGAGTTCCATATTCAAAAACTAGTTTTTTAATATCCAGAAAAAGCGCTGCTCGATCGTTTTTGAGTTGGGATACCGCAAAAGTCTGAGCAAGTCAAATATTTGCGTTGCTCTACAGGGTGCTACTGGACTAGGTCTAAAAATTGAACCACGTATTGTTTGGTGCATTTTAGGACTTTCAACAACAAAAGCAATTGCCATATTATATTCTACATATTTAGTCAGAGGCGTAGCTAGGTGGGGGCGGGGGAGCGATGCCCTTTCCCCCCCCGCCCTCTTAGCCTGAGCGCCCCCCGGCCCACTGCCTGCTGCCCCGCTCCCGGCAGTCCCCACGAGAATGCTTTTTATAACACAAATATGAAATAATCCTAGCCCCCATAAAGATTCGTACTGAAACGTAGAAGAGCCACGTAGTATTTTTTTTAAATCCAGGTTTTTTTTCTTAAAATGTTTACTTTATTCTCAAAATGTTGGTTGATTTTTCTCAAAGTTTTGACTTTTTTCTCCGAATTTTAAAAGTCAGACTTTTTCTCTGAATTTTAAAATTCAGTCTTTTTTCTCAAAAAATCTCGACATTCTGAGACTAAAGTCAAAATGTTGAGAAATAAAATTTCAGAGAATAAGTCTGAATTTTAAAATTCCGAGAAAAAAGTAAAAAATCTTAAAATTTTAAGAAAAATCTAAATATTTTGAGAATAAAGTACACATTTTGAGAAAAAATCTGAATTTAAAAAAATCTACGTGTATTCGACAAACGTGGGGCGCGTGCTATAGATAATAGTAAGGAGTGTAGAGAAATATCTGACTAGCTGACATTGGAAAACATTAGGTATTTGCAATGCAATATATACCTACAATAAACTGTTAGTGACTTACGTGCGTGCATCAAATTATTATTATTATTATCTATTGCATGCGCCCCACGTTTTTTAAATGCGTTTATTAAAAACGTTATACCTATTAAAAAAAATATTATTTTTTGTTTTTTTTTTTATACAAGGTGAGTTTTTTTGATGCCCACTATGGGGATCTCGGAAACTAGGAGAGCCAGAACAAAGGTTAAATGCCCCTTTTGGATTTTTAAAAAAGTTTATGGCTCACTAGATATCTTGGAAAAAATGATTTTTTGCTATTTAATCAGATTTCTGTAGCTCCGTTATTTCTGATTATAAAGAAAAACTGTAGAGACAAAAATTGTAGATAATTTTGGGCTTAATAATATTTTATGTTGTATGTGATTTTTGAGATATGACATAAACTTGTGTTTTTTTTAAATGTAAATCATAGTTGGCTGTGGCCTTATAAAATCGGCCATTTTTTGAGATTTCCAAAGATATAATACTGGGCATAGTTATTATAAAAAATAAAAGAGCTATGGCTAATTTTCTATTTTTTTTTAAATTTTCACATAGTCAGCCATGGAATATTTTCATAATTACGTTCTATTTCATAATTAGACATACTTCAAACTTTCTAATATTTTGTTTTCAGCTGGTAACAAAAAGTAACAAAATAAAACAAAAAATTCAAGTTCAAATTATTATTATTTTAAAGGTTTAAAATAAAAAAGGTGTTCAAACAATCCACCATTATAATTTTTGCAAATATTGCATCTTTTTAAAACTGAATTTGTCGCCTTTCTTAGAGAGCGCCTGTCAATACTGGCTATTGCTTCTAAAACAGCTGCTCTTAATTCAACAATTGCCTCATACTTTATTTTGTACTGTTCCCCACAGAAAGAATTCCAAAACAGACAGATCGGGGGATCGGGGCTGCCAGGAAATAGGTCTATTTCTCCCTCTCCAACTATTTGGATAGAGCTGATCTGGGTAATTTCTTACGGACAAATAATTGTGTGGTGGAGCTCCATCATGATATTTTTTGTTTTATTTTGTTACATTTTGATACCAGCTTAAAACAAAATATTTGAAAGTTTGAAGTATGTCTTATTATAAAATAGAACGTTAATTATGAAAATATTCCATGGCTGACTATGTAAAAATTTAAAAAAAAATCAGAAAATTAGCCATAGTTATTTTAACTATGCCGAGTATTATATTTTTGGAAAGCTCAAAAAATGGCCGATTTGATAAGGTCACAGCCAATTATGATTTACATTAAAAAAAACACAAATTTATGTCATATCTCAAAAAGCACAAACAACATAAAAAATTGGATTATATTATCTTATTAAGCCCAAAATTATCTACAATTTTTGTCTATGTAGTTTTTCTGTACAATCAGAAATAACGGAGCTACAAAGACCTGATGAAATATCAAAAAATCACTCTTTTCAAAATAACTAGTGAGCCACGAACTTTTTAAAAATCCAAAAGGGGCATTAGATTGAACATTCAAAACTGCAATTCTTTCCCCATTTAACCTTTGTTCTAGCTCTGCTAGTTTCAGAGATCCCCATAGTGGGCATCGAAAAAACTCATCCTGTATACAGTGTTTCCACAGATTGAGTTCAAAATATAAGGTGTAAATAACAAAAAAAATTCTAGTTGAAATTTGAGCATCTGGGATCAGCCCTGCTTGGTTTGAAACAAATTTGTGACTTAGTTTTACTTACGAAAAATCACGTATGCCTTGGATGAAAAAACTTATTTTCCACATCATTAAAATACCTTTTTGTAGGTTTTACGACAAAATGTTATTAAGAAAACTTGCCCAGAATGAAAAACTGAGTAGGTTTTCGAAATTTCGAAAGTCTAGGCATACTTTGTTTTTTTTTGGCATTTTCCCACTTTTTTAGAAAAGTGCACTTTGTGTAGCTTTCACATCAAAATGTTACTGAGAAAACTTGTTCACAATGAAAAACTGGATAGGTGTGAAAAAATTCAAAAGCCTAGGCCTACTTTGATTTTTGTGCGTTTTAATTTTTTTAGCAGAAAAAATCAAAGTCGACCCTGGCTTTTGAATTTTTTCACACCTATTCAGTTTCTTGATAACATTTTGATGTGAAAGCTCCACAAAGCGCACTTTTCTAAAAAAATGGGAAAAATGAACAAGTTTCCTTAATAACATTGTCGTAAAACCTACAAAAAGGGCATTTTACTGATGCGGAAAATTCGTTTTTTCATCATTTTCAAGGCATACGGGATTTTTGGAAAAGTAAAATTATCTCACAAATTAGTTTCAAATTAAGCAGGGCAGGGGTGATCCCCAGAAGCTCAAAAAATCTCAGGTTTTAATTTTTTCTCTGCATTAATGTTGCCGTAAACTATGTTGAGAGATTTTAAATTTTGTGCAAAATCCAAGTGGAACTCTAAAACTTTACTACAGATAAAAAAGTTGTGATAGAAAGAACAAAAGGGTTAAGGTTAGGCAAATTGGATTTTTTTCTGAAACAACCTTCCTAAAATACTCCAAGCAATACACGGTTCAATTTTTTAAACATATTTACGGAACACCCTGTAAAACTAGCAGTTATCAAGTTATTGCTTGTTATTTATGCTTGAAACATTTATCATGGTTCTTCACTGCAAACATAAATTTGTACAGGGTGTCCCAAAAATATATCGACAAACTTTAAGGGATGGAAATAGGGGACATGAAAACAAACCTTTTTTGTTTAATTAACACGAAAATGAGCCGTTTCGACGGAAAAAAAGAAAAATTGTTTTGGTGGATTTTGTTCATTTCAATCATAAATAATTAATTTAATTTACAAAAAAATGTTCATGAGGACTTTGTTTCATTGATAAATAAAAATAAATGATGGTGCAGCTTTTCATACGTTACAATTTGCTGTACCATAAGCAACGTGGATATCGGTAAGTTCTTCAAATGAGAAATAATCATCCATTTTCAATACAAATTTTGAATTAAAAATCAATAAAATCAATGTTCTGATGCCAACTAGGTAAATAAGTCATAATACTACGGTCTTAAAATTGGCAGCTTTGGAATGTTTATTGCGATAATTTTTTTCTCTGAGCAAAAAGCGTAGTTGAAACAAAAAATGTTGAACGAAATACACTGGTGTCCAACTAAATCGATAATTAATTTAGTTATATGAGTGTGATCTAAAACATTTTATTGTTCTATAGCCCTAACGGTTCATAGGTTTTGTTACGTTTTCGTTTAATAAAATAGACTGGTTTCCTCGATTGGAAGAAGGAAACGTATGCGTATTTATTTTTGATAAACGCTGTTTCATCATTCCATTTAAAAACAAAAAAAGTACGTTGTAAGAATATTTATGGTCATCATAACGCGCCGTGCTGCAACGGGACTGTTGTACAAGAGAGGAAGTCGTCCAGTTCGAGCAGGGTGAGGTGTACCTATCTCAAGAAGAGCTTCCATTCCAGCCAAGAAAACCAACCAGCTATATTACGTAAGCGGTACCTTTTTAATGTCACTGTTCCTGCAATTTTATTGTTTATTCCTCACCGCTTTGTCTGATTCATTTCTCATATACTACACCCCTTTGGGCTTGCAGTTTATCAAGAAAATCACAATAAAAGCTATCGTTAGGTAACCGGGTTATTAAACAAAAAAAATGCTTTCATGTCCTCTACCACCCCTTACAAATTGTCGGTATATTTTTTGGCACATCCTGTAGATCAATGTTGCCTCATTAAAATGTAATACATTTTTTATACAGCATGCCAATAAGCATTCATGAAGTAAAGGAGACAAACAAATTTTGAAAATTTAAACAGTGTGGATGAAATATTTCGCCAAAATATACCTTAGAAATGAATGTTTTTATAATAACGCCAATAACCACATTACAGTGGTTGGTTGGTTAATTATATCTAAAAAACAAGAAAATTAATAAAAAATATATTCCATTATTGCTTGACAACATTGCCCTAAGTAACACAAATGAATTGAATTTTTTAATTTGTTTTTTGCCACCAAACTGGTTAAAAGACACCCTTTTCTTAACAGTAATTGAACGAAACTTTGAACGTGTAACTCAAAAAATAACTTCAACAAATTTGTTTTCTGAGCTTTCGGAGAATAAATCTTCCTTCTTTCTCAAAGGTCATGTTACGTCAAAGTGAAATTACAGATTAATAAATTTCGGGTTAAAGTGTCATGACAACAGAAACAACAGCCTTCCCAAATGTCTGATATTGTACCCTGTGTTCTATCTTATTATCTATACTAACTTCTCTTTGAATAAGTGGCAATTATATTTTACCGAATTCCACTCAACATTCAGCAACACAATTGTCCGAAGTTGCATGAATTTGCTATCAAACTACAAATCACGTGGCCACATCGCAGTCACATTGGAAATTGAGAAATGGAATGTGAAAAAAAAAAAAATACGGTGCCGAATGAAGTCCTGCTGTTGTTCTACGTAATATAATACGCTCGTTAGGCCGCTACTACGATTCTTTTATACAGCGCCAGAAGGACCTAAGCCGTGATTTTTATATTCACCGTGTATATAGGAGAATTGTAAAGCGCCGCATAGCGGTCAAGTCCTGAACTGTGGTTTAAACATTTTTCAATTTCGGCGTCATTCAGCGTGCTCCCAAATTTATGTCCAAACGATATAAAACCTTGAAGAGAAGTAGATTAGTAGATTTTCAGGTGTTGGTCACCCGGCGCCCGTATATCGGACGCTGGGTGACGTCGGACGCCGAGTGAACCTAAGATTTTTCATTGCGGACGCTCGGTGATGCCGTAAAGAAATATATATATGTCATAAGTTTATTTCAGCCATTTTTAAGTACAGGGCGTTCAAACTTCTTTTTTTCATGTTTTCACATCTTGTATCTCGGAAACGAAACGTTTGTGGATAAATAATCGGGCTATTTTTATTTATTTTATTTTTTATTTTAATTATTGGTCTGTTGTCGATATTCTAATGGTAGGTTTTCTAATTCAGCACCAAGGACATTTCTTAACATACATAATATATCTAAGTACCTATCCGCATTACAAGAAGTGTTAAAGAAGTATGGAACTATTATTCCGTAATGAGAAATAGCGTACCACACATTTACTTTAGTAAAGTACTGACGCCCCCGTGGTATCCGATGCGGATTATAATCACTCCAATGTGGATGTTGCGAAGCCACAAAACCATTGGTTGAAAAAGTTTATGAAATTGCCTTTCCATACGGATATCCCACAAACAAAAATCCAAACATTTTGCTTCATCACCGACTTCCAAAAAAGTTGAAAAACTCGCTTGTATTCATTTTTCTGAATTTCTGATTTGCGACTTTTTAACAAATTGGAGATTTCAGCTCTTCTTCTTAATGATAATTTGAGGTGTTCCTCTACTTAATGCATCATCTTCATTATATCTTATTTTCACTCGGGGTATTCGCAATACAAAAACCTTAAACTTTTGTATAAAACCTACACAGCTTAAATAAAAGCTTGTTTTTAAAAAGTTTTTTAATTTTTATTTTTTGCATCTCCGTTGTAGATTACATTTTTAATTTGTTTACCATTTTTACAAGAACTCGTTTTTGATACAGTAGAAGTTTTGGATGAAGAAATATAAAAGAACATTTTTAAATATTTATACATATATTAGATTCTGTAAGTATCCTTACTTTTCTGTAGGGCTTATTATTTAACTGGTGTTATATTTGATTGGTTGATTACCACGCTGGAACCCACCCCACGATTTTCTTGAAATTCTGGCTCTCCCCTATTTTCGAGGTCCCTGGACACGAATCTTAGTTTTTGCCGGTCGGCCATAGTTTCCGAGAAAATGAACTTTCAAATTTCCTTTTGAATGGGAATGAATTTTTACTGTATGCGGTTCAAACTAACCACTCCGCACTCCGCTGTTTCGCACCTTTGCAACATCGAAACTTCGCGAAAAAAGATTATTTATGCGGTGTTTACGTAGTTACGCTATTTTCGCCCGACAGGATGTTGCAAAAGGTGCAAAATAGTGTGGTGATCAGTTTCAATCTCGTACAGTAAAAATTCATATCAATTATTAATTATTATAGTTAATTGTAAAGGTGACCTTGAAAAGAAAACTTGAAAATTATATTTCTTGGAAACTACGTCCGACCGCCAAAATAGGGGAGTATCCAAAATTTCAAGAATATCGGGAGTGGATTACAGCGTGGTAAATAATTGTCTTATTATTATTTTAAAGTCCAAAAATAACGAAAATTTAATTGGAAATCCTCGCTTTTTGAGTATTTATTGTTGCTGTGGTTCATCTTATTCAACCGAGCCACACAATTTTGGTTATTCTGTGACTAAGCATAATAAAAAAATTTTAGAGAATATTACCCAAAAATTAAAATTAAAAAACTGTAATCCAAAACCTAATCATTGTCGCCCACATCATAGAAGAACCTAATACGACACGTTCTTCTATACTTACCTACATTTAAATAACAGACTTCAATACTTAATTCCCTATAGGTACCTAGACTCATTATAAGAAAGCAAAAATGCCAAACTTGTAGTTAAGTTTTGTGATTTTTTCATTAAATACACCCCCGGACAAAATGGCATAGTTTACAATTAGTATTTTCATATTAATTTCTAAATTATTGATTAACGCTCTAAAAATTCTCTCGGTCTCGGAATTCCAAAGATTTTCTGCACGATCCTACAACGTTGCCTCGGGTAAAAGCCGCCGCCTCGAGCGCCGGTAGCTGCTTAGACCCACAGACGACGGAAGATTTCTACGCACAACCGGCCGCCAGCACCCACGGTGTTTCATTCTGCGAGAGATAGAGGGCTACGCGTATTCTACGGGATTCTCAGAGATTTTGGAAGGCCTATTTTTCTCTTAGGACCTGCAAGTCTTAACGTAAGAAGGTAAAACTACCTCTGCTTGGGTCAAGGCTTGAACCAATGGTTGCCAGTATCTTTACTGCTAAAGCAGTCAACCTGGCAATATCGCTCAACGCTGCAAGTCCAGCGCCGCCTACTACAAACGTTATAACTAAACTCCCGTGTTGTGCCTTAGTGCCGGCTCGCGCCTGCGCGTTTCCAACAAGTTTCTTAGGTCAAAGAATTAAATCTTCGTGTTATTTTGCGAATAGAAAAATAGTAATGCGGAAGTAGTGATGCCATTGGAGGTCTTTATATTAGGTTACAGACCTTCCCACTCTGGCTCAAATTTGGGCGATCTAAAGACGTACTTTAACATACGTACTGTTTACGTACAGACATTTACATACTGTTTACATACATTTTATATCTCTGTACGTACTGGCATAAGGTAACATTTTTCGGTTTCTTATGGTATGTGTTAATAAATAATCTGGAAAATAAAAAAAATTGGCTGTAAAACTCCCCAAAATATCGCAAAGCATTGAATATCTTAGTTAGAATCGGCCTGAGTGTGCCTCGGTTAAGCGGTAGTTTTGATTGTTTCGCAGTATAGTATCTATTCATACCTATCATTCCGACGTTTTAGAAATACATGTAATTTCATGTAGGAATAATAATTTCACTATGCCAATATTGTCTTGTCTCCGAGCTTGTCTCCAATACAATATCGTATTAATACGAGAAATCTCCGTCAATAAATTTGAAGAAACCTTTGCTGTTTCCACAATAATTTCTGGGGTGTATTTACAAATTATGCATAACCATCATAAACAGTGTCCTTTGCAAAAACTGCTAGACCAAATTAAGCTAATATAATTAGTAGTCACTAGGTGCCATCGCAGCATAGCTGGGTATACCTAATAACCTAAAATACATTTCATTCCTGACTGTTTTAAGTGCCCAATTTTATTATTCCAGAAGTACAACTTCAAAATTGGGCGTTGTTTATGATAAATATTTTGTTCGAATTTGGAATTTGGTTTTATTAAGAATAAGTTAGGTTAGGTTCAACGTTCAACTTTCAACTACACATAAAACAACAGAATAAGGTATCTTCTTCTTCTGCTTCTACCTTTCATTGGGCTGAGTTGCAAGACCGTTCAATCAGGTGCTAAAGGGTAGGCAACCCACAATAACAATCGTGGACAATTTTCTAGGGTCGTGACGTCACGCCCCTAAAACTTTGATTGCTACATGCAAGTTGATTTAAGCGAGTAGACAGGTAGTTAAATCGTGATTTACATCTATTTTTAGAATTTTTCCAGTGGCGTAGTCAGAATTTTTATAAAAATATGCCTATACTAAAATATTTCTTTTAATGGACACTAAATTTATGTTGCATATCCCTAGAATCTCCGAAGGCTGCTAGAATGACAGGTGACGACAGAGCCGTAGATACTAAGAAAATTTGATGTCTCGTTAGGATATTGGCATTATTTTTGTTTTAATATCAGTGTCCTTTACATTTTCTGCGATGTGCATATTAAATATATGTGGTTATCATAACAAAGAATCCTCTTTCATTTTGATTTAAATGTGGCGCAGAAAATCAAGTTTAAAATTTAAACTTGATTTAAAATTTAAACTTGATTTTCAAATATATAATATTTGACATAATCTTTGAATATACAAAGTAGCTTAATGTGCCCCTGGTCTAAAGGCCGCCAACTTTGATTAACTAAATTTAAAAAAAGCTATTTCCGGTGTCTAGTTAAAGAGAGATTTTAGTGTCGCAGTAGGCCTTGGTTTTTTAAAATAGAATGTGAGGTTTTGCCGTAAAGTAAAATTTTTAATTCACTATGGTTAAAAAGAACTAAAGTCTATCCAAGTTACAGAGGCAGTGGATCAAAACATTGGCCACCACGCGACCTATTCTCTTATTGGTCTGGCCGTTATAAAATGTCAAGTGTTTACGCGGCGAGCAGAATGCAGGGCCGGCTCTTCCCTCAGTCGATCTTCCTGCATATTTTAGATCGGATCGCGAGCAGTATATTCTGTAAATTTATTTTGCTACTTAATTTAAGGAAATTTATAAAGATCCACGAAAGGTAGAAACACAAATTTTAGAATTTCTAAAAGAATTAGTTCAGAATTACAAGCCACTTGGAATCTCATATTAGTCCGACCCTGGTAATCGATTGCAAGGCGGTCATGTGACTTTGTTTATATCTACTGCCGCTGTAACGACTTTAGATCAAAATCGGATGATAAATGTAAATTTTTGCCAGTGTTCCGGTTTGAAGTTGGTCACACTGTATTTAGGCGGTAATATTTATTTCTCAAAAGTTAAGATAATAGAGGAATTAGACCTGTCAATTTGTTATTTTGATCAATTTAGGAGCTTGAAACTTGATTCGTAGGAAAAAGCATTCTATTAATACATGGAGTATGGCGCGTAGGCGTTTATAAGCCTGCCGCGGTTTCAGCGCGGCGACAACTTGGCATCCCTCAAGTTGGTGGCGCTCCGAGGTCGGTACAGGGTGGCCCATTCAAGCGGAAATAGTGTGTTACGAGGAGACAGGATAACATAAAATCATCATTCAAAAAATGATGTAGCAAAAGGTAAGGGGAATTCGATGGTGTACTCGAATTTTGTATACGGGGGTCGGTTAAAAAATTATCGGAATTTTTTTGCAAAATATAAAAAAAATTATGTTTTACTTACCCTAGAGAACCTACAAGTAGTATTCCTGAATATTTAGTTTTTTTAAATAACTTCTGGTTATAGCGGAAAGGAAAGTGATTTTCCCTCTTTTACAACTTACACGTTCCATTTGGCCTACTCCGATAGAACATCAGACACTGACCATGAGACCATATATCTAGTTTAATGGAGCTTCTCTGATAAATATCTCGGAAACGGTTGGAGATAAATGGGTCAAATTATATATCTTTGGAATCAGAAGTAAAAAAGGAATCCTATAATGGTGTAAGTTGTAAAAATGACAAAAACCACTTTCGTTTTTCGTTATTTAAAAAAACTGAATATCCAGGAATATTAGTTGAAGGTTCTCTAATGGTTGTGTAGGTATTTTTTTTTATTTTGCAAAAAATGTTTTTTCGCGATAACTTTTTTACCGACCACCGCATACAAAATCCGAGTACACTATCCAATTCCACTTAATTTTTACTACATCATTTGACTGGCGATTTTATGTTAACTTATCTACTTGTAACGCACTTTTTCCGCTTGGATGAGCCACCCTGTACTGGCGTGAAAAGCAGCAGAAGTCTTCGTCCACCTTTGATGCAGTTTCTCCAAGTTACCACGGTTAGCAGGACCTAGTCGCCAATAGGGGTAAGTGGGTAGACATTTCCGATAACTGTGCGCTATAATTAATCGTTTCTCCAAGCCCTATTTCTCGTTCTCTCATGCAGTTACTCGTTTCACTGCTCAACACGTTACACGCTGCTTGGTTAATTTTAGAAATAACTATATAAAACTATCTATATATAGTTGGAGTTGCGAGAATAAGAGGAACCTAGGCCAAGGGCGTCGATATGTTTTTCTTTTGGGCGGGGGGTAACAAATAAATTTAAATTTCTTAAATAGGATAGAAGTAAAGAGTAGATCTACGAATAAAGGCACATCAAAATCAAAACAATTAAAAAGCTCAAAAATATTCAATTACGAAATAGGTACGTAGGTAGGTACTAGGTAATAAGTATGTGTTTTATTTCTTACCTTTGCATTTGTACTTTGTAGTCGGTAATAACAGTTAAATTCAAGTTCTATGTTCTATAACATCTAACTAGTTTACTCTTTCTTTACAATTACACAAACTAAACACTAGGTAACACCTGTGACCTATGTTAAGGCAAATATGAATAATATGTCTAATAATACGATGAACGACGATTCATAACCTATAATAATAATCCTCCCGAGCACAGCGATGTTTTTACAAGGCGTAGTAGCAGAAACGTTCTTCGATAGAATTCGCTATCACTCGCAAATATGCAGCGTTGCCGCCACCGCTCTCCGCAACAACTACCTGGAGACTGCGCATGTTGTTGGTGTGCATCTTGGGGGGGGGGGGGGGGTAATTACCCCCATTACCCCCCCCTTATCGACGCCCTTGACTTAGGCCGTGGTAAAAATCATGTTTATGTCGCTAACAGCGAGCTCAGACGCGGTCCGAATTACGTTTACAGGGCTTACAAATTTTGACTTGAACCAATATGGCGTTCTCGATGACGTCACAACATGGCAGTTATAGTGACGATGGTCTCCGGTGTGAGCAGCGGTGTAAACAGAATAAAGTATAACCTCAATTTTATTAGACTAAAAATTAGCTAAAGCTGGATTTATAGATTGACGTAACGTAACCGTAAGACGTTGAAACATACAAAAATAGACCGGGCAATTTATAGATTTACGTAACGTATGCCGTAACGTAACATTTTCGTAAGAAGTTCGTCAACTTTTAATTTCTTACGTTACGTTCTTACGTTCAACCAATGAAAACATTTAATTTTATCGATAATACAGAATACTGCCTTACCGAACCCATTCGGACCTAACTTCCATATTTTGTGAATAGGATGACAAATGATGAATAGGATGAAAAATAATGAATAGAATGACAAATGATGAAAAACAAAATATAATTATTTTATTGTTATTTTTATAATATTTTATAATAGTCATGGTTTTTTGTTGCTTAAAAATGACTACAGAAGGCTTACTAATAGAAATGGTGCAGTCGTTTCCTCATCGGTACGACATGAAAAACAAACATTTTAAGAATAATTGAAACGTTTGATATTCGTTTTGTCTTGTCCCGTCAAAAATGGTACAAAAAGTGCAGAATTTTGCTTGAGGAAACGAACGCAATAAGTACATACTCTATTAAGCTTGTTCCCAAGCCAGTTGGAAAAAGCACCTACAGATAAGTAATATTAACGTTAAGAATACACATGGGGCGTGGGGAGAATAAAGAGGAGTCTTGCGTAAACTTCAACCACATTTTTATTGAAGTGCCAATGATGGTTACAGAATCTCGAATGCCCCGAGTGGAAGGCCAACATGCATTTTACGTATAAATAATAAATGATGTTTAGTGGCATATCAGGTAAAGGATATCAATTGAAAAAAATGCACTCCAGCCGGGACTTGAACCCGGGACTCCTACTGTGGCCGTAGGCACTTTAACCAACTAAGCTACCGGAGATATGGGTTCCATCGGCTAGGTGTTATTTATTCCAATTGATACATAGTTAGTAGCGGTGAGATGTAGAAGACTTCGGCGTCTTCTACAGCTACTAGAAGGGGTTAGAGGGTGTAGGGAAACCATTCATTATTGTTGGTTATGTAAACTTCCTATTTGTTCTTCCACCCACAATATTCGACATATAGCGACTTAATGCAAGTATCGAACGTGGAAATTCTAACCTATAATGTCAAAGCCAGAATATGAAACACAGAAAGATTTTTAGTACCTGTAATAATTATAAATAATAAATGATGTTTAGTGGCTCTCACCGCTACTAACTATGTATCAATTGGAATAAATAACACCTAGCCGATGGAACCCATATCTCCGGTAGCTTAGTTGGTTAAAGTGCCTACGGCCACAGTAGGAGTCCCGGGTTCAAGTCCCGGCTGGAGTGCATTTTTTTCAATTGATATCCTTTACCTGATATGCCACTAAACATCATTTATTATTTATAATTATTACAGGTACTAAAAATCTTTCTGTGTTTCATATTCTGGCTTTGACATTGTAGGTTAGAATTTCCACGTTCGATACTTGCATTAAGTCGCTATATGTCGAATATTGTGGGTGGAAGAACAAATAGGAAGTTTACATAACCAACAATAATGAATGGTTTCCCTACACCCTCTAACCCCTTCTAGTAGCTGTAGAAGACGCCGAAGTCTTCTACATCTCACCGCTACTAACTATGTATCAATTGGAATAAATAACACCTAGCCGATGGAACCCATATCTCCGGTAGCTTAGTTGGTTAAAGTGCCTACGGCCACAGTAGGAGTCCCGGGTTCAAGTCCCGGCTGGAGTGCATTTTTTTCAATTGATATCCTTTACCTGATATGCCACTAAACATCATTTATTATTTATAATTTTACGTATTTGCACCGACATGGGTCCTCTACTCCTTCGAGCGCCTCGCAAGTCGCAACTGGTGGCGCAGTTTGAAGACGCCGCGCCGCCGACGTGACTCAATGGAATTTTTTAGGTTTTTTTTATTGCAACAATATGTTTTGAGAAGCATTCCATATGGAATTAAATGTAGTTTATTAGTATATAGGTGAGCCTAAGGCGCCAAATTCAAATTTCAAGGTGTCAACTTGGTAAATTTGGTAAAAAAACACTTTAAAATGATTGTTTACATATATAGCTCATGGTTTTACAACACGGATAATAATCCACGAGAGTAAAAGTCACATTTTCAAGGGGTTTTGGTGCATTTAGATATCTACCGGTAAAATTTTCGTAAATGCCAATTATTTCTTATTTGCCTGTCTAGATACAACTAAATTCGAATAAATAAAACCATAAAACTTACTGATTTCAAGGTGGTTACGTTTAATCACGTAAAATTGTTAGGTATAACACTCTCCAACAGTCCAAACCAAAATCCTGGAAAACTGTGTACACTGAGGGAAATTCCTATTAGCCACTAATAGAAATCTATTAGCCGCAGAAAGATATCTGCATTAAATAGGCCCCAGCTAGGTCATCTTCCTGCCACAAATAGAGTCACTTTACTAAGATGAACCTATTTGTCACTAAAAGGTGATAATCTTGCCCTGGCTAATATGTGCACCTATTTGAAGCTAAAAATATTTCTTATTGGGGCAAATAAATGTTCTACCTACCACTAAAAGATAGCTGTGCTACGGTTAATAGATGGACCTATTAACTTTCTTATGGCAAATAAGTGCACCTATTTGTAGCTAAAAATATTTCTTATTAGGGCAAATAAATGTTCTACCTACCACTAAAAGATAGCTGTGCTACGGTTAATAGGTGGATCTACTAACTTTCTTATGGCAAATAAGTGCACCTATTTGTAGCTAAAGGTATTTTTATTTGTTAGGATGACACGGTATTTTCCGCAGCATTTACCTTTAATCTGCGGTTTATACACATGTAATAATAAACTCCACACAAGATTTTGCCTGTGTTTGATTTTGTCAAACATAATTCCTGGCATCTTGCACACCCACACCACCCGAAGTCTCTTTACAAGAAATAGAACATCTACTTACCTCAAATATGCAATTCGGCTATGGCTAATAATTGTGTTATTTGTGGCAAATAGATTTTTTATTTACCACAAATAGATTTTTTATTTGTGGTAGATACATTATTTTCTAACTTGTCTCAAATATACAGGGCGGTTTTTTCTCGCCTATTTTGGATCCCACAAAAAAACATGAGAAACAAAAACGTGGCAATTTTAGATAGCTATAGGGGACGCTGAAAAGAAAATAGGCATCCATGGCCAACTTGTCGCACAATATACGAAATATACAAAACAAAACGCACAAATTGGGTAAAACTATATAGTATAGTGTATATTTTTCTTCTTAAGTGGTACGTCTGTTCCCAATTTTCGAGTATCTTAATATATGGTTCCTTAGCAACTTTCAAAAACTCCAGTTTTGTGTTATCATAATTCTTTGGGCTGGTGTTTTTTGGTGTGTTTTGTTCTTTGCAAGAATTCCCTTGACGTAGAGCTGTTCTAACATTGACATACCTTGACCATAATTTTCCTTTGGGACCTACTCCCTTCTTATTTTTGCCACCAGGAACATATGGAATATAATATGTTTCGGGTTTCTCATTAGGAAAGAGAACTTCTATTTATTCTGTAACTTGCAAAAAAACACTGGCTCTGATTCTAAAAAATAAAAAAAAATACATGCAGGGTAAGTTATTAACAATGGTAGACAACTGACGTCAAAATAGATCGATTGAGATAAACATGCTTTATACCGAAAGTCGCTCCTTTTCGACCTACATCTACAGGATATTAGTTTAGTTAAATTATTTTCGATTTTTTCAGCATCAGACCCAAAATAGTGTTGCAACTTTAAAACCCTGTAGGTCGAAAAAGAGCAACATTCGGATAAGGCATGATTGGCTTATTGCTCTTTTTCGACATTGGCTGTCTGCTACTAATTTATGTACCTACCATTATTAATGTCTCACCTTGTATTATATGCAAACATTATTAAATAGGTACTTATTTAAGATAAAAATACTTACTCTGGCCCTTTACTTGCAAATAGTTCATTTATTATAACTTTTGCCAATTTTTGCCTCAAGTCATTGGTTAGTTTATTCCTGCTTAGTAAAACAAGTTTTCCATCGGTATATTTTTTCAAAATGGATTCCGAACCCTATAATATATTTGAATTTGAAATTTAAATTTTACTGTAAGTAAGGGAAGGTGGGACAAAGTTAAAAACCCATATGGTGGTGTGGTTGTAGCACCATCTGTTTCCTAAACTTGGGCCCAATTGCCGTCCTTTTTTAATACTAAAGTTTCAAGAAATTATCTACTTATACATGCTTTGTCTCGTTAAAGTGGAAAAACTATGCAAAATTGCAAGGTAAGTAGTGAATAAATTGTGAATATGTGACAATTGGGCCTAACTTTAAATTCACAGCCAGCAAATCGGAGGTATTGCCACGTATTTTGCCCTGTTGGAGATTTGGCTAGAGACACGTTATCTCAGGGTAATAATTATCGGCATTAAATACTCAAACCCAATCAAAATTCAACCTCTAAAAGTGGGTTTCGCTTATTAGAATAATAACAGATAAAATTTAGGCGCCACGAGATTTATCTTAAGTAAAGTAGCTACTTCCCTCCCGAGGTATTTGCTCGCAGGGTTGTGAATAAAAATCTCGAAAACCCACAACCAAAAATAAACAGTGGTTACTATTTTTTTTATAAATGGAAATATATTTATGCAATATGTGAATAAATAATAAGGATGTAAATGTGTATATTTCATTAAGAGGCTACGATACTTATGAAATCCGCCTCAAGTGCCCGACTCAATTCAGGACAAACGTCGCTCGATTAGATATGCCTATCCTTTTCCTTCCTCTAGTCCCCACGACTCCCCATTCCAGCCTGCCCCTTCATAGTGCTACGATTGAGGGGCAGCCGGCCGTAGTTCCTACACTGAGAAAAATCTGTCACTTTGTAAAAAAACCCTGTTTAATTCAATATGAGATATTATTCCTCAAACTCAAGCAAAAGCTTTTTTGCAACTAACAATAATCAATTCAATGACAATTGATATTGAATTCTAATGAATAATTTAAATGTAATATTTTATTTCAATAAATAGCATGTTCTGGAATTGATTCTATAATACTTCTTTTCTAAGCACATTCTTTTGTCAGAACAACATAACATAACGTTTCACAACTACTGTCACTGAATTTTTGCTGGATTTGTAATAATTGTGGGTACTAATATCAATTAGTAGCAACTTATAATTGACAAAACAGAAATGTTGCAGATGAGATCAATAAATTAATAACATTTAATTTTAGTGGATACAAGTTCTAGTAACCCCCAGTTTGTTAATAGCCATTCACTTGCACAGTATTCATTATGACTACGAACGATATAAAATGTATGGTTGATTCAAAACCTTTGCGATCATTAATTTGCGATCATTGATTTTGGTAAATTACTCAGTCAAGGTCACAGCTTTTTTTACTAACGTGTTTGTAATAGGATATTAGTTCAGTCGAGTAAAAAGTACTTGATTCAATCTAACTTGTATTGGACATGAATTCTAATATGAAAATTCTAAGAATTTCTTGAATACCATAAAAATTAAAAAACATGATTTACTGATTATATTGATGAATAGGTACCTATAAAAGTTGCAATTAAGTTGTTTTGTTCATCCAATGAATTATAATGTTTTTTCAGTTGCTTCTGGGGTACTCTTAGATAGTTTGGAGTAGTCTGAGGGTGAGAATTATCATTATTTAAATAAAATAAATTTAATTGTTTAAATAAAACATGAGACATTTTAAAACCGAGGTTATGCTTTCATTGTAGTATGCCAATTTTAGTATCGAAGTGACAATACGTCTTCTTAACGGAAATTTAAACTATTTTAAACTTATTGGTTCATCTGCAATTAAGTCAAAAGTATAGATTAGAAAAGTGACTATATACACGAACTCACTAAAATCACAACAGTCTTTTTTTCCTGTGTAGATAATATGAAATAATAAGTCAGGTGCCGGCCGCCGCCGACGGGTCACACGAGTCTCGCCGATGCCGACGAAGAAGCGCGAATATTTAAAAAACGGCGGTGGCCTGTTTGCTTTATTGCAAAAATGATATTTTTGGGAGTTATAGAGGGCGTTCACTTTTCGTTGGCAACACACTGCATAGCTTTTTGGCGTCGTAGCAATTTTACTATTATTTTTCATATCAGCAAAGGTGCATAGGTACTATGAAGAGTTCGTGTATAAAAAACTTCTGTAATTGCTCAATTATAAAATCTAAATTAACGATTCGATTACCGAATTCTTCTTGAACCACGTTAGGGTCAATTGAACATCTATCAATGTTTGATTGGATAATTATTGTTCTGCATAATAGTGTTGTTACGACCAAAAAAGTGCGTTTAAATTCTACTTCTATAAAATGTTTTATATACCTAGTATTCCATATTAATATTTGTGTAATAATAAATAAATCTAACTGAAAACTTTCTACACTGTAACAGCAGCGTCCAGAGATATACTTTCTAGACTTTGGTAAGAGTTCACTTTAGAGGGATTATAGTGAATAATAGACCATAGGTATAATATCACAACTATGATTTGTTTATTTAAAAACAGTAAGCGGTTTCGTTAATCTATAAAATTACATCATCAAGGACTACAATATAAGATTTAAAAAAGTAAATAAATAAAGGATAATCACTTATAGTCCAAGAGCTTCCAGGAAATTTGAAGGAGATACTTGAAAAAAGATTATAATTATGTAAATGTTTTTAATTGTTTCAACTTTGACTTTTGGCTGAATGTATATATTTCAAATATATAATGAGGCTGTAGGTAAATTTATAGAGTTGCGAAACCGGTCTCCATTTTCAAATAAAGTAATAGTTTTGAGATGTTTTTCCCAGAAAGTTTGTTTCTCAAACCCTATGCACCTGCACTTATACCTAAATCCGAATAATAAGTGTGCAAAATGCAAAATATGTGTTAGTACCCTAGTAGCCCTCTCTCAAATTCTGGGAACCATATTAGGTACGGGAATAAAAGCACACAAGCCCACAAATTACTCCTATTGATTTCACTGTGACTGTTGCGACATCATTATCAAACATTATAGGTATTTTTGCCCTGACTGCCGTTCAGTTTCAGAACCTTCTGACAAATCTGAATTATCGAACATCCTAGAAAATGTATTAAAATGTCATAAATTCGACAGACTGGAACAATAAAATGTACCGTCTATTTTTATTTTGCCCGATTTTCAACTTAAATGACTTTCGAACAATCTTCTAACGAAGAAGTTTCTAAAACTGACTGGATGTCAGAATTATTATCGTTCCCTCTGGAAAGTATATAAATTAGCTTTTATCATGCAGCGATTTGACACAATAATCGTATTACATAGGATATTATTCGTTTTCAAAAAATGCTTCACATGACCCATTTATTTGACAAAAATATTACTTGTACCTATCACATTTTTAAAGTAAAGATCAAGCGCACAATTTGGTCTAGAATTTAAATTTACTCTTTTTGCACGACCAGGCCATTTTCTGCCCTAGGGATTAAACCATTTTACACAAAAGCAAAAAGTACTTTGTGAATAATAATTATTTATTTATTACTCCTGGAGGAATAATAATAATGAGTATTATTATATGCCAGTCGACCTACATAATGTAATATTCCAACATTCAAAACAAGCGAAACACAAATAAGGGAGACTGAGAGTAATAAAATGAAAAATGAAACATCTGATATCGATTGAAAGTTCCCCTGACGTTGTTCCCGAGCCCGGTGAGGTAGGCCGAAGTAGGGGGAGTAGGGGAACCACGAGTTCCAGCGAACGCCCGCCCGCCTATCTCCGTACGTCTAATTCCTGCTCGGATGGCCAATTCACGGATCATTTTATTGCCGGGCAATGGGTTCGTAGTTTTCAAATCATAGCCAAACGAACAAACGTATCGACTTGAAAGTAGTCTTAAAATAATGTTACCGAATGCCTCAATCGTCGTTGTGTCTTTCGAATTATTTTTGAGCGGCGGAAATACTCGAAATTCTTAACCGAATATAGTCGAATTTCGGGTATGTTTGGCATTTTTTATAACAGTGTCGCATTAGTCCTGCACAGTTCGTGATACACAACGACGATTCTTCATAGTTTTATCTAAGCCACAAAAAAAATCAAGTGAAAATATTAAGAAATGCAAGTAGGAGATGTAAACTACGAAACCCTTGAAAATGGGGGGTATCGTAGCGCCTTAAAACATAATAATTAAACACCTACCCAGATGTATAGCGCTATACGTTCAGGGATCACAAGATCTCAGGTACCGATAGTGATTTCAGCAATAACACATTTAGAGACAATAATAAAATTTCAACTAAAATAATATAGGTTCCCTTAAGTATTGAGGAAATTATTCTGGCACACACTGGGCACTTTGTTAATGGGACGACACAAACACCAAACACCGTGACTTAGCTGCGGCTGCTGTGGTTGCACAACCTGCTCCTGCACCTTGCACGATTGTCTTGGTTACGTAATATGTTCCTGCACCCAACTATCAGCTAGGGGTAAGCTAGTTTGACAGCTATTGTCGATCCCTGTTGCTGGATTAGGACGACACAAGCTTGCTTCAGCTCGTACTTCTAAAGGTATACCGGGTAACCCTCTTCCTGAGGGTTTCCAAGCTTAAATTAAATTGGATTCACAACCCACAAAATCCGATGACCTTCTAGAATGTCATGGAAACAACGGTTGAACGTCTGAAGAAACTGGCAACTAAATCCCTCTTCCTCCAAGGTGAATCTTGGCAAACCTCCAAAATAACCAATTATCACCTCCAAATCGATTAGGCCAATCATGAAAATACGATAATTGTGGAAAATAATCACTTTTCTTAACGAGCAATTCCACCAAAACTATCCACTGCGGCATTCACCGTTCAACCGTCGAAGCAAGACTGACCCGCCTGGAAGGTGAATACGAAGACGACGCCGCAGAACCAACAAGGATGG